>JACVBY030000560.1:0-1424459 GCA_017589505.3 Metroxylon sagu
CTTGGGCTGCCCAGGCCTTTAGACTCAGGCTCTGCTGCCCAGGCCTTAGCCCTTAGGCCCACACCCGCGTCTGTCCTTGGCACCCAGGCCTCCTTGGCTCGTCGTCCGCTACGTTCAGGCCTTGCTTCAGGCCCGCGGCCTGGCCGGCCCCAGGGCTTCAGGGTCCGAGGGTCTCCACTGTTCCCAGGCTCAGCGTTCCTTAGGCCTCAGGGCCTAAGCGGCTCTACCATCTCAGGCCCAGGTCCGGGGCCTTAGTGGCTTCCCAAGAACCTGGGCCCTTGAAGGCTCCAGGCCTCAGGCTCAGGCCTGGCGGCACTCAGGCTCAGCCACCAGGCCCAGCAGGCCTTTTGAAGGGCCTGGGGCCTGGCCGTCCCTAGGCCCAGAGGCCCTGGCAGTGCCTGGGCTCCGGCCCAGTCGCTCAGGGCTCCGTGCCCGTTAGCTGCTGCCTTAAGGCGTTCAGGGCCCCTCAGGACTCAGGCTCATGGCCGGCTCATGGCTCCCAGGCTCTTAGGCTCAGGCTCACCTACCTGGCCGTGGGCCTCCGTGCTCTACGGGCTCCTTAGGCTTCAGCCAGTGCTCTCAGGCCCAGGACCTCAGGCCTCCAGGGCTGCATGGCCCAGGCCTTGCCGCTCAGGGCTCCGTGGCCTTGCTGCCTTAGGCTCAGGGCCCTTGGCTCAGAACTCCCGAGGGCTTCAACGGTCGAACGTTCAAGGCCCAGGACCAGGGCTCTGGGGGCTCAGGCTCTGCAGGCGTTCAGTGCCTTAGGAACTCAGGCCTAGCTCAGGACTCAGGCTCAGTGGCTCTCCAAGGCTCCAGGCCCTAGTGTCCCTGGGCCTAGGCGTTCCTGCCCCAGGGCCTGGTCCAGGGCCTTGCCGGCTCCCAGGCCTGTGCTCCAGGGCCCAGGCTCACGGCTCAGCGTCTCAGTGCTCAGGCCTGGCGGCTCAGGCCACTCAGGCCCTTCAGGGCTCAGGCTCCTAGGCCTCAAGACTCTGGGCCTGGCCCAAGACTCAGGCTCCAGGCCCGCCGGCCCCAGCTCAGCTGCTCAGGCTCAGGCCCCGCAGTGACCCCAGCTCAGGGGCTCAGGCTCAGGACTTGCGATCCATGGCCTCAGGTCCCAGGTCTCTCGGGCTCACTCTTAGGCTCAGGCCCAACGGTCTGTGGCTCTGAAGCGGGCTCACGGCCCCAGGCCTGAATGCTCAGTGCCTTGCTCAAGGCCCAGGACTCAGGCCTTCAGGCCTCAGGACCCAGCGACCCGAGGCCCATGGCCCAGGGCCTTGCCGCCTGCTCAGGCTTGGTGGCCTCCAAGGCTCAGGCCCAGGGCCTTGTGGCCCGCGTTCCGAGGCTCAGAGCCTAGTGCCCACTGAAGACCCTCAGCTCTCCAGGGGACGAGGGCCTGGGGCCTCAGGCTCCGCAGGGCTCTCGGGTCAGGCCTTCAGGCCTTAGGGCTCAGGCTCCTTGGGGCGGCTCAGTGCTCCCGAGGTCCCTGCCCAGGCCTTGAATGGCTCCTAGGACTTCAGGACCTAGGCGTCACGGGCCCAGGGCTCAAGGGTCCAGGGCTCAGGCTCAGGCCCAGCGGCCTCAGGGTCCAGGGCCTTGCCCGAGGCCCTCAGTGCCTGGGCCGCCCAGTGGCTCCTGCCGCCCAGGGCTACTCAGGCCGTCTCATGCCCAGAACTCAGGCTCTTGGCTCACGGCCTCAGGAGCCTTGGCCCAGGCTCACGTCAAGTTCAGGCCGAGGCTCCTGGGTGTTTCCTGGGCTCGAGACCTTAGGCTCAGGTCCAGCGCCTACAGGCTCAGGCCCAGGCCCAGGCCCGCCGCTCAGGCTCTTAGGCTGCCTGTGACCTGAAGGCTCACTGCTCACCCACTCAGGGACCAGTGCTCAGGGCTCAGGCTCAGTGGCTCTCAGGACCCAGGGCCGAGGCTCGAACGCCTGAGGCCCGGGCTCCAGACCTGGCTGCCCTAGGCTCAGGCCTTGCAGAGCACAGGCTCCAAGCTCAGGGCTTCCTCCAGGCTTCATGGCTCAGGCTCCCAGGCCTGGCCTTGGGCCCAGGATCCTGGGGCCCAGGGCTCAGGGCCTCCGTGCTCAGGCCTCAGGCCCCTCAGGCCCAGGCCTTAGCACCCTGGGCTCAGGCCTCAGGCCTTAGCATTTTGGGCTCAGGCTCAGGCCTAGGCTCAGGCCCAGGCTCAGGACCCCAGGACTCAGGCCCATGGCGGCTCCCAGGTCAGGCCCTGGCTGCCTGGTGGCCCCAGTGACTCAGGCTTCAAGACCTGGGGGCCTGGGGCCTTGCCCCAGGCTCCTAGGCTCAGGCCCGAAAGCTCTCAGGCCTGGCCTGCCCAGCTCTGACCCAGGCCCAGGCCTCAGGCCCAGGCTCAGGCTCAGGGGCCTTGGCTCTGCCTTGCGTGCCTGGCTGGCCCAGGCTCAGGCTCAAGGGCTCCAGGCTCAGTGTCAAGCGGCTCGAGACCCAGGCCTCTCAGGCCCAGGGGCCTGCTGCCTGGGGTCTGGGGGCCTTGAAGCCTTATGACCCAGGCCCAGGCTTCTGGGGCCCTTGGCCCCAGGCTCAGGCCTGCTGCCTTAGTGGCTCAGGGCTCAGGGCCCTGGGTGCTCAGGCTCAGGCCCAGGCTCAGGCTCAGGCTCAGGCTCAGTGCTCATGCCTGGCCTGGACTTCAGGCCCTGGGCCTTAGTGCTCAGGGCCTGGCTGCCCAGGACCTCAGGCCTGGGCTCAGAGCTTCAGGCTCCCAGGCTCAGCCCAAGACCTCAGGACCCAGTGGCCTTGGCTGCCTGGCTCCGAGTGCTCTCAGGACCTCAGGCCTGCAGGCAGGCTCAGAGCCTCAGGCCCAGGGCTCAGGCTCAGGCTCTCAGGCCTGGGCCCAGGGCTCACGCTCAGGCCTGGGGCCCTTGCTCAGATGCTCCAGGACCTTGGGCCCTGGGCCCAGGCTCAGGGCCTGCTCTTGCTGCCCAGGTCCCAGGGCCTGGGGCCCAGGCTCAGAGCTCAGGCTCAGGCTTAGGCCTCAGTGCTCTCAGAACCCCAGACTCAGGCCCAGGACCTGGGGCCCAGGCCTTTAGTGGCCCAGGCCTGGCTGCCCATGACTCCAGGCCTCAGGCCCAAAGCTCAGGGCTTGCTGCTCAGAGTCCCACCCCAGGCTCAGAGCCCAGGCTCTCGTGTCCAGGCTCAGGCCTTAGGACCCAGTGACCCAGGCCTTCACCAGGACCCAGGCCCCAGGCCACTGGGTTCAGGCCCCAGGACCCAGGACCCAGGCCCAGGCTCGTCACAATCAGGCCTCTGCCCCCAGCCACAGCTCAGGCTCTCAGGGCTCACGTTCAGGCCCAGGACCCAGGACCCAGGCTCACGTCTTGCCAACCCAGAGCTCAATGCTCTTGCCGCTTCAGGCCCAGGCCTGGCCGCCTGGGAGCCTGGGGGCCTTGCCCCAGGACTCCAGGCCTTGGCGGCCCAGGCTCAGGCCCAGGCTCAGGCCTCGGGGGACCTTGGGCCCAGAGCTCATGGCCCCAGGCTCAGGCCTTGCAAGACCCTGGGGGCCCAGTGGCCCGAAGGCTCAGGCCTTAGCCCCCAGGCTCAGGGCCTGCTGCCCGCAGGACCTCAGGCTCACGTCTTGTGACCAGGGCTCATGGCCCAGGACTTGGCTGAACCCAGGCTCAGGCTCAGGCCCAGGCTCAGGCCTCAGGCCTGGGCTCAGGCTCAGGAGCCCAGGACCCAGGCTCTAGGCTCCAGTGCCAGAACCTCAGGCCTTAGGCCTCAGGACTCAGACTCAGGCTCAGGCTTAGGCTTCAAGGCCCAGGACCCAGGCTCAGGCTCAAGGCTCCATGGCTCAGGCTCTTAAGCTCTGGCTGTCCCCAGAGCTCAGACCCTAGGCTCAGGCCTTAGGCCTTAGGCTCAGGCCCAGGGCCCAGGCCTCAGGACTCAGGCCTTGTCAGGGCTTCAGGCCTTAGGCTCAAGGCTCAGGCTCAGGACTCCAGGACTCAGGCTCAGAGCCTTACAACCCAGGCTCAAAGACCTTAAGGCCAGGCCTTAGGCTCAGGCTCAGGCCTCAGGACTCAGGCTCACAATCAGGCCTTAGGTCCAAAGCTCTAGGCTCAGGGCTCTTAAAGTCCAGTCCTTGCTGCCCAGGCCTTAGGCCCCAGGCTTCAAGGCTCAGGGCCCAGGACTCCCAGGCTCAAGGCTCAGGCCTTACAGTGACCCAGGGCTCACCATCAGGCTCAGGCTCAAAGCTCAGGCCTGTCATGCCTTGAAAGTCCAGACTTGCTGGGCTCAGGGCCTTAGGCTCAGGCCCAGGCTCAGGCCCAGGCCTTGCGGACCTTAGGCTCAGGCCTGGGGGCTCAGGACCCAGGGCCTGGGGCCCGAGGCCTGGGGCCTGGTGCCCCAGGCTTCAGGCTCAGGCCCTGCTCAGGCCTTGGGCTCAGGCCCAGGCCTTAGGCTCAGGAGCTCAGGCCTCAGGCCTTAGGCTCAATGCTCTCAGAACCTTAGCCTTAGGCCTTAGGACCTGGGCTCAGGCCTTAGGCCCAGGCTCATCGCCCAGGACCTCCAGGCCAAGGCTGCCCCAGGCCTTGAAGCTCATGGCGGCGTCTGGCCGTCCAGAGCTCAGGATCCCCAGTGCTCAGTGCTCCCAGGCCTCCCGGCCCCAGGGCCTCACCCACTCAGGCCCAGGCCCCAGGCCCAGGCCCAGGCCTTCAGGACCCAGGGCTCTCTGCCCCCAGCCATGACCTTCAGGCCCCTCAGGGCCTGGCTGCCCAGGCCTTGGCGACTCCAGGACCTTGCTGCCCAGGGCTCAGTGCCCAGGACCCTTGGGGCCTTGGGCCCTCCAGCCAGGACTCAGGCCTTAGGCCTCAAGGCCCAGGCCTTACAACCCAGGACTCAGGGCTCAAGACCTCACCCACTCAGGCCTCAAGGCTGCCTTGCTGCTCAGGCTCCAGGCTTAGGCTTCAGGGTCCTGGAGGCCCTGGCTCCTCCGAGGCTCTTGCCGTTCCCAGCCCGTTGGCTCAAAGCTCAGGCTTCAGGCCTGCCAAGGCCTTAGGCCCAGGCCCAGGCTCAGGCCTCAGGCTTCAGTGCTCCGAGGACCCTCGGGCTCTCTGGGCCCTGTGCTCAGGCCTTAGAGGCTCAGGGCCTGGCGGCCTCAAGCCTGGGACCCAGGGCCCAGGGCCTCCAGGCCCAGGCTCAGGCCTTGGGCTGCCTGGGCCCCAGGACTCACGTCTCAGGCCTGCAGGCTCAGGGCCCAGGCCTTAGGACCCAGGCTCAGCGCCCAGGCTCCTAGGCTCAGGCCCTTGCTGGCCCAGGCCCTAGGCTCAGGCTCACGGCTCCCAGGACCTGGGCTGCCCAGGCTCGGGCTCAGGCTCAGGGCTCAGGCCTGGCCGCCCAGAGCCTGGGGCCTTGGGCCCAGGACTCAGGCTCCCACGGCTTCAGGCCTAGGCTCAAGGCTCAGTGCTCTTGGGGCCCTGGAGCCCAGGCTCTCAGGGCTCTCAGGCTCAGTGACTCCAAGACCCTGGGAGCCCAGGGCCTTGGCCGTTCAGGCCCAAGACTCATTGCTGGCCCAGGGCCTTAGGGCTCAAGGCTCAGGCCTTGTGACTCAGGCTCAGGGCCCAGGCTCAGGCTCAGGCTCAGGGCTCAGGGCCCAGGCCTTAGGCTCAAGGCCTTGGCGGCTCATGGCCGCCCAGGCCTTGCCCCAGGCCCAGGGCCTGGGGGCCCAGGCTCAGGGCCTGGGGGCCTTGACCTCAGGGCCTTGCCCTTGGGCTCAGGCTCCCAGGCCCCAGGCCTTGCCCTTGGGACCTGGGCTCAGGCTCCCAGGACCTTAGGCCTTAGGGTCAGGGCCCAGGGCCTTAGGCCTTGGGCCTTAGGACTCAGGACTCACAACCCAGGACCCCAGGACCCAGGCCTGCTGCCTTGCTGCCCAGGACCTTAGGCTCCAGGCTCATGGCTCATGGCTCAGGCTCCGAGGCCCTCGAGGCCTGGGGCCCTTTTGCTCCGGGCCCAGGCCTTCAGGCCTTGCCACCCAGGACCCAGGCTCAGGGCCCGAGCGCTCAGGGCTCAACGTTCCGTTGCCTTAGGCTCAGGCCTTGCTGCCTTAGCAGCTCAGGGCTCACCGCCCAGGCTCAGCGCCTGGGGCCCTGGGGTCCGTGCCTGGCTGCCTTCGGGACTGGGGCCTGGGGCTCAGGCCTGGGGCCGAGTGGCCTGGGGGCTCAGGCTCAGGCCCCAGGTCCCCAGGGCCTGGGCTGCCCAGGCTTCAGGCCTTGGGCTCAGGCCCAGGGCTCTTGGCCCAGGACCTTGGTGACCTCCAGCTTCAGGCTTCAGGCCTCACGGCCCCAGGCCGGTGCCTGGCTGGCCCCAGGCCTTGGGCTCAGGCCTTAGGCCTGGCCTGCTCTGGGCCTGGGGCCTGGGAGCTCCTTGCTGGCTCAAGTCCAGGCCCAGGCTCTTGGGGCCTTGGGGCCCAGGGCTCAGGCTCAAGGCTCAGGGCTCCCAGGCTCAGTGCTCAGACCCCAGTGCTCAGGCCTCAAGGCTCCGCTGCCCAGGCTTGCGGACTCAGGCTCAGGCCTTGGGGGTCCGGCTGCCCAGGCTCAGGCTCAGGGCCTGGCCGTCCCAGGCCTGCCTGGCCGTGCCTGGCTGCCCACGGCTCAGGCCCGAGCGGCCTTAGGCTCAGGCCGGGCGGCCTTGGGCTGCTCAGGCTCTCAGGCCTGGGGCTCAGGCCCCGGCCTGGGGCAGCGGGCCTTAAGATTCCAGGACTCAGGCTCAGGCCTTGAAGACCTTGGGCCCAGGACTCAGGCTCAGGCCCTGTGAGCTCAGGGCTCAGGGCCTTAGGCTCTTAGTGCTTCAGAACCTTTATTTTAGGCCTTGCGTGACCTGGGGCTCAGGCCTTAGGCCTGGGCTTGAAGGCCCCAGGACTCAGGCTCAGGGCCCAAGGCCTTTATGGTTTAGGGTTTTAGAGTTTTAAAGTTTAGGGTTTAGGGTTTTAGAGTTTAGACTTTAGGGTTTAGGGTTTTAGGGTTTAAGGTTTTAGGGTTTTAGGGTTTAGGGTTTAAGGTTTTAGGGTTTTAGGGTTTAGGGTTTAGGTTTTAGGGTTTTAGGATTTTAGAGTTTTTGAGTTAGGGTTTATGGTTTTAAGAGTTTAAGGTTTAGGCTTTTAGGATTTAGGATTTAGGGTTTAGAGTTTTAAGATTTAGGGTTTAAGGTTTTTAAGGTTTAGGATTTTAGGGTTTAGGGTTTAGGGTTTTAGGATTTAGGGTTTAGGGTTTAGGGTTTTGGGGTTTTGAAGTTTAGGGTTTAAGGTTTTAGAGTTTAGACTTTAAGGTTTTAGGGTTTTAGGGTTTAGGATTAGGGTTTAGGGTTTAGGGTTTTAGGATTTTAAGATTTTAGGTTTTTAGGATTTAGGATTTAGGGTTTAGGGTTTTACAATTTGGGTTTTAAGGTTTTTAATGTTTAGGGTTTTAGGGTTTAGGGTTTAGGGTTTAGGGTTTGAGGCTTGGGGTTTAAGGTTTTAAGGTCTAGGGTTAAGGTTTTAGGATTTAGGGTTTAGAGTTTTAGGATTTTAGGGTTTTAGGGTTTTTGAATTAGGATTTTAGGTTTTAGGGGTTTAAGGTTCTTTATAAGATATCAATCTTCTAAACAAATACACTTTCCTACTCTTTATAAAATACCAATCTCCTAAAGTAAATAGATTTTCTACTCTTTATAAGATACCGATCTCTTAAACAAATAAACAAATATTTTTAGTAAGATTCTGATTTCTTTAAGAAAATTAAAGAGATAAATATCCATTAAATATCTAAAAATATATTCTTAACTCCTAAAGCAAATAGATTTCCTACTTTTTATAAGATGCCAATCTTAAATAAACTTTTTAGTTTTAGTGATTCCTTTAAGAAAACTAAGGAGATAAATATCATAGATTCTTTACTCCTGAAGCACATAAATTTTCTATTCTTTATAAGATACCAATCTTCTAAGTAAATAAACTTCCCAATTTTAGTAAGATTCTGATTTCTTTAAGAAAACTAAGGAAATAAATATTCATTAAATATCTAAAAATAGATTCTTGACTCTTAAA
This sequence comes from Metroxylon sagu, assembly GCA_017589505.3. Classification (NCBI taxonomy): domain Eukaryota; kingdom Viridiplantae; phylum Streptophyta; class Magnoliopsida; order Arecales; family Arecaceae; genus Metroxylon; species Metroxylon sagu. Next base: position 8,047 of record JACVBY030000560.1, read on the forward strand.
ACAAATAGGCTTCGTACCAATCTCCTGAAATAAATGGACTTTTCAGTCTTTGTAGGATATTAATTTTTTTAAGAAGCGAAAGAGATAAATATCAATTTAAATATTTAAAAATAGATTTGACTCAAAACTAACTTTTGAATTATCCAACATAATTTTTGAAATATAAAAATTTAAATAAAAACATCAAAAATTATCCTTAATTATCATTAATGACAGTTTCATAATTTATTTGAAGTTCATCAACACTAATACCTGTTCATTGAATTGCTCCTAACTTTCTCAATTGACTTCCGATTTGTATGATTTAAGATGCATAAGAAAGCTAACTCAATACCAAATATTATGAATATGAATTCAATTAAATATTCTAATTATATAATTTTTTATAACTTTTTAACTCAATTTTGTCTAATTACATCTTAATCTAAAGTGAGAGCTAACCTAAAAGGGCGAGTTCTCACAATATATCTATATAGTGCATTAAGATTTAAGCTTAAATCATAGAGATACATTTGAACTCATGTTAAATTCATTTTATGGGAATGAAAATGATTAACTTGAACTTGAATAAGCCATCACTACTAAATTAAGAATGCCCCATGTCTTCCAAATAAAAACAATTAATTTGAGTTTGCGTATTTTTGGATTAAAAAATATTACATTCCTTCTTTTTAATATCAAGATCATATTCAAACAGTTGAGCAATTCAACAAACAATCTATTTAGCTTAGGATATAATATTTTATTAAATTAATTTTTAAAACATGACATTAACAACCTTTGTATGTTGAGATTTGTATCCTTGAGCAACATATCATCAAAAAAAAGTATGGAGTTGCAGATTTTTAAAATGTAGGTAATTAATTATATTTTATAAAAATTAGCAACAATAACATCATGTTTGATATTTGCTATAAGCATTTATTATTAATTAAGATTAAAAAATAGGATCAACAATAGCTAAATGAATAAATTCTTTGGAAACAATATATATATATATATAATAAGTATATTTTTCGAAGATTCTTTAATACCATAAACACTATAACACCAACAAATAAGTGTGTACATGTATATTTGTATATGTATGTTTCTTGTACTAAAACCTAAATAAAATTTAAATACAACGCCCGCAAGCAAACAATTGGTTTGCTGGGAAAAACAAAAAAAAATCTGTTCATCGGTTAGAATAAATCGAAGAATCTCTCCGTTGGATGCAAATTCCTCCATCTTGGGCTCGCTTAGGAGCTCTCCTTCTTGTGTAGCGCGAAGCATGCTCTCCTCATCTCTCCTCGAAATCCCCACAACTCCATCTCGTCGCCCTCTTTAGCACCAATCCACTTGGCAAGATATCTCGTGTACTCACTCCCCTTGAGGATGGTGCCGTTGGAGGCATCCCAATAGGACAGCATCACGCATGCCCTCCACTTGTTAGTTCCCACGTACACCGACACACGCAGCCCTCCGTGCTCCCTCCCGACCATTTTCACTTGTTTCTCTTTGGTAGCCTCTTCCATTGGTTGTTCTTTGACTCCGTCGCCGGACTCGACCGTCTTCATCTTCTTGAGCTTTCTTTCTTTAGCGTCTTCGGCTCCGGTGCTCGCTTTCTTGCGCTTGAGCCCATAATCGAGAAGGTTGGCAGCGGCCTTCTCCACATCAGTGAGGAAAGGGATGAGACAGGCTTTCACGAAATCAGCATGGATGAGGAGGCGGTTCTGATTGCGGTTGAGATCGGTCTTAGTAAGCTTTTTGGCCATGATGAAGAATGGTTCACATTCATGCTTCTCTGCCAACTCAACCACCCATTGAGGAATCATGCGTGGGCGATGGATTTCATCAACCTTTTTACCTTTGGATTCCATCTTCTTTCTTGATTCCATAGGGGTCTACCTGCGTCCACTTGAAGAGCGGAAAGAAGAATTAGAATATTTTTTAAGAGAAAAAAGAGAAAAAAATATGAGAGAAAAAAGAGATATATATAGATGAGAGCTAGAGAGACGGAGAAGGGAGGAGGGGTAACGTTGTTGGAGCCGGAGCCTGGACTAACGATCGGCGACATCGAGTTGTCGGCGGTCAACTCAAAAGAGAACAAAATGGTAAACACTTCACGGAGAAGAAAATATAAGCAGAGGAGAACCGTACCTACCCTCGATACGTTGAAAATTAGGAGCGATGCCCCTCTATTTCGAATTGGAGAAGATCCTCTGAAGGCGACTCCAATCCAAGTAGTCCTCATATCCAGCGACGTTCCGATGAAGGACTCTCTGGAAAAAGAATGGAGGGCGTGCTTGGTGACGTGAAGACAAAGGAATCTTAAATAGAGGAGCCATTGGCCCCTCCTCCTACTTGATCGAAAGTAGGAGTCCTATTCTCGTCGGGAGTCAGCAAGGCTCCCAGGATCCTAGCCACAACTTGGACTCACAGCGGTTGACTCGGTTCTGCCCGGGTCAACACAGGTAACCTGGTGCCCAGGTTTATATATAAATATTTATATATCTCGAAGGTGGGAGTCCGAGTCTAACCGAGAGCAACAATCCCAGTCCGGCATGCACTCATTTTTTTTTTCTTTTTTCTTTTTTCTCAACGAATGAAAATAAATTGGAAGGATGAACCCTGATGAGCCTTCCGCAATCCCAATCCGGCTTGGACTCATTCTTTATTTATTTATTTATTTATTTATTTTCCTCAACAAATGAGAATAAATTGGAAGGATAAATCTAAATAATATTAAAAATATATTAGATCCTCTAATTTGAGTCTCAAAGAACTCTCATTGAGATGTCCGTGGTACCTTCCATGCCCTTCCTATGTCACTGCAAGCTACACGAAAGATCTTGGTTAACAAACTCTTGCTGCTAAACTTGCTATAAATACCTTCATTTCCATATCACTATCCTCTTCATCTATCATGTTGTTGCATGAGGTCCCACCACTTCATCTCCAATTTCATCACATGCAAATAAATTTATTTGATTTTTAATATAATAAATGACCTAGATACCTACTATATTAGTAGTTGGGAAAAAAAAAAATAGTAGAGGCATATAAACCTATTTTCTAAATATCAATGTTTAAGCTCATAATGAGAATTAATATTTTTAAATACCTTTAGCTAAAAGAATGTGGTACTTTAAAATAGCTGGCACCATAACCAAAATATAAACACAATTTGGAGTATCCTTGCCTTGTAGTGACCATTGCCAGAAACCCATCTTCGATTTGCCTCCAAAAAGCAACCTTATGTCTCTTGGATGTAGAACAAAGCAGAAAATAGGCCTTCCACTTAAAATGACTGATATTTATTAAAATTTTAGAAGTGCCATAGAGAATTAACATGTTGTAAACAAGTTGCAAGAATGATGCTGTGAGACTACTCTTCTTCTTCTTATTCTTCCTTTGTAGGGTGTGTATATAGGGTGCGATAGCAACATCGCTTTCAAATTATGAAATAACATTTTGTAAACAATCATACAGTTGGGATCCCTCTTTGTATGTTATAGGAGGGGCTCCCTATGACTGCTAAGTAGAGCAAAGGATACTTCTCATAGAAAATTAGACAGGTATAGACAGGAGGAAATTTATATATATATATATATATATATATATATAAATCCAAGCACCCTCACATTGAATATGGCATTACAAGAAAAGAATGCAATAGAAATTATTTCAACAAGTACTTTAAAGGAAAAATAGGGTTTTAGTGTTTTCGAGTTAGGATTTAGGGTTTTAGGGGTTTAAGGTTTAGGGTTTTAGGATTTAGGATTTAGGGTTTAGGGTTTTATGATTTAGGGTTTAAGGTTTTTAATGTCTAGGGTTTTAGGATTTAGGGTTTAGGGTTTAGGGTTTGAGGCTTAGGGTTTAAGGTTTTAAGGTTTAGGGTTTTAAGGTTTTAGGGTTTAGGGTTTAGGGTTTAGGGTTTTAGGATTTTAGGGTTTTAGGGTTTTCGAGTTAGGATTTAGGGTTTTAGGGGTTTAAGGTTTAGGGTTTTAGGATTTAGGATTTAGGGTTTAGGGTTTTACGATTTAGGGTTTAAGGTTTTTAATGTTTAGGGTTTTAGGGTTTAAGGTTTAGGGTTTAGGGTTTAAGGCTTGGGGTTTGAGGTTTTAATATTTTAGGGTTTAGGGTTTTAAGGTTTTAGGGTTTAGGGTTTAAGGTTTAGGGTTTTGGGGTTTTGGGTTTAGAGTTTAGGGTTTTAGGTTTAGGGTTTTAAGATTTTGGGGTTTAGGGTTTTAGGCTTTAGTGTTTAGGGCTTAAGGTTTTAGGATTTTAAGATTTTAGGGTTTAGGGTATTAGGGTTTTAGGGTTTATAGTTTTAGGAATTAGGCTTTAGGGTTTTAGGGGTTTAGGATTTTAGGGGTTTAGGGTTTAAGGTTTAGGGTTTAGGATTTTAGGGTTTAGGGTTTGGGGTTTAGGGTTTAAGGCTTAGGGTTTGGGGTTTTAAGGTTTTAGGGTTTAGGGTTTTAAGGTTTTGGGTTTAGTGTTTAGGGTTTTAGGCTTTAAGGTTTAGGGTTTGAGGTTTGGGGTTTAGGGTTTAGAGTTTAGGGTTTAGGGTTTTAGGTTTTAGTGTTTTAGAATTTTAGTTTTAGGGTTTTAGGATTTGGGGTTTAGGGTTTTAGGGGTTTAGGGTTTAAGGTTTTAGGATTTAGGGTTTAGGGTTTAAGGTTTGGGGTTTAATGTTTTCAAGTTTAGGGTTTAGGGTTTTAGGGGTTTAAGGTTTAGGGTTTTAGGATTTAGGATTTAGGGTTTAGAGTTTTACGATTTAGGGTTTAAGGTTTTTAAGGTTTAGGGTTTTAGGGTTTAGGGTTTTGGGTTTTAGGATTTAGGGTTTAGGGTTTAGGGTTTTGGGTTTTGAAGTTTAGGGTTTAAGGTTTTAGAGTTTAGACTTTAGGGTTTTAGGGTTTTAGGGTTTAGGGTTTAGGGTTTTAGGATTTTAGGGTTTTAGTGTTTTCGAGTTAGGATTTAGGGTTTTAGGGGTTTAAGGTTTAGGGTTTTAGGATTTAGGATTTAGGGTTTAGGGTTTTATGATTTAGGGTTTAAGGTTTTTAATGTCTAGGGTTTTAGGATTTAGGGTTTAGGGTTTAAGGTTTGAGGCTTAGGGTTTAAGGTTTTAAGGTTTTAAGGTTTAGGGTTTTAAGGTTTTAAGGTTTAGGGTTTACGGTTTAGGGTTTTAGGATTTTAGGGTTTTAGGGTTTTCGAGTTAGGATTTAGGGTTTTAGGGGTTTAAGGTTTAGGGTTTTAGGATTTAGGATTTAGGGTTTAGGGTTTTACGATTTAGGGTTTAAGGTTTTTAATGTTTAGGGTTTTAGGGTTTAAGGTTTAGGGTTTAGGGTTTAAGGCTTGGGGTTTGAGGTTTTAATATTTTAGGGTTTAGGGTTTTAAGGTTTTAGGGTTTAGGGTTTAAGGTTTAGGGTTTTAGGATTTGGGTTTAGGGTTTAGGATTTTAGGTTTAGGGTTTTAAGATTTTAGGGTTTAGGGTTTTAGGCTTTAGGGTTTAGGGCTTAAGGTTTTAGGATTTTAAGATTTTAGGGTTTAGGGTTTTAGGGTTTTAGGGTTTATAGTTTTAGGAATTAGGCTTTAGGGTTTTAGGGGTTTAGGATTTTAGGGGTTTAGGGTTTAAGGTTTAGGGTTTTAGGGTTAAGGGTTTGGGGTTTAGGGTTTAAGGCTTAGGGTTTAGGGTTTTAAGGTTTTATGGTTTAGGGTTTTAAGGTTTTGGATTTAGGGTTTAGGGTTTTAGGCTTTAAGGTTTAGGGTTTGAGGTTTGGGGTTTAGGGTTTAGAGTTTAGGGTTTAGGGTTTTAGGTTTTAGTGTTTTAGAATTTTAGTTTTAGGGGTTTAGGGTTTGGGGTTTTAGGATTTGGGGTTTAGGGTTTTAGGGGTTTAGGGTTTAAGGTTTTAGGATTTAGGGTTTAGGGTTTAGGGTTTAAGGTTTGGGGTTTAATGTTTTCAAGTTTAGGGTTTAGGGTTTTAGGGGTTTAAGGTTTAGGGTTTTAGGATTTAAGGTTTGGGGTTTAGGGTTTGGGGATTTAGGGTTTAGGGTTTAGGGTTTGGGGTTTGGGATTTAGGGTTTTAGGGTTTAAAGTTTATGGTTTTAGGGTATTAAGGTTTAGGGTTTAAGGCTTGGGGTTTAGGGTTTTAAGGTTTTAGAATTTATGGTTTAAGGTTTCAGGGTTTTAGTTTTAGGGTTTAGGGTTCTAGGGTTTAGGGTTTTAGGATTTAGGGTTTGAGGTTTGGGGTTTAGAGTTTTAGGGTTTAGGGTTTAAGGTTTGGGGTTTGGGATTTAGGGTTTTAAGGTTTAGGGTTTTAGGGTTTTAGAGTTTTAGGATTTTAAGGTTTAAGGTTTTAGGATTTAGGGTTTAGGGTTTAGGGTTTTAGGGTTTAGGGTTTAGGGTTTTAGGGTTTAGGGTTTAGGATTTTAGGGTTTTAGGGGTTTAAGGGTTTAAGGTTTTTGGGTTTAAGGGTTTTAGGGTTTTAAGGTTTAAGATTTAGGGTTTTAAGGTTTTAGGGTTTAAGGTTTAAGGTTTTACGGTTTAGGGTTTAGTGTTTAGGGCTTAAGGTTTGGGGTTTTAAGATTTTAGGCAGTAGGGTTTTAAGGTTGTAGAGTTTAGGTAGGGTTTTGGGGTTTTGGAGTTTAAGGTTTAAGTTTCTAGAGTTTAGAGTTTAGGGTTTAGGATTTTAGGGATTTAGGGTTTTAGGGTTTAGGGTTTTAGGGGTTTAGGGTTTAGGGTTTAGGATTTAGGGTTTAAGGCTTTATGGTTTAAGGGTTTAGGATTTAAGGGTTTTAGGGTTTAGGTTTTAGGGTTTAGGGACTAGGGTTTAGGGTTTAAATTTTAGGGTTTAGGGTTTAAGGTTTAGGATTGAAGGCTTAAGGTTTAGGGTTTTATGATTTTAGGGTTTAGGGTTTAGGGTTTTGGGGTTTTTGGTTCAGGATTAAGATTTTAGGGTTTAGGGTTTAAGGATTACCGTTTGGGGTTTAGGGCTTAGGGTTTTAGGGCTTAGGGATTAGGGTTTAAGGTTTTAGGGTTTTAAGGTTTAGGGTTTAGGATTTTAGAGGTTTAAGGTTTAGGGTTTTAGGGTTTAGGATTTAGGGTTTCGAGTTTTAGGTTTTAGGGTTTAGGGTTTAAGGGTTTAGGGTTTAAGAGTTTTAGGGTTTAGGGTTTAAGGTTTTAAGGTTTTAGGGTTTTAGGGTTTTGGGATTTAGGGTTTAAGGTTTAGGGTTTAGGGTTTGAGGCTTAGGGTTTAGGGTTTTAAGGTTTTAGAATTTAGGGTTTAGGGTTTAGGTTTTAGGGTTTTGGTGTTTTAGGTTCAGGTTTAAGGTTTTAGGGTTTAGGATTTGGGGTTTAGGGTTTGGGGTTTAGGGCTTAGGGTTTTAGGGTTTAGGGTTTTAGGGTTTTGGGTTTTTGATTTAGGGTTTTAGGTTTAGGGTTTTAGGATTTTGGGTTTAGGGTTTAGGGTTTTAGGTTTAGGGTTTAGGGTTTAGGATTTTAGGGTTTAAGGTTTAAGGGTTTTAGGATTAAAGTCTTAAGGTTTTAGGGTTTTAGGGTTTAAGGTTTAAGGCTTGGGGTTTGAGGTTTTAAGGTTTTAGGGTTTAGGGTTTAGGATTTTGAGGTTTTGGATTTAGGGTTTAGGGTTTAAGGTTTAGGGTTTAGGGTTTAGGGTTTCAGGGTTTAGGGCTTAGGGTTTTAGTGTTTAGGCTTTAAGGGTTTAAGGTTTAAGAGTTTAGGGTTTAACGGTCTTAGGGTTTAGGGTTAAGGGTTTTAAGGTTTTAGGTTTTTAGGGTTTAGGGTTTAGGGTTTAGGGTTTGAGGCTTAGGGTTTAGGGTTTTAAGGTTTTAGGATTTAGGGTTCAGGGTTTTGGGGTTTTGGTTTTAGGGTTTAGGTTTTAGGATTTTAGGGTTTAGGGTTTAAGGTTTGGGATTTAGAGTTTTAGGGTTTAGGATTTAGGGTTTGGGATTTAGGGTTTTAGTGTTTAGGGTTTAGGGTTTAGGATTTAGGGTTTTAGGGTTTACATTTTTAGGGTTTTAAGGTTTAGGATTTTAGGGTTTTAAGGTTTAAGGTTTTAAGATTTAGGGTTTTAGTGTTAAAGGTTTAGGGTTTTAGGGTTTAAGGTTTAGGGTTTTAGGGTTTTAGGGTAAAGGTTTAACATATTTGGGTTTTAGGGATTTTGGGGTTTAAGGGTTTAAGGTTTAAGGTGTATGGGTTTAGGGTTTTACAATTTAGGGTTTAGGGTTTAGGGTCAGGGGCTTAAGGTTTGGGGTTTTAAGATTTTAGGGTTTAGGGTTTAGAGTTTAGGGTTTAGGGTTTAGAGTTTAAGGCTTAGGGTTTAGGGTTTAGAGTTTAGGGTTTAAGGCTTAGGGTTTAAGGTTTTTATGGTTTTAGGGTTTAGGGTTTAGGGTTTAGGGTTTAGGGTTTTGGGGTTTTTGGTTCAGGATTAAGGTTTTAGGGTTTAGGGCTTAGGGTTTTAGGGCTTAGGGTTTAGGGTTTAAGGTTTTAGGGTTTTAAGGTTTAGGGTTTTAGGATTTAGGGTTTAGGATTTTAAAGGTTTAGGGTTTAGGGTTTTAAGATTTAGGGTTTAGGGTTTAGGGTTTTAGGTTTTAGGGTTTAGGGTTTAAAGGTTTAGGGTTTAAGGGTTTTAAGGTTTAGGGTTTAGGATTTTAAGGTTTTAGGTTTTTAGGGTTTAGGGATTTAGGATTTAGGGTTTAGGGTTTAGGGTTTGAGGCTTAGGGTTTGGGGTTTTAAGGTTTTAGAGTTTAAAGTTTAGGGTTTAGGTTTTAGGGTTTTAGGGTTTAGGGTTTTAAGGTTTTAAGGTTTAGGGTTTTAGGATTTAAGGTTTAGGGTTTTAGGGGTTCAAGGTTTTAGGATTTAGGGTTTAGGGCTTAGGGTTTTAGGGTTTAGGCTTTAAGGGTTTAAGGTTTAAGGGTTTAGGGTTTAAGGGTTTAGGGTTTAAGGGTTTTAAGGTTTAGGGTTTAGGGTTTTAAGGTTTTAGGTTTTTAGGGTTTAGGGATTTAGGATTTAGGGTTTAGGGTTTAGGGTTTTAAGGTTTTAGGTTTTTAGGGTTTAGGGATTTAGGATTTAGGGTTTAGGGTTTAGGGTTTGAGGCTTAGGGTTTGGGGTTTTAAGGCTTTAGAGTTTAGGGTTTAGGGTTTAGGTTTTAGGGTTTTAGTGTTTTGGGTTTAGGTTTAAGGTTTTAGTGTTTAGGATTTGGGGTTTAGGGTTTAGGGTTTAGGGCTTAGGGTTTTAGGGTTTAGGGTTTTAGTGTTTTGGGTTTAGGGTTTAGGGTTTTAGGATTTTTGAGTTTAGCATTTAGGGTTTTAGGTTTAGGGTTTAGGGTTTAGGATTTTAGGGTTTAGGGTTTAAGGGTTTTAGGGTTAAAGGTTTAAGGTTTTAGGGTTTTAGGGTTTTAGGGTTTAAGGTTTAAGGCTTGGGGTTTGGGGTTTTAAGGTTTTAGGGTTTAGGGTTTAGGGTTTTGGGATTTTGGGTTTAGGGTTTAGGGTTTAAGGTTTAGGATTTAGGGTTTAGGGTTTTAGGGGTTCAAGGATTTAGGATTTAGGGTTTAGGGCTTAGGGTTTTAGGGGTTCAAGCTTTAAGGGTTTAAGGTTTAAGGGTTTAGGGTTTAAGGGTTTTAGGGTTTAGGGTTAAGGGTTTTAAGGTTTTAGGTTTTTAGGGTTTAGGGTTTGAGGCTTAGGGTTTAAGGTTTAAAGGTTTTAGGATTTAGGGTTTAGGGTTTTGGGGTTTTGATTTTAGGGTTTAGGTTTTAGGGTTTTAGGGTTTAGGGTTTAGGGTTTAGGGTTTTAGGGTTTAGTATTTAGGGTTTTAGGGTTTAGGTTTTTAGGGTTTTAGGGTTTAGGGTTTTAGGGTTTTAAGGTTTAAGGATTTAGGATTTAGGGTTTTAGTGTTTAAGGTTTAGGGTTTTAGGGTTTAAGGTTTAGGTTTTTAGGGTTTTAGGGTAAGGGTTTAGCATTTTCGAGTTTAGGGATTTTGGGGTTTAAAGGTTTAAGGTTTTTGGGTTTAAGGTTTTTAGGGTTTAGGGTTTAAGGGTTTTAGGGTTTTAAGGTTTTCAAGTTTAGGGTTTAGGGTTTTAGGGGATTAGGGTTTCAAGTTTTAGGGTTTGGGGTTTAGGGTTTAGGGTTTTAAGGTTTTAGGGTTTTAAGGTTTAGGGTTTTAGGGTTTTAGGGTTTAAGGTTTTAAGGGTTTAGGGTTTTAGGGGTTTAAGGTTTTAAGGGTTTAGGGTTTTAAGGGTTTAAGGTTTAGGATTTAGAGTTTTAGGGTTTAGGCTTTAAGGGTTTAAGGTTTAAGGGTTTTAGGATTTAGGGTCTAGGGTTTTACGTGTTTAGGGTTTAGGGTTTTAGGATTTTGGGTTTAGTGTTTAGGGTTTAGGATTTAGGGTTTTAGGGTTTTGGAATTTAGGGTTTAAGGTTTTAGAGTTTAGAGTTTAGGGTTTAGAGTTTTAAAGTTTAGTGTTTTAGGGTTTTAAGGTTTTCGGGTTTAGTGTTTAGGGTTTTAAGGGATTAGGGTTTTGGGTTTTAGGATTTAGGATTTAGGGTTTAGGGTTTCAAGGTTTAAGGTTTAAGGGTTTTAGGGTTATAGCTTTGGGGTTTTAAGGTTTTTGGTTTTTAGGGTTTAGGGTTTCAGGGTTTAGGGTTTAATGCTTGGAGTTTGGGGTTTTAAGGTTTTAGGGTTTTGGGGTTTTGGGTTTGGGGTTTTGGGTTTTAGGGTTTAGGGTTTTAGTGTTTAAGGTTTGGGGTTTAAGGTTTTAGGGTTGAGTTTAGGGTTTTAGGATTTAGGGTTTAGGGTTTTAGGGTTTTAAGGTTTAAGATTTAGGGTTTAAGGTTTAGGGTTTTAGGATTTAGGGTTTAAGGGTTTAGGGTTTAAGGGTTTAGGGTTTAAGGGTTTAGGGTTTTAAGGTTTTAGGTTTTTAACGTTTAAGGTTTTAGGTTTTAGGGTTTTAGTGTTTTAAGTTTTAGTGTCTTAGAATTTACGGTTTAGGGTTTTAGGGTCTAGTGTTTTAGGGTTTAATGTTTAGGGTTTAGGATTTAAGGGTTTAAGGTTTAAGGGTTTAGGGTTTCAAGGTTTTGGGTTTTAAGGTTTTAGGTTTTTAGGGTTTAGGGTTTAGGGTTTAAGGTTTAGAGTTTCAGGGTTTTAGTGTTTTAAGGTCTAGGGTTTTAGGGTTTTAAGGTTTTAGGTTTTTAGGTTTTAAGGTTTTAGGGTTTAGGGTTTAGGGTTTAGGATTTAAGGCTTGGGGTTTAGGGTTTTAAATGTTTAGGGTTTTAGTTTAGGGTTTAGGGTTTAGGGTTTAGGGTTTGAGGCTTGTGGTTTAAGGTTTTAAGGTTTAGGGTTTTAAGGTTTTAGGGTTTAGGTTTTAGGGTTTAGGGTTTTAGGATTTTAGGGTTTTAGGGTTTTCGAGTTAGGATTTAGTGTTTTAGGGGTTTAAGGTTTAGGATTTTAGGATTTAGGATTTAGGGTTTAGGGTTTTACGATTTGGGGTTTAAGGTTTTTAGGGTTTAGGGTTTAGGATTTAAGGTTTGAGGCTTGGGGTTTGAGGTTTTAATGTTTTAGGGTTTAGGGTTTAGGATTTAGGGTTTAGGGTTTAGGGTTTTAGGTTTAAGGTTTTAGGGTTTAGGTTTTAGGGTTTTAGGGTTTTAAGGTTAAGGTTTAGGGTTTTAACGTTTTAAAGGTTTAGGGGTTTAAGGGTTAAGGTTTTTGGGTTTAAAGGTTTTAGGGTTTAGGGTTTAAGGGTTTACGGTTTAGGGTTTAGGGTTTAGGGTTTTAGGGTTTTAAGATTTAAGGTTTTAGGATTTAGGGTTTAGGGTTTTAGAGGTTTAGGGTTTAGGCTTTTAGGATTTAGGGTTTAGGGTTTAGGGTTTAAGGTTTAAGGGTTTAGGCTTTAAGGGTTTTAGGTTTAAAGGTTTAGGGTTTTAGGATTTAGGGTTTATGGTTTAGGGTTTTAGGTTTTAGGGTTTAGGGTTTACGATTTAAGGGTTTGTGGTTTAAGGGTTTTAGGGTTTAGGGCTTAGTGTTTTAGGGTTTAGGATTTTAGGGTTTAGGGTTTATGGTTTAGGTTTTAAGGCTTAGGGTTTGTGGTTTTAAGGTTTTAGGGTTTAGGGTTTTAAGGTTTTAGAGTTTAGGGTTTAATGTTTAGGGTTTTAGGGATTAGGGTTTGGGGTTTAGGGTTTTAGGGTTTTAAGGTTTAGGGTTTTAGGATTTAGGGTTTAGGGTTTTAGGATTTAGGGTTTAAGGTTCTTAAGGTTTAGGTTTTAAGGTTTTAGGGTTTAGGGTTTAGGGTTTAAGGGTTTTAGGGTTTAGGGTCTAGGGTTTTAAGGTTTTAGGTTTTTAGGGGGTTTAGGGTTTAAGGCTTAGGGTTTTAAGGTTTTAGCATTTAGGGTTTTAAGGTTTTAGAGTTTAGGGTTTAGGGTTTAAGGTTTAGGGTTTAGGGTTTTGGTGTTTTGGATTTAGATTTTAGGGTTTAGGGCTTAGGGTTTTAGGGTTTTAGGATTTAAGGTTTATGGTTTTACGATTTAGGGATTAGGGTTTTAGGGGTTTAGGTTTAGGGTTTTAGGATTTAGGGTTGAGGTTTAACGTTTGAGGCTGGGGTTTGGGATTTTAAGGTTTTAGGGTTTAGGGTTTAGAGTGTTAGGGTTTCGAGTTTAGGCTTTTAGGGTTTATGGTTTAGGGTTTCGGGTTTAAGGTTTTGGGTTTAGGGTTTAGAGTTTAGGGTTTAGTGTTTTAGGGTTTAAGGTTTTAGGGTTTTAAGGTTTTAGGGTTTAGGGTTTAGGGTTTTAAGTTTTAGGGTTTTAGGATTTAGGGTTTAGGGTTTTTGGGGTTTAGGGTTTAAGGTTTTAAGATTTTAGGGTATAGGGTCTTGTGTTTTTCGAGTTTAGGGTTTAAGGTTTTAGAGTTTAGACTTCAGGGTTTAGGGTTTTAGGGTTTAGGGTTTTAGGATTTTAGGGTTTTCGGGTTTAGGGTTTAGAGTTTTAGTGTTTTACAATTTTCAAGCTAGGGTTTAGGGTTTTAGGTGTTTAGGGTTTAGGGTTTTAAGATTTAGGATTTAGGGTTTAGTGTTTAAGGTTTTTAAGGTTTAGGGTTTAGGGTTTTATGGTTTAGGGTTTAGGGTTTGAGGCTTGGGGTTTGAGGTTTTAAGGTTTTTAGGATTTAGGGTTTTAAGGTTTTAGAGTTTAGGGTTTAGGGTTTAGGGTTTTAGGGTTTTGGGTTTAGGGTTTAGGGTTTTAGGTTTAGGGTTTTAGGATTTTTGAGTTTAGGGTTTAGGGTTTTAGGTTTAGGGTTTAGGGTTTTAATGTTTAGGTTTTAAGGATTTTAGGGTTAAAGGTTTAAGGTTTTAAGGTTTTAGGGTTTTAGGGTTTAGGGTTTTAGGGTTTAAGGTTTAAAGGTTGGGGTTTGGGGTTTTAAGGTTTTAGGGTTTAGGGTTTAGGGTTTTAGGGTTTTGGGTTTAGGGTTTAGGGTTTTGGGTTTAAGGTTTAGGGTTTAAGGTTTAGGGTTTAGGGTTTAGGATTTCAAGGTTTAGAGTTTAGGTTTTAGGGTTTTAGGGTTTAGTTTTTTAAGGTTTTAGGGTTTAGGGTTTTAGGATTTAGGGTTTAGGGTTTTAAGGGTTTAGGGTTTTAGGATTTAGGGTTTAGGGCTTAAGGTTTTAGGGTTTAGGGTTTTAGGGTTTTAAGGTTTTTGGTTTTAGGATTTAGGGTTTTAGTGTTTAAGGTTTAGGGTTTTAGGGTTTAAGTTTTAGGGTTTTAGGGTTTTAGGGTAAAGGTTTTAGGTTTTTGGGTTTTAGGGGTTTTGGGGTTTAAGGGTTTAAGGTTTTTGGGTTTAAGGTTTTTAGGGTTTAGGGTTTAAGGGTTTAAGGTGTATGGGTTTAGGGTTTTAGGGTTTTAAGGTTTAGGGTTTTACGATTTAGGGTTTGGGGCTTTGGGTTTAGGGTTTTAAGATTTTAAAGTTTAGGATTTTAAGGTTTTAGAGTTTAGGGTTTAGGGTTTTAGGGTTTTAGGGTTTTGGAGTTTAGGGTTAAAGGTTTTAGAGTTTAGAGTTTAAAGTTTTAGGGTTTTAGGGTTTAGAGTTTAGGGTTTTAAGTTTTAGGGTTTAAGGATTTAGGGTTTAGGGTTTTGGGGTTTTAGGATTTAGATTTTAGGGTTTAGGGTTTAGGATTTTAGGGTTTAGGGTTTTAGGGTTTTAGAGTTTAGGGTTTAAGGTTTTAGAGTTTAGACTTCAGGGTTTAGGGTTTTAGGGTTTAGGGTTTTAGGATTTTAGGGTTTTCAAGTTTAAGGTTTAGGGTTTTAGGGTTTTACGATTTTCAAGTTAGGGTTTAGGGTTTTAGGTGTTTAGGGTTTAGGGTTTTAAGATTTAGGATTTAGGGTTTAGGATTATAGGGTTTAGGGTTTAAGGTTTTTAAGGTTTAGGGTTTAGGGTTTTAGGATTTAGAATTTGAGGCTTAGGGTTTGAGGTTTTAAGGTTTTTAGGATTTTAGTAAGCTTTTTGGCCATAATGAAGGATGGTTCAGTCCCATGCTTCTCTGCCAACTCCACCACCCATTGAGGAATCATGCGTGGGCGATGGATTTCGTCAACCTTCTTGCCTTGGGACTCCATCTTCTTTCTTGATTCCTGCGTCCACTTGAAGAGAGGAAAGAAGAATCAGAATATTTTTTAAGAAAAAAAAAATATATGAGAGAAAAAAGAGATATATAGATAAGAGCCAGAGAGACGGAGAAGGGAGGAGGGGTGACAGTGTTGGAGCCGGAGCCTGGGCTGACGATTGGCGACACCGAGTTGTCGGCGGTCAACTCAAAACAGAACAAAACGGTAAACGCTTCACGGAAAAGAAAATATAAGCAGAGGAGAACCGCACCTACCCTCGATACGTTGGAAATCAGGAGCGATGCCCCCGTTTCGAATTGGAGAAGATCCCCTGAAGGAGACTCCAATCCCAGCAGTCCTCGTATCCGGCGACGTTCCGATGAAGGACTCTCGGGAAAAAGAATAGAGGGCGTGTTTGGTGACGTGAAGACAAGGGAATCTTAAATAGAGGAGCCATTGGCCCCTCCTCCTACTCGATCGAAAGTGGGAAGCCTAGTCTCGTCGAGAGTCGGCAAGGCTCCCAGAATCCCAGCCCTGCTTGGACTCGGGCTGTTGACTCGGTTCTGCCCGGATCAACACAGGTAACCTGGTGCCCAGGTTTATAGATATATATATCGAAGGTGGGAGTCCGAGTCTCGTCGGGAGTACTCCCACAATCACAGTCCGGCTTACACTCTTTTTTTTTTCTTTTTTTTTTTCTTTTTTTTTTTTTTCTTTATTTCTCAACGAATAAATTGGAAGGATAAATCTAAATAATATCGAAAGTTCTCTGTTTGGTACAAAAATATATCAGATTCACTCTGTGGCATTGAATTTAGATTCTTAGAATTTGATGCCTGCCAAAACTGGAGGTAGTTCATTTACATGCGTGCAGGCATTTCTGTCGGACGCCCAGTCCCAGTCATATGCATAGAGACATTATATTTTGTTTACAATTTGAAAGGTAGATTCAATCATCTAAACTCGTTGCTTTATAT
The DNA here is from genome assembly GCA_017589505.3 of Metroxylon sagu. Lineage (NCBI taxonomy): Eukaryota > Viridiplantae > Streptophyta > Magnoliopsida > Arecales > Arecaceae > Metroxylon > Metroxylon sagu. The sequence goes on from JACVBY030000560.1 coordinate 23,601, forward strand.
ATATAAATATATATATATATATATATATATATAGTTTAGGGCTCTCTTTGTCCCCTCATCCAGAGTACCGACAAAGCTGTGTGCGCTCTAACATGAACGTATGTGGCCATGGTAACTTGATCTTGTTAACTTATTCGGCTCCAACATCTTCTAATGATTTGGACGGGCGTTCAGCATGGTCAGCTCTGCATTTTTACTGTACCAATCCAGCCACACTGTATACTCACTGATACTAAGACCTTTTTTTTGCAATTGATATTTTGGAACAATTGGAGCTTTTGATTTAGATCAATTAAACAAAATTAATGATGCCAAAAATTTCACAAAATCATCAAAATAGTTATTTAACAATGAAGACGATGAGCACATTCATAGCTAACATGAAGTGAGCAAAATATTAGACTGTCTGTCTGCCAAACTCCAAACATATATCAACTCATATTAAGGAGAGAATTTTCAAGGAATTTATAAGGCAATTGATTATCACATACATTTTATAAAATCAAAATCATTCCTTTGCAAAAGGCTCAGATGTTCTTTAATGTAGTGCACGACAAATGCCTCAGTAAATATCATTAAGCATAGACAGAGATGCATCATCATCTGAAAGTGCATGGTAAATAGGAACAAAATGGTATCTGAAGACAAAAATGGGCTTAAGAAGACCGCTTTTTTAAGAACTTGAACATAAATGACTCATGAAACATGATATATAAAGTGAAATTCGAATGAATGCATTCAGCCTTTGCAGGTTTTTAATAGTTACCACATAGCATACAATGCGCATGTATTGTTTTAGTACAAGAATACTTGGCAGTTGTAAAATATGAGAAATTCGCTATATTTAGATGCTTAAAATGTGGACCTAATACCATAATTGTCACGTATAAACATCTAGGCATATCCAAAGAAGCAAACTACTAAAAGAAAACAATCGAAATCAGAACTGAATGAGAAGGTCAACATAAAATCAGGAAAAGGAAATTTTGTTGATGAATTGGAATACTCGGATGAAGTGAAAGAGTATATATCAATGGCAAGAAGTCATACCTTTAAAGGCTCATGACTACGCTCTGCTACTGGACCAACATGATGCCCTACGATCTCACACCAAGTGAGTATTTCTAAAACATTAGAATCAGAAGCATACTCCAGATGAATAAATTAAGAAAAGATTGAAAGTGAGTGAGATTAAACTGTGCAAAATAAAATCATATTCTAGTTTGCAGAATGGCTTGGCAATTGAGGAAATATGCATGCCAATAGTAAAGAATTGCAGATAGCATCTTGTGTACTAATGTTACCAAATATTTTAGTCAAACCTAAAACTTCAATTTCTGGTGTTTGAAAAGCCATCATAATGATCATGTTGTCATATGTAATCAAGGGGGAGAAATTGAAAGATTATGTAATATAAGTTACATTTGTGCATTGATTCAAATGAATTTATATATTGCAAGTAATAGAAATGATAAAAGCAGTTGCAACAACAATATCAAAAAACTATTTTAAGAATGGTAATAACTAAATAACTTAAAAGTTGAATAAATCAAATTAGATAACAATGGGGAGTAATAGGAATTTAAGAAAAATCAAAACATGTGGAATTTAATGAAATGCCATCAGGAGAGTTATGCATGGTCTTGCAAAGAGGGCTGTAAACCAGTAGTTGCACTTGTCATTCAAATGGTACATATCTACTATGCATAATTCTTCCATCATTTCTTTTAACCCATTAATGGAACCCCACCATTATGATCAAAAAATACAATATATATTGTCTTAGATCTGTGTGAAGCAAAAAGAAAATTTGGCAGACCGGAAAAGGATTAGCTATATCAGGTAATATGCTGTTGGGTAAATTGGGGCCTAGGAGTGTGAATAGTTGAAGACGAACATTGGAAGTACTATGGTAATAACCACTGACTTGGAAACACCTAGGCAGGTCCTCCCAGATGTCAAGGAAGGTCCTGCTTCCTGAGTGTGAGAATCAATGTATATTTCGACATCTGGTGATTTGTTGTAGTTGCCTATGTGGCTGACTGGTCACCAAGAGCGTGTCATGTAATAATCAATGTACTTGTTGACATTTGGTGTTTTATTGTAGTTGCTCAGGCACTTGACCGATCACCTAGAGAATGGAGTATGCAGGAGCCCAACAAGACATGCATCACATGTAATTTAGTCTGCCACTGAATTATTTATATAGTAAAGGGAGCTCTCATAGTGAGAGCATAAAGATTCTTAATGGATGACCAGGAATGCAATACTACTCAAATATAAGAGACTAAACTGTAATAACTTCTGAGCCAAAATGATTTTTGAATGGAAGTTTGAGAACCAAAAGTATATATTTGTCTTAACTTAATCAAGATATAGTCAGGAATATATTTTCTCATGCTTTGATAACTCAAATTCAAATATTTAGAGATGCTTGTTCAGCTAAGAGGTGTATTCCCATCTATATTTTTCTTGTATCCCTTCTTATATTATATTTCTTTCAAAGTTTTATGCTTTATCTGATTTATGTCAGATATATAAAATTTAGAGAGTTGCAATGTGCTTGGATAGCGTGATCATTTTTTTTGGTCAAGAAAAGAAGACTAAAGCTCTCCCGTATGTATATCATGCTCTTTATATGTAAATTTATCACATATTATGATTACAGTATTCTTTGGCATAAAAAATCAAAGCAAGCATTTGAATGAACTAAGTTCATTCATTGCCCAATTTTGAAGTAATTATTATATGATTTGAATCCATATTGTTAGTTGTAATAATTTATGTCAGATATATAAAATTAATAAGTATTAAAAATTTTAATACTATATCTTATATTATATATTTATGTTTTGAGCTTAAATAATGTAATATATGAGTGACTATGGCAAATCACGAGCTTTCAATAATCTATATTTTGAGTCAATTCTACATTCAACATCAACTTATTTTTAAAAAATATTATTTTAAAAAAAATTGAGAAATAATATATTATTGTAACCATTTTCAAAATTAATATGGCTTTTGCCATATGAGGTGCTATGACAATAGAACTATATTTCTATAACATCGTCAAGCAAAAATCATCAATCCAACTGATGTTTTTTAAATTGAAATTATCAATCTGATTGATGATTTCAATTTAATGGCATCATCAATCTAATTGATAAATTATTTAAAAATCATAAGTTGAATTGATGACTTCTATTTGCCTAAATTTGAACTAAAATTGACCAATTAGATACTAACTTCATTTCAAATAAAGTTGGCAATTGGTTTGACAACTTTAATCTAATAAATGGTTTGCCGACTTTAGTTCAAGCTTAATCCAATAAAAATTATCACATGAGGTGATGATTTAAAATCATACATTAATGCATCTAATAGAGTGGTCTTTACTTCAACATACAATTCCATTTTAGTTAACCCAGCTTACATAACATAACTATCAAACATGATCTCCACACCTTTTTCTTCATAACTATCATACTAAAGTACCTCTAACTCATTGCATATCACTCTATTTAAATGAACAAAAATTATTAGTGGCTTGCTCATACCCATGTTACAATATAAATTAATAAGATTGGTTAATAAGCAATTAATAATTTCTCATAATTTTTTTTAAAAAGCTTCCAATCATTGATAAGGTGATCATTTCTAGCTAATGATGATTTATTGAATGCAAGAAAGTAAGGCCATCTATAGCCACTATTCCAACCCGAGTCTCTGAATTGACTCGAGAAACCCAAGAGGGAGGTGAGTCTATTGCGACTACCATCTCACTAGACATTAAAGGCAAAGGCGTATCTATAGGATCCTCGAATGTAGACTATTCCAACTCTTCAACATCAATCATAACCCTAATAATGGTAGGTCCTCCATCTTTCTCCATCCTTCCATCTAAATTTGTTGTTCTGGATGATTAGGCAAACAACATGGCATTACAGCCTAAGGAGCAACCTTTCAGTGATCTGAATAAAATGCCAATCATAATAGATTGGCGATGATAGAGTGCAGGCATCACTTCCTCTTTGTTATTCTCTATCCTCCTCCCCCTCTCTCTCTCTCTCTCTCTCTCTCATATATATATATATATATATATATATATATTTGCTCTTAAAGAAGTTAAAGAAAGAAAGCTCAAGAAGTTGAAGTTGGTCAGAGTCAAAGAACAACCAAAAGGAGAAGCTGCCAAAGAGGAGAAGTTGAAAGTGGTCGGAAGGGAGCACGGAGGGCTGTGTGTGCCGGTGTATGTGGGAACCAACAAGTGGAGGACATGCGTGACGCTGTCCCATTGGGACGCCTCCAATGGCACCATCCTCAAGGGGAGCAAGTGCTCAGATATCTTGCCAAGTGGAGTGGTGCCAAGGGGGCCGACGAGGTGGAGTTGTGGAGATTTCGAGGCGAGATAGGGAGAGCATGCTTTGCGCTTCACAAGAAGAAGATGTTCTGAGGAGCCCAGGGTGGAAGAATTCATATCCAACGGAGAGATTCTTTGATTTATTCCAACTAATGAGCAACTCCCTTTTTTTTTTTTTTTTTAGTCTTTTTCCAAACAAACCAGGGTAGCATTCAATTTTTCTTTAGATTTTAGTCCAAGGCATATACATATGCTATACATAGACACACACATGCATCCTTATTGTTGGTTCCATAGTATTTGTGTTATGTAAGAATCTTGAGAAACTATACTTATTTTGTTGATCTGATTAACAGATAATATATATTGTTTTTGAAGAGTTTGTTCAATTAGCTATTTTTGATTCTGTTTCTTAATCTTAATTAATGATAAATGCTTATAACATGCCTCAAACTTTGTGTTATTGTTGCTAATCTTTACAAAAATATAATTAATTGCTCATATTTTAAAAATATGCAACTCGATACTCTTTTTGATGATATATGGCTCAGGGCTATAAGATTGCTGAATTGCATGCTTTGAAAATTAGTTTAATAAAATATTACATCCTAAGCATATTGAATTATATTTTTTAAAAATAAATTTAATGAAATATTGCATCCTAAGCTAAATTGTCTATTGGTTGAATTGCTCAACTTTTGGAATCTGATCTTATACTAAAAAGAAGAAATGCAACATTTTTTAATTTAAAAAATAGACGAACTCAAACTGAACATTTTTATTTGGAAGACATGGGGCATTCTTAATTATTAGTGATGACTTGTTCAAGTTCAAATTAATCATTTTCATTCCTATAAAATAAATCTAACCTAAGTTCAAATGTATCTCTTTGATTTAAGTCTAAATCTATAATTTAAGTCTAAATCTTAATGGATACATAATTCCTATAAGGGCTTTCATACAAAATATAGTAGGCAGGCAGATGATGCAGCATATGAAAACAGTAAAAAATCTAGAGCATATGATGGAATAGATTTAGTGACTATTAATTTCATTAATGAAGAGGCAAATGCCTCTTGCTTTACTCTTGATAGGAACATATAATTAACTAGCCTAGATATATTGATCAGCAAGAAATCTTCAATGAAAATGCCTCCTTGAAAGTGTCATATTATTGGTGACTCTTGTAGAAGAGAGAAGAGTCTTCTAGGCTCTTACTAACCACCTATCAACTGAGAGGGTCGATGTAGCCAGAATAGATGGGAATGGAAAATTCATATGCTCCCAATTTGTCCAATGTAATAAAAATTCAATAATTTGAAATCGTAGGTGGTGTAATCCTCTCCATACTTTAGCTGAGTTGAGCAGTTTGTCTCAAATAAAATATCATCTTGTATGGTAGCTGGTATTTATATTCTCTTGATGAGACAGCACCATTTTCTCTTCCATAGATGACAAATTGAAAGCAAATTTGCCCTTTGTTAAAAACGCAGATTACATTTCAGCTTTTACATGTTATTTGTAGGATCCTAACCATGAGGCATTTGAAACTGCAAAGCATGATTGCTTAAGCAGCTCTCATATGAATAGCTAAACAAGCGTTAATTTTTAATGATGGAACTTAAGCTAATATATTCACTAAATACATAATGAAATATATAATAGTTGTCAAGTAGAAATTTCACTGGAAGGATGCTTTTCATCAAAATATTTGGTGATTCAACATCATAACGTAAGCTTCCAAATCCAACATTTGTAGTTGTAAAGACTAAAAAAAAAGAGAGAAGAAACAAAATCTAAATAAATAGAGGGAAGCATACACCTCCATGCTTTAGATCAGTATCACAGTTCGGGCGGATAGCTAAGGTTCTTTTAGTTTTCATGGTTTCATAAGTAATTCTTTTATAAATGCAAGAACTCCAAGTAAATCAACTATCCATGCAATTGAAATTGATGAATAGCCTAACCAAGGGTTGATTGTGTTCCACCTGCACTAAAAGTTTGGTGGAATTAATAATGTGCAAGAATTAAAAATAGGAAATCTAATTAAAGTCCTACTTTTTTAATCCTTGATCCATCAATGAAAGCCTCACGCATGTGCCTTATATGTCTCCACCCTCACGAACCCTTGAGATCTGATCGAATTAGAGACTTGTCTAAGTCAAACCATTTAAGAGATGGTTGCAACCAAGAATGAGGAAATAAGGGGAACAAAACTAAATATACAATAGACACCACCAGATTTCACATGCCGGTCTTCCTAGATATTTGATAATCTGAGTTGTATGATTGGTGTTTGATTTGAATTTGAGTTAATGCTATTGAGCATATTTTATGTTTCTTTATGCATATTGATTCTAGTTATATTAATTATCCAAGAAATATATTTAAATACATAAACCATAGCAGGCCTTGTTGTGATTCTTATATCATAGAATGCAAAATTTGCAATAAGATTGTACATATATATATATATATATCTCCAAAGGTTGATTAATACAGGATGTAAGAATCATACAACAAATTTATAGATAAGAGAAACATTATTGACAAAATTAATCTTCCTGGATATATAAGCAAACTTAACAATTCACCCAATTCTATATTATAATGCAACTTAATCTCAAAAAAAATAGATAAGGTTTTACGACCACTTTTGGCTTTACTCAATAAGGGCCACGGTCAATCATGCTCTTGGAAATGGAAGCATGACACTGTGCCATGAGTCAAGGCTGAAATCAAAAGAACCATAAGCATATATAGGTCATATTTCTTTCAAATGTTTAAATAAATAAATAAATAAATAAAATCTTGCAAATCTAAGAAGGCCAGATATATCAAAGTGGTGTGTTTTATTTATTTGAGATATATCAAATTTTAAGTTAACTTGTAATTTTTTATTTTTGAGTTTAAGTTAGATCATCTTAATCATTACTAATATAATTTGAAAAAAAAATCTTTATTGAATAGATAACAATAATGATAAAAAAAAATGAAAGGATGGAATAGTATTAAGTGTTGGTATTTGGTATAAAATTCTTCCATCACAAATGATTATAGTTTATGTACTCATCAAAGTGGATTAGCCATTCATAATAAAATGGTCAACTTGGCTTTCTTTCAAAGGGTTGCAATGGTGGAGACTTAAGACATATGCGTGGGACATATATTAAGGATTAAAAAATGTAGGACCTCAATTGGATTTGCCATTGCTTATTCTTGAACTTTATTTCTTCCACCAAACTTCTGGTGTAGGTGGAACATAATTAAACCTTGGTTAGGCTATTCACCAATTTTAATTGTATGGACAATTGATATGCCTGTAGTTCTTGCATTTGTTAAAGAATGGCCCAGGAAACCTTGAAAAATTAAAGAATTTGAATCAATTTATCAATTTTAGCTGTATGGACAATTTCAGTTGTATGGACAATTTGCGCTACGGATCTAAAAATGGAGGTGTAGGCTTCCTTCTATTTATTTGGATCCTGTTTCTTCTCTCTTCTTCTTTACAACTATAAATGTTAGATTTAAAAGAATACATGGTTACATTGAATCACTAAATATTTTGGTGAAAAGCATCCTTTCATTGAAATTTTTGCTTGAATATATTGGCTTCTGTTCCATCATTACACATTGTTACCTGCTTAGCTGTTTCACATGAGAGCTGTTTAAACTATTATGTTTTGTGGTTTCAAATGCCTTATGGCTATAGTACCAAAAAAGAGACTCGTTTAAATGTGAACTGATTTAAATCTGTGTTTTCAGTGGAGAACAAATTTGCTTTCAGTTGATCATCCATGAAAAAGACAAATGATGTCGTCTAGTGGAGAACATATAAATGTTGTCTACCATGCAATTTTGTGTTGGACAAGCTATAAAGTTTCCACTCCCATCTTTGTTCACTCTAGGAAGCGGCCAGCAGGATCCTAGGAGACTCCACACTTTACAAGCACTTTTAGAGAATAAGGTGACTAGAGGAGGCATTTTGGCATCGGTGATGCTCCTATCTTCTATATTTCATATGAAAGACCTGCCAAAAATTCATATTTTAAATGATATATATAACGCCTCAGACCAATTGGATGGATCTAAAGCGTCTGCCACATATTGAAAAATAAATCCTTAGTATGCAAAGCATCATTCATGATATCATAATCAGAAATATAAAGTTTCAATCATAATTTAAAAGTATTCTCAGGTAGAATAGACCTTGGCTACAAAACCATTATTCTGAAAAGACACTAAATTTCAATAACTAATTCATAAAAATTCTTTTATTCTTTTCACGGATCTAGGCACTTTCCCCGTCGTATCCCCATGTATCAGTTATAATTGTATCTGAAAAAGAAAAGATAAAATATAATAAGCTGGACAGCCCAGTAAGCAATAATTAGCTATGTATAATATAATATAATATCAGTCTACAGATATGACTTACCAGATGGAACAAATAATTTGTAATTATTATTACTTTTTCAGTTTTCATTATGTTATATCATTTAATTTTAGTTCTCATGATATCTTGCCCTCTAATCCTGCTATGTTGAATCCAATATATCACCCCCACAGGTAAGGTATCGCCACGTTACTATGCCTTATGGTTCAGGCATCCACCAGTGTATTACCCCCACAAACAGGGTATCCAATCATCCAGCATAATCAGATTTAGGATTTTTAATTTAGTTTCATCATTCTTCATTAAATCTTATTCATGATTAATCCAATATTTTTATCAATTCATCAAGAGTAATAAATAATTAATATCAAGTATAATTATAGCAATCACGATCAATATCTAAGCATGCAATATTCATATAATAAACATCACAGGATGATACATATTTATTTATTTAAAAACATGATAAATCCTAGAAGGTAATCACCACTTACCTTTCTAAATAAAATTACTAAAAATTAATCTTCGCTCAAGGGCTCCATCAACCTAATTGATCATTGAACCTTCACCTTCTTCATCCTTCTGAACTGTTGATTTGATATCAAAGGATCTCCATCGAGCCCTATTTATAGAAAGATTTTCTAAAGCAAATAGGTTTCCTACTTTTTATAAGATACCAATCTTTTAAAACAATTAATCTTTCTAATTTTAGTAGATTATTGATTCCTTTAGGAAACCAAAGAGACAGGTAGCTATTAATGTTTAAAAATAAATTCTTGATTCATAAGGCAAATAGGTTTCCTACTCTTTATAATATTAATATTCTAAAACAAATAAACTTCTCAGTTTAATTAGATATTGATTCTTTTAAGAAAACCAACGAGATAAATATCATAGATTCTTAACTCCTAAAGCAAATAGATTTCTTACTCTTTATAAGATATCAATCTTCTAAACAAATACACTTTCCTACTCTTTATAAAATACCAATCTCCTAAAGTAAATAGATTTTCTACTCTTTATAAGATACCGATCTCTTAAACAAATAAACAAATATTTTTAGTAAGATTCTGATTTCTTTAAGAAAATTAAAGAGATAAATATCCATTAAATATCTAAAAATAGATTCTTAACTCCTAAAGCAAATAGATTTCCTACTTTTTATAAGATGCCAATCTTAAATAAACTTTTTAGTTTTAGTGATTCCTTTAAGAAAACTAAGGAGATAAATATCATAGATTCTTTACTCCTGAAGCACATAAATTTTCTATTCTTTATAAGATACCAATCTTCTAAGTAAATAAACTTCCCAATTTTAGTAAGATTCTGATTTCTTTAAGAAAACTAAGGAAATAAATATTCATTAAATATCTAAAAATAGATTCTTGACTCTTAAAATAAATAGGTTTCATACCAATCTCCTGAAATAAATGGACTTTTCAGTCTTTGTAGGATATTAATTTTTTTAAGAAGCGAAAGAGATAAATATCAATTTAAATATTTAAAAATAGATTTAACTCAAAACTAACTTTTGAATTATCCAACATAATTTTTGAAATATAAAACTTCAAATAAAAACATCAAAAATCATCCTTAATTATCATTAATGATAGTTTCATAATTTATTTGAAGTTCATCAACACTAATACCTGTTCATTAAATTGCTCCTAACTTTCCCAATTAACTTTCGATTTGTATGATTTAAGATGCATAAGAAAGCTAACTCAATACTAAATATTATGAATATGAATTCAATCAAATATTCTAATTATATAATTTTTTATAACTTTTTAACTCAATTTTGTCTAATTACATCTTAATCTAAAGTGAGAGCTAACCTAAAAGGGCAAGTTCTCACAATATATCTATATAGTGCATTAAGATTTAAACTTAAATCATAGAGATACATTTGAACTCATGTTAAATTCATTTTATGAGAATGAAAATGATTAACTTGAACTTGAATAAGCCATCACTACTAAATTAAGAATGCCCCATGTCTTCCAAATAAAAACAATTAATTTGAGTTTGCGTATTTTTGGATTAAAAAATATTACATTCCCTCTTTTTAATACCAAGATCATATTCAAACAGTTGAGCAATTCAACAAACAATCTATTTAGCTTAGGATATAATATTTTATTAAATTAATTTTTAAAACATGACATTAACAACCTTTGTATGTTGAGATTTGTATCCTTGAGCAACATATCATCAATAAAAAGTATAGAGTTGCAGATTTTTAAAATGTAGGTAATTAATTATATTTTATAAAAATTAGCAACAATAACATCATGTTTGATATTTGCTATAAGCATCTATTATTAATTAAGATTAAAAAATAGGATCAACAATAGCTAAATGAATAAATTCTTTGGGAACAATATATATATATATATATATATATATATATATATAATAAGTATATTTTTTGAAGATTCTTTAATACCATAAACACTATAACACCAACAAATAAGTGTGTACATGTATATTTGTATATGTATGTTTCTTGTACTAAAACCTAAATAAAATTTAAATACAACGCCCGCAAGCAAACAATTGGTTTGCTTGGAAAAAGAAAAAAAATCTGTTCATCGGTTAGAATAAATCGAAGAATCTCTCCGTTGGATGCGAATTCCTCCATCTTGGGCTCGCTTAGGAGATCTCCTCCTTGTGTAGCGCGAAGCATGCTCTCCTCATCTCTCCTCGAAATCCCCACAACTCCATCTCGTCGCCCTCTTTAGCACCAATCCACTTGGCAAGATATCTCGTGTACTCACTCCCCTTGAGGATGGTGCCGTTGGAGGCATCCCAACGGGACAGCATCACGCATGCCCTCCACTTGTTAGTTCCCACGTACACCGACACACGCAGCCCTCCGTGCTCCCTCCGAACCATTTTCACTTTTTTCTCTTTGGTAGCCTCTTCCATTGGTTGTTCTTTGACTCCGTCGCCGGACTCGACCGTCTTCATCTTCTTGAGCTTTCTTTCTTTAGCGTCTTCGGCTCCGGTGCTCGCTTTCTTGCGCTTTAGCCCATAATCGAGAAGGTTGGCAGCGGCCTTCTCCTCATCAGTGAGGAAAGGGATGAGACGGGCTTTCACGAAATCAGCGTGGATGAGGAGGCGGTTCTGATTGCGGTTGAGATCGGTCTTAGTAAGCTTTTTGGCCATGATGAAGAATGGTTCACATTCATGCTTCTCTGCCAACTCAACAACCCATTGAGGAATCATGCGTGGGCGATGGATTTCATCAACCTTTTTACCTTTGGATTCCATCTTCTTTCTTGATTCCATAGGGGTCTACCTGCGTCCACTTGAAGAGCGGAAAGAAGAATTAGAATATTTTTTAAGAGAAAAAAGAGAAAAAAATATGAGAGAAAAAAGAGATATATATAGATGAGAGCTAGAGAGACGGAGAAGGGAGGAGGGGTAACGGTGTTGGAGCCGGAGCCTGGACTGACGATCGGCGACATCGAGTTGTCGGCGGTCAACTCAAAAGAGAACAAAACGGTAAACACTTCACGGAGAAGAAAATATAAGCAGAGGAGAACCGTACCTACCCTCGATACGTTGAAAATCAGGAGCGATGCCCCTCTGTTTCGAATTGGAGAAGATCCTCTGAAGGCGACTCCAATCCTAGTAGTCCTCGTATCCGGCGACGTTCCGATGAAGGACTCTCTGGAAAAAGAATGGAGGGCGTGCTTGGTGACGTGAAGACAAAGGAATCTTAAATAGAGGAGCCATTGGCCCCTCCTCCTACTTGATCGAAAGTAGGAGTCCTATTCTCGCCGGGAGTCAGCAAGGCTCCCAGAATCCCAGCCCTGCTTGGACTCTGGCGGTTGACTCGGTTCTGCCCGGGTCAACACAGGTAACCTGGTGCCCAGGTTTATATATAAATATTTATATATCTCGAAGGTGGGAGTCCGAGTCTAACCGAGAGCAACAATCCCAGTCGGCATGCACTCGTTTCTTTGTTTTTTTTCTTTTTTCTTTTTTCTTTTTTCTCAACGAACGAAAATAAATTGGAAGGATGAACCCGACGAGCCTCCCGCAATTCCAATCCGGCTTGGACTCATTCTTTATTTATTTATTTATTTATTTTCCTCAACGAATGAAAATAAATTGAAAGGATAAATCTAAATAATATCGAAAGTTCTCTGTTTGATATAAAAATATATTAGATCCTCTGACTTGAGTCTCAAAGAACTCTCATTGAGATGTTCGTGGTACCTTCCATACCCTTCCTATGTCACTGCAAGCTACACGAAAGATCTTGGTTAATAAACTCTTGCTGCTAAACTTGCTATAAATACCTTTGTTTCCATATCACTATGCTCTTCATCTATCATGTTGGTGCATGAGGTTCCACCACTACATCTCCAATTTCATCACATGCAAATAAATTTATTTGATTTTTAATATAACAAATGACCTAGATACCTACTATATTAGTAGTTGGGAAAAAAAAAAAAAAATAGTTGAGGCATATAAACCTGCTTTCTAAATATCAATGTTTAAGCTCATAATGAGAATTAATATTTTTAAATACCTTTAGCTAAAAGAATATGGTACTTTAAAATAGCTGGCACCATAACCAAAATATAAACATAATTTAGAGCATCCTTGCCTTGTAGTAACCATTGCCAGAAACCCATCTTCGATTTGCCTCCAAAAAGCAACCTTATGTTTTTTGGATGTAGAACAAAGCAGAAAATAGGCCTTCCACTTAAAATGATTGATATTTATTGAAATTTTAGAAGTGCCATAGAGAATTAACATGCTGTAAACAAGTTGCAAGAATGATGCTGTGAGACTACTCTTCTTCTTCTTGTTCTTCCTTTGTAGGGTGTGCATATAGAGTGCAATAGCAACATCGCATTCAAATTATGAAATAACATTTTGTAAACAATCATACAGTTGGGATCCCTCTTTGTATGTTATAGGAGGGGCTCCCTATGACTGCTAAGTAGAGCAAAGAATACTTCTCACAGAAAATTAGACAGGGATAGACAGAAGGAAATATATATATATATATATATATATATATATAAATCCAAGCACCCTCACATTGAATATGGCATTAGAGGAAAAGAATGCAATAGAAATTGTTTCAACGAGTACTTTAAAGGAAAAATAGGCATCCAGCTTAAATATACCGTAAGAATGCTATTCTTTAACATCATCAAAAAAATCGCCTTTTGCATTACGATTGATGTTCTGCTGTTCCATGGCATCTATAATACCTTACGTATGAATAGCCCACATCGAATGAAAAAAAAATAGTTTAAAGAGTTAATAAAAGTTTACCTGCTATCAATTAATTTACTCTCGAGTTTTTTAAGTCGCATTGGATCCGGCCTGCTAACAGCTTAATTAGGCCAACAAATGAATGTGAGGCATTACAATGGCACCAGAACCGATTCAGGTATGTGAAAGTTAATAGCATGAAGAAAAAGCTACTTACGGAATGATGGTAGAAATATTCTTGCTATGGCATAGATCTATTTATAGAATGGCGTAGATCCGTGATGGCATGGCTACCCATGGGATGGTGGTAGAAATGTTCATGTTATATTGTGTAGCCATCCATGTGAAGGGAGAAGGTTGGAATACCTTATCTCTATGCATGAATAATCCCACATCGGATGGAAAACCTCTATGCATGAATAGTCCTCTATTGGATGGGTAAAGAATGGTTTGAAAAATTATAACTCATATTCATCTACTACCGATTAATTTACATTTAAGTTTTTAAGGCTATAAAAAATTTGGTTTGCTAATAGGTTAATTAGACTACTAGGTAAACTTGAGGCATTACAGCATCACTAGGAACATTATCATTGGCATCAGCAATGAAATTATTTCCTTCTTTAATGCTCCTAGAGGAATTAACCTATGCCAATGACATTTCTTGAAGAAGCTACTTCTCTGCTTAATGAAATGGTCACAACAGGGAGCATTGCTTTTGTTGCTTGCTTCTTTTGCAGTGAGAAAGCGAGAAAGCTTTTTACACCGTTTGAACGATGGAGTAAGTAGTACCATTGACAGATTAATTTGCTACTGTTTGATATTATTATTAATTATTTTAGGTTCACATGTTAATGTTTATTTCAGTACTATATTATTTGAGTTCTCATATACTATTATTAATTATATTGTATTAGGGTCACAGATTAATGTTTATTTCAGCATTACACTATTCGAGTTCCCGTCATCTGCATCGGGTGCGAAACAAGGAAAATATTTGGACTCTGTTTTGTAATATCCAATTTATGAAAAAGTGAGATCTATGATGTACATCTCATCAAGGGTTATTGGAAAACCCACCTTAAATTCATGGTCCTCAAAAATATGTTCATAAAATTGGGTATTGAGCAACCAAACAGTCACTTTAATGTGAAAAATTTGAGTGACGGGGCATTTATCTTTAATATGGAAAGACAAATATAAAAAATTTTGACATGACCATGTATGTACATGTTAGAGAACACCTGCTTCGTGGATACACTGGAAGAGGGATCGAGGAGAGCCTTGGAGAGCCCTTATCTGTGATAAAAGCAATTAGTTTAAATGATATAATCTACTGTTCATCCAGCCATCTTGTCAACAAAATAAAACATGTCTCTGTACACATGGTTGGGTGTTGGAACAAAATGCTAGTAATTTAACAAGCTCCAGTTTTGGCGCATATCAAATTCTTTGGACGGAGGATTTTTAAAAACAATATTTTAGAATTTCGACATCAAAATTCTTTGTATTGCTACTTTCAGTAGAAAATTTTATAAATTTTATAAAATTTATAAATTTCTTAAAATGATCACTTATAAATTTTATTTTTAAAAATATCATTTACAAATCCATCCTCAATATCCCTTAAAAATGTATAAAATATTTGATTTTATTTATGTACCAAAATATTTACATAAATATTAGTAATAATTATTAATTTTACATAAATATTATTTATTAAATAAAATAATAATTAGTAATTTTTATTAAAAAAATATAAATATCAATATTACCTACATATTATTAATATGTAAAGTAATATTAGTAATAAATAAGTATTTTAATATATTAATATTAGCAATAAAATATTAAAATATTGATGAGTATTATTAAAATAAATATTAGATGTGTATTAAATAAATATTTAATATTTACATAAAAATATCAAATATTTATGTAAAATTACATAAATTTATATAAATATTATGAAAAGATACTTAAAAAATTTTATCCTCAAACAAAATTTTATTTTCAGGAAGAACTATTCAAATAGAAAATTTGTAAAATTATAACGTTCTGAAATACAATTATAGGCATTTCAAAATTTTATAAATTTTTAAATTGCCTTCCCTCACAACAAAAAAAATATTAACGTTGTGAATTTGAACCGTCTTTAGACGTCAGTTTATGCTCAAGCCTAAGTAATGCATGGAGATAGGTTAGATCAGCAAAGATCACCAAAGAGTCTGGATATTCCTGAAATACAGCCTCTGTATTCGTGGGAAGCAGTGAACTCTAATGTTATTTGGATTTCTTCCTACAGTTTTATTTTCTTTCGTTCATTGATGTTTCGCATCATGCTTTCAAAATGATCACCACAATCCCCTAAAACCAACACGGCACCGACTTGCCTGTGTTCTGCGGAACTGAGTCAACAGCCCAGTCCCACCGGACTCAGATTTCGGGAGTCTTGCGAACTTCAGAACGAGACTCGGAGTCGAGTTGTGAGACCCCAAATTTAGTCCCACATTGGATGACAGAAAAATGGGTAATGTGCTTATAACTCAAGTTCACTTGCTACCCATTAACTTTTACTCGAGTTTTTGGACCACGTGATTTCGACCCGTTACAAATGGTATCAGAGCCGATCCGAGTGTGCGAAAATTGGTGGGCATAAGGAAAGGGTTACCCATGAGGTGGAGCCACCCTTGCAGCACCAATAACCCGACTCAGGGTAGATTCTAGCTAGCTTGTGGTGTGCCATGGTGGCCTCATGACCTCCATGAGGTGGAGCCACCCTTGCAGCACCAATGACCCGACTCATGAGGCCACCTTGCAGCAATGATCCGACTCGGGGTAGATTCTGGCTAGCTTGTGGTGTGCCATGGTGGCCTCATGACCCTTGCAGCAGCAATGACCGGCCACCTTGCAGCACCAATTACCCGACTCGGGGTAGATTCTGGCTAGCTTGTGGTGTGCCATGGTGGCCTCATGACCTCCATGAGGTGGAGCCACCCTTGCAGCACCAATGACCCCTTGCAGCACCAATGACCCGACTCGGGGTAGATTCTGGCTAGCTTGTGGTGTGTCATGGTGGCCTCATGACCTCCATGAGGTGGAGCCACCCTTGCAGCACCAATGACCCCTTGCAGCACCAATGACCCGACTCGGGGTAGATTCTGGCTAGCTTGTGGTGTGCCCGACTCGGGGTAGATTCTGGCTAGCTTGTGGTGTGCCATGCTGGCCTCTATGAGGTGGAGCCAGCCACCCTTGACCCGACTCGGGGTAGATTCTGGCTAGCTTGTGGTGTGCCCGACTCGGGGTAGATTCTGGCTAGCTTGTGGTGTGCCATGCTGGCCTCTATGAGGTGGAGCCAGCCACCCTTGCAGCACCAATGACCCAACTCGGGGTAGATTCTGGCTAGCTTGTGGTGTGCCATGGGCCATGGTGGTAGATTCTGGCTAGCTTGTGGTGTGCCATGGTGGCCTCTATGAGGTGGAGCCAGCCACCCTTGCAGCACCAATGATCCGACTCGAGGTAGATTCTGGCTAGCTTGTGGTGTGCCATGGTGGCCTCTATGAGGTGGAGCCACCCTTGCAGCACCAATGACCCGACTCGGGGGATAGATTCTGGCTAATAGATTCTGGCTAACTTGTGGTGTGCCATGGTGGCCTCATGACCTCCATGAGGTAGAGCCACCCTTGCAGCACCAATGATCCGACTCGGGGTAGATTCTGGCTAGCTTGTGGTGTGTCATAGTGGCCTCTATGAGGTGGAGCCACCCTTGCAGCACCAATGACCCGACTCGAGTAGATTCTGGCTAGCTTGTGGCGTGCGATGACGATGTTGCAGGGTAGATTCTGGCTAGCTTGTGGCGTGCGACCCCAAATTTAGTCTATGGGAGAGAAATAGGTGATGTGCTTATAACTCAAGTCCACTTGCTATCCATTAACTTCAAGTTTTTGGGTCACGTAATTTCGATCCATTAGAAGTTAATTGGGCTAGTGAGTGGGCTTGGGGCGTTACACGAGTTCGGTAGAAATAGAAAGCGGAGAGCAGAACACGCTATATCACGCCTTCCATTCTCTTGCCCGTGTCGTGGTCGTATCCTTGCCGGAAACCAAGTGTTGAACTCTCCTCCCCTTTCTCCCACTGATTCCTTGTTCCTGGACTTCGTCTCAGGCGGGTCCTCGTCAAAGGCCGCTGGGATCGGAGTCCCCTTTTTCTAAGGTATCTACTCCGATTCAAAACAGAGGCCATCACCCCGATTCGCACCTAGCTTGCCGCCGTTAGTGGCTAAGATACGTCGCCGGAGACCCGAGCGGAGCGTGGGTCAGGCCTCAGAACGGGCGCTTCTTCCCTACTTCTCCGTCTTCCGTTTACGGTTATGTTCTGAGTCAACCACGGGGGTAGGGATCGCTCCCTCTTTGTTATTCTCTATCCTCCTCCCTCTCTCTCTCTCTCTCTCTCTCTCTCTCTCTCTCTCTCTCTCTCGTCTTTTTTCTCATATATATTGCCCTTTAAAGCAATTCTAATTCTTCTTTCCTGGATGACAGTTAGACCCTGATGAAAACAGGAAAAAAGATGGAATCCAAAGGCAAGAAGGTTGACGAAATTCATCGCCCACGCATAATTCCTCGATGGGTGATGGAGTTGGCAGAAAAGCATGGAAGTGAACCATACTTCATAATGACCAAAAACCTTACTAAGACCGACCTCGACCGCAATCAGAACCGCCTCCCCGTTCACGCCGATTTCGTGAAGGCCCATCTCATCCCTTTCCTCACCGATGAGGAGGAGGCCGCTGCCAATCTTCTCGACTATGGGCTAAAGCGCAAGCGAGCAAGCATCGGAGCCAAAGACGTCAAAGAAAGAAAGCTCAAGAATATGATGATGGTTGAGTCCGGCGACGACGGAGTCAAAGAACAACCAAAGGGAGAGGCTGCCAAAGAGAAGGAGACGAAATTAGTCGGGAGGGAGCACGGTGGGCTTCGTTTGTCGGTGTATGTGGGAACTAGCAAGTGGAGGACATGCGTGATGCTGTCCCGTTGGGACACCTCCAACGGCACCATCCTCAAGGAGAGCGAGTACTCGAAATATCTTGCCAAATGGAGTGGTGCCAAGGTGGGCGACGAGGTGGACTTATGGGGATTTCGAGGCGAGATGGGGAGAGCATGCTTCGCGCTTCACAAGAATGAGAGCTCCTGAGCGAGCTCAGGATGGAGGAATTCGTATCTAAGATTCTTTGATTTATTCCAACTAAAGAATTTTTTTTGCTTTTTTCAAACAAAACAATTGTTTGGTTGCGGGTGCTGCATTCAATTTTTCGTTAGATTTTAGTCTAAGACATATACATTGTCTTACATATGCTATATATAGACAGACACATGCATCCTTATTGTTGGTTTCATAGTATTTATGAAATAGAGAAGATTATATTTATTTTGTTGATCTGGCACAATATAGAGTTTGTTCAATTAGTTATTCTTGATCCTGTCTCTTAATCTTAATTAATGATAGATACTTATAATTTGATACTTATAACATGTATCAAATTTTATCTTTGCAAAATATAATTAATTGCTCCATATTTTAGAAATCTGCAACTCTATACTCTTTTTGATGATACGTGGCTCATGACTACGACTCTGAACGTGTAGAGATTGCTGAATTGCATGCTTTAAAAATTAGGTTAATAAAATATTACATCGCATGTTGAATTATATTTTTTTTAAAAAATTAATTTAATGAAATATTATATCCTAAGCTAAATGGTTTTTTTTGTTGAATTGCTCAATTTTCTAAATTTGATTCTGAAACTAAAAAGAAGGAATGCAGTATTTTTCAATTCAAAAAACAGTTGAACTCAAATTGATCATTTTTATTTGGAAGACATGAGACATTCTTAATTATTATTGATGGCTTGTTCATGTTCAAATTAACCATTTTTATTCCCACAAAATGAATCTAACATGAGTTCAAATGTATCTTATTGATTTAAGTCTAAATCTTAATGCATTGTACGGATATATAATTCCTGTAAGAGTTTTATACAAAATATAGTAAATAAGCAGATGATGCAAAACAATGAAAAAGTTGGAACATGTGATAGAATAGATTTAGTGATCGCTAATTTCATTGATGAGGCAGCAAAATGCCTCTTGCTTTACTCTTGATAGGAACATACAATTAACTAGCCTAAGTATTTTGAGATTATTTAGAGAGGTTTCATGTTGATCAGTAAGAAATCTTCAATGGAAAATTCATATGCTCCCAGTTTGTCCAATGTAATAAAAATCTAATAATTTAAAATCATAGTTGGTATAAAATATCGCCTTAGCTGAGCCTTATTTAGATACTTTAACTGAGTCACCTTATACGGTAGACCACATTTATATTCTCTTGAGGACATAGCACCATTGTCTCTTTCATGGATAATAAATTGAAAGTAAATTTGCCCTTTGTTGAAAACGCAGATTGAAGTTTTAGCTTTTACATGTTAATAAATCGGTCTTCTTCTTCTTCTTCTTTGTTTTTTTTTTTTTTTTTGTAGAATCCTAACCATGAGGCATTTGAAACTGCAAAGCATAATTGCTTAAGCAGCTCTCATATGAGTAGCAAAATAGGCATTAATTTTTAATGATGGAACTTAAGCTGATATATTCACTAAATACATAATGAAATATATAATAGCTGTCAAGTAGAAATTTCACTGAAAGGATGCTTTTCAACAAAATATTTGGTGATTCAACGCCACAAGGTAAGCTTTCAAACCCAACATATGTGGTTGTAAAGACTAAAGAACAAGAGAGAAGAAACAAAATCTAAATAAATAGAGGGAAGCATACACCTCCATGCTTTAGATCAGTATCACAGTTCAGGCGGGTAGCTAGGTCCTTTTAGTTTTCATAGTTTCATAAGTAGGTCTTTGATAAATGTAAGAACTTTAAGCACATCAACTGTCCATGCAACTGAAATTAGTGAATAGCCTGACCAAAGGTTGATTGTGTTCCACCTGCACCAAAAGTTTGGTGGAATCAATAATGTGCAAGAACTAAAAATAGGAAATTCAATTAAAGTCCTACTTTTTTAATCCTTGGTCTATCAATGAAAGCCCCACACATGTGCCCTGTGTCTCCACCCTCATGATCCCTTTTCTGAATGTAAAGAGATCTGATCGAACTAGTGCTGCAAAGCTGATTGGATGGTGGATAAAAATCCCTGAATTAGAGAACTTGTCTAAGTCAAACCATTTGAGAGATTGTTGCAATCAAGAATGAGGAAATAAGGGGAACAAAACTAATATACAATAGCCACCATCAGAGTTGACATGCTGGTCTCTGTAGAACTTGCACATGTTACATGCGAATTGTGTATGCCTTCCTTTTGAATTTCTTAGTTCAGAGAGGTCTTCATCTGGAATCATAGGCTGCACTTGTTAACGAGTCAGAGTTGAAAATTACAAAGAAACAATGAAATCCAACTTAGAATGCAGGAAGTTTGACAAGAACTTGTAAATCTGACTTGAGTAGTGATGTTTATACCAACTACAACAGTATCTGCTCCACAAGTAAAAACCATGCCAACGGCTTCCGGATCCCCATAGATGATCTGCAAAGTGAGCATAAAAAATCTTTAACAGTTCCTCCATCGTGTTCCTTAACACTACAATGACAGCTTGAAAAGTATTTAAATCAGTACATCTGATGAACCAATGAAATAACTTTGTAGTTGTAAAGATTAAAGAAGAAGAGAGAAGAAACAAAATTCAAATAAATAGAGGGAAGCATACACCTCCATGCTTTAGATCAGTATCACAGTTCGGGCGGGTAGCTAAGGTCCTATTAGTTTTCATGGTTTCATAAGTAGTTCTTTGATAATGTAAGAACTCCAAGCACATCAACTGTCCATGCAACTGAAATTGATGAATAGCCTAACCAACGATCGATTGTGTTCCATCTGTGCCATAAGTTTGGTGGAATCAATAATGCGCAAGAAGTAAAAATAGGAAATCCAATTAAAGTCTTACTTTTTTAATCTAGGTCCATCAATGAAAGCCCCACGCATGTGCCCTATGTCTCCACCGTCACGACCCCTTTTCTGAATGTAAAGAGATCCGATTGAATTAGTGCTGCAAAGCTGACTGGATGGTGAAGGAAATTCCCTGAATTAGAGAACTTGTCTAAGTCAAACCATTTGAAAGATTGTTGCAATCAAGAATGAGGAAATAAGGGGAACAAAACTAAATATACAATAGACACCACCAGATTTCGCATGCCGGTCTTCCTGGATATTTGATAATCTTAGTTGTATGATTGGTGTTTGATTTGAATTTGAGTTGATGCTATTGAGCATATTTTATGTTTTTTTATGCATATTGATTCTAGTTATAATAATTATCCAAGAAATATATTTAAATATACAAACCATATCAGGTCTTGTTGTGATTCTTATATCACAGGATGCAAAATTTGCAATAAGATTGTACACACACATATATATGTGTGTGTGTGTGTGTCCAAAGGTTGATTAATGCAGGATGTAAGAATCATACAACAAATTTATAGATAGGAGAAACATATTGACAAAATTAATCTTCCTGGATATATGAGCAAACTTAACAATTCACCCAATTTTATATTATAATGCAACTTAATCTCAAAAAATATAGATAAGGTTTCGCGACCACTTTTGGCTTTAGTCAATAAGGGCCACAGTCTGTCATGCTCTTAGAAATGGAAGCATGACACTATGCCATGAGTCAAGATTGAATCAAAAGAACCATAAGCATATATAGGTCAGATTTCTTTCAAATGTTTAAATAAATAAATAATAAAATCTTGCAAATCTAAGAAGGCCAGATATATCAAAGTGGTGTGTTTTATTTATTTGAGATATATCAAATTTTAAGCTAACTTGTAATTTTTTATTTTGAGTTTAAGTTAGATCATCTTAATCATTACTAATATAATTTGAAAACAAATTATTTATTGAATAGATAACAATAATGATAAAAAAAAATGAAAGGATGGAATAGTATTAAGTGTTGGTACTTGGCATAAAATTCTTCCATGACAAATGATTATAGTTTATGTACTCATCAAACCACTCATCATAAGAAGAAAACCTTATCATTTTTTTGAGAAAATAGAGGAAAGAAGAAAGGTATTAGTTTATGACCATTAAAATTGAATTAAGACATACAAAATCTACTACTTTAAATATGTAACATAGCCTATTTTTTAATTAGTCGTTTACTTTAAATAAAGTGGATTAGCCATTCACAACAAAATGGTCAACTCCGCTTTCTTTCAAAGGGGTTGCGATGGTGGAGACCGAAGACTGCATGTGACATATATTAAGAATTAAAAGGTAGGACCTCAATTGAATTTTCCATTGCTTATTCTTAAACTTTATTTCTTCCACCAAACTTCTGGTACAGGTGGAACACAATTAAACCTTGGTCAGGCTATTCACCAATTTTAGTTGTATGGACAATTGATATGCCCTGCAGTCCTTGCATTTGTCAAAGAATCACCTAGGAAACCTTGAAAAATTAAACAATTTGGATCAATTTATCAATTTTAGTTGTATGGACAATTTGCTACGGATCTAAAAATGGAGGTGTAGGCTTCCCTCTATTTATTTGGATCCTGTTTCTTCTCTCTTCTTCTTTACAACTATAAATGTTGGATTTAAAAGCATACATGGTGACATTGAATCACTAAAAATTTTGATGAAAAGCATCCTTTCATTGAAATTTCTATTTGAATATATCTTCAGTTCCATCATTACGTATTGTTATCTATTTAGCTGTTCACATGAGAGCTGCTTAAACTGTTATGTTTTGTGATTTCAAATGCTTTATGGCTACAGTACCTAAAAAGAGATTCGTTTAAGTGTGAATTGATTTAAATCTGTGTTTTCAATGGAGAACAAACTTGCTTTCAGTTGATCATCCATGAAAGAGACCAATGATGCCGTCTAGTCGAGAACATATAAACGTTGTCTACCATGTAATTTTGCATTTGGATAAGCTATAAAGTTTTCACTCTCTTCTATCTTTGTGCACTCCAGGAAGCAAGGAGGTGGCCAACAGGATCCTGAGAGACTCCGCACTTACAAGCACTTTCAGGGATTAGCTGTTACCATGAAGAGTAAGGTGACTGAAGAAGCCATTTTGCATCACTAATGCTCTTGCCTTCTATATTTTATATGAAAGCCCTATCAAAAATTCATATTTCAAATGATATATCTATACAGTGCGTTGAGATTTAGTCTTAAATCATAGAGATGCATTTAAACTTATGTTAAATTCATTTTATGGGAATGAAAATGGTTAACTTGAACTTGAATAAGCCATTACTACTAATTAAAAATGCCCTATGTCCTCCAAATAAAAATGGTTAGTTTGAGTTTGCATATTTTTTGAATTAAAAAAATATTACATTCCTTCTTTTTAGTATCAAGATTAGATTAAGCTAGTTGAGCAATTCAACAAAGTCTACTTAGCTTAGGATGTAATATCTCATTAGATTAAATTTCAAAACATGCCATTAACAACCTCTACATATTGAGAGCCACATATCATAAAAAAAGTATGGAGTTGCAGATTTCTAAAATCTAGGCAATTAATTATATTTTACAAATATTAACAACAATAACATCAAGTTTGATATTTGCTATAAGCATTTATTATTAATTAAGATTAAAAAATAAGATCAAAAATAGCTAAATGAGCAAACTCTTTGCAAACAATATATTAATTAAGATTAAAAAATAAGATCAAAAATAGCTAAATGAACAAACTCTTCGCAAACAATATATATATATTATTAAACAAAATAAGTATATTTTTTCAAGATTCTTTAATACCATAAACGCTACAAAACCAACAATAAGTGTGTGCATGTATATTTGAATATGTATGTCTCCTATGCTAAAACCTAAATAAAATTTAAATAGAACGCTCACAAGCAAACAATTGGTTTACTTGGAAAAAAAAAAAAAAAAAATTGTCTATCGGTTGGAATAAATCGAAGAATCTCTCTGTTGGATACGAATTCCTCCACCCTGGGCTCGCTCGGGAGCTCTTCTTCTTGTGAAGCACGAAGCATGCTCTCCCCATCTCTCCTCGAAATCCCCACAGCTCCACCTCGTCGCCCTCCTTGACACCAATCCACTTGGCAAGATATCTCGTATACTCGCTCCCTTTGAGGATGGTGCCATTGGAGGCGTCCCAACGGGACAGCATCACGCATGCCCTCCACTTGTTAGTTCCCACGTACACCGATACACGCAGCCCTCTGTGCTCCCTCCCGACCACTTTCACCTTCTTCTCTTTGACAGTCTCTTCCTTTGGCTGTTCTTTGACTCCATTGTCGGACTCGACCGTCTTCATCTTCTTGAGCTTTCTTTCTTTACCGTCTTCGGCTTCGGTGCCCGCTTTCTTGCGCTTTAGCCCATAGTCGAGAAGGTTGGTAGCGGCCTTCTCATTGGTGAGGAAAGGGATAAGACGGGCTTTGACGAAATCAGCGTGGATAAGGAGGCAATTCTGATTGCGGTCGAGGTCGGTCTTACTCATGAAGTATGATATATAAAGCTGACCTCACATGAATGCATTCAGCCTTTTTTAGGTTTTTAATAGTTACCACGTAGCATACAATACGCATGCATTATTTTAGTACAAGAACCCTTGGCAAAGTCTATGTGACTTCACAAATGTCTAAACACAGATATGCTCTGCAGTTATAAAATATGAGAAATCCGTTATATTTACATGCTTAAAAAGTGGACCTAATACTATAATTATCACGTATAAACATCTAGGCATATTCAAAGAAGCAAACTACTAAAAGAAAACAATCAAAATTAGAACTGAATGAGAAAGTCAACATAAAATCAGGAAAAAAAAATTTTGCTGATAAATTGGAATACTCAGATGAAGTGGAAGAATGTATATCAATGGCAAAAAGTCATACCTTTAAAGGACTATGGCAACCCTCTGCTACTGGAACATTAGGACGCCCTGCAATGTCACGTTATCCTTTTATACGTTATAAGTTGTATGTCATAATGTATGTATTTCTAAAACATCAGAAGGATACTCTGGATGAATAAATTAAGAAAATTTTGCAAGTGCGTGAGATTAAACTGTTCAGAATAAAATCATATTCTAGTATGCAGAATGGCTTGGCAATTGAGGAAATATGCATGCCAATAGTAAAGAATTGCAGATAGCATCTTGCGTACTAACGTGATCAGATATTGTAGTCAAACCTAAAACTTCAATTTCTGGTGTTTGAAAAGCCATCATAATGGTCATGCTGTCATCTGTAATCAAGGGGGAGAAATTGAAAGATTATGTAATATAAGTTACATTTGTGCATTGATTCAAATGGATGTATATATTGCAATAATAGAAGTAATAAAAGCAGTTGCAACAACAATATCAGAAAACTATTTTAAGAATGGTAATAACTGAATAACTTAAAAGTAGAATAAATCAAATTAGATAACAATCAGGAGTAATAGGAATTTAAAAAAAAATCAAAACATGTGGAATTTAATGAGATGCCATCAGGAGAGTTATGCATTGTCTTGCAAAGAGGGCTGTAAACCAGTGGTTGCACTTGTCATCCAAATGGAGGATATCTACTGCCAATAATTCTTCCATAATTTCTTTTAACCCATTAATGGAACCCCACCATTATGATCAAAAAATACAATATATATTGTCTTAGATCTGTGTGAAGCAAAAAGAAAATTTAACAGACCGAAAAAGGATCAGCTATATCAGGTAATATGCTGTTGGGTAAATTGGAGCCTAAGAGTGTGAATAGATGAAGACGAACATTACGAACATTGGAAGTACTATGGTTATAACCACTGACTTGGAAACACATAGGCAGGTCCTCCCAGGTGTCAAGGAAGGTCCTGCTTCCTGAGTGTGAGAATCAATGTATATTTCGACATCTGCTGATTTGTTGTAGTTACCTAGCGGCTGACTAATCAGCTAGAGAATGTCTAGTAACAATCAACAGATATTTTGGCATTTGGCGATTTATTGCTTAGCTGGTTGACTGGTCACCTAGAAAGTGTCATGTAGTAACCAATGTATTTGTTGACATTTGGTGATTTATTGCAGTTGCTTAGGCAGTTGACTGATCACCTAGAGGATGGAGTATCCTGGAGCCCAACAAGACATGCATCATATGTAATTTAGTCTGCCACTGAATTATTTATATAGTAAAGGGGACTCTCATAGTGAGAGCATAAAGATTCTCAATCATCATTTTTTTCACTTTCGTATTTGGATCCTCTATTATTCTGTGAGTATACTAGGAAGAGAATTGGCCATTGGCTGTAAGATGTTAACAAAGTTGAAGCATGGGAAGAAGTGCACTTTCTCAAGGTGTGCCACTTCAGTGATAGAATCACTAAGATGATAATATAATAAAGATATGATAGGATATTTGCATACATAATATATATATATATATATATATATATATATATATATATATATATATATATATATATTACTAAAATTATTAAGATTATGATATCTTTTACAAAAGTCGAAGTTACAAAATTTTACAAAAAGGTAATAATCCATTTTAATACATGTTCCTTCAACCACATATAACACTCTAATTCAGGAATTAGTAGAGATATTGTGAGATAATCTCTAATAACATCTGAGACAAAGTTAATTAAAATTTGGGGATTTTAAAACCCAATAAGGCAGTCAAGATAATTACATGTTTCAACTTGGATATCAAGTAGAACTCATTAGACTACCTTGACTAGGAAGGACAACTTAAATGTGAATACGTCAAAGAGTAGGATGCGGAGTGATGGAAAATCCCAGTTAAGGGCTAAACCAACTGTTGATGTCAGCCTCTTTAAATCCTTTCTCAGTTCATCGAATCCAAGATTGAGTTTCTGTTCCATCTTCCTGCTTGTGGTGTCAAATATCAAGAAAGAAAACAACATAACAGAAGAAACATGACAATAATCCCAGAAAACCAGGTGATTCTCATGATTTAATCCTAACATTAACTCAATCAGACCAGCAGACCTGTTTGACTAGAGCAATTAGTCAATAACAAGACAACCAGAAAAGATTTGGTAAGTAAGGAATCAATTTTCCGCCTTAATACATCCTCTCTTCCATATCCAACAAATTATCAACAGAAGATTGTTCCAAACAGCCATCAAACAAAAGCAGCTTATCTGTTCAAATAAAACATCCAAAAATGAGGTAAAGACCCAAAAAAAAAAAGGGTTTGGAAATATATGAGGTTTTCCCTAGAATTCCCAAATTGAACCTCCGTCAGAAAACAAGAAACAAATCAAAAAGTGAGAGAGATCATTTCAAGTAAAATAATGCAAAAAGAGAAGGCAGAAAAAAAAAAAGGTGATGTTGATCTCAAGATTCATGTCATGCCCCGAACTCGATATTCGATTTGAGAGCCACGACAACTACCGCATACTCATAAAAAGTTATTTATAAATATATAAGATATCAAAGATGATATCATAATTAGTAATATAAAGTTTCAATCATAATTTTAAAAAGTGTTCTCAGATGAAATAAACATTGGCTACAAAACCATTATTTTAAAGAGGACACTAAGCCTCAACAATTAATTCATAAAAATTTCTTTATTTTTTTCGGTACATCTAAAGACTCTCCCAGTAGTATCCTCACATATCTATTATAATTATATCTGAAAAAAAAAAGATGAAATATAATGAGCTCAACAACCCAGTAAGCAATGGTTAGCCTTCTAAAATATAATATAATATCAATATACAGATACAATTTATAAGTTGAAACAAATAATCTGTAATTATTACATTCTCAATTTTCATTATGTCATGTCATCTAATCTTAATTCTCATTGTGTTTTATCCCCTAATCCTACTATGTTGGAATCATCTCGCTAGTGTTTTATCCCCACAGGTAAAGTATTGCCAAGATATAGCTCCTAAGGTCAAGGCATCCGCCAATATTTACCCTCATAAGTAGGGTATCACCAAGGTATAGCCCCTAAGATTAAAATATCCATCAATGTTTTACCCCTACAGGTAGAGTATCGCCAAGGTATAGATCCTAAGGTCAAGGCATCCAAATCATCCAACATAAACAAGCTTAGAATTTTTAATTCAGTTTTATCTTCTCTCATTAAATCTTACTCATGATCAATTCAATATCTTTATTAAGTCATCACAAGTAATAAATAATTAATATCAAGTATATTCATAGCAATCATGATCAATATATAAGCATGCTATAGTCATATAATAAGTATCACAGAATAATACATATTTATTTATTTAAAAATATAATAATATCTAAATTTGGCCAATCATTACTTACATTAGGTTTAAAATTTTTAATTCAGTTTTATCACCTTTAATTAAATTTTATTCTAGATCAGTTCAACATCTTTATCAATTTATCACGAGTGATAAATAATTAATATTAAGTATAATCATGGCAATCATGGTCAATAGATAAGCATGTTATATTTATATAATAAGCATTACAGGATGATACATATTTATTAATTTAAAAACATGATAATACCTAGAAATAACTAATCATCACTTACCTCTCTAGATAAAACTATTAAAAACTAATCCTTACTCAAAGGCTCCATCAATCTTCTTGATCCATCAACCTTCTTGATCCTTTAACCTTCACCTTCTTCATCCATCTGAACTATTGATTTAATATCAAAGGATTTTCTAAAGCAAATAGGTTTTCTACTCTTCATAAGATACCAATTTTCTAAAATAATTAACCTTCCTAATTTTAGTAGGATATTGATTCCTTTAGGAAACTAAAGAGATAGATATCTATTAATGTTTAAAAATAGATTCTTGACTCATAAAATAAATAGATTTCTTATTCTTCATAAGATATCAATCTCCTAAAATAAATAAACTTTCTAACTTAATAGAAAACTAATGAGATAAATATCATAGATTCTTAATTTTTAAAGTAAATAGATTTCTTACTCTTTATAAAACACCAATATTCTAGACAAATAACTTTCCTACTCTTTATAAGATACCAATCTCCTAAACAAATAAACAAATATTTTTAGTAACATTCTGATTTTTTTAAGAAAACTAAAGAGATAAATATTCATTAAATATCTAAAAATAGATTCTTAACTCCAAAAGCAAATAGATTTCCTACTCTTTATAAGATGCCAATCTCAAATAAATTTTTTAGTTTTAGTAGGATACTGATTTCTTTAAGAAAATCAAGGAGATAAATATCATAAATTCTTGACTCCTAAAGCAAATAAATTTCTTTCTCTTTATAAGATACCAATCTCTTAAATAAATAAACTTTTCAGTCTTATTTCCTTAAGAAGCTAAAGAGATAAATATCAATTTAAATATTATATATTTGACTCAAAACTAACTTTTGACTTATTCAACATAATTTTTGAAATACAAAAATTCAGATAGAAACACCAAAAATCATCCTTAATTATCATCGATGGCATTTTCATAATTTACTTAAAGTTTGTCAGCATTGATTCCTATTCATTAAATTGCTCCTAACTTCCTCAATCGACTTCCGATTTAAGTGATTCAAATGTATTAGAAAGCTAGCTCAATACTGAACATCATGAATATAAATTAAATTAAAAATTCTAATTATATAATTTTTTATATTTTTTTAATTTAATTCTATTTAATTACATCTTATTCTAAAGTGAGCTAGCCTAAAAAGATGAGTCTTATAATCCATGTCAATGATGACCTTCTCTAGCCCAATAAAGGGCACGTGATTCCCGCTATTCTCCTAAGATCCAGCATTGGCTTTCAATTCCATCCCTCACTTTCCCCTTTCTTTTAGCAATCTTTTAATGATAGTGTTTGATATATTTTGAAAATTTGATGGATTTAAAATTGTTTTGAAAATCAAATTGCTAAAAATATGGCAATCTAATTCCCAAAGGTTAGATAATTTTAGATTGTTGGCAATTGAGAATCCTCATTTTACTATTCTCCAAAATTGTCCTTTCAAAATAAAACATTATTCGTGAGAGAGGAAGAGCCCATTTAATATAATGTACTATATTAAAAGTTAGTAGGAGGAAGAAAAGGCTACTATGAGATGGTGGCAGAAATATTCTTGCTATTATAAAATAGTGATAGAGATATTCTCACCATAGTGTAGAGCCATCCTATAAAGGAGGAATGTTGTAATACCTTACCTTCATGCATGAATAAACTCACATCGGATGGAAAAAGAATGATTTAAAAAGTTATAACTCAAGTTCATCCTATTATTAATTAACTTGCATTCGAGTTTTTAAAACCATATGAACTCGATCTGCTAATAGATTAATTGGACTAGCAAATGAACTTGAGGTATTACAGTATTACCAGAAACATTATCATTGGCATCGGTAATGAAATTATTTCCTTAATGCTCCTAGAGGAATTAACCTATGCCAATGACATTTATTGAAGAAGCTACTTCTCTACTTAACGAAATGGTCACAATATGGAGTTGCTTATGTTGCTTACTTCTTGTACTGTGAGAAAGCTTTTGACACAGTTTGAACCATGTAAGTAGATGTACCATTGACAGGTTAATTTGCAACCGTTTATACTACTATTAATTAATTATATTAGGTTCACAGATTAATGTTTATTTCAGCACTATACTATTTGAATTCCCATCATCTGCATCAGGTGCGAAACAAGGAAAAAATTTGGACTCTATGTTTTGCAATATCCAATTTATGAAAAAGTGAGATCTATGATATACATCCCATCAAGAGTTATTGAAAAACCCACCTTAAATTCAAGGTCCTCAAAAATATGTTCATAAAATTGGGTATTGGGCAGCCAAATAGTCACTTTAATGTGGGAAATTCAAGTTATGGGGCATTTATCTTTAATATGGAAAGACAAATATAAAAATTTATGATATCACCATGTATGTACGTGTCAGAGAACACCTGCTTTGTGGATACTTTGGAAGAAGGAACGAGGGGAGCCTTGGACAGCCCTCATCTATGATAAAAGCAATGAGCTTAAATAATATAATCTACCTTCATCCATCCATCTTCTCAACAAAATAAAACATGTCTCTGTACACATGGCTGGGTGTTAGAACAAAATGCCAGTTTTGGCACGTATCAAATTCTGGACCGAGGATTTTCAGAAAAAATATTTTAAAATTTCGTCATCAAAATTCTTTGTATCGCTTCTCGAAGAAAATTTTTTAAATTTTATAGAATTCATAAATATCTCAAAATAATTATTTACAAATTGTACCTTTAAAGATATCACTTATAAGTTTATCCTGAAAGTACTCTTGAAAGCGATCAAAATATCTGACTTTATTTACGTACTAAAATATTTACATAATAATAGTAGTAATTATTAATTTCACATAAATATTATTTATTAATAAATAAATATCACATAAATAAAATAATATTTATTTAAAAATAATATTATTATTAATATTATATTCATTAAATATATTATTAATAATATTAACTGATATTTAATATTATTTAAATATTAATAGATAAAATATTTATTTAATAAAATTAATATTTAATTTATAATTATGTATTCAAATTTTATTTTTGTATTTTATAATAATAAATATTTATAATAAAATACTAATAAATATAAATATTTTAAAAAGATATTATTAATAATTAAATAAAATAATAATTAGTAATTTCTAGTAAAAAATAAATATTAATATTACATATATATTATCAATATGTACAGTAATATTAGTAATAAGTGTTTTAATATATTTATATTAACAATAAAATATTAAAATATTGATGTGTATTATTAAAATAAATATTAAATATGTATTAAATAAATATTTAATATTTACATAAAAATATTGAAATATTTATGTAAAATTACAAAAATTTATATAAATATTATAGAAAAATACTTAAAAAATTTATCAATTTTATTTTTAGGAATAACTATCCAAATAAAAAATTTGTAAAATTTTAACATTCTGAAACAAAATTTTATAAATTTTTAAACTCGCCCCCTTCACGTAGTTTATGTGCATGCAAAGTAGAAGTCTACTTCGCAGGAGATATTCCGCATCTTGCTTTCAAAACGGTCATCACGGCGCCCACAAACAACACGGCACCGAGTTGCGTGTGTTGACTCTGAGTCAACAGCCCAGTTCCAACCGGACTCAGATTCCGGGAGTCTCGCGAACTCCACGACGAGACTGGAGTAGCCTTCCATAGAAATAGGAAGAGGGCAACACGCCATACGCCATAGCAGACTTCCATTCTTTTTCCAGTGAGTCCCTTGCCCGTGTCGTGGTCGTATCCTCGCCGGAAACCAGGTGGTGAACTCTCCTCCCCTTTCTCCTACTGATTCCTTGTTCCTGGATGTCGTCTCCGGCGGGTCCTCGTCAAAAGGCCGCTGGGATCGGAGTCCCCTTTTTCTAAGGTATCTACGCCGATTCGAAACAGAGGCCATAACCCCGATTCTCACCGAGCTCGCCGCCGTTAGTGGCTAGGATACGTCGCCGGAGACCCGAGCCGAGCGTGGGTCCGGCCTCAGAACGGGCACTTCTTCACTACTTTTCTTCTCTTCTCCGTCTTCCGTTTACGGTTTTGTTCTGAGTCGACCACGAGGGTAGGGATCACTCCCTCTTTGTTACTCTCTATCCTCCTCGCGCGCCCCTCTCTCTCTCTCTCTCTCTCTCTCTCTCTCTCTCTCTCTCTCTCTCTCTCGTCTTTTTCTCTTATTTATTATATATATATATATATTTTGGCCCTTAAAAGCAATTCTAATTCTTCTTTCCTGGATGACAGTTAGGCTCCGATGGAAACAAGAAAGAAGATGGAATCCAAAGGTAAGAAGGTTGACGAAATCCATCGCCCACGCATGATTCCTCGATGGGTGGTGGAGTTGGCAGAGAAGCATGGAAGTGAACCATACTTCATAATGGCCAAAAACCTTACTAAGACCGACCTCGACCGCAATCAGAACCGCCTCCTCATCCACGCCGATTTCGTGAAAGCCCGTCTCATCCCTTTCCTCACCGATGAGGAGAAGGCCGCTGCCAATCTTCTGGACTATGGGCTAAAGCGCAAGAAAGGAAGCACCGAAGCCGAAGACGTTAAAGAAAGAAAGCTCAAGAATATGAAAATGGTCGAGTCCGGCGACGACGAAGTCAAAGAACAACCAAAGGGAGAGGCTGCCAAAGAGAAGAAGGTGAAAATGGTCGGGAGGGAGCACGGAGGGCTTTGTGTGTCGGTGTATGTGGGAACTAACAAGTGGAGGGCATGCGCGATGCTATCCCGTTGGGACGCCTCCAACAGCACTATCCTCAAGGGAAGCGAGTACTCGAGATATCTTGCCAAATGGAGCGGTGCCAAAGTGGGCGATGAGATGGAGTTGTGGGGATTTCGAGGCGAGAAAGGGAGAGCATGCTTCGCGCTTCACAGGAAGGAGAGCTCCTGAGCAAGCCCAGGATGAAGGAATTCGTATCCAACGAAGAGATTCTTTGATTTATTCCAACCAATGAACAGCTTCTTTCTTTTTTCTTTTTTTTTTTTTTTTGGTCTTTTTCCAAACAAACCAATAGTTTGGTTGCGGGTGCTGCATTCAATTTTTCTTTAGATTTTAGTCAAGACATATACATTGTCTTACATATGCTACGCATAGACACAGACATACGTCCTTATTGTTGATTTCATAGTATTTGTGATATAGAAGAATCTTGACAGATTATACTTATTTTGTTGATCTGGCTAACAATATAAAGTTTGTTCAATTAGCTATTCTTGATCTTGTTTTTTAATCTTAATTGATGATAGATGCTTATAACATGCATCAAATTCTATGTTATTATTGCTAATCTTTTCAAAATAATAATTAATTGCCTATATTTTAAAAATCTACGACTCCATACTCTTTCTGATGATATATGGCTCCGGGCTATGAATCTGAACATGTAGAGATTGTTGAATTGCATACTTTGGCAATTAGTTTAATGAAATATTACATCCTAAGCATGTTGAATTATATTTTTATTAAAAATTAATTTAATGAAATATTATATCCTAAGCTAAACGGTTTGTTTGTTGAATTGCTTGACTTTCTAAATTGATACTAAAAAGAAGGAATGCAATATTTTTCAATTCAAATAATAGATGAACTTAAACTGATCATTTTTATTCGGAAGACATGGGGTATTCCTAATTATTAGTGATGGCTTGTTCATGTTCAAATTAATCATTTTTATTCACATAAAATGAATTTAATATGAGTTCAAATTTATCTCTTTGATTTAAGTTTAAATCTGTTTTTTAAGTCTAAATCTTAATGCACTATATGGATATATAATTCTTGTAAGGGCTTTCATACAAAATATAGTAGACAAGCAGATGATGCAGTATGTGAAAACAATGAAAAATTTGGAGCATGTGATAAAATAGATTTAGTGGCCATTAATTTCATTGATGAGGAGGCAAAATGCCTTTTGCTTTACTATTGATAAGAATACATAATAAACTAGCCTAGGTATTTTGAGATTATTTAGAGAGGTTTCATGTGGATCGGTAAGAAATCTTCAATGAAAATGCCTTCTTGAAATTTTCATATCATTGGTGAGAAGCTGGCAATTGCTTTTGGACTATTAGCCACACCTCAGGGACTCCTCTCCAAATCGTTAAGAACCTTCGGCTGTGTGGAGATTGCCATACAGTGATAAAGATGATATCAGCAATTGAGGGGAGGGAAATAGTTGTAAGAGATTCAAATCGCTTCCACCATTTCTGGAATGCGTCTTGCTCTTGTGGGGATTACTAGTGAATGAATTGTCAGAAGTAGGATTTATTCCTTCAAGCAAGTTCATTGAAGTTCATAAGCGCATCTCTTTTCGACAGGGGTTGTAAAATAACAAAATTTATAGAGATCTGGAACTTTATAGAGCTCAGATTTTTTGAACGTGAGCTCAGCATGTACGGCGAACATATGGAGAAAATGTACGTGGACACAACACCTAACCCAAGAAGCAACTATAAGCATGATAGGAAATTTACTTGTAGATTCATAGTTTCATTGTGAATTGTATCAAAAACATTATGTAATCTCAACTTCGGGCTATTGATATCAAAGAGTTTGACTAAACAATCGAGGTTTTGGGGTCTTGCAAATGAAAGGAAAAAAAGGGCTAGCTAGGGCTCGATTAGATGCTTCACTAGCCATTTATATACCCCCTTGCAAAAATTGGCTTACTTGTGTTGACTCTGACAGAACTAAGTCAATAGCACCAGCCCAACATAGACTCAGATTCCAACAACATAGACTCAGATTCCAACAGTCCCGTCACTTTAATTAGGGTTGCAAACCAATTGGGCTAGGCCAGGTTCAGTCATGATTAGTTCAAGTCTAACCTGATTTTAGATTTAGATTATGATTTTGTATCCAAATCTAACCTATTTGTAGTTCAAGTCTGACCAGATTAACTTTATGAAAAAAATAGACCTAACAGATTTTTCGAGTTAGTTTAGGATCCGATATGATCCAAGTCTAATTCAAAATGTTAGGATTTAGGACAAGATTGAGCCAAATTATATGCATATTTAAGTCAAGCATCCAACTATTATTTTTATAAGTAAAATCTAATAGTTAATAAATAAATAAAAATCATTAAAAAATTTAAATAAGATTAAAAAATTAAATTAAACTTAAATTTTTATTTAAAAATTTTTAATTCTATCCATGAGAATGATTATTTTTAAGTTTATAAATTATGATTTATAAAATATTTATTAATATCCTTAAAGAAATTATTATATATAAGAATCCATCAAAATAAATAATGAAATATCGATGTTTATATATAATTAAATAAAAAATAGATAAGAGAATATTTAGTTGTTAAGATAAAAAAATTAATTTAAATATGAGCCTATTCATGGAATTAGTAAAGATAATTTGAATAAAGAAAAATAAAATTTATGTGATAGATGTTTATGAGTCTGTGCCGGATCAAGATTGGATTAGATTAGGTCTATTTTTTATTTGATCCAAATTAAATCTAAATAATATATATAGATTAAACTAGATTATAAGCTGTATTAAAAATAAATAAATAAATAAATAAATAAATAAAATCTGAAATTTAAATTGAATTTAATTTTTAAACGATACAATCCGCATATCTTTAAATATAGATTGAGCCGGATTCGATCGGATCAATCTTAGGTTGGGCCATGGGCGAGCGGGCCCCCTTGCGGCCTTACTTCGCACGTGGCGTGGAATTCAGCTTTTGATCCGCGGGGAAGCCCCAGCCTCCTATATTGAAGGTCCCTTCGCAACGCCGAGCACGCCTTCTACTCTTTTTACCCGATGGCTCCATTTTTCCGTGTCGTCATCAAAACCTCGACGGAGACGAAGTATTGATTTCTCCGCCCTTCTTCTACCCTTGGTTCCCTGTTCTTGGCCGTCTTCGCCGGCCGATCCTCGCCGAAGGGCCGCCAGCATCGAAGTCCCCTATTTCGAGAGTATCTTCTCCCATTCGAA
Source organism: Metroxylon sagu (assembly GCA_017589505.3). NCBI lineage: Eukaryota > Viridiplantae > Streptophyta > Magnoliopsida > Arecales > Arecaceae > Metroxylon > Metroxylon sagu. The sequence goes on from JACVBY030000560.1 coordinate 61,169, forward strand.
AGAGGGGCATCCCCCGGCGTGTCTGCTTTTCTTTTTCTCTCGTCTGCCATCACTGCTGACCTACCATTGTCGACCTTGGTGCCGTCAATCATCGGACCTGCTGTTGGCTCCGACTCCACCACCGTCGCCATTTTCCATAATAGTATTCGACCGAACTATAGTATCCAACAGAACATTGGAGGTCTGCAAGTTTTGGCGTGCTGGGCGGTGTAGCCGATACCCGTGCCCCTACCTCCATGCTCAATTGCCACACCACACGATTGGGAGGGCGCCCAGCATAGAGAATGACGTCCGCCCGAAGAACAATGTCTGAAGAAGACCTGACACTGTTGCGAAGCCCACCTCTCCCTCGAAGCCGATCCAGCCAATCGATAAGGATAGAAAAGTTCCGACGTCGGGGGCCGCTGGACAAGCCAGAATCTTGAACAAGGCTATTAAGAAGAAAATCGATAAAAATGGAGAAGTCGGGCCTGCCTCCAAGGCAGAGGAGTTCGAAAACATTTGCCCCCAATTTCTTGCAGGAAATTGCTATCGTGGAGAGGGTTGCCGATATTTGCACACATGGTTTGTCGGCGAATGTTTCTCATTTTTGACTCGTCTCCAGGGACACCAGAAAGTACCTTCTGAAAATCTTGATCTCAATTTTCTTGTGTAAAGTTTGTATTTTTAAATCAAATATTCTTATAAATTAATACGGTCTCAGGCCATTACTGGAATTGCTTTGCCATCTGGATGAACAAACTATTCACGGGGAGCAAAGATGGAACCCTTAGGATTTGGGATTGTGGGACTGGACAGGTTAGTTTTGCTTTTGCCATTTATTTGTTTCCTTTCAAGCAAGGTATTAGGGTTTTGACGCGCACTATGTTTTTGACCGTGCATTGGAGTCATTGATTTGGGAAGTGAGATTGGATGTTTGATCAGTAAGGGACCGTGGATTTTTGTTGGAATACCTGATGCTGTTAAGGTTGGTATTGTAGACTTTGTGTATTTTGCGTCACTTTTTTGGTATTTGGCATTACATGGTGTTTTTTAGTATGTTTATGTTCTCATCTGGTGCTGGCATGGAATATTCAATCAGCACAAGAATTAAGTCTTAGTGGACCCACCGGACAAGTCTATGCCTTGGAAGTTGGCAATGAGATGATTTTTGCTGGAACACCGGTAATATCTGTGCTAGATTCACTATGAGGTTCTAAGACTCCTCTATCAAAATTGTAGCTATGGTTGATGAACATAGCTAATCATAAGATGATTTTTTTTTTTCCTCTGCCGCAGGATGGAAGTATACTGTCATGCAAGCCTGGTACAACGGGGAACTGTTTCGAACCAGCAGCTGGACTTAGTGGCCATCAACTAGCTGTGGTCTCATTAGTTGTAGGAGCTAAGAGGCTTTACTCTGGCTCAATGGACCACACAATCAAAGTAAGTTTAAATTGACTGCAAGTTGCTTCCTGTATCTTCTTATTTCCTATCTGAAATATCTTGTTCTGTTTGTCCTATTGATAGTTGATAATAACAATTAAACATTTGTAGCTTCAATCTTCTGATATGGACATAAATAGTATTTTTTTTATGCCCAATTCCTTGAGTTCAATGGGTTCTCTAGGGATTTATAATTAGATCCTGCGTTCCATGCACAAATTCCTATCATTTCATGCAAATTTTAGGAAATCATAACACAAAAGTTAGTAGAGAGAATGTTGGCATTATTCTGCACTAGGGGTGAAACGTATGGTTTCTGGATGTAAGGAGGGAAATGACCGAACCTGGCATTAGTTAATTATTCTGGCCTATGTCTGCAGCTAGTAAAATTGGATAGAAAGAGAATCATTGGTGTAAGGAGAAAAAGAGGATGGAAGTAGAGATAAAAGGGACTAGAAAAAAGAGGGAGATGACTGAACCTTATTATCATTCATTTCCATCCTCTAAAACATCTGCAAAAATTATTTAAATTTTGCTACTTTATCAATTATTAAAAGAGATCATAACAACAAAATTGCTATTCCCTAAAAATAAAAGAACCATTCCCCTATTATGACCCTAGGACTCTTTCGGCATAATTTGACTTGTAAGAAGACTTCCAATGAACCTAAAATTTCACTGCAATCATAAACCATATAAATAGAAAATATAAAAGAGAAAGAAATAGTAGAAGCTAGCTATGCTCAGTCAAAAACATTCTAAAGACTTTAGTAATCTTTCCTTGAACATTGCTAAAATATCTTATGAAAGCTTGAACTTTGAATCAGCAAGTAGTATGAGCCAATAATGAAGATTGAAACTCAAAACAGGTCAATTTCATGTCCATGGGTTCAGTGTGGACCCAAAAGCCCCTTTAGATTTATGGACCTCTTGTTTGAATTCATTCATGGCCCAAAATAGCAACTCAGGGCTTTTTCTTGGGAAAAACTTTGTTCTCCTAGAAGTGACCAGAAACTGTATTGAAGCATTTTTATTGCTCCAAGTGGTCCTCAATCCTAGAGTTTGGATGGGAGTTCCCAATGTAGAACCTTCCATGCTAAGTTGTAGGCTGGGAAACCTACCTTAGTTAGCTTTTCACTTTAAGATCATTAATGGAGGAGCAAACCACCATGATTCCTCCATACTTGAAAGGTGCCATGATGAAAACAAAGAAGGTATGATATAACATAGGGTACAGTATTTTTGATTAATGTTAGAATCTTAATGGATTTTCACATTGGAGAGTAAATTTTGATGTTGATCAAGATGGGTATATTTTAGGGGAGCATCATGCTTGCTAGTAGATGCTTTAAGACGTGTCAAATTCAAAAATGCAGAAATTTCAATTTAGATTGGCTATCTATTGATAATCATACCATTTAGTTATTAAAGCCTAGAATTATGAGTTATTGTAATTTCTTAACTTGGTACGGATAATTTTAGTTAATAGATTAATGATTCTGTGATCCACTTTGGGTACCATAGTCTTAAAATCCTTTCCTTGGCCATGCATATAGAACTGATTTGGAAGGTTTTAGTGCTTAAATTGTATAAGAGTTTACTTAAGGCTGATCAATTGGAAACCATATATGATTTGATATGCTCTTACATCTCCAGGAAAGAGAAACTGATGGCTTTCCAATCAAGAGTCAGAAATGAAGAATTAGACGGTACCATATACAGGGTAAAGAATTCTCTTCAAGAAACTCTAAATTCAGAAAGGAGATTTACATAAGGGATGGTCTAGATTTTATGATTTAGGGTTTGTTTTTATTCTAAGACAATATGTAATTCTTTGTGCTCTTACATATCCAGGGAAGAGACATTGATGACTTTTCAATCAAGAGTCAGGTTTGAAGAACTAGTCGGTATACAATAGAGAAATATGTAATCAAGATGGAAACTTATTCTCAAGGGATGAGATTTCCTTTTGCCAAAAAAAAAAAAAAAAAGGAAATGTTATGAGTAAAGATTGATCCACTAGAGCCTTTGTATTTTTATCTGGAGTTTTTCGTTATATTTTGGTTCATTGATGCAAACAAATTTTATTTCAGGTTTGGGACCTTGAGACTTTGAAGTGCACGCACACCCTCACAGGCCATACATCAATTGTTATGACACTGATATGTTGGGATTCTTTTTTGTTATCTTGTTCATTAGACCATATAATAAAGGTTAGCTCTCTTGGTATTTCCACTAATGAACAAAATTTATCAGTTTTTTGTGCTTGGTTCTTATTGTTTTGTTCTGTGTGCAGGTTTGGGTAGCTACAGAAAGTGGGGAACTAGAAGTTGCATATAGTCACAAAGAGGAGCATGTATGCCATTTTAACTGTTATATATTGTTCCTTTTTTTATTTATGCATTTTAACTTTAATGTCTAATATCTAAATAGGCTCATTAAATGAGGAAATTGTGTTATATGGAGAGATTTTTTTCAAAGGACAAATGTCATGCAAACCTAAGTAAATTTTGATTTCCTTGCTTGGTGACTTTTTTTAGCTCTTCTGTTTTGACTCTTAAGATTCTTTCAAACTCATAGAAGAATTGCATATGAGTAATGTTTGTAGTTTCATCGTAGAGCATTTACTATTATCTAAAAGATACTCAATAATCAGAGAAGCATAAGATTATTATTGCATGACACTCTTTTAGGCCCTTTTTGGATGTCAGGAAGATCTTATAGGATGCAAAGATCTCCCGGGCAGGCCTTCGCTTTCAATATTATGGTGGGATGGAAGCAGTTTAGAGAGATTAGGGGTAGCTGTGACAAAACCAAAAAGGAATGATTATCTATGTTGCCAGCTGACCATCTCCTCAACCATTGTAACTTTTTAACAGAAGGTCCAACGAGACGATCCACAGATAAGATCTTCTATGTCCAAACAGGGCCTCAGTAAAGTGAGTTGTAACAAGTCTAGATTTTGTATAGATCTTTGCAACTGACAATTGAGTTTTCTAAACAAAGCACACTATATATTTTGTGTAACTGTTCTTTAACTTTTGATTATTCTTGTGTATAATAGGGAATGCTTGCACTATGTGGTATTTATGATGATCATGTCAAACCAGTTCTAATATGTTCACATGATGACAACTGTCTGCCTCTATGACCTACCATCATGTCATGTTGAAAGTATAATTTTGAAAGCCAAAGATGCTTATGAGATATTGTTTCTTCCTCTTCGGCTTATAAGAATTCCGTTTCTTTTTACCAGATTTAGCAAGAGAGGAAGGATTTTCTCCAAGGAAAAAGTAAGAGCCATACAGATTGGAGATGGTTGACCAATGAGAAACCCACCACATAATTTGAAGAGAAATGGAATAATTTTTTTGTAAACTATATTCATTTTTTATGTAAATTATAATGGATGTAGTTACATGGCGATGCAAGTCAAACGTATAGCAGTCAATTTTGATCTCCTCCCACCTCCAATTGATCTCTTTGTATCTGCTCTTCGTATATGAATTTGTTTTGCAATGCATGGTATTAAGGTGACTAGGGTTCATTCCTTCGTAATATCATCATCCCTTTGTAAACATATCATTGTTAATATTGACATATAAAAGTTATATCAATGAAAATTTGATTTTTTTTTTAGACTTTCATGTTGATACCCATGTTTTCTCTCACAGAGAGCTGTTGTGACAATAAATAGCAATCAATCTCAACAATCGTAGGAAAGGACCTAGTCAGATAATGTATGCATGAATCTTTAAATTAGGGTTATGTCAAAGTATGAAAGTGGATATGATAGGCATAGTGAGATGTTTCGATCACATGCAATAGTCGCAACAAGAAGCATCAAAACTAGACCAAACACCATCTAGACCAGACCATCCTGGAGTTGCCCTACTCCTGTTGTACTTGATCCTAGTGATTTATCATAAATATCCATCCACATAGGTAATGGAAACCCATACAAAATCTTATATACGGCCGCAACCAGTAGATGGGGTTAAATTCCTTATAGCTTTCGTACAAGTTCTAGAATTGCATCTCCTGTGGCTCCAAGATCAATTCAACGGGGTTAAATTCCTAATAGCTTTCATACAAGTTCTAAAATTGCATCTCCTGTGCCCCAAGATCAATTCATGTGTATCACGCTGATTCACAAGCAATGAACCAAAATTATCCATCAGCACATAATCAAATATGAGTAATTCATTGATCAAATTGTATTCAAGTTATTTGCACTACATTTGAAATCATGCTTTTTTCATATGTAACTGATGATGCCTAGCAATGAAAACACATTAAATTTCTACTAAGCTAAAATATTAATTGGAACAATAAAGGTATTTCTATTGTGAAGAAATATTAACATTGGAAGAATATCTAACAGAGGTTTTATATTACTATAATGGGATACTTTATATGTTGCGACACTCGATCCGGAGTCAAGTTCAGGAATAATCACGACATGGCCACATACTCTTAAAGCAAACCCTAAAAGCACGCAAGGCCTACTAAACCTCAACATGTACAATGTAATGGTAATCACGATAACATTAACAAAAGTTATATCCCATATATCCAAACATATGTAAACATATATATATATATTGGTCGTGTAGGTTTTTCTCTATTTATTTGGATCCTCTTTCTTCTCTCTTCTTATTTACAACTATAGATGTTGGATTTAAAAGTATACATGGTGACATTGAATCACTAAGTATTTTGGTAAAAAGCATCCTTTCATCGAAATTTCTGGTTGAATATATCGACTTCTATTCCATCATTACACATTATTACCTGTTTAGCTATTCACATAAGAGCTACTTAAACTATTATATTTTGTGGTTTCAAATGCCTTATGGCTACAATACTAAAAAAAGATACTTGTTTAAATGTGAACTAATTTAAATTTGTGTTTTCAATGGAGAACAAATTTGCTTTTAGTTGATTATTCATAAAAGAGACAAATGATGCCAGCTAGTCGAAAACATATAAATGTTGTTTGTCGTGCACTTTTGTATTGGACAAGCTATAAAGTTTCCACTTCCTTCTATCTTTATTCACTCCAGAAAGCAAGGAGGTGGCTAAGAGGGTCTGGGAGACTCACACTTTACAAGCACTTTCAGAGATTGGCTATTACTATCAAGAGTAAAATGATCCTATTTTTCATATTTTATATAAAAGCCCTAACATTTAGGCTTACATTCATTTTATGGGAATAAAAATTATTAATTTGAACTTGAATAAGCCATCACTACTAATTAAGAATGCCCCATGTCTCCCAAATAAAAATGATTAATTTGAGTTTACATATTTTTTGAATTAGAAAATATTACATTTCTTCTTTTTAATATCAAGATAAGGTTCGAACAGTTGAGCAATTCAACAAACAATTTATTTAGCTTAGGATGTAATATTTTATTAAATTAATTTTTAAATTATACCATTAATAACCTCTGCATATTGCATATTGAGATTCGTATTTCTAAGTCACGTATCATCAAAAAAAGTATGGAGTTGCAATTTTTTAAAAAATAGGTAATTAATTATATTTTACAAAGAATAGCAACAATAACATTAAGTTTGATATTTGCTAAGCATCTATTATTAATTAAGATTAAAAAATAAGATAAGAATAGCTAAATGAACAAACAATATGTATTATTAAACAAAACAAGCATATATTTTTTTAAGATTGTTTAATACCTCAAACACTATAAAACCAACAATAATAAGTGTGTGCATGTATATTTGTATATGTATATCTCTTGTACTAAAACCTAAACAAAATTTAAATACAATGCCCGCAAGCAAACAATTGCTTTGCTGGGAAAAAGAAAAAAAAAATCTGTTCATCGGTTGGAATAAATCGAAGAATCTCTCCGTTGGATATGACTTCCTCCACCTTGGGCTCGGTTAGGAGCTCTCCTCCTTGTGAAGCGCGAAGCATGCTCTCCCCATCTCTCCTCGAGATCCCCACAACTCCATCTCGTCGCCCTCCTTAGCACCAATCCACTTGGCAAGATATCTCGTGTACTCGCTCCCCTTGAGGATGGTGCCGTTGGAGGCATCCCAACGGGACAGCATCACGCATGCCCTCCACTTGTTAGTTCCCGCGTACACCGACACACGCAGCCCTCCGTGCTCCCTCCCGACCATTTTCACTCTCTTTGGTAGCCTTTCCCATTGGTTGTTCTTTGACTCCGTCGCCGGACTCGACCGTCTTCATCTTCTTGAACTTTCTTTCTTTAACGTCTTCGGCTCCGGTGCTCGCTTTCTTGCGCTTTAGCCCATAGTCGAGAAGGTTGGCAGCGGCCTTCTCCTCATCAGTGAGGAAAGGGATGAGACGGGCTTTCACGAAATCGGCGTGGATGAGGAGACTGTTCTGATTCCGGTCGAGATCAGTCTTAGTAAGCTTTTTGGCCATGATGAAGGATGGTTCAGTTCCATGCTTCTCTGCCAACTCCACCACCCATCGAGGAATCATGCGTGGGCGATGGATTTCGTCAACCTTCTTGCCTTTGGATTCCATCTTCTTTTTTGATTCCATCTTCTTTCTTGATTCCTGCGTCCACTTGAAGAGAGGAAAGAAGAATCAGAATATTTTTTAAGAAAAAAAGAGAAAAAAATATGAGAGAAAAAAGAGATATATAGTTGAGAACCAGAGAGACGGAGAAGGGAGGAGGGGTGACGGTGTTGGAGCCGGAGCCTGGGCTGACGATTGGCGACACCGAGTTGTCGGCGGTCAACTCAAAACAGAACAAAACGGTAAACGCTTCACGGAGAAGAAAATATAAGCAGAGGAGAACCGCACCTACCTTCGATACGTTGGAAATCAGGAGCGATGCCCCTCTGTTTCGAATTGGAGAAGATCCCCTGAAGGCGACTCCAATCCCAGCAGTCCTATCCGGCGACGTTCCGATGAAGGACTCTCTGGAAAAAGAATAGAGGGCGTGCTTGGTGATGTGTAGACAAGGGAATCTTAAATAGAGAAGCCGATCGAAAGTGGGAAGCCTAGTCTCGTCGAGAGTCGGCAAGGCTCCCAGAATCCCAGCCCAGCTTGGACTCGGGCTGTTGACTCGGTTCTGCCCGGATCAACGCAGGTAACCTGGTGCCCACGTTTATATATATATATATATATATATATCGAAGGTGGGAGTCCGAGTCTCGTCGGGAGTACTCCCACAATCGCAGTCCGGTTTACACTCGTTCTTTTTTTTTTTTTTTTTTTTTTTTTTTTCAACGAACGAGAATAAATTGGAAGGATAAATCTAAATAATATCGAAAGTTCTCTGGTACAAAAATATATCAGATTCACTCTGTGGCGTTAAATTTATATTCTTAGAATTTGATGCCTACCAAAACTGAAGGTAGTTCATTTACATGCGTGCAGGCATTTCTGTTTACAATTTGACTGGATGAAAGGTAGATTCAATCATTTAAAGTCGTTGCTTTATATAAATATATATATATAGTTTAAGGCTCTCTTTGTCCCCTCATCCAGAGTACCGACAAAGCTCTGTGCGCTCTAACATGAACGTATGTGGCCGTGGTAACTTGTTCTTGTTAACTTACTCGGTCCAGCATCTTCTAATGATTTGGACGGGCGTTCAGCATGATCCGTCTCTGCATTTCTGCATTTTTACTGTACCAACCCAGTCAGACTGTATACTCACTGATACTAAGACTTTTTTTTTTGTAATCGATATTTGGAACAATTGGATCTTTTGTTTTAGATTGATTAAACAAAATTAATGATGCCAAAAATTTTAAAAAATCATGAAAATAGTTATTTAACAATGAAGATGATGAGCACATCCATAATTAATATGAAGTGAGCAAAATATTAGACTTTCTATGTGCCAAACTCCAAACAGATATCAACTCATATTAAGGAGAGAATTTTCAAGGAATTTATAAGGCAATTGATTATCACATATATTTTATAAAATTAAAATCATTCCATTGCAAAAGGCTCAGATGTTCTTTAATGTAGTACACGATAAATGCCTCAATAAATATCATTAAGCATAGATAGAGATGCATCATTGTTTGAAAGTGCACGGTAAATAGGAGCAAAATGGTATCTGAAGACAAAAATGGCCTTAAGAAAACCTTTTTTTTAAAAAAAACTTAGACATAAATGACTCATGAAACATGATATATAAAGTTGACTTCAAATGAATGCGTTCAGCCTTTCTAGGTTTTTAATAGTTGACATGTAGCACATAATGCGCTTGCATTGTATTAGTATAAGAATATTCGGCAAAGTCTATGTGGCTTCACAAATGTCTAAACACAGATATGTTCTGCAGTTGTAAGATATGAAAAATCCGCTATATTTAGATGCTTAAAAAGTGAACCTAATACCTTAATTATCTTGCATAATCATCTAAGAATAACCAAAGAAGCAAACTACTAAAAGAACTGAATAAGAAAGTCATCAACATAAAATCCGAAAAAAGGAAAATTTGTTGATGAATTAGAATATTCAGATGAAGTGGAAGAGTGTATATCAATGGCAAGAAGTCATACCTTCAAAGGCTCATGACTACCCTCTGCTACTGGAACATCAAGATGCCCTGCGATCTCACATCAAGTGAGTATTTCTAAAACATCAAAAATACACATTGTAATTAAGTTGTATGTCATTACGCACGTGTTTCTAAAACATCAAAAAAATACTCTAAATGAATAAATTAAGAAAATTTTGCAAGTGAGTGAGATTAAGTTGTGCAAAATAAAATCATATTCTACCATGAAGAATGTCTTGGGAATTGAGAAAATATGCATGCCAATAGTAAAGAATTGCAGATAGCATTTTGTGTACTAATGTTATAAAATATTATAGCCAAACTTAAAACTTTAATTTCTGGTGTTTGAAAAGCCATCATAATGGTCACGCTGTCATCTGTAATCAAGAGGAGAAATGGAAAGATTATGTACTATAAGCTATATTTGTGCACTGATACTTATGTTTGTATATTTTGTAAGTAATAAAAATGATAAAAGAAGTTGCAATAAAAATATTAAAAAAATATTTTAAGAGTGGTAACAACTGAATAACTTAAAAGTTGAATAAATTAAATTAGATAACAATGAGGAGTAATAGGAATTTAAGGAAAATCAAAACGTGTGGAATTTAATGAGATGCCATTAGGAGAGTTATGTACTGTCTTGCAAAAAGGACTGTAAATCAGTCGTTGCACTTATCCGAATGAAAGATATCTATTATATATAATTCTTTCTTCGTTTCTTTTAACCCATTAATGAAACTGCCCCACCATTATGATTAAAAAATATAATATATATTGTCTTAGATCTGTGCGAAGCCAAAAGAAAATTTAGTAGATCAAAAAAGAATCGATTAAATTAGGTAATATATTGTTGGGTAAATTAGAGCCTAAGAGTGTGAATAGGTGAAGACGAATATTGGAATTACCATGGTAATAGACACTGACTTGGAAACACCTACTGTGATACACTGCGTTCCGAAACATCCCGAGAAAAAAGAAGAAGAAGAAGAGAGAAAAAAGAAGAAGAGGAAGAGAGAAAACCGCACTTTCTCCTCTCCAGAAACTTTCTTACAGCTGTTCTCAACTTCCCCCGTTGACTCTCCTCTTCCTGCTGCCGCCCACAGCTTCTCCCTCCCTCCATGATCTCGTCGAGCTCCAGTGCCACAGTTGGCTCCTCCCTCCGTCGCCCTCCTCCTCTCCGACGAAGCTCGCCACCCACGTTTCCTTCTCCCTTCCCTTTTTCTTCTCTCTGTTTCTTCCTTTGCCAAGAGGAGCCTCGACCTCCTTGTCTTCGTCCACCGCCTCCGTCTCCTCACTTGCCGCGGCTTTCCCCTCCTATTCCTCTCCACGGCTTCTTCTCGCGTCCACCGCCGTGACCCCTGCTCTCTATCTTCTCCCTCTTCTTTCTCTGCTCGCCGTCGGCTCCGGCTCCGTCGACTTCCTCGCCGTCCGCCTCCTCCTCCTCCTCCTCCGCTGCTGCTGTGGTCGCCGGAGGAAGCAAAGTCGCCGGATTCTTGCCGCCGCCCATCTCTATCTTCTTGTTCTTCTTCTTCTGTTGCCGAGCACGACCGCTGCCATCCCTCCCTCCGCGGCGCCTTCTTTCCCTGTTTCCTGTACGGTTAGATATTTAAAATTTGGGGATTTTAAAACCCAATAAGACAGTCAAGATAATTACATGTTTCAACTTGGATATCAAGGAGAACTCATTCGACTACCTTGATTAGGAAGGAAAACTTAAATGTGAATACGTCAAAGAGTAGGAGTGATGGAAAATCCCAGTTAAGGGCTAAACCAACTGTTGATGTCAGCCTCTTTAAATCCTTTCTCAGTTCATCGAATCCAAGATTGAGTTTCTGTTCCATCTTCCTTCTTGTGGTGTCAAATATCAAGAAACAAAACAACATAACAGAAGAAACATGACAATAATCCCAAAAAACCAGGTGATTCTCATGATTTAATCTTAACATTAACTGAATCAGACCAACAGACCTGTTTGACTAGAGCAATTAGTCAATAACAAGACAACTAGAAAAGATTTGGTAAGTAAGGAATCAATTTTCCACCTTAATACATCCTCTCTTCCATATCCAACAAAATTATCAACAGAAGATTATTCCAAACAGCCATCAAACATCAACAGCTTGTCTGTTCAAATAAAACATCCAAAAATGGGGTAAAGACCCAAAAAAAAAAAAAAAAAGGGTTTGGAAATATATGAAGTTTTCCCTACAATTCCCAAATCAAACCTCTGCCAGAAAGCAAGAAACAAATCAAAAAGTGAGAGAGATCATTTCGAGTAAAATAATGCAAAAGGAGAAGGCAAAAAAAAAAAAAAAAAAAATGTGATGTTCATCTCAAAATCCATGTCACACCCCGAACTTGAGATCCGATTTGGGAGCTATGACAACTGCCGCATACTCATAAGAAGTTCCTTATAAATATGTAAGACATCAAAGATGATATCATAATTAGTAAAATAAATTTTCAATCATAATTTTAAAAAGTGTTCTTAAGTAAAATAAATATTGGCTACAAAAATAATATTCTGAAGAAGACATTAAATCTTAACAATTAATTCATCAAAATTCCTTTATTTTTTCGGCACATTTAAGCACTCTCTCAGTAGTATCCCCACATATCTATTATAATTGTATTTGAAAAAAAAAAGGTGAAATATAATGAGCTCAACAACCCAGTAAGCAATGATTAGCCATCTAAAATATAATATAATATCAGCACACATATACGATTTATCAGTTGAAACAAATAATCTGTAATTATTATACTCCCAGTTTTCATTATGTCATGTCATCTAATATTAATTCTCATTGTATCTTATCCTCTAATTCTACTATGCTGGAATCATCTTACCAGTGTTTCATCCCCACAGGCAAGGTATCGCCAAGATATAGCTCCTAAGGTCAAAGCATTCGCCAATGTTTACCCCCACAAGCAGGGTATCGCTAAGGTATAGCTCCTAAGGTCAAAGCATCCATTAATGTTTTACCCCCACAAGCAGGGTATCGTCAAGGTATAGCCCCCAAGGTCAAGGCATCCAAATCATCCAGCATAAACAAGCTCAGAATTTTTAGTTCAGTTTTATCTTCTCTCATTAAATCTTACTTATGATCAATTCAATATCTTTATCAATTTATTATAAGTAATAAATAATTAATATCAAGTATATTTATAGCAAGCATAGTCAATATATAAGCATGCTATATTCATATAATAAGTATCATAGGATGATGCATATTTATTTATTTAAAAATATGATAATATCTAAAAGTGGCCAATCATTACTTATATCAAGTTTACAATCTTTAGTTCAGTTTTATCACCTTTCATTAAATTTTATTCATTATCAGCTCAACATATTTATCAATTCATTACGAGTGATAAATAATTAATATCAAATATAATCGTAGCAATCATGGTCAATAGGTGAACATGCTATATTTATATAATAAGCATCACAGGATGATATATATTTATTTATTTAAAAATATAATAATATTCAGAAGTAACTAATCACTACTTACCTCTCTAAATAAAACTATTAAAAACTAATCCTTACTCAAGGGCTCCATCAACCTTCTTGATCTTTTAACCTTCACCTTTTTCATCCTTCTGAACTATTGATTTGATATCAAAAGATCTCCATTAAGCTTATTTATATAGAGATTTCCTAAAGCAAATAGGTTTCCTACTCTTCATAAGATGCCAATCTTCTAAAACAATTAACCTTCCTAATTTTAGTAGGATTTTGATTCCTTTAGGAAACCAAAGAGATAGATATCCACTAATGTTTAAAAATAGATTCTTGACTCATAAAGCAAATAGATTTCCTATTCTTCATATATCAATCTCCTAAAACAAATAAACTTTCTAATTTAATAGGATATTAATTTCTTTTAAGAAAACTAATGAGATAAATATCATAGATTCTTAATTCCTAAAGTAAATAAATTTTTTACTCTTTATAAAATACTAATATTTTAAACAAATAAACTATCCTACTCTTTATAAGATAGCAATCTCCTAAACAAATAAACAAATATTTTTAGCAACATTCTGATTTCTTTAAGAAAACTAAAGAGATAAATATTCATTGAATATCTAAAAATAGATTCTTGACTCCAAAAGCAAATAGATTTTCTACTCTTTATAAGATGTGAATCTTAAATAAATTTTTCAGTTTTAGCAGGATACTGCTTTCTTAAAGAAAACTAAGAAGATAAATATCATAGATTTTTTAGTCTTAAAGCAAATAAATTTTTTACTCTTTATAAGATACCAATCACTTAAATAAATATACTTTTCGGTTTTAGTAAGATTCTAATTTCTTTAAGAAGCTAAAGAGATAAATATCAATTTAAATATTATAGATTTGACTCAAAACTAACTTTTAACTTATCCAACATAATTTTTGAAATATAAAAATTCAGATAGAAACACCAAAAATCATCCTTAATTATCATCAATGGTATTTTCATAATTTACTTAAAGTTTATCAGCACTGATTCCTATTCATTAAATTGCTCATAACTTCCTCAATCGACTTCCGATTTGAGTGATTCAAATGCGTTAGAAAGCTAGCTCAATACCGAATATCATGAATATAAATAAAATTAAAAATTCTAATTATATAATTTTTTATATTTTTTAATTTAATTCTATGTAATTACATCTTAATCTAAAGTGAGCTAGCCTAAAAAAGTAGGGTCTCATAATCCATGTCAATGTTGACCTTCTCTAGCCCAATAAAGGGCATGTAATTCCCACTATTCTCTAAAGATCCAGCATTGGCTTTCAATTCCATCCCTCACTTTCCCCTTCCCTTTCTCTATACAGATTAAAATTAGGGGCGTTTGGTTCGTAAATCTTTCAAAGAATCTTTTAATGATAGTGTTTGATATATTTTAAAAAATTGATGGATTTAAAATTGTTTTGGAAATCAAATTGCTGAAAATATGGCAATCTGATTCTCAAAGGTTAGATAATTTTAGATTGTTGGCAATTGAGAATCGTCATCTTACTATTCTCCGAAATTATCCTCTTAAAATAAACATTATTCATGAAAGAGGAAGAGCCCATTTATTATAATGTACTATATTAAAAGTTAGTAGTAGGAAGAAAAGGCTACCCATGAGATGATGGTAGAAAAATTCTTGCCATAGCATGAAAATACTCATAGAATAGTGATAGAGATATTCTCGCCATAGCGTAAAGCCATCCTGTAAAGGGGGAAGGTTGTAATACCTTATTTCCATGCATGAATAGTTTCACATCGGATGGAAAAAGAATGATTTGAAAAGTTATAACTCAATTTCATCCTACTACTAATTAATTTGTATTCGAGTTTTTAAGATCATATGAACTCGATTTGCTTATAGATTAATTAGGCCAGCAGATGAACTTCATGTATTACAGCATTACCAGAAACATTGTCATTGGCATCAATAATGAAATTATTTCCTTCCTTAATGCTCCTAGAGGAATTAACCTATGCTAATGACATTTCTTGAAGAAACTACTTCTCTACTTAACGAAATGGTCACAATTGGGAGTTGCTTTTGTTGCTTGCTTCTTATACAGTGAAAAAGCTTTCAGCATAGTTTGAACCATGCAAGTAGATGTACCATTGACAAGTTAATTTGCAATCATTTGATACTATTATTAATTAATTATATTAGGTTCACATATTAATGTTTATTTCAGCATTGTACTTCTTATTTGAGTTCCCGTCATCTGCATCGAGTGCAAAGCAAGGAAAAAATTTGGACTATGTTTTGCAATATCCAATTTATGAAAAAGTGAGATCTATGATATACATCCCATCAAGAGTTATTGAAAACCCACCTTAAATTCAAGGTCCTCAAAAATATGTTCATAAAATTGGGTATTAGGCAACCAAACAATCACTTTAATGTGGAAAATTTGAGTTATGGGGCATTTATCTTTAATATGGAAAGACCAATATAAAAATTTTTGACATCACCATATATGTACGTGTAATATCCTGAATTTGGAAGTCTTATAATTTCATTTTAAGTATGTTTATATTTTTAGTTTAGCCTTCTACTGTGAATGATTTGAGTAAAAATCTTAAAAGAATGTGAAAGCTGAAATTTTGGATGTTTTCTTGAGTTTTCTTCCATGATCCTTCCAAAAGTTTGATAAAGTTAATTATTTGGGCTTGTAATTAAAGTTTTTGTGATAATTGCAATGTTTACTAGTTGTTTTTTATCCTTAGGAGAAGTTGGAATGAAACTTTTGAAAGTTGGAATAAAAATTTTGGATGTTGGAATGAATTAAAAGGGCTTTTGGAAAGAATTTATGAAGTTAGCTAACTCTATAGTCAGCTAATTTGTCAAAGTAGCTGACTACTTTGGAAAGTAGTCGACTACTTGATAAGTAGTCGACTAGTTAGTCGACTACTATGTAAAATCTCTCTGTGAAATTGGTCTAAGATCAATTTCACTCTCATTGTCGGCATTTTAGTCGACCAATGAGTGAATTGAGGACTTCCCACCCATCGCTCTCACCCAAGCACACTTAACTACGGGTTCAGGTGGACAAAAATCTTCTGTAGAATTGGTTTGAGACTAATTTCACTCTCATTAGCTAGCGTCTATGCTGACTAATGGATGGATAACCTCTGTTATTCATCTGATAACGAAAATTTGACCAGGGGTAAAAGTAAAATTTAGTAAAAAGTCATTTGAGGATTTGATCAAGAATGAGATAGAAAAGAAAATTGAAGGGCAAAAATACTTGGTGGAGAAGGGAGCCATGTGGGCTTTGAAAAGCGTGACTTAAGAGTAAAGAGGAGCAAAATAGTAATTTTCAGGAGCATTTAAAACTCACTAGGCTTCCTTAGCCCTTAAGCCACCGTATGAAAGAAAATAAAAGAGGGAGAAAATGGAAAGAAAATAGGAAGAAAAAGGAGAAAGATGAGAGGTTTCAGCCGTGGGAAAGAAGAAGAGAAGAAGAAAAAGAAAAGAAGAAGAGAAGAAGAGAAGAAGAGAAGAAGAAAAGAAAAAGAGGAAGAGAAGGGAAGAAGACTTTGTGGTTTGCTATCTTTTCTAAGGTAAGTTCAAACCTTCCTAAGTTAGAGAATGATGTTAAAATCTCATGATTTAAAGGCAAATGAGGTGATAGCATGTGTATATTGTGAATCTTTGAGTATGTTAGGGATTGAGAGTATTATGCTAAGATATTAAGGCATAGAGCATGCATGCATAGTTTCATAAAAACCCTTGGTGTTTGTGACCCTAATAATGCATGTATGATAACTTAGGCCAAGAGATTGGTTCAAGGAAGCCAAAACAGGAGAAATAACAGATATAGCAGTGTGCTAATAGCTAAGGTGAGTGGGTTTCTCATCTAGCTTTGTGAACTGTTTTATAATAGCATAGTGATATTTTGCTATAAATCAGAGTATGTTATGCTAAGTATAGTATCTCAAGTAGTTAAATATGGGAAATGAGAACCCAGTTATGATGTAACTTATTTTTAAAGCATGTTCTAAAGCAAAGCATGAGTTTAAGAACAAGCATGGGTTTACAGCGTGTTTCAAAGCAAAGCATGAGTTACAGAAAAATAAGAGTTTTCAGCAAAATATGAGTTTAAGAAAAAAAAAGGAAATATGGGCTATAGTATGTTTCAAAGCAAAGTATAGTGTTTTATGAAAAGTATTGTTTGGATAAAAACATATGTTTCAGTAAAGCATGGAATTTACCTTTCATATTTATGTTTCAAAGTGATGCATGGGCATGCATGAATATTAATGTTTTAAAGAAAGTATAGTTGATTATATATTGGAGTATAAACTTATATTTGAGTATTTCTATAGCATACAGCATAAAGAGCATTGGGCCATCTATGGGGCTGATCATCCTGTAGATTGTACCATAGCACGAGCATTGCACACACTATTTACAGCCGGCACCTCCTTGCGATTCGATCGTACTATGATCCTAAGGCCAGGGGGAGTACAAGCTAGATCAACCCAGTGGGGCAGATTGCAAGCAGCCCAGTGGGGCAAGAATCACAGCTCAATAAAGAGCTAGGTTACTATATAGTCCGAGGGGGCTCAGAGATATTGGTCCATGGAGGGGGCAAGCAGGAGGCTCAGGAAAAAGGGGCAAGCTGACACTTGGGGTGAACCGCACATGTGAGGGGTGCTATGTGGTGCGGGGATCCTCGCCCACTGAGAGTACACCTGTAGGAGGGCGACTGTAGGGATATACCTTAGTGGTAGCACACCCAGCCCATCATCATGAAATTTTGTAAAAATGACATTATCTTATTTAAGTTGCATTATTGGAAGTATAAGCTAACTTATGAGTTTTCTTATCTCATTTGAAAAGATTTCTATATCTATTGTGATATGTTGAATCAGTATATTTATTGGTTTTATAATGTGGTTCTCAGTTTTCCCCATTGTTATATGGCTATCCAGTCACTGGGACTTAGGTCTCACCCCTCTATTGTTGAAATTTTTTGATTTCATATCAGATATAGCAGGTTAGCTCTTGGATGCATGATTTTGATGTGGGTTGCGAGATGTTGAATGAATTGATTAATGACATGGATTTATATTACTTGAATTGTATATGTATTTGAAATAGATGTGGATGGATGTGTATAACTGTAACCCTATGATGTTTTTTGGATTTGAATGGTTATGAGAAATAACTTTTATTGAGGAATGAATTTGTGAATATGTTCTTTATAACAGTATAGGGATGAAAGTTTTATTGCCTAAAATCATGTGATGAATAGTGTAGAAATCTTATTATCTCAACAGGATGAAATAAATTGTGATGTGATCTTGTAAATGGTATGAAAAGAATGAGTAGGTCAAATGTTTTTAGTAGATTTAGTATTTTTGTGCATGTAACTTATGGCAATTGGATAGAGATCGCTTGGACTTTATGGTACTTAGCATAAAGACTAGTAGATTTCTATCCAATTTTCATAAGAAATCATACCATCGGGAATGGGGCCCGATAATATGTGTCAGAGAACACCTGCTTCGTGGATACTTTGGAAGAGGGAACAAGGAGAGCCTTGGACAGCTCTCATTTATGATAAAAGCAATGAGCTTAAATGATACAATCTACCTTTTATCCAGGCATCTGCTCAACAAAATAAAACATATCTCTGTACACATGATTGGGTGTTAGAACAAAATGCCAGCATCCTGGTAATTTAACTACCTTTAGTTTTGGCATGTATCAAATTCTGGACTGATGATTTTCAGAAAAAATATTATAGAATTCTGACATCAAAATTCTTTATATTGCTACTTCTCGAAGAAAATTTTTAAAATTTTATAGAATTCAAAAATCTCTCAAAATGATCATTTACAAATTACACTTTTAAAGATATCATTTTTAATTTCATCCTAAAAATACTCTTCAAAACGTTCAAAATATCTGACTTTATTTACGTACCAAAATATTTACATAATAATAGTAGTAATTATTAATTTTAAATAAATATTATTTATTAATAAATAAATATCACATAAATAAAATAATATTTATTAAAAATAATATTATTAATAATATTATATTCATTAAATATATTATTAAAAATATTAATTGATAATATAAATATTAATAGATTAAAATATTTATTTAATTAAATTAATATTTAATTTATAATTATGTATTCAAATTATATTTTTGTATTTTATAATAATACATATTTAAAATAAAATATCAATAAATATAAATATTTAAAAAAATATATTGTTAATAATTAAATAAATTAATAATTAGTAATTTTTAGTAAAAAATATAAATATCAATATTACATATATATTATTAATATGTACAATAATATCAGTAATAAGTATTTTAATATATTTATATTAACTATAAAATATTAAAATATTGATGTGTATTATTAAAATAAATATTAAATATGTATTAAATAAATATTTAATATTTACATAAAAATATTGCAATATTTATGTAAAATTACATAAATTTATATAAATATTATAACAATACTTAAAAAAATTTATCAACCTTGGATAAAATTTTATTTTTAGGAAAAACTATTCAAATAAAAAAATTTATAAATTTTTAACGTGCTAAAACAAAATTTTATAAATTTTTAAGCTCGCCCCTACACGTAGTTTATGTGCAAGCAAAGTAGAGGTTTACTTTGCAGGAGGCGTTCCGCATCCTACTTTCAAAACGATAATCGCGGTCCCCACAACAACACGGCACCGACTGCCCTTTGTTGAGTCCAGTTCCAACCGGACTCAGATTCCGGAAGTCTCGCGAACTCTACGACGAGACTCGGAGTCGCCTTCGATTCGATAGAAATAGGAAGGCATAGCACGCCTTCCATTCTTTTTCCAGTGAGTCCCTTGCCCGTGTCGTGGTCGTATCCTCGCCGGTAACCAGGTGTTGAACTCTCCTCCCCTTTCTCCCACTGATTCCTTGTTCCTGGGTGTCGTCTCCGGCGGGTCCTCGTCAAAGGGCCGCTGGGATCGGAGTCTCCTTTTTCTGAGGTATCTACTCCGATTCGAAACAGAGGCCATCACCCCCATTCGTACCGAGCTCGCCGCCATTAGTGGCTAGGATACGTCGCCGGAAACCCGGCCGAGCGTGGGTCCGGCCTCAGAACGGGCGCTTCTTCCCTACTTTTCTTCTCTTCTCCGTCTTCCGTTTACGGTTTTGTTCTGAGTCGACCACGACGGTAGGGATCACTCCCTCTTTGTTATTCTCTATCCTCCTCCCTTCCTCCCCCCCCCCCTTCTCTCTCTCTCTTTCTCTCTCTCGTCTTTTTTCTTATTTATTATATATATTTTTTGCCCTTAAAAGCAATTCTAATTCTTCTTTCCTGGATGACAATTAGATCGTGATGGAAACAAGAAAGAAGATGGAATCCAAAGGTAAGAAGGTTGACGAAATTCATCGCCCACGCATGATTCCTCAATGGGTGGTGGAGTTGGCAGAGAAGCATGGAAGTGAACCATACTTCATAATGGCCAAAAACCTTACTAAGACCGACCTCGACTGCAATCAGAACCGCCTCCTCATTGACACCGATTTCGTGAAAGCCCGTCTCATCCCTTTCCTCACCGATGAGGAGAAGGCCGCTGCCAATCTTCTTGACTATGGGCTAAAGCGCAAGAAAGCGAGCGCCGGAGCCGAAGACGTTAATGAAAGAAAGCTCAAGAATATGAAGACGGTCGAGTCCGGCGACGTCGGAGTCAAAGAACAACCAAAGGGAGAGGCTGCCAAAGAGAAGAAGGTGAAAATGATTGGGAGGGAGCACGGAGGGCTTCGTGTGTCGGTGTATGTGGGAACTAACAAGTGGAGGGCATGCGTGATACTGTCCCGTTGGGACGCCTCCAACGGCACCATCCTCAAGGGGAGCGAGTACTCGAGATATCTTGCCAAATGGAGTGGTGCCAAGGTGGGCGACGAGGTGGAGTTGTGGGGATTCCGAGACGAGAAGGGGAGAGCATGCTTCGCGCTTCACAGGAAGGAGAGCTCCTGAGCGAGCCCAGGGTGGAGGAATTCGCATCCAACAGAGATATTCGAGTTATTCCAACCAATGAACAGCTTTTTTTTTTTTTTCAAAGAAACCAATAGTTTTGTTGCTGGTGCTGCATTCAATTTTTCTTTAGATTTTAATCAAGACATATACATTGTCTTACATATGCTACGCATAGACACAGACATACATCCTTTTTGTCGGTTTCATAGTATTTGAGAGATTATACTTATTTTGTTGATCTGGCTAACAATATAAAGTTTGTTCAATTAGCTATTTTTGATCTTGTTTCTTAATCTTAATTGATGATAGATGCTTATAACATGCATCAAATTCTATGTTATTGTTGCTAATCTTTCCAAAATAATAATTAATTGCCTATATTTTAAAAATCTGCAGCTTCATACTCTTTTTGATGATATATGGCTCAGGGCTATGAATCTAAACGTGTAGAGATTATTGAATTGCATACTTTAGCAATTAGTTTGATGAAATATTATATCTTAAGCTAAACGGTTTGTTTGTTGAATTGCTCAATTTTCTAAATTGATACTAAAAAGAAGGAATGCAATATTTTTCGATTCAAATAATAGATGAACTCAAATTGATCATTTTTATTTGGAAGACATGGGGTATTCTTAATTATTAGTGATGGCTTGTTCATATTCAAATTAATCATTTTCATTCATATAAAATGAATCTAACCTGAGTTTAAATGTATCACTTTGATTTAAGTCTAAATCTTAATGTACTATATGGATATATAATTCTTGTAAGGGCTTTCATACAAAATATAGTAGACAAGCAGATGATGCAGCATGTGAAAATAGTGAAAAATTTGGAGCATGTGATAGAATAGATTTAGCGGCCATTAATTTTATTGATAAGGAGGCAAAATGCCTTTTGCTTTACTCTTGATAAGAACATATAATAAACTAGCCTAGGTATTTTGAGATTATTTAGAGAGGTTTCATGTCGATCGGTAAGAAATCTTCAATGAAAATGCCTTCTTGAAAGTGTCATCTTGAAAGTGTCATATCATTGATGGCTCTTGTAGAAAAGCGAAGTGTATTCTATGCTCTTACTAACCACCTACTCTATGCTCTTACTAACCACCTACTGAGAGGGTCGATGGAGCAAGAACAAACGCGAATAGAAAATTCACATGCTTCCGGTTTGTCCAATGTAATAAAAATCCAATAATTTGAAATCGTAGTTCATGTAATCCTCTAGCTACTTTAGCTGAGTCGATCAGTTTAAGCTGATATATGAATGGCTACGTAAGCTGATATAAAATCGTAGTTCATGTAATCCTCTAGCTACTTTAGCTAAGTCGATCAGTTTAAGCTGATATATTAAAATACATTAGTTGGATCCATATTCCTCATAAAATCGTGCACTTCTTCAAGCATTAAATTTGGAAATGTAAGAATTGTGCACTTTGGAGTTCTTGTCATCAAGTACAACATGCAGTGGATTATAAATTGGATTGAGCTTTAGGTACCGTTAAATAAGGTTTTAGGTTTCGACGAAATAGTCTATTGAAATATTAACATAGGTTGCTGTTTCAAGTGTTAAAATAAAATTGTTCCATCATCATCATAGCATCCCAATTAATATATCTTAGGACACTTCTTGTTTCAAGCATTGGGACGAAATATAATATTTTTTTTTTCTTTCATACGTTCTCACTCTGTAAGGAAAAAAAAGAAAAAAGATAAATTGTAAAATAATTATGCATATATGTATACAAACAAAAATAATGTGTCTGTGTATACATGTCCATTTATCTATTTATATGCATGTATGCATCTGATTCCATATGTATGTATGTATGTATGTAATGTGAGTGTGCACATATAATGTATGTATGTATGTATAACATGATACTTAGGAGAATATCTTTGGAGTTCATATTTAGAACAAAACGGGATTATTAAATACTGGATGATCCCCAAGAGATTTTTGTTTAATAATTTACTGAAAAGAACGCAATCCTGCATGATGACCAATTTCCTTATCCAATGAATCAAAGAGCTGCCATACAATCATGAGGTGCCATGCTCAGTTCAAATATGCCATGCAGCAAATGAAAAGGTAACAGCAATGAAAGGGAAGTGGCGTTCCCACTTTAACCCACATGCATCGGCCCACAAATTGGGACGTGGAGGACTCTGGCTTTTAGGAAGTTTGCCATGGGCCTAACAAGAGATTTTGTTCTACTTCTCTTCTCACTAGCAGCATAATCTATTTCCTTATAGGCAAAATACAATGGTAATGTCATGACCTACATATAAAACTTGGACCTATTGTAAGAATAAAAATTCTATAGATAGCACCCTGTAATTCATCTCATAGAAAGCTCTTTGTAATTGAGAAAGAGATGAAGGGAACTAATGAAATCATAATTAACAAAATATCTTCCTTAATAATGTTAAAGTTTGGAGTTTAGATCCATCCGGTATCAAAGTTTTACTGGTCTTCTCTCACCAAAATTTCCCAATCAAGCCCAAAACTAGGCAGGCTTGGGAAAAGGTAAATATAATAATATCATGGGCTAACAACCCAATAAGATCCCCCCTATATGCATACCAAAATGAAAGATAAAATGATATGTTCCTAGCAATTTAATCCATAGTTATAATTGCTAAAATAATATTAAACAGAGGCTTATCATGAAATTTATATGCTAGCTAATAGATATTTAAATAATTATTTAATTGACCCTATACATCAGTCACCAAGATGGTAGTTCAACATGCATATCACATATTTCTAAAATAGTAGTTCTGTTCAATAAAAAATTTAAATAAATTATTTATCACCAACATTAGCATAGGTTGGATCCAATAATTTTGACCTTCTAGCATTGAATCAAACCACATCTCAACTCATGACTAGCAACCACATACTATGCTTCCACCTAAAATTAGAAAATGCCAAAATGTTATACATCAGCCTAAGATTGATGGTCATACAAATCATATTTTAGCTCATAGTTACTAGTCTAAATTCTATAATATTGACCAGCTATGGCCACATCTTGACCAACGACAAGCTATGCATGCCACCCTTTTGCCTGTGGTTGGTGCATACAATCATAATAATTATACACATTATATTTCATCTTCTCATCGACTATTCCAAGGGCCCTCCTTTTTTTTTCTCCAATTATGCAAAATCTAATATTATTAAAGTTAATTATGTATGATATGCTTGCCAAATTTAGATATAATTCAGCATTATGCTTTTATGTTGAACTGTAATAATTAATATTATAATTTATGCAACATCAAAAACTAATAGTACATGTATGTATATGCACATCCATATAATAATTATGCATGAGAATACTTACCTATACTGGTAGCAAGGTTAATTCAAATATGCCAACTTGTTTGCAAGTATACCTAATTAATGAGAAAAGAAAAGGCCTATGCTAGTCCTATTCTAGGCCACGATGTTGCCTACTTGCACAAGATTAAACTAATACTAATTAGAGAGATAATTTAGGATGAAAGAGAGGATTAGAGTTAATGATCATAAGTTTAGGGTGGTGATTCTTTTCCTCTAAGGGTTTGTGATTGAGGTGAAGAGAGAGTATGGGCGGAGTCTAAGGATGAGAGAAGACAAAGAAATAGAAAGATGAAAGTGACATATAACTAGGTCTACTGACAAAGAAAAAGAGAGAGGAGGGTCAACTCAATCCAAAAGGAAGGAGAGAGAAATAGAAAGGTGGGCCTGGTCCATAGAAGAGCTGGGCTCAATCCTTTAACGAAGGGGGAGAGAGGGAGGAAAAGAGAGAGATTAAGAGGGGAAAGGAGTTTGTTCGACAAAAGAGGGAAAGAGAGGAGGAGAGAAAGAGAGAGAAAAAGGGGGATTGATCGACAAATAAAAGAGGAAAAGAAAGAAATAGAGGGAGAGGAAGATAAGGTTGGTTGGTAAAGGAGGGAAGGAGAGAGAGAAAGAAAGAGAGAGAGGAAGAGGAGGTCGACCTTTATGACAACCTCAGAGGAGAGAAGGAGAGTTGGAGAAAATTTTGATCATATCCATAAAAGAGAGAGAAAAAGGAAGAAAGTGAGGAAGGGTTAGGCTCGATGCTTGCTTACCAGCAAAGATAACAGAATACTCCTGATGAGACAATGGCTTTATGGTGGAGAAGAAAAATAAAGGATAGGAGAGAAAGGCAATTAACTCAAATGTTGAGTGAGCAACAACAATTAGTTGTTGCTCTTAGACAAAGTAGTTTATACATTGATGAGGAACGGAGGCAAGGGGTAATTAGCACTACAGCAAAGGATCAGGAAAAAGAAAGTTATGGTACAATAGGAGATTTGGGAGGTAAGAGTTTTAAATTGGTTGAAGATTAGGTGGTGAGATTTGGCAAGCTTACTAGTGACCTACATAGAGGAAGAGAAAGTATGTGAGAGGAAGAGGGTGGGAGGTAGTTGTTCGAGCACACCTTTTCCTTCTCTCATGCATGCTAATATGATTGTGGTGACACATCAGAGCTCAATTGAAGGGAATGTTGATCTTGAGAGTACACAGGGTCATAGAGGGGATGTTGGCTTTTTTTTTTTTTAAATATATCAAAATAAAATTATTTATTAGATATATACTTTTAAAATTATTTTATAACGTTTTAAACTTATCTACTAATTTAATTAACTTAGTTAGTTCAATTAACTTCAATAATGAACCAAAACTATATGGACCAAACACTTAAGTAAAATTTAATAGGTAGAATATTATAATCTTTCCTCCTTATAAATGCGACAACAACCATGAACTAGCTTTCGTTAGCGAATTGAAAATACGTGGTTCAAAAGCTCGAGTAGAAATTAATGGGTAGCAAGTGGATTTGAGTTATAAGTATATAACATTTTTTTTTTTTCTATCCAATGTGAGACTATTTTTGAGATGCTACAGATTTATTTAACAGATAATTTATGATTACTAGACTTTCCTTCAATTTAACCATTTTAAAATTTAGCTAAATAAAATTTTGTTTCGAAGAAATCATGTTTTGAAGATCCGATCTTAAATGTTCTTACTTTTTTTTTTTTAATACCTTCTAAAATTATCTTTTAAAAAAAAGGTTTCAATCTAAACTTATCTATTCAATAAACCAGCAAATTTTTTTATATAGAAATCATCTATTAAAGAGATGATTTTACCTTATGACATATTTATTAAAAAAAAATACCAGTCTAGCATCCCTAATATGATTTTCAAAAATAATTGTTTTTTTATATTAATCTCAAAAATATTTTATAAAAAAATATCATTTAAAGCAACGATCTCCATCTTAATCATGCTATTTGCCATGGCACCTCATCATAAGATAAACAATCATCCATGCGACAATGCTAATGTGGGCTAGGGTCCCATCATTGCATTCGTTTGCATGTTGAAGATTGAAATAGATAATAGACATGCCATATATCACCAGCTTAGTAGGTTTGAAATTGAATCCAATTCTCATAGTTTGGATTGATGACATGGATTAAATGGTTGAAACTAGTGAGAGAAAGAGGTGAGGAGATGAATAATTGCCTAGATCTTGCTTGAATGAGCAAAGAAAGTAGTCTTGGAACTAATAGACCCTAAGGGACAATTAGACCCTCAGGTAGCCCATTACATGTTGTAAGAGGCCCTTATATGATGCATTCTAAAGGATTATTTATAGAATTTTTATTATATGAAGAGGGGTGTCAACTATATCATCTAGCTACTAACATAAGAAATATCTATGAAATGCAAATTAACAATGGTATATGAGATTACTGATAAAATCGTAATACATATTAACAATGATTTTAGCAAGCGACAATGAGGGTCATTTGAAAATACATTAGTTGAATATACCCCTCCTAAAATAAAAGCCACAAGGTGGAACCTCTTTTGCCACTCAATTTGAAGTAACACCTCAAAGTCGTTATAGAGCATAATTATTGAGTTTGAGAAAAGAGAGAAGAAAATCCGGTATCAATGAATAATTTAGAGGAAATCTTGACCGCTCCTTTAGTAACGAAGCGAGTCTGACTTGAGTACAGAAAATAAGGAAATATAGTGATGCGCTTTTGCTAGTCCCATCCTATAGTTTAAAGAAAATCTGGACCACAACACCCAGCTAAACTTTGTAGCACCAGCAAAGATTTGTTAAAATCATATAATAAACGATTTGCTCACCATTTTAGTAATCCAATGAAATATGTAATTTCAAAAAGGAAATAACTATTTCCAACAATGAACAAGTTCAAATCTTTTGCATTGCCAATTGATACAACTTTGGACTGATAAACAGTGGTCACCTGATACATTTCATATAGTCGCGCTATTCCTCTACTGCTAGTGCCACTACTCAAATCTCTGAAGAACAAAATGCCTAGCAACATGCACAAAAATAAAATATACATGATCCTAACTGCCAAGACGGTTCTCTAGAAACTCAGTAATTCAGAAGATTCGTCAATGACCAGTTAAAGCTAATGTGTCTTTGGAGATCCAATTGCAGGTGGTGCCTTGGGCGCATGAGCTTTAGGGTTTGAAGCAGCCTGCCCAGCAGCAGGATTCTTTGCATTCCCAGCATCATTTATTCCTACCATTGACTTTTTAATCTGCAAAAGATAGCAATAATGCATTACCGACCAACTGTAAGCAAAATTCTGTAACATATATGATACACGGATAAAAACTTGCACAAGTTACTAAGAGAGCACGTTCACATGCAAGATTGATGAACTGCCGGTTTCAAAGTCTCAAAAACCATGTTAACGTTAAATGCTGTTTCTGCATATGCGACCACATATGCGCATAGTATTTTTAACTATTAAAATTCATAATATATTAAATATAATAAAAACAATAATAATGATAGTAATATTTCTTTTGGTAAATAATAGTAGTAGTAACAATAATTACGATAACAACTAACAATCAATGCTTACTATTTAGTACTTAAAACTGATAGCAATAGCTATGCTAAGATAGTAACATTTTTAACACCTCAATCTGGCTTCCTAAAACCCAAAGCCTACCTTATCATTAGGAAACAACTTGAACCCCTCCATCTACACAAGGCCATATAAGAGTGGGCTGTATATGCAGCCGCATAATGCTATGTGGGTTGATTATTCAGCCACACAAATATTAAGTAGACTGTCCTCTTAGTCCATCTGTAGCATGACCACACATACTAACTGAATATAAGCACTGCGATACAATTAAGGGATTGCATCCACACATGCAGGCCACATGCACTGTATTTCAAACAATAATTTTAGGTAGTATTTGGAGAAAAGAAATTCCCAGATTACCCAAATAACTTATTAAGAATTGCTCATATAGCAAACCAGAAACTGTGTTATGCCTACTTTGTTCAAACAATAATATGTGGGCCACTGCTTATATGTTGCAATAATTGTCCAGATCAAAATGAATTTCCTTATCATATATTACATATATAGTTTTAGAGAGAAGATATGATTTCTTTTTTAAAAGGAGAAAAACAGTCTATATGGTTACACATAAATAAGAATTAATGTGTTAGAATTTTCAAATTTGCATAATCTTTTATCACTAAACTGAAGAAGATGCATAAGGTAGTTGGATGCGTACAGCTATTTAATCAAAAATAGGGATTGTATAGGGGAAGAAAATAAGAATATAAAGAGAACCATGTAATATGCTTAAAAAATCATGCAATTGCAGTGCAGAGATTATGGGAATATAGAGGGTAAAATCTCAAATTGACATGCGCCGCAGATCTAAGTCAAAACATACCATAGCAAGCCTCTCCTTATGAATATCATTTGTCAACTGCAAATCATCTCCCAAGGAAACAACCAAACAAAAAATAATAGTGAGTTTCTTGATAGGAGGAAGAAAACTAGCAAATGGCCTGCACTACTCTCTTTTAAAGGAAAAGAAAATGCATTGCAAGACTAAGTGCGTATGGTAGTTATTCTGAATTACCTGCTTCTTATAGCACTTGATCTCATCTCCGCCAAAACCAGGTAGAGTCATATTCCAATTTCTCTCTGTACTAGAAAATATATTAACTTAGTACCACTATATTCACAAACAAGCAGAGGAATTAAGGGAATATTTTAGTCCAACCCAAACCAGACAGCAGAAAATTCTGATTATTCTCACCTACATGAAGGAGTATGTCCTTCGCTTCTAATGTAGTTGATTTTCGATGCTTAGCCAAAGAGCAAGCAAATGTTGATATCTGCCTAACATATAAGGATAATTAGCACAAAATAGCTGACAGAAATTTCTATATAATGCCAAAAAAATTGTCATGCTAACAAAACATAAGTTATTATTGAAAAATGTTTTGATAACTCCAATATTTACAGAAAAAATCTATTAAGTCTATAGAGTTTTTACAGATTTTGTCAAGACTTGTCAAAAATATGCGAGGATTTGCAAAAATATACCAAGTTTGTATTCTATAGCTTTTGTCAGTAGAACTATTTTGGGTAGTAGAGCTTTCCCTAATAGAACTTTTAATAGAAAGTTATTTTTCATTTGGTAACTATATTTTTTAAGGTGCTATGAAACTCCAACAACTATTGAATAATCAATAAAGAGCATTATATAGTGCTTTCGATCATTTAATTGTTTGCATCAAAATTTGTTAGTATAAGTATATTACAGTACAATATAAATGTAATATAAATATAGCATTTTATATTATATTATATGATAATATATTATCATAATAAAATATAATATAGATAATCTATTTGTTATATGTAATAAATATCATAATATTTTTATGTTATCTTTCTTATATTATATTGCATTATCTAATTATATTATAGTCATAATAATATATCATACACAATTTTATTATAATAATATTACAGCACTACATTGTTACATCATAATATATTATATACTCATTCTCTAGTTACAATAATATAAGTAATATTTTAAGGCTTAATTATTGTTGTTGTAGTCATATTTTAATATAATATAATATAAAAATGTTACATTATATTATTCAATGTGATTGTTCTTTATTTCAAACCAATGACCTCCAAGTTCTTCCAGAATATTATTAAAATGAAATAAGCTTCCTTATACATCTCAAGAAGAGCTTTGCTCAAATGCTTTAAATTGGATCTCTTTCCTAGTAGAACTTTATTAGTTTTTAGAGAAATCAGAAAATTGTTTCAAAATTTTTACCAAAACACTTCAAAATCATCCAAAAGCAGTTTTCATCCCCCACAAAACATTTTTTGACCTTTCAAAAGCAATGCCAAATGGGGCCTATGTTAAGGAAGAGTTGGAAGGATAAGTGGATGATTTTGTGAGACAGAAAGAGGCAGGATTATCAAAAACATAAAAATAAAAATAGATGAGCAGCATTCTAAATAGATTTCTTGCAATGTAAAATCATTGTTTTGATAGTTCAGTGACATATAACTGGTAGAAAACAACTTCAAAACCACAGTATGCACTCATGATAAGGTAGACATGCATTGGTCTCAAGTGTAGAGAGAACTCACAGATTCAATGAAATCCTCCGCAACCTCAACCAGAACATCTTCAACTTCAGGATCCAGTTTCTCAGATGGATCAATCTGCCCACAGTTAGACATCAACAGAAATTCAAGTCTTCCAAAATTGACTAATCACAAGTTGGAGTACTTTTTTAATAAAAATAGCACACAGGCACATGACATGAATGTGTGAAAATATAGATAAGTAATATGAATTGAATTATATACAAACAGGAAACAAAATATATAATAATCTGATTACGAACATTCCTTTTTTTAGGACTATTGTAGAAATTCTTGATTTCAAAACAACTTAAAAAGTACTGAAATTTATATTGGAAGTTCTGATTTCTAAGAAATATTCCATTGTTAAAATGAAATTTTCAAAAATAGAAAACAGTGTTAGATGATAAGAGATTGTGAATATAGAAAACAACATGCAATTGATAGTGTTTTCCATTTCTGGTGTTTTAATCTAAAAGGGTGTTAGATCATAAGAGATCTTTTCAGCACTACATGTAATTACAAGATATTGATTTTGAACATGAAGAATCCCATAACTACCTCTTCAAGACAAAAGCAAAGAAAAACAATAGGATATTTAACAAGCTCTGAAAGAAAAAGCAAGGATAATATGGCCTGTGGGATTAGAGGATTGGGCCGACGGTATTTTCCATTAAAAAATTCGCACATGGAATCAAGAGGGAATTTTCCACAAATTTGATGTTTTGGTTTACAATAGAGTATGGATATATGATAGTTTGGTTTTCATTTTTCATGAAATGTTTTTTTCATACGTAGAGTTAAAATTTTTCAACATGAAATTCAAAACCAAAATTTAACTTCCCTCTTATGTTTTTGTTTTGCTCATTGAGACAATCAGAATTACTTCTACATTGGAGACTATAATAACCAGAGAAGATGAGAAGATGGACAAATATATAAATATAAGGACCGCTCATTGAGACAATCAGAATTACTTCTACATTGGAGACTATAATAACCAGAGAAGATAAGAAGATGGACAATATATAAATATAAGGACCGCTCCTCCATTTCTAGTGGCCCAAGTCTCCTCTCATCGTAGCCTCCCTTTTAGACATGAGAACTAAAGAAAAATAAATATTACCATAAAAATAGTAAATATAGAGGGTGCTGAGTAGTTCAATTAGTGGTGTCACTAAGGGCTGGTTATTGGTGATCTAGGTTCAAGTTGCACCTCCAACCTTTTGGCAGTATTTCCTCCCAACCTAGTTCTCAAAAATAAATAATTGAATTATTAAATTATATATAATAGACAATACATAATATACCACATATACTAATATACAATATATAATGCATAGCATACAGTACACATATAAAATATACACATTTTTATCCATTAGATTTAAGTTTAAGCAGCCAGAATCGTGGTGCTTTAATGGACAGTTGAAATTCATTTTTTATTCCAAAAACATCCAACTCTTCTTCCTGGCTATTTCCCCTCCTGATTGAGCACCTTATCATCATGATCTTGCCCATGGCTACACCCAAACTATTTCACTTCCTCACTGTTCCAATATTCCTATAATGATGCCAAACAGCCTATCGTCTCTCCCCTCCTTTCTACATCACCTCCAACCTTCTTAGCTGCCCCCTCTTGCTGTAATACTTACAGAACCCTCTCCCACTCCTCTCCTCCCCTTGTCCCATTCTTTATCACCTGCCCTTGCTTGGCTGCAGCACCATGTACAAGAAGAAGGATAGCAGGATGAGTGGGATCAGGATTAGGATGGACCGTTGCAGTGAGGAAGAAAACAAA
This sequence comes from Metroxylon sagu, assembly GCA_017589505.3. Lineage (NCBI taxonomy): Eukaryota > Viridiplantae > Streptophyta > Magnoliopsida > Arecales > Arecaceae > Metroxylon > Metroxylon sagu. Next base: position 93,958 of record JACVBY030000560.1, read on the forward strand.
GATGAAGTGGGAGAAATGGTGTGGGGTGATGGATTGTTAGGCAGTGCAGAACCGAGCACATTTTTTGTAGTTTCAAATTTTGCCACAATATGTGCAAAATTTTGTAGTTTCAAGCACACCTTAGGTTTTGACTACAATAAATGAATGTAACTTTTGTGCTAGTAATTCCTGGTTCATAAGTTGCTAAATCAAAATTTTGAACCTGTTTGGAATGAAAAGATTGGATACAGGAAAACATTAGGTAGACAAGTCACCTGGGTAACCAACTCACGAAGGCTTCTCTTGCTAAGAATCTGATTACCAGATTCAGCATCATCTGTATTAATGATATTACCAGATTGAACCACACCAGATTGCCCCTGTGCTGGAGCATTTGACTTTTGAACTGTTGATCCAAGAGCTCGTACAGCCTGTTGTTGTTGAGTTACCGGTTGCTGATTTCGAAGTGCCGGGTACTGTTGATTATGGTATTCATGTGTCTGTTGTTGTTGCTGCTGCTGCTGTTGCTGTTGTTGATGTTGTTGCAGTTGCAGTTGTTGCTTCTGTTGCTGCTGTTGTTGAGATGGTGGTGTTTGTTGTTGGTGCGAAGTTGTCTGAAGAGAATGCTGATGCTGTTGGAGATGGTGCGGCCTTTGCTGCAAAACATGTGGCTTCACTGGGGGCCTATAAGATGAGGAAGGTACAGCAGGTGCATGCATTTGCTTTCCTTGTGCTGATGACAATGGCTGCTGTAGAGATTGAGGACTTTGTGGCACAAGTGATGGAGAACTAGAAGCCATGGAAGGTGTTCTTGGTAAGCCATGGCTCGGAAATTTCTGTCAGAAACAAAACAGGCTGAAATAAGATAATTAACACTAGAGAATAATAGAAAAAAAAAGGATTGCCTCAAAGAATTGTCATGCAGTTTCTAACAAAGGACACCAACAGGAATCACTTGCTGTTGTTGAGATGCACTCAAACATGCAAAGACAACTCTACATCAAATCACTGTATCAAATATTTCTCTAAATTGACAAAAGCCATGATAATTTCTAAATAGATATATAAATCAGATAAGAACAAAAATGAGAGAGAAGGCAAAAAACCACTAATCAGAGCTTGATATAAAGCACATCAGCTACACATGCATGCATCCATCCATCCATCCATCCATCTATACATACATACATACATACATACATACATGCACATGTATGTATGTCTCTATGTATCTGCATGTATATATGTATATGTATATACGGCAATATCCCTCGCAAATAGTAAGCAAAAATAAGTGAATTATTAAATCAGAAAGTCGTGTCAAATTCTATTTCCTGCTCTATAAAATCATATTGCACAAGTTCAAGTAGAAATTCTAAGGCGTGTGAACATTTCGATATGCAGTAGAAGACAGAAGAACTTAAGTCAAGAGAACTGGCACACATCAATTCTTCTGCACAAGCATAAGGCATCAAATATATATAGATATTACCAACTTACTTGTGAATTTAAAGTTTGGTTAGCTGATGGAGATGCTGATCTCAAAGATGGTTGACCAAATCTCTGTTGTTGGGACCCAGACATCCCACTTGGCCGCATTTGAGAACCAGCACTAAGAGCCCCAATCATTCCGATGTTCTGAATCCCTTGAACAGGTTGTCTGACCTGAAAATTGGAGTCACAAGAACAGTTAACAAGTAAAGATTTTTCAAAAAATTAACAAACTTCAATCTGAAAGGCACAATTCTTCTTCCCAACATCAACTGCTTTACAGTTACAAGCACTGAACAACTTCCTTATGTACCCAAAGATAATTCTAAGTCAGATAGAAAATGAAAGGGAGTTAAATCTTGAGCTCAAAGAGCCTAAACCAACTAGATGAAAGCTTTGAAACTATGTTACATGGGATCAGGTATAGGTGTCATAAGGTGTGTGCCTAGGGGTAGCACTTCAAACAAATGAGCCAATAGCAAGCAGCTCATGATTTACTCAAAATATGGCTTGAATTTGGCCCGCTTAGGGCTAGATTTGGCTCATTCAATCTCAGCTTGAATAAGCTAAATATATTGACATATATAATTTATCAATACATGAACATATATAATTTTACATATCTTTTGTAAATTAAAATTAAGTGTATAATTACAAAAAAAAAAAAAAAAAAAGCCTGGATTTCAACTATAAGATAGAAAGCTTTTAGAGGTATCAAGCTTTCACCTGATCATTTGGCATGAAATTAAATGAAATTGAGCCTAGCTTGCTCAAGCTCAGCTCATTCACAACCTTATATAGAAACCAGATCTGTCATACCCAGATGCAGGTACATAGACATGTGCATCACCTAATCCTACAGGGCTTTAAAATTTAGTCCCTTGAGTGTACTTTATGCACAGTTATGCATTATTTTGTCCATAATTATGACTATTATATATGTCCTACACCTATCTGCAGAATTATTTCTTGCTTTTTAAATAAACTCATGACAAAAAATTGAGTGACCATTAAAACAAGTGACCTGGAGTAAAACTGTTTGCTGAATAGGCCCTGAGCATAAAATGGCATGCAAACAAGAGATTACAGGGTAAGTTTGCCCATCAAAATATTATATAATCTTGACAGATGTGATCATAACCATCAATCAGAAGTCCTTCACTTGAATAAACCATGTTCACCACGTGTGATCAACATATTCCTAAATCCCATTCTTCACATCATTCTCAATGCTGCATCTATTGCAACTAACCTACAAACTTCTCCATCCAATTTCATCAACCCACTTCTTCGCCAATTCACCACTGACTACTGTCACTTGGACACTTTAAATTTTGGATTTTTTAATGTGTCGGACACTTGGGACGCTTCATGACACTCCTTGATACTTGATACTATCAAATTATGATGCCATCATCATTATGTGCCTACATGCAGGACCTATATTTTAATTATAACATAATAATTAGAAATCATTTGTTAAATTTTATGAACTTACAGACCATAGGTGCAGCTCATAAGATATTATGATTGGAAAAGGCAAGATTTTGATGCGGAAAATGGGCAAAAAATACTCAAAATTGTTGGAAAATTGGATGCAAAATGAGATTCCCCGAGGGAAAAATGTCAGAGAAACATAGAGCAGAGCAATAACAGACCATAGAGGACAGACCAGAAAAAACAATAGATTCTCAACCTACATTATATACATATATCAATACATGTCTAAGCACATATATATGAGATATAGATGCGACCCCATGTCTAATTTTTAGAACAATCATGTGGATGGTTGAACCACCATCCTCCCACTTCTTCCAATCTTCTCCCTCTGGTTTCTTTAAATACATCCACCCCTTTCTCTCTCCTCTAATTTCTCTCTCCTCAACACTACTTCTTTGTCCCTCAAGGTGTTGTGTTCAAGAGCTTCACTGATTCGTCAAACTCATATCCATACCCGCATGCATGTCATGTCATGTCGACACAAGTTTGTTGCTTAGTTCTGGTTTCATAGCTTAAAAGGTGAAGCATACACCATTTCTTTCTTATCAGGCATGTCTAAGAGAGTGACTTTGATTCTAAGCCTTGATGAAAAGGTCAGAAGGTTGATATTATGTTGGCCACAGCTGTAAAAAAGACTAATATTTATTAAAACCCCAAGAATATAACAAAACTAAGACTTTGTGGTATCACATTATAAAGATTAAGTGATATACAACACAACCAACTCAATGGGAATGATGAAAAAATTACAATAATTATTGACAACCTATTCACCACATCTATAACTGTCATAAAAATATTTTCTTGTTCCCATGAAATGGCTTTTCTTACTTCAAATGAAATTAAGCACTACATCCTATAAAACTTGGTGTTAAGAAAGAAAAACATGCCTAAGATAAAGTGAAATTATTAAGGACAAGTATATAAAATAGAAACACTTAGTCTTAAAATGAGTTGTGGGAAACCAAGTGACTTTTCAAAAGATGTGGGCCGCCATCAAGAGTGGAGATTTACCACAAATTATTTGCTATTTCTCAAAAACAAACTGACTTGTCATTTGATGGGGCAAGAGTTGTATTGGATGTGACATATATTGTGACAGAAAAGTCTGCATAGGATCAAAACTCTGTTAACTTAGCAGGAAAATGAAAACATGGTCCTAAAAAAAAAGGATATCCAGGAGATACACCAATCTGTTTATTAGATAGTTGTAAAGTCATCTTAAATGTTTCATACAGAAAACACATGTAAGTACAAAAACTCATGCTTCTGAAGTAGATGAGCGAAGTGTTGTAAGATCATCGCATGTTTGGAAATTATAAATGATTTTTACAAAGCAGTAATGAGGCCAGCGTTGGAGTATAAGTTAGATTCTAGAAACCAAATACCTATGAATCTGGGCATGAAGAAGGAGTAGAAGCCTATTGAGACCCTTAGATCTACTCATAACCTCTTGTAACACATAAATGGTTTACCTACACAGATCCAACATGAGTAAATATATAAGGATTTTTCATCTATAGGGAGTGGGGAACCTTTTGGAGAATGTGAATTTCCAACTTAAATTATTCATCAAGAATTTTTGACACCAGCTCTAAGCACTCATGAGGCACTTCAAAACTCTAGAAAAACAACTAAAAGTACCAATCTCATTTACAAACATCCTCTCATATGAACAAGCCCACCATTCTGCGAGGAAGGAAAAAGGCCCATAAATGACGGTGTTGGAATGCTATCATATTGGATGTTCTTTCTGTTACAAATATCGATCATGCAATAAGGTAACATATCATGCTCTATGTACCATGCTGGATGGCAAGAGAACATACTTAGGTACAGACATCAATAATGTGCCAGCCATGCAATATCGGTCTATGCCTGTCTATGTATGCATTAACCAATATGCACCAAAATTGACCAATCTGCCCCACTATGTGCCCTGACTCTTGAACATGCACATGACTAAGATGATGCAGTACCTTGCCTGACCAGCATGGGCACAACATAATAAACAATAGTGCTTGTTATAAATGTTGTTTCAGAGCTCTATTTAAATGCCAGGAAAGTGAAGGAATGCAGATGAGAGTAGGGGTAATGAAATTAATTTTGAGTAGACTGATAGATTTGGTTTATCTCAATTTCCTAGTATGTTGGCATTACATAAATCTCCAAGTTCACCTATTTTCTACATTCTTTTGTCCTTGCCAACTCACCTTATGCATATCTTATTCCATCAAAAACAACAGCGTGCCCTAATTCTCTCAAAGGCATCTCTCTTGCATATTGCCATGGAAACTTGAAAATTCATGTTCTTTCAAAAATAACTCGCACCAAGGAATCCAAGTGGAGACTACCACTGCAAAAGTGGAAATAATTTTCAAGGTGATCAAAATTCTGGCATGCCAGAACCAATTTTGCAGCAAGTGTTCTTCTAAAAAAATGACTTCTAATATAATTCCCAGACAATTAAGAAGGACTCTAAAAAAATGACTTCTAATATAATTCCCAGACAATTAAGAAGGACTCGAACGATACCTGGGAACTGGATGTTGGGGACTGCTCCGGCATCCGAGGCATTGAACTAAACGGCTGGCTGAATGGCGGCGATGGGCCAAACGGGGCGAAGGACATAGAAGGTTGCTGGGGCCTTGGATGTTGGGGATTGTGGGCAGGCACTCCGATGGCCAGCCCACCCCTCTGAATTGGGGCCGGAGTGGACGAGGGAGAAGCAAGAGAAGAAGAAGGCCCAGAGGAAGACGTGGGAGTCGAAGGAAGGTGGTGAGCGAAGTGGGCGTAAGGTGGTTGCGGACGGCTCCGATTCAGAGGCGGCCTCTGCTGCGGCTGAATCGATTGGGGCTGGGGTTGGGATTGCTGCTGGGGAGGTGGCTGGGGTTGGGGAGGGGTTGGAGGGTTTTGGGTGGGGGAAGGGGCCGAGGAGGAGGAGGGGGGAGTGGGGACTTCGGCGGGCGTTGAAGGGGTGGAGGGTGGGGCCGGAGACGGTGGTTGCGCCGGTTGAGGTGGCGGAGCCGCCGCCGGTTGCTCCGACGAAGCTGCGGGTGGCGGTCGTGGGGGATCCATGGCATCCAACGCCCTCGAGCCCGACTTCTCGCCTCTCTGCTGGATGCGGACCTGTTTATTATATTCAGTGTTCTCTCTGTCGGTCAAAGATTAGATCCAAGCAGTACTGCGCTGGCGTGGTTTCCAGGCGTTTCATAATCCTGACGCGTGTTGGCTGCGCTACCTTCCAACTCGAACCAACTCAGTCGACCCATCACCTGTCCTGGCCATGGAACGGTCTCCCCTAGGTTAAGCTCACGCTGTTTCTGTTTCTTGATATTGTATAACCACTCAACGAGTGTGCCAAAAAAAAAACCAAAAAAATAAAAAAAAAAACTTTAGTGACAAAAATTCGGCAATGAATAAAAAAACTTTATATGAAGGAGTTTAAAACCGTGAACTATGCCGAAAAACGTGTTCTACTATTGATACCTAATGCAGTAGCAGTTATAGTTAATGATGATATATTATAATTACCATAAAATAATAATACATAAAAGGAGCGTTTTCCTTAACCATTACTGTAACTTATGTTTCTAAAATTCATAATTATTATTAGCTTACTAGCAAGCGTTACTAAATAAAACCTCTCATTTAGCTCACTCAAAGAAAACATGGTTTGAAAGCATCCGATCAACCCTCCTATTATTTCTTCTTCTGATCTATCTCCAATATTTTCTTCTTCAATATCTTTTGCTTGGATTCACTTCTCCTCCTTCCGACTCTTATGCACTTCATAGAAACACATATTAAGAGTTAAGTTTTCCACTGAAATTTATGAAAGATATTAGTTTAGAAAAATTGATGAGCCATGTATATTTGAAAAAATAGTAAAATTCAAGAATTGGTACAAGGCAACGTGTTATGCCTGGCTCACATAACCTCAAGCTAAGACATAATAAATAGTTGTTGCATATTCTATAGGATTAAACCCATAGAATATGTTGTGCCTATTTGAAATCTTCAATTTCACATGTACAAGACATTAAAGAAAAATAGCAATTAGTGGAGGATGAATATTAACATAACTAATAAATTTTAAACTTAATAATTATCTTCAGAATAATAAATCAAAGTATAACAAAATAAAATTGTTCTACCATCTACTAGCCTAAATTAAAGAATTAAGAAAGCTATAGATATGCGTAACTCTCCAATACACATTCCAAAACCTGAAGTGTTCCATTTCTCGACATCTAAACAATATTCAGAAGAAAATAACAAGTTAGTAGCTTTATAAGTAAATTCTACCCATATTGTGAATGATTTGCTCTAGCTCAAATATAGGCATCACATCAGCTGTAACAACAACTACGTTTGCTGCCCTCTTCTCAGCATGACCCGAAAAAATTTATGAATCCAATTCCCAATCTTGTAACAGCTATCAAGCAATGACATCAGACATAACAAAGATCAGCAAACTCAACCTGAAATGTTAATGAAATTGCATGTCATATCTAGAATAATTTATAAAACTTGGAATCTTAATTGCATTGCTTATAGGTGCATGGTTAGTTGCTCGCTTTGACTTAAATGACCTTTTAAGATTGATTAATATGATATCAAATGTCACAGCCACTGTGCTCGCTGCCCTCTTCTAAGCACAACCTTCTGGTACCATTAGAGAACTCTATTACAGAGACAAAGCACAAGATCATGAGGTTAAAAGTTTGCAAAAATAAGAAGCATGATTTACAACTTATCATAAAAGTAAGGCACTCCATGGTAATAATGCCCACCAACCAATAATATATATCAATTAAACCATGCTGATCATACAATCGGGAAGTTTCATAGAACATAAATCATTATACAAAAATTGGAAAAAAATTACACATAGGATCTATATTGTCAACATCATCAATATATTGAACCTCTTACCTATCATTGCTACAATAATTTATTATTGTTTCATTTCTTTAATCACTATCATCATGAATGAAATCATCATCACCATACGCTAGCTCTTTGTTGGTTTGCACAATACTAGCCTCAACAATGCAAGGACAATGTAGCTAAAGTTATCCGTATCAACTAATTTTCTAAACCAAAAATAATTATTCTTAAAAAAGAAAAACTCTAATAATAGAGGATCACCAAAGCTCAATATATATATATATATATAGTTGCATCAGAAGCTATATTTAAAAAGCTTGAGGGTGATCTTTTGAGATACAAGCTAAGTTAAAATGATAGGATAAAACATATCTTATAAGATCACTGGACTGAACCTCAAGCATTTGCTAAAGAAGTTGCAAATATTTAATTGAAGACATTCAAGCAATTAGTATGAGATCAATAATTAATTATCTTCTTTACGTAGATTCTTCTATATTAGATTTAGCATAAAAGGCTTAAGATCCTGCATTAGATTTTGGTCCTACTATGCTTTTTAATCTTCTACAAGATAAAAAAATCCTATAAGGTTATTAGATTTTGGTATCAAATCTAATCCTAATAACACTGTTCACTCACCCCTTTTCACCTTTTATATCAATACACCTACTCATTTCTCTTTCACCTTCACCTTGATTCGAGACTTCACCTTAGAACTTCATTAGTCCCTTGCCCTCTTGCTTTGTTTAAAAAAAGCTCTAGACCCCATTTTTTCATTAAAAAAAAAAGTCCTAAGCCTACTTGGGTATTTGGTTCGCTTTCTTTTCTTCACTTTTCATACATAAAGTCCCAAAACACATTTTCTTGTTACAAAAAAAGAGTCAAAAAAAATGAGAGACTCAACAAGAGAGAGAAAGAGAGAGTGTGTGTGTGTGTGTGAAAAGAGAAAAAGAGGTTAAAAAGAGAGTAAAATAAAATTCTTTTTATTTTAGGATTACTCCAAGCTAGTTTGGAAATAGGATTTATGTGGGCTTCCAATTATTGTCTGCTCTTAGTTTTTGAACTGCTTGAGGTTTGGAGCCATAGACTCCAAGTGGGAATTAGTTTTTCAAATAGGTTTAATCTAGAATTTTTAGACTGAAGTGAAGCTAACTTCTAGTATAGCTTGACAATGCACTTATAACCATCCATCACCCTTACCTCCTAAAACATTGTATGTAGCTACAAAATGATTGTGTTCTACCTAAAATGATGATTCAAATCCTGGCAGTAGTAATATGAATCTTCCATTAGCTTTTGATGACCTTATTTCTCAATTAGAAAATAGATTTGATAGTGTAATAATAATCTTGTGCAACCTAATAAACCAAGTAGATGCACAATGATATGTAACCTAGGTTCTAGCATAGCAGCCTAAAAACAAATCATAATTCCGCTATCTCTAATGGCTCAACCAAGAGTTCTTTGAAAGAGTTAGACTCAAAGTAGAATTCTATAAGACCTAAATCCAAATACTTTTTTTTTTTTAATTAGCTCGCATATATTTAAGATTATCTTAATTGGTACAAGTTGACTAAAGCAAGAAGCATTGAATTTGTTAAAAATCAACTCAAAAGATAGAAAACCTACACATATTATTGGGAAAATGAAGGTATGTTCTTGAGAAAGTTGGTCTTAGTTATGATCTATCTAATAATGAAAATATTTCAAAAAATTCATTGTAAAAGCTACTTCACGTCATAGCTCATTTATTTCATATAATTATTGTGGCAAAAAGGGACATATCTTGCACTAATGCCTTATTAGGAGAAATCCTTATCTTGGTGTCAAGAAGATATGAATCCTAAAGAAAACTCATATTCCAAATGAGCAAAGGACTAATCCCATTGGATCCAAAAAAAATTAGGTATAAAAAATGTAAAAATATTTTTAAAAAAAACTTATATGACCTTTGGAGACATTTGCGAATCTAAGGGTTCAATAATATATGTTTTGATGATAACAAAATATTGATTGAAGAACTAATGCAATTCTTGAGTTTGTGATGATGTGATATGTTACCATAGTCAGGACATATTAAGACATGAGTAAAAAATCATCCGACACATATTTGAACTCAAGTTGCATACAAGAAGTCCGTGTTGAAGACGAACAATGAAAGATCAAATACCATTCAACTCAAAAATGTCCAAGAGAATGGTTTACATGTTGTAATTTATTTTTCCTAAGAATTTATTATGAAACTTGAGAGGAAAATAAATGCACAAGGCTGAAACCCCTTAAAAATGAATTAAATTAGATTTTGAATTAAAAATAATAAAAACTAATCATGAATGTCCAAAACTAAGAGTGACAGTCGATCGGACTTAAGAATGATTGACTGAACTTTGCCGTGATAGAGAATTGCTTGAAAGGCAATGCTCTGCCTAGCCTGACGGTTGACCGTCATAGGCTTGAATGGTCGATTGACCTAGGCTATTAGTCGACCAGTCCTAGCCTGGACGGCTGACCACAGGGCTTCTAACAATCCAATGGTTATGTTTTCATATGACCATTAGAGCTGCCTTAAAGTCGCAATGACTATATTCTTGCTTACCTATATATTTGGGGCACTTTTGACTGGTATGGGCATACAAAAAGAGGATAGAATTTCATTAAAAAATCTTTGTGAAAAGGGTAACTTGAGTCTTGAGTGTCTAAACTCTTTTTTTATATTTAATACTTTAGTTTTATATCTACTTTCATTGAGAGAATGAGCTTATTATTTCTTTTGTAGAAGAGAAGTTTGGGTTTCTCATAAGCCTGGTAAAAAGGAAAGAGTGGGTTCATCCTTAAATTAAGAAAAAGGATTGTAAGAGTTCCTTCTAAGCCCGAAAAAAAAAGTGTGTAAGATTTTGATTCTTACTCAGTTAAAAGGATTGGCATAGTTGATATCTCAATGAGAAGCTTTGGGTAGAGGATGTCGTAAGAGATGCCGACTAATATAAAAATCTTAGAGCCTCATTTATTTTTCTTGCTCTTTATTTACTTATAATTTCATCTTATTGTTCTTATCTTGTCTATCTTGGATTTATGTTTCGTTTGAAATATTTGATGCTTGTACTTTATTTTTAAATTGTTCACTTATTTTAAAACACTTAGTCTTTTGAGTTTAAGTTTGTGATCAATCTAATTCACTTCCCCTCTTGGGCTACCCTAAGCTTAATGAGGATCTCCATCATCATTATCCATTTCCTATATTGTCCACTATCATTATGGATCTTTACCCACATTGCCATTGTTAACCTCCATGTCTACCCCCCATCACCAAAGACCTTTATCACTACTACTATTAATCTTCAACATCACTCATTGCCCTTATGGTTTCTATACTAACAATCTCCACTATTGCCAAACAACTATCAATAGTGGTGTGGGGACCATCTATTACTATCACTACCAACATCATCAACCTCCACCATCCCCTATTATCACCAAAAATCGTCATCACAATCCTCCAACATTATCGTTGATCTCTATGGCATTTCATGATTGCTAAAAATCTTTACCACTACCTATCACTACTAACAATCTCTATCTTCGACCATTAACCCCAATAATCTTTACCATTACCTATAGTCATTGATCTTTGCCACTACTATTACCTCCAACAATCTTCACCGTTACCCATTGTCATCCATGATCTTTATCGCTACCCACCACTATCGACATGCAGTACTACTCATAATCATTGATAGTAATAATAAAGATTATTGATTTATACATGTGATCTATGCACACAAAGAGAATAGATAATGTGTGATACCTTGTTTCACAAAACAAGGTATTTTTCCTTCTTGTCTGAACCAAACCACTGACACTACCTTTTCTGCTTAAGTACCAACCTCAATGACCTCTAACCATCTAAGTGGCCACATAACAACTCAGTATGTCCCTAAGAAATCAAGAACGGCTATCCTCATCTATAAATAAGATGACCTCAGCATTGTTTGAAATCATCCGAAATTCCTCCTCCATTCTTCTCCCTCCCTCTTGCTCTCTCATTCTTAGGTGAAGTTCCATCGCCATCGTCATCATTGATGGGCCAATGATCGGTAAAAGAAGGGGATGATCTCCTTATGGCCGCTATTGGATTGATCGGAAGAAATCCTACTAGAGCATCACCATCTAAGAAGAGTTCTGAGTGTCGTTGTGCTCTAGTAGAACTCCGAATCACCACTGCCGGAAGAGTCTTCATCTTTGATGATGATCGCCACCAGGTAAGCTGCAAAGAAATCCTTTGTTCCATTAGTATCGGCCTTAAATTAAAGCTCTAGGGTTCCTAATCTAAGCCATTAACCGTCAATCGGGGTCCGCCAAAGGTTGAAGAGTATTGGGATCATTTTCTTATGGGTTGTCGCCACTAATCGATGGTGTATAAAGTAGCCAGAGTGTTTTTTTGAAGAACCAGTTGATGTCCTCTTATTGATCGATCACCAAGCATTTGTTGCCATAACAATAAGTCACTGTTCTTAGAGGCAAGGCCAATGGTTGCCGATGGTTGCTAGGATGATTGAGCATCAGAGCGATAGTCTTGCAAGAAAGAAGAAAGTGATTAGGAGTCTTAAGGAAGAAGACAACCATCTTCTTGATTTAAACCAAATCAAATCGGTTCAAAGTCGGTTCAACCCATTTAGACCTTAACCTTAATCAAATCAAGATGACCTCCTTGGTGACCCGATCTAACCTTGATTCCAATTTTATTAATTAAACCCATTAAACCATATTTAAATCCAGACCCTGCTAGGCTAAACCCAAGTTAGGTTAGATTAAACTAAAGGGAACTAGTAATCTAATTAAGCTACAATTGGTCTAATTAAGCTAATGTAAATGCAAGTAATGCTCATTAATTTAATTAAGGATGGATTAACCTTGATTAAGTTCACTTAAGCTTACATATAGGTAGTAATCAAGGTGGAACTAGTAAGAGTACGATGGTAATTCTTGAGGATTGAACTATACATGATCATTGTAGGTGATTTATCATTTGAAGAGTAAGCAGAATCGATAGTAAAGATTGATGCATTGAGATTCATGCTAATTGAAATTTATGATGGATCATACTAGATATTGTGGATTAACGATTCAAGGTAGGAATCTTATAGCTACTCTTATGTGATATGTTGTTTTCTTACATTTTTTCTTTCAAAACATGCATCATGGATTTATGTGTTGATTTATCAGCATGATATAGCTTTACATATATGACATGTTTTATGATGGCATTTGGTTTATGATTATGGTATACCAGATATTATGCTATTCTGGTTTTATGATACGGATGGTTTATAATGCATATTAATATACCATATATCATGGCTTGATGATATGAATGGCTATATTATCTATAGATAGATGTGATGAAATGGTATGATATATAGCATGTGGACTAGTCATTATGATGTTGTAGAGGTGGCATTGGAGGCAGAGCGTGTGGCTGGTTGAAACCTAATATAGAACTACTTTAAATTGATTTGGTTTGTAACTATTGATACATGGCACTAGCTCGAGCAGACTTGAGCTGAGTTTAGCTTAGACATATGGCATTAGGGTAGGGGCTAGGGCTGGTTGAAGCCTGATGTAGAATCGATCTGAATTGACTAGGTTATGACACATGACATTAGTATAGGAACCAACTTAGGCATGAGAAGATTGCCAGGTTAGGTTGTTAGACACGAAAGTAGTAGTAAAGCCTATTATTTCAGTATCTATTTTCAATATATCGATGAATTGATAAGTTTTGATTCACTAGTATGCAGATATTGATGTTATCGATATTACCAGTAAGGCTTGATTCATTGGTGCTATAACATGATTTTGAGAATTTTGACATCAAGTGATATAGTCCAATGCAAAGATTTATGGCATGTGTTGCCATATGATTTATGGCACATGTTGCCACATGATTTCTAGCACGTATTGCTGCATGATTTATGGCATATATTGTCACATGATTCCTAATTTATATTGCTGTATGTTTATGATTCATATGATTTTATAGTATGTGTTGCCGTATGATTTATAATTCATCAAATTCATTGTTATATATCTTATTATACATATTTAATGGTTGATTTATATTTTTTGTATATCTATAACTATATGTGTTAGTATTTCTATTAGGCTTTCTAGCTCATACCCTCTTACCCTATCTGTTTCAGATATTGAGGATGTTGATATCGGGCTAGACTTTAGGAAGAATGGAGAGTGAGGTTAGACTAACTAGTTACATTTGACAATGGTTTGGACCATTTATTTTTTGTAGATATGAGGTATAGTTTATATTGATATTATTATATTGATGTTATATTATGGATAAAGAGTTATAGCAGGCTTGACATGCTCTTAGAATTCACTCTAAGGGTATGCGGCCATGTCGCGATTATTCAAACTAAGTATCAATTCGAAGGCATGACATAATGCATAAATTTTAAATTATTAATTTAGATATCTTAAATAGCTAATATATGAGAATTTGATGCATATGTTTTAAAATGGTGATGCATATGTTTTAAACTATCGACGAAAATATTTGAAATAGATGATCTACATATGCTCGATTATTAATGCATATATTTTAAACAAATGAGCTTAAAATAGGTGATGCGTTGATGTACATTTTTAAAGAGTTACAAGAATATTTTAAATAATTGATTCATTCATTTTGAAATCAAAATATACTCACTAAATGATAGCCGATGCATATATTTCAAATTGATTATATACACAACTTAAATAGCTTATGCATATGAATCTAATGTACATACTTTAAAAGACAATATGTATGCATTGAAATATTAATGCAAATACATGTTCAATTGTTGGTGCATATATTTTAATTCAAATAACCTTTGTGTTTTAAATGATAATATACCTATTGGATGGCAATTGATGCTTATATTATAAAAATATATCATAAAAAATTAAGGTGTTTCAAGTATATATTTTAAATGCTAATGCATACATTTCAAATTAGTGACATACACATCTTAAATAATTGATGCACATGAATCTAATGCACATATTTTTAAAATGGTAATAATACATTAGAAACTTTTGACCATGTTTGAAGAGGATGATCCATGAATGGTTAATTGATAATGCATACATTTTAAATAAGTGATTCATATATTTTATATAGGAGATGCACTTATTGAATTACATTTGTTATACATGTTTTGAAAGGATAATATGTCCATTGTAAACTACTAATACGTGTCAAGCAAATGATACACACGTTTAATTGCTAGTGTAAATATTTTATTAAAGGGTTAAATTACTTGCATAAATTTTATACATAATTAATAATTCATTGCTTATTTTAAATATATGCATGAGCACTTTGTAACATATGCATTACCTTTTTTAAAAAAAAGTTTACATCGAATTTTTGTGCATCGATCGCTAAACCTGTTTGCATTGATGATTTGAAATATTTACATCTACTGTTATCCAATGTTTGTACTACCTTTTTAAAATATATACATTAGTGATCATCACTGCTATTGAGAGCTGTGGGTGGTGATGGAGATAATCGTTGATAGTGAAGCTAATTAGGATAATAAGTGGTGGTAGATGGCAATAGAGATTATTAACAATGATATGATAGGGATAGGAGAAAGTAGATGATGATGGTGAAAATCATCAATAATAATGATTGTGGCATATAGAAGTTTATAAATATTAATGATGGATATCATTGGCGGTAGTTGTAAATATAGCAGCAGTGATCGGTAATAGAGATAGCATTGATAGATAGTCACAAAAATTGCATTAGATGGAGTAAAAGATGATAAGTATTATTAATAAAGATGAGTGATGGTATAGATCATTGATGATGATGATTAATCACGATGATTGATAGTGGTGATCATATAATTGATAGAAATGACTGCTGATGGTGATGGAGGTAATCAATTGGTGCTAGGCAACGGAGATTATCATCTAATAATGAATTGATGGCCATGCTAGTGGCAGTGGTTATTGGTCACACAGGATAAAGATAGTTAGGAACGGCAAGCGGTGAATCCGTGAGAAGAGTCAGCAAGCTGTACAAGAGATCAACGACAGTGCTAAATAGCAGCGCGAATTATTGGAGGCGAGGTACGTGTCTTTTTTATGTCATATATTATCGTCTCACTCTCCGTATTTAGCTGTAATTTGAAATGACATGACTAGCGGGTTCTAGTTGACCTGATTGCCTGTGAACAGCGGGGAAAAAAAAAAAAAAAAACGTTCATACCAGAAATCAAAATCAGGATGGCCGGGCCTGTAAAATATTCTACGGCGCGGTATTTCAGTGTTTGCGCGGTGGGGTTTAACCAAGGCAGCTCACTGACCACGGTAAGATTTGATTGATTAAAAATATAATCCAGACTCGTTTCTCGGAGTCAAAAGAAAACTCTCGTGCCTGCCGAGCTCGAGAAAACCCTTAAGGCAGAGCTAGAGGGCGTGGGTAAAAAGCGGCGCGGGACGGAGGGAGATGGGGAAGCGCGGGAAGAAGCACACGGAGCGGCAAAAGCCTCGCCTCCTTCCTCTCGCGGGCGATGACGAAGATGATGAGGCCTTGCCTTCTTCCGCATACAACCTCCCATCACCACCAACAAACGACGAAAGAGAAGAGAACGAAGAAGTCGAAGAGGAAGAAGAAGACGAACGCAATGGAGATGGAGAACGACGAGGCCAGGAGGGGGCTTCTTCTGGTACTCCATCCAAATACCATCTCTATCAGAGATCAGTTCAGGTCTCCTTTCTTCATCTCCTTCTTTCTTTCCTTCCTTCTCATTTTAGTAAGTATGAGTGGTGGAATTGCGTGCAGTCGCCGAAGGGGGACATAAGCTACATGCAGAAGTTCTTCCTTATGTACGTCGGAGGAAGATTTCCGCTCCATTTGCAAGAAGATTTCTGCGGAACTGCCTTCCTCAGGTGGATATATTTCTTATATCGTGTTTTTTTGCTCCTTTGGGTGCTGGGTTTAAGGGGTTAATGTTTATGATGGATGGCGGAGAGATAGGAGAGGAAGAGATGGTTCCTCTGTTGGTGATAGCAGATGATTTGGGACAAATAAATCCAAGTTTCGTGTCGTGATTGGAATATCGTTTCTTGTTATGATTTGCATCTATTGGAGGCTGCTAGTGATTAACTGATGTTTTATTCTGGAGCTAGGTGGATTTACTTTAGGGCCCTATTCACTTTAAATGAGAATTTAACAACGGAAAGAATGCCTGATAGGATAAAGAAGTCCGCACTCTGAGTAGAAAAGGGGGGAAACATAGATGGCAGAGAGATTTGTGAAAATAGGAAAAATTAAGGAAAGAAGTTTACCTTGTGCAGGTGGTTCGTGCCTTATCACAAGGTACATAGAATGATATAAAGCATGGTAAGCTACTATGGCTATGATAAAGTTAGGGTGGAGATTGGTTGTATTGGTGATTGAAGAAGATTGAGGAATTAGGGATTACTTAGGAGCCTGATTCTGACTTCTATATAAGCATAATTTGAATTGGAGACTGCAGGCTTTCTTGAGCTACATTTCTTGTAGCACACATGGCATCTCATCCATTCAATCAAGTCTCAAGCTATAACCAAGATAGCTTCATAACTTCCTTGACATAAATTGGTTTCCGTATGTTAAGGATGTGAACAAAGTGGGCTGCTTTGAGCGCAAACTAGATACATTAAAATTAGGAGATAAAATGGAGACTTACTGTTTCTATATTTCCTTTTTTTTTTCTGATTTGTTTTGCCTTGGGGTGTTGGTGGTATTGGATTTTTCACAATCTGATTTCTAGAATTCTCTTTCAACTTGAGTGGATGGTAGACTTTGGTAGACAAACAATAGTGAAGTTCTTTTTCCAATTAAATCAAGCTATTCTTGATATATGGATTAAGCATATTATTACATAGCAAATAAAGTTCGGCCACATATAGCTTGATTTATAGATTTTCCTATCTCTAAGGTTGTCGAGATTTTGCTCCCAGTTGGGGATGGGAGACCATTGCCCTGTTCCAAATTTCTAGAACACATCCACATGCAAATATGTCTCTAAAATTTGGAGTTCTTTTTTTTTTTTTCAACTTCAAAGGGCAAACTTTCTTACAGGATTGTTATCCTGTCATTCTTTTATAGACTTCAGAAACCCAACTCAATTTTCTGAGAAGTAGTTTGCTTGTCTATCTAAAATAGGGAGACTCCTAAAAAGTTTGGAGTAATGATTTTAGTGGCCATTGGATGGTCCTTGTCTTTATTGAAGCAAAGAATATTATATTTTTATTGATGCATCCAAAAAATTGAATATATGATACTGATGGTATGTAAAGGTGACAAATTTTATAGCTGTTAATTGGAGCTTTATCTTGATTATTGAAAACTTAAGAATGAGATCTCTTGTTTGATCTTGGAATGCTTTAAAAGCAAATTACCAACATAGAAATTACATCAACTTGGCAGCTCTATGTTCTTCTCTGAAGTGGTTTTGCCTAGTTTTCCTATTCATTTCATTTCTGTTTTCTTGCCGTGATTACTGTAGGTCACTTAGCTTTTCCAGTGATGATTGTCTTTCGAACAACAAGGTTGACCAAAGACAACTTTGTATCATCACTTGGGATGAGGCTTGTGCCACTACAGTGTTTAAGAGATCTTAAAAGAAGTGAAATGCACCAGAAGCTCATTTGGACTTGTGCTGATTTTGGGTTCAGAAGAGTTTATTCAATTGGTTGGAAATTTTAGTAATTCGTGCAGCACTGTTTCCTTCTGGGTGACTTTAGGTATCTTAGGAAGACATTGGCATTATTAAAGAAGCTGAGAAGCATAGGGATGAAGATTAGTACCTAACGTAGTAATGTGGGAGGGCATTTAAAATCTCTTTTGTAGGTTGATATGTGGTGAGGCCATCTATATAAACTATCATGCGATTTTTTTTTTTTCTCTTCTGTTGGCTCATACAGATCGTTTATTTTTGGGGTGCAGATTAAAAGGAAAATAGAGAACTATTAGTGGGTTGGACTCTAGCATTTATCTTTTTTCCTCTCTCTCCTTTTCTGTCATCTGAAACTTACAGGAGTCATTGGGTTTCCTAGCCATTCATAGTGGTCTGTATTCCTTGTGTGGGTATTGATTTGATGATTTGCTATCATGCTTTGATTATTTTCTTAGTTAAGTCTTCTATTTTCTTATTCTCGTTTAGATCAAAAGGAAAACCATTGTTTTCTAACATTCCGCAAATTCTTGCAGATGACCATTCTTTGCATCAGAAGGATTTATATCACCAATACACACCTTCATTTTTGTTTTTCACCGATGGATAAGTAATCCCTATTTCTTATCTGGATGAGATTGAAGGAGCTCAACTTCTTACAACAACCAACGTAACGTGTGGATTTCTTATCTAAGCTTTTAGTGTAATGTTTGTTTCCTGGGTCATGTCTTCCTAGAAACTAAAAAAATATATGCCTTCCAATGATCCAATATATTACCAGAAATCACCCAGATAGGTTCTTTTCTCCAGGAATGGTATAATCTTTCCCCCTCACCCCCACCCCTACTCCTCTCACTCTCATTAGAAAATCATAAATGTATGACCTACCTACTTCGTATCTCCGGTTCCAAAATTAAAATGACAAGGAAAGTATTTAATTTATTTAAGTGTTAAGATTTAGCAAATGTGATAGGCTTGATATCATTTGTTGGACCAATAGAATTAAAGTATGCTACTTTGCTATGCCATTTTTATCCCTAATTCTCTATTCTTAATGGCTGTAACATCATGCAACAATCAGTGTTATTAGAAGCATCAGGCGTACTTAAGTATAAAGGACCTTCGAGCCTAGGTACGAGGCACAAAATACAAGTGTGTGCTTGAGCAAAGTGAGGCATATATTTTTGAAATAAATGGTAGAATAATTTATCTAACCAAAATTTATAATACATAATAGAAAAAAAGCTAAAAAATTATAATACTAATATATTTAGCTTATCAACTCAATGGAAAGCCTCCTTTTTTTTAGCTGAAATTAATAGTCTCTTAATATTTTTCCTCCTCCTTAGATGATGACATAATTTTTGGTGTTTCATCTCTTTGTTTTTCAATTTTTAGCTTTTTTATAGGATAAGAAAAATAATTGTATATGAGATGGTACATCATAAAGTTAGCACTGTCTTATAAATATAATAGACTTAAAAAGATATCACAAATATAGCTTATAAAGAAATGTATTTTTTTTTGTATCTTAAATCAGATTAAAAGTGCACACTTTTTTTGCCTCATGCGCGTTAAGATAAAGGTGTCTTGCTAAAGGTATAAGAAACGTCTAACTCGCCTTATGCGCGCGTTATATCTTAGGTACATCTTATGATATAGGAAGCACTAACCTTTGGTGCCTTGTGCCTTTTGCTTTAGGTGCGGTGCATCTTTGATAACATTGGCCACAATATAAATCAGCTCATAGAGGTTTTATCTAGCCAAAGCAGGAGCTGCTTTAGTTACACTTCTTGTCAAAGGAAGCCTCTAGAGCTGCTTCCCTCAGATGAGGCTTCAATCTTGTTTTTCTGTATGTTCCTGTAACATCCTTAGGGATGGTATTCCTTCCACATTTTACTCTCTTCTGCTTTTTTATTTTTTTATTTTTATTTTTTGCCTTTCAATGTATGTTCTCTCTTTTATTAATTAAGAGTGAGTGCTAGAAAACTGAAATTTGTTCTCTCTTTTTTACTGATTTGTTTTCTCTTTTATTAATTAAAAGTACAAGATAGAAAACTGATATGCATATACCATGTTGTTAGAATGTGTATGGAGTAGGCTTGCTTCACATAATGTGGTTAACAAACATGATGTTATTCTTCTCTATAATTATTATAGAAAAGGGTAGGGAGACATGGAAAGATGATGAGTATATTTCTTGAGACAGTAATTTCTTGTAATTTTCTTGACGGGGTCCGATTTTCACCTCATTGTAAATTTTCTAGAAAGCCACATTTGCGTTGCACTTTTAAAGAAAAACTCTTATTTGTCCAGCTTGCTTCATGTTTTATAGAATCATACATCATCTCTCTCTCTCTCTCTCTCTCTCTACCCTCCTGCTCTTTTGTAATTCTTTAGTCTTAATATAGCCAAGACAAAACTATAGTTGTTTTTGAGTATCCCTTGTCAAAATTGTTCTTGTTTCCATGTGCATTCATAGTAAAAATTACAATTACTCTGGGAAATAATAACAACCATGTTGTCTCATCAACTTGGGGATGTGATTTTTTTTGTTGATACCAAGCTCAAAAAATCAAAATCTTTATCTCATATGCTTAGAGAAAAGAGAGTACAATGATGAGGAAGATAGCGTGGAATACTGAATTAGTTGAGCAGGACTGTCCAGATAATAGTGTAAAGACTTTATTTGTCAACTAATAGAGGCATTTATAAGAATTTGGGTTAATAAGCTGCTCATATGTTGCATTTTTTAATATTTTCTTACCCTTTTTGCTTCTATATCTTTCCTAATAACCATATGGATGGTATATTCCTTACATCTGTTTTCCTACTCGGGTGTGCTGATTGTAATTTTGGGACTAAAATAGCTAATTGTGTTTATATTTGGCAGTTCTGAGTGGCTCCGTAGTGATCCAAGACGAACAGCAGTGGGTCTAGATTTGGACCTTGAGGCACTTAACTGGTGCCTTGAGAACAATTTCAATAAGGTTGGGGCTGATGGATACTCTAGGATCTCCCTTTTTCATGGTAATGTTTTGCAGCCTCAAGAAGCCCACTTGGTCAAACACAGAGAAGAAGATCCTATGAACTGTAGAGTTTTAGGTGACAAAGATGGCTATTCAGAAACTGTCCAACCAACTGAAGAATCGGGTTCTAACACTCAAATATGCTCTAGCAGTTTAACCATGGTAAAAGCTGTACTGCCTAGCAGAGACATCATCTGTGCATTCAATTACAGCTGCTGTTGCCTCCACAAGCGTCCTGATTTAGTGTTGTATTTTAAGCATGCTTTCCAAGCATTGTCTAAGAAAGGTGGTATCTTTGTAATGGACCTATATGGAGGTAGGTCATCAGAGTGCAAACTACGTCTCCAGAGGAGATTCTCTGATTTTATGGTAAGTTCCATTCATTATATGAACAGCAAACTATGTCTAACTAAGCAGGTATTTTATGATTATGTCATAAAATGTATTAATGCATAATCTAGATACAGTTCCCAAGGAAGAAACTATATAGTCTCTGTATGAAGGGAAAAATTTAGGTGACCCCTTTTCAAAACAATCAATCACCCAGTGAGTTGTCTTTAACCTTAGAATCCTTGGTAATTTTTCGTAGGTGGAGCAGCTTTGGGCAATTTTTCTGATATAGGAGTTTAAGCTAAACATATGGATCTAAAACTTAGGTATTCGTATCTCTCTGATTTTCTTTCATGAATAGGGAAGTATATTTTAGGTTTCTTTCAAAATATATAGAATATTATTACTTGGCTCGCATGAAACAAACCAAATAACTGAAATTGTCAAGCAATTGTCTGTCATTTCTATGATCTATATTGGGAACAATAAGTAGCTGTTTGGTTCAAAATGCTTGTTTTGTATGTTGACTTCTGCTTGGCTTCATGTGCAGTATGTCTGGGAGCAAGCAGAATTTGATATCATAAACCGCAGGACAAGAATCAGTCTTCACTTCCACCTTGGAAAGAAGCGGATACTACGGCATGCATTTGCATATGATTGGCGCTTGTAAGTTGAAAATATATGAAGCCAACAAATGAATGACGATATTGTTTTGCAAATCTATGTTGGACTGGATATTTATATGATTTTCTGCCAACATTGCAATTTGTGCTTTCTATGCATTTACAGCTCTTATGTTTATGAGGCTTGTATGGAACTCATAATATCTCTCCACAAAGATTGATCTGTAGATTATAATCTGTTGTCTGTTGTTTTACCATTGGCTTTCGTGCCGGATTTTTTTGGTATTTTACAAATGCTTTTAGTAAAAAGCATCATCTCTCCCTTTATGTAGCATTTAGGTCATCATGGTTCATGTAGTAGCTTTCGTCAAGTAGCCTGATGGATGCAGGATGATGATTGCAAATGCAACTAGTAATGCCTATGAATTAAGTTGGGTTTAAGACTAAACTGGCCTTGAATATTTAAAGACTGGCCTGATGACTTTGAATTTTCAGATTTTGCATTTAATTTTTGTTATTTTTGTTTTTATGATGGCATTACTCATTGTCCAACTTACTTGAATAAGTAGGCAGGCTTTTCACCATTGGCAATGTGTCATATTGCTCTGCTGGATTGTGTTGCGTTCCATTCTTAACTACTTTTGTAAGAAAGCATGGACGGTTACCAGTTAAATGTTGAACTTGTAATGGACGCTTAACACCTAATAGATATTTTAGCATCATTTGAGAGTATGAACTATTTATTCATCAGATTCTCATTTCTCAGGAGTCTTAACTTCATAGCTTTTTAGGACGCATCATCCGTCAGATAGATTACGCACATAAAAACCAAATAAGGTTAAATGATCATAATCTTTGCATGTGCAGGTGGTCTTTACCAGAAATTAAGGACTGCTTGGAGGAGGCTGGATTCCAGTATGTTCATTTTTGGATTCGACAGATGCCAAACACCAGCAACAGTGAAAATCTGGAGGAATTCACTGTAGGTCGTGATGTCAAGTATGAAGAACTGTCATCTTTCCAGCAGCAAGATGCATGGAATGCATATATTGTTGGTGTAAAAACCACGTAGCCGACATGTGTGATTTTGGCTCTCATTTTCACAGCTTTCTGATCTCAGCTTGACATCTCATCCTATCATATTTGATTTTGCATGGAACTCTTTTGCACCATTTCTTTGCCAATTCAGGCCCTCAATTTTACGGCAAGGATGATACAGGGAATTTTCTGGAAAGGCCCTTATCACCTAAGAAATGCTCACTGAATCTAAATACTGCATAGATTTAGGGGATGACTAATTTGCTGTCAGCTCTTTTTTTGTACGTTTCAGCTGGGCCTACAAGTCGATTTCTTCCTGCCAAAATCAGTTAAC
This sequence comes from Metroxylon sagu, assembly GCA_017589505.3. Lineage (NCBI taxonomy): Eukaryota > Viridiplantae > Streptophyta > Magnoliopsida > Arecales > Arecaceae > Metroxylon > Metroxylon sagu. The sequence continues at coordinate 117,914 of JACVBY030000560.1, forward strand.
CCCTAAATATGTTCCTTTGGGGTTTCACGAGCATTTATCCATAACAAATATTAGTTTGGGAGTGTAGTTGTCAGACATTTTCAGTCATCAGAGTTAAGTTTGTTCACATGCTAATTGGAGTTGTTGGAACCGTTTTATTTTATGCATTGCTTACTTGGCTGAACCACTATAAAGAACAAGGCAGCAATTGTTGATTGAATTTACGAACTGCTTAAGGACATTCATAAGCCTTTTGCGATTTTTTTTGTATTTTATGTAGATTCAACAACTTCGTAGCTTCATGTTGCTTGATGCAGCCTCCAGTTTGTCAAGACAGCGTCGCTGGTGTTGAATTTTTTTGAGTTGTTCATATGGAAAATTTACTCATTCCCAGTGGCTGTTGTATTGAGAGAACCAGTCTCGCTGCCAAAAAGAGAGAAAATTGAGGCCTATTGGATCCCTACAATGCCTATAAACTGAAGGCAATGAAGAATAAGTATAGAACGTGTGTTCGTCCAATTACACTTTCATTTACATTAAATGTTTTATATTTGCCGTTCATTTGAAAAGAGGTACGGGAACTGCTTTCGGTATGCTATTAATGTTGCTAGGCACCAATTAGAAGGGTTTCCATGGAAATTGTTTCAATGAGTGGATGATCAGACCATCAGCCACCATGTTAAATGCAAGATAGCATAATATTGCAAGCTCACCATCATATTATCTGTTGATGGACGGGAGAAGCGAGTGATTGTATAAAGTGGCTCCACTCATCTGCATGTGTGATGAAAATAAGTTTCTAAAATGGATTATCTTTTAGACATGGAATTAAGCAATGGTGAGCTGTTCAGATGGCTGCTAAAATTATATTCATGTTTAATGTTGATGGCGCACTTGTAAGATTGGCCCACTGAACTGTCAGAACTTAGAATCCTCTCCGACACTGTTGTAATACTAGCTCAATCCTCTAATTAAAATGTTTAGTGAAGAAGAAAAGTCTAATTAAAATGTGGATGTAGGAATCTGACCTTCAGAACAAAACGGAGTAACACTATTAAAACAGCACCACGGTCAATTACTTAGAAAGCATGTTGCAAAGGTAAGCTTAGAAACAAGTAATTCTATGAGGGTTCGTGTTTTGCATGTGTTGATTTATTGACGTTACAAGAAGCATATTGGAGGATCAAACATTATATGGGACTAGTAAATGATTTATTAACACAAAACTTCACAGAGAAAAGCCACACAACCAACACGTGACTTTCTATTGTCTGCCAAAGTATCAAGCTAAAACAGCACAACAAGAGGCCTCCGGATTAGTCTGTTATTTTTTTTTGTTCAACATTTCTGCCATGCCAGTACATGATCATTTCTTTTGTACACTTGACATCCTTTTTGAATTTCGGGGACACCCTTTTATAATCTACTTGCTAGAAAAAGCACATTACATGTCAAAGGATTCTTTGTGCGCGCGTGTGAGAGAGAGAGAGAGAGAGATAGAGAGGGAGAGAGATTGATTCATTGGGTTGTTCCAATGTCTATTTCCCTACTCAGCAGAATAGTTCCACATTAATATTTACCTTCTCTTATGAGGAGATAGCCAGCATTACATCTTATAGTACATTCAAGGGCAATCAAGGCATATATTTTTGTTGATGTACTCCGAATGCCAAAAGACTAAACGCGTTTTGACTTGAATAGCAGAGTACTCTTTAACCAGTCAGTGCATGTGTTCTTGCAAGAAAGAAAGAAAAAGTATAGAAAGAGGTCTAAAAACTCTTCGACACTCGAGTCAACTTAGGCAATAGATGTGGTAAAAAAAAGGATGTTTAGAGTCCTGCAAGATGGTACTCTATGGTTTTTAAGCTTTGAGTTTTAATCCTTGTGAGTGAAGATCAAATCTTAAGATTTGAAATTTGTTTACCTATGGTTTGGAGTTACTTTTATTAGCATTTTATTAGAATTTTTTTTGGATTTGTTCACTTATTGGTAGACAGTTCTAATGAGCTGAATTCTCGGATATGATGTTACCTTTGATGGAGTCTCTCCTAAATAGGATTTAAATACCCTTTCCAAATTAGATGATTGACTCCTACTCAAAGTGCTCAACACCTTTGGCGGATTTTTGGATTGAGCGGTGGCTTTGATGGAAGTTGTTCTTAATTGGAACTTTTCTCTTTGAAAGAATACGTGTAGTGATATGGTCGCCAATATCATGTCATTTTCTAACCTGCCATGTGTCACCATCATATAGGTTAGCGAGCTCATATCATATCATTTTGATGCAGGCATATCTAGCCTTGACACCAAATCTGATGCAAGCAGATGGAATGGAGATAATTACTTATCTCACACCAGCTCCTTGAGGATCTTTAATTCAGTATCTTCAGCTACTTGAAAAAATTATGGCCTCGTACTACTCAAGCAAGTAATTACTCCAAGCTATGAAAAGAGAAAAACTCTTATAACTCAATTCTTTATTCATTCATTAATTCAATAGGGCATAATAAGGGTTATTTATGGAGTAAAACTGACTCAGAACTCTTAATCAGATTAAAACCAAAACACTTTCAAAAATAAGAGACTAGAGTCATTGACTAATTTGATATTAACAAAAATAAGACTCTTAAAGAGAATAAAATAGAACTCCTAAAAAGAATAAAATAAGTTTTTCATAGAAACTAGAACAAAAATAAGACTCTTAAGGAAACTCATAGTAAAATTTTCTTAAAAGCCAAAACTTCTGTTCGTTTTACCTTTTTGTGCCGCATCAACTTTCCTCTGCTTAAAGAAGTCAGCTCTGACAAATTGAAGCTGGAACTAAATGTTACCTTTGTGAGTGGATTAATCTGGTGGTTTTTTAGATTATGTTCCATCCCACTATTGTAACGTAACATGAATTTCATAAGATTGTCCTTTAAGTTTATTCAGATATAGCTTGCGATGCAACCATGCTTTGTTTTCATACCTCATTTGTGTTGTATTACATGTGTTTTTTCTTTAATGAGTCTTCTTTCTAGAAAATATTATCTTTGCTATAGGCCATTGGAAGATGTGCGGACCTTTAACTGCATTAATTCCTCCTATCTTGAAAGCTTTTACTTTATATGAATCGAAGTAAGGTAAGATATTGTAGCCTTCAAATCTATCTGTAGAATGAGTTAGATAAACTTTATGAGTTAATTCGATCTTTTCTTTTTTATTAGATCTTTCCTTGGGAATGTGGATGTCTCTTTCAGTTAATTCATCTGCCTCATTTCTTCTTTTTTATGCTCTTTATAAGCTAGTAGATCAACTGAGATTGTAAATTCAATAGGATCTTCCATAAGTTTTTGATTAGCAATATTATCAAATACCTTAATGATAGGCTCTTCTACATTGCAGTAGCTTTGATCTGGCTCATTTTTTACTTCTTCAACTATAATACTCTTCTTGTTTTCCTCAATTTGATTTTTTAGCTGCTTGGATTCTAGAGTCATTATTGTTTTTTTCTTTATTTTTTCTTCAATAGTTGTAGGAATCTTCTATGCTTCAATTTTAGTAGAAAAAATCTTTGATGGAGTAGAATCATAAATCATGACTTCAGCAAGAGTAGGATAAGATACTAGAGTATAATACCTTTTTGTTTAAAAAGTTAGTTTGTAAGTAGAACTCTTGAGGTATTATAGGTAGGTACTTCTCTTTCAATTTTATGCACATGGCATTATAAGTAGTAGCAGATTCAAAATAATTTTTAACAAATGCCTTGCTTTTTTGTCTAGCCAATCTATAATGGTTGAGATATTCTTTAATAGATAAAAGATAGTTTATGATAGCTTCATGCTTTAGGTTACCTTGAAAATCAAGTACTTCAAGTGAAATTCTTCTATAGATATTGATATTTAGATTTTTTGATTAAACTTTCGATGGTTGAAGATTCTTTGCAATGCTATTGTATCGATGCAGTGGAATAGGATCGACATGCTGTTAGATATTAAGTTTAATAAAAGGCAGCAGCTATTATATTTTTTTTTTGTTGTTGTCATGCATTGTTTTGTTATTACTAAGAAATAATTTTCTCCCCTACTTCAGGCACCCAAAAAAAAAGATGATATGTTCAACAAAGGAGGCGAGGAGCGCACAGGCATGAGCAGAGGAGAAGGAAGGGTATGGAGGACGAATGAAGGTTATGGATGTTAGCATGCTATATTTATTTAACATTTTTGCTATAAAAATAAAAAATATTTGACACTTGCCCAAATTTTTGGAGGGTAAAATTGTTATAAAAAAGAATGGCTCTTTGATGCTTCGGAAGCAGCAAAACGAGCTTACAAAGTCGTCGTCATAATTTATCTTGTCTGTTATAATGACGAGATTATTTTATGCCCAATCATCTAAACTCATTCAAATACTAAATATACATATGGCTGGGACTCATCAGTAATTTTCTACATATTTTTTTCTTCATTTTAATTTTTTTAAAAAATTTAATTTAAACTTTGATTGGTCCAATGTGCGGCAGCCCCGCAGTCCGAGTCCGTCCAACGGTCTAAGGTAACACAATCGTTGCCCGGCCTGTTTTCAACTTTAGTTTGCCAGCAACTTAATGGGTCCCGCGGCATTGGCCCATATCACGTGCGTGCCGCGTGCCAAACTCCATATCACGTGGGTGCCGCGTGCCAAACTCCATATCACGTGCGTGCCGCGTGCCAAACTCCAACCCACCGCCGACAGCCACCCCGCAATATCGAGCAAACCAGCAAAGTTTAACGCAAACAATCACGTCCGACTTCTTGGTGTGGGACCCACGAAGATGGACGCTAGTCGTAATATTTGGGGTCTCTGTCGGGCTCGGGTCTCCTCCTCGCCACGCCGCTGTAAGGGCCCAGGTGAGGCCTCCGCAATCCATCCCAATTGTGTTTCGATCTCTGTCGTTCCGCGAGATTCGGCTTTTCTATTCCCGACCGGGATCGTTCCCTCTCTCCGCTTCTTTCATCCGCGCAGATCGGTCGTTTGATTTCGCGTGAGGCTTCTGGATTCGATCTAGCTAGGGTTTGTCTCATTAGGAGGAGATTAAGCTTGGGATACGGTTCTCTAGGGTCTAGCAGCAGTTTCAAGGGAAGTCATTGGACGCTAAGATCTTTAAAGGGCTTGATTTCAGACAAGGAGAAGGGATTTCAGGCTATTTGCTGATAGAGTTCGATGGATTTCAAGCTTGGTCGTCTCAATCTCAATGCTGTCGCTCAGGTACCTCTTAGAATTTTTTATTCATGAATTGTCTTTAATTTGTTAGGTCCAGATGAACACTTTAAGAATTGATTCCAAGACAAATTTTGAAGTCAAGAATCATCATCTGTTGTTTCTTTTCGCTTTTCTTTAATTGATTATTCTTTGCATTCTGTTTGTTTATTTTTCATATTGGGATTGGAAAAGATTTTTTTTTTTTTTTGGCATCTTCATTTTCTTATGAATGCCAGTGGAGGTTGAAGAAGGTTGCTGCTGGAATCATTAGTTTGCTAGTGACCTTTTAGCAGATTTTTGTTGGCCTCTGGTTGTATTTTGCTTGCTAGTTTTCATTTTTGCCAATGTGGATGTGCTATTGATTGTGCTGTAAAAGCCAAAATGCTAGTGAATTATAATTTTGGGAACCATTTCCTAATGGACAAGCTTATATGATTCTGGTTCACACATGAAATTTTTCTACTAGATATCAGAGAAAAAAACAAGGGAATACATTTTTCCTCTTTAGCATGTAAGAAAATAAGAAAAATAAGAGAAAACAAGAAGTGGATACAAATAACTGTGACGTTTGTATTGACAAATGCACACTCTTCTTGGGCATATACACTACGTCTCTCTCTCTCTCTCTCTCTCTCTTCCCACCCCTCCCCCCACCTGATATATTGTTATCTAGGAAGAAACAAGGGGAATACTCCAAGCTGTCGTGTGAACATATTAATCTGTTCACACAAATAATGAGATTTCATGGTGAAATGTCTAATCCCAAATTTTAATCCCAAAATTTAAACAGTTGATTGTATCACTGAAGTCATATATTGAAATGCCTTTCCAGATTGATCATACGCAGTGCATGTGTCAATTACTAGATTGTTACATTCATAAACAAATTAAAGTGAATATAGATTATGATTGTTCATAGAGGTAGACTTGGTTATATTCGAATGTAGTCAAGCTTGGATTTGGTCATCTCCTCCATCCTTAGATCCATATAATTTACGAATTCTAAAGATAAAAAAAGTAAAAAAGATGGGGTGGCTTCGGGATTCATATGGATTTAAGGACGGAGAAGGTGACCAGATCTTGAACTTGGCTACATTTAAATGTAAACAAGTCTACTTCCAGTATGTAACTTATTTACTAGTAATGAAGGTAGTGGCACATATATGATTAGGTATTTATGTTGTGTATGCTTAAAATTTAATTTGGGGAGAACTAAAATGATAATAGTAGCATTTTTATCATTGTAACACTTGTTATTTAAAACTACGATGGCTAGTTAAGTGTTCACATAAATATTATAGCATTTGTGACTAAGTTTTGGTTATACTTTGACTTCTAAACTTTGTGGAATCCATGGAACCACTATACTAAAAATTCTTCAATTGATCAAATAAAACTTTTGAAAATGTCCCTTCTTTAGGAAGCTTAGGAGTATGGGTTCATATATTTGCCTTCAAAAACTAACAAAGCGTATATGGACCCATCATGCTTAAAGGTTTCAAGAATCTGAGTTTACTGCTTATGAGTTTGAGTGCTCTATGGATGAAGTATATGGGGTGCTTGCTTCAGTGTCCTTGGCCACTTGATTTTTATGATTGAAGAAATGTTATAATATGCACAGGTATTGATTGCTTTTCTCCTCATAATAGGAGGGGAGCTAATAAGCTTGGAGGCTGAGCTCCATGTTCACTACTACAACAAATAAGGGGTATTTTGTTTCGAGCCACTTAGATGTGTGGATTAACAACTGCTTTGCTTGTTTGTTTTTCTTTCTTCTAAATACATATCTCACATCATCACATTACATATCAAATAGAATATTCTTTTTGGATAAAAAGCTTAAATTTCTTTCAAATTTCTGGACTTTCATGCTCAGTGAAGTGTATGAATGGTTAGTTGGCTACAGAGGTTATAGAAATTGATTGGGATTATGGATTTTGCTAACATCATTAGAAGGTTCAGAGGGAGCACATATGGACAGAGGGGAATGGAGCCACAAAATTTATCGTTAAAACTATGATCCCATCAGTTTTAGATGAGCATCTTCATATTTTGTTTCTCCTCTTTTATCTGAACTCCCTCTTGAACTTGCTTGCATTATCGAGGATAACAACTATAGGAGAGTCCATGCGAGGACCTAATCTTTCACCAGAAAATTTTATAAATGAATATTTTATTACTTTTTAAAGAAAAGAAGGGTGTCAATGGAATTAGAAAAAAATGGACATATGGTCAGTGATCAAAGTGAAAGATAGAACCAGCAGGGATGCTTTTATGATCTTTGCCCATCATCATTTGTGGGCTTATATTGTCAAAGAAGTTTTAATGGCAGTAGTAAATTTAGGATACTTGGTCAATGCCCATGGTGGAAGATAGGATCAGCAGAAGTGCTCTTGTGAACTTTGCCCATTAACATAAGTTGGCTTTTTGCTTATATGCCTACATGATCAAAATAAATTTGTTTGTCTACATATTGTACAAAATTCATCTCATTATTGCCTAACATGCTGGCCAGAAGATAAACATAGATGATTTATTGAAAAATTCATAAGAAGATAAATTACTTGATGGTTTGAGTCTTTGATGTTCTTTTAGTGACTTTGAACTATATCAATCTCTAGTTATTAGTTCTCATATATATCTGTCCTTATCCTAAATGTGATTCTTTATTTTTTTTCCTAATGATTTCCTTTTCTCTGTCTAGAAGCTCATTATATCTATTCTCCTATGTGGTTCCATGAATTTTTGGTTCTAACCTAAAATTATCATGCAGGGAGTTGGTGGATTTGTTTTTGGAAATGAAAATTCTACTTCAAATGAAGAAAGGTAATGAACATGCATTTGATGAAGCCAACGTGACCATTCATTTTTTTGATTTATAGTTAAATGGATGTTGTTCCTGAATCATTGCATAAATAGATACTCCAACTAATCATGGTGGGCCTTTGTTTACATGTTATGTAGAAATTTGCTGTTGGTTAAATTTACCTGTCATTGTTAGCTACCTCAGTAAATGTGCCTTCTATCTTTGCCAGCTAGCTATGTTTTCTGATATTTGTAACCAGTCATGGTTGTCTCGGTTGCCAATAAATATGAGAATTTGCAGAAAGAATCCTTTGCAAGTTAGTATGACCGAGAAGGGCCCTTGCAGAAAGAGAATGTTACCAAGCCCAACACTGGCAACTAAGAATTTGTTCGAGCTTCTTGGATAGTGATCTTTTTGCTGGGCACTTGCTTAGAATGTGGATTCAAAAATGACATCTTTCTCCTTTTGTGGGGTATCTCATGTGAACTTTATCAATGTGAGGGCATCTCTCTCTCTCTCTCTCTCTCTCTCTCTCTCTCTCACATTGCCATGTTGCTACAGGTTCAGGGCCTGTTTGGATGCAAGCAATAGCTACTAAAGGATGGGAAAAATTACAGGAATTGTTTATTGCTATAAAAGGATCCATGGGTCAATTTTTTCTGGTTTCTTTAGAGATCTGCTCTTTGTCTGATAGGAGAGCCTTGTAATATCTCTGAATATCTCTCTCTCTTTTTCAACCATCTGTCCTTCCCAGCAGGCAAGGCCCTTCCTCTCTCCTCCTATGCTTGCATCCAACCTGATCCCAGAGCCAACACATGCTGGTCCACCTCCTTTCGTTTTTTCATCATCACTAAAGAGGGGGAAGGAGAATGGAACAGTGGAAAGTGATGACAACATGGTGTAGGAGAGATGAGGGAGGAAGAAAGGGGCGGGAGAGAGAAGAAGATTTGGCAGGGAAAAGGCATGAAGATGCAGTGCTGATGGGGCACTTTCGACAAGGCAGGCATGGTGTTGGGGTGGGGATCAGGTAGTGGGGACCAATCGTAGGTTGAATGATGATGGTTTTGAATGTGAGAGGTATAGGGGCCTACTCACATAAAATGTGGGAATAGGGAAAGGTGGAAGTGAAAGTCTCCCTCCAAGGAATCACCTACTTTTTGGAGTATTTCATGCGTATTGTAAACTCTTCCCAACACCACTTAATAAATATTTTCTTTTATGGTTAAAAATTCCCATAAAAAGCCTAATTCTCATGAAATAAAGGAGATAGGATATATCAAACAAGTCCTCAAATATTTTTACTAAAAGGTGATAACATGTGTGGCTGACATTAATCTATGATGTAGGAGAATTTCCATCCTATCTATTGCCTATCTTTTTTTTTTAATCTTCACTTATCTTCTTTATTGCATTCAAAACTTCAACCATGTGTTCACTTTTTATCAAATACCTTCTTCATTGTGTACTATCAAAAGAATTGATTCATGCAGTCACTTGATTGCTTCTGGGAGATGCATTTGTTCATGGTATTTTTAGTATTTAACTTGTGTCTATCCTTCTTATTGAATAGCTATGTTGAACGCTATCTTGATCGTATAAGCAATGGTGTACTAGTGGAAGATAGGCGGGCTGCTATTATGGAACTTCAGTCGCTTGTAGCAGAAAGTCGTTCAGCCCAGATGGCATTTGGGGCAATGGGTACCTGCTTCTTTCTTGTCTAACGCTGTAATTTGTTTTAGTTCTACATAAGATTTAATGGATGCGTCTTTCCGAAACAGGATTTCCGATTCTACTAAATGTTTTAAAGAAAGAACGTGATGATGTTGAAATGGTTCGAGGTGCCCTAGAAACTCTTGTAAGTGCTTTGACTCCTATAGGGATAACAGATGGACCAAAAAATGAGGTTCAATCAGCTTCCATGAACTCTGACATGCTTTCTCGAGAATCAGAGAGCATTTCTCTTCTTCTAAGTTTGCTGGTTAGTATTTCCCCTCTGTTTTTGACCTCTTCTAAGGCTTATTCTTTTTCTGTCCACCATTCATGTTGATTTCGTATATATGTTGATTATTTCTTTTTGCAGTCGGAGGATGACTTCTATGTCCGGTACTTCACTCTTCAGCTTCTTACTGCCCTTCTCACACATTTCCCCAATAGGTACTCCATGTAACTGATGATCTTGATTTTGTATGTGTATGTGTGGACATACATACGTGCACACAAATATTCATTCCAGGTGGTTGCAGGATATGTTCAGTCATTTTAGTTAAAATGTTCATTTTTTGTTTCAGGTTACAAGAAGCAATTCTTTCCACTCCTCGTGGCATAACTCGGCTAATGGATATGCTTATGGATCGCGAGGTTTGAGTTTGTTCAAATATTTCATGTACTTTTTTTTTCTTCCTTTCAAAATGATAATTTAAATTTATATCCATGCTATTACAATCTTTTAATCATATTAGTGATTAAACTCTACTCTGGTAGGTCAATTTTAATGAGGACATGCCTAAATCTGTTAATGAATGGCATCTAATGCCTTCAACTTATGCATGTGTTGGTGTGGTTTTAAGTCTACCATTTCTGGATTTTAGAACTTAAGTTGTATCTGACACCTCTTTCTTTTCATCATCTCAATCTTGGGCCAGTGCTAGCCATATCATAGCCCAATTGTCCTTGGATATAAGATTTTACATCTGACTTTGGTTAATGAACATCATTTTTTTTTTTCTATTCTGATCTATGGTGTATAAATCACATGAGCTTGGCTACCTGTATTAATTCTTTGCTATTTGCTGATATTGGATACAATTATAGGAGATAGATAGTGGTGTGGGATGCTGAATCTCAATATGTAGATTTTAACAACTCAATCATTATGTTTGGATGTGTGTGGGTGTTCATATTTGTGTGTTTTCCTAGTATATATGACAGAGAATAAAGTGTCAATATGTTGTTACAAAAATATAATAGTAGAGATCAACAGACCAATTGAATGTTGTTGATAAATTTTTACACAACTTAAACTAAATCAATACATAGTTACCCCATAAAACAAAATTTCTCATAAAAGAATAAACCCTAAATAAAAATCGTCAGCACCCCATTACTACATTCCTGTTGTTTCTTAGCTATGTTATATGTTTTTAGATATGTCTTTAGTAGTCTAACAGGTTAGAGTATGCAAAAGAATAAACAAAGATGCATATTTTATATATCTTACTCTTTTCTCAAGTTTATAAACATCATAAAAAAGTTCATAAGAACACTATTGAGTATTAATATCAAAGCAAGTTTTGATATGTGCATTGGTACCTCAACAATGTGTGAAAATATAGCTATCTCCCATACTAGTTCCCTAATAATCATTCTTCAATGGCTGACCTTGTTGCAATTGCCAATAATATCATCACTGTGTTGAACCATTTTACTCAATGTTTTAAAAGGATTGTTGATGGTGGATGAGCTGCCAGGGGCCTATATGGTTCCTCACTGCCAAGTGGGCACCAAGTGGTCACGAATCAAGATGGCCAACAAACAATCAAGTTAGAAAACTGATAGATATATGGAAAAAAATAGTTATGATCTGAAAGATGAAACATAATTTGTTCAATAAACTGTAACAAGTCAATTCGTAGTACCAATTGGCAACATTCCATTCTGATTCGTATTTTGTCTCATCCTCCATACTCAAACCTGATGCACAAAAGAAAAGGTTAACTCCTCAGTGGCTAAAGTGGCCATCTTTTCAAACATTAACCTTTCTTGACTACCCAGTTGATACATTTGACAACTTTTACCACCAGTCTAGCAGCTGAATGCATTATTCCTACTCTGCTTATTGCAGCTTCGTCATTATTGTTTATTTCTTGCTTTGATTGCTGGTCATCTTATTCCCTTTCCAAGTTTTTGTGCTATCCCTGCTCTCCATCATCATAGTTGGCAGTACCCATTCATTCCATCCATCAAATAGTCAATCATTAGCCCTAATAGTTGAAACGTGAAGGGTGAATTCACGTATGCATTCCCTTCATCAAAGTTGTGAGGATGGGAGAAGAAAGAACATTCATCCTGACGCTTCTCAGGCCATCTTGAGAAAGACTTTTATCCTTCCTTACTTCCAAGATGAAACTCATCACAGTTAGTTTTTCTGCCATGAATAGACTGCTGGGACAGTAATGATACAATGAACACACTTGCAAAAGAGTGAGGCAACCTCTGAAAATATGAGTTCTTCCCTTTCAGATAGCAATTAAATTGTTTTTGGCATTCTAACTACTCTTTTAGGAAGAAGATTTGAGGCCATTTTATTGGGCTTCAAATTTTACATGTGGTTGTGTTCTTGGTTTTTTGCCTTTTTCACATCTGTTATAGTATATATATTTTTCAATAAACAGAATAAATGTGAACCTCCACTTAATTTGTCTTTTTTAAGAAAATTCAATGAAGATCTATAAAGTGAGAGCCCAGTAAGATTGTAGAAGTTATATGTAGGTATCAGAAAAGTTGTGAAATTTCTTTGGACTTGTGATGCATTGTATCTATGCAAAAGTTGTGACGTATATGACATGCATCAAATTAAGCACCTGAGGTCCCCCTTTCACACGCTTTCATTAGTTTGTATGAAGATCTAAAATAGTCTGCTTTAAGTGGAGACTTGTTTTTTATAGGAATGAATGTGCAAAATTGTTTTATGAACTTAAAACACCTTGCAATGAAACAGATAAGTTTTGTTAATTTTGGTAACTGCTAAGTATATTAGTCATATATCGTATGCTTGATCTATTTTCCCATTTTTTCTCAATAAAAGCAGATGGTGATATTTTTGCCAAGATATGTCCAAAGAATCTCTTGTAAGCTTACTGTAATTGATATAGCAGACATTTGACATTGCTTCAAGCCTTCAACCCTTGGATTGCTCTGTGAGAGAGAGAGAGAGAGAGAGAGAGAGACCTAATCAACCATCTTTGAACTGTGCTGAGTTTTGTTTTTGAATCCATCATTGGAATTTGTCAGTTTTCACATGCCAAAATTCACATAAATACGATAACAGGAAGAACCAAGCACTGAAAAAGTAATGGTTACTTCTCAGATAGACTAATTACATTGCCCCTTGTTTGGTATAGCCCCTGGATTGCTCTTTGGTTTGTTACATTTTCTGAGTTGAGTGTGATTATAATTGTCTAGTTGTAGTGTTTTCTTGCTGTCACCATCCGGCCACTCTCTTGTTTTCTATGCTTGCATTGTTTAATTGTTGCCAATATCTGCACACTGTTTAAATACTTATCTTTACTTGAAGGCATTTATTTGCTAAAATAAATCTAAAAAAAATGACTTGTACTGTCAATCGACTTGTTGAAATTAACAGGGACCCTATTCTACGAGTTGCTTGAAATGTAAGTATTGTTTTTTTATCTTTTAATACTGATGGTCCAGTCCATATGACAGGTTATAAGAAATGAAGCCTTACTACTTCTTACTTACCTGACTCGCGAAGCAGAGGTGAATTTCTACTCCTTACATTGCTTAAGAAGTCTTAACATGGTTCACAAGTATGCGATTTATTTTTCTCCTTGCTATGTTCAGGAAATTCAAAAAATTGTTGTTTTTGAGGGTGCATTTGAGAAAATATTCAGCATTATTAAAGAGGAAGGAGGTTCTGATGGAGGTGTTGTAGTTCAGGTGATCATCTTAGAACTCAGAATCCAGATATCTTCGTCAATCACTTCTGCAAATAAATTACCTGCTTTTCTGTCTGTACTATTTGTATGTTATTAACTTTTTGTACCTAGAACCTTCCATTTATGATACAAAATATGGGAAATGACCATAGCAAAACATCTTGATGGAAGTTTTGAAGTAGACATTGGTTCTTTTGATATGTAATCTCCCTGCTTCTTTTGGTGTAGAAATTCAAGTTTTTGGGATTTATATATTCTTGATCATTCTTATTTTTATAGGTTCACATGTTTGCCACTTTTTGCAGTCAAAGCTTTCATGTAACATCCACCTTTAATTTCTAATGTTTGAAGCTCTAGAAATAACTCACGTAAAATGGACAATGAAATCTTTTATCTCTCCTTTCAGCCAACACATATTGAGAAGCCAGGACAGTTTTGACCTATTGGCCCAACAGTTTATCACCCTTTGTCTAATACCTAATGTTAGGAATTTCTGCATGTAAGTGCTAATATGTTCATTTTATCTTTATTTCTATAGCTAAAAGATATTTTCCACTGACTTACATATGGGATCTCTCATTTTAAATTCTTTCCATTTGCTTTTGTATGCTTTGGAATGTTTTCCTCATGAAAGTGGCGGACCTGGTTATATGTTTTGTTCCTGGGCAGAGTCAATTGTCATCATCATTGATTTATGAAATTGTAGAAGAAAAATATAACATATAGGTGAAATTTGTGGATTCCTGTGTAGCTACAATACCATGCTTCTTTTCATGTTTGTACATCTAGCTGCATATTGATAGTATCTAATTTTATGTTTTCAATGATCTTTAAAAATGCCAGAAGTATGATGCATATTGCTTCTTGTTGTTTGCCCTTGTATTTCTTTACTGATGTGATTAAGTTTTTATTTGATCTTTTTGTTCACTTATGTTGGTCACTCTAATATTTCTTGCTGAACAGGATTGTCTTGAATTGCTGAATAATCTCATTCGTAACAATGCATCCAATCAGGTAAATGTCTCTTGAAGCCTTTAATTTTGGATCTTTTTCTGTGTTTAACTTTCAGATATTTTGTTTAGATATTGCTGAAGGAAACTATTGGCTTTGAACCATTAGCATCAATACTGAGGCTTCGCAGAGGTAGTGCTTACAATTTTACTCAACAGAAGGTATCATAACTCTAGATTTCTTCAGCATCAACATTAACATCACAGCAATTATAATTAGATATCAGCTCAAGCCTGACCTAATCTTTCTTGTTTTTTTGCTATATTCTCCCAAAACAATTGCCATGACTCTAGACAGTAAATCTACTCAATGCATTGGAAACTGTTGAGTTGCTTCTGACAGGAGGTCCACCAGGTGAGCCAGGAAAAGATGCCAATAGGCTATCCAATCAAACTGCATTGGCACAGGTATACCAATTTGTTAGCACCTGAAGCTATGCTCGTTAGCCCCATTCCCAAATCAAATGTTCATCCTCTGTTTATTTGCAAAATCACAGAAAAAAGTTTTGGACCATCTCTTATTGTTGGGTGTCGAGAGTCAATGGGCTGCAGTTGATGTTCGCTGCTTGGTAAGATATCTTTGTTATAATGAGGATCATTTGGTCTATGTTCTGGCATTCGAGAATGGGGTTTCATGAGAAATTTGCTGGCAATGTACTCACAGTGTGATAATTTTCTGAACCAAACAGTACTCTTTTTATTTATTTATGAGGAAATGCCACTTTGTTTAAAACTTTTCCACAATTCAAATTCATATTACCACTTCTTGTTAAATAATTTATAGACAGCTTAGAACTTTAGTATTCTGTGTATGGTGGATTACAGATCTTTTTATGGATTATAGAAATCACATCAATGAACTACTAAAATGATTTGCAACATTGATGCTTGCACTGTGGTACAGTAATGATCTGTCTCTTACAGTATTTCTGTCACCTGTAAATTAACCTCTGGGAACTGAGATGTGTCATACTAAATGCAATCAAAGTCTTGCATCCCTTACTTTATTTTCTGCTTATTGCATCACTTTTTCATCAAGACAACAATAACAATGTAAATACTTAATTTTTCTTCATTATAACATAACATTTGCAAAAAATTGTCTTGACTCTTGAGGTAGCATGTTTAATCTTTTAATCTCATTATTAACTCGAGGCAAGTGGTGAATTCAGAAATGGTGTATAGATGCTAAGAAATTTATGAATGAGATAAATGGTTGGTAGATTATAACAAATAGATCTGATCAAGCTCCTTCTATGTGCATCAGAATTGGAAGATGACGTGGTAAAATTGAGAGAGAAGACAATTATTATATTATTTTCTACTATATTGTAACCAGATTAACAATTTCTAAACTTTTTGAAGCCCTTATTACCAGTTTGTCCTCTTTCTGAGCCTTCTGCCTTTTTGAAAGGTGGATGATTATAATATCCTTTTGTGTTGATTTAAATATTCAAGAGTTCCTTATAGAGCTCAATTTTCATCAAGTCAAGAGTAAGAACGTAAATTCTTAATTTATCTTTGTGATAACACAATATTTACAAAAAAATGTCTTGACTCTTGAGGTAGCATGTTTAAATTTTTATCTCCTTCTTGACTCTTGACGCAACATGTTTAAATTTTTAATCTCATTCTTGACTCTTGAGGCTGGTAGTTAATTTGCAGAAATGGTATATGGATGCAAAGAAATGCATGAGATCAATGGTTGGTAGATAGTAACAAATAGAGCTAATCAAAGTCCTTACATGTGTATCAGAATTAGCAGATGCTGCGGAAAAATTGGGAGGGAAGGATTTTATTTACTAAATCAGAATAACAAGCTCCTACTCTTTTTGGAAACCTTATGCAAGCTTGTCCTCTTTCTGAGCCTTCTGCCTTTCTGAAAGATGGATGATCATAATCTCCATCGTGTGATGATTTAAACTTTCAAAAGTTCTTGCTGGAGTACTTGCTTTAACTCTACTCGGACTTTGGAGGAGGAGCCATTGAGTCGCTATAGATAGAGAAGGATTTATTCAATCACCTAGTTTGGGCTCCTAGAATATGGTGCCCTTGTGGTAATCTATTTGATTGTCTCGAAAGGCTCATTGAATTGGGATTTTCCTATTAGGCCAGGACATTTCTGGGCAAGCGGATCATTTATCATAAAGAGGATGAGCTTCAAAAGAATGATTTAGAGTTCTTGCAGAGTGGAACCAAGTAGTACCAGACACAAGATCTTCCAAAGAGCAAAGCTTTTTTCGAATAAGCCACTTCATTTGGGACCCTATGGATCCATTCTTTTTCTTATTTAAAGATCAGCCCTTTGTCTTTGTGTTTTCACATCGAGAATTCTTTGTAGATGAAGAGGTGTCATAGGGACTTATTGGATATGTTGCATAAACTCTATCAACTTATTCCTGCTGTGCTTAATTTATATTACCTGGTAAATATTGTCCCCATTTCTATGCTTTGAATCTTAACCATTTATCTCATTTATAAAATTACCTGGTAGAGTAGATGAGAAGTTGTTTTTGGTAATGAATAGCAGACCAATCATTAAAGAGTGAAAGAGAGCAAAGGCGGATTTATTGAGGAAGATTCATGCATTTCCCTTTTCTTTTTTTTTAAGATATTCCGAGACATGGCAGCTGTAAGTTGATCAAAAGCTTTTCTCAGGTTTTTAGGCAATAAAGAAGATATCCAAGTAGTTCGAAAGGAAGCTAGAGAGGTGGAATGAGTGAATATGTTTAGAGTAGAGAGGATTTTGGCCCAGAATATTTTTGAAAACCTACAGTGTGAGAGAAGGTGATTAATCTTCTCCTCTAGATTGTTACAAAAAGCGCAAACACCAAAATTCCTTCTAGTCCAAGCCAGATGAATATTTTGGCTTTGAGATGAGCAGCAATCTTCCAAGGTATGTCAAAATAAGGGTGATGAACTCCTCTGTTGATTAAATTATGCGCTGATTTTATGGAAAAATCAGCAGAGCTAAGTACTGCCATGGGAGACTATTAGGAAGGTTGGAAGGCCCAACAAGAGAGAACAATTCCAGAGACATGAACTTGTTAGTGGCGGAGGAGTTGTGGATGACAAACTTTGATGTTCCAAGAGAGGGATCAGTGGTTCCACCAAGAAGCCACAAAGACATTGCTTTCAGTTTTTGCTTCAAAAAGATTGCAGAAGAGAGTACGGATAAGGTATGTCCACTCTAAGTATCTATGTGATTCCATAAGTGAGGGAGAGAAGTGCAAATGTCTGTCCAAATGGAAGAGAGACATCTCTTACTTTTTTGACATGGCCTTAGATTTAGTTTTTTTTATAGTAGTCCAATGTGCTTGTTTTCTCCCAATGCTAGTGTTTCGTTTTAAAAGTTTTTGAAGCCACTTAATAAGTAGCAAGGTAGGTTGAACCATGAACCAGTACCAAACCGACACCGGACCGGTTTGGGGTGCGGAACCAAATTGAATTGATAGCATATCAGCCGTTCGGGCTAGTTCGTCATTTTTTGCAATTTATTTTGTTCATAGTTTTTCAATTTATTTCCTTTTTTTTATATGGCATATGAGGCTGAGAGCCTTCCATAAACTTTTATCCTCTCTCTCCTCTCTTATTTCCTTTGGTTTCTCTATTCTCTTTTTTTTTTTCAATTTACTTAAGATTTCTTATGAAAATAAGGGAAATATCCCTAATTTGAATTCAACAAAAATGTTAAAAAAATTAAATTTTTTAAAAATAAAAAGTCAACTCTTTCTTTCAAGAATAAATTTGGAGAATTTTAGGAAATTATAGTTTAATAAATATCAAGTTAAGATACTTTTACTCCATATAAAAATGCCAAAAAATTAATTTAACTTAGTAATGATGAGAAAACAAAATATCAGAAAAAATTATCTTAAAATATAATTTATAAGGCTTTGGTCAATATTTGGTCAAACAAATAGGGTTTCTAAACTTAGGATTATAATGACTTTGAACCTCACATTGAGTTATACTGACTTGATCCACAGCTCATCAAATAATAAAATTAAACTTGTCATAAAATCCTAAGATTAAACTTATGTTGACTTGATCCATAGTTCATAACAATAATAAAATTAAACTTGTCATAAAATTCAAAAATTAAAATATATCTCTTGGTGTCAAAACTTGCCACTAACCTATGTCATCATAGTTTGATTTTATTCTTAAGAGGGAGAGTTGACTTTTTAATGCAAGTTTGATTTTATTATTTTGATGAAATATAATTTAATCTTACGATTTTAATGCAAGTTTGATTTTATTCTTAAGAGGGAGAGTTGACTTTTTAATGCAAGTTTGATTTTATTATTCTTAAGAAATATAATTTAATCTTACGATTTTAATGCAAGTTTGATTTTATTATTTTGATGAGTTGTGTATCAAGTCAGCATAGGTCAGTGCGAAGTTTACTATTACTGTAATCTTGTCTAAGTCTTGAAATTTTATAAGTTTGACCAAGTATTGACTAAAGCCTTACTAATTGCATTTTAAGATAATTTTTTTTTGGACTTTTGTTTTTTCATCATTTGTAAGTTAAATTGATTTTCTGATATTTTTATTTGGAGTGGAAGTACCATAACTTGACATTTATTAAACATAATTTCTGAATTTATTCTTAAGAGGGAGACTTGACTTTTTATTCTTAAGGAATATGATTTTTTTTGATATTTTTACTAAAATCAAATGGAGAGTATTTTCCTTATTTTTATAAGAAATTTTAAGTAAATGGAAAGGAAAGAAGAAAGAGAAGGGACGATGGCATTTATTTAAATGATTTTGAATGGAAATAAGAGAGAGGATGTAAGCACATAAGAGTCCACATGCTATCCAATCTACCCCCACACAAAAACCACCTGAACTGGGTGATTTGGATTGGTTCGGTCTTCGTACTGAACCAAAATGCAAAATCGAACCAATTTTCGATCAGTTCGGCTCGATTCGCTTCTGCTTACCTTCCTAGGTAGAGATTGATTCATATTGGCAAGGTCTTTTATCTTAAGTCCTCCCTTAGATTTGTGTTGGCAAGCACTCCTCCAATTAACCAAGTAGCGATACCAAAAGAAGACTCACTTCTTATAGTTATCAATTTTGTGGATAATCTAAGAATGAAGTTCGAGTAAGGACATGTAGTACTAAGGTGATGATGAGAGAACACAACTGATCAGATTAAGTCTGCCTCCTCATGATATCCTTTGTGACACTAAATCATTTGTAAAATAAACCTGAGCATCAAATGCATTTAGATGTGCAGCTCAACTAGTCATCATTAATGTTCATCAGCACAATAATGCTTGATTAAAGCACAAGGTGAATATCCTTTATAGTCCATCATATATATACATGTGATGAGGATGTTAATCACAAATTGTAAATACAAATATAAAAAGCTCCAATCGTAACATTATTATCCTAAACTGTCTAGAATTTGCTCTGTTCAGCTTACTAAGCTCTTGCCGTTGGCAACGCGAGAGTATGGACAGCATGAGGCTAGCCAAACCATCCTAAATTGGGCAGTTCAAGGCAAATTGAACTGAATTGGTTCGGAACTAGGATGGTTCAGCTTTTTGGTTAGGTGTAGGGGCAAACTGCCCCGAGCCGTCTTACCAACCCCATATCGGTGTACCAAATTGAACTGAACAAATCGAACCAAACTGTCTGGTTTAGCTTGATTCAAGGCGGTCCATGGGCTGGGTCTTCTTGGTCACCTAACCAGTATGTTGCTGGTTCGGTATGATATGCCTCATATGGAGTTATACTAATCCAGTGCCAAAACGGTTTCGATTCTCAGTGTAGCGAACCTTGGACAACACAAATAATTTTCCTATGGTTAAAGAATTTTAATGGTAGCATAGAGGTATGGACTAACTCCGTCTATGTATGAGTTTTTTATACATAGCCGGTCCCAAGCCTGGATAAAGGAGGAGGGTTGTAGTAGGTTGATGGTCAATGTAAAACTATAGTCACACCTTATGAATATGAATTCAATAGAGAAAATCAATAAAGTTAAGATGTTCTTCAGAAGCAATGCGCTTAGCTGACTCTAACTAGTTTGGGATTAAGGTTTTGTTGTTGTTGTATAGAGGTATGGACTATGGACAAAGAGTCATTGCGGATAACCCTTTCTCATACCTAAAGATTTTCTCAACAATAAGGCATGTTTTGAACAACTTGGTGTGCTTTTATGAGGATAGCATGCTGGCTTTGACCAAGGACTAGTGGCCAATATAGGCTATGTATCATAGCCATAGGTACCTTCCATATGATATGTGCTGTGCTAGACAATCATGAGCATGATCTTGGGGATGATTTATGTGGATTCATAAGGCCTTCGATTGTGGATTTTAGTTTTTTGCTATTACTTTATTCTTTATTTTAGTTTTTAGTTTTTTTTTCCTGTTTCAATGGATTTTATAATTTTTCACTAATCTGTGGTTGTTACTATTGATCCTCTATCTATCTAATCATTAAATCATTCTCATTATATACAAAATCGTTAGTGTAGAACCCTACTAGGGGTCTAACATATATTTTTTTCCGGCACATGGGTGTGTACTAATCATCATATACTTTTAAATTTATTATAATTTGAGCTTAGCTTTAGGTAGAACTGATTGTGCTCAAATTTTAATAGATTACTATAAAATTGAGAGAACAAATGCTGTGCTTACCCTCAAACATGCTACCAATTTTACATAATTTTTTAACATAATTTTTTTAATTACTTTTAATCTAAAATATATTTTCTAATATAAAAATTTACAATGATAAAAAAATTATTTTTCTTCACTGTAGAGATCATCCTTAGATATCTAGCATCTCCCCTCATTTTTCATTTTTGGCCTATTCTAGCCTATTCTAGTCAATAAAAATGAAAAAAAGGAGAAGCGGAAGTTTCTTACATGTTTTGGAGACAAAACCATCTTTTTTGGCCTGAAAATAAGTTTTTGAAAAATAAGGAGAAAGAGGCAAAGAACCTCGTGGGAGGCTCTTTGCTTTCCTCTTCTTTTTCTTCTTCATCGTCTTCCTTTTTCAACAAGGCGGTTGCTTGAACCATCCTAAATTGAGCCGACCTAGTTGGTTTGGCTCGATATTGGTTGGTACAGGCTGGTTCGGGGCTATTATCGACTTGAAGACCCAAATTGTGCCAGTTATGGCCTCGTTCAGTTCGATATGGTTTGAATTGACCAGTTCGGCATGATTTGGCCAACTTTGATTTGAGTTGCCACATTAATGTAATGATGTTGTGGGGCCCTTCTGCTGGCATGGACATGAAAGAAAATAGGAAGAGAGAAATGGATGGACACTCTAATCCTCCTTTGTGTTCGTAAGCCCCTATCCTGCCACCCAGTTTCTTTTTCTCCAAGAAATCCTAGATCTGCCCATAATGAAGCAGTATATTAGGGATATTTTATATTAGTTTTGCTTGAATTTGTTTTAAATAGGAGTACCATCCTATTCTGTTAGAGATCTTAAGGCTTGGGCTAAAGAATAGTCTTTCTTCTTCCTGTTGGAGCCTGATGTGCTTTATTTCCTTCTCTCTTTTGCTGCAGAATTTTATGCTTCTCCATCTGCTTATACCTTTCTTTTCTCTTTGTTTCTCATATTTTCTGATTATTTTTTTTGGGTGATTTGACACAAGTAGTTTCAGAACTGAATCTGAAATCAAAGTAATATCTGAGTCCTATTCTTAAAACTAAATGAACTAGAGGCTATACTGTTGTACCATGTTGCTGTGTCTACTTACACCATTTGGTACCAATCCTTTCTTATAATAAGCCTTGACATGTGATTGAGTACATAAATCAGCACAATCTGCCTATGACCCAGAGGCACAGTATGTGACACTATAGTCGATGTTTTAAACTATTGTTACTAATAGAAGCAACATATAGGTGAAAATATCAAGGTTATACAACTCTATAGTTGTTATAACAGAACACTTGTATCGCAAACTATGCTATCTGGTATTTTGATAAGGTTGGAGAGTTCCTCTCTATGATTCTTTTTCCCCTTATAAGCTATTACTGTATATCAAATGTGTTCCTTAGCAATTTTTTTTTTTGGGAAATTGCATAACTTGGATGAAAAGGCCAATAGGAGCAAGCCTTAAGAGAAATTGATGCAAATTAGTGTGATAGGTAAATGGCTACCTCTATTTGGAATTGAAGTTGAATTGTTTGAGTATCAAGGATGTTTGTCATAAAGGAAGCATTAATTTGCACTACCGTCTGCTTAATTAGTTTTCATTTTACATTTTACACATAATTATATCAGTTGAATTTTAAGCAGGCACATGTAGTTGCATTCATGAAAACCCCTTTTACAAAGGTCGTATGCTCAACTTGGTTTATCTCAACTAGGCTTTGATTCCAAACCAGTTGCCCTACTTGAGTTCTTTTGCTCCATTCTACACTGCTTATGTCCATAACTTTTGTAAGATGTAAAGACATTAAGTCTTTCTTTATTGCTTTGTTCTATATGATTTTTGAACTACTTCTATTCTTCTTTCTTTTTACGTGTATTAAATCACTTCTTACCAGTATATTTCTAGGCCTACGTTGTATATACATAAACTATGTAAGTCATCCTTCTTTCAATTTGAACTCAATTGGTGCTTTCACTATCCTTTTATGGATGACTTAATCTCTTATTCTGTATTTTTCGGTGTTACTATGCATCCATTTTAACATTCTCATTTCGGTCACAAGATCTTGTGTATATATTGTTTTCTAGCCACCCAACATTACAATCACATAGTATTCTAGTTGTATTTTTCTATTGTATCCAACTAGCATCAATAAATAAGGACTTAGAGTACTTCCTTAATGTAAACTTATTATGATTGGAAACTAATCAGTGATACTGGTGGTTCTTATATTAATTACCACTCCATACATGTATAACATGTCCTTTATCATATTAATATATCTAATGAAAACATCTTTCTTTTTGACACCCTCCATAAGAATTCTTTGGAGTTCCTATCACGTATTTTCTCTAAATTAATAAAAATCATATGAAGATGTTGTCTCTTTTTTCTATATTTTTCTATTAACTTACAAAGGAGGAAATTAGCTTCCATAATCCATCTTCTCTCAGATATTTTTATGTTATATCTCAATTTGTATTCAATAAGAAAGCTATATACGTTATTGTTAAATTATTTTTAATGTCCATTTATTGCCAGCTTTGACCACATTGGATTTTCATAATTGCTGATTTAATTGAACATTGCTAAGGCACTCTTTAGATGCTGGAAAATAGAAGTAGAGGAGATAAACATAAGAAGGGATGGGATTTCATTTTGCTTGTATTGATATTGGTAAACTCTGCTTCACTTCCTTTTCTTCATTGTCCTAGCATCCACATATGTCCCAAGTGTGCAAAGAGCTCTTAGAGCTTCTTGTTGGTGTTATTATCTGAATTTATAACTTCACTTAGTAAGTATAAATATTTTTCTTCTAAGATGATTCACAATAATAATATCATAATTTGTTAGTCATTTTAAACCAATTTTTTTGTCTGATTTCAGGCATTGCGTTGTATTGGTGATCTGGTCACAGGAAATCCTCATAATCTTGATTCTCTTGCAAGTAAATTTGTTGGAGAAGAGCCTCATGTTGAGCCTGCCTTGAATGCTATTTTCCGTGTTGCTTTACATACATCTACTCTACAGGAATTTATAGCAGCTGACTATGTCTTCAACCGCTTCTGTGAGGTTATTTCTTTTTAACGTTATGAATTATATAAACTATTGTTGTCAATTAGTTTACATTGCTATATGCATTAATCATAGATACTTTTTGAATTCTATTATATTTTTATTAATTTCTTAATTATATTAGATGAAAGATAAGATTTTAAATCTTTCGAAAAATATCTCTATTTGCTTTTCCTGGAGGATGTACTTGCATGCATAAATATGTGCATATGATTATGTTCCTGCGTACCTGCATAATAAGTCTTTAAATAATAAGTCTTTAACTGGTATTCCATTATAATGGCCATTATATTAACAGGAATAATGTCTGTTATTAAATATTTTAATGTTCATTCAATTAAAGTAACTCTTTCAATTTCTAGGTCTCCTTAGCTGTTCAAAAATAAATTTTATTCTGTAAGAGCAGTAACATAATCAACATTCTTCTCTGGTTTCAATTATTTCAGCCAAAAAAATATAGAAGATACAAAAAATAAAAGAGAGGAAAACGATTAGAAGAAGAAAAAGAAGTTAAACAAGTTAACCAAACAAATCAAGCATCATTGAAAGTATATTTTGTGGTTTGAGATCTTTGAGACATAATTTTTTGTTGGTTCGACACTGAAATAGTATATATCATTGGAAATATGAGATGAATGTATATGTATCTAACTTTTTTTTTTTTTTTTGTGCCAAAACCAAAATTAATTTCACATTATTATTGATTGTAATGTATCACTTCATTATTGATGTCAATTGAAAACTTAAAAACCTAAATGTCGACCAAGTTTGAGCTTTGCGATAACTAAGACCATCTCAAAATTTTTACTTTTCAAAAGAAATCCAAGTTTATAATGCCTCTAAATATGCACAAAACTTTCAAGTTTCAAGATTAATCTTGGGAAGCTGTTTCTTCGAATATGTAGTAGATAAAGAGATCAGAGTTGCGCGAATTTTACCATGCATGCAGTAAATTTGGCCTTCTAAGCAGGGCTTCAGCCAAAATTCTGAAAACAGACCTCGGTTTTGGATGGGATCTAGTTGAAGTTCATACGTTTTGGCTTCAGTTTTTTATTTTCAGGCTTAAATTAAATACTTAGGACTTCTAGTGTGAAGAACAGATGGTCCTGATTTGAATTACATGACAAGTCAAGATACTTTATGAAATATCTCAAAATCTGATCAACCTGTTAACTAAACCTGAATTGCATGAGGTTTAGAAAATGAGACTTTAGATCGAAAGTTCCTTCCTCCCCCACTTCCCCTCCTTTGACACATCACCCCCACCTTCTCAAAAAAAAAAAAGAAGAAAAAGTAAAAGGAAAAGCTCCAATCCCCTGAAAAGAAGAGAGATCCCAGTCCATTATTGAGGACATACTGGACTGCCCTAGGAGGTGGCCATTTACATAAGCTTTATAGCATGACTTCATGTTTCTTCCTCTATCTGACCTGCACCTGTTACCAAAGAATACTTTGGTAATTTTTATTTTTATATTGTATCAAAAGATGACTAGTTGACTGTTATTTTGCATTTTGCACACAGTGTGTCTAGATCATAATTGGAGAGATATGAACACAAGACTAAAATAATAAATGGAGGAGTCCATATATCAATTATCTTTTCATCGTTTACCTTTTCTCTGATTCTTTGAATTGCATGTGCCCTCAGCTTAGCTCTGTTTTTGCATGGGTCATGAAATTCATCTCTGTAAATTCCTCAACTTTGGTAGAATATGCCTTTTTAGTTCTCTCACTTCAGATGCCTTGAAAAAAGCACATCAACCAAAAGTGGGTGTATAATTATCAATTCACATCAGATTAGAAAAGGAGTCATATATGAAACTTTGTATTAATAATTAATGACCATGTGTTGAGGAGTCTCTGGGTCAACTTGAACATGCTTACAAAGTAATCATTCATTCAATAACTCATGCTACAGTTGCACTAGCAAACTTACTGTGAAAATATGTGAAATATTTCCTTAAGCAAGTCTATTTATGCGGTAACTCAACAAACAGCCCAGTTCAAAAAAAAAAAAAAAAAAAAAAAAAAAAAATCTGAAGTGTTTGCCATTGCCATAATTATCAATGATTTGAGTAGAGAATCAAGGACAGCACCACAAAGAACCAATAAGCAAATTCTGTGACATTTCAAAATATAACAATATACTTCAATCTTATCAAAGATCTTGAAAGCTATTCAAATTATCAATTGCTAAAGTTTATTTTTTGTCCTGTTAACTTCCAGAGCTAGGTAGGTACTCCTGCTGGATTTATGCATGGCAAGTTGTTCTCATACAACATGTTTATTTATAGTTTGGCACATGCACTCATACACATTAGTACATATTCTCTGTCATGAAACAGAAAAATACTGATGGCCAAGTGATGCTAGCGTCAATGATGATGACTCAGCCAAATTCAACAGGTCATGCTATTCCAGAAGCCAGTGGCAGCATGACATTTGGAAGGTTAGCAGGCTTACATCATTTTCCATAAGTCAGTTCTGCTGCACTATATATGTTCATTCTGGGCATAATTGTTGCTTTGGTTTTGTTTAGATTCTTGTTTGCAGTTGACTGAGAAAAGCTGAATTCATTTCTTATTTTTAGAACCATTATTTGTTGCTTAAAGCTTCATTTTTCTCATTTTTATTTAGAACTAAATTGTCCTTTTGACCTAATTTATTCTTTTATGGCAGTATGCTTTTACAAGCTTTAGTATCAATTGAGGCTAATGGAGAGTTTGAGGTGAGTAAAAAATTTTGAAGTTTCATTGGCTAATATAGTATGTACTGAGACATGAGTCATCTTAAGGACATGCTTGGTTTTTCTATGTCAAAATGGAGATGGTCTTCCCACCAAAGTGCAGCAATGTAGTAAGGACTACTGGAACTGTCCTGGACCCCAACTTTTGACTGGCTTCTGGGGCCTTCTAACTGTGACTTTTTAAGATTAGCTTGTTTTGCTTTCTGCTGTTAAGGCATTATTTTCTGTGATTGTGGAGCTGTTCTTGTAGACATTATTTTAAAGCATGGTTTTGAAAATCTAAATCACCCTTCATTTTTTTAATAATTAAACAGTTGTAGGAGAACTAGATAGCAGAAAGCTTGTGAGAACTGTTATTTATGATATTACACTGCACTAAGTGATATCTCTGATCCTATACGTATATCATGCCAGATTAAATTTGTGTTCCAAAATATTGATTGTCTCTGCATACATTCTGCTTGTCTCAGACCCCAAATTGGAGTTATAGATCAATAAACATCTTAGAGTTCCTTGGTTAGTTGTGGATGACCTGGTAGGACAAGTGGCATGAACCAAAGCTGTTAGCTTGATAAGCTTTGTTATATACCAAGGTTTATGATTCACAACTTACAATTCAATTGCATTGAAGTACAAAGTGATATCTGTTATACTTAAGCCATGACCTTGAAAAGGTTCATTTGCTCAGGTAACTTTAGGTTCTACAGAGTTGTGTGACTGGTAATTATTTGCAGTTAATGATATTTGAGGAAAAGACAACATGGAGTGAACGATCTTATTTTGATTCATCTATTTCTAGTTTATCTTGTTATCCATACAAACCTAACAAGAGATTACAACTTGATTAAAAGTGCAGAGAGATTTAATGATTTAGAATTTGAATAAATAGAATTTGAATAAATTTTTGATGTGACCGGGAAAAAAAGTGAAGTCAGTGCACTATGCTTTTAATGATGATTTGCAATTAATACTATCTGAGGCAAAAGACAACATGGATTCTATAACTTCTGTTTTTTTTCCCCCTGTTTACAGTGTATCTAATTATTTATCCATTACATATTTAACAAAAATCATAGCTGTTTCAAAAGTGTTGATCAGTTAAGAACATGGAGAAATCTGACTTTAAAAATAACAAAAAATCGATACACTTTTTCTTTAAGAAGTGTTTTTATTAAATCCTATGTTTTGCAATTTAAATAGATCAAAAAAAATTTTGTGTGACTTGAGATGTGATTTGATTTTTGGAACATCAACTTTCAAGTGATTAAATGCTAACTTTAATCCATCTGATATTTGAATACAGACATGCTCCAGAGCTGCTAGCATTCTCTCTCATATTCTGAAGGACAATGTCCAGTGCAAGGAACGTGTGAGTGCATGATGCTTACCTTTTCCATGTTACAGTCTCCCTTTAAAAGTCAAGTAGATAAATTGAGGACAAGGGTTGGTTCCTCTAATGCATACTGGCTAAATTTTGATCAAGTTGCTCAGATTGTATGTTTTCTATTTGCCACTGATATGTTCTTTTACTCTTTTTTTTTTAATTTTTTGTTGCTTTCCTTCTTCAGAATTGAAAAAACTCCTGGAAACTTGGTTCTTGATATAAATTCTGTTGAATTATGCTTATCAATGTTGCAGTTTAAGATCTGCGCCACAAGCTGATTGTGGCTAGTTAATCCTGTTCCCTGTTTTACCAATTTTCATTGTTAATTTTGCTCATCTGCAGATTAGATTGGACTTTAACCTCTCAAACACTTGTTGAACATTTTCAGCTTTCACGAATTGAGCTCGAGGCAGCAGTACCATCGTTGGGTTCGCCAGAGCCACTTCTGCACCGGATTGTGAAGTATTTAGCCCTTGCAGCCCCAACAAAAACTAAAGATAACAACCAAAGTAGCATTATTCCAGCAGAAGATTCATATATCCAGCCACTCATTCTCCGATTACTGATCACTTGGCTGGAAAATTGTCCAAATGCTGTCAGCTGCTTTTTAGATTCACCAGCACACCTCACATTTTTGCTTGAACTAATTTTGAGCCCGCATGCCAGTGTCTATGTGCATGGATTGGCTGCTATTATTTTGGGAGAATGTGTTCTTTATAACAAATGCAGTGAGAACAATAGAGATGCATTTGCTGTGGCTGATGCTATAAGCCAAAAGATTGGTCTCACCTCGTATTTTTTGAAGTTTGATGAGTTGCAGAAGAGCTTTGTGTTCCTCTCTACATCTGTCCAACATCACAAGCCTCTTACAAGATCTAATATGGCTAGTATGGCAGAGACTGAAGAGATTGAGAGCGATGAAATGAATCAGAAGCATGACCATCCAATCCTTGTACAGATTTTTGACCCACAGTTTGTAAGTTTTGTTAAGAATCTTGAAGGTTATATTAGAGAAAGCATTGTGGACATATTCAGCCATACAAAAAACAAGGTCACTGTATTGCCAGCTGAGCTGGAGCAGAAGAATGGGGAGACTGACAGAAATTACATAAACCGGCTGATGTCATTTGTGGAGAAGCAGTGCAATGAGATGCAGGTTAGTTTCCAGGTTTATCCCATTGACATTTTGTGGGCTATGTTGGAAAATTCAGAGGTCGTAGTTAATGGTGAAATTCATCCCTTTGCTGTTTTATCTGCTATGATAAATTTAGTAATTTCTTACTTTTTAACTGGTAATGATTTCTGTAGGATCTGCTTGGTCGCAATGCTACTTTAGCTGAGGAATTGGTGAGGACTGGAAGCAGCGGCACATCTGATCCTGCTGAGAAACCAGGCAGTGGCAGAGAGAGAGTTCAATCCGAAACACTTCGCCAAGATCTTCAAGAAGCAACACGGCGCATAGAAGTGCTCAAATCTGAGAAGGCTAAGATTGAGGCTGAGGCTAGCAATTACCAGAACTTGGCTGCAAAGCTAGAAGCTGATCTCAAGAGCCTTTCAGATGCTTATAACAGCCTGGAACAGGCCAACCTAAGCTTGGAAGCAGAGGTGAAGGCTTTGAGGAAGGGAGGAAATGTGCCATATCCGGATGTAGAAGCAATAAGGGCAGAGGCAAGGGAGGAAGCTGAGAAGGAGAGTGAAGCTGAACTGAATGATCTACTTGTTTGCCTGGGCCAGGAGCAAAGCAAGGTGGAGAAGCTGAGCTCAAGGCTGATTGAGTTGGGTGAGGATGTGGACTCACTCCTTGAAGGTATCGGAGATGACACAGAACTGCAGGATGAAGATAATGATGATGAAAAATGAGGTTTTTGATTCATTTCTATTAGATTACTGGTGCTCCTGCCCATTGCTTCTGATCGTGATGATCACCAAAAACCTGTCTTTGAGATGCTTTGGGATGCCTCAATTGTACAGTGTACAATATGAAACAATCATAAATATGTTAATGGAGAATTGCAGAACCAATGTCAGCTTCATTTTTTTTCCAAATGTTTTTGGTTGCATCTCTCCATCTCTGATGGATCAACTTACTTATATTTTGGAGAACTTATAATCTAAATCTTGTGGTGGTTTGGGTTTTATTTCAGACAACGTGGAGAGTGGAGGCCTTTGTTTTTTGGTTGGATGATAAATGTCAAAATCTGATTTGTTTACATGCAAATGGTGTTAGGCAGCTTATCTTTTTCGAAATGTTGACACTTCTTTCTAGTTATTTTAAATGGACTTGGAATAGGTGAAGGTTGGCTAACTTGAGCAATGATCATGCAATGGGTAGGTGAGAAAGAGATGGCGACGGTCATAGCCACTGCGAACGAACCATGTCCATGCTAGCGCGGCTGGCCCTGTTTATAACTTTTGTTGTCTTATTTGAACGTGCTTTACGCCAAACTATTTCTCAAATTTTCTTATAAAGTTTTTCAAAATTCTTATAGATATTTTACTTGGTTTACAAATGACTAGCTGTTGTGAGGGATGGTTTACTTTGATAATAAATTAAAGGTGCAACAAAAGCCGTACACGGTGGAATATGTCTATTTTTAGACCTCGCATTGTAAAATGGGTGTTGAGCAAACAATAAGACCTACGATACTTCAAGAGCAGGTAAACGTCAAGCGGAATGTAGCCTTCCTTGGCCAATAAAGAATGACTTCATTTCAACTCAAGGTGATGAATTTTTCGAAGAACGATAAGAATCCATTTCATGTGATGAAATAAGCCTTTGTGTATTGGCTGTTGGTTTTGCTTTATAAAATGAGGAGGCGGTAACTAGATATTCTAACTTCTTCCAATAGCTTTTTTTTTTTTTTTTCTTAAAAAAAAACTTTTCTTCTTGGGGACATTTTTTATATAATATTCTCAAATATTTAATTTTTTTAAGAAAATCATTTTTTTTTACTTTAAAAATCATAAAATTATTATTATTTTAAGTGATGCCAAACATTCTTTATCGATCCCTACAGGAATGTTCTTTTAAGAGTGAGCACATAGTAATTAGAATCTTTTGTTCCTTTCTTTTGCTAGATCATTTCTTCGTTTTTATTTCCCAAACGACGGGTGTCACTCAGTAATGCATATTTCTTCATTTTTATCTCCCAGTCATTCTCTGATTCCATGATTTTGTCTTATTTCCTGAAACATTCTCTTGGCTCAACATTGTAAACTTTTCTCTTTTTTTTTTTTAATTAATTTTATTTCGGTAACAATGATATTTTCTTTTGCTAAGAAGGCTGTATCCGATGTAATTATCTTAATAAAATGCTTGGAAAAGAGTAATGTCAAGGGGAGATCATCAGCTTACAACATGTTGACTAGTTAGCACATCCCTGTTCGGAGAGTCAATCAGCCTTAATGCGAAACAGAATGGGTAGCTAAATACCTAAGCAATTAAATGGAGTCCCTAAGAAAAAGATTATCAATAAGAGAGAGGTCACATTGGAGCCAATTAATGACTATCAAAGTCTCCCTCCAAAAGATGAATGTAATCGAGTATGGTTGATGCTTGTGGTTCCACAACTGCGGTTGACATGGATTGAAGGGAACTGTGGCCGGCAAGAAGAACAGCCCACTGTGGTCTCTAATCAAGACACCACTGTTGTCGGGATCTGGACCCATATCCAATGCATCATCAAAGTTCAACTCGAGGAGGGTGGTAGAAGAGTTGGCTATTAGGCTGGTGATGCCCTAGGGCTTATAAATTATAGTCAAGATGCTGGTGCAGATATATGATGATACATACGATTGGACGTAGTTGTGAAAGCAATAGAATAATTGACAACAGCCAATGGAGGTGTTGTAGCATGCCCTCAACTCAACATTATTTAGCATATTAAATCTATTACTTTGAGATATTTTATACGTATCTTTCCTATGTATTATTAAAAATAGCTAGTGAGTGGTGTAATACATAGGCCTTTGAACTAGAAAAGAGTCCACAAGTGTTAGTATTCAATGAAATGACCAAGTAGATAGTTATCTATTCAGTAGAGAATTGTATTATTAGGAATATCTTAAAAATTGTTCATAGCTATGGATGAAGAAGAACGTTAAACTTACATAGCTATTATAGTATATAATGTCTAATAACAAATTAGAATGGCTATTATTACGGATACCAGTGTAGTCTATCATGATAGTGCAATGTAAGAATAAGAATTGTATCTCTATTTTTGATAAATTATCCATAAATTATAAGTTTCAAGTGCAATGAGAGATGTTAATGAGATCCCAAAATAAAAGAAAATAAATAAAGACTTCTATAAACACGCACAAGTACTTGAATTTGGTAGGCTAAGAATTGCTTGATACTTTCTCTCTTCTTTTCTTGCTTCTCTCCTTATCTCTCTCTTTTATTTTTGGCTAGCCTCTAGAGTTCCCAAGCTAGTTATCCGGCACCACTAGGTATGATTCTCCCATTTTTGCTTGGATCCCCATGTTCCAATCCCTTGCATGGAAGGTGGGACACCCCACTTAGGAAAACCTAAGTGGAGGCTGGTGGCTAAATAAGGTTAAAAACTTAGGTGCCCAACTGTGACTAGCCAACTAGAAAGCTGAAGAGTTGGTTGGCCACTTTGGCACACATCCTTGCCACACATGCTCAACTAGCCTAATAAGTCCTAGGTATGAGCTAGTCGCATGGCTCAAGGTTTGGACTAGTCTATTTAACTAATCACTTATGATTAGCTAGCAAATGATCCAATATTCTCATTCCAAGATCAAGATGAATCCACTCAAATAGGTTGAGCCCAAGCCTAGTAAGAACTTGAGAGAGAGCTAAGAAAGGTTTGAGGATCATCGACAACTAGGGGAGCACAAGGTCAAGCTTAGGTTTCTAAATACATGTCCAATCTTATTCAATAGATTTACTATAGTTATAATGAAGCAACACAAACTAGTATTCTTACACATAGCAATGCATAATTATGCTAATCCATGGTAGATAGAATAGACAGACTAGTCTCTCTTTAAGCACAATAACCATTTTAGCAATTCAATCGCTCCGCCTTCTTTTATCCTTAATTAATTGTTATGAAATATTGGCACTAATCAAACCCATAGACAATCAATTTCATGGCCCTGGATCATGTGATAGACAACACAAAAGAAATTGATACATGTGCCAAACCAATTTGAATAATTTTTTAATATATATCAAATAAATAATAATTATAATGTAAAACTAATTTAGTTAAAACAGTATTTGTACGAGGACTCCTATGACTAGCATGTCTCTATTCTAATACAAATAAAATGTCATTAATGGAGTCTTTATTAAAACAATCCTTCCTCCCACTCATGATAAGGCTTAATAAACTAATGTCTATTTAAGCAACTTATGCCTAGGTCTTATTAAGCCGATGCAATTGACAAGCCTAGGCAGACTACTAGGGTGACAAATTAAACCCTAGGGCATCTTAGGTAGTCGAACACACTTGAGTGATAAAGGAATGTTTAGCGGCTACTGACCTCAGCTTAGGGTTTCCTAAGTGGGGCGCTGCACCCCTTTATACAAAGGGATGATGTGTGAGTTTAGAGATGATGATTAGAATCATAGTTGGGGTCACCAAAGTACTAGCATAGAAATTTTAGTAGATATCAAAAAATAGAGAGAGAGAAAACAGTAAGAAAAGACAAAGAAAACTATTGCGTAATTCTTGGATAGTTTGCCACATGCGAGTATTCTTTGTAGTTCCTAGAGAAATTTTCATCCATTTTTTATTTTCTTGCTTTCTCATACCTTCTTTGTAGGTATTAATCTATCTTGTTATGCGTGTCGTCTATTTTTTCTTGGAGATTTATTATTTATTAAAAGAGTGACCCAATTCCTTCTTTGTTTGCTGCATCATGGTATTATATTGCATTGGTTTCTATTAAGATAAAATTATCTTCCTCTAAGATAAAATTGTTTTCGTCCTTTCAAGTATTCTATATAAAATAAGAGGTGGCTATAAGAGAAACCATCCTTAATGAAATGTCATTTAGCAAATGTCCCAACAACAACTACCATATTACCATATACTCTTATAAGCGCGAAGGAAAATATTTCTAAGCCTTGATGGTGTATGAAGGATGTTTGTCTTTGAAATAAATTCCATGTCAAATACTAATTAGAATGCAAGATTATAAGATCCTACCGATCTCTTTGAAAAAGATCCTATCAATTTCTTTTTTTAGAATGCAAGATTATTCTTGAAGCAAATCCTAATAAGAAAAATTTGTAAAAGGAAGACATCGCAGCACAATAAAGAATTTAAACCAAATCTGAAAAAAGAAATTTTACAAGAAAATATTTCAACACAAAAAAAGAATTCAAGTTAAATCCCAATAAGAAAACTCTACAAGAAAAAACTCTAACCTAATAATGAATTCAAGCAAAATCCCAACATTCTCATTTTTGTTCCATTTGCAATAATTAAATGCTAACTATCTTTTTAAAGGAAAAGAAGACTAATTTACAATTGGATCAAAAAATAGATAAAGATAATACTAATCAAAACTACTTTAAAGAAAGAATTTTTTATAGTAATTACAATTTGAAAGTTGTTGTTATGGTCTTTACAAAACAATAACAATAACTACTTATATATTCAACATTTTAGCTAATTGTTTGACATAAAATAATTTAACAATAAGGGTAGCTTTTTGAGAACAATGTGGAAGCATAATCAATCAAAATTTGTACATTAAATGTTTTAACAAATGTTTGAATATAGAATCTCCTTTGAAGTAGAAAAGGTATGGATTGCTTAGCTACAACTAAGTTTGAAATAATAATATCACTAACAGCCATTATGTAAAATAATGAATAACAATAGGAGTTGTTATTTACAAAATGATTGCTTGATTATAACTATATCACATTAAGATCAGTTCCTCTATCTATCTATAAAAAAATTTTCCAAAGAATATTCTTAAACTTTGAACAATTAAAAGAATCAAATAGCAATTATTTTTTATACCATATAAGAGTTTTCATAATGCTAGTAATAACACTTGTTTGTTTTCACTAAAGAGAAGCAAGTGCCAATAGAATCCTAGTGCGGTCTCTTTTGAATTTGAATCATGCACATGAGAACATGAATTCAATAAGCACATGTTTCAATGTACTTTAGGTAGATTATCTCTACGTAGATCATGTTGAACTCAATAATTACTGGATCTTAATATTCATCTTTCATAGCAAGGCACCTTGTCAGGATAACAATTAGAGTAAAATTGATTATGAATTTAATGGAGTTTTGCTAAAACTAGGGCCAAAGTAGAAAGGGTAAAACTTAGTTATAGTTCAATGCCTGCCATTAGGCTTTTCACCTAACATGTATAATTTTGCAAACAAAATGAACCACAACCAAGTTTCATCCAAATAGAAAAAAAGGCGATGAAGTGCCTCTGAGAACTATTCGTACACCACGACGACAACATCTATCATCACCTTGCCTTCCCGGTGACCTCATAATAGCAACAATGGTCAACAAAACTGTTCGATCTCCAACCATCTTTCTCTTTTCTTGTTGATTGGAAATAAGAAAGATAGAGAGAGAAAGAGATGACTTGGTCCATTATTTGTTATCATTCAAGGTATAAATCCTTTTTTAATTTATTTATTATAGTTTTGAGCAATCGGTGAGAGGAAAATAGATCGTTCTTTTTTTTTTAAAGATGAATTCTATGTTTTTCTAAGTTTCATCTTGAAGCATAAGCAAGGCAAATTATGTGTTTTTTAAGGCAACTAATGGCCATCTTGTTGTGGGCATTCTCGAGAACCCTTTCTTCGCTCCATTTTTTGAAAACCTGAATTGTGCCTTCGTATCACGTGTGCTGAATCTCTAGTTCAAAACTTGCAATTATTTATTGATACGAAGAAAGTTAGGACGACGGAAGAGCGAAGATGCTAGGAGAGGCATTGCCTTGTGATAGAAATCTGTCGACTTAAATAAGTATAGATTTAAAAGTAGAAAAACAATTGAGATATCCGCCATTTCGAGAGGGTTGTGTCTTTAAACAATCAAGTATGATTAATCTACAATAAAAACTAAATTATTTCATTCATAAAATTTTAATTTTAAAAGAAATTCCAATTTGAGAGTCATTGGCCTAAATCTAATAGAAACAGCTGAGTTAAATAGAATCTAATTATAATGGGAAAGGGTAACTTAAATAAGAAGTTTGCAATAGATTTTGTAGGACTGGATCATTGTGCCAGGAGCTGTACCTTCTTTGAGAGTTCCAAATGCTATTGCTATCGAGAAATCCTTGATCTTTTCGACTTCTATAACCATGGCAGTGGTAGATGGCAGTGGTGCTTCCGATGCAGCAGCAAGAACAATCAAAGTTAGTAGCATCCAACTGGATGGACACAAGAGAGGGAGAGAAAGGAGAGCACTTCTGACTCTTCAAGGTAAAAATTGAAAACAATGACATTAGATTTAGCCCTGCAACCCAATTCACTCTTCTTTTCCGCTCTCATTCCCTCCTTTCCTTCTCCAGCCCGTCTTGTTGCTTCCTACGTTGAGCTGGATTTTTCCTAACAAACTCCTTTAAATAAAAACATAAAGACTATTTATTAGAAGATAAGTAGGCACATAGATGAGTAAGGAAAGCTCTTCAACTTATTAGTCAATGAGGCAATACTTAGGCCACATTTGGGAAATGGAAAGCACCTCCCTGGGAAGTAAATTGATGGGAAGATAATGCCTGAGAAAAAAAGTTCCTAGAAAGTTGGTTCTCTCAAGATTGCTTGGCTAGCCATGAAAAAAGGGGTGCCAAACATACCATTTGGAGTGGCTTGTATTTGGTTGGCCACCCACTTTTCGGGAAGTGAGGCTAGAATATCATAAACACCCCCCAGCATAATATTAGATATCGTAAATATCTCTATTTTCCAATGAAGAAGTAAAATTGTAAAAGAATAAGGATAATGGCTTATATCCTATTAGTTTTACATAAATATATAATTTTTTATAAATATCTCTATTTTATAATGCAGAAATCTAAGTATATAAGATTGAGAATCAATAGTGCCGTTATGTACTCTCCCCATGCCAGTAGGACATTTACCCCTTAGGTGGCATTTGGTTCGTGGTAATGTAATATTATCAGAAATCTTATATTTCTAATAATCTTATATTTAGTAATCAAATTCTTATGAATGAAAGATTACTATATTTGATTCATAATAACAAAGGACGATCACTAGTTTACCATATTTTTAAATTTTATTTAAAATTTATCATAATTTTTTTTTATCTTTTAAGTGGCTCTCTTTTCGTTTGCTAGAATATGAAATGTTTTGATAAAAATATTCTTAGTAATCAATATCAAAGTATAAATCATGGTAATATAGTCAATATGCATAACTGGCAATATTTATAAATTAAGCATCACAAAGGTTGTAAATATTTAGTTACTTAAGAATATGATAAATTTTAGAAGTGGCCAATCACTACTTACCCGACAGATGCAAAGAAATTAGCTAATCTAACTTAGGATTCCTTTTCCAAATCTAATACGTAATTTAGGCTTTATCAGTACATATAAATATTATTTTTGTTAATTTAAATCCTTCCCCCACCACCAATCTAATGGGTTCAATATTTCTAGGCCTTAAAGTCCTTTCCTAGGAGCACGGCAATAACACCCCTTATTTAGTAATTTAGTTCATATCCTTATACCTAGTTTAAAGTTGTTATAGGGCTAGTTAATTAGTGCATTTTAACCCTAATTTGATTATCATTCCTTTTCTTTAATTACGGTTAAATGGCTTAAAGCCCAAACCTACTTAATTCCCATGAAACTGGTTCAGCTTAGTTAAAAAAATTTTGGTTCAGCTCATCCTAAGGAAAGGGAAACGTGCATCATTTATGAAATTGTGGCCCAAAATAGAGGATTGGTTCCCTGATGAAATTTTGGCACTGCAAACCCATATCCAACTGCCTATGGCTAGCTGAACCTCTTCTCTCAAGGCTAATAAAGAGATTAGGAATTGTTTGGTCAACAGTGTGATCTCACCGGCTAGCTAAGACCAAGCTATGGTGTTAAGCAATCACCGACTAGGACATAGGTGAATTTCTAACCTTTGATCCCTACTAAAGCGACGATCTCGTCGGAGCCTAGTTAAGGTTTGATCTCCTATGAAATAGGGGAGAAAACTAGGATCTATTTGGATTGAACAGCTTATTGGCAGCCCTCCCATGGTGGTAGAAACTCGCAAAGAAAATGGCATGAATGAGGTAGAAAGGAAGGACAACTTACTTTTCTCTAGCGGCCCTCTCTTCGGTGACTCCTAATGCCAATTGTCCCTTCTCTTCTTCCGTTAGATAACCCATTAGCAACCCAGTTCCCTCATTTACTAGCCATCCCATGATGTCCTAGATGAATCCTAAGGTTCCTCTTTTATAGAGAATTAATTCCTCATACTCCTTCAATCCAGCTTAAGGTTCTTAGGTCAATAGGGAGTTTACCTTCCATTTTAGGAAACAGGGGATAAGGTCTTTATTTTGATGTTGTTTCCCTGTTAGGCTTTTTTTTTCCTAATTGGTCCATTAGAATTTGGCCTAGTAATTTGGCCCACTTAGGACCTAACCCATTTAGCCTAAAGACTAGCTTAATTAATTTAGAACTTGGTCCTTAGAGCTGGGTTTTACATTCTTCCCACTTAAAAAATTTCATCCTTGAAATTTAGCATACCTAATTTTTCAAAAAGGTGGAGGTAATGCTGCTTCATATTATCTTCTAATTCCTATGTTGCTTCCCATTCTGAGTGATCGCTCCACTGCGCTTCCATGTAAAGAATGACACGATGTTGAAGAGTTTGTTCTTTGTGATCAATTATTTGTGTCAGGTACTCCTCATATGTCAAATCATTATTAATATTTGTAGGAGTTAGCTCAATTATATGAGTTGGATCTGATATACACTTTCTTAACTTGGAAATATGGAAAACATTATGTACTCCAGCCAGTGCAGGAGGTAGTACAATTCTGTATGCTACACTTTCTCTGAAACTTCAAATGATCCAATATATTTGGGACTATGTTTGCCTTTAATTCCAAATCTGGTGATTCCTTTAGCAGGTGAGACTTTGAGGAACATGTGATCATCCACTTGAAATTCAATTCTCATCTCCTCATATCCGAATAACTCTTTTGTCTACTTTGGGTAGCAAGAAGATGCTTTCTTATTTGCTAAACTTTTCTACTATCTATCATATAATCTTAGGTCTAGTAATTTCCTTTCACTCACATCATTTCAATAAATTGGAGATCGACATTTCCTTCCATATAGTGCTTTATAGGGTGCCATCTGTATACTAGCTTGATAGTTGTTATTATAAGCAAACTCCAATAATGGTAAGTGATTATCCCATGCACCCTTCAGATCAATGACACACACCCTTAACATATCTTCCAATGTTTGCCAAAATTTAGTTTAGTGCCCAAGTCTTTATATAGAGTTTTCCCAAATTTTGAAACAAATTGAGTGTCTTTATCCAACATGATAGTCACTAGAACACCATGAAGCTTAACAATTTCCTTTATATAAAATCATGCTAACTTCTCCAAACTTAGACCAACTTTGATAGGTATGAAATTAGCAGACTTCATTAATCGATCCACAATTATCCATATTGCATCATTTGAATTAGGAATCTTAGGTAGTCCAGTAACAAGATCAATAGTGATATGCTCACACTTCCATATTGGAATCTCAAGAGGTTGCAATGGTCCAACTGATCGTTGGTGTTCCACCTTCACTTGTTGGAATACTAGACACTGAGCTACGAAATGAGAAATTTCTTTCTTCATATTATTCCATCAATATGATTCCTTCAAATCGTTATACATCCTCGTACCTCAAGGGTGTATGGTATATCCTAACTGATGGGTTTCTTTTAATATCTCATATTTTAATTCCTCATTAGTGGGTACACAAAGACGATTTCTCTATCTTAAAGAACCATCCTCATGAATTCAAATTTTTGACTGATCTCCTGATCTTTCTAATTGAGGGTCATTAGCTTATACACCTTTAATCCTGTCAATCAACATTGGTTATATTTGGAGGTTTGCTAGTCGTACTATAGAATTCTATAATAGAACTTCAATCTCCATTCTCCTCATGTCTTCCAAAATGTGTTTTTGTTTTGTGATTAGGGTAGTTATGTTACTGATTGTCTTCTTACTTAAGGTATTGGTTACCACATTAGCACTTCCAGGATGGTAATTAATAGTTAGGTCATAATCCTTAAGTAACTCAAGCTACCTCCACTATCTCATGTTCAATTCCCTTTTAGTGAAAATATATTTCAGACTCTTATGATCTGTATATACTTCATAGGGTTCTCGATAAAGATAATACCTCCATATCTTTAAAGCAAAAATTGCTGTTGCTAGCTCTAGGTCATGAGTGGGGTAGTTTTGCTTGTAGAGTTTAAGTTGTTTGGAAGCGTAGGCCATAACCTTGCTATGCTGCATTAAGGCACATCCCAAACCTTTCTTAGAGGCATAATTATATATAGTGTAACCTTCGTCCCCTAATGGTATGGTAGGAATAAGTGCTAGCACCAATTTTTTCTTTAGTTCTTGAAAATTTCTCTCGCATTCCTCTGTCCATTCGAACTTAAATTTTTTTGTGTTAATCTAGTTAATGGCTTTGCTTTGTGAGAGAACCCATTAACAAACCTTTGGTAATATCCTACCATACCTAAGAAGCTACATATCTCAATGACATATGTCGGCCTACTTCATTCCATGATGGCTTCAATCTTTTTTAGGGTCCATTGAGATTCCATCTTTAGAGATGATATGACCTAGAAATGCCATTTTCTCTAACTAGAATTTACATTTCTTGAATTTTGCAAACAATTTCTTTTCCCTCAGGTTAATAACATATCCCTTAAATACAACAATGAAACGGTCTAGGAAAGGCTTCAATACTCTGTTCATTAAGTACATGAATGCCGTTGGTGCACTTGTCAACCCAAATATCATAATCAAGAACTCATAGTGGCCGTAATAGGTATGAAATGTTGTCTTTGACATATCCTCTACCTTAATTTTTAATTGGTGATACCTTAATCAAAGATCAATCTTTCAAAAAATTTGAGCTCCTTCTAACTGATCCAATAAGTCATCTATTCTTGGTAATGGGTATTTATTTCTTATAGTCATCTTATTCA
Source organism: Metroxylon sagu (assembly GCA_017589505.3). Lineage (NCBI taxonomy): Eukaryota > Viridiplantae > Streptophyta > Magnoliopsida > Arecales > Arecaceae > Metroxylon > Metroxylon sagu. Next base: position 159,686 of record JACVBY030000560.1, read on the forward strand.
ACTCCTGATAATCAATGTAAAGTCTCATGCTTCCATCCTTCTTCTTTACAAATAATACCAGACCTCCCCACGAGGACACACTGAGTCAAAAAAATCCTTTATCCAGAAGATCCTATAGCTGCTCTTTAAGTTTCCTTAACTCCATTAGGGCCACATGATATGGGGCCTTAGAAACTAGTCGAGCTCCTGGTACTAGATCAATAGAGAATTCTATCTTTCGGTCTGATGGTAGTCCTAACAAATCCTCTGGAACTACATTAGAAAATTCTAGCACTATGGGAATGCCCTTCAATACTAATTCTTCATGTTGCATATCCTTGACAGTGGCTAAATACCACTCATAGCCTTTTTTTAGCATTTTTCTGGCTTACAATTAGATATGATTCATGGGGGAGTGTTCCTTATTATTATGCTTTGAACCCAAATTTTTGAGCTAAGAGGCATGACAACTGTCACATACTCATAAGGAGTTCTTTACAAATATACAAGGCATCTCACATGATATCATAACTTAGTAGTATAAAGTTCTAATCATAAAATCTAAGAGTTTTTTAAGTAATAAACCATTGTTTAAAACACTAAGTTTGAATAAAACTAAATAATAAATTCTTTATTCTTCTCACACATCTAAGCACTCTCCCAATAATATTCCCATGCAGCTACTGAGTAGAATTTGAAAAAAAAATAAAATAATCATGAGTTCCATAGCTCAGTAAGCAGTGATTGGCCATCTAAAAATATAACATAATATTAATATACAGATGTAATTTAATAATTAAAATAAATAATCTGTACAAAAGTAGCACCTTGGCTTAGTCATCAAACCTAATTGAGTACAGACTCTATAAATAGATCAAAATCAAAATACTAGTTTAGTCACAGCTTGATTAGATCCAATTACAACTAATCAGGTCAAATTCAGCCCTTTAGTTCTGCCATTATGTTGGGCTGGACTCAATCACGTCAAGTTTGGTTAAGACTCAAATTCCTGGCTAAAGTACACTTGTCAATTAGACCCTTTTCCAAAAAATGGGCTCAGGCTTAGTAAAATGACTCAGGTGCTAAACCAAACTACAAACACACAATTAATAATTGAAGTCAATTTCCATAAATTGAGTTAGGTTTGATATTTTGACTACATCGCCTAGCCCGATTGCTAACACTTAAACATCAATGGGACGTGATTCTCATGGGTCTGGATTAATTCAATTATTATTCTTGATTTCCCTCAACCTGACTCGATTAGGTTCTGTGCCCAAAGGAGATGGAGGAAGGAATGAAGTATGACCTATGGATTCTATTTACGTTAGATTCACTTAAGGTGTAGATCATAGAGTTTACATCGACCTTAGTAATTATTGTCTCCTTGGTGGAAGCCAAAGCCTGGGAAGGAGATTAGGATAAGTCCTAAGAGGATAAAGAGTATGTAGTCAAAGGATTAGTCATCTGAGTGCTTGACTTCAAGCTAGACTTAGAATTGGACATTCTACGAATAAAGAATAAGCTAAAGAGAAAGGACATACCTAATGATGAACTAAGAGGAAAGAATTAAGGAAGCTGAGTTGCAAGGTGGATGACTTGACATTGGATTGAAGGAGATCAAGGCTTTGACCAACTTAAAACAGGGACTTGAAAATGTGTAAATGAAAGTTAGTGCTCATCTCCTTACATAGAGATCAACAATGGTTTAGAATTGTGATCGAGATGACTTGCACAATTAGGCAATATTGACAAGTTATTTCTCAGAATTTGAATTACCCTATAAGAAAGCTCACAGGCATGAATTTCTAGTTCCATCCAAAAGGTTCCTTCCAACTCAGCCAACTTAGACATTCCCACTCAAAATTTTGGCACATTTTAGTCCAAAAAGTAAGAGCTTGACTTGAAATGTCGATTCATTGATGGCTCTAAGAAGTATGTCTAACTAAGTTGGCAAGATTAACTCACATTTAGCCTATAATATGAGGCCAAACCAACATGGCTGTGCTGACTACTTTCTTAGCTCGAACAAAGATTTTTACTTAAACATAGAAGTCTGGATAAGTGATGTAACATAAAATAAGTGGCCAATTAGCGAATAACATATGATAGGGGAAATATTCTCCACAAGGATAAGCTCTGAAAACCTATAACTCTAGTCAAATTAGGACTCTAGATTCTTGAAATCCTAAAGGGATTCATATGGGTTTCCTAAACCTCAAGTGGACTAAACTCCTTAATTATAAATAAGGCACTAAGGGCTGTAGCTATGCATAACTTTCGCATAATAGAACTTTTGCTTAATTACTCTTTGTCTTCTCAATATTTCCTCAAATCCTTATAGGTCTCTTCATTAGTTGGTGGAGTTTTCCAGCATCTTCTCATCTTCTTTGACTATTATTAGGGTTTGAAGTGAATTTTGGATGCCAATAAATTCCATTTCTACGTTTGCTAAGACTACTAGAATGTAGATCAATTAACATATAATATATAAATTTTAAAAGATATCCCAAATTAATAAAAAGAGGGCTCTATCCTAGAATTGATCCACAAAAGAATTGATAAGATTACTTTGGTTCAAAGTTAGTTCTAAGTATGGTTGATTTGATTCTAGTCCAAAATTTTGGAACAAATCTTGATGGTACCAATTCCAGGTGTTGGCCTATAACTGACTCAGTGTGACATATGATCACCCCTACCTCATATGATTCATAACATGATGCTGCTACATTTTGATAAAAGCATCGACCTTGTTGTTTAGCACCATACAAAGGTGGTTATTAATATCGAGCCAAATACTAACTTTTCTCTTAGTAGTTTAGAAAAAATGGAGAGATGAATATGTTATATGAAACTTTGGAAGGGAAAAGCATTTTCCTGAATGACATACCGGCAACAACATATATTTTGAAGAGTGAAGCTTTAAGATTCATGCTTTAGTAATGATAATGATAATGATGATGACAAAGAATGTGTAGGTCTAATTATATCTATAATTGAATCCAAAACCTCTTCCCAAGAAGAGAGGTAAAACCAACTAGACATAGATCCAACCAAATGCTCAAAATGTTCATCCCCAATTCCAACCGATCACTTTCTAGGTATAGATTAATTAAAACTTTCCTCATTTGGCTCTAAGTTTAGGGGTCCAATATTGAAATTTGTAATTAATTATTTTCACTTTATTTTTTCCTTTCTTATTAATTTGGATCAGATTTTATTAGATTAATTGACCATGATTGATTTTATGAGATCCATATGCAACATAATCCATGGTCAATCTTAAGGTTGGGAAAATGAAACATGGACTCGCTTATCTCCATGAACCCACTTAGAAGAAATGGATTTGGATGGATTTTTCTTAAAAATATGTTGATGTTAGGTTTGTATAAAATTAACTTAATCATAAATGGATGGGTTAGATTTAGTCCCCCAACATGATGGATCACCCAGGCAATTTGATAGGAAATCACCCAGCTCTCAGACACAGCATTGTTAACAATCTCCTTTATTTTTTGATCTAGATAGGATCATTAAAAAATATGCATCTATAAAGGATAACAAAAAAAAAAAAGAGCCAGAAGGTTTTATGTTATTGATTGCATTTTAGTCAATTTTATTCTTAATTAATTTATGATCATCAAATATCATAATTTTTTAAGTTTCCATAAACAAAGATGAAAAATTTGATGTTAAATTTAATTTTGTTTATTTATGACCTTTGCATGTTGGGCGTAAAGGAGATGAATTTGAATAAACTAAGGCTACTAGCTCAAGCTTTAGCTAAATTTTCCATCATCCTAACTCAAGCTCGGATAGAGCTCATCATAAGCTAAACAACCTTGGCTTGAGTTCAACTAAACAAAATTTGAGCTAGCCTAAAATTGGTTCACTAAGCATAAAAACTAGGAGCATACGCTGTGTGATAGAATGGTGGAGAACGAAGGTGCAACAATAGAGAGAAAATAGTGAGGGTGTTGGTAAGGGATGCCAACATTAATTCATATTGATGATACCATGTCATCATGGAATATATCATATAATTAATGCGGCAAGGTAGATTATAGTTAGAAGCTTGAGGAGTAGGTGAAAGTACTAGTAGAGCTAGGGAGGGTAGTAGTTACAAGGCTAAGAGATTGAGAAGAGAAGGGAGTAAGAGAAATTTGAGAAGTGGGATCATGATGGTATAGAGCTACTAGCAATAGTTAGGGCACATAAAAATAAAATGTATTTATATATTATATCAAGATGAATATTAGTAAGCTAGACTTAACTTATATTTAGCTCATTTATAGTTGGAGCATATAAGATTGGCTTAAGTTTGGCTTGTTTATTAATTGGGCGAACCTAATTTGAGCTAAATTTTAAGTCAAACACAAATTGTTCATTAACAACTTTCTCATTTGACTTTCTTATTGCATGCCATTTTTCCTTTTTTTAGTTATATGAATGAATGATGAGTAAAAATTTAAATGAGTTGGCAGATAGATATAGGTTTATATTAAATAAATGGGTTGGGTAGGAGTTTACAATTTTCAACTCAATTATAAATAAGTTGATTATGAGTTTAGTGCTTTTTGATTAGAATCTAATTCAATATGATTGGATCATGCAACCTACTTGAGCCACCCCTAAGTAGTTTAAGTTTGAATAGCATACTTGTTCTTAAATTCAAGTTTATTTTAAGTCTAAATTGGATTAAAACTATGTCTAACATACCAACTTAACCCCATATGCACCTATACCTACATTTAATTACTATATATAGAAGTCATGTACACCACATACCATATCTCCAATATGAGTTGCAATATAGACTTTGTTCCTCATTTAGAGGTCAACGGAGGGCTATAAAATGAGGAGGCTAAAAGAAGTTAAGGGGCACACTACATTATCTCAAATGAGGTCAGGATTCATGATCAATGTAGCTAATTCCAACCTCCAACCCATCCCAAGCTTCCAAATTTGGCCCAACCCATGTAAAAAAAAAGATAATTTTATTATAGAAATGAACAATAAGCATATCCATTGTAGGATATTAGTTTCTTGAACATTTTTTATCCAAATGAGAAAACATTTTGTTGTGGACAAAATCCTATCCAATTAGCTCAAGCATGTAGTAATATTTGCATTTTGTGCAACTTAAAGGAATTAGTTGAAAGTTTTCATTAGTAGCTAGGCTAGGGAGATCTTGGCTATATCAAAAGCTAGTAAGGTATTGTATATTTTTCTTTAAACTATACCTACATCCCCTATGCCCATATTCTACAAATAGATGAACAATCCTCTTAGTAATATGGATCCTATTTGTAATATATAGGAAAGTTATTATCATTCAAAAATGAGTATTTATTGCCGCTCAAAAATTTGAAAATTTTATGGTACTTGTCAATGTTTAGAGACCTTGGTAAGTGGGCCAGATACATCCAACTTGCCACTTGCAAGCTTAGATGGGTTGGATAACTTCCAAACCTATAATTATATACAAAACCATACAAACCATTGACCTAAACTCTCTCACTGCTTGAATGGCATATATCTAATAGCATAAACCCACCTAGGTCAACAAATCCTAGTATCTATAGGAAAAAAATAAAAGAAAAAAGGTATGACTAAATTAGCCTCCTATGAATAATTAATTAGTCTTTCTTTTACAATGTCTTCTTTCTAAATTAACAACAAATTCTATTAGTAATATCAAAATTTTTATTATTCATGCTTTATTACAAATAACATGTTTTCTACCAATTTCTAACCCCATTGATTACAATGTTACATTTCCCTCTAGTCCATCTTCTACAATAGTTATAGAAAGAATACCTTAATATTTTTTTATTTGCTTTAATTTACTCTTTCTAAACTTACAAACATGACACATGCATTCCACTTGTCAGAATTATAGACAAGTATTATTGTAGTTTTTGTTATACAATTAAAGATATGATGGTTGATATTTAAGTCATTATTCATGTTAATTAAGAGTGAAGAGAAACATATTAATCATGGTAGATATGTGGGTGCAATTTAGATATTTTTCTATCGATGACCAAACCAAATTTTATTTGCTTTCTAACATAGTTTCTTACAGCTCTCATACAAGGAATGGTTTTTATAAGTTATATCATTATATCCAATGAAATAAATGGTTATTAGTTCATAATATATAATTTGATTTGGATTTAATGATATTAATAAAATCTCAATTGATTTGATAAATAATAATTAAAAGCAACTATGATAATAGTTTTAATTATATAATTAAAGACATATTGCCAAAAATTTAAATCATTCACATTAATTAAATGTGAAGAGAAATGCATTAATCATAGAGTGAGGGAAAACATGGTAATGAAGATGTATGTGTGCATTTTAGGCAATTTTCATGGTTGACCAAATTTAAGGCTGATCAAACCTAGTTATATATTTTTTTTGAGTATTATAGGGATAGATAGATAATGAATAGCGATCAGTCAATTCAACATCTTAGAGAATCCCTCCAATTCTATATAAACCACTAGCTCCCCATTCTTCTCATTTCATCTACTTTCTTCTCATTTCATCTTGCTGAGTTGTAATGGAGTGCTTCAGGCAAATGCCTCTAGCTATGTTCTTGCTTGTTCTCTTCCTTGTGGCCTTTGGTTCTTCTCTTTCTTTTTATCTTTCTCTTTCATCTCTTCTCTTACTTTTTAACAGCTATTTGTAGTAATTTTCCTTAGTTTTAAGTATGAATTTTAAGACCTTAACTATATGCTTGATAGGTTGAGTTTTAACTGTCTTATTTATTCTTCTTAAAAGAGATGGGGACGCGTGTGGTGGAGGGGAGGACATGCAAGTCTCGAAGTCACAAGTTCTTAGGAAGATGTCATAGTAATTCAAATTGTGCAACTATATGCTCGACTGAGGGCTTTGAAGGAGGACGTTGCAGGCACATTATTCTTTGCAGATGCGTATGCAGCAAGAATTGTTGATGATCTTAACCCTCATGTGTGATGGAGTTGATTATGTGATTTGAGTGCTTTTAGAATAAAACATGTCTTAGTTTTGTGACATGTTAGAAATAAGTCTTTTTATGCTATCAAACTTGAATAATTATGGTTATAATTATGAATATTCTTGTTAAGTTAAATGAGTAAGCTTTTATTTTGCCATGATTTAGTGTGACTATTTGTGCATTTAATCCTCAATTGAAGGATGTGGCCTAAAACTCCAATATAGAATAGAGGGAAAAAAAGTGCCATTACCTGTTATGATTGGGATTATCCATGAAGATCTTGGATTTTACCTATGCTGCATCATTCAACATTGCTTAGGCTAGTTCAAGAAAATTTGAGTAACATACAAAAAAAAGTATTTAAAAAAAATCAACGAAAGAATATTGCTAATAACTATTTCCTTCTAGAATGCTATTAGTTGGATTAGATTTGGGCATCACCTAACCAAAACCCAACCTAGTTAGGCATTTGGGTCTACATTTGGATCATGTATCTATCTAGTTAGATTGGGTTTAGATTTGAGTTAGATTGGCCCTGGATCAAGGTCCAAGTCTTCAGATGCTATTATTATTTTAAAACTCAACTCCCTTCATCTTCTCGATATGATTTACTAAGTCCCTTCATCTTCTGAATATGATTTACTTATGATAATCTCAATGCATAATTAAAATGTCTTATAAGTGGTACGAGTGATGTTATATGTAAATTCTATTATCGAATATTGGGTATGGATCAATTTCAACATTGGAGAGGATAGGGTTGAAAGAAAATAGACCCACCTCTTACTGTTTATATGACAAATTTCAGGTTGAGATAGTTTTTATCAAAGACACCCCTCCCCTCCAACCCAAAAAATAAAAAACTATATGGGCTAATATGGATCCTTTCCATGTAGGATTATAGTTAACTATCGATAGCTCTAATTCTTACTTGCTGAATTGTGTGAGAAGACTTGATGAATAAAATAATAAACTAAATTTCAGTCACTCCCATTACCATCACTTTATAAAAAGTTGGCAAATTAACATTTTTGATTAAGAATCATTCCTCTTTATGCATCAAATAAAGGGTATGTGTGCTAATATTAATTGTGATCTTGAGAATATATAGATCAAGTTATGTTGGCGAAATCCGTCTTTTTATTTCCTTATCTCTTCCTTCTTCCTCCTCTTTTAAATGTGATAGCCTAGGTTTAAAGCAATGGGTTGCAGGGTTGCAAAAGGATTAGGGCAACCCATGATCAAGTCTAATTCCTAGGTCTAAATTAGACCCATTCTTGCCTAATTTTGTAATCTCATTGATCATGTCTGGATCAAAAAATATGTATTTTTTTTTTAAAAAAAAAGTTGTGAGGTCTTAATCACTTGTTTCTAACATGATTCCAACGCAACACAAGTCATGTACTATCTAGTTTTAAAATAGGTCTAGTCGTAGATGATGGAACCTTGCCTGGCTTGGATTGATCTAATTCAATCCAAAAATCTGACTTTAAGTTTCCTTACACCTTCCATTATTCATCTACCGAGCTTATTTGAGTCTACAAGTTTTGTGATAAGACTATCCATTTATTTTTTGAGTGTTAAATTATGATTAAATCCCATTAGTATGGACATTAAAAGTCTTAGAGATCCAAATTAAGACCTTTTTTAATTTCTTTTAAATGTTATTTATATTATTATTAAAGTTTCTTTTAAATATATGATGATTGGTTCCCATTTGGTTATCTTAGATAGGCTCTAGATTTTGAGTCAGTTAGACCTGGATTCGTTGGGTTATGTTTGGGTAACTGGAGACCTCACCTAGCCATGAATGTTCTAATGGGAGTTTTTAATGGAACCTACTTACCTAGTTTTGTAAATAAGTTGGGCCCAATTCTAAAATAGTGTACCAAGATGTTTTGCTTGTCTCGATCTATACATGGTCTCATAGGAAGCCTAGTTCTAGCCATGGATAAGAACTAATGGTCTACGAACAATGGTGAATGCAGTGTGAAAAATGAGGATATACAATAACAACATGGAAAAACCATGTGACATGGTGAAATGGGATTTGGTAGCAATCATTACATGTTCTAGGTTGTATTAATGGAGTTACAAAGGACCCCCTCATCCATGCATGTTGCATATATGTTGATGTGAACAAATTTCGATTTCTTTTTCCTATAACAATTATTGTACACATTGGTCGACAATTTACTAAATCATTGAGAAGCAATAATTTGACTTGATTTTGTTGTTGAATTGTTAGAGATAGCTTTTTAACAAAACCCATAAAGTATGTATGTGTGTAGTTTGTATTACACTTCAATACTTTATGGCTTAAACTAAATGACACTTTATGGCTTAAATGAATCATTTTGTTGATACTCATGTCTTATTACCTGAAGAAGTTTTCAAAGGTGCTCATATAAACATATACTTTATAATAAACATGGTAAGCATGGAATTTCTCTATCTTGGATGATTATAGAAGGTAATCCTTTTAAAAGTTTGGCTTGAAAAAAAAAAACTTTGTGGGACTTTTCATGGCAAGACCATGAAAGCATTTTTTAGTAAAGAAATCAAACTTCAGAACTTGTCAAAGTTATAGTGAATGTTGCATGTAACATATTTTGAGGGAAAGGTGTATGGCATTGTTACATGGAAAAGGGAAGCATAAAATGAGATTGTTACAAGATGAAAGTCAGAATAGGAGGATTCTTGGACAATTATTTTTACTTAGACTTTATTTTAGAGACATGAAACTATTTATTGGCAACAACAAAGACCTTCTTGGACTAAACTTAATAACTATGGATGAAAAACCCAGCCCTAAAAAACTTGGTTTTACAATCTTAAACCAGAGTTTAGGTTAAGTAAATAGGTTCTTAGAATAAGTGGGCTAAGGTTCTTAATGAGCCAAGGCCATTAATAAGCCTTAAAAAGAAAAAAAGAAGACTTACCATCGAAATAGGGGAGACTCCCAGACAAATTGGGATTTCATTCCTTGTCTCCAAATTAGGAAAAGAATCCCGATCAAGCCAGAACCCAAAACTTGGTGAAAGGAGGATTAAGAGGATTTAATCTTCTATAAAATGATGAACCCTAGGTTCATCTAAGAATCATAAGGATGGCTAGCAGCAGGAGAGGAAGAGCTTCGGAAAGTTGCAAACATGGGATCTTGGGAGCTATCGGAGAAGGCATCAGGGAGGTAAGTTCTCTTCCTCCTTCCCCTTATTCCCTATCCTTCTTCCTAAACCTAGCAAGCTGTTGGATAGCTACCAGTGATGGATATTTCTAGCCAAAGAAAGGGTCGGATGCCCTATTCCTCTTGATATTCATACTAGGATTTTATAGCATGCAGAGGACCATCGGTTATGCTTGGAAGTTAGGATCACTGATGATTCCTAAAACTTAGCACCCTCCGGCCATGAAGCATGGAAGCAAGCCATTGAACCACCATTGTCCTAGTCCCTGTTTCATGAGAAATTGGGACCCTAGCTAGGCTTCGATCAGGCCATCACTTTGGCAAAGGTCAAGGTTAGAAGTTCATCGAAGCTCACCGACTCTTGGGGAAGTATTCGACTATCTTAAGCCTAGTCATCTATATCCAAAAAGGGCTTTAATCTAGAACCTAACCAATGGTTTCTTGCCATCATAGCCTGGCTTTAGCTGGCCAGGGGTGTGGAGGAAAGGGTAGTTAGTTACCAGCCAACCAAGCCAGCCAGATGAGTAGAGTTCGATCGGTCAGGATTGCTGTCAAAGGAAGGAAATAGTATCGGATTCATAAGAGGAGAAATCCTATATTTTGAGCCTTAGAAATGTTATACCACATGTCCCTTAGCTGGCCAATTGACCTAAATGCCCTTCTAAGCAATTTAATACCATACATGTCCTTTCTTTTGTGATAATGATGCAGGGTTCTTTTCTTAAACAAATCCAAGAATGATGCGTATGTCCTTCTAATTTCAAATTGATGCATGTGTCCCTTGGAGTTGAACCAAGTTAAGAATAAGCCTGGAGTAACTATTCCAGGATAGTTATTCCAAGAATAAATAATTCAGATAGATTACTCAGAACCAAATTTGCAAGAATAGCATTTAAATTAGGGCTTTAGTAGTGTTAACTGATTAATTCAATAGTAAAACCTAATCCAAATAGCAAACCCTAGAATTATCAGATAAAGAATATTACCACCATGACCCTAGGAAAGGAACTTAGGGCTTGGAAATATTGAGTCATAAACTAATGGGTGGGATTTAATTTAATAAGAACAAATATGGACATGTGCTTATTAAACCTAGATTATATGTTAGGTCTAGAAAAGGAGCCCTCAGTTGTAATAGCTGATTTTCTTACATCTGTTAGGTAAGTAGTATTTGACCACTTCTATAATTTATCATATTTTAAATAATTAAATATTTATCACCTTTAAGATGATTTATTTATGAATATTGCATGCCATGTATATTAACTATGTTGCCATGATTATACTCTAATATTGCTTAATTATAATTCATGATGATTTGATGAAAAGATGTTGGACTAATGATTAATGCAGAAGATTTATTAAGAGATGATGAAACTGAATTTAAGTTTCTAAACCTATCTATGCTAGATGACTTGGATCCCCATTAGTGGGGGTTAAACACTGATAATACCAATGATCTTGAGGACATACAATGGTCGATACCCTGTCAGTGGGGATTAAATGCTAGTGATACCTATGACTTTTGGGGACATATCTTGATTGATACCCTACTTATAGGGGTGAAACACTAGCGAGATGATTCGAGCATAGCAGGATTAAATAACATGACATAACGAGAATTAAAAATATGAAAGATATAGATTATATGTTTTAACTATTAAAATTGTATCATATATTGATATTATGTTACATTTCTAGATGGCTAATCATTGCTTATTGGGCTATGGAGCTCATGATTATTTTATCCTTTTTTTTACAGATTCTACTCAATAGTTGCATGGGGATATTAGTAGGAGAGTGCTTAGATTTACGAGGAAAATAAAGAGCTTATTATTTAGTTTTGTTGAGACTTAGTATTTTAAATAATGGTTTTGTAACTATATTTATTTTTTTATTTACTTGAAAACTTTTAAATTTTATGATTAGAATATTACATTGCTATGTTGTGATATTATGTGAGATGCTTTGCATGTTTATAAGGAACTCCTTATAAGTATGCGGTGGTTGTTAGGACTCCCAACTTGAATTTCGGGTTCGAGGTGTGACAACTTAAGTGGTATCAAAGTGAACTAACCTAGGTAACAAAACAAGAATAAAAGATAAGAATTGAGTGTAGGTAGGTAGATAACAAAAGATAAGGTGGGATGAGCATATTATCAAATAAAGAATAGACATACACTTAGAGAAGGGATTAACGAGTAAACCTAGACGCTAATTTTTTATTCTTTGTGGAATGGGATCACATAGCCCTGCATAGAGGAAGGCAACTTGCTAACAATATTGCTAGGGAATCTTCAAACTGACAAGCTGATGGTACTCCTATGCAGGAAGGAGTGAGCAATCCACTAGAAAATGCTCTGATAGATCCTTAGGGATTAGGAATGCACCAACTGATGCAAACATTAGTTGGTATGATGCAGATATAGCAACAATTACTATAGCAGCAAATGCAACAATAAGCTCAGCAACAATAGTAGGTGGGCCGGACTCATCAAGAATGGAGGAGCAACATCTCAAAATTTAAGAGGCTATCTCCACCTCCATTCAAGGATACCATTGAATCCTCTAAAGTCGAAATATGAATCAAGAAAATGGAGAAAGCCTTTGCAGCACCAAGGTGTTAGGAGAATAAGATAACTTTTGCATAATGCAAAGCATTGTAATATGTAATAAGTACGCAATGCTTAGCCACCTAGAAATATAACATAATATCAAAATACAGATGCATTTTAACAATTTCAAATAAGAAATTTGTATCTTTTATAATCTTAGCTCTCATTATATCATGTCATCTAATCCTACTATGTTTGAATCATTGAGCCAGAGTTTCACTCCCATAGGTGGGGTATCGACCAATGTATGTCCCCAAGATCATGGGTACTATCGGCATTTAACTCCCACTGGTGGGATCTTGACCAATGTATATCCTCCATTGGCATGGGTAACTAGCATTGAACCCCCACTGGTGGGTTCCAAAGTCATCTAGAATAGTTGGGTTTAGAAGCTTAAATTTAGTTTCATCATCTCTTAATAAATCTTATGCATTAAATCATCAGTCCAACATCATTCATCATGAATAATAAATAATCAATATCAGAGTATAAATCATAGCAATCATAGTCAATATGCATGACAGACAATATTCATAACTAAGTAACATAAGAGTTATAAATATTAATTATTTATAAATATGATAAATTCTAAAAGTGACCAATCATTACTTACCTCTTTAGATAAAATTACTGAAAACTAGTTCTCAATTTCTGATGCTCAAAGGCTCCATCAACCTTCTTAATCCTTCAACTTTTACCTTCTTCATCCTTCTAAACTATTGATTTGATATCAAAAGACCTTCATTGAGCCCTATTTGTAGAGAGATTTCATAGAGATAAGAGGTTTCCACTCTTCATAGGATACCAATCTCCTAAAACTAATAAACTTCCTAATTTTTGTAGAATACTGATTTTTTTAAGAAAACTAAAAAGATATATATCCATTAAATATTTAAAAATAGATTTTTGACTCAAAACTAACTTCTAACTCATCCAACATAATTTTAAAATATAAAAATTTAGATAGAAATAACAAAATTTGTCCTTATCTCCATAAATGGTAATTTTGTAATTTATCTGAAGTTCATCAGTATTGATAGATGTTTAAATTGCTCTTATCTTCCTCAATTAAATTTTGATTTGAGTGATTTAAGGTGTGTTAGAAAGCTAACTCAATACTGAATATAGATTCAATGAAAAATTATAATTATATTCTTTTTACAAATTTTTATCTTAATTTAGTTAAATTACATCTTAATTTAAAGTGAGCTAGCCCAAAAGGGCTTGGTCTTACAAATTGAGTGCACCATCATGAATCCAAATTTAATTTAGCCCCTCTTAAGAAAATTTGACAACTAAGAGATTCAAGGTCATTCAATACCTTGATCGTAGCTTCAAGGGGAGACTATGCCAAGGAGAAAACACTCAACGGATTACCTTGAAACCCTACCACTATTCACCCAAGACTCTCTTCTTCCTTAAAACCTTGTGTCCACTCCTTTCATCGTTATGCAAGTATCCCCAAAGCCTCTTGGTAAGCCTCTTTTCCCCTTGAATCCAAAAAAGAGACTTAGTTATAACCCCATGTCCTCTCCTTTTGAGCCTCCATACGATCGACAACATGACACCTTCATATGATAATTGATCCTAAAAGGTAGCCAATCCTCTATGTAAAGGCCCTGATACCTAGTCCTCTACTCTAAAATAAAGTTCTCCTTATTCTTCAACTGCATAAAAAACTCATCGCCATGGTGCCTTTGAGATCGTGGAACCTCGGGTGGTGATGAGGAGGAGGCATTGTCCTCTTTAGTCTGCTATAGGATAGCAACACCTAAGCTTCTTCTTCTAATGAACTGCATCAAGTTCAAGCCCAATGACAAGGAGTAATCTTCTACTCCTCCATGGATTCAAGCCTAGAAGTTGCCTACAACAGCTAGGATTCCTACAAGCAAGGTGACAATAAACTTGAGCTGGCCCACAATAGCCTATGCCCTACAGTCAAATCCTCAAGAATGAACTTCTAAGCCTAGTCTCTATATGAAATATTTCTCCAATAGCCTAAAGCAACTTGCAGCAGCCTGTGCACAATAAGCTAGGTGACTAAGGATTCAAGCCATAAAGCAATCCAACTCCAAAGCCCATGTCCCTATAATGGGCCTCATGTCTAAGCACCTACATGGAGCATTGCTTTAAAGGGTCCAAAGCACCCTGTGCCCTAGGCTCAATACTCAAGTCCTCAAAAAGGGCTTCTAAGCCCATCCCCCCCAAATGGAGCATTGGTCCAGGAGCTTGAAGAAACCATATACTGGCCCAACATCTCTAATGCCTAGGGTCCAAAGTCTTCAAAATAGACCTCTGGGCCCAGTCTATACTTGGAGCATTGCTCCAAAGATCCGTAGCTCGAACCTAAGTCCAAAATGAGCCCAAGCCTAATCTTCCATATAGAGCATTGCTCCAAGGCTCGAAGTAGACCACACGACTCACATCTTTTTGCTTCAACACTTGAGTCATAGCTCCTCTAGAGCATTGCTCCATTATTGAAGTTCTAAAGCATTACTCCATCTTCGAAGGCTAGAGTATTACTCCATAATTGAAGGCTTGGAGTATTGCTCTATGGTTGAAGGCTTGGAGCATTACTCTTTTATTAAAGACCTGCTTCATTATTGAAGACTTGGAGTATTGCTTCATTATTGAAGAGTTAGAGTATTACTCTATTGTTGAAGATTTGGAGCATTATTCCATTATTGGAGACTTAGAGCATTGCTCCATTATTGAAGAATGGAGCTGTCATGCCCCAAATCCGAATTTCAAGCTCGGAGCCAAACACTCATCGCATACTCATAAAGAGTTTCTTATAAATATACAAGGCATCTTACATAATATCATGACTCAGTAGTATAAAGTTCTAATTATAAAAATTAAAAGGTATTCAAGTAATAAAAATATTTAGTTACAGAATACTAGATCTCAATAAAACTAATTAATAAAATCTTTATTCTCCTCACACATCTAAGCATTCTTTTAGTTGCATCCCCACACAGCTATTGAGCATAATATGAAAAAATGATAAAATAATTGAGCTCCACAGCCCAGTAAACAATAATTAACCATCTAGAAATATAACATGATATCAATATATAAATGCAATTTAACAGTTTAAAACAAATAATTTATATCTTTCATAATCTTATTCTCATTATGTCATATCATCTAATCTTATTATGCTCGAATCATCTTACTAGGGTTTCACCCCATAAGTAGGGTTCTAACCAATGTATGTCCTTCCAAGATCATGGGTACTATCAGCATTTAACACCCACTAGTGTGATCTTAGCCAATGCATATCTGCCATTGGTATGAGTATTGATCAACGTTTAACCTCCACCAATGGGATCCAAAGTCATTCAGCATAATAAAGGTTAGAAGCTTAAGTTCAGTTTCATCATCTCTTATTATTCTTATGTACTAAATCATCAATCCAACATCTTCCATCAATTCATCATGAATAATAAATAAGCAATATCAAAGTACAATCATGGCAACATAGTCAATATGCATAGGAAACAATATTCATAACTAAGCATTATAAGGATTATCAATATTAATTATTTAAAAATATAATAAATTTTAGAAATGGCCAATCACAACTTATCTGAGAAATGCAAGTGGCAGTCCCCTACTTAACTTTGAGTTTCTTCCTCAAGGCTTACACATAAGTTAGGCTTAGTCAGGACATGGCCATCTATTTTTGTTAGTTTAAATCTTTTCTTCTCCCATCAGTCTAATGGGTTCAATATTACTAGGCCTTACAATTCCTTCCTAGGGCGTGAGTGTGTTGCCCATTATCTAATAGTTAGGCATGTTCCATACACTTAGGCCAGGGTTTAATCTTTGGTTCATTAACAAGTATAACTTAGATCCTAACTTATATTAGGATTATTTCTTAATTAAGGGTCAAATGACTTAACCCAATTCAGTGCCCAACCCCAACTTGAATCTCACGAATTGGTTTGGTTCATTCCCAAAAGCGAGGGATCAGTTTATTCCTTGAGTTGAGCTTAAGTAACCCCTTAGGTCTTAACCCACTTAACCCTTTAAACTCGCCCATCCAAATAAGAAAGGACAAGCGCGTCATTATGAGATTGCATTCATCAAGGACACACGCGATATTTCAATGATATCGGAAGGGCACGCAGTTCCCTAGGTGATCAGGGACATCGGTATTTTAACCTTGGACCCCAAAATAGGGGTTTCCACGCATCTTCTTGATTCAAGAAGACAACCTCATCCTTGAACGATCCCGATGTCCTGACTTCCTCTTGTCTCCAGCGTCAACCGATCGGTCTTCCGCCTTGTCCCGCGCTCTACCCTCTTAGGTTTGGTGACCCCAGGACCAACGTCAACCCTCCTTCCCTATTTCAAGAAAATAGCGCTGAATCCACTTGGGTTCCATCACAATCTTCTAGGCTTCTGGCTGCCTCATGGCTGGCTAGAGCCTTGTCTACGGCTAACTTAGCATTCATCGGAGGACTCTTGGACCCTATCTACATGCTTCCTACCAGGTTCGGCTCCAACAGATCTTGCTGTGAGTCAAGAATCTGTGAACAGAGGGAACAGGGAAACGACTAATCTAAGGATCCTTACGTTGCGAGGTTGATAACGGATGTTAATCACCGGTGACCCTTCTTTCGCAACCTTTTCTTGGCAATTCCGGCTGTAGTCAAAGTGGTGGCTGGCGGTTGGCTATCACCGGAACTTCCCCATCCAGTGACCTAAATAAAAAAAAAAAAAAAAAAAAAAAAAAAAGCATCTGACCCCTCTCTCGCCTGAATCGTTCGTTCATCGGCAGCCCTTCCTTGGCTAAGCCGGAATATGCTAAGCAAAGGTAAGAAGAATATACTGAGAGGAAGAATGATTACCTCTTCCGATGCCTTCTCCAGCGACCCCTCTGGCTGGACGACTCTTCTCCTCTTTCGTTAGCCACCCCGTCGCCCTCTTCTCCCTTAGGAACAAGACCTAGGTAACAATTATAAGGTAGTTCAGCCCTGCAACTAGCTGAATCCCTCTCCAGCTGGTTAGATTGGTCTCCATTATCGATTGGGAATCATCATCTCCCACTTAAGGAAAGGTGAGAACGGGATCTTCTCTTCCGGTTTGGAAACACGGAACGGGATCCTAGTTTGGGGTCCCGTTTCCTTGTTTCGTTCATGGTTGTTTTTTTTTTTTTTTTTTTTTTTTTTAAATAATAATTCGCCCATTAACAATTTGGCCTATTTATCCATTGGTCCTTGGTTGGCTTAGTCTAGAACCTAGTGTAGGGCTAGGTTTTACCAGAGCATTGCTTTATTGTTGAAGTTTTGAAGCATTTCTCCATTTGATGCCTTAAAGCAAAAGACTAGAATTGTTGCTCCTTCATTATGGTTGTTTCTTATCACCTCCTTTCTACTCTTCTCGATCATCATGTTTCTTATCCGAGGAGTGGGTAGCTACCTTATGCTTCCCTTTGGAATCTTTATATTTATCTACTATGCTCAACAATTCTACTATATCCTTTGGCTCCTTATTTAGTGAAAAACAGAAGCCTATGCATGAGAGTAGCAACTACAATAGATTGTGGCAGATTTTTGAGTTCAAGGACCCTATCATTGAAGTGCATGATGTAGTCCCATAAAGGCTCACCTTTTTGTTGTTTTAGTAGCACCAAGACCATGCTTGTTTTCTTCGATTTGATGTTGCCAATAAAGTGCTCAAGGAACTACCTATTAAGTTCCTTGAATGAGGTAATTGACCTTGATGCGATGCTAGTTGTACTAGGTCTAAGTTGCCTTCTTTAGGATGATTAGGATTCCCTAGATCATTATCAAAGTTTTGTGAGTCTTCAGATGATCTTTGGGATTATTTAAGCCATCACATTGCTTTATCCAAGGCATCTTAAACTTGAGAAACAATGGCTCCTTTATAATCTCCTCCATTAAAGGAGGATCTATATCTATCTCAAGATTGTCCAAGAGATTTAACTCCTTTTGGACTTCCTTGATCACCACCCGAAGGCACACATTCAAATTATTAAGCTATCTCCTCAAGTTAAGATATTTCAATCTAGTCTTTCTAGAGGTGACCAAGGACTCTGTAATGCTAGCTCCATCAACTATTCTGCACATCTCTCTTTGATTTCTTCTAGTTCCTAGGATATCCATGGAGGCTGACCCTTGGTGGCTTTGTTACAGCAGCACTGGTTGCGTCAGTTGCACTTACTGAGAAACGAAGTTCTAGACCAATAAAGTGAGGGCCTAAACCTATTGCTACTATTTTCTAAACTAGATAGTCATGACCACTTCGGGAGGAGGTGAGTTGGGTGTATGATCTCATATCTAGTTTAGGTTGTGCACATATTGCCAACTGCCAACAGGGGCCTTTCTATTGGTTTTAGGTGGCTTAGTTTTTGCTTCACTTCCTATATATGGTGCCAATATAATGCAGGCCAAATCTAGTAACATCTCTAAACAGTAATAGAAAGTTGATAATCGGATAGGGAAGTAAAGGTATTTGCAGGACCAACAATGGGCATGACCACAAATAAGAGATTAGGGAATCAACAATAAGAGCTGCAAAGCAAAAGCAAATACGATAGAAAAGGAAGAGCACCAAGATCTGTTCAATAGGGATCCTTTGATGCTCAAGTCAGTAAGAAATTTTTGATAGTGAAAGTATAGAGGGATGTTTTAAGGTCATAGGTTTTATCAAAAGATGAAAAGAGTCTTGCAAACTAGATCAAACTCGTTCCTTTTATAGCAATATGAAATGTTGTGGATGGTGAGAAAAATTATATAGCAGCTACGATTCCTTTCTGTTCTGAACTCCTTAAAGTCCATTCTACATTGGACTAAGCATATGCTGATTTGTTTTATGCATTGACTTGTTTAGTTGACATGGACTTGATTGCCACATGTCAACCAACTAGTGTTTGAGGAAATTTGTATCATCACTAGTGTTCCTTGAGGGCCAGCCACACTCCTGTTTCAATTTTCACTCCTAATAGCTCTTAATTTGATTTTCATTCCTATGTTTAAAAAATACATCTCAATTAGTTCAAGTCTCAACCTACTAGAAGTGCAAGAGAAGTATCCTCTCAAAAATTTTAGCATAATTATAAAATCATATGATTAATTAAAAAAACTTTAGGGTCCATTTAGTTCAATGTGGGAATTGGAATCAGAATTGGAATAGAAATTGGAATCGCTCATTTCCTCTAACTGTTTGATTCACACGGAAATCAGAAGCTTCATATGGGAATCAGAATTGGAATCAGAATTGGAATTGGATTGATTCCTATTATGTCGTTTGATTCGTCCAAACCTTAGAATAAGAATTAGTTTGGATTTTCAATTTTGCTCCTAAGTCTAAAGCTTCAAATTTTGAAATTTTTTTATTTTTCTTATATGTACTCAATTTAGTATTCATTTCATAAATAAAAAGACATAAAAATTAGTAAATAAAGGCAGATCATAATAAAACTATAATATAATAATATATATTATGATTATGTAAATAAAAGAATATTAAGTTCAAGTCCTTTAAGCACTAAAAAGAAAAAAGGAGAGACCCCCATAGGTTTTCATCCTAGAGTTTTACTAGAGTTTTATTTTTTTAATATACGATTAGGTATACTAAACAAGAGAATTGTCTCTAGTGTATATTACCAAATGCCTGCTACCATTTGTTGTTTATCATCCAATATCCATTGGTCATGTTGTGGAGTGAGAGGAAGAGCATCATGATGATGATTGCATTGTCATAAGAGGGGTCATTGGGTAGAAGAAGAAAGCTGCATCAGATAACAAGAAAAGAGAGGAGGGGTGGGCCAAAAGGATGAGAATGATTACAACAGTTAGAATAGGAATCGTAATATGGAGCAAGAGTTTAGATTTTGAATTCTTCCTAAAACATGGTTCGTATTTCAAATGGAACTAGAATTGGATTTCAATTTTGTCAAAACAAAGTTATTTTGATTCCCGTTCCAGCATCCTATTTTTGTGAACCAAATGGATCTTTAATTAATCATACAATTTAATTATGGTTGATGAACAGAGCTAAAGTTCCTCTCAAGTGCTTTGTATGTTCTGACGTTAGCTAGTACTTAATTCAGCTTTGTTTTTTGGTCAATGTATGCCAAGGAATTACCTAAGGAACTACACTAGCAATCACCAGCCCTTTATAATAAAACTTTCCCTGGATGTAGACACCCATAACCCCATCTCTAAGATTCTTGCACACCTGATCCAGAGGCAAGCGGATGAAGAGGTGATGGATAATCAGGCGTGCAAGTCCGAGACTCCAGGTTGACCTTCCCCTGAGGAAAATTTTAAGAATTAAATACAGGATTTTAAACAAACACGAAAGGAAGTAAAGACTCGAGGGAGTTCAATTCCTAGAAAACATGAGGACGTTCATAAACCAAGGCAGGTTCCGCCGGTTTCGTCACGCACTGGAGTTCCACCCAAAAAAAAAAAAAGAAAGGGTTCGCCACACCCTGGATACCCTAAGAATTGGACATAAAGTCAAGCGTGACAAAAGAGATTGGATGGTAATGGTGCTCTCTGCATGAACATGTAATTTGACAAATTTACAATGACTAGCTTATAGGCACGCCAATGCATGCTTAATTTAATAGAAAGTTATTAAAACTATAGAGAGAGAGAGAGAGGAGAGAAAGAGAGCTAATCCTAGTTACATTCGAATATAGTCAAGCCTATATCTGATCATCTCTCTTATCTTTCGATCGATATAGTTCACTTCTTCCAAAGATGAAAAATATGAAAAATATGGGGTGACTCCGAATCCATATAGATCCAAGAGTGGGGAAACTGACTGAATCTTGAACTTGGTTACATTCAAATATAGATGAATCCTAATCCATATAAAATATTATAAATTTCTCCTCTATATAAACACATGTAGTCCTGGACCTAGGGCATCTTATCCATAAAGTTTAGAGATAGGATCTGTTGGGTGTAAGAGGGTCTAGAATTTGTGAGAGAGTCATATTTTATTTTTTCTCCATTAATAAAATTATTCTAGTCTTTGCTAGATGTAGGTCATCAGATTGAATCGCATTAAATCCTGGTGTTCTTTATTTTTTCTATTTTTTTTCTTTTTCTATAGATCTATGATCCCTGTGCGCATTGCAACACACATACAGTGATAGAGAAATGTTGGAAGGAAGCTAGGTTATTGAGTATTCACTAGAGAGAGTATTTGAATAAGCATCAATAGAAATTTTGTCCTGACCAAAGGGGGATCCACATGAATCGGGTTAGGGTATCCAAGCTCTAACCGAATTTTGGGCGGGTTTTGGGGCAACCAAAATATTTGTGGTTGAGATCAAGGTGGTGCTAGTTTATATACTCTCTGCCCTAAAACCCATCTCGAATCTGTATGTAAATTATAGTTTTATCCTAATGGAGTGACAAGATAATAAGGTGGGCAATGAGATTAGTATATATTTTTACCTTAATCAAAAAAGAAAAGAAGAAAGAGAATAGAGACAAAACAATAGAGTGGGACTAGGTATCCCGTTCCCATAAGGTATGGCATGGGGTCTAAGCTTATTGTCTAGTCAATGCACAGGATAGGATTAAGGTAAGATATGGAAAGTTAAGATCAAGGATGGGGTAGATAAAAACCAACCTAACTTAGCGGGTTGCCATTTTTATAGATAATCAATTTTTTTATCCATTATATAATAGGAGTAGATTTAGGTTTTGAAAATTAATAATAACCCAATCTAATAGGATTAGGTTGGTTCAACTCTAAGTATTAATAGCATTGATTCCAGGTTTAGAGGGCTAGAACCAAAGCACTTTGGATGGGTTCTTGATTCTCAAAGTTGGTTTCTCAATTTCGATATAAAAATTAATTGACCCTCTTTGCGTGAATTATCTACTATCTCTCTTAAATATTAGATTAGTTAATATAGTTGTATGTATATGTCTCTCTCTCTCTATATATATATATGTATATATGTGTGTGTGTATATATATATATATATATATATATATATATATATGTATGTATGTATGTATGTATGTATGCATATGTGTGTGCATATAATTTTATCTGAAATCAGTCTAGAACTAAACCAATTAGATTAGTTCCATTTCAAGTTAGGTTCGGAACTGAATCAATTTAATTATGAGCCCAAAATTCTAAAACCAATCCTGATAGAATCACTTTTGGATTACCCAATTTGACTCTTGCTTACCCTTATAAACCATATGAAATTATCTCACACATGCATTCCATGGAAATGATTTCTTCTTGTGAAGAGTTTTTTCAAGAATATATGCCACCACAGTCATAGGATGTAATGAAGTGTCATTGATCTGGTTGTGTGCTATAACTGCCTCTCCATATCCAATTGAAACAATAAAATTCGAAAGAACAAAAACAAAAATAAGTCATTGTAAATTGTTGTCTTCACTTGTTTATCGTGTCTTTTCATATATGTAAATATTCCTTTTCGTCAACCCTACGAAATTAAGGTGGCAGGTTCCATCGTCGTGCTTCTTAAAAAGAAAAAGGTGAGTCTATAACTTTTTTTATTTTTTATTTTTTATGAATATATGACCATGATCAATGAAACAAGCCCCTCGGCATTTTATAACTTCTTTATGATCGAAACCAATCGATCTAAGTGCAAGTATTGATGTGGGCCCAAAATCACTCTCAACATAGCATCTACTTGTTTTTTCTCTAATTTTTTTTTTTTTTTAAAAAAAAATCTTCTTGGAAACTTCTATGATGTCGTCTATTTGGGTGGATCACGAAAGGTATTCGAAGACACGGCGTTCATAACGTTGCTTATAGAATGAGAAAATTATATCCCACGGGCGGCAATCTGGACCTATTCCTCTTGAACTAGGTATAAAATAATGTCAAAATACCGGCCCGGAAGGCAATAAGCGAGGATGGATTTAAGCCAGGAAGGATTCATTGTCTCATGTCCAAGTCAACCGCCGGTTAGTGAAAGTTTTTGATAAACAGATGGGATCTGCATCATCCGCCGTGACATGTAGCCACGTCATGCCTTATCGAATGAATGCCTGAAATTCTTAATTAATAAAACAAATGCTGTGCTTGTTCCAGCAATAATAAAAAGCGATGCTAGTGCTTCAATATGTCTGGGCATCCATCCCAAACTTCAAGTACCGGCATATGTTTAGAGAAGCTAATCGGATAGTGAATTTTTTAGCTAATTGAACTGTTACGCATGAAATTAGAAACTACTAGGACTCACAGTCGGCCTTACCTCCAGAGCTAAATTATCTTGCCACAGTAAACTTTAGAGGAGTTATTTTTCTGGGATACTAACCTCCTATCTTTTTTTTTTTTGAAAAAAATAATGCTAGTGCAGTTATTCTTCGTAGGGTAGTTAGTTCGCAAGTTATTTTTGTTCAGCTAATTCTTGGAATAACTGCAGTATGAGAATGCCATAAGGAGGCGCTAACCCCCCCCAAAAAAATATTGTTTCAAAAATTAGATGATTCCAACTCTCTGTTAAAATAGTTATTCATGAAATATATAGATTTGATGAGAATTAATTATTTCTTCTTTATTCTTTCCTCTCTTAGCCTTTTGCAAGAATTTTTATGAGAATAATAACAGCGGAGCTTTATTAATAAATTAATTGTTGCCGATTGCATGAATCTTTTTCTTCACTTTCAAAAGAAGACCACATCCATAATACTTAGTACCAAGATAAATCTTGACTACATTATTCTTAAAGGTCAATCTAAAGCCTACATGAAGCATAGCAAGGATCAAAAATAAATTCCATTGAATATCTAAAGCATAAAGTACATTATGAAAATACAATATGCATCCTTCTTACATGACCAGTGTGATAATGCCAACATCTAGCACATCCACACTGGAATCATCCTCCATGTAGACTTTTATGCTTCCAACTGGAATATGATGACATCCTACAAACCCTGTTCGATCTTTCGCTACATGATCAATTGTACCTAAGTCTGCAATCTATATTAGGAGAGATTCAGTGACAAAAATGTTTCTTGAAGTAACAAAATAATCTGAGCAAAAAATAAGACTAGAGTGTACCTTCTTTTCCTTAGTTCACTAATGAGCAAAGTATCCTATTACACCACAATTAAAACAAGTCCTCTTAGACTTGTCCTTGCCAACTTAGTTGCTTCTTTTGCATTTAGTGTTCTTTACTTTGTCTCGATCTATGAAAAAAATAAAAAATATTTTTATGTGCTAATGCTCAGTAAATAAGCCCTAAACATAATTTAAAGGGATCAAATAAGTACAGTGATGCAATTTACAATACATGCTTCAATAATATTTGATAAATAATTCTAATAATGCATGACATTTTAAACAATAATATCAATTTTCAAAGCAATAAATCTTGTATTTATACTTTAATATGTGATAGTAACAAATAAGCTAATTAAACTATGGCCATATATAAACTCTACGAAAAAGTCAAAACAAGTCACTGCATGTAACCCTATAAAGGTGGGTCAAAAATAAGTCACTATATACATTCCTTACTGGGGTGGTCCATCTTCTTACAAGTCCCAAAAGGCAGGGACAACAAAACAAGAATCATAATGTGATTGAGAGTTCATATAGATGTATATAATTAACATAACTTGTTTCACATATAAATTCTTTGCAATTTACTCATACATTTTGAATAATGGATTCATAAGTAAATTTTAATATGATTTAATAATTTTTATCAGAAAACTTAAATAAGGCATGCTGGTAACATAACATGACATATTACTTGATCTAGATTTTCAATAACAAACTATGCAAAAAAATTTACAAAACTTATAATTCAAATTTTTATATCGTAAGATCTTATTAAATATACCTATTACACATCATATATAATTATATAATTTTTGAAATTGCATTAAGAATAATAAAATTTCAAAAAAAATTGTATAATTTAGCAAATATGATATATTCAAATGTATAAATTTTTAAAATATAATAAAATTTAATATATTTATCTAATCCAAGAAATTTGTGTAAATAATTAAAATACTTATAAAATTCTAAAATTTAAACCTTAGTAATTTTAGAAAATACTTTAACTATGATTAGGTTACTTAGATATTTTAAATAAAATTGTTGGAAATTAGTCCTTAAATTTTAATGCTTAAGAGATCAACCTTCTTCATTCAATCCTCACCTTCTGAACTATTAATTTCATATTAAAGAATTTCAATTGAACCCTATAGAAAGAATTTCTGAAGCCAATAAGTTTTTTATATTTCATAAGAGACTAATTCCTAAAAATAATAAACTTCTTAGTTCTTATAGAATACTAATTTTTTTAAGAAAACAAAAGATATAAATATTTAATAAATACTTAAAAATAGATTTTTAACTCAAAACTAACATGTAACTCATCTAATAAGATCGTGAAACATACAATTTTGGATAAAAAAACTAAAAATCATTTTTATCAACATGAATGGCATTTTCATAATTTTTTGAAACTTCGTTAATAGACATATGTTCAAAATGTAGTATAAAGCTAATTCAATACTAGATATCATAAACATAGATTCCATTAGAGATTTTAATTATATTATTTTTAATATTTTTTTTAACTCAATTTGATTAAATTGGAATGTAAGTGAGCTAGTCAAAGAATTGGATCTCACAATTATAATGTGAGAATAGTGAGCCCAGTGAATCATTGGTCACTTCATGACTCCCTACCATTCTTTTTCTTTAAAAAAACTAATCTCTGCTAATTTTAATTAAATCCCTGGACTCTGTTTTTCTTAAGATAAGTCATTACTGTCAGTTTTTTCTTTTTCTTTTTTTTTAAAGAACTCATTGCTGTGATATCTTAGTTTAGAATTTTTCACATAGACGCTGTTCACCCAAAAGCACACTCCCTGCCCTCGTTAATTCCTCCTCCTACCTTGGTCTCGTCCAAAGAAGTTTGGGCTTCCTCCACGAAGGCAAAATGCCAGTCCTTGTCACAGAACAAAAGAAAAAGATTTAATGGATGGCTGCAACCTTAGAAGAAGGATAATATTGATTAATTGGCCGGCCACCAGAGACAAAGCTTCACCACAACTAGCCTTCCCCACAAGGGACTCCCCAGGCGCTGGCTAACTCAGACCAAAGTTAAGTTACGTGTCCATCTAGCTTTCTCACCAATTGGGCGGATCAACGTGCCGTCTAATCTCCTCGGGAGAAAGCCAAAGGGAAAGAGATGGAAGTCCCTATCATTCCCATTGCTATTCCCATTTCCTTAATTCAGTGGGTGCAACCCCTGATTCATTACATACAATTGCTTGTTGGTCAAATGTCAGCCATCAAGTCGATTTCAGCATCACCATGTCGTTGGTTGATTTTTTTTTTTGAATAAAACAAATAGGTCGGCCACGTTATAAGGAGAAGGAAAGAATACTAGTTCCCAATTGAATTCCATTAACATATATTATATAATATTGGATACCAAACTAAGCAACTACTTCCAATAAAAAACTGGAAAGAGAATCTTATGGCGAAGGATTTTGATGACTTACGAGCTCATGGTGGGTGGGCCCCTCGATTCAAACCGCTGAATTTAATCTATATACGAACACACAATGGCATATATGTTGGCGATGATCGACTTAAATGCTTGGCTTCAAATCCGGCCTTCACCGGAACTCTGGAATGATCGACTTAAATGCTTGGCTTCAAATCCGGCCTTCACCGGAACTCTGGAGGGCGTGACCTCCAGGCCATGAAGTCCCTTTAACTTCAAATCTCTTCTTAGAAAACTAAAATATGTTAAACTATGAGTAGGGTCTTTTTAAATAATTCATTTACCTTCCTTAAATATGATTAAAACTAATGAATGCACGCGTGCATCAGCACCGCACATGCAAGCAAAACAAAAACACAGCCTAGGTTTTTTTTTTCCTTAAGATTATGTTTGATTATAAGAAAATTCATAGAAAATAATATTTTTCTAAAAAAAAAGAAAAAATTTATCATATTTTTTGACCTATTATTTTTAACAAATTATTTAGAAAACTAATTTTATTTTTAAAAAAAAATAAAATTTTCATATAACTCTCCTTACAATCAATCAAATATTTCTTTAATTCTCTTAATGGCCAGCGTTTTGTTATGATGTCCTTCAAAATTGCACCACCACGGCAATTACAATAATTTATTAGATAATTGAAAATAAGAAAAATCATAATTGTAAGATATTTAATAAAACTATAGCTGGAATTGAGATTTTATTTAAAAGGAAAAATAGCATAGCAAATATCTTCTTAAGTGATAAAAGGAAAGAAAAACTTATTTTTTTTCTTTTAGAATTTAATGATTGTTCATTTGCTTTTGCTGGAATCAGAAGAAGCGAAAATTGTTATTCATGGTTATAAGTTATATAGCTAACCATTCATAGAATTAGCATATGGCAGAAAGAAAATGCAAGGTTTATTTATGGAGCCCGTTATGTCCGGCTAAAGACTCTGGCAGGCTGCCATCACGCTGATGTTTCCAATACAGAGGACTTCACACCGAATAAGCACAAGCACAGATGGTCTAACCCATAAAATGGAGCCAAACTAGAGTTATTAAAATAAACATCCTTGAGAATATAATAATAACAACAATATGTTAATGGGAATCCACCAACTCTCCAGGCAAATGGAACCAGACCGGAGCAGCGTGATCGTGAAGAAAAAAAAAAAAAAATTTCCCACCCGGGGAAGGCAGCATCAGGGGTTGGGAGTCCTCCCAGAGGTTGACTCCTCCCCTGGGACCGCACCTCCAAAATCCCATGATAACCGCATCCCCCGGACGGGGATCCCAAGCCACAAGTAGCCAGCTTTATTTAACCCGCCATATCTCATCGTCTATTTTCTGAAGCGGACCAACCTAACCCAGCCCTCGTAAACAAACTTTTGCTTCCAACCACCGTTGCCTCCCAGCCGCCTTCTCCCGCTTCTCTCCGCTGCGCTCTACTCTCGGCCTCCACTTACCTCTTCCTCTCGAGCTCTGAGCTCTACGAGCTCCCCCAATGGTGATCGAGAGCCCTCCCTCGTAGCTCCGAGAGGAGGAGCTCTCTGGTTTCCTCTCAAAGGAGCGATCTTTGGCGCTCTAGCGCCCAGGAACGAGTAAAGATGGGGGCTTTCTGACGCTCTGAGCTGGGGACCGAGCGAGTTCTTGGGATTCGTGGTGTTTGCTGCTTTTATTACCAAGAGAATGCCGATTTCTCGTGGTTGTTCAGAGATTTAGCTGCTGGGATGAAGCGATCGCTCCGGTTACCCTTTAGCCTCCTGCTGGTGGTCGCCATCTTCACTGCCCTCAGCTTCCGGGCGGCGCTTCACCGCGGCGTCGGCGACGGATCTTTGCAGGTGCAGGTGGCCGCCGCCGGGAGGCCCCTTAACGCGACGCTTCTGAGGCTGGCGGCGGTGGAGGCCGGGGAGGCGGAGCTGCGTAAGGACGTGGAGGACCTCCTCGACGGGACCTTCCCCGCGGGCGTCGCTGGCGGCCGCGGGGTCAGGTTCCACGCCGTACCCGATCGGCTGCGGGAGAACGGCCTGGAAGAACGGACGCGACCGAGCCCGCGGCTCCCGATCCGTCTCCGGTCACCCAAGGACTACCAGATCTTCCCGGAGGTCCGCCGCGCCCTCCACGACTGGTTCCGGAACCGCCGCTTCCAGCCGGTGGTCATGGCGGAGCTCGCCGCCCTCGTCAAGGGCCCCATCGACCGGCACCTCGGCCGCCCCGACGCCGGCCGCCGCTACGGTTCGTGCGCCGTCGTGGGGAACAGTGGGATCCTCCTCAAGAGCGAGTACGGCAATCTGATCGACGGCCACGACCTCGTCATCCGCCTTAACAACGCCCGCACCAAAGGCTACGAGCGGAATGTTGGATCAAAAACCGGTCTTTCCTTCGTGAACAGCAACATTCTCCACCTCTGCGCCCGGAGGCAGGGCTGCTTCTGCCACCCTTACGGCGAAGACGTCCCCATGATCATGTACATTTGCCAAGCCGTCCACTTTCTCGACTACACCATCTGCAATTCCTCCCGCAAGGCTCCCCTCCTCATCACCGACGCCCGGTTCGATGTGCTCTGTGCTAGGATTGTGAAGTACTACTCTCTGAAGCGGTTCGTTGATGAGACCGGCAAGCTGCCGGAGGAGTGGGGCAAGGACCATGATGAGAAAATGTTCCATTACTCGTCAGGGATGCAGGCCATAATGCTTGCTTTGGGAATTTGCGATCAAGTTAGTGTTTTTGGATTCGGGAAGTCATCAGAGGCAAAGCACCATTACCACACCAACCAGAAGGCCGAGCTGGACTTGCATGATTATGAGGCAGAGTATGCCTTCTACCGCGACCTGGTCGAGAGGCCGAAGGTAATACCATTCCTCGAGGATTCTGGATTTGAGGTTCCTCCAATTGTGTTTTATCATTGAGCTGTTTGTTTGATTCGATTTGTTGGGTCTCCTTGGCCACCGCATAATTGTAATTTTGCATGAAGAAAGTGTAAATCGAGAAATGATAAACTGTAAAAGTACAAGAAAATTGTTTGGTAGATTCTTCATGAGTCTTAGCTATGTGGATAGCTGCTGATGTAAAATTAAAGGAAAGATTTTTGTTACTAGTCAAATTAAATTCTGGAGGTGAAATTTTGAGATTTGTTCACTTGCTTTTGTACCGTGAAAAATCACACAGTAAATTATAGATCCTTATTTATTGTGAGATGGTAGGTCCTCTGAGACCTACATCATACTTCATTGAATGGGACATAAGATTCATTTGGTTCTTATAAATGCACCATTCCTCAGTTGGAGTATCTGTGGGCCTTTGCACCAATATTTTTCTCCTCTTTTATTCAAAGGACAGTGGCATACAACATACTGTGAATTCTTTTCTTTTCCTTTTCTTTTGCAGAGTTCACATGTGACATTTGGATTTTTGAGTATAGGTCAGGCTGCTTGACTTTTCTGGTTTTCTAACTAGGCAGTGCTAATAGGGGGAAAGTTATCTTCCAGATGACATTGAGTGTTCTGGTTACTGCAATGACCTAAATTAGTGGTGAGGGGCCATTGTAATGCACTCATTGCAACTATCTACTTGTCATCCGTATGTTGACTCTGCCTCTCAGCTGGCCCTTTGTGAATCATCCCCACCCTTCCTTAATACCAGTATGTCATAGAGTGGGGCGGTAAGTGCATGATAATAACTGCGGCAGTGTCTTTTCCTGCATGTACCTTTGATTCTTTATGACATCTGAATATCTTTTCGTTCTGGCCTTTAAGTGACTGATGTAGCAATAATAACTTCTGAAGATTTTTGTTTCCATGACTTTCTTCTCATCAACATATTATCATGTAATGAGGTTTTAGTAGTTGCATGATTTATAGAAGCACATTTATTACCTGTTTGTGGTTAGTTGCATTCTGTATATAAGCAGAAGTATTTCCTTTTTTGTTTACTTATTTGACAGGTCATCAGATGCTGGAGCAAGCAATTAACTTACTCCAAGACACGGGAGTTGATGTGGTAGCCAATTTTGCACATCTAGTTATAGCATTTCATTACATCTGTTGATTTAAAAGCATCTCTTGATGATACTGAGATAATTATATGCATAATATATGTGTTTGCTTCACTCAATGAAATTTTCTTTGGGGATAGAAAAGTAAAATTGTATTCATCAATGCCTCATTAATGAGTTCACATTTTAATTTAATAGCGCTAATCAACATGCATTTGGTTGTATTTTGGAACATCAAATGGTTATTCTTATTTATCTGCACCATGAACTTAAGAGGCATGTCCATTCATTTCTTTATATTCTTTTTATTTTATTTTATTTTACTATTTAATGTTCTGTTGAAAGCATATCTTCCTTGTAATGGATAGAAAATTAACATATTACTTTCAGTTTTAATATTTTCACTGCATATATTATACAACATCCTGTGTACCAGGAGCAGAGTATGCTTTTAATTTTCTATTGTCTTGATTTGTTAATAACAGTCCTTTGAACAGCAATACTGGAAAGCACATTGAAGTCTGTGTGAGATATTGGAAGCACCAGCTGGTCCTTTCGGGACTGGCAGGTAGCATGAGTTTGTCACTATGAAATCATATAGGCATTAAACCAGTTAGGATCTGTAAATCTGCTTGTACTAATTTCTTAAGCAAAGGAATTTTTCGGTTGTTCACCTATGAATGCTTTCTTGGTGGGCAGAATCGCAAGTATTGAAATGTAGGTTTAGCTAGAGTAGTAGATAATGGTTCATAGATTGAACATTGCCGACTAATCTATCTCCTTTATGAGTGACAATTACAAGTAATTTATCTAGACTACTTTAGATAAAGAGGGAAATGGATAGACAACTGCACGTGGTCACGTACATTCATGTTTTACATTGTGTGTGCTCTTGGTGTAACGCATTCAATTTTCACTTCAATGGCCTTTTTTTTGCCATTGTTGTTCTTTTTCTCCACATTTTGAATTCTCTAGCTGTTAATATAATTCTTAAAATAATGTCAGCTACCTTCACCCAGAGGAAGCTTTCTTAGTATGCCTTCCACTAGATGTTTCTCTGGCTTATTAATAGAAAGACGCTTTTATGAGCCTGAAACAAACAATCATGCTTAGCTTTTTAGTGCCTTTGATGCTTTGTTCACTGTTATTTTCCACATGTCCTCTTTTTTATTTGCTCATCTGATGCTCACAAAATGAACCAGATAAGACGGATAAGCTGACAAACAGTTTATGACAGCTGCAAAATAGAACAGTATTCTTTTCTGCTTGTCACATTTTCACTATTCAACAGCTCTCCTTGGAATCACTAGGAAACTAAATCACTAGGAAACTAGTTATTAATTCCATATTGGGGGTTCCTGTGGTCATGTTTGATAGAAATGAAACAGAATCTGATAATGAAGTAATTCAATTACGGTTTACAACTCTGCTGTTGGCCACAGACATGCTTCAGATTATTCCTCAGACTGATGAATAGTACATTGTTATAAAATGTTCTAACGGTAATTATTTGGATGTGATGATATTATTTTTTCAGAGACAAGCGTATCCATTTGTCTTTTTGCTTGAGGACGATGATAAAAACCACTAGGCTTAATCTATGATACTTAGTCGTAGCCTCACAATTGTGCAAGTAACATAAATCACTGCCTATTTTTGTTATTTAATGGAGATGGCTGTAAAATGGGCCTCATTTTGTTGTCATCAACTTTCTGTACTTGACCATGTAATTAGCATTCTTTAATCTTCTTTCAGTGGAGTTTCCCTTTTATTTTATTTTATTTTTTTTCTTTATGTATTTGCTCTAGGTAAGGAATGATGCTCTACTAATGAAAAAGTTTTTGGTTTTGATAAAGGTAACTTTATTAAGTGGCTTGCAACTATACAACAAAAATGTACATTTTCTGACAGCATTTATAGGATTTAAAGCTGCATTCTGTTTTTGTATCTTTGTCCTCTGAAAACAGGCTTAACTTATTTAAGGCCACTTGTATTGCATGTGAAAAATAACTGTATAGAGAAAGGTATAACGAGATCTGCTGAGCCAAGAGTGCAGGACTTTTTTAGATCTTCAGCTGAAATAGTGAAGCATAAATTGTACTTTTTGAAGGCTGAGTTTTATCTCTTTGATTTCCAATATAGTACAGATTTTGGAATTTTGATCAGGTGTAACAGCAGGACACTACAAACTCATTTTATTTGGTGAAATTAAATATTCTCGCCAATCTCGATAACTTTAGTTGCAATATCATCTGTTATTGAATGCTAGTTGTAGCTGACCATTAAGATCAGTGTGCTTCTTGATTTTTTTTCTTTTATATAAAACTGCATGCAATGGGAGTCTTTTCATCCAGGAGATTACACATACAAATACTTAGGTGCCCTCCAGTTTGGAAATAGTAGTGGTTTTCCTAGTTGAGGCTTCCTAATTATCATGGCCATCCTAATCTGATTTGCCACTATCCCCTTCGGTATACCCTATCAGTTTTGAAACTGGAATTTTGTATTAGACATGCAAATATCTAGCTGATCTGAGGTTGGACAAGATTCATTTGTATTATATATGGCAGCTTGTTAAAGTGGTTAATAACGCTATTGCATTCCTGGGTATCTTGGAAGATAGAATGACAAATATCTTTGCAGTCCCCGGTTAGTGTAGAAAATACCATCTATCTTGCAGGGAGAATGTTGATGCCAACAATCAACGAGTCTCATGCATAAGAGCTACAAGCTCTTGTGCAATCCATGGTTATGGATCCATGGGCGTGGACACATTAGTATGGTAAAAAAATTGAAAGTGCTTTCATTGTCGTAACATAAGAAATCTCCTTTCATTGTCGTAACATAAGAAATCTCTTCATCTTAATACATTTTTTTAATTTATGTGGTCTTATTTGAGCAGAATTCAAGTTTTTAAAAATATGAATTCGGGATTATATTTCTCGAATATAATTTTTAAGGTTTGAGATTTTAGACTAAATTTTATTACTATGATGTAACGTACTTTCTCTTTTGATATAAATTTGATGGTTAGATATATATAAGTCCCGTGTGTGTGTGTGTGTATATATATATATATATATATATATATGTGAAAGTAAATAAAAGCAATATGCCTATATAAGTGTCTAAGTGAAAATCACTTATTATAAACTTAACTGGCAAATATATTCAAATTATAATTTAAAGGGTTCTCTACTTATAGCGTTACGTCATACTAATATATCTATTAATATTTTATTTACTTTGAAAATGGTGTGAAATTGTTAAAATTTTTTATTTTGAAGATAACTAGCCATTTGTAGTTGCTACTTTTCTTAAAATTTGGGAAACTCTTTTGCAGGTTAATTTCTTTAGCCAAGAGATACATCATTCTAAAACTTTGACAGATTAGTATTTTTTTTTAAAAAAATACATTATTTCTCTCCTATATATATATATATCTTGGATTGTGCTACTCCTTATTACTCTAGTCCATATATTTACTCTTATACTCCTCTTTTCAGAACTAAAAAAAGTTAATAATCTCATAGTTTTTCTTTCTACTGTATCATTTCATCTCTTTTCTCAAAAGTGAAATATTTTTATTTTATTATAATAATAATAATAATAATTATTACAATTGTTCCCCTTAAGGCTATTGTTATTTTTACTGTTATTACTACCATAGGTGCATAAATAATAATGCTTTATACTTTGGAATGCAATCTAAAATGCACAAAGTGCGGGACTCTGCATCTTATAGGCTGTAATTGTTATAAAATCTATCTATATAGTAAAAGAATAATTATATATTTAAGAAAGTACCTTAAAGTGGAATGTTTTCTTCCTCGTATGCTTAGCTTCCTTTTTTACTAGTTATTTTTGTACGTTTTCTTCTGTATTGTAGATGGATACCGACACGACCCAGATATGCTTTATTATAACTTGAAAGTTACCCCTTGGCTCGCAAAAAGGAGTTTGAGTTTGAGTTTGAGTCTTAAGCGAAGGGATATTTTATGTAAGGATGGGACTGTCAGATGGGACTCCCTGTCGATTCGGTACTCGAAATATATTCCTTGTCCTGCGCACATCCGTTGATGATTTTCTAGGAGAGATAAACGGAATCGTATGAGGTTTATGGTACGGTATTGATCAGTCTCCAAGAGGCTTTTTTATAAATAGGTGAAATTTTTTTTTTTAATAAATTCAGAGTGGAAACGAATTTTTTTAAAAAAAGGATTAAAGGATTAAAGTTAAAAATATGGCATTTTTTCGGTCAAAAATACGTTCCGTCAGTGCTAGCGGAACTGGCACGGTGGTAGGTAAAAGACGCCACTCAGAATATGCGGGAGGGTGGGTGCACGCTCGGGAGGGAACGGGGGGAGGAGATCTGGAGGGCGGAGGGACGGGGGCCGGGAGAGAAGGGGGGATGTGCACAGGAGGGAAGAAAGAGGGAGTGGGGGCTCGGGAAGGCCGTGAGGGGGTTGCACGGGAGGAAAGAAAGAGGGACTGGATGCCGAGAGAGAAGGAGGGGGGGCGCTCGTGAGGGAAAAACGAGGGAGTGGGGGCTCGGGAAGGCCGTGAGGGGGTTGCACGGGAGGAAAGAAAGACGGAGTGGGGGCTCGGAAAGCGGGGAGGGAGGGCTCGTGAGGGAAGGGCGTGAGGCACGGGAGGGAAGAGGGAGTGGGAGCGCGGCCAAGGAGGGTATTACGAAAAAATGCCACTTAGGAGAAAACGCCACTCTGAGGGGCGTTTTGAAAAAAGCCACTTAGGAGAAAACGTCACTCTGAGTGGCGTTTTGAAAAACGCCATCAGCCCCTCCACGCTGGCGGATGGGGCGTTTTTTTTTTAAAAAAACGTCATTTGTGTTTTTCACTTTAACACCATTCCTATAAATAGTTTCGTTTTTCTCCCTAAATTTGTTAAAAAAAAAAATTTTAACTCTAATTATAAAAACAGCTCTTCAACTTCTAGTTTTTTCGGCGTGTGTAATGCGTGAGAGTTTTGCCGGATAGCACGGATGCATGTGATTTTTTTTTTTTTTTGAGTCCTAGTTAACATATTTTATTCGTACAGCTTAATGGATACGTTTAAAATATGAGGCTTTATTTTCAAGCTTCTCATCATCCAAGAAGATGCTCAACTAAATTGGTGTAGTCTTTAAAGATGAGAGTGGTTGTAGCTACATTAAACTTGGTGAAGTAAACATAGAAAATAAAAAATAAAAAATAAAAAATAACGTTTTCAAGGCACAAGCTGGAGTTAGACCAGTGTTATAAATTAGGCTTATAAAAAAGATTTTAGACCCAAAAAGATATTCAAATTTGATTGGAGACAAATGTGATCCAAAATAAATCTGAAATGATTGGATTTCGGTTGAGTTTGAGTTAGATCAGCTTGCATTTAAATTAAGTACATAGCTATTCTTTTATTTTAGAATCATTCAAAGAAATTTAGATAAAACTAAAGTGAGGCAACTTAAGTTTATTTTTTGTTAATTTTTTTTTTAATTTTATTCAAGTAACAAATTACTCTTGGCTTTACAAACAATAATTTTAAATTATATATTGGTATACTTTAAAGTATTATAAATAAGAATATATCAACATAAATAATGGGATATGAATATTTAAATATAATTAAATAAAAATAGGTGAGAGAATATGTCGTTGTTAAGTTTTTTAAAAAAAAAGAAGAAAAAATTAGTTTAAATAAGAGCTCATCCAACGAATTTGTAAAGATTATTAAAGTGAAGAAGAACGAGATTTATATAATTTTGATTTTTAGGTTGACCCAATCATATCAAATTCAAGGTTAGATTGGATCGGATACATTTTTTAAAATTTAAATTAGATCGGAATGATATATAAATCGAATCAGATAGAAAAATATAAGAATTTGATTCGATTCGAAATTTAAATCAGCTATAATTTTTAAACTTGACTCATCAGAAAGTCTTTAATACAGATGGGATCAGACTTAAATGGGTTGAGACTAGGCCAGGTCTGACCCATTTTGAAGCCTTAGTTGGAATCCCTGGGACGCCAGCGTTCCTAACTTCTATGATTTTTATATATGCAGCTATGTTCCTCAGCCTCTCTGGATATCTGCAGTAAGACGTAATGGACTTGCAATGGACTCTCGCAGAACATACGAGAAGCATGAAACCGTGCCACGATTGATGCATCCTCGAAATATCTTGCGTCAAGGGACAATGAGCTGGATTCCCATGCGTAAACTTTGCTAAACTGTATATAACTTGATCTCTAGGGCGTGCGACGATAGCTCTCTAGCCCTCAGGTTCTTGTATGAATCTGTGCCCCGAGGTTGCGAAAGATGAATCTGGCACGTACACTTAACGAGAGAACCAAATCAAACCAGTCTAATTGCTTTGGTTTCAATTTAAAATGAAATTAGATCAGTTTTGGTTCTACTCTATGAATCCAATCGGATTGGTTTGAACTTATATTAAGTTTTAAGACGTCTTTGAATATTAATATTATTTTTTTTAATATTTCACCTTCAATCATTATTTTTTTTAAATAAATTAATATTTTATTTGCTTATTTCTTAAAAAATTGGGTACCAATTTTGTGGAAGAGAAGGGGGGGGGGGGGGGTGCATGCGATGAACACAAGATTAACGTGTTAACATTATCTTCAATGGCGGAGCCAGAATCATTGATGAGGGGTGTAATCATTTAATTTTATAATTATCTTTCAGAATTTTATTGCAAAAGGATAATTTTGATAAGAAATTTAAAAATTAATAAAAATGTTAAAGAGATTTTCAAAATTTGAGAGAGGGTCAACCATCCAACCTTAAATGTATATACCTGCCTCTAATTCTCTGCTTCATTAGGGTATAATCACATGATATGGTATTCTGATAATTAAGGATGACACAGTCCACGCTAGGCAAGTGGTTGTGCACAAGGAACAGGATTTTAGTAGGTCTTTCACTGGAAGCAAGAGCTTAATGCGCCATAATGGCCTTCCAGTTCCAATCAAAACAAAATGGAGGTTGCGTGGGTCTGGCAGAACAAGTGATAAGTTTTCTTTAGGCTAATCTTCATTTTTAGTTAGATCCCAATATAAATGCTCTTGCTCTTCACCTCTAGCAATAGCACGGCTGCTTGGATGGTCTAAGGAAGCCGGAATCTCTAGCAGTACTGACAATCATACCAACATCAGTAGCCTGCTGGGAGGAATAATGTCCAACCAAGGATGGTTAAGCAAAACTATATCAGCCGAGCAATGCTGAAGAACCATATGTCCTTCAAGAATTATCTCCAACCCCTTGCTTATAGTTTTCCAAATTGTAGACTAACCACTCTTGGCTTTGTATTTCACTGCATGAAGCTTCAAGAGAAGATACCCAGCTATCTTTTCCAACATGGCTATTATTAAGGAAACTCCGATCAAGAATCATCATATCAGATAATCAAATATGTTGCAAATCAGTTTAGAATTTTACATGATTTGAGGAAATATTAAGAAAACCTTAAATCAAGCATGATCACATTAGGCTATTAAGGATACTGCAAATCAGGTAGGCTATTTAAGGTGCTGCAAATCAGTCGAAGTTTTATACAAATCAATCAATGATTTCCTTCTCATGATTTCGGAAATCATTTCCCATGATTTGAGAAATTATAATAAAAAAATTTTAAATCAACTATTTAGTTATTAAGGTAGGCTTTTAAGGATGCTAATTAAGTTAAGACTTTCTTAACCATAATTTAAGGAATCATAAGTTGCTAAATTTCTTTTGGTGTAGACCGAAATATTTTTTTTTATATTTTGGTCAACTTGAACCAAGTGTGTACACACACCCTCGACATACAATGAAAAACAAGCCTATCATTATTTCATCTTCATATTATCATTTTTTCATTTTTATCTATGTCTTTGTTTCTTTATGCTATTAAAGCCTTTTTAGCTCTAACGTGCAACAACCTATCGTTTTAGCCATAGCCAAATTCCAGGAAAATATTTTAGTTGTTTCTTTCACCATACCATTTAACTCTGCCAATATCCTAATATCTATAAATATCAAAGCACAACTCCCACTCAAACTTACTCCCTCAAACTACCTGGCTCTAATCTTCTTGGTTATATATATGGATCCCTATCATATATGATAGAACCTCCTCTCTAAATCCTACTTATACCTATTGGTGGCATCAAGATCAATTGTTACTGCATGTAATCTTTGCCTTAGTAATCGAAAACATTCTTACCCTCATTGCTTGATGTGATAATTCTTGATTGAAAGTTTCTTTAATGATGGTGATCTGGCTTGCTTCTTGGTGTATGTTGTTGACCTCATCCTCATTGAAAATAACACTTCTTTTCTTAAGAAGTTTCTCCAAGGATCTTGGAGTCTTAACTATTTTTTGGGGGTTGAAGTCATCTCTACCAATGTAAGACTTTTTCTTACTTAACACAAGCATATTAAGGATATTCTAGAACGGTATCATATGGATAGTGCTAAAGAAATAACTATGCCTCTTGCCATTATGTTTTCTCTTGTATTACATAATGGTATGGCCCCTATTGATGCTACTACCTGCCTCAAGCTCATAGGCTCCTTACAATAGCTTTCCATAGCCAAATTGGACATTGCCTTCTCGGTCAACAAATTATCACAATTTATGCATGCCCCAACTGAGTCCCACTGGTGCTACCAAACACCTGCTTTACTATCTCAAACATACTCTCTATAATGGACTTTTCCTCAAATGAGTCTGTTCCACTCAGCTTTATGCCTACTTGGATGCAGATTGGGTTGGCAACAAGGATGACCACACCTCTACCACAACTTCTATTGTATTTTTTAGCCCTAATGTTGTCTCTTGGTATTTGAAAAAACAACAAACTATTGCTTGATCCTCAACTAAAGCTGAGTATCAGGTTGTTGCAAGTGCAAGTACCGAAGTTGTTTGGGTTCAAAACCTCCTTCATGAGTTGGATGTCTCCTCTTCCACACTAGTCATCTATTACGATAATATAGGCACTATTTATTTATGCACCAATAATGAACATCAAGTATCTCATATCTCCTCCAAAGATCAACTTGCTGATACCTTAACCAAGCCTTTGTCCTGTCAACACCTTCAGCTCCTTCAACCCAAAATTGATCTCCAATAGGAGCACCACCTTATGAGGGCATATTAAGAAAACTTCTAATCAAGAATCATCACATTAGGCAATCAAGGATGGTACAAATCAATTCAAAATTTCCTCCAGGAAATATTAAGGAATCCTTTAATCAAGCATGATCACACAAGGCTATTAAAGATATTACAGTTCAGGTAGGCCATTTAAGATGCTGTAAATCAGTCCCAGAATTCTATAAATCAGTCAAAGATTTCTTCATGATTTAAGGAATCATGATAAGAAAATCTTAAATTTAGTATCAGGTTATGAAGATAGGCTCTCAAGGATAATAATCAGGCTAGAACTTTCTTAGCATTTTATGTATCATGATTTGAGGAATCATGAGTTGCTAAAATTTTCTTTGGTGTAGGCCAAAATCTTTCTTTTTATGTTTTTTAATTTTTTGGTCAACTTGGACTATGTATGTGTGTATGTGTATATAAATGTATATACGTATGTACTCAACATACAATGAAAAACAAGCCTTTCATCATTTCATCTTCATCTGTGTCTTTAGTTATAACTATGATGCTTCCTATTACAATCTTTCAAAGAGCATTCTTACAACAACAACATTAGCTTTAAGCACTACATCCACAAAAAAGTCATTAGTCCACTCTAAGGTTTGAAGCTTCAGAGGCAAGATTAGTGTGTAATTGGACTTTGAAGTCTATCATAAAAGTTTCAAAAGTTATGTGGGCCAATTGGACCTGGATTGTTAACGTGGACCACAAAGGACGTGGTAGCTTGATTGAAGATCCACAATGATGCGAGATAGGTGAGAAGACGTGATATGGATGACCTTTCCTAATTGATCAGTCCACTCCTTTGCTTCGAAGAAGTCACTAAGTTTGGTGAAGTGTTGTCCTTATTGGGAACCCTGAGCCAATTTGCATAAAAACCCAATCAACCAATTCAGAAAAAGATATTTCCTTCTACCTACTGACTTTGATATTGCTCCATCATAATGCCTATAAAAGTAGTTCCACATCTCACTGGTAAAGGGCCTTTTCTCCAAAATCCTTAGAGATTGGAGCTTTGGCTTAAGGAAATTTGAGTCTCTTTTCTTCTTCTCATCATTGACTTAGGCATGAAAGGGTTTCCCTCGGAGGAAACTTTTGGGCCTCCTAAAACTTTTCTTTGAATGTAGGGAGCCAAGTTAGCGGTGTGAAGTGTGTTATTCAATCAAGCTAAGCATTTCTCCTTAATTGACACATGGAAGGTCGAATTTCGACATATTGGCCCCATCTATAGGAATGTTAAAACACTTAACTATAACATCGAAATAATGTAATTAAACTACAAATGATCACCAAGTAGACCTGAGCCAGAGGCTAGTTGGCTCTCAGGATTCCATGAGAGAACCAACTAATCCCACTCCGACCTCATCATCAACCTTAGCATTGACACCATCCTTGGTTCCATCGGAGGTTCAGCAATAACTTGATGTGAAATCTTAACGAATGAACTAGTGCATGGATATGATGGTGGCTATGATCTAAGACTTAGCCACCCAAGGGTCTAACTCTAGAGGTCATCTTAGAGTAGAGTAGCAAGCATGTCAAAATGTCAGCCCTCACTAACCTCAAGAAGAGCTTGATGACTGTCCATGATCAAGAGATCACACTCCACCTCATCTTGATGGACCTCCAACCAAGTTTAAAGATTGCTTGCTTCGACAAGCTAATACACCTCATCCTAGCTAGCCTAAGAAAGAGCCTTAGTATCGTTTTGCTAGTTCGAATAAACATGCAAGTCTAAGAGTACCTTCAACAAGTTAGAGCACGATAGATCACTTATTTGAAGAGATGAATCAGAAGATTGGAGTCATGATGCAGCAAGCTCAAGCTCGGGGGGTAGGTATGTTTGAAGACTTCAAGCTTTCCATTAGGCCTCCATTTACTAAGAAGGTTATGGCCAAGCTGCTTCCTCCTAAGTTCAAGTGCTTTAAAGCATTGATGTTGCTACATAGAACCCTGAATGCCATAATGTGTCAAGCATTCTCTGCACTATGAAAAATGCAACTTGAACTTGGTATTCCAGTCTAAAGCCATCCTTTATCGACTCCTTCCAATAGCTTAGCCAATTATTCATGGACCATTTTATTAGCAGCTAGAAGTACAGAAAGATTTCTACATCATTAATGATAGTTAAATAGAAGAAGAATGAATCATTAAGAGATTACTTTCAATGATTTAATAGTGTCGGTAGGACTTAGACACCTTAGTTGTTGTTGCAGCCCTAATGAGTGGCCTGAGGAACTCTTAGTTCAACTTCTAACTAGCCAAAAGACTCCCTAAGGACCTTAATAAGCTGCTTACTCAAGTTGAGAAGTATATCAATGTCGAAGAGACTTTAATAGCTTGGAAAGAAAAGGAGGGGAGAGCAGCCAAGAAGCGAGTTGAGGAAAAAAACTTGTAGCCTAAGGAGCCATGAAAAAAACCCAAAGAGCGAGAGGTGCTTTGTTGATCATGGATACCTTTTCAAATGTTTGAAAAGTATACTTTGTTAAATGCTCTGTGTAGCCAAATTCTGATGTAGAATTCACGAGAACCATGTGAAGTGGCTAGGCAAACTAAGGTTGAACCCAAAAAGCTGTAACTAAAGTAAGTATTGTTAGTTTCATTGTGATCATGGTCACGATATCGACGAATGCTAGAATCTTAATGATGAGATTAAAACCCTCATTAAAATAGGATACTTAGTTGGTACATCCAAGAATATTCCCCTATAGATCCTAATCCTCAAAAAGAATGCAGGATCGATAAAGCCAGATAATAGGCTAACAAAATGCGATGCTCAAATGATAGCATTCAACAAACTCTAGCAACAACTCAATGTGCTTAATCAATTATTTTCTATAAGTTGTCATCTCTCCTTCCATAAATGAAGAAGAAATTTCTACTATGGAAAAAGGGTATGACAAGAGTGAGCAATCAAGAGCCCAATAGATTGGACTTGTATAATCGAGTACCTAAAGCCTAAAAACCATTAACTAATTTTCTATAAGAGTAAAGTATATTCTATGATGAAGTCCAAGCAAATTAGACCCCACTACTGCAACCATAGTTTTCCTTCAAATTCTTTATCTATCCATTAGAAGAAATGCACAT
This sequence comes from Metroxylon sagu, assembly GCA_017589505.3. NCBI lineage: Eukaryota > Viridiplantae > Streptophyta > Magnoliopsida > Arecales > Arecaceae > Metroxylon > Metroxylon sagu. The sequence continues at coordinate 203,228 of JACVBY030000560.1, forward strand.
CAATAGTATCTCCAAATTAAAATAATTCAGAAAGCCCATGATGTGCATACAAAAAATTCATTAGACCACCACAATTTAAGAACTCTATAATCAATTAACCTTTCATAGTTGGTAATAAATTTTATAGATTGCATCGATGTAGCCTTAAGTGAAGGTGTGAGAGAGATTTCATTGCGTGATGCCATCTCTATCTTCTCTTCACCCCTCATGAGGCATCATTTATATAACACTCGCACACATACACACAAGCTTCCTACCCTCCTTTCCTTTAGAGAGAGATGCTTCCCTTTATTTCATCCATTATGTTTAAAAAGGATGTAGGCTATGATGTAACTATGACCAAATTTTTTTCTTTACATATCAAACATCTATGAATTTATCGCTTCAAAGTGAGATGAAGCATGTGTTTACTTGACTACTCGATGTTCTTTGATTCAAATGTTTATCTGTCTGCTCAATGCTCATTGACTCTTAAGTTTCTTCATTTGTTACAGCTTCTTGTATGCCTATCATTGTTGATATTCGTGTTTCTATATGTGCAAATGGATTCAGGCCCTTCTAAACCATCATTGTTGATACTACAGCTGTACTACTGCTCAAAGGCTATATGGCATGGGGAGGTACAGGATATGTTCGATTGTCCCTTAGCCTATTTGTATTTTGTGTGCTACAATCTCACTTATACATCTTCCATATTTTAGGTTGCATGGTCCTCCATTATTGCCGTGCTAGGTCAATCCATGGTTCTCCTAATCCATGATTGGTCCCTCATCTCATCTAGAGCAGTTTCTACAATGTTTCCATGATGGGTTTCATGCAGCTGCATTGGCAATGGTTACCACCTTGGTGGAGAGGTGGCGATCAAAGATACACACCTTTCATATGGTCCATGAAGAGTGCAACATTATCTCGAGGATGTGACCATCCAATTGGGTCTATTATTGGAAGGCCATGTGGTGATGGGTAGCCTCTGAAACAATTAGGCCAAGGAGTGACAGTAGCTGCTGAATCCCAGCCACGTAATTGGGGTTTTTGTCTAAGTCTCAACTAGCTGCATGACCCCTGCCAATAGCTGCCAGTTGATAAGGGTAAGGTGATCATGCAACATGATGCATGGGCCTACTTCTACGGCTTATTAGTGGAGTTTTGTTTCTAAATAAGTTATCCTTGAGGGTACACCTCATGTTTTTCTCTCCTTGAGAATTTTAATGCCGCTAGATGTTATAGTTATGGTGGTGCATGCCTAGGATGGCTTTATAGGAAGCTATGTCATGCTATTGACCCTAACACACATGACATTAGTGGTGCCCTTATCCTCATGCAATTGTGGGCATGGGACAAATTCTCCCACATTGCACCACAGAGGGGTTTGATACATGAGTAGGATGGAGACATGATGCATGGACCCCTCCAGCGCGATTGCAAGCACTTATATGGTAGTTGAATCATTATTTCATTCATAATAAAATAATTTGCATCTCTTTTTGTCTATGGTTGGATTGATGTGAAGATCATCACTAAGGTCTCCCTGCATGTCCTTATTTAGTACAGATAGTAGTTCGACCAGCAAATGACCACGTAGGTATGTATGCAATAGTTATCAGAATAAGATTATCCTCTGATAATATTGGTTATGGATGTTTACAATTGTTATCCCACATTATACGTCATATGGCAACTGTACTCAGAGCACATGGTTGCAACTCTTCTAATGACCACACATATCCTTTGGAATCGCTAGAGTTTGCATGTGATCACATCAAGTTGCCATCATCATAGTTCATAATTTCAATTGTTCACATTCGAAATAATAAAGGCACACATGTCTTCTGAAACCAACAGATCATGCACCTGATCGCGTGACGCATATATAGTTTGGACTCTTAATTTCAAGTAGTCAATGTAAGGTCAAAATTGTTCAAAAAATTAATTTGACCAATCACATCGACTGACACGATGTACATCAATGATTAGAAAATAGGATGTTCTAACTTAGATTTGCATGAAGTCATCATCATCCGGCTTCTCACTATCCACCAGTTAGTGCTATTTAAGCCAGCATGCCTACCATTACGATGGCATTCTTAATCGAATCATAAGTTTGCATTATTAAAATATGAATTTGAAATATACCCCAAGTGACATATTTTGAGCTACTAATCATTACTAGGCATTGTAGGGTGATTTTTGTTATCCAATGGAGTCTAATATACAAAACACCTTGACAGTGTTGAGCACAGTTATGGATGACTTGACTTTTCATGTAGGCTAGGCTGCAGATCTTAGGATGGAAGCAAGAGTATATAATATTCTTGTTCCCTGAGCATTGGCTATCAACATGCCATGGAATAATATCGATTTGTTTCACAAGTCTTGTATCATATTAGAAAGGAGAATAACCGCATCAAAATCCATCTTAATAAGTATTATTTTATGCACCATATTGCACACGCGATCTTGCTCATGATGGGAACATTGAAGAAGCGGTCATGTTTGCTCATTTGAGTAGGGAGAAGGAATGCCTTTGTGATGTTAACATATCATATGAAGATGGTGATGCTTGAAGTAAATGACTTTTCATGTAATTGCAAATCTTCCATTTGTAATGCGATTACATTGTCTAATTTCAAAACAATTCCAAGCATTTTTTTAAGCGAGTTCTAATTCATTTCCTACTTAGGTTCATGGAATTAAAAAGAAGTTACCACATAAACATAGTTAAAAACTACATCTTACCATAAATCAAAGTCATACAATTAGTCCTCGTCAGACATATATTCATTTGAAGATATTTATCGTAATAAAGGACATTATCTACTTCTTCTTGAACCAACTCTCTTTCCATGACTTTGGCCTGATCATTTGCGAGCTTCAGCATGTAATATCAACATCGATGCACCAGCATACAATTATTCTCTTTTCGTATCCTTATAATAACTTCCTCTTAATCTATTATGTTATGCCTATCCATTGTAATAGACTAACGATGCACAATGGGGGCTCCCACATGCATAGTTCTTTCACAAGCCTCTCTGCCTCTTTTAAGCGATATGCTCATTCACGTCGCTATCAGTATAATACTCTCTATGATCTGAATATCTCTTACTCTCACAGTTATTTTGGAATCTAAGAAGTAGCCATACTCTTGTCATCGGCTTGCGTTCAACATTCTAGCCATAGTTTTTTTTCCCTGTTATGCTAGCATTTATACTCTAGTGGTTGGCATCTGTGCATGTAATCACATCTGTGTCCTATGTGTATAGACACATCGGTGTTCTTATTTATTATGTTACATTTACACCTCCATGTCCCTATATGTGCAATCACATCTATTATTTTTATGGCATACAAGACATTGGCATCTACAAACATTAAATTATTACTTTTTTCTAATAAATCTGTGTGCAAAGACATGTTAAATTATTACTTTATTACCTAAAATTTTTTTATTCTTTTTGGTTAGAAAATAGAAAAAGGGTAAAATTGCCTCCCCAAGAGACCATTTGAATTTGTGTCAATTTTTTTCAGCAAAAACATAAAAACCAACAAAAAAATGGAATATTTACAAATTGGTATAAACTGAAATTTACAAAAAAAAGAATATTTACAAACAAAATAAAAATCATCACCCTAGGAGATGATTTATTTTTATTTTTTCTTTTTTTAATTAAAAAAATGTGGGGGGGGGGGAAGGGTTGGTGTTGCAATTGTCTCCTGGGAGATGATTTTATAAGAATTTTTTTTCCTTTTCAATTAAAAAATTATATTTATATAAATTGAAATCATCTATTGGACAGATGATTTGAGTGAAATCATTAGCCCAACAGACAATTTCAATTGGGCCCAATTTTTTTTTTAAAGATTAGGATGGGCCTGTGTTGTTGTAAATCATATGTGAGACGAACGATTTTAGAAGTCATCTGTCTAATAGATAATTTCAACCAATGATGTGGAAAAAAAATTTGGTCCGTCAAGCTAGCATCCTTCATGGCTTGGCAGAGATTATCTCTAGAAATAGTTTCCAAGGGACCCTAAAACCAAAATGTTATTTTGGGTATTAAACAAAGAATAACCCCCTTAGATACCACATGTAGAAATTTTAAGGATCATATATGTGGAATTTTAGAACAGTAAATAGAAATAAAATAAATTGCTATACAAGATGCATTAAAAGCATTTACCATGCAAAGGCCTAGATCTTTCTTTTCTTGCTCTTTTTTCTCCTTCCCACAGTATTCTAGATGGAGAAAACAGATCACAAATATGAGGAGAGAAGAGGGGGCCTAGCCTACTTATAATGAAACCCTAATAGGCCCTCTTATCACCAGACACTATTGGATTTGAGGTCCATACAAACCGCCAGCTACATCATCTAATAGAGGTGCGTTCAAGCCCCAACCTTATTGATCATATTCATCAATAGTGGACTAATCCCACTTGTATCATTGAACCAAATTTATTTAGTTGGTTTTGTAAATTTAAAATCACTAATAATTATGGTAGCTCATGCATAAAAAATTTTCAAGACCACAAACAAAGGTTTGTTAGTACCAACATTTCATACTTCCAGATTCTTGGATTAGTAGAAATATTAATATTATCTTAGAAACATTTGATAAGAGAAGAAGAATAAATATAGGAAAAGGATGCTATCAATGTATATGGAATATTTAGGACATTTAGATTTTGCTATAATAAATTTGTTTTGGTTAATAGATCCATAATCATGCATTAATTAATCTGTTTGCTTAGAAGTAGTCAAATAGTTTTATTCAGCTTTTGAAATGGCTCTACTTTGTTAGCAACCATAAAAATTTGTAATTATTTATTATTTTAAGATATCCAATCAAATAATATTCAACTATTTGGTTTATTCATTGTTTTATATAAAATAGGATAAAAGGAATGTAATAATTAATTAATTCAAAAAAGATAATATTAATAGTTTGAAAATAGAACAGAATAGTGTAAAAAAGAATAGTCCCAAAAAAAAAGTAGTGTAAAATAGAGAATAAAATATATACAGAAAAGATAATATAATAGGTTAATTGTAGGAAGATAAAAGAGAAGACAAAAAAGAAGCCACTTCCTCATCCCACTTTAGCCTTTAGGAATTGCAGAGGTTTCATGCTGCAAGAAAGTATGTAATGCCAATCTCAAAATGGTTGCAATGGATAATTTGAGCCTAAAAAACACTTTATTATTTTCCTGAAGCCATGTTTTCCAACATGCAACAATAACAAGCTAATCCCATTCCAAGCTGATCAATTTCTTAAGTCTCCTCTTCATCCCAGCAGTCCAAAGATATAGTAGGGTTGGCATGTGTACTTAAATGTTAAGGTAGGTTTTGATGGCAGAATAAATGCTTTTAGTGGAGCTGTAATGGAGAAAAATATGAGATATGGTCTCTTGCATTAGCACAAAATACACACATTTTTGTGCTTTCTTGATCCTTTCCTTTCCCTTGCAAAACATTCATGGAGTCTCTTCTTCATTGTTGAACACATAAAGATCTTAACTTTTTCAAGTGTTATTGCTTCCAAAGCTCCTTGAAGGAGGGACAATGTATTGCACTTCAAATGACCCACTTATTTATAGACAACTAAATTAATGGTTTTGGATATATGTATTAAAAAATTAGAAGAGAATTAAAAAAAATAAAGTCTTGAGGTTTTGGTGGTAAAATTAAAAAATAATCACTTTTAAGAATAGAACGCGAAAGGAAGGAAAATGAGGTTTTAGATAGAAAAATCAATATCAAGTGAGAAGAGATGATTTATGGTATTAAGAAAATAGTTACAAAGGAATTAATAGAATCAAAGAGAAAACTACTTTTTGGTATGGAAACTTTAAAGTAGAACGAAAAAGTTGAATTAGTGGTTAAGGTTAAAAGATAGTATTATAGAAAACTATCTAAATGTATAAATAGAGAAGCATAGAAAAATTATAAAATATTTAAGTAAAAGTTAAGAAGGTAATACGTGAGACTAGATTCAAGATGCATACATAATTATATCACAAGTTAAAAACTAAGAAAGTAAAAAAAGTATGCATATATATATATATATAATATTGCAAGACTAAGAATAGGAAAACTAGGGATTTAACTTAAGTTAAATATATCAAAAATAAAGATTAAAAAATTTTTGTTAAAGAAGATGAGATCAAAGAAAGATGAAGAAAGTGATTTTAATAAAAAAAAGTCATGTAAATAATTTAGGATACCTTATTAGCTCCATTGAAGATAAAAATATTAACTATAAATGTAGAATTAGAGTATTTAAGATGACTGAAAATATGAAAAGATGATGATAACAAAAATAATTAGACTTAATAACCTCATTAAGGTTTGAAAGTGTTTAGGTGATATGGAAGTAGATTGACTAATTTATTTAATAAAATTTAAAGACCAAGAAAATGCTCAATGAATGGAAAAAAAAAGGTATTATGGAATCAATTTATGAAAAGAAAGATCTGACTATCATGATATTAAACTTATGAATTATACTATTAGATTGTGAGAGAGGATGATTGAGCAAAGATTCAAAAAAGATATAAAAATTTCAAAGAATTAATTAGTTTTATATCAAGAAGGTTGACTATGAAATCTTTTTTCTCCTCCAAATATTAGTGAAGCATAAAGAAAAGAAAACAAATCTTCATATATTTTTTATTGATTTCAAAGAAAGCATGTGATAGAGTTTTTGAAAAAAATCTTATAGTGTGTATTAAAAAAGAATGGAGTTTCCCTTAGATATATTAATATAATTAAGAATATATATTTGTATGTATGTATGTATGTATATAATGTAGTAGGTATAGTGTGACAACTATTAGTGGTGATGCTAGTGAGTTTTTAATTATAACAAGATTACATCAGAGATGCCTTCTAAATATTTACTATTTTATGTGAAAGATGAGCTTACTAGATATATTTAGATAATATTTCCTAGTCCATGATTTTTAGGAATGTTATTGTCTTAGTAGATAAAATTAAGATAATATTTAATCATAACTTGGAATTATAAAGAGTGCATTAAAAACTAGGGTTTTAGGTTAGTTAAAACCAAACTAAAATACATGAAATGTAATTCTAAAAAAATTAAAAAGTAGATGAAGGTGGAGTTAAAATTAAGGATTATGAAATCCTCAAAGTAACTATTTTTTGATATTTAAGATTGATTATTAAAAAAAGATTTAAGAGAATGTTATTCATATGATTAAATCAATTTAGATAAAGTGGGGAAATGCAACTAGGATACATCTGATTGCATAATTGTTAGGTTGAAAAAATTATAGAATAACTATAAAATAAGCTATAATTTAGGATATGGAATATTGAATAATGAAAAATATTATATATATAAGATGAGTGATGTCAAACTAAGAATATTGAGATGTATGATAATATAAGAAAAGATAAAGTAAAAAATGAAGTCATTCATAAAAAGCTGGATGTAATACCAATTGAAACTAAATTAAAAGACAGATGGTTTAGATGGTTTAAATATGAATAATATAGGTTGAGGGATATAATATTATAGAGTAATTTAATGATAGGAATTTGGATTCAACAAATCTAAAACATGTTTAATAATCTTGATATCATGAATATATGTGCATGTTTAACATAAAATAAATCATACTTAGATTATCCTAAGATCCATAACTCCTTTACATTGTAGAACCTTATTAGGATTTTGTGCATGTGTGGTAGGGAAAAAGACTTTCCTCTACCCTATGGGTAGTCAAATATTACGGCTCAATGAAGCTATCACAATGTTTATAGGGTAAGGATAGGGACCTCTTCTTATGACAGCTAAACTCAAAACTATTGCGTGCCCTATCCATTATGGGTCGCTTATTCACAAGATAAGGCCATACTGCTTTAAGGTGCACTAAATAGCTCAATAGCACGAATATGATCACAACCATAAGGGGCTCACAAAATTCTCCATTAATTCGATATTCAATTGATTCGGATAATGACTATGCTAGTCCACATATTAAAAAATTTCTATCAGTCAACCACTTAGACAGCATATGTCGTGATTTTTAGAAAAAATATTTCTTCGGATTAAATAACACAAATTGTGGCCACAACAAAGAATGTCGAATGTGAGTATGCACTTTTACAAGAAAAATTGATCCAAAATGAGATTATAAGTATCCAACGATGTAAAATATCATATTTGAGAGGAATATAGAATATAATACATGTCAAAGTATAAAGAGTCTTGTAACTAAGAAATAAAGCATGGGAGTGTGGTATATAGAATGTATGGCAAAATGTGATTTATATGCAAACCATCAAAAATGGTTTAAGCATCCACCCAAGATGCACTGCTTTACATGAAGCCCACTAAGATTGGGTCAAAATGTCTAAGATTGCAATGCTAAAAACAATACCATAAATAAACATAATGCGCGCATAATAACAATATATAGCATAAACAATAATGCACAATATTCTCGAGAATAACATGAGCACAAAGTATCAATATCATAAGCTCCCACTAACTCAAAATATTAAAAGACTTAACCATTCCATATAGCTTACATGTTCTGAAGAGCTTTGGGAACTAAGTCTTTGGTTAGTGGATCAACTATCATATAGTCAGCGGCCTCCAACACAAAGCTATGAAACAAAATTGCATAACCAAAGAGCTTGATATATAGCCTTACAACATGTTACATACTCTACCTTTTTAATTGAGATAGCTATGAGTGTTTGCCCAAAACTATTCCATAAAATAACTCCTCTTGCTAAAACATAAATAGAAATGGATCTATCATCTGGATAACATGCATAGTCAACATCAGAATGTCCAATCACCTCAAAATGATTGAATCACTTATAAATGGGCATAAAATCCTTAGTGCCCTATAATATCTTATGGCTTAATTAGTAGCGTTCTAGCAATTCAATCTAAGATCACTCAAGTAGTTCTAAAGGTACACTTATTGCACAAACTACTAATGGTAAATACACATGGGACTTATTCCATCAATATGAGGATGTTAAGTCTACGAAAATATCTCACCTTTCAAAATCAGTGCTACTATAAAAGAGTAAGATTACATATTAAACTTATTAAAACCTATCTCAATATAGGTTTTCTGAGACAATCCAAAAATATCTTGCAATGACAACAACTAGTTTGTCTCATTTGAAAGAGCAATGTCACTGCTCACATTCAATGTGTGTATAAAAAATATGAATCCGCTCCCATTTACTCTTATGTGTATACACTGGTCAACATAAAAAGTCAACAACTTTCTCTTTAAAATAGAGAAAATACCTTCTCTCATTAAATTTGAGATATCATTACATAGAAGCCTGCTTTAACCCAATATATAGACCTTTATCAAAGCAACATAAGTTCCAAAATTAGAAAAATTAAGGATATATAGAATACTCTCCTTAATCAATCAAGAATTTTCATCCACTTTTCTATGTTTGGGACCATCACCAAAATCTTAAGGGAGCAAGCTAACTAAAAGGAGCTGCTACATTTGTTTTAAGGAGAAATAGGAAATAAGTTTCTTCTAATAGAAGAGACATTATTAGAGATTCAAGAGAGCCTAAAATATGGATATGAGCAATCTCAAATAATTGCCTTTTTAAGTTGGTTAATTTTGTCAAAAATTATGTTTACAATAGAATCATTATTAGTGAGTTTAGTAGACTCATTAGTTCTCAAGGCTAAGTTTATATTCATAATAGTAAGATGCATAATAAACAACTCAATCTAGTCCTCCTAATTAGTCCCATAAATGTTTTGATAGCAGACAATGGCATTGCCATTGCAGAATCATAACAGGTTAAGGAAATAATCTTAAATAAGTTTATTATGCATATAAAATTAGAATCATGCTATTTAAAAATAAATTTTCTCATTATTCAATTAATTAGGCTATTAATTAGATTATGAATGCTTAAGTCATTACAGTCCTGCCTAAGGATCCCAAATTATAACTTGCAAATAGAACTCCTCAACAACATAAAGTAACTAAATAATCATACTTTAGAAGCTCATATCGAGAGGATATACTAAATTTCTAAAAGGATATAATATTCAATTCACTTCTTTATACCACCAAAAATCCTACCAAATAATAACACATCAATAGGATATATCCATCATCCATATGTATTTCCAGTGTCATTGCAATCCTCTTTACTATTATTATCAGAATTTTAAAGTCTCATCGCAATTGATCCTATGATAGGTGAGTACTAACCAAAAAAAAAAGTTTAATTAAGATTGCTACAATATACCCAATTTTCTCATAAATCAAGTTTACATCATGATATATTTATTTTGCACATAAATCAATAATATAAATGTTGACAAAGTAATAAAATTACAATATTCAAAATACATTAAACGTGAGAATGTGCAAATAAACAATAATCTTGATAGCGCAAAAATATTATCCAGAAATTCTAGCCCAAAATTTAGAGAGTGCAAATGCAAAATTGCAATCAATTATTTTATAATATTAACTCAAAATTACATTACAGAATTTTCAGTAATAAAATGGGCTGAATATATCAATTTGGATGTTCGAGGCCTAATCGGTCCAATCAAATGCAAAGTAAGGACACTGCAAAGTAGGATATATCCCTATTAGACTGACTATTCGTAGAAAGACTAGAAGTGGAGAAAGAAACAAGGAAAGAATAGGCTAAATAACTAGCCGTTTGGAATCCCATGAAGAGCAGCATTTAGGCTTGAGTCAGCATAAATCCGAAACATTCTTTGGACTCACCCATCGCGTAGGCTTATAACTTAGATGCAGATAATAGTCAGCTCAAACCTATGATAGGTTCATCTATAGCCAAAAATAAACCGTAGCATAAGCCATGGTCTATGGCTCTGGCTAAATATAACTAATCCAAGAAATGGCTTAGGTCCTCGAGTGGAAAACATCATCTGAAGTCTAAACCAAGTCTTTAACGTAGGTCTAATTGTGGTCTAAAACTAAAACATGTCTCAGCTAATATAATAGACCATGCCTATGGACGGGCATGAAACATAGGTTGAAAAATCAAAAGAGAAAGAGAGAGAGAGAGATTAAAACAGGAGCTTTGACCCAAACCAGGCGGCGGTCTGACCTAGAACTGGGTTTGGTCCAAATTGGTTTGATTATAAATTTACCTTAATCCAAAATTGGCCTTGGCCCATGATCAAACTATGATTCAAATTGGGGTCAATTTTCTTGGCTCAAAAGAGCTTAATACCCAAGATAAGATCCAATTAGAACTAGATCCAAAACATGCTGCGCTCCAAACGAATGAAGTCGCTGGATGAAGCCCCAAGGTCATCTCCCCCGCAGCTTCCACTTTGGATATACCATTCTTGACGAGGACTCAACTACCTCCACGCAACCGCGAGGATGTCCACGACAGCACAAATGAAACAGCCAAACAAAACCCACGGCGACCGAGATCATGAATGGGCCCAATGGGTTCACCAGAAATGACACGGGTGTGGCCGTAGAGAGACGAGAGCGGAAGCGAATCAATCACCCGTCCCTTGTTCCTTGACAACTAGCGATTGGCTGCCTTCGACCAGGAAGAAGAGGGGCTTCTAGAGGAGCTGCTCCTGCTACACGGCACTAATCCCTGAAACACCAATACGCAACTTGGATCCCAGCACTTTAGATTCTATCTAACTTATAGCATGCGATAATAATATTTAATAAGAGAAAAATTATAATACTCCAAATAGTCCCATTTCAAATGAGAAATAAAAGTTTGAAGAACTTATTGACTTGCACTTGAGATTTTAGCTTAGAACTATAGCATGTTGCATGGCACGTAGATTATGGTAACTTGTCACGTACTTATAAATGTGCCTTATTTATCAAGATGTATCACGTATTCAATAGTTTTTATTTATTTTTGCAGTGTTTATTTACTACCGCAAATTAGGTATTTATCAGTTTAGACTAACTATTTATTTTAGACGAGTTAGTATTTATTTTATGGATAAGTGTATACTATCAATTGAAAAGAATTAGTATTTACTTTCATTATGTCTATTTTATTCATTGCCCATTTTTATTTATTTTGTCAGAATCTTTTTTATTTTAAAAAATAAACAATAGCTAACAAATGATTTTTTTGGTTTTTCATGCAAATCTAGTGGTGAAAGTAGCAATCAGTTTGGATTGACTGCATGCAAATATAGCCAAGTCTATCTTGTCCATGCTTTATAAAGGATGATATCTTCTAAAGATGATGTCAAGTAACTGTTCAAAATATAGGCTGTTGTAGGTATTGTTTAAATCCAAATTTTATTATATAAAGCCCCTTAACTTTGGACATGATATTTGTCATCCTTACCAAACTCTTATTTTTGCACTTTTCTATGCCTTTTTGTTGAGGTAAATAGTTGGTTGTCAATTGTTTACATTTAAACAAATACTTTTCCTCTATAATGCGGAGAGGTTAATCAAGTAGCCACTTTTATTTTTTGCAAGATCTTTTAATTTTCCTGATACATGAAAAACTTCATATTTTCTACCGATGAAAAAAGCTCAACCATTTGATTGTAATCATTCATAAGTACAATAAAATAAAAATTTCATTCCATGAAAGTGTTTGTATAGAACCACATATATATCTGCATGCACTAAAGCAGGTACGTTTGAATGATGCTTTTCGAGCATACAGCTTTCATAAATTATATCATCTTACCGAATTAAAGATAACCATTCTGCAATATTCTTTTGATTCAACGCATGGAGTAACTTCTGAAGTGTCATAATCAATTATCATCAAAAGTTGCTTTCATATCAATTTACAAAGGGAAAACTTTATTTTTAGTCAAAGCTACTTTCGAACAACCTTTGTTCTTCAGTGGGAATTGTTTTCTCTTGCACTTGATCACCTAGCTTTGGTGCCAATATTTTTCTGGCTTTAATTAGACTAGAATGATAGGGGAGCAGGGGGAGAACAAGATCTAAGATATGGGTTCTAAGTTTTCTTATAGAGAAGCAGAAAGGGATGTGATTATTTAAGATTTTGGTGTATGGTCTCAACGTTACATTCTAGCCATTCATATGGCTTCATATCTCCCCATACATTCAAGATAAAAGGATCCTGGTCATAACAGCCAACTAATTACAGTTCAGGCATGCAGTCCAAAATACACAAAACAATAACCTAGGTACATGGCAGCCGAAACATGAACAAAGCATTGCATTCAATAATTTGAGCCCGTAGAATGAAGAATATTAATGCACTCTTTTGCCACTGGGCATGTTGCTCACGGTTAAATATATTAGTGTTGATGCACCTTTCTTTCCTCAACCTGGCACCTTTTTTCCAGCCATTCTTACAACGAACACTGGACCTAGATTTCCCTTTCTGTGTTGTCCCGACAAGGGTTGCTGGCTTGGCTAATCGAATCGGGCGAGAGAAGCCCCACAAGAGACTATGGAGCATGGAGTCTTGACTTCGTGGAGGCTTCAGAAGGGCTAACGGCCAATGGGAAAGATTTCTTTTCTTGTCGTTTCTCCGTATTTTCCCCGACAGAGCCTAGTGGCTGTCTCATTCCCCCACGTATCCTCCACATTTTTCCTAGCGAAGACTTGTTGATAGCTCTCACCTCCAAATTTCAAACAACGCCCAGAGGTCTTCCCACGCCTTTTCGCTTGGTCAAACCCATGCCCATACTTTTGCAGTAGCAAGATCTAAACGGGCTCTTAGTTCGCAGCAATTTACGAGCAACAGCATACGATAAATGCGAGCAAGACCACCTATAATATATTATTACTTTCATTTTAACCTCCTTACACGTATTTATGAGAGCAGATGGCTTACACATTGTACACCGCTTGGATTCTAGTACATGTCTGGTAGGCCATGAATCACACTTCAAATTAGTCACGTCACGATTCACAAGGAACGTTGGATTTGTTATTCAGGCTATCTGGCACGGATCACGGAAATACCCGCGGTCACTGGTGCCTTCAATGAAGACCATATCAATTTATTTTCCCAACCGCCCACTCATCGTGCCTGCGTGAAATGGCGAGTGGTCGATCGGTTAGACGCCTCCGGGCCTAGAAGTTGGCTGGGAAAAAGTTCATTACCGAGACCATCAAGAAAATAAATAATATATATATATATATATATATTATGGTAATTGAGAGTAGCAAATTGTGCCAAGAAATTATAAATATATCAAAAACTTCAAAGTATAATGATAAATGAATTAATCTCGATCTGATCTGTTTGTTAATCAGATTAGAAATCTCAATCCAAACCCAATTCTTTTATCACACAAATTGCATGATACAATTCATAACCTATTTAACCTATATAACTTATATAACCCATGTAACCCTTATAACCCATATAATTTATGTAAACTATATAACTTATATAAAACCAATGTAATCTATATAATATATTTAATACCAATTCACTTATAAAGTAATTATATATTAAAAATTATAATTAAAGTATAAACAAAAAAATTTTCATTCAATAAGAAAAAAAGAAAAGATAAGCAACAAAATTCTTATAAAAATATATAATCATCGTCATAAAATAATAATTAATTAAAGAATGACATCAACTTAGATAAAAAGGTCTGACAAGTTATATTTAGATTGGCATGTCGGTTTATATGAATTGATCCGTTTAATAATTAGATTAATTGCAAGTCAATTTTGAATTAGTAGATCAAGGCATGACTCGATTTGTTTATTAATCATATTTAATGAATTAACTTGACTTTGATCCAACTCTATTTATGTGCAATTTAAATATGCTAACTTTGAGTCAGATTCGGCTGTGTTCAAACTACCACCCCTAGTGACTATTACAACCCTTCTTTATGCTTTGTGCTCTTAATTTACGCATGACTAATATCAACTTTGTATACATTTTTTTCATATTCTTGATTACCATTCTTAATTTCATGAGTACCACTCACGGTCGATATTATAGCTCACAAAATTATTTATGTGGTAATAAATAGAAACATACGTATTCATGAGTGCTACTCACGGTCGATAACATAGCTCACAAAATTATTTATGTGGTAATAAATAGAAACATACGATGATAATAACAAATTAATCCATAAACTGCACTCTAACAAAATGAAAAGTTTCATCATTGTAACTGCCAAATAGTCTGTGAAGCCGGAAATTTTATTCACTACAAAGATTACAACTGGGTTTTTATGGACACCATGACAAAGTTTTATGGCACTTTATAACCTTGACACCCAAGAAAATTCAGTTACTTCAACCATTACAGAGGTCATCTCTCTTTTATATGCTGCATTGACCAACCAAATCACCTAGATATTATAAAACTATACTGGTACCCATCAGCATTCTAGTGCTCCACAACAAACTACTCCCTTCTTGTGTCTTCCAAAGCGAAGGCATCCCAAGAGTTTTTTGTTACGGAGCACTAAGATTGGATAAACCTAATACTTTCAAGCGTCCATGCTAATTTAATGCAGTGGAGCAGTACTTTCCTGTGATCACTTCATCGCCGAATGTAAGGATGCATTCCTTCTCTACCCCTGGAATCTGTGGAGGAAGGTAATGAGAGTGACCCTTCCCAAATGATCTTATATGATCATTGAGCGATCGTTTGTGCTTGAATTCAGATCCACAAGTACAAAACCACAGCTTGCCACAGTTCTTCTCATGGGTCCTCCAATCTCCTTTCACAGCAAATGGCTTGCTGCACTTCCTACACATGAAGGGCTTCGATCCATGCTTCCTTTTGTAGTGAGTCTGAAGGGTTCTGAAGTCCTTCAGTGGTTTCGCTCGGGGATAATTGATGTTATTCTTGCACCCTTGAGCACAGCAGTAGCAAGGGAGCTTGAGCATTGCCGCCGGTTGTGTTCCCTTAAGAGATTCTGGGCCCTTTCTATACTCTGATCCATGCCCCCACATATGCATCTATACAAACAAACATCAGTCTTGTTGCAGTTAATTAAATAAGATATGGTGGTAGTCATATTTTAAACTAATAGCAACTAGCTAGATAAATGAAGAATAAAATCAAATTGTCTTATGATTAGTGAAACAATTTTTCATAATTCTGATTGTTATCCGATCTCCACATTGATCCTTTTCCTCAGCTATACCTTCACCGAGCACATTATAGAGTCGTCGCTAGACCCTTATGAATGTTAAAACAAGAGGAAATAAACAGAAACAAAAAGCAAAAATAAATTAATTTGTAATTCAAATCAGATACTTCTTGTATAAGTTTATTATGTTAATTGACCACACATGAAAAGTAAAGTAAGCTATGGAGAAAAAAAAAACAAAAAAAAAAGACCAGCTTGAAACATTTTACTTGTACATGTGATTAGAAGAATAAACAAAGTGAAACGTTCAAGAGTGTTTGGTTTGTTGATCATGCATTACGGTAACTAATATACTTTCTTCTTCTTCTTTTTTCCCACTTCAATCTCCAAAATTTTGGAACATACTAAGAATCACAAAGGTTTGATGCTTGAAGGAGGAAATAAATTTAATCAACAGTTCTTTCCTAATTTGCGAAAGGTCTGATAAAAATAAAATGAAACATAAAGCAAATTATAACCCAAGAATGAGAGTTCATCATAAATAAAAGAAAATTATAATGAAATTAAACTTCCAAACTTAGAAAATGGAACACCTGTTCTTACGGCAGGAATGGAAATATACGCACTCAGATACCGTAATTAGAATGTAATAGGAAGCAAACTAGAAGTTCATATATATATATATATATATATTAGAGGAGCTTTTGAGAAGCTAACCTGCATATTATTGTACCTACTGAAACTCTTATTGCACACGGTGCAAGAGAACTGCACTGGCCCGATGAGGATCTGAGCTGGTGTGGGAATCCAAAACCTTTTCTCACCGCCCGAAACGCAGACCAGTGAGCTCTCCATCTCTTCTTCATTCTTACAGTTCATAGGCTTCTCCCTCCCATCAACCTCTCCGGAAGCACTTGGCAACCCGATGTTCAAGGCCACAGTGACATTATCTTGAATGCCATCTTTCCCAAGAAAGTCCTCGTCTTCTTCGATGGGCTTCTGAGCCTCTTCAGGCCTCGTCAAGAGTGACAAGCATTCTTGTTTTTGTGGTGGGGAGGAGGAGGGGGAAGGTGGCTTGAGCCATTCAAAGAAGGGAGGAGATCGGAAGCAGGGACTCAATTCTTCATCCATGGAGTGTTTGCCAAGGCCAATGTTACCAAAGCCTCTTCTTTCAACTCCCAGTGTGGGGTGGAGGATGGAAGTCTGACTTTTATGTCATGGCATGCAAGTACTGGCTGCGAATTTTTCGGTTTTCTTAAGCAAGAGGTTTCACATGCGCATGCGTTCAGCACATCAGGAACGTTGAATTTGTTGAATCACACAGTGGCGTTAGGTGGGACTTGAGGACAGTCCTTTGGTTCGGTTGACTGGAGGAAATCCATCGGGAGGTCCTGCTGTCATGTCACGTGCCCCGTGCCCCGTTGCACGGCTCTTAAAGTCTCTCACCAAGTCCAGCTGTGCTTTCATTCGTAGGGCTGATCCAAATATTAAAAGAAATAGTGACGGCGATGTTGCCCTTCCTCTTTCAAATTTCTCTTTGCTCTCTTCTCCATCACCCATTTCAACGCCAACCCCGGCCTTGTATAAATTTTCTAAGATCATGCGGCGCACTGCCGGCATAAAACTAAATACACATCAATCAATATAGACATATGTGTACTCTTTCTATTTAATCCTTGATATATTTACTATACCAAATGATGGTACTGAAAATACAGTGGTGAGTCTCACGCATCACTAGCGATGGTGAGATTGATGAATCAAAAATGGGTGAGATTATACAATGTAGTTAAAGAAAAGAGCTCATGTTGTTATAGTAGGATACCTGTGGTAATGAAAAAAAGTATTGAGGTTTCTTAAAAGATATTCGATGAAAACTTTTTAATGCTTAAATCAATTAAAAGAGAGGTTGTAAGGATAGGCAAGGGCAAATCTTGTAGCGTTGAGAGGTATGAAAAAGATAATAATGAAAGAAGAGAAAAAGGGGTCCAAAAGGAAGTTGAGGTGTAACTTGCTCATACCCTAATGGTTCTTTTTCTTTTGTTTTTTTTTAATAGACGATTTCTAAATTTGATGATGAGTTCTTGACACTTATTCGATTTATGGCCAAGTACTTTGCTATCATGGGCTTGCACTTTGAACTAAACAACATTGAGTACCATGGGTGGCTTTCTGTACTAGCGTTTGTTAGCTTTAATAGCCGGCTGAAAAGTATGCAGGCCTTATCTTATCAGTTGTGTGCTGCTAATTGATTTGTTGATCATTTTAAATTTTTCTGTGCTGTTTTGTTGAGCATATTATAGATGATAGTGGTATAAGATGGGTTGCCACAGTTGAAAGCTAAAGAGATTTGGTCTCATCATTAAGAATTTAAATTTAAATTTAAATTCAATCAAAATTAATCATAAATATTATGGTTCTATTTGTAATATTTTTTTATTTTACATGAGTCTTGAGTTAAATCTATTTTGGTACTATTTGTAACAATTTAAAATCTTATATAAAAGGATTAGCTACGAAAGATAATTAATCTGGAACTAAATATATATTAGTATAAACTTTCACATAAATATTGTAGCATTTTTCTATTTTACTTTTAAATTTCTCTTTTATGAAACTTTGTTAATACGAAGAACCTCGTCAGCTAAAATGTTACCGGTGCTTCCCCTTGTTTTTTCTCCTCTTCTCTTTTGCGGAAATACTGCTTTCCTAACTCAAACTTCTCAAAATGTTGATGTATACCTAACAATTAACATTCTCTGATGCCATTCTGTGGGCACAACTCGACGTCCGTGCCGCCGATGGGGGGGAAAAAAAGCGGTATGCCGCTGCTTTTCAGTTGCGTCGGGTTTATGGGCCCTACCAAGTTTTCCACCGTCCCAATCCTAGCTATTGCATACATTCGAGGTGTTAGGATTTGTTTCCCATTTACCTTTTGATTTTCCAATGTTTGGGCCTAACAAAACTTCACAGAGATGCATGAATTATTCATGGTGGCTGGTATTAGATTCGTGTCCATCCTTTTTTTTAACGGTGCAGTATGAAACATCACGTCTAAGTAGTATTTATTTTTTATTCTATCGTGCATCTTCTTTTCTTAACCACGCTAGTTTTTGCCCTCCTCTTGCATTCAAGCAAATGAGTGTAGCTTTTGTACCGACGGCTGCTGTCATTGCCCAGCCCTGGCACATGATCTGATTGGTGACGCAGCCGCCCCTTTTTTTTTAAAGCAAAATTCCAAAAAATATGTAAGATCGGTTGAAAATTTTAATTCATAATAATTACATTAATAATAATATTTTATTAATTAAAAGAAAATAAAATACTTTTTAATGTTTATAAATAAAAATTTATTATTATTTTTTATTATTCCATCAATATCAATGTTAGCTGATAAGTTTATACTACCTAGAACTCATTGCAAACTAATTATTTGGAGGCTTTGCAAATAATTAAAATTTAAAAATATATGGTGAGCTAAAATAGCTTGATGAGAACCTCAAATTGCATGTCAACATTATCAAGATAACATAACACAACATGATCAAAGCAACATAATATTAACATTATCAAAGCAACATGGTAGCAATATGATCAAGGTAAATGAATGTATCATAAACCAGAATCATTGATTAAGCATTTTTTAACTTATGCATCAAACATGTCAAACCAAATATTATGCCAGCATAAATATTCGTTAGATATCAAATTAATGCAATTGGACTTTATATTACCGCAACCACACATACCTCACGACTAACATTCACAATACCATGCTCCTGTCCATGATTGGCTACTACCATAGTACCATATGTTGCTATCGATGGTGAGAGTAACACCACAGCACCGACTATCATCATAGCACAACGTTCTTGCCTACCATGAACTATAATGCTACATTTCTACTTATGGCGGGACTACCATTATAATACCACAATTCTGTCCAGAGCAAGACTAGCACCATAGTATCGCATTTCTATTCATGACAAGGTTATTACCATAGGATCATGGTCTGGTGAGACTACCATCATAGTATCATAATCCTACTCGTGGCAAGATTGCCACTACATTACCATATTACTACCCTAGGTTGGCTACCGTCATAGTATTATAATTCTACCTATAGAGAATAATCTATAATGCTATACTTTGAATTGTAACAGACAATCCACAATGCTACATTTTGGCTCATGATAAGATAGTCCATAGTAATATACTTGGCTTATAGCAGATAATCCATAACACATGGCTACTTTAAAAGTCCATTATTAATTCCATTGTTTATTCAAAACTCAATTTTATACCATACTAAATCATGTTGTTGAATATATAAATCCATAATTTCTTTAAAACTTGAATCATGCCATGCTACATCATATTCATCATGTATATAAATTATAAATAGGTTTTTTTATAATATTTTTGGCTATATGTGAGTGGTGTCATAAATAAAATGAAGTTCAAGAGTAAAGACGATGGTATAGAGGGCTTAAGGCTTGGAATGGAGATTTTAAACGGTTGATATTGGAGTCTAAATTCCAAAAAAAATTTAAAAATATATTCCAACTAAACCCATCATAAATCATTCACAACTCAATTTATGCCATATGTTATTATACTGATCATATATAAACCCATAAATTATTCAAGACTCAATTATACCATACTATGACATACTATGCCATATAATATCAAATATACTATATTTAATTTTATATTTCTCATTCAGATACTATCAATACAAAAATATGCAAGGGATCCATAAAGAAACATATACAAAGGATTCCTACCTTCCTCTAAGTAGGTTTTAGTTCACTGAATCAAGGCTCACTCTAATTATCGCCGATCTTCAGTCATTCAAAATGGCTAGCGTGAGCGTTGGTTCTGAGAAGGGTCATAGCGATCGATGACTTGAATCGAGGGAGAAGAGGGTGCTTTGAGGGTGTCGAGTCTTGAGAAAGGTCGGAAATTTTGAAGGGCAAATGGAGGAGTTCATGGCAATATTATGGGGCAACGACCGTTTCCACTCGTCACCCCGTTATACGGCAAAATCCCCATCATCTACAGCATTTCTGGCAGGCTTGGGGCGTATCAGTCAGTGATCGCTCATAAAGCAAGGGCTTCGTTGGGACGCGAAAAAGAATAGAAGGAAAGAAACAAAAAGGTTTTCATTACTTTCCCCTCTCTATTTCGCGTGGGTGTTCATTATGCTCCCATGCAGCATGAGAGGGACGGGAAGGTTATCACGGCTGCAATCAGACTCATGCTACAAATCATTTTTTATGGTATATCTATAAATACAGGGTTTGCAAATGATGCTTGCATATTGACAAAAATATCAAAGTAACTATTCAATAACTCAATAAGAAAATAAAATGATACTCAATAAATTATTAAGACCCACAAGCAAACCAATAAGCTAATAGAAAAAATTATTCAATAATTACATAAGTGTAGAAATATTTATGAATTACATACAACATATATTTTCACAGTTTGCATAACAATATATGGACATATCATTCGTAAAAGGACTTTGTTACGATACTCAGCACTATTTTTAAAGCTATCTGAGCTATTTATGGTATTCTATCTAATAAGCCAATAGTTTGTACCACTCCTCGAAACCGAACTCTATGCTTGGCCCCATTCCTTTCTTGCCCGAAGAAACCTTCTCCATATCCATTCCTTCCTCATCCCTTCGAAGATTTAGAAGTATTCGGGTTGTTGTCTATACTGAGAGAAATTTCATCCATGGAGACTCTATTCAACAATTGACATGTAAGTAGATGCCATGCATTTCTTATCTCTTTTTTCCACCGCAAAGATTCATTAAAAGAAAAGAAAGGAAGAGAAGATCTAAAAGTATTCGGCTTGTTGTTGTCTTCCTTTTCTAAGAGGAATCTTGTCCATAGGGATTTTATTCATCAATTAACTTACAAGCGATGTCATACATTCCTTATCTCTTTCATTCATCGTATTTGCTAAAGCCATATCTAGTATTTAACTTTCTTTCCTTTCGTTTTAATTATCACGCCAACCATGCACACCATCGATGATATGAGTAATTCGGTCTCATAATATAATGCACTAAAAATAGATTCATTAGTTAGAAAAATAGTTATAAAAAAATAATAAAATAAATGTTTAAAGTACCATAGCAAAGTCCTTTTTAAAAGCATGATAAAAATAATTAGAATCCATAATTTGTGTAACAAGTCATGATAACTGGCTTTGTGAGAGACCAACCATCATGGCCTTGGAATAATAACAAAAAGAAAACAACGTGAAAGTTTCAATTATTGAATTGATAATTCCATCACTATAAGGCTCCTTTAATAATAAAAAATTTGGATAAATAACATAAAAATAATACATTTTTAATATATTATAGACTTAATGACATCTAATCATGGATCTAAGACCAAATTTAATCCAATAAAAAATTATCCTGAAAGAAAGCTAAACTCAATTAGCTTTATGAACTATTAGTAAAATATAAAAAAACATAGGGCAAGCGGAATACTTGTTTTGAATCTGAATAAAATATATCAGGATCCTTGGCTTATATTACAAACCTCATGATTCGAAAAAAAAAAAAAATCAGGATTCTTGGCTTATATTACGAACCTCGTTATATCTTTCTCGCATCATGTAATGCCTATTAGAGTTATCCACGAGCTTCTCACACCCAAAATTCTAAGTAAAAAATGGTAGCTTAGAAAAACTTATGGAGAGAGATCTCTTTCTCATATAGAGAGAACGCATGTAATTTTCAATGATAAGTAGTCAATTTTATCCTTTATTTATAAGAATTATTAGATAAGAGTCCTAGTCACATAAAACTAGATCTCTTTGACCACTTCATAGTTTTCCCCTCATGATCAAATTAAGGACTCTTATCGTTTTGTGATTATTTAAAAAGAATCTTATTGCTTTATAATTATCCCATATGAATAATCACTAAATGCCAATATGGATGCTTATTATAACATCTTTCACTCATACATATTTGGTATTAAAGTGCATTCTCAAATAATTTCTGATCCATTTATTTCCTTCATACAGGAAATGAAACATACGATTAGATAAAAAAGATAAAGGTGAGGAGTATTATATTAAGTCACCATCATACTAACAAAACACTACTACTCAATATCTCATCATGTCCCCCAAACTATTTGATCATATCAGATCAAGCATCTCTAATTCCTTAAAATAATATAGTGATATGTTTGACCTCTCGCTAATGCATTTGTACCTATAGTTAATCGAATTTTTTATCTGACTTAATTGCTCGAACAATGAGTAACAAACCATAAGTGTATTACTAATTAGTTTTTCCTTAGCCCCTTGTGCCAATCAATTTATCCTTGACCACTTTCTTAGACATGTTCTGCATGCTCCGCTAGACTACATAATTCATGGCCCTTGGATGACATGCTAAAGCAGTATCATCAAGTATCCACTTCATGATATAATTTTAAGTCTTAAATGGTACAGGCAAGGACTCTAAGTCCATAAGGCTTACACAGTAACGAAGCAGGAATCCATTCAGTCACTCCTTAAGTGCCTAATCTGAGCATCTCAAGACAGTTACTCTTATAATACCTTTTTTGAAAGGTCACATTCTACTATTTACAGGCTAAATGAAGATGTGGATTGTCTCCATTTCGACTCATATAGTCTCATCTTAACTTTACTAAGGTGACATATCTTTTAAAGCTTGCTCGCTAACTAAACACCAGAATGATTACTATTGCATTGCTATAATGCTGATGTGATCAAAATATCTTATCCTGCTCGCTTTCTCAGCGCTAGGCTAATCAAAGCCTAGTGACATTTTTCTTTATAAAGGTATAGTGCACTAATTTAAACATCAAAATATGAAAAGAAAAGTATATTTATACTGTATAAAGTTTATGGTGTCCACAAAACATCAAATCTTATGCAAACCCAAACCTTTAACATGTTTTTGAAAAATATCTCTAGGGGAAGGTTTTGTAAAAGGATCTGCAACCGTATCACTAGTCGAGAAATACTTAAGGACCACTTGTCTCTACGTAACAACATCTTGAATGAAGTAATATTTGGTGTCGATATGTTTTGACCTTTTATGATACTTAGGATCCCTTGCATAAGCTATTGCAGGTGTGTTATCATAATAAATCACAATGGCATCATCTACATGTGTTGTTATGCTTAAGCTCTGTAAGAATCTTTTCAAATGATAGCCTCTTAAACTATAGCTGTATAAATAATGTACTCTGACTCCATCACGGATAAGATAATATAGAACTGTTTCTTGCTACACCTTAAAATGGCTCCACCACCTAATATGAATGCATACCTAATGTGGATTTGCGCTCATCTCTATCAATGGATCCATCAACATTACTATATCTAGTCAACCTTAATCACCATCATGATAGTATAGGGTAAGGTTCTTTGTACCTTGCAGATATTGGAAAATCCTTTTAATTGCTAGACAATGAGCAGTATCGGGATTACTTTGATATCTACTAACCATCCCAACAATAAAGGAAATATTAGGTTGAGTACACATGGTTGCATATATCAAACTCTCAACTATACTAGTATAAGGAACTTTAATCATCTGCTTTTTCTCTTCTTCTGATTTTAGGCATTGTTCAGCACTAAGAATACCATCATTTTCCATTGGAGTATCAATGGGCTTGGCATTATGTATTCAAAAATATTCTAAAATTCTCCTTATGTAAGTCTCTTGAGACAAACTTAGGAGTCTTTTAGAGCAATCTCTATAAATCTTAACTTCTAATCCATAATCTGCTTGACCCATGTCTATCTCAAATGTGGAGGACATCCTTCACGAGTGGCAATAATTAATTTCATATCATTTTTGGCTAAAAGAATATTGTTCATATGTAGTGAAAGGATAAAAATCTTTTCTTAATTCTTTTGACATACACGCAATGGTTTTCCTCAATCATCATAAAGCCTATGGAAGTTAAAGCTCAATAGAATCGATGATATCATTGCCTAAATGATTATTTCAAACCATAAATAAAATGTTTTAAGTTACACACTTTGCTCTCCTATCCTTTGGTTATGAAACCCACTGATTGATCCATATAGATCTCCTCATCTAGTTCTTTATCGAGAAATATTATCTTCACGTCTATTTGGAATAACTCTATGTCCAAATGTACAACAATAGTCAGAATTAGGTGAATAAAGGCAAACCTCACCAGTATGGAGAATGTCTCTTCGTAGTCTATAACTTTTTTTTGAGTATATCTTTTTGCCACAAGGCAGGCCTTATAGTTATCAATTAAAACATCTGCCTTGTGTTTAATTTTGAAAACCCACTTATTTCCAATGGTCTTATGCCCAGGCAGAAAATCAACTAACTCTTATATATCATTTTTATCCATCGAATTAATCTCATCCCCCATAGCATCCATCCATTTCTTAGAAGTAGGTGAATTAATAATTTCCTTATAGGAAGCTGGTTCATCAACATCCAACGGAGAATAGAGGAAGGATTTCCTTTAAATCTCAAGTCGATGATGGGAAACTATTTTTCGTTTGCTTCTACGAAGCTGCGGATCTTGAGAGTCTTCTAGTGGTATGTTCCAACTAATTGAAACACTTCCACTAGCTATATGATCACTCCCACTATCTCTATGAATCATTGGATGAGGACATCTATTTCTCATTATACTCTTGAGACAAAGGTATGTTTGTCTAAGGTTCTTGTAACTCATATAGTGTAAGATCCCTTTAACTTCACCAATTCTTAGGAAATCTTTCTTTAAAAAATCCACATCGCGAGACTCTAGCTTAGTCATTTCTTCATCAGGATGTTCACCATACATCATATAGCCCTTAGAGTGATCGGATATCTTATAAAGATATATCTATAGGCTTTAGGACCCAATTTTCTATGTTTATGAGAAGGATTGTAAACATATCTTACTGATCCTTGAGCCTTCAAAATCAGGCTTTTTATCATTTCATAATTCATAGAGGGTAGTATGAATTGACTTAAATGGTACACGATTAAGAATATAAGTAGCAGTCAAAAGTACATTCCCTAAAAGCTTATTGGGAGATTGGCAGATGTTATCATTGATCTAAGCATATCTAAGAGTGTATGATTTCTTCTCTCTATAACACTATTTTGTTGCGGAGTACCACAAATCATTAATTGCCTGTGTGTCCCCTTTTCCTCACGCAATTCCTTAAATTGATTAGACAAATACTCTTGGTCTCTGTCAATAAGAAGAACCTTTATGCTCTTTTCTTTTTGATTCTCAACTTCAACCTAGAAGCGTTTGAAATAATTTAAGGCTTATGACCAGTGAGATAATAAATACACCAAACTATACCGTGAGTAATTATCTATAAAAGTAAGGAAATAAGAGGCGTCATGGTTAGCCCTCACACCCATAAGTCCACAGATGTCTGAATGGTTAATTCTAATGGCTAAGATGCCCTGACAGCCTTTCCAAAAAGTTTTCTGTGGGCTTTTCCTGCTAAGCATAGTTACATAGGAAGGGTTACTTTAGCAAGAGACCCCAATAGGCCTTTGTCTAGCTAATTTAGCCATTCTTTCTTATTCTATATGGCCCAATCTTACATACCATTTAATAAAATCAAACACAACATCCAAAGAAGATTTAACTAAAGAAGCAGAATAATCATTTGAATCTAAAACCAAATCAATTACAAAGAAATTATTGTTCAAATGACCATAGCTATAAAAGTTCCTACCCAAATAGATAGCTAACTGAGTTTCTTCAAAATGAAAAGAAAAACCTAACTCTAAAAGTAGATTACATTGAATATGAAGTGTATGCAGCATATCATGCAATAATAGGGCATGCCCTATGCGCATCCTCAGTTGATAAGTATCAATGCCAAGCACCTCTTCTTGTGCACCATTGTCTATAGTGACATAGTGGCTACCTGCTGGTACTTGACGATAATCTATATATCTTACTTAATCTTGAACTACATATTTTGTTGCTTTTGTATCTTCTTCGACTCAGTGTAGTTACGAACAAAATGACCCATGTTATGGTAGTTGTAGCACTTGACCTTATTAAAGTATTTCTTACTATGCTTACCCCTATGGCGCTTGGCTACTCTACATCCTTGGGTACTAAATTTCCTGCTTTTCCATGATCCACTCTCTTTTGTTGTTCGTTGGACTTAGATCTATTTTCTTTGCATTGTGCAGCTTGAGCAACTAGTATTGCATTGTGATTTGCATCTCTTTGCTCCACTTCAAACTCGAGATGGCATACAACATCTTTGAAGGTCTTAATACCCACATTATGTGGCAGTACTAATTTCATTTGGCACCAAGAGGATTCAGGAAGTGACCTAATAACAGCTTAAACCTATTATTCATCTGTGAGATCATTACCAATAGCCTTCAATTCTCTAATCATTAAAGACATTATTCTAAGATGCTCCACCATGGAATGTTGAGTCTAGCATATACTTATTGAACCTTAAGTTTAGATCTCATAGCCTAGTTACTATTATGCCTCCATATTTTAGTTTAAGCTATTCCCACATTTCCTTGGTTGTTTGGAAGTTCTCAAATTCCCCAATTAGGTTATCTTACATGCAGCTCAATATAGTAAAGTGCACACTCTTATCCTTTTTGTACTAATTTTGATAAGCTTCTCAGTCATGGTAATATTGGAACATTTGTCCTTCTGTAGGTGGGCTCATGTTGTTGGTTATAATTTCAAGTACTTCCTTCTCATTAAGGAGACACTTTATTTTCGTATGCCATACGTCGTAATTCTTTTTATCAAGTTTATAAGTTTCAAGCAGATAGACAATTGAGTTCTTGAAGGCCATTTCACTACATTTATTGTGTAAATATTAAATTAGGCATATATATATATCTTATATTTTATTCTAATCCAATTAAACCATAAAATTCTTTCTTATATATTAAAATTGAACAATTTTGTATTTAACTAATTATTATCTCCTAATATGTAGGGCAGAATAATATGTCTAACTGATTAAGAATAAAATACCCATAATCCATAGCATCATCATTAAATACAGTAATATTGGGATAATTTATAAAATAACCATATACATACACCAATGTCTAATCTTTATACCTAACACACAGGTTAATTGAATGGAAACTTCCACACTAACCTCATAAGGAAGTGGGATTTAGGTTCAACATTATAAATTAATAATTTATGTGCCCAAGAATGCAAAAAATTATAATTATCATCAAATAAATATTTAAACCATGAAAATAATCATATTATCAAAATTACTAATACATGTGATTATGTAATGAGATTATGCACATTTTAATTATAAGCCTAAATTCACTATCATGGAACTCTAGTGTTGTTACCCATTACGTAAAACAACCCCACACTCGAGTGATGCAAAGGGTCTCAAAGGCCCAGCCCACAATGCACGGCCCGATGAACAATGGGGCCCAGCCTGTAGCGCACTGCCAAGTGCCTAGCCCATGGTGTGGGCCCTACCTAGAGCTAGCCCATAGTGTGCTTGCGGCCCATAGCGTGCGCAGGGCCCCCATAGTGTGGCTTGGGAGCCTGAACACTTTGACTATGTTCTGAAAGAATAAACTGGCTACTGTCTTTGCTGTGCATAAGATTCCAGCCCATGAATCCGTTGGAGGTAGCACAGATGAATCCGTTGAAGGTAGCATAGAGGAATGACTAAGGCAAATGTCCTGTGGCATACAGGTGGGCACAGGACAAAACGGAGCTCCTTGAGGCGCGTAGGAGAGCCTCGAGAAGGTGCGACGCTGAATAAAGAAGTACGCTAATAGGAATAGGTGCCACGCGAGTTCCAAGTTGGAGACAAAGTGTTGTTGAAACTGACTCCATAGATCTAGAAGAAGTTGATCGACCGGCGATACCACAAGGCATTGATCCAGCGGTATGATGGACCGTTTGTGGTAACTGAGCAGATTGGCAATGTGGCATACCGGCTAGCTCTTCCGGAAAGGCTGAAGATCCATCCGACTTTTTATATAAGCTTTCTTAAGCCTTATTATAAAGATAATGACTCGGGGCGAAAGCAGCCAAGGAGAGCCCCTCCCTTGATTCATATGGAATTCACCAAGAAGATCCATCATATGTTAGACCATCGCACGGTAGGCGACAGCAAGCTAAACCGACGGACGGACTTCCTGATCCATTGGGAGGGCGAAGATGAGTCAAAGGCTTAGGAGCGTGGCCCAACACTTTGGCAGTTTAAAGACATACTCATGGACTACCTTCAGCATCGCTTGACGAGGGCGTTGAGTTCTCAGGTGGCGGTAGGTATGTCACCGACCTAGTGGTAACTTGGCGCTCCATGGGTCCAAGCCATGCTTTGACTCGGTCGGGCTCGTGGATGGGGCATGCTGTGGCAAAGGCACACCCACATGCAAGACAGGCGCGCGTAGGCGCGGTGCAAGAGGCATCAGGCGCGCGCAGATCTATGCAGGCGCACGCAGATGAGGCGCAGGGGGCGTCGGGCGTGCGCAGACGTAGGTGAACGTGCGCAGGATCGCGCAGGCATGTGCAGGTGTGGTGCAGGAGGCACCGGCACATGCACAAACATAGGATGGGCCATGCACAAACAGGTAATGCTCCTCATGATCTTGGAACCCTCGAGATAGAACCTTGCTAGATGCCTAGCCTGTATATTGAAGGGGAGGATGAGTGAGAACAATTCAGTGGGCCGGTTTCTTTGTGGATTCTTGCGGCGTCCATTGTTGCCTCCTCTGCCTTCTGAGCCCTTTGCAGGTGCCAACAGCTAGGAAGGATTGGTATCGGCATTGGCTCCCCGATATTGAAGGGCTCATCCAAGAGATCTGAAGATTGAGGGTGAGCGGACGATAGGTCAGCACCGTGCGAGGTAAAGGCATGTGTACCAGGAAGGTGCGGGTCATGCGGCAAGACAGCAAGAGCGCATCAGGGCGCGAACCAAGGCGTGCGCACTAGGAGGGTGCGTAGCGCGTGGCAAAAGCAGCAGGTGCGCAGCGAGGCGTGCACACCAAGGTGCGCAGGATGCGTGGCTGCGGGACCGTGGCAGACTTAGCAGAGCCGAGGTGAGGCGAAGACTGGGTTTGAGGCACTTGAGAGCTCTTGTTAGGGAAGAGTGGAGTGTCGGCCAGGTCTGCCATCTTGTATAATCCAGAGTTATATAATATTTATACTTTGGTTGGGGGCTTTGTCCTTAGAAAGGTTTTCCTTCGTATATCTTGTCGTTGTGATTGTACTGCGAAAATTCTATGAGACGAAAAATAGGCTGGTTAAGGAGACGTCCTTAACGTCATCATTAGGGGTGCGAAAAATTTCACAATAGAGGGCGACCCGGTGATAAGTGGCCCATAGTGCGGGGCCCCCATAGCTCAAAGCGTACATGTGGAGAGAATGCATGTAATTTTCAATCAATTTCATTCTCTATCATGGTTTATAGTTATTCCATATGAATAATCACCATATGTCAACATGGATGCCTGTTACAGCATGAATTTTGATAGTTGTCAACCTTAAACTTTGATTCATTCACACGGCTAACACATTCTATTTCTTCTTATGCGGTGTGCCTTTTTAGGTTTACACCAATGCTCGTTCGGTTGTTTCACAGGAATGTTTTTGGGAAGGAAAGCAAAGAGGATTAAAAAATTAATAGAATCTCTCTCATGATATATATATATATATTTGTAATGGAAGAAGCAAAAAAAAAAAATATGGGTCTTATATATAATTTTTCTTTCTTTCATCAATCAAACGGAATTTTTTTTCTTTTCCCCTATTCTCTTTCCAACCAAATGAGGCTTATGAGTAAGACGTGAAGAAAGTTCCAATACAATAAACTTACAAAAGTCTAGGGGACGAACGGGTCAGCGGAGTGGTGGTGGTGGTGCTTGTAAGGCACCCACGGATGTTTGATATCAACATTGAAAGAGTGGCTCACAAAAGTTTCCTACATCTTCAACAGAAGAAAATATTTTATATTAGAAGTTACTTTTTCAAATTTGCGTTAAATCAAAAGTTAGCTTCTCAAAGAACTGATAAAATTAGCTTTAACCAACAAGTTTTGACACGCGTTTGTGGAGTGGAGAAATCCATATTCAAACTTGAAATATGATGCTTCCATTAGATTTCTAAAATATTAGAAAAGAAGTAAAATAAAGTTTGCTTTATAATTTTGCTTGGGTGAGAGTCTAAAATCATTAGCAGTTAACAAGTTTGCGCCATTGCTATCTCCACCAGAGATCGGAAAGTATTGAGTGGATGTAGCATGTATTGTAGTTTTAGTTGATTTGAACCTCAAAACCTTTTAGCTATGCAGGTTGAGCGGTCTTGCTTAAAGACTTGCAACGTTCAAATTCACTGCAAATCTAAACCATGATCAAATTATCCCCAATACAGTTCAAATTTGGTCTAATCCAACATCTTTAACATTCATAAGCACCAAAAGTTGCACCTACGACTTATGTTATTGACAAACATATGAAAAAGCTATTGCTCCTTAAAAACACTTGTAAATTTGGGTCCTTATGAATCTGTTTTTATTAATTAGAGCGACGAAAACAAAGACCAAGGATTCCCCAAGATAACTACTAATTAGACTGAATGTGATCATTTTACACTTAACTCGTTATCAACTCATTTCCGCCCTTGGTTCCCACGGCAGTTATAATTTTTATCTCTATGTCTAAAACTGCTCCATGCAAAACCAAATATTAGATTTGTTTTCGAGGGATGTTGCAAGATAGACGTTGTTAATTGCATGTAAATGATAAACATAAAGGATTAGTTGTTAAGTTTCTTTGTTAAATTTTTCATCATATTTTAATCGAGAATGACCGCTAAAAATTTTTAATGTCATGAAGATAGTATTTGTTTCCAAAATAAATTTGAGTGAGTTAAGAAAAAAAAACTTAAGGGCGGGATCCTCTCTGTCTTTTTTTTTTATTATTTTTTGTTATTTTTTTAATTTTTTTAATTCGTCATCATTCATCATTTGAGATTTAGGCGGAGATTGAGGTGGGGTGAGAGTACGGCACCTAAGTTTGGTCGAAAGGAAAATTCGTCGGGGATTTCTAGAAGGGTTGAAGTTATTCCACTGGATGGGAGCAATTTAATATTCGCTGGGAGGAACATAAGGACAATGCATTCAATGCGCGATAGATATCGTGACGATTTTATTGCAAGACTAAAATTGCTCTTCCACTTTCCTTTTTTTTTTCGGTGTATTTAAAGTGGATGGGGACGGAGGAATTATTGGAGTGATGATACCGCGAGTTGGGCGGAAAAATTTCCACCCAGCATGGAATGAGTCTGTAAGCTCTCATGGTCAGAATTAGCTTGCGATGTAAATGGGAAGGATTATATTTCCTGAGGGAGATAGCACGAGTGGAGAATAACAACCCAGTTTGGAATCAGTCTATCTAAGCTCACGGTCAGAATTAGCTTATGACGTAAATGGGAACGATTAAGTCCTGAGACAGCGAAGTGGATATTACGTCTATTCCGCAAAGTATGGGGGGGAGGGTTTTGAGGGTTTAGTGAAAGAACAGCATCAAAACATGGATATAAAGAGATACATAATGTGTCTTAAGCTGTGTTTAGCATTGCTATTAATAGTAGAATTTTTATTTATATAATTTTTTATAAAAAAATATTTATTATTTAATAATTATATTTCTAAAGTACCGTAAAATTTTATAATTTGGTAACCAAATAAAGAAAGTGTTTTTCGATCAAAAAATAATAATAATAAAAGCTATTACATAGTACATTCAACTATTTAGCTGTTTGTTCTATTAAAAATTATTATAATAAATAT
The DNA here is from genome assembly GCA_017589505.3 of Metroxylon sagu. NCBI lineage: Eukaryota > Viridiplantae > Streptophyta > Magnoliopsida > Arecales > Arecaceae > Metroxylon > Metroxylon sagu. Next base: position 236,158 of record JACVBY030000560.1, read on the forward strand.
TATAACTTATAAATTATCAAAATAATATTATAATATAATAATAATAATAATAATAATAATTAACATAACAATGTTATAATGATACAACATTATTGTACTAATATAATATTATTTTATTACTATAATAATATAATAGTATTTTATGATATCATTCTTATAATATAATATTATTATCACTATTTGATTATAAGTAATAATATGATAATGATTATTATTAATATATAATAATGATAATAATATTCTATTAACTATACTATAATATTAATGTAATATAGTATAGTTATTATTAGTTTACAATTATATCATATATAATTAGTATAATAGTATTATAATAATACTCATTGTTGTAACAATATAATAATAATATATTATTATCATTATTTTGATAATAATACTATATTAATAGTATTATAATACTAATATAATATAGTTATTATTAGTTTATAATTATATTATATTGAATTATTATAATATTATTACAAAAATGGTACATTATTGTAAAAATATTATAATATTATATTATTAATAATACATATTATGATATTATTACAAATATTATGTTATTAATATTATTATAATATAGTAATAATAATATTATAAAATACTACATTATTGTAAGGATATTATAATATCATATTAATATTATATATTGTAATATTATGATCACTATTGTATTATATCATTATTTTTATTATAATAATAAATAATATTACAATAATGATATAATAATGATGGTTATTATAATATAATAAGATAATAATATTATATTAATAGCACTATAATATTAATACGATATAAGACGGTTATTATTAATTTTTAATTATATTATATTATAAAGTACTATAATTTTTATTACAATAATATAGTATTACAATATTATAATAATAGGGTAATTTTGTTTTACAGGAGTTTTCTTATATTTAGCGAGTGTAGGTTTTGAAAAAAAAAAAAAAAAAAAGCTTTGGAGCTCTTCCAAATAAAACTTTTAAAATTTTGCCAAATTCTTTAAAAACCCTAATCAAATGGGGCCTTGCTCAGGTACTTATTTCACAGCTAGCCTTCGTTTGGTGATTCATGCTGTTGAGGTATACTCCTCCAGATTCTCAACAGCCTTTGCTAACTCAGTGCGAGGCAATACTACCGTGACTGGGCCTGATTGCTCGACTTTTTAACTAGAGAACAGTTGGTCTTTGGTTTTTTTTTTTTTTTTTTTTTTAACGTAAATTAGGGGAGAAAAGCCTAAGCTTTTATTATAGGTCTTTGGTTTCTTTAAACGGATGCATATAATATGGAAGTAACTTTTAGCTTGCTCGCTAGTGCCATATGTTTTTATTAACTTTTCTGATTGCCATGAATTTTAGCTTGTCAGACGTAAGCATCGGAAGGGCAATATTTAATTTGTTGAGGAGACATTCGCCCATCCCATTAGTAATAGCTGACGTGAGAAATTGTCGTTTAGTGTATGACTATCATCATAGCTGACGATAAGAAGACTTAAGTTATAATAATATAAGCTTGCCGCATCCTAAATGCAAGAATTATTTTTATCCTCTTTTAATCTTTCGAAACAATCGACGTTAAATTAGGATTTGATCAGCTTAATAATCAAACGAGAGATAAAGAAGCAAGCTAGGATGAAAGCATTCCACCACCAAACTAAATAAGCCATTGACAAGGAAAGAAGTTTTGTGAAATATGAAATATGGTTAATAGGATCGTTTCGAGCTAACACGAGGAACAGGGGATTGGCTCAATTATGGCTTGCATGGATTGTGGCACGAAGAAAAAAGAAACTTTGTGAAATGTGTGACACAGTGTGATAGCTTTTGTTACTATTATCTGTTATATATACATATATACATACACACACACACACATATATATATATATATATATATATATGAGATTGAAACTTTACATGTTTGATGCATATCAGCATGTAAGAGCTCACTTGATAAGTCATGGAAGAGAGAAAGTACCAAGTGTTTTTACTTGCTCTTTGTTATAATATAATGCACATGTAAAGTTAAATATCTTTTAATTTTTTTAAACTTTTAATTAATACTTCTAAAGCATGTTTTAATGCTATAAGTGATAGAGAGAAATCTCAAAGTTGGGACAAGAAAATGGGGATGTAATTTTATATATTTGAAGTCAAAATTTTTAGGCCTATTATCATGCCTCAAATCTAAGAGTGGATTCATAACATGATAATCCATCGTATACTCAAAGAAAAAAATCTTCAGCATACAAAGCATCTTACTTAGAGTGAATCTACATAATCGATTAAAACAAACTAAATTTTCTATTGAACTAGAAGGTTAGGGGAAAGGTTTTAGGGTAAAAAGCTTTAAGAGCCATTGTCCTAGCCAAAGGAGTAGTGCTCGCTCCTAATCAGGATGAATGGAATGGTAGTGGGAATGTAAATATGCACATGCAAGCATCTTAGAGTGGGGATTTCTAATAACAAGGGTGGATTATCCTTTAATCTTTTAAATTATGACCGATGGTTTATGAATAAGTGAATGAATGTAAATGAGAAGTACAAATAAATGATGCAAAAAGAAAACAAGAATGTAATAAAAAGAATCAAATTAAAATGAGGGGAAAAAACCATCTTTGTGCATATTTGCAATCAAGGGATTATGTTGATAATGTAATCAAGAAAGTAATAAGAAACAAAACATGCTCCCAATCTCAAGAATTTCATACTAAGAACATGCATCAAGTATCATGCAACAGTATCAAATCAAGAATGTTACATTAAGGATGAGCAAGACTAGCTAAGTATGCTAACACCCAAGTCATTAAAGATCCAATAAATCATGCATAAAGGATCAATACTTATACACAAAATGGGGCATATTGCAATAAGAAACCATAGTATGCATCCATGAGATCTTTTCTCCTCAAAAGATTTCTAAAACACCATTGAACAAAAGAAAAGAAAAGCCAGAATGAGATCAAGAGTGCAAAAAAAAAAGAAAAAGAAAAAGAAAATGCAAGGGACCCTAAACCTAGATGCAAGCAACAAAACCTTGGATGACTTTTAAGTTATGGCTGACTCTTCAGTAGGTAATGGCCTATTAATGAAACCGGGGTGGGTGGACAATTGGTAGATTGATGGGTTAGGAGTTGACACCTAGCATTTTTTTAAGGGGAAGGCTACGAAGACTACGTGAAAATGTAAAATGAAAAGGTTAAAAACCTGGATATAAGTGAATGCTTACTCGGTAAGCACTTTCCAAGTTTTCATGAAAACCTTGTTTATCAAAATATAGTTGCAATCATTGACCCAAGATGGCTAGTTAGGGCTTCTAATGGGCTGTTTTAAAGATAAATAAGAGGATCCAAATATCTAACCTAAAACTAAATGAATCCAAGGAAATTAGAAAAAGGGGAAAAGAATAAACAAAAAAGCATTTAAGGAGGTAAGGTAATATCCAAGAACTCATGCAACTCAAATAAGAACTTGATTATTAAGGAGAATAAAAGGTCACTTGAATTTAGAGAAAATCAAAGAAAATAAAGGCATATGGGAAGTAAGTGTTTCTCAATATGGTGAATGTTAGTGTTATAGTGATTCTCTGGGAGACCCTCTTTGTTGCGTTCTTCCTTAGATCTTCTTGCTCCTTAGTTTGATAGGAGGGTTTTTAATGTAAATTAGGGTTAGAAGAAGTGAAAATACATGTAAAATAAGGATTTGGAATGACTGATACTCATATTCAAAAAGGTAGTCTTATGTTCAATAGTCCTTCCTAAGTTCTAAAAGAAGGTTCTATTTTCCTCTCAAATGTGGCTTATATAAGTGGAGAATAATAAAGGACTAGGATGATTTATTGTTAAGTTTCCTGCTAGGTGGTTAGGATGAATCCCGATATTAGAACATGATATATCTCAAGCCATTCACTTGGATTAAGAGTTAATAATGGAAAAATTAGTAGATTTATTCAAGGGCTATTCATAGTTAAAGTTAATGTGGCTTTGGGGTTAAGTGGATCACATTTGGTATTCTCAAAACTAGGTGCAAAGTTAACTATAAGGATGTCACCATCTATGCTAATTTTGATCTTTGGAAAATAGGGTTATGTTGCCCAGCTAAGCAACCCAAGAGGAGGGATGGATTGAATTCCTTTTAAAATTTTAAACAATATGTGCAATATTTGCTAAGTTATGAGTGTGTGAGAGTGAAGTATCAAACTTAAAACACACAGCAATAACAGTGGAAGGCACACACAAACACAAGGATTTTATAGTGGTTCGGTACTAACCCTTGCACCTACATCCACTCCCCAAGCACCCCTTGAAAATTTTCACCACTAATCGTTCTCCAACTATTACAACCTACTTTACTCAGGTAGCTTCTTATTTCCAAGCACAAGGGAGCCTTTACAACCACCAATTTAGGGTTTAGTACACCCTTCACAAGTTTCAACCAAGTTGAAACTCAACAAGATACAATAAGAAATAAGTTCAGCAAGAATAGCTCCTTAATGAGCAAATAAATACAATAAAGAGCACTTTACAGTTTTGAAGCCTTTTTCTCTTGAATAAGCTTCACTTCTTTGAGTGCTGAAATTAAGAAAACTTGATGAAGCTTCTGAAGTGGTTAGTGGGAGCTTTTAATGGGCTTCTAAGGATTTTTGAACTTCAGCAACAGCAGTTTTTGAAAACTTGAGCAGGCTGAATTTTCTTTGGATTTGACTTGGTAAATCTCTCTTTTTCTTACTTGTAATCCCTCAAAAATTCACTTAACTTCTTGCTAATCCATCCCATTAACTTGTATTTATAGTTGGTTGAGGGATTGGACCATTGGAATGACCGTTTCCGAACGTTGGAATGTCAGAACTAGCCGTTGGGCAAGTTCCCAGGGCGTTAGTCGGCTCCAGAGCCGACTAACCTGAGAATATCTTCTTCACAGGCAAGGTTAGTCGGCTCTAAAGCCAACTAACACCATAGTAGTCGGCTCTAAAGCCGACTAACGTGGGTAAACCCATTGTTTTTCCATCAGAAGTCGGCTCTAAAGCCGACTAACCTGTGAAAAGTCTCTGTATGGCCATAGTAGTCGGCTCTAGAGCCGACTAACCCATGAATTTCTTCTATAAAAACTTCTGTGACACATTTTTGACTTGATAACTCATATGTGGGTCGGCTTAGGGCTTCATTCTTCTATTCCAAGTTCCAGTAGTTGCCGTGGGAGTTGACTAATATCTTCAAAAATTGAAAAATTATTCCACGGACTTGTAAATCCATTGAATCAAGGAGGCTTGGTCTCACACAACTTTTACAACTTGAATTTTCTTCACTTGAGAACATTGCCAAACATCTGAGATTCACTTAATTTAACCTTGAATCCTTCTTCTCAGATCTTGGGATTTTCTCTCTTGAACCACATACTGATTTTAAAGCTTGAAATCCGTTTAGATATTCTTGGTGACTCATGTGTACCTGCAAATCACATTGACCTACACCAAAATCATCAGTAACTTACTTAATTATTTTGTAATCATCAAAATCAATGCAGGATCAACAGGTTATGATACTTGGATTGGTCTTAAATTTTAAAGGCTAAAAGTAGGTATATAATAGAGCATGCATACAAAACTTGGGCTTAATTGGAGTTGGTTTGATTTTAAGTCAAAAAATAAGTTTGTTAGTAAGTCTAGATTTGATCTAAATTTACTTGAAGTCAAGAAATTGATATCCCAATTAATTAGCTTTATTGCAAATGAGACAATGAACATTAAGGGCCTAGTTGGCTTTTTTAATTTTTTATCTACTATTTTAAAAATCGAATAAACAAAATCAAGGAAAAAAAGCATATTTGGTGCTACTATTTTTATTATATATTTTTAAAAATTAATTTCATTATTTTGAGAAAATATGAAAGTAAGAAATTTTTACTTTCAATACTTATAAAATAATAACTTTATATTTTTAACCACCTATACCACTTTCACTATTATAATCATTACCTTTGCTACAACTATAGTCATCATTTTTCAAGTCGCTTTTGTCACCATCTTCATCCTAACTATTATCACTACCTTTACTACACCAACACCACCATCACTAGCTACCATTGCCTCCACCATATTACCAGGATCTATATCATCACCATCGCTATGACTACCTCCACCATACTATTATCATAATCATTAGTGTCCTGCTGAAACCACTACCATCCTCACCATTATCATTACCTCCGTTATGCCATCATTGCTCCACTGTCAATACCACAAACACTTTCACTATCTTTATTGCTATTACCATTCCTGCCATCAAAATTATCATGTTTAAGTATTTAAAAATAATTGATTATACCAGTATATATTTTTAAAAGTTAGAAAAAGTAGAAAAAGAATTTTAATTTTTTATTTCTCAAAATATATAAAATAAAAAGTGATGCCTAACATTATTGGATGGTGTTTAGAATAGATCAAAGTGATGTTTAACCTAGGCTTAATTCTCAATTAACCTAGGATTAGTCAGGATTTTGGATTTTTTTTTTTTTGGATAGGTGTTTTGGAGGAGGCTTGTTCACAATTATTTGATGATACTACTAAGAGTGCAAACAATTAAGAGAGGATGTCTAGATACATTGGTAAATATATGCCATTAATATGAGATACTTTATCTATAAATATATACCATTAGTATGAGTTGCAAGGTACTTTGGTAAAAAGCACAAGTTCTTGCTTGGCACATTGCATGTTTGTCATGCAAATTTTTAACCTTCTATTTTTGGTTCTAGTATTGGACCTTATGGTAAATTCCTTTTCAAAATAAGGGGGTATTTGGTTCTGGAATTTTTAAAAATTTTTGGCAATCTTTAGATCGCAATGTCATATTGACATGTTTGGTTCAACATATCCAGGAAAGTTAATACATATTTAAGATTGCTTTAAAAATTAGATTATCAAAAAACGTTGCAATCTAATTCCAAGGGGGGTTAAGTAATAAATTGTGGGCAAATGGAAATTTTTGCCTTACTTTTTTTGTAAAATTGTTCCTCAAAATAAAACATCGTTCATGGAAGAGAAAGAGTCCATTTTCTCCTAAAATAATTTTAATATTAATATACTATATTACATTAAATTTTTTATTATTATAATTAATATATAGTTATTATTATTATTTTGATAATATTACATATTAATTATTATACTATATATAATATTACTAATATTATTAATAATAATATTTTGTAATATTTTAATTATATTAAATAGTTATAATAATTATTTACTTATAATAATATTATGTATATTATATTTATAAATATTTAATTTTATAATATATTTATAAATAATTATTCATATGAAAATATATTTTTATATTTTTATATGATATATAATTATAATTATTATAATATATTTATGATATATTCTATTATTGTGTGTTAATTATATATTCTATAATATATAATTATTATATTTAAAAATATTGCTTTACTTTAGTTTCTTTTTAATTTGAAAAATATCTTATTAACCAAGCATGTCAATGCGAGATACCCAATAATTTATCATCAGATCAAATGCTTACATGCCGAAGTATTTAAATTTTAGGAATCGGATGTTTAATAATGCGATGTTATGATAGAATCTTGCATTTTATGAGTCAAATGCTTCTTAAGAATCAAGATACAAAGGATGGGTCCAGAGTGGGTACGCCATCACTCATTCTCATCCTGCGGTGAACACGGCATCTTAAATCACGGCATTTGGTGGACACAATTAAATCCCCAACACAAAAATAAAAGATCAAATGTTGAACAATAATACAAAGTATACATAGAAACAAAGAGAGAATACAAAGGATACACAGAAACATTGTTCTTCAGGATATCAAAGACCGTGAAACCATGCCTTATAAATAAATAAACAAGTACTTCTAATCAATTAAGAGTATATTTTTAGATTATTCCGAGTTGAGTTAAGAGTCGAGCTTGTAATTAATTACCCATCCCCTCTCTGCACCCGGCACCGATTTTATTTTAATTACCCGTGTCTACATGGTAGTTATTGGCACTGTTAATCAAACAAATGTTTGATTCTGTTGTTAATTGCCCACCCCACCTCCCCCAGGGTAGATCCACCTCTTATCCTTTTCCGGCGTTTGTGGAAATTTAATAGTTCTAATGGCATCAAAACAGTACCTTAAAATTTAGCCACACTATTTTAATAATACCGAAACGGGTGCACTTGGCCGCACGCACCCCACACGTGCTGCTGGGAGAGACGTTATCCGGCGGAGGATCCAGCTAGTTCCGAGCTGGTCGCTTTGCTAAGCTCACCCAGGATCTATTTCCCTGTGCTCGGTACTTTATTCGGACAATTTGAGCAGCACGACCATCATCAGCCAGCCTCTCAGAAGCACAGATCTCTCGCACTGCCTCGAACCCAAGCCCAGATTTTTCCCCAGGCAGAGCTGATATTTTTACATAGTTTTGAAGCGCTCTCTTTCTCTCTCTGGAAATCTTATCGGAGGTCCGTGTGCAGCCATGGCTGCTCCGACCAGAAGGATCTCAGCTGCATCTGCTAGGGCTCACACACGAAAGCAGAAGCATTCCACACCGTTCAACCTTCCTCCAGGTGGGCCTCTGCTCTCCTGTCCTCTTCTCCCTTTGTGTGCTTGTGAATGGTTTACAGGGATTTAACTCTCTGTTGGAATTTATTCTGATCTGAATTTTGAGTGTTCTCCATCTATGGGCATGTCTCTTATGTTTTATTATTTTTAGTTTCTTTGGACTGATTTTTCCCACAGGGGTCACTAATTAGACAAAATCTGAAGCAACTAATAGAAGGGTATGGAGATTTGCTTTGATTTAAAATCAAATGAAGCTCTCTGCTAACTTTTACTATAGAGCAATGACATTGAGCTCCATGTTAATTGCGGTGATCCAGTCAAATAACTCTGCCTAACCAGTGTCTTGGCCTTGTTGGCCGTCTTATCAACTCCTCCTTCACATATCTTCGCGTAGTGTGGTCCATTGCAGCTTGGGCCAGTTTTGTAGTATCAAGTGGAGCCTTGTTCTGACGTGGTCATCAGCTTACTTTGTTACCTGAGAGAAACATATCAAAGACATAACTAGTCTTCCAGCGGCACGCTTAAATTCTGAGGGTGGTTCCCTCATTCTGATGCATCAGTTGGCAGTGACTCAATTGTCTCACAATAGGCCACAGACATTAAAATTTAAGTGTGCTACAATGGCCACATCTTAATTTGGTTGACTCGAGTTTTAACTAAAACAAGCTCTCTATCTCCTACTCGAAATAACGCTGTTATATATTTATATTGCAAGAACCGAGCTCCACCTCTAGACTTGGGTTTTCACTCATTGACATACTCTGACACTCAAGCTGCATCAAGCATACTGACTTCAGGTCAGCCTTGAGCGGACATGCTACCTTTTAATTGGCCACAAGCTAAAAGATGCTTATACTAATGTACACTTCAACTTGAGGTGGGTGTTCGGAAAGGTATCGGTCCATTGCTGTCTTATAAAGGTAGCATCTGGCTAATCTTGTTGTTATAATCATGCTTTTAGCTAATTTGCAATTGCTTAGATCATATATGTATCCATTTTCTTCACATCCATCTAGACCATTGCTGTCTTATAAAGGCAGCATCTGACTAATCTTGTTGTTCTAATCATGCTATTAGCTAATTTGCAATTGTTTAGATCATATATGTATCTATTTCCTTCACATCCATCTGGACCATGTAATCCAACATTTATTACTCAGACCATTACATTTCATTTTTTTTGGGACCCTGCCCATGAAATGAGTTGTGTTGAGAATATTCTAATCACTTTAGTAATGTTTCTGAAAGGAATCTACTGATGTAGATAAGTATTATTTTTAATGATGTTATTTTAAGTGTACAAGCTAAAGTTTGCAAAATAAGATCTTAACATAGTTAATTTTGATGTGAAATACATGGTACCTCGACCATGTTCAGAGAGACTTTTTGTTTTTCAGGAAAGACCATGTTCAGAGACTCATAATGGAAAATTAGTGTTTCTCAATGATTGATGTGTCAATTTGTATCCAGTGTCATTCATCTCATCCAAGAGCTTTTTAGTGGAGTTAATTACTACAACAATAAGCATTCTTTCTCAGTTTTTTAAAAATTCAAGTGTGGTTCATCAAATTTTCATGCAGATATGGTGGTTCGTCTTTTCTAGGTTTCCTTCTTTGATATTTAGGTGTAATTTTATTTTAAGCACTCTTGTTTCTCACCATCTGCTCTAGTTTATACTCTCACATATCTTCAGCTCTTTAAAAACTTGTATTTCTTTTTTTCTCGGTCATCTCTCTTGGTGATATGTTGAAGCTAGGGGTGGCAATTTATGACAAGAACCATAGCAGACCTGATTTAAGTAGATTCAGATTTTGCATAAACAAGTTTGGATCATAAATGGGCCAACTCGTCCTCCCTTTAGTAAATATTCAGTTCAAGTTTAGATTCCTAACTTGTTTAACCCATTTTGACTCATTTAATAGTTGGGTTGGGTCATGTCCTGACTTGTTTAATCCATTTAAAACCATTCAATCCATTCAAAATATATTTAATGTGTTTAACCTGATTTCATCCATTTATTAAATGAGTTATGCAAATTAGGTCAGGTTACTTGTTTGATAAAAAGGCTGGGTTTAATTTTGGATTTTTAACCTGTTTAATAAATCTATTAGGTTTGCTTAAGAGCTATTTGACCTAACCTGGATCCAACCTCAACCCATCTGACCCTATTGCCACCCCTAATCAAAGCAATTGAAGTGGACCTTTAGTTTCCCAACCTTGTTAATTATTTCATTCTTTTAGTTGCTTCATAAGTCCATGCTTTTCCGAACTGATCCATGGACACCTAAGGTTGCTAGTGTTACTTGGATACTTGGCACGAGTTTCAAGTGTCGAACAACTTTAAGTGCTCTTAAGCATTGGTCATGATAGCCTCCAAAAATCTTGATTCATAGATATATGTATGCGTAATGCTTGTTCATAGAAGAAAAATTGTAGAGAGGGAAAGAGAGAAAAATTTGCACTAACAAATAAAATAATGGATCAGCCATGAGCTTTCAAGTTGTTTAAGTTACTCCTGAGGCACGTTTAAGGTTATTTTAGATGCATTGGGATACTTTAAAGTGATAAAAATATGATTTATTTTTCTGTTAAAAGCATATTTACTTTTTGCGTGTAGCACTTGAAACTAAGGGTCCCTTGCTTGACACTCTGAAAGGAGCCCAATGTCTGAAAGGAGCCAAATGCCCACACTTTTTGCTAATTCCAATAGTACACTTCAAAGCAGAATGTTAAGCTACGGTGTGTTATGTCCCACCATGTCCGAGCATCCAAAAGTATTGGCAATTCCAGAAACCTTAAAAATGGATTGCCCATGTTATATGGAAGGCCATTCTTTCTGAACAATGCAACTATTAAATGTTTTGTCTCATCCATATTGGATATTTATACCAAGGTCCCCTCTAGACATTAAATCACAAAAAGGGTTTCAAGAAATTTTTCTAATGATTATATTATTGAGATGCTCCCTATGGTTAAAAGTGTCCCATCCATGATAGAGATTGCTTATAGACTAGTATATGTTCTCTTGATGTGTTTGTTTTATGCTTCCCCCATTCCTTGTTCACTGTATGACCTGAAGTCTGAGTACATTTGAGTTCTTTGATTTTTCTTAGGGTTTGCAATTGCTATAGGTTCTTACACTAGCACAGACCTCAGAAAACTATTCTCTCTGAATGGAACAGATAGGCCACTGAATATAATTCTTATTTATCCAAGTACAAAAGGCAAGTAAACCACTTTTATTGTTGAGTAAATAGGTGATAGTTGGTAGAGGAACAATGCACATTTGTTTAACCCTCTGATAGTCTGACAGTTCAGCCATTTTTAGTTAGTTTGGCTGGTTTTGGCTGTTTTGGCCAAAGCATCTGTTGTTTCTCTTTCTCTTTTAGTGGGGGACAGTTTTTATAATGCCTCTCTAATCACTAAACATCGTGCTAATTTGATTATGGGTAGACTTTAAACAAACCATGTTAAAAAGAAGTCTGTGCATATTAATTGTGACACAACTTCTAATGTCTTGTTGATCTAATACACCAAAGAGTATGTTATCTCTTTTCTATCTGAAGAAAAGGTTGATTTTTTTTTTTTATGATTAAGTGCTGGCCGTATTGAGTGGAAACATGTTCATAATTTGGTATTGTAATGGAGTCTGTTACTTGAAGAAATTTTTCCATAATTATACCTAAAGGAGATAAGAGATCACTTTGGTTCTTTTGGCTTATCAGTCATGGTCTAAGTGGCATGATTTCGTCAATGCTTTGCTCAAGAATGAGAGAAACTACAAATTCTTATCCAAGTAGCCTCTAGCTATTCTCTTTATTATCTGCTCTTTGAAATATTATATAATACAGAAAAGTCCTACAAATGTTTCTTCTATTCCATTTATAACTTAATTTTTCTCAGCTTGTGTTTGAATGTGAAACCATTGAATGGATAAAGTGTGTAAAGCTTGGCTCTTCTTTACTAAACTACACAAATTGTGGTCCTAGATAACTCGAAATACAATAAAATGATGTGTGGTAACTTGCCTTAATCTCCTTTATTTCTCTCCTTTTTTTTTCGAATTCTATGCTGACTTTTTGAGTGAAACCTTTAAATTTGGAGTGAAATTGCCGAAACCATTCAAACTGTCAAAACCAAAACTTTACTAGGTGAGTGACAGCAGGAACCAAAACTAAGTTTTAGAACCCTGCTTGTCCCTTGAGTGTGACAGAAAAACATTAGTCTTTTTCTTGTTCTCTAATTTGTTTCACTGCTCTAGTAATACTGGTGTTTTGAGTCTCACAACTCTAAACATAGCTTAATTTATTCTCTTTCCTTAGATAGACTTACAATATACTGAGGCATGTCAAAAATGATATTTCATGGATGATATTGCTTATGCAGCTAGGCTTGTATTCATATTTCTAGCCCCTTCTATCAAACTTTTGGGATAAAATAATAGCACAGCTCGACATATGAGAAAAGAATGTTCCAGGAGCAAGAATACAAATCTTAAATTTCTAGGCTAGATCCACTTGAATTTCATTTTTCTTGTGTCTAGGCTGCTTTTTGACAAGTTTGTATTCCAACCCATGCTCAATTGATAATTCTTTTCAAGGGCATGTCTCGTTAAGAAGAAGAAGAGTTAAGGAGTTTCCGAGTGAACTTTTCAGTTTAATGAAGATTTTTGATACTTGTTTGCCTTGTTAAGAGGAAGAGTTAAGGAGTTTGCAAGCGAATTTTTCAGTTTAATGGAGATATTTGAATCTTATCCAGCCTCCAAACAGGATGGATAATCTTAAATGGAGATGGATTGCTTCAGAGGTATTTTCAGTGAAGTCCTATTTCAGATTTCTTAAGCTAGGCTGCCAGTAATTTGGAAATCTCAAGGCCCTGAAAGATGAAGACTTTCACCTGGTCATCAACTAAGGGGCCGTTTGGTTAATCAAAATGGTGATTTTTCTTGGTGATAAGATCACCGGTGATAGTATCATCAGTGATCCAATATCACCTTATTTGGTATAAGATATTTCAATAATCAAATATTATTAGTGATCATAGATCGTTGTATTTGATATACCATAAGAATAGAAGATCACCATGTAAGCAATACTAATTATTCTCCTGCAAATTTATTTGCATAATATATGAATATGAAACCTACAATTTTAATCAAAGAAGTGCAAAATTATCTAGAAAACATAAATCTTGTCATGTAATTATAAAAGATATCCTTTCACTTCAATTTAAATGCCTATAATGCAAACACCAAATTGATTAAACTAAAAAAATTAATCAAATCTAACAACGTAACCAATGTCCCATTCTGTTCCCTTCAGTTTTCCTTGCAAGGTTAGCAATGACTTGCTCCAACAGGAAGCCATGATAGGTTGCCTCTCCAATTGCAGCTTTGCTTTGTTCTCAAACTTTTCCAATTTATCAATATGTTGTCGCTCAGCCTCCTTCAACTTTTGAAAACCCAATTGTTAAATTTTACCAATGTGAGGAATAGGCACATATGATAAATCGACAGATATAAGAACAGTATCTCAGGCTAGAATTTTATATGTTCTTAAGTTTTAATTATTTTTATTTGTTCCTTAAAGATATGAGAGAGTATTTCATTAGGTTCATTTCATGACTATGTCCTGGTATGATATGAATGCTTTCAAAACATGAAGCTACCCAGTAAAATATCCAAAACTCAGGACTTTGACTTCTTGATTTAAAAGGAAAAAAAAAAATCAAATAAGATGCTCTCAAATGTGCACATGTTTTTGGGAGTCTTCTTGATGTAGAGTGTATCCTAAACCACTTTGTTTACCCTTTAAAAAAAATTAAAGTTGAAATTAGAAAATGATGGAAGCAGTATGAAGAACCTCATAACAGTCCCCAGGAATAAATCTTTCATCAACATCAACACCTAAACCAGGAAAAACAGAACTGCACCTCGAAGAGCCAATAAGACTCCATCTCTTCTGCCGTCTTTGCTCCTTCCAAAGCTGCCTTTGGCAGAAAGGGGGGGGGGGTGGACTGATGGTGTTTGAGATTGGCTCTATAGAATGCAGAAAACGGAAGGAAAAGCATTGAGGGCTTGGAGAAGTGCAAGAGCATCGATGGGGTGAGAGCCGACGATGCCATGACTTTCTCTCTTCGAGCACTCCATTCTCATTCCCTTAACCCTAATAATGGCAAATATAGAGACAAAATTGTTCACAAATTCTGGTACACCATCATCACCATGATGATCTAACATTCTTAACTCTTTGAGCAAGATTAAGATCATCTTCTTAGACAGTGATCTTTAGTCCCTTGATATTTACAGATCACTATCAACATGGAGATGCCAAACGAGGTGATTGTATCACAGTCCCAAGTTCACTGGTAATATTTCAAGTATCAGCCCATACCAAACGCAAATGAAGGGAAAGCTTTTAATTGCTGATAATATTTCAAAGAGAATATGGCCTCGTTCCTTTGCATGTCTGCTTTGTAATGTATTCCTTTAGTCTGCCTATCACCATTTCATGAGATGTTACTGAACCAGGTCTCTCTGGAATCTTTCAAAATCAAAATTAAACAGCTAGCTGGAGTCTCTAATCTCATGCTTGGACTCTTGGGGATTAAAGAGGGTTGGAAATATCTTCAAGCTGATTGAGATCTTCGGACTCTGTTGTTTTGGTGGTGTATTTGAAAGAAAGAAACTTGAGGATTTTTAAAGCCACCTGTTTGAGGATATTTTCAGTGAAGCGGAAGGGTAATCGTGCTTGTAGTAGAAAAGTAGTGAAGGATATTAGTTGTTTTAAAGCCTTAGGTTTTGATAGTTGACTTTGTATTGATTTCATTCACTATATGAAACAAATTGACTGGCATGTGCACATTTTTCTCAAAAATATCTCTGATCTTATTAATGAGTTTAAGTTCTTGTTTTTTTCTATTACTTTCTTGAAGTTAATTTCTCAAATTTCGTGCTTCACTGCTGTTATATATTTCTATATACTGATGTTTCTATTCTCTTGCACATGTGTGGCACCTTTTGAGGTGAAAATATCAAATGATAATAATAATTATCTTTACATCAGAAATATATATTTTTACTCATAAATTTACTGCTTTATTCAGGATCCTTTTTTTTTTTTTTTTTGGTCTACTAATTTACTCCAAAAGTCAATAAGGAAAAGTTTTCAGATATACCTTTATTTTATCGTAATTTTATCATATAAGAAGCATGAGCTATCTAAGTGCTCGTTTGGTATTTTCCTAAGAAAGTTTTGATGGGAAAAGTTTTCTCCGAATCCATTTTTCTAGGAAAAGTTTTGCAGGAGAAAATAAATTTTACCATGTTTAGTTGATAAAAAATTTGTATGCGAAAATAGCTTTGAAAATATTTTTCTGTGTTTGGTTTGGAACTTTATATAGAAAAATGCAAATTTGTCTATAATATCCCAACAATAAAGATTGCATGGGAATTTATATAATATAATATATTATATTATATTATTATATAAGATAATACATTATATTATGTTTATTATATTATATTATTGTATAATATTATATATTATATATTATATTATATTCTAATTTATTAAATCATATTATATTATACTTTATATTATATTAGTAATATTTTAGTTATGGTATAATATAATGCAATGTAGTATGTCATATAATATTATAATTTAATATATAATATTATATATGTTGTGGTAATATAACGTAAATATAATTAGGATAATTTTGAACTTTTGATGCTAAAATTTTTTTAGTGGGATGGAAAAAGATAAAATACCATCTCTTTCATGGGAAAGCTTTTCCGATAGGGCATAAAAAAAAAAGTGTAGGCCTCACTAGCCATTTTCTTTCCTTTATCAATCAAACATAGGAAAATAAGGGTGGAAAACTTTTCAACCCTTATTTTTCCCCAACCAAATGACCCCTCTTTTACCTCCTACTAAAAAGACATATTGTTTGACATGTTGTGTCTATTTCAGGGATTTTCAAAAAAATTTCAGCTGTTCTGTTGGTGGTTATAATAGCATTGGCATACCAGGCAATTAAACCTCCACCATCTAAGATCTGTGGATCTCCAAACAGTCCTCCAGTTACATCATCCAGAATTAAGCTCAAGGATGGAAGGTATTTGGCCTATGCAGAAAGTGGAATTCCAAAGGAGAAGGCCAAACATAAGATAATCTTTATTCATGGTTTCGATTCATGCAAATATGATATGTTCCCCCTATCTCAGGTATTAATTATTTTTCGTATAAATATTCACTTGTTCCTTTTTATTCTGGGCATCTTCCTTACTGTCTTGGTAGTAAAACTAGCTGACGCTGGGATTTTTACAGGAAGTTATTCAAGAATTAGGAGTCTATGTGCTATCTTTCGATAGAGCTGGTTATGGAGAGAGTGATCCAAATCCAAAGCAGACAGAGAAAAGCACAGCTCTGGATATCGAAGAACTTGCTGACCAGTTGGATGTAGGATCCAAATTCTATGTGATTGGATATTCAATTGGAGGAGAGCTTATCTGGGCATGTCTGAAATACATACCTCACAGGTAGTGACGATTCATTGCTCTTTTGCATTATGGTAACCCATACACATCCAAAACTTTCATTGTATTTATAGAAGTATAGAAGTATGAGAAGGACATGTTTAACCTCTTGCATAGATATTACATGGTCCTCTCTGACTTCACACTCCTTCAGCAATTGCTGATGTTCATAATTTACTGGTAGAGTTGGTAGCATCAACCTATCTATATATAATGGCATTGCTCCTGCTCTCTTAAAGTCAAGGTCTAGAAGATTCCCCTCCCATGAAACTTGACCCTTTCTTTCTTCGCCATTCATCTGTTTCCTCTATAAATTGGCTTAGTGGTCAAGTTTATAGTGTATGTAGATCATGGTATTGGTCCTGTTTACATGATTAGATATAGATATCTCTAGCAGCCTTGGACATGGTCAAATGAACAGACTCAAACTGAGATATCATAAACCAGTAATGTTGAATTATATGATATTATTATATCTGTAAACAGAATATATTAGGACTATATGCAGAGATGGCAGCCTAATGATATATTGTCAGAAACTTGCGAGGGGCAACCAAGGTTTCTTCTGGGATTGGGTAGATTGTATAAGATTCGAAAGGAGATAATAGTGTACATGATACTTAAAGGAGGAATCACTTCAGAAAACATCTTGAAATCAGTTGGCTGTTTGCTAGTGTAGAATTTGAAGGCAACATATTGAGCCAGAGATTATCCAGATTCCCAGTCCTGTAGTATTTGTCATGGAATTAGTGGTTTAATCAACAAAAGAGTGGATTAAACTTTCATTTCTTCATCCAAGAAGATTAATGTATGGAACGGTGGATTGTCCAGTCATATAGGATAAGGCTTTGAAATATTTCATCATTGAACCAACGTTTTCTGCTTATATATAGTTTCTCCTTGTCAACATTGAAGAAATGAATAAAAACTTCTACACAATTTAAGGCAGCCTTGCTCTAATTGTAAATTTTAAGCAATCTCTACCATTCTCTTAATGAAAGCTAAAAATCCCTGGGATTTCCACGATTGAAGTCATCCCCTAGTGTCTTTTCTGGTCCTCTTGGAGTAAAATACCTCACATTGCTGGTATCTAGAACTGCAAGAAAGTAGTCTCATGGTGGAAGTTGATTGTGTTTTGATTGTGTTATAGATAACAGCATGCTCCTTGGAAAGCTCAAATCATTAATGGAATACAGAGTTTTGCATCTTGAGAAGGTGAAACCATATTCATACATGCTGCCTTAGATTCCATTGGTCGTTCTCCTGCCAAGAAATTTTGTAGGAACTTCATTACCACTCCTTTGTATTTAACTTAATTTTTTTCCTACTTTCATCCCCTGTTGAGGTGATAGATTTTCTTTACTACCAGCTCATATTGTGCTAAATCTTAACCTTAGCAATCAAGAAAGAGTCTTCTTCAATTAATCAAACCATAGCCTTGATTCAATTGCTGGAGTTGTACTTTGAATTTAGAAATAAAGGGGCTTGTGTTTGATTGTTTTTAGTATAACTACACTCAAAATTTCCATTCAATCAGACCCAAGTGTCCAGCATGAAAGAATTATATTCCTTGTCGGGTTGCAGTTCTCTCTTTGTGGGTAATGTTTCATTCATACTTACCAGTATAAAGTGATCGGTATTCTAAAGAAAGACAAATTTTCATATAGGAGTCTTTTATGTACTATTTAGGCTAAATTTCATTTCCTTCTTTTTTTTCTTCATCTCATATTGGATCTGAAATAATGGCAGGCTTATGGGAGCAGCTATGGTTGCTCCATTTTCTAACTACTGGTGGCCTGGTTTTCCTGTGAACACATCAAAACAAGCTTATGATCAGCAACTTGTCCAAGACAAATGGACAGCTCGAGTTGCTCACTATACCCCTTGGTTAACATACTGGTGGAACACCCAAAAATGGTTTCCTGCTTCAAGTATCATAGGTCAGCAATCTGATATTTTCTCTACACAAGACAAGGATCTGGTATGTCATCTTTTCCCATAGATTTGCATATTAACATTTTCTTTTCACTAGGTACAAATTAGCAAGTAATGCAAATGGTACTGAAGGAATTAGCATACATATTTATATGATGCTCTTACTGGTTCTTATTATTGGTGCCATGGCTCTTAGCTGATAATCCTCATTCCTAAAACATTTCAAAGAAATTAGTTTAGATTTACGAAATTTAACCCAAATCCAATGTGTCTGCGGGCTGAAGCTAATTCCTGGAAGCAAAACAAAGAATGTGACAGTCATAATAACTCGAGAAAAAGAGTAGCACCAATAATTTTTTATAATAGGAACGTCATATAATTTGCATCTTCTAGAAACGAAGTGGTCACCACTTTGGGATGCATATTTGGGTAATGTGGATCCTCTGTTGTGCGGGCATGTTACACCTATTACACACGTCATTCACTTGTGCACTGGGCCCCATCCACAGTGGACCCTTGCTGAGTCAGTGCACAGGGCCTGACCAATGCACCATGCGAGCCCCTGTATGCATGTTACAGGCACATTTGCATCGGTGCACAACAGAGGATCCATGCTCACAAGGATGCATGGCCAAAAGATTGCATGCTACAAAATGCGAGGCAGCCTAAAGTTCACTTATGGACATAAAAGAGATGGAAAATGTAAAATAAAAAGAGAAGATGCATGTAAAGACGTTGATTTATAACTTTGATTCTGGCAGTACTAGGAAGAAAAAGTCTCTTGTTTGCAGTGCTTCTTTGCCCGTTGGACAGAATCATAATTGTTAACATTGCGAGCAAAAAGATTTGGATGTCCTCTTCTTGCACTACTTTATTTCTTAAGGTCCCTAGCAGTTAATTATTTCATGAGAAGATTTTTGTGCTACCTCCATAGATTTATCGAAAAGTTAAAGACCAGGGATGCTAAATCGTGCTTGTTTCAGATTGATCATTTAGGTACAGCACACTGGTGCACGCACGCATACTTATTTTCTTCAAAAGGGGAGGGAGGGTATCCACCCACCTCACTTACCATGCTGCTAGATCTAAATCTATCACTTGGTGCCAATTTATACCTCATCAATAGCGGTAGAACTCTTAGATGTATGAGCTGTCATGATTCATATCCAGTGGCTAAAAATTTGGGAACGCTGGATACCTTCTCCTCTTTAGTGGTTGCAATCAATTTTACTTGAAGAATATGTATGGGAATATTTGACTCCTTGCCTCATCACATTGTCATTCCATTAAGATATTGCAACAAAAAAGATGTACAGAAAGCTATATTTTTGGTTGAATAGGAGGTCATGTTGGTTGCAATTTTATCATCTGATTCGCGGTCAGAAATCAAATTTATTTGAAAAACATCTCTGGACAGGGCCAGGAAATGTGTAACCAAGTATCACATATCAAGCATTGTACTTTGTACACTATAAACTAAGATTCCATTTGTAGCGCGATGGAATGGCATCACATGATTTCTTTCATTTCTACCTACTTACATAAAATTTTACTTCTGCGTTATGATGATATGGATGATGCAATCAACATCAACAAGGAGCTAAAATTTTGTGATGATCGATTTGTTCTGTTTGGCAATATCAGGCACAAGCAAGGCAACAGGGAGACTTGGAATCAGTCCATCGCGACTTGATGGTTGGTTTTGGGAACTGGGAATTCGATCCTTTGGAGCTTGAGAATCCATTCCCCCATGAGGGTTCGGTCCACTTGTGGCAGGGTGCCAGGGATATGATCGTGCCGGTTACGCTGGCCCGTTGCGTCAGCCAAAAGCTTCCTTGGGTTCGCTACCATGAGCTTCCAGATTCCGGCCACATGTTCCCGTTTGCAGTGGGTATGGGCGATGCTATTGTGAAGACGCTTTTGCTCGGAGATCAGTAGCTGCAAGCCACCTTCGACCGGCTGGCTGGCCTGTGTTATTGTTCTTATTAGTCCTTGTTCTTCAAATCTCAGTTGTGGTTAGCCAATTTTGATTCCATTTTGATACTGATCGGTTGTGTTGTTCCATAATAACATTTACATGAATTGTTTCTCTTGATGAGATTTGTAAGGTAAAAACGTAATATATAATTTTGGGTGAAAACATGTTAAGATGGATGGAGTTGGTCTCAATACGAGGAGGAGCTCTCTATGTTGCTGGCGCTTAAAAACAATTTTGACGACATTGTTTCTTAAAGCCGATCTGTTATCCTGCGCGTAGCTAATGGTCAAGACTCCGGCAGTACAAAGACATGATGGTTTAATAATATACCATGTCTCAATTTCCCTAGCTTAATTTTTTTTTTTTTTTTTTTTTTTTTTAAGCAACGAACTATATGGATGGTTGTATTAAATATTATATATATTATATGTCATACTATTTATATTAAATTAAAATAAACTAAAATATAATTATCAAATTTTATTCTAAATAATAATAAGGAATAGAACCATAATCATCAATTAAATATCCCTCAATTTTAGATATTTTATTATTATATTATGATTGTTATTTTAAATAGCTTACATTTTTTAAGTTGTTAACATAGAAAATGGTGGCTATTATTTAAAATTCAAGTGATTATAAATAAATGTTTTAAGCTTAAATGTATCATTTAAAATTTGATAACTCTTCTTAGATAATAATAACACAACCAAGTGATATTACTCTTCTGACATTAATAAATTATTTATACAAATAGATAGATATCATATAAAATTGTATGAATATTAATGCAGTCAAGTCCAAAAGAGCAAAACAAAAGAAATTTTAATATTTAAGAAAATTTTATTATAAATCTATTTAAAAGTCTTATTTTTATCCTAATCTTTCTAGGAAACTAGTCCTATTCACTTTAAGAGTCCTATTTTATTTTCCTTATAAGCCTTATCATCGAATCAGCTTATAATTTTAGTCTCGTTAACTATTTTAGTTGAATTCTTATTGGATCAGTTTTACCCTATAAATAGCCTCTAGTATAACCCATTGATTTAATAACAAATTAAATTATAAAATTTTGAGAGTTTGTTTTCTTTTTTCTCGTTTGAAGTAATTTCTTATCGAGTGGTGCTAAGCCATAATTTCGCAGAGCGGTTAAAGATGGTGGGATCAAAGATTCTAGACAATTATCTTCTTTCATTTATCTGCATCAAATTTGGTATCTTTGGTCAAGATAAGCGTGAAACATAATAACTATCTCTTTTTTCCTTCCCTTTTTTTTTTCTATCTTAAAAAGGAACAAATATTCTTTGCATACATTTTGATTTCTACCACCATGTTCTTCTAGCTTATTTTCTATATTAAAAAAAAAAGTTTTTAAAAAATAATTAAAAAAAAGAGAGAGTGCTGAAGGAAAGAGTTGAAAGAAAAAGGAAGAAAAAAAATCAGAAAAATAATATAGAGAAAGAAAGTTAAAAAAAAAAAAAGGAAAAAAAAAAAAAAAAAGAGAAGATTGGAAGCACGTTACTCCTCTCCCCCTCTCCTCCTCTCCAGCTCCTTCGCCCGCTTCCCACCCAACGCCGTGACGCCACTGGATCCATCTTGCTGCTGGTGCCGCCCGCCCTTCCTCGCTGTCCCAATGCCGCACGGCCACCGTCTCCGGATCGTCTTTTCCCGAGAGGCATCATCTTAGTCCAGCCGGCCACCACAACCGATTGTGCCCCACCGATCTCCACCGACGCCAACAGACTTGCAACACGTGGTGGAGCATTGCGTCCCCAGCCTCCACCTTCGAATCGTTCGAGCACGAGCTATCCGGTGGAAACTGTCCTCACCAGCGACGATGCCCACACCCAGATCGTGGCTACCCTCCCCCCCCTCTTCCGTGACTCCTCGAAGCTCTGTCCATCTCCACCCACGACCCTTCCAGTGCCGACCACCACCCAATCTCTCTGGCGTTGAGGCTCCACACGAAATTTCTGTGACCTGTCCCCCTCGTGATTTCCCCTTCCATCGGCACCTCTACTGCTCCGCCTCTGCCGTTGACACGCTCCACCGCAACGTGCTCCATCATCACCACCGGGGCCGGCACCTCCCTCGACCTCGCCCTCTTCGTGCGCGACTGCCGTTGCCCAACTCTAGACCGGTTCGATCGACCTCAAGAAAAAGACTCGAACTCCCTCTCCGATGCCGCCTTCAGCCTGTCGAGTCTGCCGCCGCAAGCCCTGTCACCGTCTCCACGCCCTCCAGCACCACAACCAGTCGACGCCGCCGCTGCCGTGGTAGGACGCCCAGGCCTTCCCAACCCCCACACATCAGCTGTGGATACCCCGTTCCGCGGCCAAGAACAGGCGATCGGAATAGGATTGAAATAAACCTAGAATAAGATGGAATAAATCTCGAATAAGCTTGGAATAAGTATGGAATAAGTTTGGAATAGAGTAGAATAACATTGAAATAAAGGAATAACTGTCTACTTCTGCTCCAATTTGAAAATTTTCAAATCAAATGGTTTTTTTTCTTTATATGCAACTGCATAATAATCCTACGTTACTGACTTCATCGGCATGAAAGATCGTATTATTTGGATACAACAACAGTTTTATCAATTGAAATAGTATATGAATGGGATATTGTCAATATTCAAAGAATGGTAATTCAACCTAACTTCTATCAACCAACCCTTGAGAATTCAACCAAAAATATATGATGCTGACATCTACAGAAAAGTTCAACTTAAAGCGTTTATCATCTACAGAAAAGTTCAACTTAAAGTGCCTGATTTCCAAGGTGATTGGACTCTAAAGCTTTCATCAACTGGCTTTCATATCTTAAAAAATATCTAAGCTATCATAAATCAATTGGTTAAAGAAGCATGGAATTTGTTAAAAATAAGCTCAAGAAAGAAACTAAAAGATTGGAAGGCAGTTGAATATACTACTCATAATTGATTTGAACCTATTATTACTTGAGATGCTATGCACATAAAAATTAAAAGAGAAGGATTTATCCCTTGACTATTGCAAATATCTCAAAAGTTTTACTAATAAGTCAACTTTTTAAGCAAAGAGGTACTATGCTCTAATCTCCTATCCTACTCCTGCTAAAGTCATGGTCTATAATCCTATACCATCAAAAAACTTTTCTACTAAAATCGAAGTACAGAAAGTTCTTGCAACCACTGAAGAACAAATAAATGTTGAAACAATAATGACAACAGAAACTAGTCAGTTAGAAAATCAATTTCAGGAAGATAAGAAGAATGTTATAGTTGAAGAAATGAAAGAAGAGTCAAGTGAAGCTACTGCAATATGAATGATCATATCAATGAGGTATTCGATAATCCTCCTAAATAAAAACTAATGGAAGAATTGTTGAATCTATAATATCAGTTGATCAAGTAGTTTGTCAAGAAAAAGAAAACGAAGATATGATGGCAGATAAATTAACTGATGGAAATATATCTATTCCTAAGGCAAGTGAATCTAATGAAAAGAAGAAGATTGAAGCTTTTAAAGATTGAAGTATTATACAGATAAATTTAAAGGCTATTATATTTTACCTCGCATTGCTTCCTATGGAGCAGAATCTTTTGAGATAGGAAGAATTCATGCAGTTATAGATCTATATGTCTTCCAATGGTCTACACCAAAGATGATGATCCTTATAAATAAGGCTTATCAATGAAGCTTATACGATGTTGTACCATTGAAGTATCGAAAAAAAAAATGGTTACATTACAAACTATGTTTAACAAAGTTTAAAAGATGATTCTATGAGATTTATATTAAGTTACAATGGTGAGATAAAATATGCTCTGAAATATTATCAGATTAATGCATTCATAAAGAAAACATTTAGCTTGAGCTGATTAATTCATCGGGAGCCAAATTTTTTATGCTGGAAAGAATTGATGCATTCCAGAAAAGTAAGAATAAAAGAAATTTTAATCATTAAAGAAATTTTATAATGAGTCTACTTAGAAGTCTTATTTTTATCCTAATCTTGATATTTGTCTTTATCTTTTAAGGAGTCCTATTTTATTTTCTTTAAGAGTCTTATCTTGTTAATGTCGAATCAGTTTGTGATTCTAGTCTAATTAATATTTTAATTAGATTCTTATTGAGACAGTTTTACTTAGACCGACTCATTGAATTAATAATGTATTGAGTTATAAAATTTTAAAAGTTGCTTTCTTTTATTTCTAATTTAAAGTAATTCTTTATTTGAGTGGTGTAAAATTATAATTTTTGCAAAGAGGTTGGAGATGTTGAATTGAGCACTTCCACTTACCTATATTAGATTTGGCATCTACATTAAATCTACCCAGGTATGACTACATCAATAATTTACCATAAAATATATATTGAAATCAAGATAAAAAAAAGGAAGAAAATATGCTTCGATGGCAATAAATAAAGTTACAACATAATCTTTTCGAGTTATACTTAGTGATAATTGTATCTTAAAAAAATAAATATTATATTTTTTTTGACTAAAAATAGTATAATGGCTTTAAAATATACTATATTTAAAAATACCATAAAATATGATATTTTATTTAAAAACATTTTTTTAAAAAAATAAAAATATAATTTTTTTATATTTATCTCCATCATCGGAAAAAAAAAAGAAAAAAACATGGTTCCCCATCCAATCTTCTTCTTTATTATTTATATTTTATTTATTTTCTTCTTATTTTTAATTGGAAATCAATAATTTTAAAATTTAAGCGTAATAATAAAAATTTAGAAACATATATCTACATTCTGTATTTATCCTATCCAGCATATCCACCACATATATGCTGGTACGTTGCACATAAACATTCCTAGTTAACCCGTTACTAAAATTTTTAAGAGTCATACATGCGCGTCGTTTCTAAGTTCTCTCGTTGGTTATTTTAAGGACCAGTCAACCGCACAACCCTTGCCGATCCTGCCCAAGGATTAACACCTAATCAATGCATGGAAGCCGCTGGGCCGAACTAGCGGACAAAGGTCTCCGAAAGAAGCCGTTGGTTTCCAAGATCTCCAGGTGGCTCCTCCACTCTTGGCCACGCTCTAACATATTCTGAACAGTCTTCCACGGTTCCTGCCTCTGGAGAACGTAGGAGACGCTCAGGCTGAAGAGGCGCTGCAGGTTTTTTCTTCGCCGTTCTCCCGAAAAGGTAATCGACTTTGTGCCTCATTATGCTAAAGAAACCAGAGACCCTCAATAGCAGCACTTTGGCTTACGAATTGTTGACCTTTTATATATATTTTTTTTTAAAAAAAAATTAAAATAAATAAAAAAAAAAGAAACAATCGCGAACGAACGCACGTGGATGTTCGTGAACTCATGCATGCGAGTATTTCGCGAACGCTCGTGCATTCGTGTTTACAAACGTTGGGCGACCATTCACACGCTAACGTTTATAAACGGTTCAAATAATTTGATTTTCAAATTATGATTTGAAATAACGGTTATCAGATCTTTAAGATCATTATAAACTCAGCCATTGTCTGAGCTGAGTTTATAAATAGGCTAAGAATTCAGAATTGTCAGTATTCCAATAAAAAAAAAATATCCTCTGTTCTACTTCACCAAAGCTCTTTCTGAATTTCTACTGTAAGAAAAAAGTGATGTCTTATATCTCGTAAACCCGATTAAGAAAAAGGATCTCTTTTACATTTTTTTTTAATTATTTTTTATTGTTCTTATTATTTTATAATTACTGATTTTTCTTTAAATACCTGAAAGAGTCGTTGGATTGCACCTTTACGCTATCGTACTCGTAGTGAGAGATTCAGATCGAGCCGGATCGTTGTATCTTGGGGACAGATCGCCTGCAACCTGCACGAAGGAGTAAAAATTATTTGTTTAACACGACTCTATTCAGGTATGATTCTTAAATTTTTTTGATTTAAATTTTTAGTAATTTTTAAACAGTTTTTCAAAAGCAATTATTTCCAACAGGAATGACGATCTCTGATATTAATCTGTCACACTGATTCATTCAGGGATGCTTTCTGCAATAGCAGCAGTCTTGCTGGTCGTTCTCTTTGGATGGATTCGCCAGGCCATCCAACCTCCCCCTCCAAGAATCTGCGGCACTCCAAACGGTCCTCCTGTCACCTCCCCAAGAATTAAGCTCGGAGATGGAAGGTACCTGGCCTACAAAGAATCAGGAACCCCCAAGGAGAAGGCCAAGTATAAAGTCATTGTTATCCATGGGTTCGGCGGCTCCAAAGACTCCGAGTTCCCTGCATCTCGAGTAAAACAAGCAGAAAATTGAAACACATTTCTATGTTGATATATGATGGATAAGACTATGATGGTGTTGTGACTTGCCGTTTCAGGACTCTGTGGATGAACTAGGAGTCTACTTCCTACATTTTGATAGAGCAGGATATGGGGAAAGCGATCCAAACCCAAGGCGCACAGTAAAAAGCGAAGCAATGGACATTCAAGAACTTGCTGATCAGTTAGAACTTGGATCGAAATTTTACTTGATTGGTATCTCCTTGGGTGGTTACACTGCATGGAGTTGCCTCAACTACATACCACACAGGTAAACTCTCTATCAGCATCCCGCTCTCAGGCTCTGTTCCTTCAATCAGCTCGGAATGTGAGTACCTTATTTGATAACTGCTTCACAAATATTCCAAATACTTGCAGGTTAGCAGGAGTGGCGTTTGTTGTACCGGCTGTCAACTACTGGTGGCCTTCTTTTCCTGCCGAACTGGCAAGAATGGCCTATAAGAAGTTGTTGGTGCAGGACCAAAGGACATTCTGGATTGCACACCATTTTCCTTCCCTTCTGTATGGGTGGCTGTCCCAGAAGTGGTTCCCTGCTTCAGCTGCTATCGAGGGGCATCCGGATCTCTTGTCCTCACAGGATAAGGAGATCGTGCAGCAGTGGTCTGAACAGAGAGAGTCAATTGGGGTATGTTCTTTCCTCATAGATAGTTTCTAGGATAATTCATATTCACCTGCTTCTCTTACATCAAAAAAAATATTCACTGCTTCTCTAGGTTTCTCATCAGTTTAATTCACATAAGCATGCATGAAAGAAAAAGAGAAACCAAAGCAAGTCAATAGATTAGATTTATTAAGTATTCCAGTACTCCGCAGCAATACTTTAAATCCCGATGGGATTAAGGGTTGCCCAGTCATTCCATACCATTCCTATGAGAAAAAAGAACCAGGTGCAGGACTTTGAAATCCATCCGGACAGGGAAAGAAAAAAAAAAAAAAAAAGGAAAGAAGGATATAAAGGGATAAGAAAAGAAGGAATAAAAAAATATAAAAAAGGAAAAGAATAAAGACAAAAAAATAAAGAAGACAAACGGAAAAAATGCATGAACCAAGATAGGGAAAGAGATTTGGGGAGTATGAATCAGGACACTTTGACTATGACCATCATCGGGATAAGGTAGGATAACAAAGTGTCTTGCTCAATGGAGAAACCAGTCCACCCCATCCACAGGACTTAAAATCTCGCTCCACAACTCTTTAAACCATTATTATGATATAAATGGTTACGATGTGAGTTAGTATCTCTTTGGAATCAAAGATGATTTGGTAACCAAACAAGTTAAGATAAAAAATACCAGTATTTTAGCCAGTATTATGGGTCTGTTTGTTGCATCTATCTCCTGCTTGCAGTACAGCTAGCCTGATAGGTGAGTGGAATTATTATATTTGCACTTACATGTTGCTTGATTGGTTAGTTGTAGTTTGCCAAATATTATATCATGGCTCTTAAAGGCCACTAATTCATTTCTCTCTATTAACGATACTACCATAATAACAGACCTCTGAAACAATGATAAAGGCTATTATAACATCAAAATGGCCATCATTTTAAATCTTGATAGACTCATAATTTGCTCGGGGACCTGTCTGAAAGAATTTCCAGGCAAGGCCATTGTCTTATCATTAGAAATATAATATTCTATGGTGAAAAAATGAACGTTTATAAAAAGATAAGAAATCATCCTCCGGATGGTCACATCATCAACAAGCATTGAATTATGGAGTAAACTGGAATGTAGGTAGCAGTTGAGTTGCAGTGACTGAAAATTAAGGTTTGTTGAACAAGATGTTGAGATTAGAATCATGGCTGTGTAACACATGATAGAGTTAAGACATTGACCTATGTCAAGCCTTCTTGTAAATGTAAGGCAAATTTCTTTGATCTTTGAAGTTGAAATGAATAATTTATCGGGCCATGGTCCATTTTCTTTCCTCAAAAAGAAAAAAAAAATGTACAAATCATTTCACAAACAATGGAGCTCATAGTAATTGAACAACACAGAACAAAACAATGAACAATCCACAATAGAAGTCATTAGAATAAAAGAATGATGAAGAAGCTGTCTTGAGTATCCTTACTAATAGCAAATGGTTAGCATCCCTAACATACTAGATGGACAAAATTATCAGATCACTAAGCTCTAATACGCGGGACTTGCAAGGTATGACTATGCCAATTTAAACAGATTCGATGAAATAATTAGAAACTAGGTAAAGGACATTCAGTGGTTTCATCGACACTACATAAGAAATAAAATTTGATGTGGCTAAAAGGAAGTTTATGACTGCATGTATACAACCAGAAGGATAACAACTAAAGACAAAAAAAAAAAAAAAAAATGTTACAAAAATAGGTGGCTTTAAATTTGAAACACTTTTTTTTTTTTATTTTCCTTTTCCCTTTTCCTTCTTCATGAAAGATAAAATTTCTGGCACTCATCTCACATGGTTACATGATATAGGAGATAAAAGTGAGGATCCCACATGATCGTTGGCTCTTAACTACACTTGTAGCGAGTATAAGAAGTCCATTGAAGAAGTTAACAAAGTGGCAAATTGTTACAAAGCAAAACATAAACCCATATATAGAATTTTCTCATATGCTTCATCCTAGCAAACAGAAAGACAATCTGAAAGAACTATACTAACAAAGATTATGACAGGGGAATTAGGTAGAATGACAAAATCTATGAGTTGCAAGAATTTAACTTCTACAAAACAAAGAGGCAAGTTTTCATGCTACTGTAAGTTTAGAAGCCGTTAGTGGGAATAAATTCAAGAAAGGTGTAAGATGAAGAATACTCCAATAACAGAAAATGGATCAGAACCATCAAAATATAGATCTCTGGATACATATGCCAAGGCAACATGCAAGATGTTTGGTCTCGAATAGAAAGTTAACAATGAGATTCAGGTTGTAGAATAAAAGGCAATAAGCACCCAACAGTTCCCTTCTGTACTTTCTGTTAGAAACATGCTTACAGAAAAATCAAGGTACAGAAAACCTTTCCAATGTCAGATAAGCACTTACACAACTTCCAGGTAAAGCACTTAGCTTACCCATCACAATTCCTAGTGGACATCAAATCTGGGTTCATGTTCAAGCATAATACAATTTTAGCAAGTGAGACAAGACATTACATAACGGACGTCATCATATTCTAGTGGATGAGCAACTGACATGGTCCTTTTAGCAGATAAATGAAAATAGTGGCAGGCTCTCTTGTCTAGAGCTGCCCTGGCCAAGAACTCATCAAAGTATTATAGGCTATGCTAGCTGGACAATGGCATCTAGCTCCTCAATCCAAATCAAACCATACAAGCATCATATACTTGGATACTTATCAAATTTTCTTGGTTACAGATTTTTGAAATTGATATAGTTGACTCTTTTCATAATGAGTTTGACCTACTATGATCACACAAGTTGTTTTTCCTTGTAGAGATTGGTCAATAAACAACCATAGTCTGCTGAACCGGTATTGGGTATTGTACCAGTCAGTGAGTACTATATGGCATGGTACATATCATATTGACACATGATATGCCATTGCATACTGGTTCGGTACCGATAGATCTTATTTTTCATTTTTTCAATTCTTATATGTTACATATTTTGAGAAATTATTTTAAAGATTATAGTACTTTGAATTATAATTTCTATAACAACAATAACAACAACAACAAAGCCTTAATCTCAAACAAGTTGGGATCGAATCCTTTTTCATGAACGATGATTTCTACGCTATTTTGATATTTTTTGGTCATAGTAGTGTCGGCAAGCTGCATGATCAATTAATGAGCGCAATACAGAATACATACCGACATGAAGGTAACAAAGAATGCATAAAAATATATAATTGAAAATACATCTATCAAATTCATGTAATAGATACTAGATACCAACATCTAATTCCTCATGGAATGTGTATGTTGCTTGTATACAGGGTCCTGATCATATTCTAGGCCTAGAAACCCATGTTAGCATATCATGGTGACATAATTCCATACAAATTTTGAGTACAAAGTTCTGGTAATGACAATCTAATGTTATTTACATGCAATTTCAGAACAAGGCACCACAGCAAAGCATATTTGAGTCCCTCCATCGGGACATTATGGTTCTGTTCAGCAATTGGGAATTTGACCCTATGAAAATGAGCAATCCCTTCCCGAACAACAAGAGCAATGTCCACATTTGGCAAGGCTCTGAAGATAGGTACGTCCCAGTGGATTTACAAAGATATGTTGCACAGAAGCTTCCTTGGATACAATATCATGAAAATCCAGAAGGCGGGCACATGTTCATGAACATTGATGGTTGGGGTGACAGAATACTTAAGGCACTTGTACTTGGAGAGGAGCTCACTGCTGCTTAAAACTACTTTTGAGTGGTTGACTGTTCTATAGCACCGAAACATACCATGTAATAATTGAGGTGCTGACAATTCTTAGCAAATACATTATTATTGCACATGTGAAGAAATTTTACTCTTGTAGCCTCCAAATTTTGAATTGCATGCAAAGCACAACTGCTTTCCCATAAAACTAGAACTACTTCAACTACAGTGCCATTTAAATATTTAACATCAACTACTATTATGTCCAGGAAACTGAGCATGACATTTCAGTTGTCCAGTTCTTGCTAATAAAAAAAGAAAGAGGTTCAGATGTTCAAAATACTATAGGAAAAAAAAAAATATTATGGGGCATGCAGAATAGTGTTACTGCTATAGCCTCTTAACTTCTGAATTGCAAAGAACAACTGCTCTTCCTGACCCTACCATATGGAGGTTATGAAGATAATTATACATTAAGATTCAAATATTGGATGTTTGGAATGGAGTTCTATTTTCTCACAAAGATATCATGCTTGCAAATTAAAGTGGTCATTCTCTGTTTTACCGCTTTCTCCTTAAAAAGATACTTTGGTTAAGATGAGGTTACTGATCAAACATGCTAAATCCACCATGAAAGTCCTTTCTCAAACACCCAACAAATATAGATAATTTATACATCAAGACATAGTCCTCAAAGCCCCTTAATGAATTTAAATACCATATCAAAACCCACATTATTGTTTTGATCCCATTAACCTCCAAAATTCTATGCAAGACATAATTATTAATAATAAACAAATAAAGCTCCAAAAATTATGAAATTTAGTGAGAATGTTTTAAATAAATAGAAAAGCCAATTCATGATTACTTTTGGCCAAATCAAGTGAACCCGATATATCCCATCAATTTTAGACCTAAGGCTTTCCTAACACAATAATAGTCCTCGGGTATCAAAATACATTTTCAAAACTAGGATAGTGGTCTTTTTGAAATCCTTTGAATATTAGGATTCTGTAAATTCACACCAACTACTCCCAACAATATCTTGAGCTACATGGAGTTCACTCAGTATCCAAGTAGAAGCATCAAAGGCAACTACAGAAGGACAATGTTCCAAAGACAATTGATGCAGCTGGAAATATAAAAGTGGCAGATTTGTTTATGCAAGTGATTGAAGAAGTTGGAGAAGCAAATATTGTACGGATTATTAGAGGCTATGCATCACACCATAGGGTTATTGATGTAATAATTTGAATCAAATCCTCCAATGCCTTTTGGAATCTATTTGTTGTTAATAGCCCCCCATCTGAACTTGAGGAGCGTTTCTGATCCATTTGAAAATCACCACAAAACTCTCAACGCACCTAGATTGCCAATTCGATTAATGATGTGTAGAATACAAGAAATTTTATTCACAATATAGAATTATCTCAACTAAGTTTGTTGGGGGTAGCTGAAACGAGGCCTGAATCAGGTATTGTCATGGCTACATATCTGGGAGAAGTTAGGCCTGCAGTTGCGAAGATGGTGATGGATGTTAGTGTGGAAGATATATAAAGGAGAGATGATATCTCAGTTGAAATTAACATTCATGTGATTAAATAAAGGATCATCAATGGCATTCAATCTAGTCAACCTCTTGAGCTTTACAGAACCAAATCTTGACATATTAAGGGTCGTGGATACCAGATCGTGCGGTGGTGTTCGGCGGGCCTCGGAGGAGGTGCGGCAATCGGACGCCAGAGAAGGATTCGACGGTGAGAGGTGGTGATGAGCCGGCCAGAGAAACGTCACCGGCGGTATGGCGGTGGTAGCGGCCTGATTGAAGGCTGTGAGGTGGGGAAGGTGAAGGGAAGGGGAAAGGCAAAAGAGCGGAAAAAAACACAAAAAAAAAAAGGGGGAAGAAAAGAAGAAAAAAGAAAAAAAAAAAAAAAATGGAAGGAAGAAAAAAAACCTATTTTTACGCGATAAAAAGAGAAGAGGGGGTTTCTATTTTTATTTAAAAAAAAGACTTATTCCAATCTGAAATAAGTTGGGAATAAGTTGGGATAAAATTAAAATAACTATTCTAAGAAT
This sequence comes from Metroxylon sagu, assembly GCA_017589505.3. Classification (NCBI taxonomy): domain Eukaryota; kingdom Viridiplantae; phylum Streptophyta; class Magnoliopsida; order Arecales; family Arecaceae; genus Metroxylon; species Metroxylon sagu. The sequence continues at coordinate 269,915 of JACVBY030000560.1, forward strand.
TTTTATTTTCTTAGAGATTTTTTAGCAAGAGTTGTTTATACCACTTTTCTTATAAGGAGCTATTGATATCCCTTCTCTTCTAGATATGGTTATAAATTCTCAATATATCCATTGCTTGATTTTTAAATTTGATAGAAAAATCAATTTCAAAGAGTAACAAGTTCAAATGCAATTTTTCTTTAAAACTATGGGTTTTTAAAAAGCTATCAAAAAAGATTTTGATGAATCAATAAAGATAAACGAGCTGTCAATTGCATAGAGATAAGAACTGGAGCATGCAAATAATATATATGCTCTTCATCATATATTTTAAAGTATTGAATTATCAGTTTTTTAAAAGATATTTATGTAAGAATAGTAAAAGAAGCTTGGGATATTTTGGCTACATCTTGTCAAGGTACAGATAAGGTCAAAAAGATGCAGCTACAAACATAAAAAGGTAGTTTGATTTTCTTCAACAAAAGAAATATGACAATATTGTTAATTATTTTATACAAATATAGAAGATATCTAAAATGAAAAAGTCATAAAAAAATTTTTTGAACCTTAATTGAGTGGTTCGAATATGTGGTGATAGCTATCAAGAAAATAAGAGATATCAAAACCATGAAAATTGATGAGTTTTAAAGTTCATTAGAGGCACATAAGCAGCATTTAAATAAAAAAACAGCAATTGCAGTTGAGCAAGCATTGAAAGTCTAAGCAAATTTAAAGCAAAAAAACAAATCATCAAATAAGGTACAATCAAATTAGAGGGATTAGAATTATAAAGGCAAAGGATGGAATTTTAAATCCTGTCCAAGACAATGTAAGCACTAGACTCAAAACAAAACTCAAAATAAATCTAATATTCAGTGTTACAAGTGTAAGAAGTATGGGTATTATCAATCCAAGTGTAAATCTTATATTCAATTCTATTACTGTAAAAAGTATAGTCATTACAGTCATGAATATCATGCTATGAAATGAGACAATCAAGATAATCATGCTAAAGTTGTTGAGAATGGTGATGATAATAAAGTGGTTTTGTTGTTAACTAGTCATGCAGCAATAAATGAAGATGATAATTAATGGTTACTAGATATAGGGTGCAGTAATCATTTAAATGGTAAAAAGAATATATTCTCTGATTTGAATGAGTCTTTTCGCATTATCGTAAAACTTGGAAGTAATGCAAAGTTACTAGTTTATGGAAAGGAAAAGATTGGTATTAGATTAAAAGATGGCTTTCTTAATTATATTTCTAAGATATTCTATGCTCCTCATATTTTTAAAATCTCTTGAGTGTGGGATAGCTTATAAAGAAAGGTTATGACTTGCATTTCAACAAAGAATGTTGCACTATCATAGATAAGAAGAAAGAAGTAATAATAAAGGTAAAAATAACAAACAATCATCTATTTCTATTAACTATCAATTATGACAATTATTTTTGCCAGCATTCCATGATAGCTGATGATAATTGGCTATGGCATAAGTGTCTTAAGCACTTGAATTTTGAAAGCATCAAATTTATTTTAAATAAAAGGTGGGTTTTAGGCTTGTCAATAATTAATGTTCCTAATAAAGTTTGTAAGACTTATATTCTCAAGAAGAAGCATAGAAAAGTCTTTCCTACAGATCAATCTTAGAAGGATAGAAGACCACTTGAACTCATTCACTCTGATTTGTGCTCAGTGGATGTTCCTTCAAATAGAGGTAGCAAGTAGTTTATTACTTTCATTGATGATTTTAGTAAGGAGGCATGGATTTATTTTCTAAAACATAAATCTAAAACTTATCCTACGCTTAAAAGTTTTATATCTTATATTGAAAAGTAAAATGAACATTCTATTAAAATTTTGAGAACTAATAGAAGTATTGAGTATACTGTTTGTGATGATTACTTAAAAAAGCATAGCATTAAGTATCAATTAACTACTAAGTATACTCAATAAAATGGAGTAGCTAAGAGAAGAAATAGAACTGTTATGAATATGACTAGATGTAACTTGTGTAGCAAGAATCTGGCTAAAAGTTTTTGGACAATAGTTGTCATTTGTGTCATTTAGGTTTTAAACAGATACCCTATAAGGAGTGTTCGTGGCAAGACCCCTCAAGAAGCTTGAAATTAAAAAAAGCCCAATATTGGACATTTGAAGGTGTTTGAATGCATTGCCTATGCATATGTGCCTAATGAATTAAGAAAGAAGACTAAGAAGATGATTATCAATCAAAATATGACTTTTGATAAGGATTGTGTTTGGGATTGGATAGTTGACGAAAAGAAATCTTTACCAGTAACATATGTTACTATTGACAAAGAAATGTAAATGCAATACATAAATAGTAAATGTCTCCATCAAATGTGCCACCTACTCCTGCAGAGACTTCCAATTATGCATGTCGCCAGCATCATTTGCTTACTTGCTTACAAGATTATATGATTGGTAAGAATGATGACTCATCTGATGATGATGATGATGATGATGCAGTGCATTTTGTTGTATTTATAGACTATGATCCATTGTTATATAAGAAAGCTATTAGTAATGATTATTGGATTCAAGCAATGGATGAAGAGATTCATGCAATTGAAAAGAATAATACTTGAGAGCTTACTGCTCTTCCTAAAGACAAGAAGCTTATTTGTATCAAGTGGGTATAAAAGACAAAGTATAAGTCAAATGGAGAGGTAAATCACTTCAAACCAAGAATGGTTGCAAGGGGGTACAAGAAAAAGGCAGGTTTTGATTACTTTGAGGTATTTACTCTAATTGCTAAACTTGATATTGTTTATATAATTATTTCTTTGCTTGCTTAAAATTACTGAAAAATCTTTCAAATGAATGTGAAGTCTGCTTTCTTAAATGCTGTACTTGAAGAGAAAGTATATATTGAACAACCTTTAGAATATGTAAAGACGGGGGAGAAAATAAAGTTTATAAGTTGAAGAAGGTCTTATATGGTTTAAACAAGCACCTAAAGTATGGTATACTCGGATTGACTCATATTTCCTTGATCTTGGATTTCACAAGTGTCTCTATTAGCATACTTTATATATCAGGTCCAATTAATAGGTTGATATTATCATTGTGTGCCTATATGTGGATGATTAGATTTTTACTGGCAATAATTCTTAACTATTGATGAAGTTTAGAGAATATGATTGCTCAGTTTGAGATGACAAATATGAAATTGATGCTTTATTTTCTTGGTATTAAGATAATTCAGACTCATGATGATATATTTATTTCTTAGAAAAAAATACAAATAATATTTTAAAAAATTTCAAGATGGAATCATGCAAGCCTATTTTGAATCCAGTTGAAGAAAGCTAAAGATTGTGAAGCATGGTAGTAGTGAATTGGTTGATTCAATAAATTTTAAAAAAATTTGACTGTTACCAAACTTAACATAAGATATGATGTAGGCATTATCACCCAATTTATGAAAACTCCACAATAGTCTTATTTGCAAGTAGCAAAACATATTTTGATATATATCAAGGGTATACAAAGTGATGGTATTTTCTATTCTTCTGCTAATAATATGGAGCTTGTTGAATAAACAGATAATGATTACATAGGAGATATTGAAAAAAGAAAAAGTACTTCCGCCTATGCTTTCCATCTTGGTTCATGAGTTTTTATTTAGCCATTTAAGAAACAACAAATGATTGCTCTTTCTACTTCTAAGGCAAAATATATTGCAGCTAAGAGTAGTGGTATTAAAGCCATATAGTTGCAAAAAATACTTAGTGAGTTACATCATCAACAAAATAAGCTTACAAAGATTTTTTATGATAATAAGTCTGCAATTGCATTGATAAGAATCCAGTATGTTATGATCGCAACAAGCATATTGATATTAAGTATCACTACATTCATGAGTTGGTCAAAGACAAAAAGATATGGTCAAGTTTGTTTATTTGAATATCAAGTTGGGGATATTTTCATAAAGCCACTTAAAGTTTATTTGTTTATGAAGCTTAGAGAATGATGTGCATGATGAAGTTTAAAGAGCTTGGTTGAAGGAAGACTATTGAAAATTAAACCAACCATGGTGTCCTATCACTTATTTAATTAGGACTGTTTTAATTAGAGTCTAAGTCCTTATTTGATCAAGATTGCTTTTGATTAGTTGTTAAAAGTCCTTGTTAGTATTGATATAGGAATTAGTTTACTATCAGGTTGTGGTATTGTTAGTCTATGAATATGTGTCTGAGTTATTATTTTGGTATGGCTAAGAACTTCAGAGCATGTAAGCACAACAATTTTATGTTTAGCCTATTGAAAGGCAATTTGATGAGTACCAGTTCAATTGTAAAAAAGTTATTTTATGTGCCTATTATTATTGTGTTGCCTACATTAATATTAACATTTTTGTATTTTTAAACTTTAAATTTTACTGAAACTAATAGGTAGGAATTTATTAAACTTGTTTGATTGAAGAAAAAATATTTTAAAAGAATAGATGGTGTATATGGAGTGGGTACGAAGTGAGTACGGATAATGGGGTAGTTATGGATATTATATAATTCTTGTGGGTATAAGTATGGGTATAAATTTTTATATCCATAATGGTACAAAAGGATATGGATATAAATTTTTCTAGTAGATGCAGATATCAAGGTACCTTCTTCTATACCTGCTCCGTTTAATTGCCATCCTATAGAGAAGAAGTTTTCATAGTAAAATACATGATTTGTGCAAGTGGAACATCAAAGAATGAATGGGAATGCCCTAGTGGATCATATCTCCGTTCACACTTATGCTAGTATCATCTAACACGTGCAATGCACATGATAGCATTTAAAAAAAAAAAAAAAAGGATAGATGTGGTCTAGTGACTAATTAATTTCATCTTCATTTCTCATCAAAATTCTTCCCACTTTTCATATAGAAAATTTTAATTTTATCTCCTTTTCAGCTGTATCTTTTGAGATTAAATATTTTAGAAATTTTTAATTTCATAAAATTATGTCTTTTTTTAAAAAAATCACACATGCAATTATCTCTTTTTTATCTCACAAACCATTGGGCAATCAAATAAATGTACAATGACATATATTCCTCTCAAGTTTCCATTAATCTAGATAAATATATTAGAATATGTATAGAAAGTTGTGATGAGGATTTTTTTATATGATTTATAAATATAATAATATAATTTATAAAGAAGTGATAGAACTTCATTTTTATAGCATATTAGTCACAATAATATTTACTTATTGCTTGTAATATTGTATGGAAAAGTTAGTTTTAAAAATTACCTTTCAACGGTTACTTGATGAGTAACCCTATCCCATCCTTGATTGTTTACTTTTCCTCTTGAATGAGAGAATGCATTTAGGTTCTTTGTCCTATTAAATATAGTTTTAGGGCTTATTCTAGTCCCACCTAGATTTCTCCTAGTAATTTGATCCCAGCTTATCATCAATTCTCAAACATTCTCCTCGCTGCATACCTAGAATCCTAGTTGCAATCATACTTTCACAACCAAACCTAACTAAAAGTGAGATGATTCACAAAGCCCAACACCTCAATACCAATGCCTCAAGACATCTAATGGCAACATTCTGTATTTTCATAATCATTTTACTTTGACAAAACACTGATTCACATTTTAAATTTCGTGATAAAATTTAATAGCTAATAAAACTATGGTTACATATAACCCTTGTAATTGAGTCTAGTAAACAATATTACGGCATTTAACACCTATCAAATAGATCCTTTTAGTACCATATTTAATTCATGCAGAATAGGTCTTTCACATTTTGAGGTTTCAAAATAAATAGTAGCCTTCATACAAACCTTGATAGGCTAGTTACACTTTTATGCCGTCTGATTGTGATTTCATAATATATAGATTTTATTTCATATATAATTAATTCAGTAATCACATTAAAAATCCATATACATATAAACCTTCAAAATTTATCCAAAGCACATATTGGGATAAAAAAAAACAAATAACTTATTTGATCCGAGTTTTCATAAAACTAGATGTGTTAACAATTAATAAAATTTATAAATTATTTTTATGCCAAAAATATCTTATTATTTACATTTAACCATATATATAATTTTCAAATTAAATTTCATGCATTTTCAAATCATAAGATTTAAAATATTTTTAATGTAATTTAACATATATAATGAATCCCAATATATGAACTATCAAAATATAACAGAATTGTATTAGACTTATTTAATCTAGGTTTCCATATAATTAAGCATATAAATATTCTACAAAACTTTAAAATTCTTTTTTATGAGTCATTAACTAATGTAAAACTATGATAATTACAGCAAGATTACTTACTTGCAATAAACAACTTTCGCAATTTAGTCTAATTCCTTTTTAAATTTTCAATTTCGAATTTAATATTTTTCAGCATATCAAATCATCATTATGGAATAATTTTCTGAAATCCCCCAAGGACCTTAATTAAACAATGTAATTTTCTCTTTTGTTTTCATTTTGGCTATATCACAATCCAAACTAATTAAATTGAAACATGACTATTTTCTTACCTAGTGGGGATAGACCTTGATTAGGTTTTCTCTAACTCAATTTTTGGTCTACATATAACAATAATATTGATCCCAATTATAATATTAATTAGGTAATTTAAATCTAAAAAATTAATCCAATTTTAGGGCTAGAACCTATACTTTATGGCATAGAACCAGATCATATTGGCAGAAAACCCAAACAAAAATTGGAATAGAGATTGGGGCGGTCCTTAGGCTAGTCAGAATAAAATAAATCAAACTAGATGAACATAGGGAGGTGCAACAAGGATGGCCTTCACGAAATCCATCAGCTACGCTTTAGTAGCCAAAACGAGGCTCGGATCCAATCATGACTTAACCCTAGAGCAGAACATAAAATAGGATCGACTACATTCAGAAAACAGGGGTTGTGTTCATCCCTAGAATAGAGAACTTTGGAGAACAGAAGTCAAATAAAACTCCACATTTCAGTAACCAACAAAGTTGTTTCAGTCATAGCCATTGTTGGCCATAAAAACTGATGATGGTCGATTGGTTACAGTGGCTGATTGACCTTAGATCCGACTGCGAAACTATCACTAAACGAAGCTATGATGAACATAGTGAGAAATAAAATCGACGACTCAATGCAATGAAGGGATTTTGGATGGTCGGCAATCACCCCCACCAGGCCATTGCCTGACTCTTATTTTTGATGGGGGTTTGGTTCGTCATGACTACCCTAATCGACCTCCAATCTGGTCGAACCCTTATAAACTGATATAGGGAACTAATCAGGACTCTTTAAGACCGGGTGGTCATAGCGGCTCGTTGTTGAAATCAAGGATCACATGAGACTTAAAACAAGGAGAGAAGAGGGGCAAAAGATTTACCGGTCTGACTGGATCATCGGACTTGATCTGTCCCGGTTCAAAATTTGGCTGGCTTAATGGGCGGGGTTTACCTACACCTACCTCACTTGAAGACAAAAGTATCCCCAGTAAAATCCAAATTTTAACAACTCATTAAGCGTAGGGCCTTTACAGTTATTTGAAACTTTTCCTTCTCTACCGTACCTCCGTACGCTTTTACTGGAGGGCACGTACCGACAATATATATATATATACAGATAAAGACGATTACACCCTTATGATAAATCTAAAGGCAAACACAACCTGGTATTATATCTCAGTGTAGGGGCTTTTCGGTCCGAATGAGATATACGCGGCGGGGTCGGCTCCTCGTCGTGGCTCCTCCGTGTCGCTTGCGGGAACGGCGGATTCCAACTGATTTTATTAAAAGCGGTTTGTAAGACCAGTGGGCCCCACTCGAGCGATAAGTTACCGCGGCGGTGGCGGTCCCCTTCGAGAGAGAGAAAAGAATTAATAAAATAATAAAAAGATCAAAAAGGGGCTATAAATAGGGGGGATGGTAGGCGAAACCAAGGGGACAATAAACCATGGGTCGGCTCTTCCTTTCCTTCCGTTCGAAGCGCGAGGGTGAACTCCGCCCCTCCCTCTCTTGGACATACTCGGGTGAGTCCGCCTCTCTCTCTCTCTCTCTCTCTCTCTCTCTCTCTCGTTTTGATAGTGTTCTCTGATGGTGATTGAAGGCTGGATGCAAGTGTGATCTAGATCTATTGATATTTTGATTTTGATTGATAATGTTCTCTGATGGTGACTGAAGGCTGGATGCAAGTGTCATCTAGATCTATTGATATTTTGATTTTGATATGAAAATTTAGAGGATTTCTTCCAGGAAATGCTCTCGCTTGATTTGATCTGCGTTTTTAGTATAACGAGTAAATTTGCTTCCTTTGCTCTTTTTTTTTTTTTTTGTTTTTTTGTTGAAATATATAACAAGTTTGAATTGTATGATATCTCCGCTTTTATTGAATCCCTAAGACGATCTATGATGCTGTTGTGCGAGATAATTTTTTATCCAAAATTCCGTGAATTTATAGTTTACTTGCTTTGTCTTTTTAGTTTCTGAACTTGTTTGGATTACGCAATTCTTTTGCGTGTGATGGCGTCCAAATTACGAAATTGATTAAAGTGGTTGAAGATAGAATTGGGGATAATTCCGGTTCTTTTTACAAACTAAGAAAGCATTTCTGGGTCATTAGTTACTAGTTACTAAAGAAACAAAAGGATTTGTTTGATATGCTTTGGCAGTGGTTTTTTTTGTCTTTTTAAGGAAGTGGTAGCATCGCCACTCGAAACTTCTGAGCTGGAAGTGGGAAGAACTTTTCCTTTTTCTCGATCACGCTTCTTTCCTTGCTAGTGAAACTGTGGCAGACTGCTGCAGGCCGCCTTTTCCTAGCATCTATCTTTGCGAGGGGGAAAGGAGAAATAGGAAACAAGATGGCATATAATTCGTGCAGTGTTCATACCTCTTTATGAATTATTGACAGATATTGTGGAAAATTCCAATGCTCGAGGCTTAATACGACAAGTTTAAAAGTTCAGTACAAATATATATATATATATATATAAAAGCATACCGCACTTTCTGGTCAAGTTGCTGCTGATTTTTGTCCCTAACCGTTGGCTTTTGTCTTTTATTCTACAGTAGTCAAAAGCTAGAACAAGGACTGGGCCGATCATAGATCAGAGCTGAGAGATGCTAAACTTGTAAAAGAAGTTTGCAAATAACCTTGAAAATGCCCACGTTGCTCACTGCAATACACAATAACTAAATGATGCGCACATCGGATTGTTGAATTTGTTCGATGTTTGAAGTTCCACAGCAACACTTTAGAGCTAAACCAAGCCCATAATTTGTGGTACGTTTTAAGAATTTCTATGATTCGAAAGATTTTCTTGATTGAAAGAATTTAATTAGTTAAGAAGGCTTCTTAAGTTTTAGTTACTTATTATTTTTTTAATTATCAATTATTTATAATTGTTATTTTTTTTTCTAATTATATTAAATTTTTTTAATTATCAAAAAGACGTCATATGATTTTTTTTAATCATAAAATAATAATATTATTTCTTTTTTCTGTCAAAATTTAATCTTCTTACAGTAATTATTTAGAGATCTAATCTTCTCGAATTAGTTATCTAAAAGTTTAATTTAACTCTCTTAAAGTAGTTATCGTTATTTTAATTTTTAAATTTTAATTATCAATATAATTAGGTACGTGTCAGTTGATATCAGAGCGCATAATCCAAAAACAAACTGATAATTATTTTATTTCCACTTTGTTTCCTATTTTATATCTTGAAGTGTATAATCCTAAATTAGAAAAAAAATATTCTGTCAGCATAACCTTGGTTTCTATTATCTCTATTATGACTCCAAAATCGTTTAGTTTCTATCCCTTAAATTTTTTTTTTAAAAAAAAAAGAGAGTCGAGGGCTTAAAAAAAAAAAAAAAAAAAAAAAAAAAACTTGTTCACTCTTTTCCCCATTCTTTTTCCCCAAGCTAGTAGTTTGAACCATGAGCTTGAAATCAAAGCTTTCCGGAATCTGGCACCTTGATCTTAGTCGTCGTCGAGGCCGTTCGCCCAAAAAGCAGCTTCGACCGTGCCCTCTCTCTCAGCTCTGAGTGTCCACAAGCGCCATATCAACACCGAAGTCCCCTAGCCATCGCTTCCCTCCTCCGCGACATGTTTGGGACCTGAAGATTGTCTTCTGGCATAGCCGGCTGGAAGTATCCGTCTCTGGCCATGCTATCGTGCCGCAATATGCTCTTCTCCCAAGCTGGCAGAAGACCTTGTTCTCCTTCGAAATTCGACGGCTTATCGATGACTGTTTTCACTCCAAACAGATCCAGTACACAAATCGACTTCTCCAACCAACCACCCCTGCACCGATCATCTCATCTCATCTTTGCAATCTCCTTCTCCGTCTTTGATGTGCTGGCGCAGTTCCATTTACGAGTTTGAATGGCCGGCCATCGAGCCTCCACTAATCAACTTCCTCCTTCAGCCATAATCCCTTTCTCTTTCTTCCTCAAGCCGGAAGTGCCAGCTAGCTACTGTGAGCCACCTTCCTTTAACTGCCACCCTACTTTCTTCGCTGCAATCTGCCATCCTCAATTGAGCCGGCCACCAACGGCTACTGGCAACTAGCACCCCAACAAAGCCAGCCGGCTTCGTAACCCTCTAATCCCTATGGTTAGGCCATCGCCTTCAACAGTCTATCGTCTGGCCAAACCAAGCCATGGCCATGCATGGACGCGTCATTCTTTAGTCTTCGACACATTTTCCATTCAGAATAAATCTGAAATAGAATTAGAATAAGAGGAATAATTATTTTATCATTATTTTAATTTAAAAAATAAATATTATTCACTGGAGGGAGTTTTCTTGAATTTAAGAAGATTCCTTGAAAGAAGCATACAAAAAATAACATGAAAAATATAAAAAAGATGATAAAGAATTTATAACAAAATTATGAAAAGCAACTGGTCAAAATATTCATTACATAATTAAACTGATTGACACTTTGACTGATTTGAAAAAAAATGATCATTAGCATGGCGAAAAAGAATTTTGATAAATCTTTAAGAAACAATTGATAAGGTAGCCAGACTTAGCGACAACGATTTGATTTCTCTACAAAGATGAAAGGAATTATTCAATCCTAAATTAGACATCTTAAATTTTTCTATTTTGATGAAGAATTCATCAAGTTGTGTTGAACTTTTACGTACGCAAGTGTTAATGCTGATTTGAACTACTTGATAAATATATTATAGAATTAATTGAAGAATTTTTTTGTAAGCTACATTGTGAATAGATTTAAAGAAGAAATGAAATACGAAATTTGCATGTTTTGGCTAATCATTATGATTGAAACTATTGGGTTGGATAGGGTTAAGGAAAAGTAACTACTTGCTTAAAGTACAAAGATGCAAGCTGGCTTGAAACCTAGACATACAAAGATATATAATTTTTGGTATTGATTTGAACTTTCATTTAGTATTTGTTCCATCTTCTAATGGCATCAATTATATATGAAAATTGAACCAATTGGTGAATTGGATGACCACCATTAGATGGTTAGGATCTCTATTATTCGAGTATACAAATTGAAGGAGTTGATAGCACACCTATAAGAACTAATAGTACTTCGGTAGTACATACTAGACTCCTGTTTCTTTCTCTGCTTATATTTTAGTCATTATTTAGTTTGCTTTGAATTTTGTATCTTGTAACTTTGTTGATCCTCTTTTACTTAGTTAGGATATACTAATTGCTACCAAATATGTTCATGCAGGCGTAGAATTTGCTCTTTTATAAACATTTATTAGTGCAGTCATCTCTTCTCAAATAGGTGTCTTAAGAAGTTGGATATCAGCATCTGAGTTTTACTAACCCTTACATTGGAATCTGACTATAATGAAATTATTAGAAGTGTTACAAGCTAATATGCCACAAAGTAATTAGTTGTTATTATAGAACTGTGATATATGATGGTGCCATTATAATAAATCTGAATGATACTTTTTCTTATTTAAAGCAAGCAATAGATTGCTTCTCGCATAAATTTACTTTTGATCGTGGCCTTATAAAAGCTATTACATCATCTAATGGTATTCTTACAAATTTAGATCTAATGTTCATGAATGGGCCTCAGTAGATACATACAGACTAAGTTTTCATTTTAATGAGGTTGCACATAACAAAAGTAAAAGCTTAAATGTATTAGTTAAACTAAATAGGGGATATAGGACAAGCAGGTTGAAAGGACAGTGGATTTTGGTGGAGTTAAATTGAGTAAAGTAAGTGCTAATATTGTATAGAGAAGCATCATCATTAATGCTGACCAATATTATAAGGATGACTTTTCAATTGACAATCCAAAGTGCGAAGCAATATCTAGTAATGGAGAATGAAAGAGGTCATGTGGAAGTACTTTTATAACTCTAGAGAAGTTTTTTGATTTTCAATCTTGCGGACAGATTGATTTTTAAGGAGTGAAATATTAAAATTTTTTAATTTTAAAAATTTCTTCGATCGAAAGGATTTTTTTATTAGGGAATCTAGTTGATTAAAAAAACTTCTTAAATCTTAATTATTTGTTATTTTTTTAATTATTAATAATTTTTTATATATTAAGATTGGCATTCTATAAATATATGGAATAATAATATTATTTTTTTAAAGGTTTAATCTCTGTGAAGGTGTGTTTGTTTTGAAGCGGTCATCATAATTTTAATTGTTAAATTTTAACTGTTGATACATTGAGATTTGTCCAGCACGTTAGTCCCATTGGCAAAATGAGTGGTCTCGAGCCACTTGCAACTTTGCTCATCCGGTATGATGTCAGCTGTATTCATTCATTGCTCAAGAGGACCACTTTGAGCTTCATATAAATGAGCGCATAGCAAACTCCGCCTGCTCGATGTTCCCGTTAGGCATCCATCAAGTCGTGCAATTCTCTAATTAGTGCTTGTACAGGCATCGTCAATCTGACGGCTTCTGACCTTCAATTCTGGTCAGCAGGTTAAATTAATGAAGAGGTGACCGTGGTCCCTATGTGCGGTGGTGCTGCTAGCATCAGACGGTCTTTCATTTTTATTCTTGTTTCTTTGCGATGGGCGTATCCAAACGCTAGGATCATTTACTGCGATCACCCGATTCCCATACCTTCGTTCTAAGTTCTAAGGGAAAGAGTCGTTAATTTGTCCCCGAAAAAATAAAATAAATAAAACAAAAAAGATTTTGACGCGCAAAAAGGACTAAGAAGAGACGATGGTCGCGCTGATCTCCTCGCGTTTTTCCACCGAAACTAGCTCACCTTTCTATTGCTTTCTTTTTGTCTCTCTCTACTCTACAGCGCTCGAGTGGAAGATTTATTAAGCAAAAGGCGGAGCCGGGAGCTAATCCTATCCTACGAAAGGAGGAGAAAGGATCGATGGCGTCGGCATCGGAGAGCGGGGAGGTGACGTCGGAGCACCAGCAAGAGGAGAGGGAGCTCGACCTGGAGTTCCCTCTGATGTCGCAGTCCTCCATCTACTCTCTGACCCTGGAGGAGATCCAGAACACAGTGTGCGAGCCCGGCAAGAGCTTCGGATCCATGAACATGGACGAGTTCCTTACCAACATCTGGAATGTCGAGGAGGGCCAGATCGCCGGCGCCGCCGGAGCGGAGGCGCAGAACCAACTGCCCAAAGGCGGAGGGGGGCTGCCGGTAGCGCCACTGCAGCGGCAGGGGTCGATCACGATCCCGGCGCCGCTGTGCAGGAAGACGGTGGACGAGGTGTGGGCGGAGATCCACCGGGGCCAGAACGCCCGCCGCCAGAGCGTCGGCCGATCGCAGCAGCAGCACGAGAGCAACGGCGCCGCCCCTTGCCAGCCCGCCCTCGGGGAAATGACGCTGGAGGACTTCCTCGTCAGGGCCGGGGTCGTAAGGGAGACCTATGATGCGGGCGGAGCTCCCTCCCCTCACGTTCCGCCGTCGGCGGCGGCGGCGGCGGCGGCGGCGACGCAGTACGGGGTGCCGGCGGGGTACCAGTTGGTGGGGCTGGAGGGGGCGCCGGTGTTCGGGCAGGTGGTGGGGGTGCAGGGGTACGTGGACCACCAGGTCGCGGCCAATGGGATGTACGAGGTCGTCGGAGATGGAGGGCCCGGGTACACGGTGGACAATGGGTACGGGGAAAGACTTAGGAACGGCTGTGGAGGTGCGGCGGCGTCGGGGGGCTCACCGGCGAGCCCGGTGTCGTCAGAGGGGGTGGGCGGAGGGCAGGCGGACAAGTCAGGGGCGGCGAAGGGAGGCGGCGGGGGGAACGGAGGAAGGAAGAGGGCACTGGACGGGGCGGTGGAGAAGGTGGTGGAGCGGCGGCAGAGGAGGATGATCAAGAACCGCGAGTCCGCGGCCAGGTCCCGCGCCCGAAAGCAGGTACGCACCGACTGCAGTACATCCGTCTCTTCCTTACGATCCCCTGGGACTATTCCGGTATGGAAACCGGATTCAAGAGCGCTGAAAATAAAAGTTGAGGATTTTAAATCGAATGAACATGATTCGATTGGGCGCTGGATGAGAATAGAGCAGCATTCTAATTCCATCCAGAATTGGAGGATGGAGATCCGATGAGGGGGCGAGTGGGGTGAGATCGTGGATGACAACAGAGGAACCGAGAGTGAGCTCTGCGAGTCTCTGTAGTTCAAAAGCTAACTTTAATCTTTCCTCTTGGGAGTCGGTAAGGATGCTCGCTCTTTTCTAGTTCACTCTCTTTTCTCATTCTCGGACACTCGTCGTGTGAGATATTTTTTATGCTTGGGAGAAGGAGAGAGTCCCAAAGTCGTGATGGTCCGTTCTTATCTGGGATTCTTCTATTCTCAGCGGAGACGTAATCCTTGTTGCTTTCTTCAATTTTTTGGTGACATGTCCGCTTCTTCTTTAAATCGATTTTTCTGATAGCGACTCCCCATTAGTTTATATGCATTACTTGGTATTCTGATAGCTCCAACGTAACGTAACATGTGGATGATGATTTGTACTCTTTTTACTAAAAATAGTATCAAGTTGACATTTCGCTGGACCATGGGACACGGTGGATTGGACCAGGCTTTGTCAAAAGTGTCTCTAAGACTAAGTCATTCCAAGACCCACCTCTAGCTCGTCGTGGCTCGGAAGTGCTTCTGGAGCCGCACAGATCATTATATTGGTTCCAAGCGGCCATTTGATGCAACTCCTTGCACGTATATCAGACTCATACCCCAAAGGGTGTTTGGCAATTCAAATGAGGGGGGTGGGGTCCTTTGCGCTGCACCGTAGGTTTCTTTGTTTCTTGGGTTTTTGGATCTCTGATGAGGCCGGCCGGCCATGAGTGAAAGACGGCTTATAATCAATAATATTATATATTATTATATAATATTATTATATTTTCAATATATTATGTTATTATATCATTTATTATAATATAATGAAAAGTTTTTTTTTTTATGAGGCATTTTTTCCCCTATGAATAGTTGTCAAATCTCAGTCCAAGATAAGATTTTGGATACTTATCTTCAAAAAGACGTTTGGGATTTATTGGGTTAGATGACTATTCTGGAGGTACGGATCATATGAGATCACTATATGTCTATCCTATCATTCGTGATCTTTGATGGATCCTTCTTCCTAACGTCTAACCTATCATCAAACTGGGAAAACATGATAAATCCTATTTTTTGGTCCAGTTTTCGTCAATTTAATCTCTCTGAAACATCTTGCATTGAAAATTTTGCAGGCATATACAGTAGAGCTGGAGGCGGAGCTGAACCAGCTAAAGGAAGAGAATGCTCGGCTGAAAGAAGAGGAGGCAAGTCCCATTGAAAATTCTCCATATACATACTCATTATCAAACGTGAGAGTCAAAATTGCTCTCCTTTAGCAACCCTCTGCTAATAAAATGTTATTATTTTTGTTCTGGTTCGTCAGAGGAAGATGCTGGCATTGAAGAAGCAACTGGTACGTACATTTTTTCTCACTGGTCGATGCATCAATCATATTGCTTTCCTTCGAAGCTGTACATTCTCAAACTAACATGTCATATAATTCAAGATCGAACCCTATTCTATTTGTTTGTGGCCTTCGCTTTGTAGTTGATGGAGTCCATGGCCGAACGTGCACGGGTGAATGCCCAGAAGACTGTCCTCACGCTGAGGCGCTGCAGCAGTAGCCTATGGTAATGGTATCAGCAGCAACCCTAACCCTTACCTGCCATGGTGGTAGTCTTGCATTCTGTTTGCTCTGAAGAGCAGGCACTGGGAGAACCCATCTCATTGTCTATGCGCTGAATGGCTCCTTCCCGTGCTTGCCTCCTCCTTTTTGTTATTTGTAACAGCTACTTTTAATGGATCCTTGGATGGTAGCTGCCTTCATGCATGGTGAATTTGGCTGGGGTGGGGTGCTGCGTTGTACAAAAAGCTGCCGGGAAAACAGTGAATAAAGAAGTGCCAACATGATGTTTCTTTTGTGCATTTGTGAGTGATATATTTTTGCTGGGCATCGGCATCTGTGCCCGTGGTGACGGTAGGACTGATTGCTGACCTTTAGGCTTTGGTAGATGAAAGGATGGGAAGTTGAGTGTACTTAATCCTGGTAAACTTACGAGTTATTTCGTCTTGACAGGGTTGCTATCATGGTAGGAAATTCCCGTCATCATCAAAAGCAAAGCTAATCAACCCTTCTATCCTATCTAAGATAAGAGTTACCAACTTTAAACCCTGTGTGCCGGCAGCGAGGAGCTGACAAATTAGACAGCTGGCACTCAATTCAGAGGACGGTTCTGCGGGGAAGCTTGCCGTCCAAAGCCGACTACAGCGCGCGCTAGAGAACCTCAGTGTTACAGGAAAAACTTGAAAACAAAATAAAGGCCAGAAAATAAATAAGGTAAAAAATGGAAAATTTTGACAATGTAAAAGACAAAATGTAAAGTAGAAACAAAATGTAAAAGTCTATAAATTTTGAGTACAAATAAAAGTTGGTTTAGTGAGAGTTATGAAGAGATTTTTTTTTTTTTTTTTTTTTTTCTGAAGGAAAATGAGAAGGGAATCTGACACTAATGAGGAGGGGAAGAGCCCAGATTTACCAGATCTCTCTCTCTCTCTCTCTATTAAACCTCGTTCCACCCTGATTGCTCTCCACAATGACGGTTCCCCCTATTTTGATCGACTGGTTGATTATGGGTCTTCCTTCGCCTCCATCATGGACTCCTGGCTGGCCTCCATCGCAAGCTATCATTGTCGGCATCGATTGCCGTGAAGGGGCACCTCGGTTGCATCCCTTATTTCGAAATAGAGGGGGCCAATCCCTGCTTTGGCGAAACTTGCCATCGTCTACGGCCAGAGTTGTAGACCCCAGCCATTGGGCAGGTGAATTGATGGTTGACCGGCATCGAACTGAGACATTGATTTTGATTCCCTTTTATATTCTATTTGTGTCCTTTTTTTCATCGCAGTGAGGAGCCAGCTCCACCACCAGTGTCATTTGATGAGTAGGTCTCCAGCATATGCTAGTCCGGTCAAAGGCGTTCCATGAGACCCGGCTCTCTTTGCCCCATCCAAGGATGAAAGGCCTACTTCACCTAACCAATCCCCACAAAAAAAAAAAAAAAAAAAAATCCAACTAATTTGACTCCGAATTAACTCGATATCATCCACGTAAGTTGACCAAAGCAAGGCCAAGTTATGCCACAAAAAATTAGATATAGTTAAAAAAATATAAAAAAGAATTAAATTTAGCTACACTTATATATATATATATATATATATATATATATATATATATATATATATATATATATATATATATATATATAGCCAAGCTTCAGATTTGAGATCCGTAATTCATATGGCTTTAAGGATGAAAAGAACAATCAGATCTGGAATTGACTACATACAAGTATAACCAAGTTCAGCTCTCTCTCTTTATGACATATTAGGAAAAATAATTTAATATGTATCAATTCAAAAGAAAATTTCACTGAGGCCAATATAGTTAGAGTTTTGAAGTAAATCCATGTATATTTCGTTCCTTCTTTAGTTAACTTTTTAATTTATTTTAAATCATATAAAATGAAGGTTAGATAAGAATTCTATGAGTGATTTATTAAAGATGTGTTAGTTTTGATGAACTTTAAGAAAATTATAAAAATACCATTATTTAAGGATGATTTTACTTGCACTATAATTGAAATTTTTATATTTCAAAATCATATTTTATAAATTAGAAGTTAGTTATAAGTTAGGAATCTATTTTTAAATAATTATTAGATATTTATTTCTTTAGTTTTCTTTAAGAATTCAGTACCTTACAAGAACCAAAAAGTCTATTAATTTAGAAGATTTCACTCACAGATATATCCTAGTTATAATCTTTTGACATGAAATATTCATATTGCTAGTAATGGCACAAGATTGTAATTTTTGTGAGAGAGGATTAATACAAGTTTTGAGTGTTCCCCAGAATGGATCTTCAATTTCAGTAAAGCATCTAAATTAGGGATCACTTTACATATTTGAAGCTATGATTAATTTTAATGGAAGGCTTGCATAGGGGCTTTTCCTATTAGTCATCTCATAAAGGTAAAATCATTGCCTTTTATTTTAATTTGATCTTAAATAAATAGTCTAAAGTATGGTCAGGCCAACATGATCATGGTTTGAGGATTAGTGTAACAAGTTGCAGTTTTTGGATTTGAAAATAAAAAAATATTATTAAGGATTTCAAAAAATAATTTGAAAATATTTGGATTTAATTGCAAATTAAGTAACCTTACCCTAGTTAAAGTATTTATCTTGAATACATATATATGTCTGTATGTATATGATATTGTTAATGATTTGAAAATTTTATTAAAATTATTTTGTATGCCTAGTTACATGTAAATTTGAATTACAAAAGTAATAGAAAATTCAAAAATTTTGTAAGTTGCTCTACATAACTTGTTTATATGAAAACTTAGGTGAAGTGAGCTCCCTATGTCTATATGTTATATTATGTGGTTTTGTCAAATTTTGAAAATTTATATGTATATGGATTTTTTTAATAATTACTGAAATATACTATAATTTATTTTGAATTTATGACTTGAAAATATTTAAATAATTAATTTTCAAATTGCTTGTATATGTTTAAAACATTAATGATAAGCATAAATTAACATCTAATGATATGTGAGCCATATGTTAGAAAAATAAAAATGAGATAAAATGTGATGTATTGTATATGTGTGTGTATATATATATATATATATATATGCTATAAACTCTCAATCAAACTATGATTTCTATTCTCTATTCTATTGGCCTTACCTTTCAAGGCTTACACAAAGGCTTTTGTTAATTTTGGAATCCACTTCATAAGGGTTATGCAATGATTTGATTTCTAACCCACCTTTTAAGGATTATATGAGGCAATTCGATTATTAGCCTTATCGTAGATATTATATATAGTCATATTCTTATTGATTGATGAGTTACTTTTATGGACTTTAATTTTTAATTTAAAGTTTTTGCCAATATAAAGTGATTCCTTACTTCAGCATGTGTGTATTAAGTAAATTATGAAAATTTAAATTTTATACAATACTAATTTTTTGAAAAATTATTTGAGTTATATGAAATTATGATATGGTAAATACTTTGAAATAAAGGTATAAATTTATTTATGAAGTTTTTTTATTTGAAACATTATCATGCTACATAAGGATTTTCAAATATTACATAAAAATATTTTGATAAGGAGTAAGAAATGATTTATTGTGTTTAGTTGATCTCTCTAATTATAGTTATGATTACTTACTAAGCTTTAGCTCGTAACTATTTTTAATTCTTTTTATTTTAGTGATTAAGATACATGAGGGTTTTAGGTAGAAGCTAGTCCATGATTCTAGCTAGAGCCATGCTAGATTAAGAGTTAATTTAGTTTTATCTTAAATAAGTATTTAGTTGCATTATAAGTCTCTTTTAAGGATTATTTATAATTATGGTTTCTAACATTATATAATATTAGGGAATGGATTTTTCAAACCTTATGTCAAATATTTATGGATTTTGAATAGTTTGAAATAGATGTTACATTTATTTTCTAGTCTAACTATGATTCAAACTAGCCATCAATATTGATTGTTGGCCACAAATGTTCAGGAATAAGTTCCTTTCAACTAACTAATTGGAGCTAATTACTGGCACATGCGGTTATGCGAATGACATACATATTTAGAAATGAGTTCCTTTTGAAGCTTAGCCAACTAGAGGCAATCAATAGCACCAACTATCTATCAACATATTTTTCATATGAATTAGAGATAGTTTTCTTTTAGACTTAGCAAGTCAAGACTGATCGTTGGCACATAGTTGTTTGTTGATATATTTTATATTTAAAAACTAGTCTTTTTTGGACTTTATCGTAGGGTTGATCATGATCATAGTCATAATGATTAGATAAGATGGATTTTAAAATATCTGTGAAAAAAAAAGTTTTCTAAATTGATGTATTAAATATTTTAAAAACTAATATTATATTTAGATAATCATGTTCTTCATGAAATTTTATAATGAACTTGATAAATAGCTTTATTTTTTATATAACATTTCTTTTATATATATGTGTGTGTGTGTGATATATTTAATATGATTAAAAGTAAAGGTTACTTACCAAACTACTAGCTCAATTTTCTTTCTTACTCTTTTTCAAATATTGAGAAATAGCGAAAACTAAGTCAATGAATGAATGCTGGAGGATTAGAATTATTTTTTATTTTCTTATCTTAGTTTAGATTATTAGTTGACAAAAAAAGTTATATAAGCTTCTGATTATTCTTTGGAGCCGGTGTTCTTTTTATTATTATGATATTATAAAAATCTAAAATTTATGTTAGTTTCGTTGCTTTCTAGCCACTACCTAAGATAATTTCATGATGGATTCATACTTGAGATATTTAAAATCTTCAAGTAGGCCTAATATATTTTATAGATTCAAATCCTATGCTTTAACTTAAACCAATGGAGGGGGCATGATATTGCCTTTGCATAATTCTCTTTCTCTCATTTTTCATGTCTCTTATCCTAAAATATCTCTCTTTACATGATCATCCTTAAGCAAAGTGATAGGAGAGATATCCAAGTGGGGTTGGATTTGGGAGTGTTGAGAGAGGGAGACCCACTTTTATTCCCCTCTCCCAATATGAGTGGACATATGATGGTATTGACTGAAGCATAATTTGTAGGAGTTGGATTGCGAATATTCTAAAATTTGAACTTGTATTCTTTAATTTTGTTTAGTTATCTAAATTTCTAACTCGTTTATTTAATAAATTTGTTATAGATTGCATTTATCTATCTGTTCACTTTTGTTATTTATATACATTGCGAATTATTCGCCACACTGGCATAGTGACCACCTCAACATATATTACATATTTGTGGCCCCCAAAGGACAAAAAGGAAGATATCCTTCAATGGTTTCCTTTGTCATCAATTTGCACGCGTTCTAATCTTTTGCACCACAGGCCTACATAATTCATAACGGTGACCTTTTTCCTAATAAATCTTTTTTTTTTTTTTTTTTTTTCTTCTTCGGAGAACATTTTGTACAAAAAGAAACATAGAAGAATACAAAGGGGAATATTATGGTACCAAAAGAAAATGGATTTCAACTTAGAATATGTGCTGTAAGGGAAGAGAATATTTGGTTGGCCACTAAAGCTAATGATTTTGAGCTCTTCCGAATAAAAGAATCGGGAAGAAGTTATTAGCACAAGTTCCAAAATTAAAACCCATGTCGCTGCCTTCAGGGCGTGGAGAAAAAGGTTTTGTTCTACTTCACTGAAACCCAAATGCCTTCTATTATGAGTCTCCAATATAATGACTCTTTCAATTTCTAAAATATCTCTGATATTCCTTTCATATTAACCAACTTAAGTTCTTTAAGTTTGATGCCCCAAAATTTTGAGCTTTGAATCAAAAAATTTCATAACTTTTGAGCTTCAACGAAGTTGTAGTTTCATAATAATTTTAGTTTTTAATAAACCAAATTATTTGCAACCGTTCTTTTTTTGCTATTTCAGCAGTAGTAAGCTGAATAACGCGTTGATTCATAATTCCATGTAATTCAACTTAAGGTACAGATCTGTAACCCCAACGTTATAGAACTCATAGATATTTTGTAGGTTGAGCAGCTACTCTTGATCCTTGCATCACCTCATATTTATATATAAAGAATCAAAAACAAATATAATCAAGCTAAGCTCCACTAGCCACAAAATTAAAAAAAAAAAAAAAAACAACTAAGGAGGGTAATTTGAACTCATAAAGCAAGGATTTATCCCACCCTGCTCTCTTTAGGATAGAGATCCCCGACCTTTTGTGGAGGCAAAGATAAGAATGACAATTATTTATCACCATTAGTAGGAAAAGGGTAGGGATGGGTTTAGATATACCCTTGCCTCGCCTTGTCTTACCCTATCCTGCCTCATTGACCTTATACTTAACCACTATATTACCTCTATATATCTTTATATTTATTAATAATTCAAGTGTATCCTATTAATGTAGTTTTCTATTAAGGAAATGATATAGTTTGATTCTTAAAGTTTTAAGATCTGTGCCGAAATTTATTATTAACAGTTGTCTCTCAGCTTCATGTTAGATATAATCTGTGGATGCAACTTGATATTAAATGTTTATTAGATGTGATGGATCCAAAAATGATAACTATAATATTTACAAGCATGGAAACTTACCTACATATATAAAGGCAAATTTGAGGTCTTCATTACATTTTTAACTGTATTCGCTCACCTACATACTGCTGCTCATCTTGTTTATTCTTGTAATTTAGCTTGAAATGGCAAAAGAAATTCTGATACAAGGTGTTTCATCGCATGCCTAGCTTTTACAAATTTATTTTTTGAGCAACAGATAAACAATAATTTTATATGGCATTATCAAAAAAATTGTTTTAAACCTTTTAAGAACCACAGTCTTTACTTGTCATGCAACAAAGCCTATATTATTGATCCTTTTGGCACATTTTTGTCATCATAAACCCACAACGTGAGGTCCTGTCTGTATTTTCTGCTTTCTGATTTTGCTGTAATAGTTCAATTGACTAAACTACAAGTATTTAGGTTATGTTCTGTTGGTGTTGAATTCTGAGAGCATATGAGATTTTATTTGAAAAGAAATTTTAAACTCAGCTTTTGCTCCAAAAAAAAATTTTTCGCAGTTGAAGATTTTTGCCTAAGAAACCAAGAATCAGCTTCAAAAAAATCAAGAAATGAACAAAAAATCATCTGCAATCACCTCCAAGAAGTGTTAAAGGATCCAAGGTTTCTCCTTCGGAAGTTCCTTCGATGTTTAAATCAGTCTCCTTCAATTTCAGAGAAAATAGAGCGGAGACAAAGAGAAAAAGATTCAAAAGAAAATCTTAATTTTTTTTAGCTCTATTTGTAAGAGTTGATAGTAAATTAATCATATTAACTTAAGGTTAGGCTTTTTTGAAATTAAATGGCTTATAATTTTTTTGTGAATTTTGAATGAATCACTTTGATTTTACCTAACTGAATTTAGTTATGATTTGAGTAATAAGATATTTATTTATCCATAAGTATCTTCACTATAATTTTGTACATATATTTTCATCATACTGGCTTATCAAAATTTTATATTATCATGTTCTAATGACTGATTGTTTTTCATGTTAGCAATATTTTGATCATGAACCTGTTAAATTATTGTATTCAAGCATACGGTGATGAATCTAGAGAAGGCATTGATAGGCGAAAAAAGGTAAATTGTTTCTTCTTTTGTTTGGAAATTGGATTGATCCTTCAACAAGTGCTTGAATATGATGGTCCTCTGCAATATTTTAAATCAGTAATGCACTAGTTTCGGTATTTTAGCTTTTTTTTTTTTTTTTTTTCTTGCTGAGGGCATGATATGATGCAATTTCTGTGCATCAGTTTAATAACTCACGACTCATTCTAACCATTGAAATTTGCTGAGAAACCATCAGGGGATTCAGGTTTTATCATTTAAGTTGATGGACCAGAGAACACGCAGCAGGTCATGGGAGGAGAGTGTGCGTCATGCATGCACATTTAGTGGCTTAGGTTTGGCTGAGGATTGAAAAAATGCTGAGAGGATCATGCCAGAAAGGCAACCTTTTAACCAATCGAATGCTCTTCACCGCAAAAGCTTGGAAGAATGGTCAAAACATCGGATATCATCAAAAAGAGAGAGAATAAGAAGTTCTGTGTTTCATTCTGGTAATTCTAGAAAATAATGAAGTTGAACTCAGTAACACATGGCTTCACCATTTCATTATTTTAGGATTTTTATTTAAATTTGCAGATTGAATACAATCAGGAAAGCCCTCATGTGATTCTTCTTTCTATTATATTTATTCTGATGTTTAATCAATTTGAATGTTTTCCTTTTTCTTTTCCTGTCCGGACGTTCATCAATTATACCCAGGAAACAGGAAAAAAAAAAAAAGGCTTAGTCCATGGACATCCCAGAAGTTGTCTACTTCATATTAAACCTTAAGGAAGCCCAAAAAGGTTATGCAATACTATTTACTATAAGATCATACACAGGGGTTATGAGTCTCATGGAACTGAGGCATCGTCTTGTTCCATTTCAATCCCTGTTTCGATCATACGTTCAAATACTTACTTAGAATACATTTTTTTTTAATTAAATATTTATAAAGTTTTACTGTTTTATTTAATTTTTTAATATATTTAAACTTTTAAATTATATTTTTATGATAAATTAAAATTATTTAAAATTAATATTATAATATATTATGATCGAGATGAAATAAAATGGTCAAGATTAGTCTTTAAGTCTATCTAAAATAGGATGGAATGTCAAGATGAACTTCACCCCATGAATAATTGCATAGGCTAATCCTTGCATGCCATAGGCCTACTTTAGTACTCTCCAACAACTCGAGTGAAAGTTAATGGGTAGCAAGTGGACTTGAGTTATAAGCACATGACACATCTCTTTCACATCCAATGCGGGACTAAATTTGAAGTATCACAATCTCCCCACCTTATAATGCGACGTCTTCATCGCACGTTACAAGCTAGCCAGAATCTACTCCGAGTCGGATTATTGGTGCTGCAAGCGCATGGATAGCCCTTTTCTTATGCTCACCAACTTTTACGTACTCCACCGTCGCATGGGTAGCCCTTTCCTTATGCCCATCAACTTTTACATATTCGGATCGGCTCTATACTATTTATAATATTTTAAGCTCACCTTTTGATCCAATTAATTTTGTTAGTGGGTTGAAATTTTATGGTCCAAAAATTCGAGTAAAAATTAATGAATAGCAGATGAACTTGAGTTAGAATTATAGCTATTGGCTACGAAAGCATATGTTTCATTCTTTTTCTCCCCCAAGATGCCACCATTTATGCTTTTATATTAGTTCTGCTTCGGCGAAGATTAGGTGCGCTAAATCTTTTAAAGGCCAGTCGAAGCTTAACAGGATCTCAGTAGTGTGGTGTGGAGGATCTCAGTAGTGGGGTGTGGACTTATTCATCCACACCCGAGTACTCTCGGCCATTTTCTATATATGTGTGCATATTTCTTTCCACATTTTTTTTTTTTTCCTAGTCTTTCCCCTGCTGTTACGCGGTGTAAAAATAAAAAAGACGTATCGTTGTTATACATTCCAACCAGATAATTATTTAATTCAAATGCATCAATTTGTTGCTAAAATGTAGGCGGTTTCTTTATCACTGTTGAGCTGCGGTGGTGCTGCTGCTGAGGAAACTGGGCCGGTAGCCGTGGCTCTGTGCTTGCCAATTGCTGCTGGAAAGTTGGGCATAGCAATATAAGGGCGAAATAAACCTTTGGTCTCCAAACTTTTACTCAAAATTTATTCGACGTTCATAGCTTGCTCTTTTGCATCTTTAGAACGTTACATACTTGATGTCGTATTACATAGATTAGTTAATGATAAAATATTGATATGTCATTCTATCAATTAGTCTATGTATTTGCATCAAAATGATACGTTAACTATTTCATTAAGTTTAATTGATTTCATATAATATGATATTAGGAATATAACATTTTTAAAATATAATAGATTAAATTATAATAACTTAAAGTTTAAGAATCAAAATAAATTTTGAGTTACCGAAGGTTACAAATATATTTTAGTCTAATATAAAATTAGAAATTTTTTAAGAAAAAATTAAGTGGAACCTCTCACTTCTTATTTTTCTCTTACAATAATGTTGTCTTTTCTACCAAAAGGGAGACAAGCCAATTCTAACTTGATTTCCTCATGAAAGTTTTTTTGGGAATGCCTTAAAGCCAAATCTAACTTGATTTTCCTTCGAAAGTTTTTTTGGGTAATTGATAGCTCTTTTCTTTTTCATCCAATGTAGAACTATTCTTGAAGCATTATAAGCAGAAATCTACTACTATCCCATGAGTAGCCGAAACTTTGTGATCCTAAAATTCTGAGTGAAAGTTAATTAATAGTAGATGAACTTAAGTTATAAGTATTTAATATTTTTTTTTATATATCCGATGTAAAACTATTTTTAAAGTATTAAAGAAGATCTCTAAAATAAGAATGAGTTACTCTAAGTTACAGCTGCTGCTGCTGCTGCTGCTAGCCCTATTCCCCCACACACGAATGCAAATGTGCATGACGATTTCTGTCAAACTTTGTGCCGTGCTGCTTGTTGCCTTCTTAATGAAGAAAAATAAAAATATACAAGATAGAATTTTTTTTGGGGCTAAGGTAGATGTTTCACTGCGGTCACACGAGGGACCATTTAAACATCACCACATGATAATTTTAGCGTAATTCAAGCAATTAGATACCGTGGTACTACAGGAATGGTAAGCCACATTTGTTAGACATCTATAACTTGGCCTGATTCAGTTCATGTTTCCCTATCTGCCCACAAGGATATCATATTCGGCAGCTTGGCCGATTAGAGTGTATGGTATGCCAGTTCAACTTGATCAAATATGCATGCATCCATGATACATAACATCAAACAAATTTAAAGATTAATATTGACTAAAATATACTTTTGATCAATAAATTATCAATTATTATAATTTAATCCCTTATATTTTAAGAAAGTTACAGTTCTAACGTTCCATTACATGAAGTCAATTAAAATTGTGAAATAGCTGATTTGTCATTTTAATGCAAATACATGAACTAATTGATAAGATGACACGTCAACTATTTCATTAATTTTAATAGGCTTCATGTAACGAAAAGTTTAGGAATGTCTAAAATATGATAAGCTAAATCGTAATAACTAAAAGTTAAACACCAAAATGTATTTTAAGGGAAAGTTTTACACCCCAAAGTATATTTTTTCTGTTAATATTTTAGTAGTTCAATGTCTCCCTGGACATTTGCTTATGCAAGCATAGGATTCAAAATAGACTAGATACTAAAATATCTATAATTTTTTATTTTTGTTTTAAATGGATGCATATAAAAATTAAATAGTAGTTATATTCATATTTTTTATTTAAATACAGATATAAGTCATATATTATTAAAATATAAACCTGATTGTGAGTGAAATTTAATAATGAAAATTAGTGTAAAAGATATAATCATTAAGATGAAAATATCAAGATTGCACATGGTGCTCGAATACATTAATAGAAATTACAATTTTTTCTACTTTTTCTGATTTTTACGAGGACCTACCTGGTGGGAAAGAAATTTTTTTTTTTTCCCATGGAGTTGGGATGGAAAAATTTTACCTCTATAAATAGGGATGGGGCAAGGATGGAAAGTATTCCTAACCCTACGAAATCCTTACTCAGTGTCCTATCGAATCTTCATATATTTTATATTACTTAAATACTATTATATTATTTTAATATTCTAAATATAGCCACATACATAATCCTAAAATACCTTCAGATTACATACACTCATCTTCTTAATATTTATTGAAACTTATAATTGAATGTATTTGTTTCTTATAAACTAGTTCATAATTATAGGCTTATATTATTATACTCTTTGAGATTATAGTTTAATATATTACTTATTAATTAAATTATTAAATTTATAATTATGATCATTATTTTATTTTTATTTTTAAAATATAGTAAGAATTAAAATAAAAATAGATATTTTAATATTAAAAAGATTGAAAAATAAAAATTTTTATAAGAATAAAAACAAAAATATTATTAAAATAAGATAAGATAAAAAATTTAGTAGGAATTTAGATCTTCTGTGAGGATGAAGATAGGAAAGTCTCTGTCCCGTTGAGGAAGGATAGGGATGAGAAATGAGGCTAAAATGATAGCGGGGTTGGGAACAAAAAGCAGCTCTCCGCTTTCACCAGCTCCATTACCATTCCCATGTGAAAGGTAAGAATCGAATACAATTATATAATATATATAGAGAGTGACTCCACCAAGAGATAGTGCTCCTGTGTTTGTATTAAAAAAGTTAAAATTTAAATTTATTTTAAATTAAATATATAATATAAAAATATTAATAATTTCTCCGCATCAAATACCACTACCATCGCTCTTTAATAGCAACATAAGTTAAAGTAATCATAAATTATTCATTTTTTAGGGACCTTGGAAGAAAAATTATGTAGAAACATGTAGAAGCTCTTGATATATATATATATATATAAATTGCAAACATCTGGGTCGAGACCCTTAAAGAAAGCTATTTAAATATATCTTTTATGAATAAAAAAAAAATCTGGATCCAGATCTTTGGGACCAGATATGAAAAAGATACGCTCAGAGATTATTTAACCCGTTTCGGCCCTACAACCAAGGGTTGCACCACATAGTACTACCTGCCTACATTGGTCCAAGTGCCTCGCATATGCCATGCGTCAATGGACAGTGATAATAGTTTCTTCTTATCTAATAAACCAGATTCTTAAAGGATTTTCTTATTACCATTGATTCTTATTTTCTAATTTTTTGCTTAATTATTTACAATTTTTATACTACTATTTATTTTTATGAAATTTTAATTTTTAAATAATGTTAAAATGTCCACATAAACATTATGTAGTATTTTGATTGGTCACATATCATGGCTGCTTTGCAACTTTGTTTTAAATAGCTTATGCTCCAATAATGTAAGCTTAATTTAAAAGATTTAGAAATTTGTAATAAAGATATAAGCTAGGTAGTTAAGAAGACAAAAGATAGGAACAGGAAAAAAAAAAAAAAAGAAACAAGGGAGGAAGGCCAAATAGCCTAGCCTATTGATGATGAGCTCCAGGTTGGAACTTGGCCTTAGCATCATTAGAATAAGCTGAGCAGCCAGTTGTCCAGTGGAATTGTAGCTGAATGCAGCATGGATGTCCACTGTTAAAATAAAATAAGAGAAAGGAAAAGAAAGAAAATTAATTATATTATACTCGAAATTTCACACATGAGCAGGATACTACGTGATAGAGCTCAAGCCACATTCACTCTCACAGAAAAACTACAGAGACACAGAATATGTCAGACAGGAGTAGGTCCAAACCATCATTATAGCCGTTTTAAAGCTTGCCTACTTGTTCTTTTTCCTTCCCCTATTACCAATTTTTTCAAGAAAACCTCCTCCTGTTAAATATTAGATTTTTAATTTTTTGGTGAACAATTTTTTAAAAAATCTTTTTCAATATCATCTTGGATAGAACCAGCACTTAAAATTATACGGCCACCTTAGTCTGCACCAGGGAAAGGGGGGGCTATACCTATATAAAGGCAAATCAAGCGAACTAATAGCAGTTCTAACTTGTCCCACTTGCAAGTTGTAAATAATATAACGGCATTACAAGTTCAAATTATACCCATCAATAATATTACACTCCACCTTGCTGCCCGTTACTCCTCGTTTCAGAACATCCGGATCTCTTTCCTGCCTTTACTTTGCCTTCGTTTCCCTTTCTTTTTGCTCCTAATCCTTCATCTTATTTAATAGCCAGATGACTGAGGGCATATCTCCGAATGGTCAGATAACACTTACTGTCCAAGACGTAGCATGCATGCATGGTTTTCTCTCTCTCTCTCTCTCTCCAAAATGAAGTTAGGCAGGAGTCTTAAGACATCATCTTCTCAATGAATCAATCAGAAGGCAGAAAAATGATGTATGGGATGATGAACTATTTGCAAGTTTGTCGTTGTGGTGCAAATGCTCTCGTTTGTCATCGAGTTCCTGTAATGAGAACGCACATACAACAGCTAAGTTAATCTATGATACAAAGGTGAACCAGTAACATCAGTAGTAAAGATAGAACATCCTCAGGCCACGCATATCTATTGCAAATCATAAAAGAAGGATCATTGTTTTGGCAAGCAAGCTAGATTCACATAAACATGAAATCACTATCATGGAACTACAAGTGGGATGTGTTTCATTAAACTACAACTTACTCGGTTGAATTTTAAGTCATATGCAGTTATTTTGTTTATTTTTTTTTTTTTGGGCTAAAATATACTTTTGACCCTCAAACTTTCGCTCAAAATTCCGTCCCATTGCATGAGGACCAAATATATATTTTTGCCTTTTTTTTTTCCTTGAGAAATTTAGAGGTTCCCAGCCATTAGATTTATATGTCTGATACTTGGGAAATAACTTAAACCTCTCAAATTTCATGCCGAGAACCCCCTCCATTTGGAGGTGGCTTCTGACCACTGGGCTATAGCTCCGTTCACAACACCTACTGAGTTAACGAGGGAACTTGCAACGTTAACCGTTGCTTATTACCATCCCTTGGTCAATGAACCAGTCGCTGCACAAGATGCTGCTATGAAAATAATGACAGAGAGGTATAGAAAGCTTACTCTCGAGGGCGAGAAGCCCAAAGGGAGCTGAGAGCTCGCAGGCGGTTGTGGTACTCTCCGATTGCTAGAAAACATCTTGCTGCTTGTCGAGTTGTTAAGATCCGGCGCATCTGGTGTATGGTCTGTTGTCTCAAATTGTCCGCCTACACAATCACAAATTGGTTCATGAATCAATGTAATAAATATGATATTATGAAAATAAATTCGTGACGTAGTGATGGTTACTTACAAGAAGGGAGGGGAACGAAGAATTGAAATTTAAAGTTGCCTTCCTTGTTCATACGATTTGGACTCTTCCAATAATATGTACTTAAATGAGTTAGCAAGATTTATTTTCTAATATTTATGCAGTTTTCTTCTTGCTTACTTTCATTTTATATGTTTGATGACAAGTCTTCTTATTATATTTTCATAAGAATGGCAAAGTCTTTAGAGACGTATCCTAAATTATCTAGTTAACAGATATTAAAAAAGTTCAAAAAATTATAATCAGAGAGCAATTTAAAAAGCCAGCATGCCCGGAGATCTTCTGCACCAGAGTGGTCGCATGACACAATATTTTGGTGCATAAATTGTGGATTAGTTGTCTTATCCATGCAGAGGGGGGCAAGGTAGTTGGGTCCTTCCCTTGCTACCATTCTTTGATTGGAAACATTACTACTTTCTTAAGGCATAAGAAGGTCTTAAATGAACCAAATAGCTTTGATGTTTCTGGGTCTGTTTTCTCTCGCAAAAGAAAAGTATGGGCGTAGGTTGGAAGTGACCAAGAACACAAAGGATAAAGGGAGAAAAGTAACTATGGGCGGCAGAAAGGACAAAGGGCTAAAAGATGCTGGGACCTCCTTTAATCGAAAAATGAAATCAACCATTCTTCATTTACTTTTTTAGAATGTTTTAGGCGTGGCTAAGGATACTCTTCCTACCTTTCTAGGACTTCCTTGTCAAACGTGTTACTTCCATGCCACCAGTTAAAAACATGAGGGACTGTCTACCAAAAAAAAACATAATAATAATAAAGAAATAAAAATAAGGGACTAAATTTTAATAACTGAAAATTTTAGAATTAAAATAAATTTTGAGTGAAAGTTTAAGGATCAAAAATATATATTTTAGCCTAAATTTTTACTTTCAGTCCTTAAAGATGATTGAATGCATCCCAATCCAATGTTTCCAATGTATAATGATAAAATAAGATTCCCATTAAAATCATGCAAAATTTCTAGAATCATGCTGGACTTCATAATAATGTTGTTGATAGTAAACTACTGGGTGTGCCAACTCACAAGTCTTTCCATGTATCTTATGGTACCAAGATCACTGCAAGAAAAGAAGAGAGACCTGCAGGATGAATCCCTCAAGGCTGGCAAGCTTTCCTAATGCAACAGCCATGTGGCCCATGTAATTTGTGATGTCTGTGCCATCAGTTAGAGACCCACTTGCCACTGTGTCAGCTAAGGACTGGTGGAGCTGTTCAAGGCCCTGTGAGAGGGCTTCCTCTGCCTGCTGTGATGACTGCTGAAGGTTGCATATCCCCACTAGCTGTTGCTCCGTCAATGGATCCAGCTGAGGCATCAGTATCTGGTCAAATCCATTAACAGTTAAACAAAGTAAAAGTCATTACTCTCTTGCATGTTCTAGTGCAAAATAACAAGTACAAGGTTGCTGATAAACTGAAGATAATGGCGTGGAACCAAGATCAAAGCAACTCTAGTTACGGTAACTTAAGTCACATCTGAGTGTAACTGTGATGCAAGGCTACCAATTAGCTGGAAAGCACTGAAGTTGAATTGAAGAAGAAAAGGATGGTTGGCATTGAGAAAATGTTAGCAAAATTGAAGTAGAAGAGGAGGTTGCAGACTTTGAGAAGCTCAGAGGGTTTGAATCCACCCATCCACAGGAAACAACGCTCTGCTGGTGCTGTCCACATTCCAGTCAAGAGATGGAATACGTCTGATTTTGTTGCGACGCCTTTCAACCGGAAGAGCTCGTCGTAGTGTGCAATGCACTCATCTACTACGACACCAAGATTGCTGTCAGCGAGGTGGGCCTGCAACCCAACTCTAAGTTCTGACATTTGCTTGCTGTTATCCTCCAACCATCGGGCGTACTCCACGTTGAACATCGCTGCACCTAGAACAATTTATTTGTCTCAGAAGTTAAAGGTCGAGAGAAGAAAGGGTAGTGTTTCCAATGCCAGTGCTCAAAAGCTAGAGGATGGAAAGTTTGCTTGTTACCAGAGCTGATATCTCCGCTTGCACTGCCTCCTCCCAAGAACAGACCCTGAGCACCAACCAGTTAAGATGGATTCGATGTCTGAATGAGACAAGAAAAGATAATAGAAAAGTATTTTCACCTGTGATCTTGCTCTCTGGAGCTCTTGTTCTAACTGCTGAAGCCTAATTCTGCTAGATTCTAGCTGTTGCACATAAGCCTGTAACGATGAAGAAAGTATATCAGGCCAATCGATTTCTTTAGAGCTTCTGCAATTTATAGCGAAATTTTGATCATTAAAATCAGAACCACCTTTTTTCTCAGTCGGCTCTTCCTTGCTGCTTCTCTATTTTGAGCTAAACGCCTGAGAGTCTGGAAGTTGTGCATGGATAAATGTCAGTGGAAAAAGTAAAGAAAGAAAAGAAAATGGAGGCCATCAGCTATAGCCTAATTTTTGAAGCGATAGATGGATATAGGGACCAGCTTTATTTATTTATTTATTTATTTAAACTCATGCATGTACATCCATGCCATACATTCAGACATACATTCATGGCCACATATATATATATATATATATAGAGAGAGAGAGAACCTTGGCATCGTGCATCTTTGGATCTTCCCCTGTAGTTAAACCAGCCATCCTCTTCTGTGGCATAAAATATAACAATTGGTAGCTTAAAAATGAAGTCAGAAGTTATATCTTCTAATACTAACAAAATCTGATGGAAGAATAGTAAAGGAAAGAACGTAACAGTGGAGAGCATCAAGTGACAAAGGTAGCAATGGAATGGTATGTATCCACAGTGACTGCAAGTTTCCTACCCCCACAAAACAAAAGTAATAGCATGTTTTTAGTGGAGGTGGATACTGTACATTCTTTTGAGGGTTTTTTTTTTTTTTTTTTTTTTTTGGTGTGTGTGTGTGTATGTCTCTCTCCCTCTCTCCCTCTCTCCCTCTCTCGGGCCCAAATTGTGAATCTCTGTTGAGATGAGAATTCAGAAAACCAACGTAAGATAACCAGAAAAAGTTCTGATGAGTATGGATACTGTATGTCTTATCAAACTGTACTAGCTTCATAATTATCACCCAGAGTTTTGAAAAAGTAAAACCTCTATAATTGGCATTGGGCAGTGCAGTTCATGATTCTACAGGGAGGTAAAACAGAAAGATACAGTAGAAACCGTGAACTAGGCCATGTCAGAACTCATCCACATGGTCATCTTTTGAGTGGCTGAGTATCAAAGGTCCAATCTAAGAAGGCCAAAAGTGATAGCTGACACTGCACTGGCTGTTGTCTTTCCTTGGGATCAGTGTAGACAATATACTGTTGGGGAGTTGTTGGTTTCTAGCCAGGCACATAGTGAAGTTCTAGGTCCTCTTTTTTCGAGAACAGCGAAGTTTTGAGTCTTGAGATTTGGGAGCTGAGTTCTTGGAGTTGAGGAGACATAAATAAATCACCCCAGCTTTTATTGAAAGTTCTTGGTATTTGGATCAGTGACAATAAAGTGGAAGAGAACAATAAAACAGTACCTTTTCCTGGACTCCTTGCTGATAATTTGGTGCTGCTCCTGCCCTGGATGCCTCACTAGCCATCATCCCTTGCTGCTGCTTCTGGTCAGCTGACTGCTCTGAGGAGGCCTTCTTGCTAACTGTAGACTCTGATTCCAGCTGAGATATTGTGATATGAGCTGAGCCTGAATCAGTGCTCCCTGCTGACTGTGAATTCCCCTGTTGGCAATAAACAAGGCACCGCAAAGCTTAAGTGGGGCAACAGCCCAGCCCACCCATTTTTATTCTACTATTCTTTCTATTTCAAAAACCGAAGTGAAAAGCCAAGACTCTACTCTGCGGTTCTGCTGGAATCTCATTGGCCATGAGGGGAAGATCTCAAGTGTGGGGTGCCTGGTGGTGAAATAATCTGCAAAGAGAGTGAGTGCGGAAAGGTGAGAGCTCTAATTATCAGAAAGAAATAAAGGCCACGGTGTTACTGACTCAGTTTTTCAAAACGGAACTCATTCGTTCTCTCTGCAACGGCTGCAGCGAGTTAAATAATAAAACACTTGAAATAAAGTTAGGGGTTGGAGTGGGTTTCCGAGTACACCATTTAAGTTTTCCAGCTTCATGTCATGTTATCAACTGTGGTGGAAAAAGGCAAAGCCTGTTACCTGTGTGAGTTGGAAAGGTGACCAAACAAGGGAAGAATACAGAAAGGCTTACCCTTTCCATCGCCGTCATTCCTAATGCCATCAACTCCCTGCATGAGAGCCTCTTCCAGCTCCCCAAAGTAACCAGCTCCCTCCTGATCACTAATCCAACAATCAAAATCCATTTTGGTGAGCTGTTTTGTTGTTTAATATTATAAATAAAGTAAAAAAACAAGAAGGAAGAGGAGGGATAAGGAGGAGGTAAGTGAAAGGGGTACAAGTTCATGGATTGGGCTAGAACTTTATGAATTTGGTGGAAGTGGAGTAATCCAGTTATATGCTGAGGGTATAGCATATAGTTTTCATAAAGGTAAAAGAAAGGTTGAAAGCAGTAGATAGCACAAAATAAAGAGTCCACTGAAGAATTAGAAAAATAATACATAAGACAGGAGGAAAGAGGTGCTGAACCCATTCAAAAGCATTCACTAAAAAAGAACAACCTCATCTAGTGATCTGGAATCAGTGCATAAAATCTCACAAAAGACTATAAATGTAATATTATTCTAACTTATATGGTCATCAAGAATAGAATTGAGGAACAATACAAGAAATTGGTGGCAGGAGGTGTGGTTCCAAGGATTCCATAAGTTGGAGGCTGATTTGAAGGTCCAGAATTAGAAAGGCTGGTTTGACAAACTCTATGATTTGCCATCCAAAACTCTGCTTCTCCCCCTTGCACCATGCTTGACTTGATTCAGTGATGCTCCATAATTTAGTCCTTCAACTTCTGGTTCTCCAACAGGCCTTCATCTTCCCTTCTGCAGTATTTAATAGAAGTTGGAATGATAAAACCATCTGAGAGAGAGCAAGTATTGATACTGCAAGGGACCAAGAGTTAACGGGCTCTAGAGAGTATACCATGGTATGTTTAGCTTGCTTGAGAACAACAGGAGCCCTTTGCGTACAATCTAGGACAGAGATATGTGAAAAAGGATCACCACTAGCTACAAATATGGCCTGTCGATCGTAGAATTGATATCACTGAATCATCTGATGGACCTTGACCATTCATGGGTCTTTATCCTTTGCCCTTGTGAACCTTTGTGGTCTTGTCTCTAGTAATAATATCACACCTGGAATTTATCCATCGTACAACAGAGAAGATCTTGTCCTTGTAGACAAGTCTGAAAAGTGTGTTGAGAGAGAGAGAGAGAGAGAGAGAAGAAGAGGAGAGAGAGAGAGAGAGGAAAAGAAATGGGGGACCTTTTGGCTGGAAGCGACTAGCTCTGACCCCGACTCCACTTCTTGTAACCAACTGTGCTCTCTCTTGGGCTACTTGGAGATGAAGCTCCTTTGCTATGCTCAAGAGAGTGGATGAGAGTTTACTTTCACAATGGTTGTCCCTTTCCATACCTATAATTAGTGCACTAGCAAACCCACTTGTAATATAAATCCTGCCCCTGAAATGGATTTGTTTCGTTTGTTTGGTATCATCGTTATCCATCCCTCCATGGGTCAACAACTATGCCATGTCAAAATACCAAAAACCAGGACAGACCATGATTCCTTCCCCAAAACAGAAGCTTCATTAGACGTCTTCCAAGGGCGTTCTTGTGCTGCTCCATTGGTAGTCTCTCTTTTCATTTTTGGTGTTGGTTGGGGATTGATCATTCACTAAATAATAACTTCTAAATTCATGATCATTAACAAACAAATCCCCAAATGAGATGTCACTTTCAGAGGAAGTGGAAACCAAGTATTTACTGTCGAACATACTCCACATAAATCCAAAGGTGTCATCAACCATTACTCCTGGTGCCATAGAAAAATGAACCTATCAGGTTCTCCACAACACAAGGTGACTCGCTCCAAAAAAAAATCATGTTTCGTCATATGCTAATAGTTCAGGGTTGAGCCCGGATTCTCCCGTCCAAAATTTAAATCAGGAATTCCTTTCGGACCAAATATACAAAGTCACACCAAATGAAGATCATCCTGATGTTTGTTAGGTTAATAACGTACACTTGTGAATTTAACATCCAAGTTTGTATTCAAATCTGGAATCCTCTCCAAAAGAAGCGTGTCTTATTTTCAACCTACATTCTTTTAAAACAGTTAATGATCCACAAATCATTAGGCCTATTGAACAAGGGTGCTTAAAATATTGACATTCTTATGAACGTCAATTATTATACTTAGGTCTGATTTCAGTAAGTAATAGTTACTTCCAAGAGACTTCGGATTTCTGTGATAGTTACTTCCAAGAGACAGCTGCTTCATTATTTGAATTGTTAGGAAGTTTGTGGCAGTGAAAGGGAACATATACGCAGAAATCATAAGAGTATGGAATAATTTATTGAATCAAATGCTTTATCCTCTGAGTTGCACTTCAAGAACTAAGATGGTAACCAACATGCCCTCCTCCATTAGTTTATGTTAAATACATCAAAGACCAACTTTGATATGGCAATAGAGAGAGAAAATTCTTGTGAAATATGACATTTCAAATGAGGGGCTGTTTCTGTATCATTTCTAGTAACGATGAATGTAACAACTCCAGAAGTCGCAGAAAATCCAGACATCCCATGTTTGAAAATGATCTGGTCAGAGTATTTTTCTTTCCTCGAGCTTAAGCTTATTATATGGCAACTACATTGTCCCCACCGCTGATGTACTGCGATGGAGAAAACAATATCAGGCAAATATGTCCATGACCAAATGATAATATAGCACATCTGCAGAGGAACAAGCAAACTGTCATGAACCAACTTTTGATATACAATACAAGGACTAGATAACATACTATAAAAAGCAGAACTTGCAATGAATCATTCAAAATGCCAAAGAGTAAGGCAAGACAAAATTGGTTAACTAGGACTTAACAATAGGAAGGTGATTCTACTCCAGCTATCAAAACTATAAAGCTTTTAATCCCAAACTAGTTAGAATTTGCTCCATAACTCTTTTTTTTCCATCTATATTTTTCATAAGACACAAAAATTTTAAATCTTTCTTTCTTAATTCATCCCATTTAATTTTTGATCTACCTCTACCTCTTTTTCTTTCTACATATATCAAATCATTCCTTCGCACAAGTGAATCTTTAAGTTTATATTACACGTGTCCTAACCATTTAAATCACCCTTCCCTTAATCTGTCATCAATTGCTGTTACCTCTATCATTTTATAAATGACTTTATCTTTTATTTTATCTTTTCTTATATTACCACACAACCATCTCAACATTTTCATTTCAACCACGTTCATCTTATGTACATATAATTTTCTTATCGTCCAACATTATATACCATCAAGCATAACAAGTCTTATAATTGTCCTATAAAATTTTGTCTTCAACTTTGTAGGTATTTTATGATCACATAATATTCATGTTGCACTTCTTCATTTTATCCAACTTATCTTAATCTTATGGACGACATCATCCTTAATTTCTCCTTCCATTTCTTTTTTCATTGGCTATCAAGAATCTGAACAACCTTCATGTATCATAAGATTTTCAAAAGATCATTTCTTCAAACATACGGCCCCAATAGGTTTGGACAAGAGAAATGTGAATTATAATTTAGCTAGGCTCCTTGAAATTTGCATTGCCATTTAAGAGTTATTTTCTAGCTCACCAAATCTAGGCCAGAGACCTAAGCTTTCCCACTGAGGGTGAGGGTAGGAACTAGTCTACTTTCAAACCCCCCCCAAAAAAAAAAGGTACAGGTGAAACATGTGCACATCATCGTCTAGAGCACTTCTGCACCCCGGGAAATAACAGAAAGAAAGGGTTGACATGTTTTTGACATAAGGAAAAACAAACATATCCTGTGCCCTAGGAATTAGCATAAAGAGAAAGGCAATAGACATGTTCCGTAATGAAAAACAAACATCTCCTATGCCTTGTGAATTAGCAGAATGATGCTGACATGTTTTCAACTGATGAAAAACAAACATTGTTTTCAATATAAAATCAGCATTCACAAATGACATAATGTTATCAAGTCACTGATACAATGCACTTTTTACAATAAAATAGCTGCTTATCTGTCAAATAGTTTGCAGGAGAAAAGCCTAGGTTTGATGATATAAGAAGCAAAAAGAGGTTCAATTAACATGCACATGTCCTTTCATGTTGGTAATCATGGTTATCTTCAAATATTAAGAGATACCTTGTTCCAGTATTTTTTGTATTGGAATTGATACATTAATATCTGGACCTTTTTCCTACAATAATACAAGTTGAAAGTGCTGACAGAGCTGATTTTGATAACAACATTCAGTCATGCCATTCACATACTTTATTTAAAAGAACGCATATATTATATAGTTTTACATATTCCATTAGATTAGAATATCCAAGAAAACAACAGAATAATCAAATAAACTATTGTTCTGTATTTCAATTCCTGCTAAGGAAAAAAAAATCTATGTGGTGACATATGTGGCGAGAGCGATTTTTGAGGCACAAAATACAACAAAAGTGCACGAATGACCTTTATCCAAGAACAATGAGGTCAAGACAGTAATAGGGAAAAAGACTGAGCAAGGGAGCAATGCAAGCTGACATGGTAGGCTTTTCCCTTGTAATAAACAAGCTCTTTTTTTTAGAAAAAAAGACACCAAGGGAAGAGCTCAAAAGACAGGTAAATATGAGGTTAGAAAAATAAAAAGATTAGTGGAGCCAAATGGAGCTGAGACCCATGGTGGTGCAGACCTCAGGAGGTGAGTAGCTGATATATCCTGATCAAACATAAGTCCTTATTTGGGAGTTGAGCTTCATTTCTGAATTGGTGCTATCCAGTCAAAGCCTCCAATACCAAAACAAATGTAGGATAGTCATAAAGTTGCACCTCTGCTTTTGTAAGACTGACAGAAAATCATAGTAAATTAAGAAAAAAATTTCATGAGTAGAGGGCATTATAATAACCAGGAAGCCAAGTCCCATCTGGGGCTCAGTTTATAACCTTGTTAGCAAAGGTATGTATGTTACACATTCCACAAGTCGCGTAACTAGTGTTTGGTTAAGATTCTTAAAGAATTGAACTTTTAGTTAACCTCTAAGGTCCTTACAAAATTTCAAGGGTCTATTCATCTAATCTAAGTCTTTAAAATGAGCACCTTATTAAAAGAAAATTCTAAAGGAGAACAGCATTTATTTTCCAGCTTACGAACAAGTCACCTCAAGTAAGAAATGCTACTACCCAGGAATCCAGCCCACGTATTCTCCTGTGCAGGGATTCCATGACCTATTGCAAGTTACAAAGCATACCCTCCTCTATGCCTCCTGCCTGCCAAACATGAAGTCCTCATTCAGGGAATCTGTTCATTCTGTCCTCTAGAACCTATATAATGGACTTCCCTGCTTCCTAGAACTTCATTTGACTTCCCCATATAAAGAAATCTTGCAAGTCTTTTGAATCCACATGAGTTCTTTCTTTATTAGCTTCAACTTTCTCATTGGAGATACAGCAACAGCTATTTTTCAGATATCAAGGAAATTAAAATGTGGGCACTGCACATCATGGTTTGGTTTCGTCTTCTTAAGCTGACACCTGATTAGGTTTTCTTCTATCTCATAGATGACTAATTATTGTTTATATGTGACAGAGAGAGAGAGAGAGAGAGAGAGAGAGAGAGAGAGAGAGAGAGAGACCAGGAGCAAAACAAAGATATAGCATTCTTTTCTTCTATTTTCTCATCTGTTACTTCTGGTCTCATAATGGACTACGTATATATATGTTTTCTTCTATCAGGAACCCATTCCCCAGCTCTCTTCCTCTTTTCCTTTCTGTTCACCAAGTTTGAATAAGCCTTTCGTTGCATAGTCAGCATGTTTTGAGGGGCAGCAGTCCTATCTCACGTTTTCTTTTTACTCTTTCTTGTATATATATATTTTTTTTTGATCTCCATCTTCGATCTTAGCATTGGTATTCTTGTTGTTTGTTTTGTGATTGTTATAGAAGAAGAACAAATGGTAGACAATGGGGTTCTTCTAAGGTGTTGAGGTGATATTAGGGATGAGCTGGGTAGAAACACAAGTGTTGTGGGAACTGGCTTCTTTGATTTGGGCATGTCCAGGATAAGGTTTGTTTTACAGTTCCTGTTGAGTTGGGAATAAGAAAATTGAAATGGTTTTGGGGAATAAGTTTCTTTTGGATGTAAGAGTTGAGAAAGTTGTGGTTATGATTATGCACCTTAGACTTGGGTTGGGTTTGTTGTAAGGTTGCCAAAAGCAAAAGATGCCCTTAAGGTGACAAGAACCCTCCACCTAAAGAAAGCAAGCACTAATTTATGAAAAGTTCAATAATTGTATTAAAAATAAATACTATTTGCATATGAAAATAATACAAATATAGTACAATTAATTATCAGGTTTCCACATCCTGGATCATGATTATCTTGAACATTGGATATCATGTTTCACATTTTCGAAACATCACATTATAATACCACTTTTCATAATATGTTTTTAAACAAAAGTCAGCGAAGATAAACCACTGGACAAATATAGTATGGAACATTGTAGAGGTAGTCGCCCATACACCTTTTACTTTATCTTAGGTATCACCTTAGTAAACCTGCCTTATATGGGGATTGTTGAGGCACTCGGGGAATTCCTTGCCTCACCTGAGTGTTTAGGGTGTGTCTAGAGCTGATATGACAACACTAGTTTGTTGTTTGAATTAAGGTGGGAGTTGACAAGGAAAAAGAGAGATGGCATGGAGTTTGAAAAGGAAAAATAGGTATCACTATTAGGGAGAGTTGCTCTTAGCAACACTTGATTAAAGTGATGTAGATGGAGATGGAAGATTGGATGAGAGAACAGTGCAAATGTTAAAGCAATACCTTCCAGCAACTCAACAGTATTGCTGCATCAATGTCTTCCTTTGGTAATGATTAGCCTTGTAGAAGGGATGAGTGGAGTCAACTTGGGTGAAGCCCAGATTAGTCAAGGTGTCCCAGACTGAGTCAAGCAGTCCCAAACTCAGCAGGTGTTGTTTATGTGCTAAGGTTGAACTCACTAAGTTTTGTCTGGGGCATTGGATACAACTTATTAGGTTTGAAATTTGAATTTTTCTGACCTCTTTTGCTAGAAATAGCTATATTGTTGGGTGCATTGGTGCTATGTTGAAAGTTGCTGGTCTGAGTGTTTAATGGGAAGGTGTTTTCTCCTTATTGAAATTTAGGTTGCTTCACAACTTTATAGATGAGACTAGTTTGTACTTCTTTCATGATCTCAATAAATTGGATGGGGTTTTCCCTCCTTTTTTTAAAAAAGAAAAGGTAGGTGACAAACTCCGCTACAACATATTTTGATCCACTACCCAAGAAAAAAAAAGCAAGAAAGAAAATCAAAGTTTTGACGCCCATTGCTAAAATTGACAGAGTATCAGTTAGTTGAAAAGAATGCAGTAAAGGCAAGATGGTCCTTGTGAGATATAGTGGTTTACTTTAAATTGACATTCTTTATTTAATAAAAAATGAACATGGACATATGGAGAATAAGTCCTCTGTCGAGATTACATGGGTATGGCAGCTAGCAGAATGTAAAGATTTTCTAAGAGAATGTTCAAAAAGAAAGGCAACTCCATGTGTACTTACAAGATTTGTAACGATTGCAAAGGGCCTTCAAAGGCTACTGGCACTTTTGACTCTAGAAGGCTAATATTATTTAGTATTGGTGTGAGGGGTAGTGTAACATATTCCTCCATAAATATAGATGGAGCATTGTTGCATGAATATCTTAATTTTTCTTAGCCTATAAGCCTGATTGCTATTGTTTACCACTATTAAGATTTGTCAGCCCAAGCATGACTTCAAAACTTCTTAACTTAAGCATCCATTTGGGCATCTGTTTATTCCCTCTAAGTTTCAGATAAACTGATATTTTTTCTGGGCCAGACAAGATGTGATACATTAATAACAAGAATCATTTCCCTAAAACATTGCATGTGCTACAAAATTTCATTTCACCTCAAAGTCCTGCTGGGATGCTTCTAACTGTTTTCTTTTAAGCACCATCTATCACACATAAAATTCATTATAACCAACATGTTGTCAATTTAATGTCTGGTTATATCTTGAATAAAGGTGTCATATGTTTCAGAAATTAACAGCAACAGATAAAGTTTTGTAATTTGTGACGACCAACACCAGAGCATGTGTACTACCTCAAACTTTGGGGTCACCACCTCCACGTGCGCAGCTAAACTCCACTCTGAAATTGAATTTCCAACTTGATTAAACAATGCACAAAATGAAAAAGAAAGGAGAGTGAGATACTCAAGTGCTTATATCAATTTCCAAACAATAAAAACAACATTGGTATTTGGAAGCCTCTAGTTGAAAGGACAGCATCAAGTGGATCCATAAAGAAATATTAATACACGAAAGTAACTGCAAAATGTTAATTGATTATCTGAGCACACAAATAATAAAATGACTCCACATTATTTAATTCCTGCCATATCAAAAGA
The DNA here is from genome assembly GCA_017589505.3 of Metroxylon sagu. NCBI lineage: Eukaryota > Viridiplantae > Streptophyta > Magnoliopsida > Arecales > Arecaceae > Metroxylon > Metroxylon sagu. The sequence continues at coordinate 313,515 of JACVBY030000560.1, forward strand.
GACTTTAATTGTTTGCAGTCTATCCTTATTGATGCAAAGAATATCTTACTCAAATAAGTAACTCAAGAGGAACCTATCACAGCTACAGTAAATCAATCACTAAAGAAGACAGAGAGACAGTAGGATTGTTTTGTGGAAAGGTAAAAAAAAATAATGATTGTATATTGTAAGGTGTGCATTGTTGCCAATCACCACAACATTAAAACAACTAGAAACAAAATATTAAAAATCAATTTAGGGGGAAAAAAAAGAGCCCTACCATGTATGTAGATAATTTACATCAACTTAAGCCCTTAGCATCATAGCAGGACAAATGCAAACATGACAGAAAATGCTGAAACTGTACCTGCAGTTGATGGAAATGTCACACTGGCTGAGAGAAATTATTGCATTAACTCTGATCAAGTCACTTGTGGAATTTCACTCATATTCAAACAGCACATCAACATGTACATATTTCCTCATGAGATGAACGATGAACGAGGTAAAACTGGCCAATATCTGGCGTTCTTCACGAGTTTTGGCCTCAGAAAGAATACCATGGATGACTAACTTCTTAAGGTTCGGGCATCTTTCAATCATCCCAAAAACCCAATGTCCAAAGTGCTCGCTTATTACAGTCCATCCCAGTTCTAATACTGACACATTCTCCAATGGTGATGAACCTTGCAGACCATAATGGAGCAATCCATCCCTTAATTCATAACTTAACGAAAGATGTCTGAGTTGAGGAAAGGAAACAGCAATAGTTTCTGAATCGACAATCTCGTCCTCATCATCAAACACCACACCCCAAAGGCGGAGTTTCCTCAGTTTAGATGATCTTGATATCATATGGTAGAATTTAGGCCATACTATTGTAAAATTGCTGACATCTACAGCCTCCAGATGCTCTGTGTTCTCGCCAATGTCCAAATGAGTGACACTGACATCATCAATCTTGAGATGTTTGAGCATACCTTTTCCAATCAGCTCAAAAAGATCGAGGTTTAATGCATTTAAGTGCAAACTTTCAAGATTATCTGCTTCCAGAATTATCTTATCCACACCTATGGATGTTGCATAAATACTCTTAAGTGTTTGACTGCTCAGCTCCATTGTAGATTGGGAATCTGATGATACAATCTCTAGCGTATCAAGTGTTAAAGACTCTATTCTGGGGCAGGCAGCAAGCAGTAGGCTCAGATCCAAGGCTGAGATACTAACATGTCTCAAGGAAAGGGATTTGAGACAAGTAAATCTCTGGTAACTTGGTTCAACCCCAGTAATAGCATTGTGGTCCAGATCCAACATCTCCAACTTCTGCCGACCACATTTCTCCAGAATGTTTACATTTGGAGTTGTACGGACATTATACGATAGAATCCGTAAGGTTTCTCTGGTATACATAAGCCAAGCAATCACAGGAGCAGCAGAGAACTCGTGGACACTGTCCATATGGATTGAAAGGCACTGCAAACCCATAGTCTGGAATATAGTCTGTGTTATGAGAATCTCCAACTGCCTAGTGCTAAGATCACGAGGCCAATCATCAGAGTTGAAAGACAGGGTATGGAGATGTTTCCTGCATGCTTCTCTCCATTTCCGGCAAGTTGCCGAGGCAACAACAACATCACGTGCAGTTCCAAGATGGGAAAGAATATTACCAATGACTTCCACAGGAAGGTTCTCCATGTATAACAAAAAATCACCTAACAGAAAATTGAGAGCACTCTAGCTAGAATCGGTTCCATTATATAAACTCCAAAGCTAACTACTTATAAATAGAGCAACCAATGCAGAAAATATAAGATCCCAAGGCAGTTAGACCCAGCATCTTTCTTTCCTGCAGCAGCTTATAGAAGGAATTTAAATCATGATCAATTATAAGAATCAAGGTAATATAGAAGTGACAGAATAATAAATATTTTAAGTCAAACATCAAAACAATCTTGGTTTTGTAAAATTTGATGTAGTAATAGAAGGCCGTAATAAATATTTTAAGTTGAACATCAAAACAATCTAGGTTTTGTAAAATTTGATGTAGTAACAAGAGCCAGATAACAAAAACAAGCATCAGCAATTCTCACAAACTCATAGATTCAGACAGAACCAACATTCCACCAAAATAACTTCAAAATATGTGAGATTGCAGTCATCTTTTATGCAGAAAACCTCATTGGAATTCTAGAAGAATCAATAATTTAAGTATTCCTACAAAAGGTCCACAGAAATTCACAATATCCACTAAAAGAAAAAATTTACGATCTATATTTCCAGTTACTGATGAAGTTTTGAGGATCCCAATAGATTATATAGAACCTGGTACCACTAATTCCTCATAATAACCAATCAATCTCGCCACAAAAAGAAAAAGTCCAACTACAACAAACTAACATCCGAGAGTTCTTCACGAATTCAAAGTTTAAGCACATCAGATGAATACAACAGACAGATCTCCCGTTTGGGAAAAAGAAATTTCGGGCATGAAACATTACGAAAAATCGAAATCCCAACAGGGTTTCCATAGAGAAGATTAAAAAATTCAAAAAAATATATATCAGGAAAAACGAGAGGATCTAATCTCAGCACGAGAATAATTAAATTAAAAAAAAAAAACAAAAAAACAAAGAGGATAGATCAAAGACTATACCTTCTCGTATCGAATCGGTTGCGGGATCGACTAAGAGAGGAAGAAAGATCGATGAGATCGGCAGAGAACTTCTGATGATTTCGAGAAGGCCAGGTCTGAAATCGGTGATTTTTGGTATTTTATTATAGCGGTAATAAAAAGACGCAACAGCGTAGACGGGAAGGAGATGAGAAAAGGTCAAGCAGCGGCGAAGACGTTTCGAGATTGTTTTTATTATTTATTTTTTTCCCCGGTAACGCACATTTCTGGATTGTTGCTCCCGCATCCTAACCCATCATCCACTTCATTTATTATTATTTATTATTTATAATAAAATAATTAATCATAAACTTATTTAAAATTGTTAATTAAGTTTTTTTTCAATTAAGAATCCCAATTAATAAAATTTGTTTAATAAAATATATTTATGATGATGATAAAGCATAATCTAATGAATCATCTTAATTAATACGATGAAGATGAAAAAAATTGAGTTCAGACTTATATGACATTGGGATTGATACGATGGAAAAAAAAAAAAAAATTTCACCTTCCATCCTTAATTCCTTCATGAATATTCTTTCCGTCATTATTTTTTTAGTTTTAGCATCATGTAGCACCATTCTAATATTTTTGTAATTGATTAGGATGATTTATTAAGTCGCTATTGATGATCATGAAAAAATATATTTAATTAAACAAGTTTTATGGGTTAATAAACTTAAATAAAAAAATTGTAAAGACTTAAATGAAAAATCCAAATAAATTTATCTCCTTTTTGATGTAATTATCTACTCTCATCATCCTCTCTCTGCTAGCATAGCAACGGTAGTATATGTCGAAAGGGCAATATGCCCAAGTTAGGATTTCCAAAACAACCTATAGTGTAGGTGATAGGTAAGCTCTATTGATAAAACTTGGAAGCTTAATTTAAATAGAGATGAAACAAACCATTGTAGGCTTCATCTCATCAAATCATAAGCAGGGTGAGGGATAGGGATGGCAACGGGGATGGAAAAGCCTAATCCCTATGAAGAACTCCCTCGAGCAGATGGGTTTGAAGAGATTAAATAAGAATGGGATGGAGGTAGGGGTGGGAAAAATTTTTGAAAATCTATCCGATTCAAAGATAGGGATGAGGATTATGGTTTCCATTTATAAACTCATCCAAAAAACCTAGTTATTTTGATAGACATATTTGTAATTAGACAGACTTAAGTTTTCTCGTATTAGGTATTGTTTTTGAGTATATTTCTAGATATAATATTATTAAATATATTTGTAATGAGATAAATAATGTGTTGGATTTACATATTTACTTTAGCTTACATTGTATTTGATTATATATATATATATATATGATAAGTACAATTATTAAAATTTGGGTCTTCTATTATACTCTAAATATTAGGTTTAGACTCTTAAATTTAAATTTTTAATATATTTTAAATATCTACCAATTTATAAGAGACTTTTAATTTTAAATATTTTTTTTTAATAATAGAATTGAGTCCAAAGTTGATGATCATATGGGAGAAACCATTCTTTGTTTAGGGATGAAGGCAGGGATGGGGATAGAGGTGAGAGCACGGATGGTGTATGTCATGGTAACAGGGAATAACAAGCAGAAAACTTTCTTCTTTTTTTTTTTTTTTCTCCTTTCCCTGTGCTTCTTTTCTCATGCGGCAGTTGGACTCCTTCCAAGTCAGCCTACACATACGGTGGCCGTGCGCAACTCTTTTGACAGCCTATAGCACTCCCAAGTCACTGATAGTTAGAAAAACGCATCGAGGTACTATCAGTAGCCTCCCTCGTTGGCGCGCCCCTAATATCCTTATCAAACGCTCGTTGGGTCTAATAGTTCAGGGTATTACCAATAACCTCCCCTTTCAGGACTATCCCTGGATAAGCACAATAAAAATCAAGAGATACAAAACTCACCCGGCCTCCCTCCTGGAGTGGATCTGCACGCCCAGATCCAACACCTCACGCCCAGATTTATGATGCCTTCACATACCAAGCACCAATGCGCAAACACAACATATATGAAAAAATTTCGCAACCCACTTTATTACCTCAAAGTAGAAATAGAAGGTCGTCGCACCAATGCGCAAACACAACATATATGAAAAAATTTCGCAACCCACTTTATTACCTCAAAATAGAAATAGAAGGTCGTACAAATGGTAGGACACAACCCTCAATAGTTGCCTCATAATTTTACCCACAAACACTCAAGAAAGCCCTTCTTTCCCCCTACTGGAATTGCTCTCCAGTCAAGTACAAGAAGATCGCTTTCTCTCCTAGTGTACTTGCAGCCTTCTCTTCATTAAGGTTCTTCTCTAACTCTCAAGATGGATGACGATGGATGGATGACCGGCGCATCACCTGAGAGCCCTCTTATGTAGAGCTACATCCTCCCCTTGAATCACGCCCAAATCTCAACCAAATGAAGAGATAATGTCGCGTCAATCCTTATTTGGTTGATTTAAATCTCCGTAAATCATGTGCACATGGCGCTATCCGCCCTACTCGGTCTATCCCGATTCTTCCGGCGGATATCTCACATTGCCCGCTCAACCGTCGTGCTGCGATCTTCGGGGTGGTGGCACGCCCGTGCACCACCTAGTTGGATAAGGCCGAATCCCATGAATCTCGCCAGATTGGCCTTGGGGATGTGACAATCTTGCCTCACCTGAAGACGTCGACGCCCTCGTCGAGTTGCTCTCCAAGTAGGCCTTGATCACGTCCTCAAATCGCCACAGCTTCTCTGCTCGGACACATGTAGCATTAGAAACTCCCTCCCCTTTCTACTGAATTAAAAATTCAATATACTTTTTCCTGCTGGTTCCCACCTCCCTGTGGGATAAGACCCTTTCCACCTCCTTGTGTAACTCCTCCTGGACTACCAGAAACACCCACTTCGACCCCTGTTGTCTCCCCTCATCCGAGTCTTCATGATATAGTTTGAGAAAACTTACATGAAAGGTCGGATGAATTCGAAGTCGATCTGGCAACGCGAGCTGGTAAGTCATAGTGCCGACCCTCTTTATTAACTTAAAGGGTCCGTCAAACCTTGGCATCAACCCTTTGTGGTACTTGCGCTTGGCGTCCCTCCTCTAAATATGGGGCGTGATCCGCAGCATCACCAAGTCCCCAACATCATACTCCAAGGGATGCCTTTGCATGTCGGCTTGCTCCTTCATTCGCCATGCCGCCTTGGCGAGGCTGTCTTGCACCATTGCTCATAGCTCGGACTTGTCTTACGCAAACCTGTGTGCCGCTGGACAACTCCCCTAATCCTACTGCATGACTTCCACCGACGATATGGGTTGGAACCCTAAGCACAACTTCGCTGGGCTTAAGGTTGTTACTGAAGATCGATGTAGGTTGTATAAAAACTATGCCGCATCTAGCAACTCCAACCAATTGCGCTGGCTTGTGGTCACAAAGTACCGTAGGTACTCCTCCAATAGCGCATTCACTCGCTCGGTCTGGCTATTTGTTTGAGGATAGTAGGCAATGGAAAACTTCAACTCGGACCCCATGAGTTAAAACAAGGTCGTCCAGAACTTGCCTCTAAACCACCCATGTCGGCCGCTGACTATATCGATCGGCATTCCAAAGACCTTTACCACGCCTGCAAAGAAGAGAGATGCCACTTGCTCGGCGGTGCAAGTGTGTGGCGTGGCCATGAACACCGCGTACTTGGAAAATCTGTCAACTACCATAAAGATGGTGTTCATCCCACTCACTTTCGAGAAGCTTGTAATAAAGTCCATGGAAATGGATGCCCAAGGCTTCTTCAGAATTGGCAAAGGCTGGAGTAGACCTGCTTACTTCCGCCATTCGGTTTTGTCCATCTAACAAACTATAAACGTCCGAACGAACGCCTCAATATCCTCTCGCATCTTCGGCTAATAGTAGCTTCAGGAGATCAGAGCGAACATCCTCTCCATACCAGGATATCCGGCCCATCTGAAGTCATAGATCTCTTTCAGCAGCTCTCTCCGCAGCTTCACATTATGCGATATGACCATCCTACTGCTTGTCGTGAACAGTAGATCCCCTTCTATTCAGAATCGCCTCACTAGGCCACTCACCACGTCTACCTTTAACTTGGCATAACTGGGATCCTCCTTGGTTGCTTGGTGTACTTGCTCCGGAAAAGATGACTGTAGGGTCGTCAGTGTCGTAACGTACTCTTGGACCTCCTTCCGACTGAGTACGTCCGCCACCTAATTCTCTCCCCAGACGGTGTACCCAAGCAAAGTAAAATTCAACCAAGAACTCTTGTCATCGGGCCTGCTTTGGTGTGAGCTTTTTTTGGGTTTTGAAGTATGTGTTGGCTACGTTGTCAGTGACAATGGTGAACTTCATCCCGAGCAAGTAATGTCGCCACGCGTCCAAGCAATGAATGACAACCGTCATCTCCTTCTTGTGGACTGAGTATCTCTGCTCAGCATCCTTGAACTTGCGACTCTCGTAGGCCACTGGATTCCCCATCTGCACCAAGACTCCTCCTAGGGCTCAGTCAGATGCATCTGTATGTACTTCAAAAAGATGGTCAAAGTTAGGTACCTAAAGAACTAGCTTGGAGGACACCATCATCTTCAGCTTATCAAAGGCTTCCTAACAAGACTCGGACTATTCCCACCGTTGGTCCTTCTTCAGTAGATCTGTCAGTGGGGTTAACTCTCGCAGAATATCCCTAAATAAACCTTCGATAATAGTCAGCTAAACCAAGAAAATATCTTAGTTCGATCACCTTGGTGGGAGTCGGCTATTCTCGGATCACCTAAACCTTCCTCTCGTCCATCCGGATCTTCCCCTGGCCGACCCAGTGCCCCAAGAAAAGAATCTCCTGGCGGCAAAGTTCGCACTTTTCTTTCTTCACGAAGAGCTTGTGCTCCTTCAACCGTGAGAGAACATGTCGTTAGTGGTTAACATGCTGGGCTAATGTCTTATTGTAGACCACTATGTTATCAAGGTAGACGACCACATATTTATTTAGGAAGTCGTAAAGAACGTTCGTCATCAAATTGCAAAAAGTGGTTGGTGCATTTGTGAGACCAAACGGCATGACAAGAAACTTAAATGATCTATACCTTGTCACGTACGTCGTCTTGGTCTCATCTTTGGCTGCAATCCTCACATGCTAGTATCTGGAGCATAGGTCGAGTTTGGTAAAGAACTCGGCCTTAGCTAGTCGATGAAACATCTCTCCTGCGTTGGGTACCAGGTACTTATTCTTCATAGTGACCTTGTTTAGCGTCTAGTAGTCGACGCACATCCTCAACGAACCATCTTATTTCCTCTGAAACAAAACTGGTGCACCATAAGGAGCCTTCGAGGGTTGGATCAGACCCAAAGCCAGCAGTTCATCCAACTGCTTGCGTAGCTCAGCCAACTCCGAGGGTGACATTCAGTAGGGCGCCTTGGCGGATGGTAGCGCCCCCAGCTCCAACTCGATGCGGTGGTCAATTTCTCTTTGGGGCGGAAGCTCCCTAGGAAGCTTCGGGGGCATGATGTTTGTATACTCTTGCAACATCTCCCCGATCTTGTCTGGCACTTTCGCCACCACATCTGGTTGGACTTGGACCAGTGCAGCCACATAAGTGGTAAGCCCTTTCTTCACTCCTTGGCTCACCTGTTTGGGCATGAGCGTTGACTCCTCCTTCCTTGCGCCTTGACTTCTTCCAACTATTGGAATGAAACACGTGCTTTTCTCATCCCCGATCAGCACGCCTCGAAGATATTCTTCCAACTATTGGAATGAAACACGTGCTTTTTTCATCCCCGATCAGCACACCTCGAAGATAAGGCATGATCATGACCTTGGCACTTAGGAAGAACTCAATGCCAAGAATCATCTTGAAATCGTCAAGAGGGATTACCATTAGGCTGCATGTCCCCGACCACGATTCCACCTAAACCGTGGCTTCTGTCAAGCCGTGGATCCGCTTCGCCTTGAAGTTAATGGCTTTGATCAGATTGGTATTGTTGGCTATTTGCAACCCCAACTCGTCCGTATGCTGTTGTGCCACGAAATTGTTAGTTGCGTCTGTGTCGAGTATGGCCTTCACCTCATGGCCATTAACACAAACCATCACATACATAAGCTCCCTGCAGGGTGGGGGCTTCTTCATGAGGAGGGCATTCAATAACTATAGTGGGTTCACACGGGATGGACCATTAGCACCATCGGACTCCTCGTCCGACTGAGAGATCAACCAAACAAAGAGACAATGTCGCGTCAATTCTTACCTGGTTGATTTGAATCTTTGCAAATCATGTACCCGTGGTGCTATCCAATCTCTGCAAATCATGTGCGCGTGGTGTGGTGCTATTCACCCTGCTCGGTCCACCCCGATGTTTTTAGCGGATATCTTGCACCGCCCGCTTAACCATCGTGCCACAATCCTTGCGCTGCGATCTTCGAGGTAGTGGCGCGCTCGTGCGCCATCTGCGGGGTAGTGGTGGACTCGTGCGCCATCCAGTTGAATAAGGCCGAATTGCGTGAATCTCGCCAAATTGGCCTTGGGGACATGACAGTGTAAAACCCAGCCCTAATCTGATTTTAGAATAATCAAGGATTAAAAGATTAAATTGGGCTTTAGCTTTAGTGGACCAACTATTAATGGGCCAAAAATAAAAAATCAGCCAAAATAGAGAACGAGACCCAAATAGGGAACTTGTTCTCTGTTACCTTAATCGAGAGGATGACTCCCAATCAACCTCAAAATTCCCTATCTAATCGGAAAAGGTTTTGGCCATCTAAAAGGAGCTGGAACCTCTATTAAATCAAACCTTAGATCTCGCACCTAAGGGAATAGGCCACGGAGCGCTTGTTGGGAGACGTCGGAGAATTGCCAGAAAAGGAGCCATCAGAGGAGGTAAATAACTTTCCCTCTTCCTAGCTTCATCCTCCATATTTCTTGGAAGTTCCGGCTGGCCGTGAAGGGCCGCCAGTGATCGTCCCGGCTCAAGAAAGAGTGCTGTTTCATGCCTTATTCTTTGCGATCGTGGTTAGCTAAAATCTGGTGATGGTCGATAATCGCCAGTGTAGGAGGCAAGCTAGATGGGTAGCAGAAGGGTAGAGCAACAGCTCCATAAGTTCAATCAACCATAGATGGCTAAGAGATCGATTTTCTATTATGTTTTCTTTGTTGATGTTCCTCATTCCGTGTTATCCATGGCGTCGATTAGAGCTCTGGTGATGTCACGTAGCCAACGACTACTTGAGGAATCAGGCCAGCCGATTAACCAGCCGTGACAAGGGGTCCGACCAACCGATTGGCTAGCCATGGGGATGGCCGGAGATCATGGGGAGTTGGCCGGAGATCATGGGGATGACCAGGGGATCCGATACCCTGTTTTGGTGTCTAAAATAAAATGACGCGCATGTCCTTGATTGTGATGATGCGCGTGTCCTCCAGATGCCAAAATGTCGCACGTCCCTACCAGCCGAAGTTTAAAAACCAAGTTTAAATCTAGAATAACTATTTCAAGGAAAGTATTAATATAATTTCTTAAAGACTAAGTTTAAAAAAATAATATTTAAATTAAGGTTTAAGTTGTACTAATTGATTAATGCTATAATAAACTCTAATTTAGGTACCTCATTAGTAGGTCTTTAGGAAGAAATTTTAAAGCTTGACACTAATAAGAGCCATTAAGCTAGAAAAATTTTAAATTAACAAAACATAGATATGGATATGTACTAATTAAGCCTAAACTATGTGACAGGTTTTGAGGAAGGAACTTCAAGTTGAATTAGTTTATTTGTTTCGCATTTGTCAGATAAACAGTGATTAATCATTTCTAAAATATATTATATTTTCAAATAACTAATATTTTTATAACCCTTATAATGAATAGTTATGAATATTATTTGTCATGCATATTGATTATATCGCTATGATTTATACTCTGATATTACTTATTTATTTTTCATGATTAATGAAAGATTTGGATTGATGATTTAATGCATGAGATTGATAAGAGACAATGAAATTGAACTTAAGCTTCTAAACCTGGCTATGCTGGATGGCTATGGATCCCATCAGTGGGAGTTAAATGCTGATCAATACCCGCACTAATGAAGGATATGCATTGGTGAGGATCCCACCAATGAAAGTTAAACAACCAATGAAAGTTAAACACTGGTGATATTCATGATCTTGAGGCAATACAATGGTTTGGACCCTCCTGTGGGGTGAAACAATTAGATACCATGCCATAATGAGAACTAAGATTGTAAAAGATACATATTACTTGTTCTAAACTATTAAATTGCATGAATCAAACTTGGTTCAAACTAAATTCAAGGTTCAATTAATTTGATATTAACTTTAATATATACATGTTTGCATACAGATATAACTTATCATGAGCTTTATCCTATCATGTGTGTGCTTTCACTTCAGCTTCAAATTTAACTTAAAGACTAGTTCAAACAGTCTGCATCTCTCATTGCAACTTTCTCACAGCATAATTTGCTAGCTTGAGTCCGCTGCTTTAACGAGATTGGCAATGGTTTTCAATGGCACACCTAGCTAATTCCAGCTTATCCAATTTGACAAGTGTAACACATCTATCCGTAGATCTCTTTTTTATACGTGTCGTGAATTACAAAGACATTTTTTTTTTTTTTTTTTTTTTTTTTTTTTGGGCTGATTGAGATTACAGCAAATCTTGCAATCACAACCTCCAGCGTTAATTTGTGATACTATGAATCCTACAGATCATGTAGCATGTTGACGCGTGTATCAAACATGACCCGTCAATTATGAGCTGTAACATGATGCAAATATGACCATGATTGTTAAGACTTGAACGCTTTGATTCAACCATAAAATGGAGAGGATCTAAATGCTCTCTCTTAGGTTGGATTCATCTCAAGTTCTGGAGAGATCCCAATCGCTTCCATTTGTTTTACATGTGTCTTTAGACGTGTCAAACATGATGAATGATGTGAATGGTCGATTAGATTTTTTATTTTTTATTTTTTAAGCAAGCAAAATTGTACAAATAGAGCAGTCAACTCAGTAAGAGGTCTAAGGTCCAGATCCTCTCTCTATCTCAGCAGTAAATTCAGACAAGACATCACCGAGTTATGTACAGAGGGACCATTCAGCCATTCCCATCGTGTTGTTGATCGCTTACGGTAAAGATATACTCAAGAGAGCTAGGAAATCGGTTCTCCATTTTACTTTGATTTTTTTTTTTTTTTTTTAAGAAAAAAAAAAAAAGGGAACATGATTGTTGAAGTAATAATACAATACTTTAGATCAAATTCGGAGTCCAATTAATCTTTCTCCAGCAAGAATTTGGACTATTAGATGTTTACCCAAATTCAATTAGTGGCAATTAGAATAGGCTTTGGTTGTGTTAAAGTTTGTATCAAGTTTAATGGGCATCAAGACATGTTTCCTAATGCATAGAGGATATGAACCGTAGTATGTGTAATACATTCTAAATTCCTAACCTTGAGGATAACCTAAACTATTGTTAAGATAATTCAAGAAAGAAAGAAAGAGAGTTCTATTAAATTAAATATAAAAGCGAATCTAAGTGCGTCCGAAAAGGAACAGCCTGAATAGGAGCAATGACACCAGCAACAGATCCTGACAACTGTAGCAATATTAGGGGGGTAGCACGAATCTCTTAAGGTGGTGAGATTGTGGAGGGGGTATGGTGCAAGGAAGGCTTGAGATTGATGCTTTTGCTGAGCGTCCTCTCCTGAACATTGCTGCATGCTGTGGAGAGGAGGTGCCAGGCCCATGGAGGACTCCAAAGCACAAGAGATTGCGAGCCGCAATCCAATGGATGAATGTTTATGGAGTTGATTGATTTAAGGAGTGGAAAAGGCAGCGGAGTGCGGGCCCTCAGCCATCCTCAACCCTTAGCGTTCAACCCCTATTCCATCCAATCTGCGTTGCCAACTTGGCTATACGAGTCCTACGTGCACCTCACCACCACGCACGCACGCACTGGACAACACTGACCAATGCCTGTCTCAATGGCACCGTCGGGCAAGAGAGAGGCAAGATCATTGATATGGTGGAATCCAGCCTCCTAAGCGATTGCTCTGCTAGCCCCTTTGGACATCGTAACCTTCATTGTTGGTGGCACTACCACCATTGCCTGATGTTGGAGGTCGAGGACTCAAGGCGGTGAAGGAGCTGTGGGGTTGGAAGAGGTGGCTAGGGTGACACCAGTCGGTAACATTGCATGGAGGGGGGAATGCCAAGGGAGTGTAAAGATCCTTTGTTTCCTCTATAGCTGGGCATGATGGCTGGTGGGTAGATCTATTGAAGCAGTTGGGATCGGCAGGGGGGCAATGGGCCTAATTTGGCTGGTGATTGCAGTCAAGCAGGAGAGAGGAGCTAGAGTAGTAGTGCCTTGGAGATGGGCCAACAGGCTGAAACAACCCAATCATGGTAATTTTGGGAGGAACATGCTTGGAACAAGTCCAGAATAAAGCCGAAATAAACTTAGAATAAGTGAAATGACTATCCTAGCATTATTCTTGGTGGATTATTCCTCCCTATGAGTCAATAAAGGTGGAGCATTACTTTAGGGTATCTTACAATTGTAGTTCAATTTAGGTTATTACAATCAAATGGTGAAGGTAGAGTGTTGCTCCAAGGTGTCTTCCCCTAATAATTCAATCCAAGCTACTCTAGAGAGGCGATGAAGGGTGGAGTATTGCTTTAGGCGAAGATTAAAGGATTCCTCTAGCATTTTTCTAAAGTGTTCTTCCATGGTGATCCAGTCCAAGCAAATTTGGCTAAGTAATGAAGGTGGAGCATTACTCCAGATGAAAGTTAAAAGGATTCCTCTATTTTTAGAATCTTCCTTGGAGCATTGCTCTTTTGTTATCGGAGGATTTCCTCTATTTCAGGTAAATCTTCATCCACACTACGCTGAGATAGTGAACTGAATACCTACTGATAAGCAATGTAGTATGAGGTAGGGTCTAGATGCCTAGTAAATGCATAGTTACACAACTACCCCTAAATATAATATAGGCATGCTGGAGTTGATTTTGAGAAAAAAGTCGCAATGTCGACTGTGAAGTTTGAAATTGATAAGTTAAATGGAGTTAATAACTTCGGTATTTAATAGATCAAGATGTATGCTCTTTTGGTGCAACAAGGGCTATGGAAGGTGTCAAAAGGAAAGGAGAGATTCTAGCTAATATGTTCGATGGAGAGAAAGATGAGTTATTGGCAAAGGCACATAATACAATATTATTAAGCTTTGCGGATAAAGTTCTTAAAAAAATAATTGAGAAGAAGACAATGGTCGGACTTTAGTTAAAGTTAGAGAGTAGGTATATGACAAATTTTCTCACAAACTAGTTATACTTTAATTATAGACTTTACTAACTATGGATGAAAGAAAATACATTAGTAAAAGATTATAAAAATGAGTTTAATAAGGCTATTCTTTATGTAAGAAATATTGAAATCAAGATAAAAAATAATGATTAATCCCTTATTCTCTTATGCTCATTACCACCTTCATATGAGAGTTTTATTGATATATTATTATCTAGAAGATAGAGTCTCTCAATTAACGATGTAAAAGATTTTTTACAATCTAAAGAATTGAAGAGGAGGGTTTTTGAGATTGATGAGGAGAATCAAGACAAAAGCTTGGTTGCAAGTAGGAGTAAGGAGAAGGGCTAGAGTGAGTATAGCTGAAGAGAATACGACAGAAAGCTTTGATGATGTGAGAAGAGAACACTCAAAATACACCCTAATGAATGTGGATTTTCTAATGAAGAACTAAACTTGGGATTAGAAAGAGAGTGCACTAAAGGCTCAAAAGACTATTTCTTAATGTTTTTCCAATAAAATTCAATCCAATTCTTCGTGATTAAACTAGCCATAAACCCTCTATTTTATAGGCTAAGAAAAATATGGCCATTGGGATTCAAGAGTAGCTCTAATAATCATTTAAAAATATGACTATTAGGTTATCAGAAACTCGATCGATTGCCAGGCTAGGGCCGATTGATTGCTAGGCTTAGGCTGGATGATCATCCTAGCTTGCAACGGTCGATCGCCAAGCCTTCTAGAGATCTATCCTTTTTTGGTGCGATCTAGTTTGGTCTACCGTTTTCAAGTTTGATCAACCATACACTCTTGGTTTCAAATTTTTATTATTACTTTTCTTTAATTTTGATCCAAAACCGAGTTTGATTCATTTTAATGGGTGAGCCTTGTGCACTTACTTTTCTATCAAGTTTTACAATGAATCCTTAGGAAAAGTAAAAAATTACAATTAAACCTTTTCCTTTGGACTTCAATATATCAAATGTTTTTAAATTTACCAATAGACCTTATCCGACTTCCAACCTTAAGTGGCACTTAAGCTTTTGCCAAATTAAGTCTGTTCTACATATAATTTTATTATTTTAAACCAAATGAACTTGCACCTCTATCGTAGTCATCATAAACTCAAGTATACCACCAGTCTTTTAGTTAATATTTTATTATTATCAAAACATATATTATTGAGTCCTAAGGTTCAACAATCTTTCTCTTTTTGATAATAAAAAAATCATTGATTATCAAATATGATGCAAATAATGGGATGAGTTAATGTATTTATTTTGATACTTTAAGTTTGTGAAATGGTTTTAATACATGTATCAAATTTGTTGAAATTTAGTGTTAAGCTCCCCTTAAATCTTGCTCTCCCCTTATCTAGATATTTTTAATCAAGATTTGGTTTTCAATTGATTGATCCATCAATCATACTATGAAAACATATCAAAATCCCATTTCAAAACAATAATTAAAACCAAGAGTTTTGGAAGAATACCAGTATGGCCATCGATATCTTGAAAAAAATTTAGAGTTTTAGCATAATTTCAGTAAAAACAATGAAAACTCAATCCATATATTCATTTATACATCGCTCCCTCTTTTGGCATCATCAAATGGAGGCAAAGTATTCCACGAACATAACAAATATCCATATACTCAAAATAAAAGTCATGCTAATATTCTTTTGCATGAGTATGCAGTAGTTGCCATAGTCTGAGCTTAAAATTTGGGTTCAGAGCGTGATAAATTTGCTTCAAGCTATGTATTTTGTATTGGATTGGATAGTAACACTTGTCATTCAAGAATGCGCATGGCTAACAAGACTTATTTAGGACATCTCTCATATTATTGATGAGCCAATAAAAATTTATTATGATAGTCAAAGCACTATTCGATTAGCTTCTAAGCCCATGTTCCAAGCTAGAATAAAGCATAGAAGTTCGCTATCACTTCATTCAGAAAAAGGTGGAGGTAGAAATTAATTTTGTCAAAGTAGGCATTAATAAACAAGTGGCAAATATTTTCACCAAAGCTTTGACTTAGGCAAAATTTGAAGAATTTAGAAAGAAATTGGGCTTGGTATCCTAAGTTAGAACAAAAGGGGAGCGTTGAATTTTGTGCAAACTTGGTAAGTGAAAAGACACTATTCTAAAATATTAATATGACTAACATGAGAGGTTGCATGGGGTAGATAGAAAGTCTTTTCTCTTAAACAATGTACTAAATTAAATATAGATATATGAATGATTATATGGGTTAAAATAATGTAACTAAATTTATTTTTTACAATGGATTTTATATTTTTATTTTTAAAATAAAAAATTAAAATTAATACCAAATAGGTTCTTTATTTTTTACTTTATTCTTTCTTTTAATAGAAGATAGTGAAAACATCTTTAAATTATTTTCTATTTTGTCATCGTAGAGCCATGTTTTTTAAAAAAACTATTTTTATTTTTATTCACCAAATATATTTAACTTCACAAGTGTTTTTTATTTTTTATGAAAATAAAACTAGAAAACAATATTAACCTCAAAAATCAAATAGACGCTTAATTTTGCTTTTTTATTTTTTCTTCCTGGAAGCCAAGGATAGTAGCTGTTTCTTTTGATTCCTCTTGCAGCCTTGCTATTCCAACATGGATTGTCCATGCTTATGATATACTTGCCAAGAAAAAAATGTAGAGATCTCTTTTTAAGCCATCGTTACTCATGCAAGATCTCTCTATGCAACTGCAGTGCTTTTTCAAATGAGGTCAAACATTAAGTTGGTAATTATGATGATGATCAAATGAGGTCAAACACTAAGTTGGTAACAAAGGCTTCATTTCTCTCTGTTCCGGTGACCATAACTTGGATTGCTACAGGATTCAAATGCCTGAAGCACAACAGGGTGGGGGTTTGTTTGGCAGAACCAGATGCCATTTAAATTTTCTCTTACTAAAGGGAGCATGTTGGAGATCCCTGAATTTCTAAGAAAGAAAGGGCGTTGTATTTTCCAAGAGGTTGGCGAATTCATGTTTATAATATAATTTTTACTCTATGCCTCCTCCTGGTTTGCTATCTCCTCTCCCTCATGGTAAAAGTTCTCATGCCTTCAGTAGCAATACTTGCTCTTGTGTAGAGTATATGTTATTTTTGTTTTACACATACTCAACCTGGTTGAATAAAACACATGGATCAGTTGGTTCATGGAAGGACTTAAGCTCCCTTCATGTTCTTGCTTATGAGCAGTTTCTTTTTGCATAGCCACACCAACATTCATTGCAATTTATATATACTTAAAAAGATGCTGCATCTTTATCTTCTTTTATGCATGATTTTGGTTTGTGAAAAACATAATAACAAAGAACACAGAAAAAGGGATTCCATGATCCTTGATTCAAATAGAAACCAGAGGTCATCTATCCAATGTTGTCCAAGTGCCCTTTAACATCTATCATAAATAATAAGGCAAAGTAATAACTTTGGGTTTGAATCTATTTGAACTGCACCTATAATACCCTAAAAATAGTCCCACATCGGAGAGAAAGAAATGTGTTATATGCTTATAACTCAAGTTCATCTGCTACTAATTAACTTCCACTCAAATTCTTAGGCGATATGGTTTCAGCCCGGTAACAGAATTAATTAGGCTAGTAGATGAGCTTAGGGCTTTACAAATGGTATTAAAGCCGATCTGAGTGTGCGAAAATTGATGACACCAATGACCGAATGTGCAGAAGTTGGTGGACATGAGAAAAAAGTTACCTATGGAATGTTGGTAGAATTTCGGCATAGCATGAAGCCACCTTGCAGTACACCTTGCAGTACGGTATTAAAGCCGATCCAAGTATGCGAAAATTGATGACACCAATGACCGAATGTACGGAAGTTGGTGGGCATGATTTCGGCATAGCATGAAACCACCTTGCAGTACCAACGACTTGGCTTGGAAGAAATTTTAGCTAGCTTATAGTGTACGATGAGGGCGTCGCATTGTAAGGGAGAAGATTGTAATACTTCAAAAATAGTTTCACATACCAATTAACTTCCATCTGAGTTTTTGGGCTACGTGATTTTAGTCTGCTAACGGAATTAATTAGGCTAGTAGATGGGTTTGGAGCGTTACAGTACCATTTGTAGCATGAGCATAATTGTCAACATTGTTGATGGTAACACATTCTATTACCGAAATAATGGATTTGAGTGTTGTGCTTGGCAATGATCTCTCTCACTACCACCATAGTAATGGAACTCAATAGCAGATCATCGATCCAGATTATTTGTTTTATTCTGCATCATAACGGGCTCAGTGCAAAAACTTAAAACCTCTCATGGACCATGCAGAAGCCTTTGAAGCACAACTCTGAAATGGTGAGTAATGGCGAGATGACAGCTCCTGCAAAATTGTAAACTTGGGAATGGGTTACTGAAGAGGCTATTCCAACTCCAAATCATGTATGCTACATCCTCCCCCTACGTCTGAGATCCCAGATATTCTTTTGATCTTAATGCATCGTGCTTGCATCCTTTGGAAAGAGTAACAGATGGCTGATGATGATGATGTGCTTTATTCCTGAAGACGATGAAACATCTCTCTTGGGGCTCTCTTGTTGGTGTTTTCCCTTTTCTTTTCTTTTTTTTTTCGATGCATTCACAAAGTTATGTCCACCCTTCATTTCAGGCCATACCAAGTTATTCAAAGCTCTCATGTTCACGCCTCTGTTCATGTTAAGTATTTTGATTTGTGCCATGAGATTTACTTAGTCAAAGTGATTCTGATTGGTTTGACTTGTAAGGTAAGGAATTTATGATCGGCTAATCTTTGTTTAATTCTGATACAAGATATGAAGTCATCTTGATAAGATTCCGGCTTCAGTTCCTTAGGCAAGGTAAAGGACATGCCTTCTTATAAATTACTGGCAATTCAGCAGGAACAATTCTTAATTTCTAGCTTCCTGAGTTGTCAGCAATGTATAAAAGATAAAATATATGTTTTTGACCAGAGGTAAAGAATTGAAGTCAGACTCTTTTCGTAATGATTCTACTATCAATAAAAAAAAAAAGTTATTTTAATAATGAATCGACAAAAGTTGCATTGGTAGTAAGATGAGTTAGAATGGATTGGTTAAGGATGGAAATAAAGATGTCAAACGGGTGAGGCTAGTCTGAGTCCGGCACGAGAGAGGCTGAGCTTGACATGGCATGCTATACGATAATTGTGCCGTGTCTGATATAGCCCACCTTACAAGTCACGCCAGGTTACCCCTCGAAGCCCATGGGCCACACCGATACAGTGGCTTGTCACTGACTGAAATGGCATGGCCCATGGCCTGCAAAGGGATTCGCTTGGCACTAATGGATTGACCTGTTAGGCACACCAAGCCCAGCATGCCGGAGTTGCTAAACTGGCACGCGCCTAGCACGTATGGTTTCGGTGGGTATTTTTTCAAAATGCCCTCCAAAAAGATCAAAAATGGCTAGTTTAGATGTATTTTCATTCAATTCCCAAAATAATACTTTGCAGCTGCCATAAACATCTAATTTTTAAGAGTATGCTAGTCTTTTGATCAAGAAAACCTATTTGTCCGTCTCAATGACTAGAAACAGCTAGTTTTTAAGATTATTCGGGTCATTTGGAAGCTCTCTAACATTTATAAATAGGCCCTGACCCTTCTCTCTCACCTCACACCAAACCAAGCTCTCTAAGCTCTTAAGCTCTCCTAACCTCTCCTAAGTCTTTTCCATCTTACTACAAGCCCTCTTAATTTATCTTTAATTTCTAGTTAGTTGTCCTAATTTCTTCTTAATTTCTACTCTTACTCTTATGACCAAGAGTTCAAATTCGATGTTGACACAGTGGAGTATAAGGCACACTAGTCATAGACTGAACCCAGCGTCCGACATCAATGCTACATCGACCACTATGTTTAGGGTTAGACTTAGGACTTTTAGAGTGGTTGTACTTCAACATCGAGGAAATTGCCTGCAAAAGGCTCCATGAAATCTGTAAAGTCTGCAGGAAAGACTGCAGTCGCAATATTTTTCGAGGAACAGGTCACTTAGCCTAGCACTGGAAGAAACTTGAGAGTGTAGCTGCTAACACCATCCAATCTCAAATCAAAATTAGCTAGGACCTGAACAGTGAGTGCCCGACAAAGAGTGAAGATTGAAGATTTTTTTTCGAATAGTTAGAAGACGAAAAAAAGGATCAAGCAAGAGAGCAATGAAATGTCATGACCGACGCCAAGCCGTTGGCTCATCTATAAACAAAGATATGTAAATAATTTATTTTTTTAATAATATTAAAAAAAATGAATGGACCGCATGTAAGTCGACTCGTGGGCCGTCTGACGGACTAGCACGCGTGCTTGGCTCATAGGTCCGCACGTGAGCCAGACCATGGGTTTTGCACATGAGCCAATGGACGGGCCAGGCCTACCCCGAGATCGGGCCTGTGGACCGTGCTGAGCTGCCCTCGGGGCCTGAAGGGTACGGCCGATCCGTTGGCATCTTTAGATGGGAAGGCTTCTAAATTAGATTAAATAATGGATCAAATGGGTCTCACCAGGCCATGCTGGCCGATCTGTCAGGCTAAAGGGTCTCAACAAAATATCCGACCTGTCAAGAGCCACTATGGTCCTCATTTGGTCTGAGGTGGACCTGTCCTGACCAAAATGGAACAAGCACAAAATGTGGAAGCTGAAACGACGCAATGGAGTCCAACCCAGACAAAAGAGCCTCCTACGGACTCGCAGCAATTCATTCCAGCAACTGCTTTCGTGTGCTTCGACGTCTGCTTTTGGATTTCCTTTGGATCAGATTCAGCTGGAGATATGAGGACCCGATTCATATTCTTGATCACCTTTGGACCGATTTAGCTTTATTCTGTGGTCTCTGGAGGGATGCTGGCTGCGTGTCACGATCGACATGTCCCATGCATGCGCCAAGATGGACTGCATTTTAGAAGCCGATCATGGACAAGAAATCTGCGGGCAGCCCCAAATACCCAATAAAATAGTTTCATTCTATTGGCCCATTAACTCCAAAACCGGCGTCCACCGCACACGGAATTGGCTCAGCTTCTCTCTCTGGGAACGATGGCAGCCACTCGACCACGGGGTGGAACTGTGGACACGTACCCCCCTCCGCGCACCATACGAGAGCAATGGCCCCCCGAAATTGTTCCCCACCTGCTTTCGCTTCCACCCACGCTAACTTATAAGCGCTCGCAATCGGCCTTTCCTGGCCTCTCCAGCCAGCTCTTGGAACAAAGACCCAAGTAGCTAGCAGCAGCAGTAGTAGGAAGAGGATCCAATGCTAGCTCCAGAGACTACTCAATCCGAGGAGGATCTGAAAAGGCCCAGTTGCCGTGACGCAGCTTTAGAGGACTCCAGCGGAGAAAGGCCACGGCGCTCGGCGTGGGAGAAACGCCGGCCAGACGCCTCCAAGCACCACGCTGGCTTGGAAGATTGTGGGCGAAAGAAGCTAAGAAGACACAGGTTCGAAATGGCCGGTAGAACTTGTATACCGGATATCTGGGGGCAAGAGGGGCTGCTGAAGGATTGGACTGATTGCTCGGCCTTCAGTGCCTCCTTCGTCCCCCAGGGAATAGCATCAGCCCGAGAGGCGTTGGTTGAGTGCCAACGGGCAAGTTCTGGCAGGTTGAAAGTGGAGAATCGGTGTTGAATCTGGAGTCTCGAGGCTCATTGGTTATCATGTTGATTCTAGTAGTCTATAATTTTCTTTTTGTTGCCTTGAATGAAATCAAACCTCTATGATGTTAACTAGCATGGCTTGTTGTAGTTCGACAATCCTTTCAATATTAACTACCTGGGCAGGACGCTTATTATGCGAACAAACAGACTCAGCTTTACGAAAAGAGTCAGCTTGCTGTGCCTTCGGGCTCTGGTTTTCAGACAAGCCTAGTTACAAGTGTTCAATGGAACCAGCAATACGAAATACTTACGTCTCGAGATCAATGGTTTAGGTTATGTGAAGTACTTCAAATAAACGTATCTTCCTACGATCAGAGTCTTGGTTATAGATTGAACCAAGGCTTCTTCTCCATAATCCAAATACCACTTTCGTGAGCCTTCAAATCCACCATCCTTTCTACCTTTACGAGTGCAAGAGATCACCCGCTCTTCTTCTCTTCCAGAAAAAAGCCAACCATGAAAAGAAATCCATGATAGACTATTTTCTTTAACTCCCCATAGCTGAATCATGGGAGTTTGGAAAATAAAATTCGCTCAAACTTGCTTAGACTTGAGTGATATTAGTTAAGATGGGTCAACCCATCATGAGCATCTAATCCAACCTAATGTCTAACATCTCCCGCTCGAAAATAACGGGTTGGATCCAAATTCCAAGTTCATACAGATAAATAAGTCGTGCGATCATGAACACACATGCACTTATGAGCTCTAAGCTAGAAATCCATTAGGGCTAAGATAGAGACATCACCCTCAAAACAATAGAAATATGACATATCACTATGCCCAGACTCATTTGGTTATACCAAATCAAGTATTTCTTAATCTCTCAAGAGATTCATGCCTAAACTCTCTTTAACTTCACATGTATTCACAATTATGTCCAAGCCTATGAAAGCGACATATCTGACTAATCAGCAAATACAAGTAGGTGGTGTAACTCCAAATTTATCTTTCTTTTGCCCTAATGTTACTAAGATCTAAGTTTACCACTTTCACACTAATGTCCCTTTAAGCTGCATCATTCATGACTATAGATAACATGCTAGAGTAGCAAATGTTAACTCTTCACTTCATGACATCATCAAAAGCCACACCGGATATCATCAAAACCAATATTATAATCTTCAGGACTCACACAGTGAGGTAATAGGAATCCATTCATTCCTAAAAGGATCATTAAGCACATGTAGTATGAAATGCATGCTACGGTAGAGTTACTTTGTATCCTGGAACATACGTCTTTTCTCTTCAGCACTGTACAGATCTTAGTTCAGTCACATCTTAAGAAACCAACTTGAGTTCTCTATCTACTCACTTTCACTAATGCTAGATAAAGATCTTACACCCGGCTATCTATAGGCTTCATAGATAATGGGAGGCATCTATGTCGGCTCTTAAACATAAAGAATCTCATTGATCCTTATCAAGGCAATACATTAATAGATTGAATTAAGCTCACTCTTTTAATATCTTAGTTCTATTATGTCTCATCTCTGCTCGCTCTCTTGGTACCAATGAGTGAGCCAATCTTAGCCTATCAACATACTTATTGTACTAAATGCAACTCACGTATTATGCCCAAAAGAAATCAACATCAAATGATTGCCAATAAATTTTCTCTATTATATTAATAGAAAATTAATAGTATATGAGTACATTGCGGTCATATAGATAAAATCACATCTTACATAGTTCTAGAGATTTAACATGTAATACATATAAGTCCTTAGCAATTGGTTTGTTAAATGGATCTACAACCATCTGCCTTGCAGCAATATGATTAAGAACCACTTACTTTTGTGTCACAATGTCTCTGATAAAATGGTACCTTGGATATGTTTGGTTGTATCATGATATTTAGGATCTTTGGCATAAGTCAGTGCAGCCATGCTATCAAAAATAAATTATCATAAGATCTAATGCATGTACGACAATACCAAGATGTTGAAAGAACCTTCTTAACGAAACAATTTCCTGAACTATTGAGGAACATGCTATGTATTCAGCCTTCATGGTGGACGGGGCTATACAGGATTGCTTCTTACTATTCCATGATATGGCATTATTATTAAGTAAGAAAACATATCCTGAAGTCGATTTGCACTCATGTAGGTCATCTCTCTAATCAGTATCAGAGTAACCTATCAGCTACAAATCCTTTCTTTGATAACACAATATATAATCAGATGTTTGTCTGAGGTACCTCAATATCCTTTTAACTGCTCTCTAATGTGCAATCCTATGTTTGCCTGATAACAGTTAACAAGCCCAACAGCATAGTATATGTCAGTCCGCGTACATATCATTGTGTACATAAGGCTTCTGACTATATTAAAATAGGGAACATTAGACATCTTTTGTACTTCTTTTGGAGTCTTAGGACCCATATCAAGACTTGGGCTCATATTTTTCTTAACAACGGTATCTATGGGCTTACAATTATGCATCTGGTATCGCTCAAGTATTTTCCTGATATAAGTCTCTTAAGATAAATTAAGAAGTCTTTTAGACCAATCCCTTAGGATCTTAACACTTAGCACATAACTGGTTTCATCTATATCTTTTATTTCAAAGTTCAAAGAAAGCCACTTCTTTACGGCATTTATCAACTTCTCATTTCCAGCTAATAAAATGTCATTAACATACAAAAAAATGATCACAAAATCATCTTTAAATCATTTGACATACACATAATAGTCCTCCTCAACATTATAAATCCATCTATTAATATAGCTTGATGAAATCTAAGGTTCCATTGTTTACACGCTTGCTTAAAACTATAAATAGATTAATAGAGTTTACATACTTTATGCTCCTGGCCTTTAGTTATAAAACCAATGGGTTTATCCATATAGATTTCCTCATCCAGTTCTCCATTGAAAAATGTAGTCTTAATATCCATCTGATAGAATTCTAGATCCATATATGCGACAATGGCTAGAATAAGGTGAATTGATGCAAATCTCACAACTGGAGAAAATGTTTTCTCATAATCTATTCCCTCCTTTTGGATGTAGTCCTTGCCATGAGGCGAGCCTTATATTTTCAATGGATTCATTGCATTTAATTTTGAGAACCCATTTGTTCCCTATTATTTGATGCTCAGGTGGAAGATCAACCAAGTTCCAAACATAGTTTACCTTCATAGACTCTATTTCCTCTTGCATAACCTTTATCTATTCCCTAGCCTTAGAGCCAGAGAGAGCCTCTTGAATAGTCTTTAGCTCCTCATCATCCATTGGCATTACTATAAATACTTCTCCGTTAATTTCAAATCGATGATGTAGAATTTTATCATGAATACTTTTATGTGGTTAAAGCTACACTTGTCATACTCTCATCGAGATGATCCACTAATCACATCGCTCTCACTCTCCATAGGAAGTCAAGGAGTTATCTCCTATTCCTCTAGAAGTTCATTGAGTGCGTTGAAATTTGAATCTTTCATTTTATAAAAATGGAAGTCCTTAGTAACCCTACTTTTGTTAAGAAAGTCTTCCTTTAAGAAGGTAGCATCTCATGACTTAATCTCTGTAATACTTCTAGCAACTTCTTCACCAATAAATACATAACTCTTTGATTGTTTTGGACATTTAATAAAAATATACTTCTTTCTTTTATGGCCTAACTTTTCATATTTATGAGAAGGTATGTGTATATAAGCTACAAATCTTCATGGTTGCAAATTACCCAAATCGGACTTTTTGTCAAATCATAGCGCATAAGGAGTGAAAGACACAAACTTAGAGGACATACGGTTGAGGATATAGGTTGCAATCAACAATGTATCTCGAAATAAGGAGATTAACCTGAACCATTATCGATCTAACCATATTCAAAAGGATCTTATTCCTCCTCTCTATAACACCATTTTGTTGTGAAGTTCTTGTAATAGTTAGCTATCTATCCCTTTTTCATCGTATAGTTCTCTAAACTATTCAGATAGATATTTATGCCCACGATCAGTTCTGAGAGTCTTAATGCTCTTGTCTAATTGATTCTCAATCAATCTTAAGTAACGTCTAAAGCAATCTAATGCTTCTAACTTATAAGAGTTCAAATAGACATATGCATAACGTGTTAAATCATTTATGAAGGTGATGAAATATGAGGCACGATCCCTCGCCTTTACATTTATTGGGTCACATATGTCTGAATGGATAAGTTATAGAGGTGTTGTGGCTCTAGTTCCTTTTCCGAATAGTTTTCTAGTTGTTTTCCTTGTTAAATAATGTCCACAAATAGACAAGTCAACTTTAGCGAGTGGACCCAAAAAGCCCTTTATAGCCAATCTATTCATTCTTTTTTGTCCGATGTTATCAAGTCTAGCATGCCATACCATGCAATCATTATGAGAATCAACAATAAGTGGAAGTAATATAAGATTCATAATTAAATGAGTCTTTTATGGTGTCCAACACCTTAAATCCATCCCTTACACAACCATAACCATAAAAGGTAGTTCCAAAAACAACCTTATAACCTTTAACAAATACAATTTTGAAACCTAAGCTAATTAAGACAAGTACAAAGATCAAATTTCATCAGACATCAGGTGCATAGAGTACATCATGAATATATAGTGTGCATCTACCTCGTAGTCAAGCCTGCAAGTCCTTATGCCCGAAAATTTTCTACTAATTATTCCCCATGTAAATGCATCTATAGCCTGCTAGAATCTGACGAAAGTCCCCAAAAACCATCTAATCCTTTGTTATGTGGTATGTTGTTGCTGAGTCTATAGTCCAAAAAGAAATAGTCTCAGCTAGCATCAAATAGGTACTGACAAATAAAAAGGAATCAAATTAATTGGTGCTTACTTTCACATCAATGCATTCTCAAGCGAAATAACTCAACAAGCACAGTTGTAGCAGGCCATCCTTTTTGTTCTTGTGCATTCCTCCTTTGCACTTGGCTATCTTATGAGTCAGCACACCTTCTTTGCCCTTCTTGGGCCCTTCTTGTGCCTAAGACTTTGACTTCACCAGATAAGATTGCTTGGGAGCCCTATCAACAAGGAGGCGATCCTCCTCGAGCTCTACATGGTAGGCAACATCATTGAAAGTCTTGACTTTGTTATTGTAGGTGAGATTGACCCGCATATGTTCCTATGAATTTAGTAATGATCGGATGACAACCTAGACCTGCTTCTTGTCAGTCAACTCATAGCCTGCAACCCTTAACTCACTTATTATATTCGACATGATTGTAATATGCTCCCTCATCGAATAATTTGGGTGCTTCTTATAACCATCAAATTTCAAAGTAAGCTACCGCAGCCTTGTAGTGGAGGCCTCTCCATACTGCAATTTGACGGCATCCCAAACTATCATAGCTGTGCGGTGCTTCTCAAAGCGTAACATAATATCGTTCCTCATGCTGCTCATCAACAAGATGCGAGCAACATGATCCTTTCTCTTCCAGACTTGATATGCTTCCATAACCCACCTGTGCTACAACTCCTGCTTATGCTGCATCGAGTTGTCATGCTCAGGTTCTGTCATTGGTAGTGTTATAGTGTTCAGCATGTCTTGCTCTTCCAGGAGATATTGAATCTTACGATATCAGACATCATAATTCTTTTTAATCAATTTTTCTCCTTAATTGAGTTCAGCGACAATGCTTTTTATAGCAGCCATATTTAATTGAATCGAGACAGTATAAAATTAACAATTAGCACAATTATCCATCATTTCTTGGGACAATACAAACTAAATTAATGATAATTTGACATATGATATAGAATCAAAAGTTTATTAGGTTTCCAATCATCTTTCGTATTTAAAATGTCTAATTATCATAAATATAGTTCTATTCACAAAATTCTAGTTCCAGGTTAGAATTACTTTGACTCCTATCAACCTTAAAACTCCCACTAAGAATGAGACCAATAGCATCTCAGAGACAGCATGAAATCAATAATATGATCATAGAGCCAAACATTATTATAACATGCATGAATATTTTATTAAATATAAAACTACATACGTAAAAGTTCAAAGTGCAATTGAAAGGGAATATTTATAAAAAGAGTGTACATCAAGCAAGTTCATCAATATTTCTCAAGTGATCTAATAAACCGTAAAACATTATGTTTAACACTTGCACTAGGGACACCACGATAGGTTCCTTTTTGCTAGTGCCAAAGCCCTCATGCTTTACATTTCTTAGAATGGGAAATCTATCTCAAATATTCTCCACTATTTGTCCCATGTGTCTAGGAGAGAGTCCAATAAAACCTCACTCAGTGCCAAGCTGAACATCGAGGCCTTTTCTCCAGAGCTTCAGTCATCTCATTCAGTTCATTAATATATTCATGCATTGTATAAAGATGTTTTATTTTATATTCAAAAAACTCATAATATAAAATATATGTTCCATCAAAATTCAGATCCCAATTAATTTTTAAACAAAAAAAAAAATAATCAACATTTTTAAGTTACATATAAACCATTGCAATATTTGCGATTTTAGAAAAAAAATGACAAAAATAACATAAAATTCATGTGAAACAAATATTTTTATAATTTTTTATAAATTTTTAAAAGAATTAACAAATTCTTTTAGAAATTTCTGTAAAAACGGAAATACCTTGAGCTTTTATGAAAGATTGCAGGTCAAATTGTACAAAACCCACTACTATCATGCCATGTCATTGCGACACATCAGCATACCTGCCACATCATCATGATATGGCAGCATTCTTGCCATGTCATCATGCAACATCATCACCATGTCTGCATACATGCTATGTCAGCATCGTAGCCTGCCACATGACACTATGTCATCGACATATGGTGCAATTCCATTGGTTGCTGGAATACACGTTGATGTAATTTAACGTACCATGGCAATGGGTTTTTAACAAATGGGCATGAAGTTCATTTAATTTATAAATTATGCTATCGACCAGAGCTATAAGTTTGTTGGAAAGACCGCCACTTTTCTTCACCAATTGTAGGCTGCGGATGGCCGCAAGAATTTGTCCCCGGCCTCTCCCTCTCCAGCAACTAAACAGGACAATGGGAACATCAATTTCATGCAAGGAAGCCTTATATACACACAAAAAGGTAAAAAAAAAAAAAAAAAAAATTGTTTAGCGATTTTCTCCCCTTCTTGCAACCATGGAAAAGCTTCCCAGCGGCCGGCGGCTGCAATGCCCATCTTCTCTCAAACGCCGGAGAATACATCACAACTTCTAATGAAAAGCAGAGAAAGGAAGGGAGGTAGGCGAGAGGTCGCAGAGACAAGAAACTGCGTGCCACCGGATTTCACTTCCTTTATTTTTTAAATTTTTTATTTTCACGAACTACAACCCATTACGGGCTCTGATAACACTGTTGGAAGAAACCCAACAACATGAAGACTCTCAGGATTACTGGTTGAAATTACATGAAGTATTTCAGATAAACTTTTTCCCCTAATGGAAGTCTTAGTTACAGATTGAATCAAGACTCTACTTCTCCACAATCCAAGTACCACTTTCATAACATAAGCCTTTGGATTCACCGTCCTTTCTATCTTCACGAGTGCAAGAGACCGCCCGTTCTTCTTCTTTTGAGAAAGCCATAGCATAAAAAAAATAAAAATAAAAAAATTCTATAGAGTTTGGAAAAACAAAACTCATCTAGACTCACTTAGGTCTGGGTAACATTAGTTAACATGGGTCAACCCATCATGGGCACCAAATGGAACCCAAAGTCTAACAAGAAGAAATGGCCTCCCGAGGACAAAAGGCAAAAATGAGAATCGGAGGGGAAGACAAGCCATCTTGATTCAACATGAACAAAGAAAGTTCCATCGTTCTTCGAGAAAATTCCATAGTGAAACTTAAAACTACAAAACTACCTTTCAGCGATCACCAATACCCAGAGACAACAAAGTTACATTCTTGAACTTCCCGCGCGCATGACGAAGAACATATTTATGTTGAAGCAATGACAGAATGGAATGCTGGAAAAAAGTAATCAATAGGGCAACAATAGTTTATCTGGACATCAGCAAAGTTAGCATATACAATTTCGTTTGAATAGAAAATTAAGGGTGGCCACAATAAATAATTTGTGAAGAGTAAAATAGCCACTAGTCATACAATAGCACTTTGAGATAATCATGTGCTTGACATTTCAGATCCTAATCCGCAAATGCATAAATTAAATTAAAGACATCAGACATAAGTCTGCAGACATCAAAGATTATCATCAGGTTGCTTCCGGTAGTTCCCATATCTTTATTGTCCCATCATCACCAGCTGACGCTATAAGTTTAGGTTCCTGAGGAAGGATTCAAATATATACGAACACAAAGTCCGTGCTTCTAATCAATTCATAACGACATGAACTGAATGCTTCCAGGAAAGCACAGGAAAATAGTAAGATTATTCTACATAGTTGTAAGGTCATCAAGTAGAAAGCAGTAGTAGTTCACCTTTGGATTCCATTGCACTGAGTTCACATCCATGTCATGAGCCTTCTCTTTCTTAAGCAGTAATTTGTAGGATGGTACATCAACCTGCGGCATATATAACATAAGCTGTCAGAGATCTAGAAGTACATTTTCCACACTTCCACTGAGTGAGGACAAGAAAAGTAAATCTCTAAAGTCATCCAGAAAAGATAACAAAAGCAACGAGGAGGATGGAAAATTTTATTGGGGCAGTTTGGAAGAACAATAGAACCTCATTTCATAGTGACAGATTATGTTATATATGGCTCTGTGTTCTGGATCCATAGCTACACACTGTAAGTTAGCATCCAAAACAGTCAAGGCTCCACAGGATATTATAAGCACTCTCAACACCTAGGAAACGCTTAACAAGCATTCCTAGGTGCTATGGAAGCCAAGGTCCTAGGATACAAGTCTCCTTTACCAGTCTCAAGTCCAATCCATCAAGGAGAGGCATTAAATAAAGATCCAAGAAGATCAAGACAGCCTGTTGAGCAGAAGGGCTTGGCGTTAGATTCAAAAGATCAGAAGAGGGTTAGAGGGTGACCAAGATTGCCTGGATACGAGAATGCAAGACAAGAATAGTTGGTGTTGGAAATAGATATGACCTTCAAAATTTAATCTGAACAATGATAATCCTTTTGCAAATGTATTAAATGGTATACACTAGAGTACGAAATGAAGGCAAAAGTAGATAAACAAAATAAGTTACAAATGAAACAAATTAAAGAGCACTGGAGGGGAAGTGAAACTAATCAGACAGACAGGCAGATTAATCTTCAGAAGTTCACAATGAAGTCTCTAGGTACTAGCAGAATAGCAGATAATTGACATCAATAAACCAGTCCTACCACTAAAAAGAACATTTCAAGCGAACATCATTCAAAACAACCAAAGGAACATGGACAAATACCAAATTGTCATTACTCTCAAGAAAAAGGCGAATAGCATCATCAGCCGCTCCAGTAGCGATTACACCATCCCTGTTGAAATGGAACAAAGTGAATTTCTTGACTGAAACTTTGCAAATAACATGTTATTATAAAATGACAAATTGTCCAGCACCAATATCTTGGAACGACAATTTATTCTCTAATTGTTGCTTGAAAGATTGATATGAGGCACGCAGATTAAGTTGTCTAGTGAGCACAAAAAGTGGAAATCTTGTACCAGCAAATCCTCATGGTGAGTACAGAAGGTTTATATCTTAACAAAAAAAATAATGCAAGTAAATGGTCATGATGAGGATGTAGTTCTCCTTTGACCATATAAGGAGTGGCACCTTGGACATGTATACTTGATTCTCAACAACTGCCTTAAAATTTGGGCAACTTCACAATAGAATTTCCACCTGATCATGTTGCACTGCTACCACTTATGAGGCAGTTAGAAAAGAGAAAAGAAGGGGGGTGGGAAGAGACTTCAGGTTGACCAGGGAATTTAAGTGCTCCAGGTTGTGCAGAATACTCTATTATTGCTAAAACAACACAGACTACAAAATTAATTTTACATTTTGATTTTGGATTTTTACAAGCAACGCTTTTTTCCTATTGTCTAAAGTTAAAATAGTCAGGATGAACAAAAGATGACACTGTTGAATCTGCCCCACTTAGATCACGACTTAAAAAGTTAAAGAAGAGAACGTGATGTCGAAGCATATACCTTGACCAATTAACTGAAAATATGGTTCGATCATGATAACCAGAGATAGTACAGAGGTGTCTCCTGAAAGAACCAGAACAACATTCTTATCAGACAACAAACGATGATTGCAAACAAAATAAACATGAAAGAGCATATAGATTGGATCTCTGAGTTCTAAAATATTCAGAATAAATGCTCATCATCATGTTAATGAGAGTAATTCCTCTGGAAGGTATGATACAGTTAGAGCATTCAATACCTGAACATCTTCTGGTATAGGTCAGAAGAAAATAACGGACCATGCCAGCAGTAAACCAAGAGGTTTCATTTAGACTACAGCCCATCAACCGAAAAGATGGCAGATTTCATTCCTTGTATAAAGAAAAACTAAACTTGCACCAGATCTTTAAAACAAGAAAATGTGGGGTTGGATGAGATGATTAAGTCTGATAGTTTTTTTTTTTGCAAATCAGTAATAGAAAAATAGGAATATTGATGGTAAAAATGTTTCCTGCAGAGTGAATGGAATCTTCAAAATGAAATAATGATATTTATAATGGTTAATAATAGTACAAGTCCTAGATGAATTCCATGTCCCTCCAAACTTTTAAGGGACAAAACTCACACCAAAGACCACAGTCAGGTAGCTTGGACACACACTTGGATAAATGCAAGTGATTTAGCATTACTCTACAAACACATGAAGTCAAGGTTCTGCAGTAGTGATTAAAGAGATCAGATGGCTTAACCATATATTTAAGAAAACACTAACCAAATGCATATATGATGTAGTAAATGAATAATGCTTAATCTTTTACAATCACAATGGCCCTGTGTTTCCAAAATAATTTTAACTGGGATATTTAAATAAATTTATTCAAAAAGGCGCTTATTCCTCATTCACAAAGCAAAACTATTTGATCCCTAATCCCTGTGAATAGTTTTATCCCAGCTAACTAAAACCTATGAAAAAGACTATTCATTTTTTCTGATATACAAAAAGTACCCCTTGTTATTGGGGTTTCATTCTGGTGCCCAAAAAGTTACTTGGCTGGAATAACCTGAATAATGCTAAAAGGTGGGACTTTATTCCACTTTACTCATGAAACAAACAGCACCTACATGACTGTAATTGGAGTGCGTTTTATCATGGCATATTAAAAATTTGATGCTTCAAAGATGTCTTATCTATCAAAATGCTCACAAAATGGATAATTTAAATGGCATGATAGAATTCATACATTTTATTTATCATTTAGAAGCATCAAAATTAATTGAATTTTGTTATTTATGTGTTTTATAATACTTATATCATGGTCCATAGTTTGGTTTCAATATATGGTCTAACAACGAATTCAGCTAGCAACTTAATTGGCATTTTGCATTTTATTTTTACTTTAATATGGGCAAAAGACCACAAAAACACATATTATAATGCACATATTATATATATGTATATAACTTTTAAGCATTGTAAATATTATAATACATTGTCAAACATTACAATTCCTCTGCGTGTAAGGTCCATCACAGAATTTGCACAAGCAGAATTCAATCTTCAACCTCCTAGGTTTTGATTCTAGCTACACTCTACCTGTATGCACATATATAAATATGTTTATACAGCTGCCAGCTATGGGACACAGAAATAAGACACATCTCATTACTTCCTCCAAGATACCTACAATTAATGAAAGCTTTCTAAGAGGAGGTGAGAAACTTTTCTTCAACACTAGAGTATCATTTCTTCATATAACTTCAAATCACAATCTCCTTCAACAATCACCAATAAGAAATAGATGATGATGCAAAAAGGACATTGACAGGTAAAAAATTAGAGAAGAATATTTCCTAAAAACCATTTGCATGTAATTTATGAACTTTGGCTAGAATATAACATGGATATTTCATTTGCATGATCCACTAAATGGCATTGAGTATGTGTCACACATAAGCCCTAGAGCTAGAAAAGAGTCAATAAATGCTCCTGGGCAATTATACAAGTCAGAGAGTGTTTACCATAAGGAGGATTGGATATTCTTAAATATTTAAAATTTATTCATAACTTTGGATAAGGTTGGCATCACCTCTATATGGTCACTGAAAGTGTACGATGATGCTGCAGAATTCCTCCTTGATCGAGGTGGTAACCTTGCATTGACACTTAGATGTACCATCACATTGAATAATTTCACTAGCAATCTACCTCAGAAATCACTGTCAAGCATTAAGGTGTGAACCAGGTGTACAGCTTGCAAATAATCCCTTGATTTAAAGGTAGGAGACATTGCAACGTTTTGGGATCAGTAAATTTAGGGTCAAACCCATGTATCAACCATGATATCCTCAATTACATTCTTGATTGGGTGAACACTAGTTTACTGAAGTGAGGATCAGGCTATCCAACATGGAAACCATCTTATAGTATTGTGTCCACACCGAAACAGACATGATCAGATATAAGAGTCTTGAGGGCCAAGCTATAAATTGTGTTTTGAAAACAAACAATTAATTTACAAATCTGTTTTATTTAATTCATCATTTTCTTAAGGTTTTGCATGAATGATTTCATTTAAAAGATACCTAACATGACATCACATAAATAAGGGCCTGACAGTGTTTATGTTCTTCATGGTCATTCTAGAACACTAGAATGATGGAGAACCAAATTGCCTTATATGGCTTGTACAAAAACAAGGAGACCCACCAGTTTTATCCGAGCTCAACAAAAAATGAGTAAATCGACAGGTACTATATCTCTATGTTGGATAACCTTGCTAATAGGGCTAGACATGGGCTCGAGTTGGCTCGCAATCCATTGGGCCAGCTTGAGCTAATTCTGGTTTGGACTTAAAGTTAGTGCCAAAAAAAATTTCAGATCAACATCAGGTTATTACTTAGTCCAACCTAAATCCAGCTTGAAGCCCAAGCCCAAAAAAGGCATGAAACATTGGCCCTTAATAAGACCTAAATATGGTCCAAATCCAATACCAAAATCTTAAAATATGGTGGGCCTTTTAAATTTTATACTAGATTTCCTCTC
Source organism: Metroxylon sagu (assembly GCA_017589505.3). Taxonomy (NCBI): domain Eukaryota; kingdom Viridiplantae; phylum Streptophyta; class Magnoliopsida; order Arecales; family Arecaceae; genus Metroxylon; species Metroxylon sagu. The sequence goes on from JACVBY030000560.1 coordinate 348,303, forward strand.
AATTGTTTAAGAATAGTTTTTAATGTCATAGCAAATGTTTTTGAATGATTAGATGCAATTATTTTAAATATTGCTTGTTTTTGTACAAGCACTTAAAAACTGAAAACTAACTCTATCGACCTAGTTTTTGGGTCAAATAGATTGTTGTGAGTTGGCCAGATGAAGTTTCAATATGTTAGACAGTCAAATTTGAATGACTGTTACCTTTTTGTGCCATTAGGTCACAGAATAAGCCCTAATAAAAGGAATGCTGTGTTACCCAGACACAACGTTACTTTTTATGGAATTCTTTATATCTAGTCAATATGGAATACCTGAGAATTCAAAGAACAACAATTAGGGGGTGCTGAATGAACCTAACAGATCGCCCTTTTATGAAAAGTTATGCCTTATTTTATCCCACATTTTTTACTCTTTCATCCTTATTCCTGAGATCACTACCATGGGTGCAAATAGCATTATCCTTGCCAAAGGATAAGTACCTTTCCAGAGGAATAAGGAGGGATAGTTATCCTCCCATTTCATATTCCGCAACCAATAAGGCCTTAATAACTCGATGAACTCCATGAAGGATAGCTTCTAACTCAATAGAGAGCACCTCAGACATAAAATAAGGCTCCAAACCTCATTTGAGCTTCTTATTTTGCACCACAGTGCTATTTTCATTGAACAACTATATAGAGTATTAGGAGAGAGCTTGCTGATAAATAATTACAAAAAGTTAGCAGTCCAAAAGGTCAACTCCCAACTAACATTATAATTTCCTATGTATCTCTTAAAATTGAAAGAAACAAAAAAGAAAAAAAAAAATCTTCTTAGTCATTGGACTAACCCAGCAAGCCTTCACATTCGTATACTCCAATATTAATGAAAGTCATCCCTACCAATCAAAATTAAGTGTTTTCTTTTTTTTTTTCTTTTTTCTTTTTTCTTTTTTTTTTTAACAGAAAACTCTCTATGACTCATATTGGCAACAAAGCTTGATGGTTATAGTCAGGTACATTCTCTAAGTTATAACAAGTCCTGGTAGCAAATACTTGAATGCTCATTATATTCTTTAAGCAAACTTGCTGCTAACAATGTTACAGTGAAATGTCTCAGAAACTGATACACCTAAAAGAGAGATTACATATGCCATGCAAAATAATAGAGGAGTCAAAGGTAAAGTTGCATCTCACCAAGATCCACAGCTACTGCCACTTGTTTCAGATGGGTTGCTACTAGTGTCCCAAATCTTTAATGTCAGATCATCACTACAAAAATAATAGTTATTTGATAGATTTTTTTCTTTTGAATATTTATTTCAACAAACAAGTGAAAGTATATACCTGCAGGTAACCATTCTATCTCCATTAGCATTGAAAGAAACTGCCCAGACTGTCGATGTATGACCACTGAGAAGCACAAAATGTAAATAAGTCAATATCTCATGCAATCTCAAATGCAGATTATTTTCCAATAATCACAAAAAAGAGGAAGAGAAGTAAGTATGAACATTTAATTCACCATAATCCAAATATGCAAATATATGTCAAGGTAATATTGTGTGATTATTGTTTACCTTATTCAAGGTTTGAGCATATTATACTGATACCTTACTGGTATAGCATGAGACAGCTCCTAAGTTGACCCAAGGCCAAGAGGCATTTTTTTCATGACCTCCTATTGTACTGCTGAAACTAGGTGGTACGGGTTGGTGCAACATGAAGCCAAACAAAACTGAGCAGTTCCACCCAGTACAGGCCAGTTCGGCCCTTGCGTCATAGATAAGTTTTAGTACTATACTAGTACCTCACCAAAATGGTAAAACATGTCTTGTACAGGATGGTATTGGTTAGTACAACAAACCAAGGTCTTGTTATGTTACATAATACATGAGCATAAGATATGCCCACAAAAAATCCCTAAGTAGAGATGGCAAGATCAGAAATAAAGTGATCAAACCAAAATAAATGAATTGGAGGTAACTTTTTGTAAAATATTACACTGATCAACATTTAACATTCTATTACAAACTTAGGATATTATCTTAAATCTTTGATATTTTTACAACTTAGAAAGCCTTATTTATTTACCTTAGCACTTCAACCATAAATAGTTACTGGAACAGAAGAATGAATAGAAAGACGAATTGCCTCATTGATATACATATGTTAATGTGGAACATTAAACTCAAAAGCACTTAGCTCCATGTAAATTTGCAAAATTTAGGGTGAGAAAAGACTAATGGGAGAGACAGGGAAGGGGGGGGGGTGGAATTGAGAGATTATTTATCAAACATGAGCCATGCCTTTCACTCTGTTGATGATTTTCTATGACACAATAACAAGAGTAAGTGTAGATAAATTTTGTTGAAGCCTGCTGACAGGATTGCATCAAACAGATAACAGGCTCTGTCTGCTCATGGGCTTGTGTAGCTTTGCTTGCAGTGGCAAATTTTCTTCTTAATGTGGCACACTAGTGGATCATATGAATACAAATGTTTATGGGCTAGCACAATCGAGTATCATAGTGAGAACATGTTCTCTTGCAACAATTCATCAGAAACTTTAGTTCCAATATTGAACAGCACTGAAACTACTACTGTGTTAGCATGCTTGACAACATGCCTTTGCAGTTGATCACATATCCTGAATTTGTGATCAACTTCGTAACCGTGCTCATTTCTTCCCTTCACTTTTCCTAATTTGTGAAAACAGCAGTGCCACTTGTTTCTTCAACTCTTTTTGCATAGCATGTTTATTTATTTTTCCACCAAAAATTAAAACAGCATCTAATAGTAAGCATAGATGCCTGAAAGCTCACCTCCAGGATTAAAACTTTACAACAAAGGGTTATGAGGTAGCCTTTAAAGTAATAAGGTTGTCAAAAATAAGTTATTATTTGCTATAATATAGCAAAAGGAAAAAATAAAAAGTGAGATAAGTTAAAACCTCCAGAATCAACATCCATCTTTTGAAGATACAACAAGAAGAATTGACTTCACTGACAGGAAAAGAAAAACATGACAATGTAAATACCTGCTAGCTTCATTAAGTGTTTGCACACAATGCCAATCATCATTGTCACCATCCTCTGCCCAGATCTGGCACCGCATTGGATATTACTAACTTCGATCCCACCAATAAAGAAACAACTAGAAGTTGATGACAGCTTTCCTTCTAAAATATAAAGACATTATTTCAACAATGCTATACCTTGATTGAGTTGTCATAGCTGACGGAGACCAAAACCTCCATGAATGGATGCCACTGCAACATCTTAACATCTTGTGAATGACCTTGCAACACTGATACACACTCAAACTCATTACCAGGTTGCATTTCCCATATCCAAACAGTCTTGTCTCGACCACAGGTCGCTAGCAACGATCCAGATGCATTCCATGAGACACTCTTGACTTCATTTTCATGACCCTACAAAAATAACAGATGCATACATATTTATTTAATATCATTGAACCAATTTAAATAGCATATGAAAAATAACTAATATTGCAGAAAATGTAGCAAAAACTGCTTTGAAATTTTGAACCAAATACATCCTCATGAGAGTTATACCTCTAGTGTAGCAACACATTCGAAGTCACCACCAACATGTTCCCAAATAGCAGTGGTAGCATCAAAACTTGCTGTTGCCAGTAACTTTCCACTAGGAGACCAAGCACAAGACCTGACTGTACGAGTATGAGTATCTTCCAAAACTGCCTGCATTCAAAGAATTTTCCATTATCTAATTATTGCAAACTCAAACATTACATGCAGCAAAAACATATTACCAGCTGGCAAGAGAGCCACAAGTTGTTAAACCTTTGCTTAAAACTTACAAGTGTTTATTTTAAACTGCGCTCTTGATCGATCACATTTGCCATCTACAAGTGATGCAGATGCAAGTACATACCATCCAATGGCAACATTTCTAGGATAACAGTTTATAGATTAAAGAACCAAGAAAGTACAGGAGAACTATAAAGGCAATGTCCATGCCATTTGAAAACCTATTCAAAGATTTTCATTGATAATATTTCAAATAAAAATAAAATAATAGAAACATCAGTAGGTTTCCATGCTTCAATCAGGCAGTTTGGATGACAGGGTCTTACATTCGTTTAAAAAAGCAAATAAAATAAGAGCATAGTACAGAATAAAAAAATAAGTCATCAGATGTGCTTTCATGTTCTATTGGGAATAAATCCTAGTGGCAGGAGACTACCATGGTGCAGGAAAGTTAATAAAATAATTTAATTATATTAAATTATTAGGTTAGCTTGTTGTGATCAGAAAGCTCAGATGGAATGTCCTCTGGGACTCATGCTCCAGTAAAGCTTTTTTTTTTTAAGAACAATATCAAGGTTGCACAAGAAGAGAGAGAGAGAGAGAGAAGATTTGACAATTTTGAATAACCATCAGGCTTCAGGTGTGACTATATCAACTTACTTTCTTCCTAAGGAACACATGAGCTCATTGCTGTGTGACAGAAAAGTCTTTTCTTCTGAAGTACACGAACCAAGGATAGATATGAAACAGCTTAATATGTTGATTTTGCTTAACTAAAGGGTGCGAATAGAACGATCAACATGCCTGATAAGCTATATTAGAGACTTCGCAGTCATTTTTTTGATGACAAAGAATAAGGGTTATTATCTCCAACCCATAAATTCAAAAATTCTTCCTTATCATCTTTCCTTACAACTGTGATAATGGGAATACATTGTCTTGAACAGGTATGGTAAGCTATTGCACAAAAACTTTTCATAAAAACCTACAGAGAAAAATCCTAAGTTATGTTTCAATTCATGAAAGGGGGAAGGAAAAAATCAATAGAATGGCATCAAGGATGACGGAAATTCTTATATCTATTTGCTTTTGTTTTTATTTTATGTTTAACTAAAACCTAGTGTAAATAGGAGCTTTCATAAGGATCTCATAGTGGCAAATGGTCATCTCTTCATTTATCCAAATAGCGCATGAAGTATTTATCAAGTAGAGTTTTAATTTTAAGTTGCATTTCCTAAAGGAAATTTAGGGGGCATTGTTTAGGGAGGTTGTTTGTGAGCATTCTGGGGTTTCATGAATTTAAGCAACAGATAGTCACCTCCAAGTATGCATGAAATGGGATGCCATGTGAGCTAACCGTTAGTTAGAACAAGCATGACGAAAAATTGTGCATGACTGCAAGATGGATGAAATCACTTATTCCACTAAATGGGGGTGATGGTTGTGGTGAGACTCACTTTAGTTGTTGGATAAAAATGTATTCATAATCCAATCTTATAATTTTTCTTGACTTGAGGGACCAAGTTTAAGTTTTTATTTGAAAATTTTAAAATATCCAATGCATGAATGGCGCCAATTAACACGAATCCACAATAAGGTACCTGGAACAACTTGAATATTACAATATCAAGATAAATCAAGACAATTACCCTTTAGAGCATTAAGAATCATATTACTCAGTTTTTTAAACAAAAAATAAAATATGATTTGTGTACTGCAATTAGACATAATTACTTGAATATTTGATTGCTTCAGAAATAACTGGAGTAAGAGAGCAAAAATTTGTTGCGGGCAAGCTTTTAAGTGTTGGGGCTAGTGGACGTGCCGATCATTTGCTGGAAGAGTATGTATCACGCCATGTGACGCCAGCACATACTCTTCACTATGCCAAAACAAAAACAAGTTTTAAATCCTTTCCCAATTAAAGCATTCAAAAGAAGCAATTAAATAGGTTGCAATAATTCAAGTGTTAGTTCTAGCCAGCTAGCATGGATTGACGCTTGAAACTTGAAACCATAGTTGCAATAATTCAAGTTTGCGCCTTCCAGTTAATAATGTGTCCCACCATAGCCCAAATGAGGTCTAAATCTAGTCATCATAGTTTTCTAATACTTAAATTAAATAGTTGAAATATGAGTTTTAAATTGAAATTAGACAATATTACTTGAAGATTTGTTTACTGTAGAACTATATGCAATAAGAGAGTAAAAATTTATTGAGAATAAGGTTTTAGATGTTGGTGCCAGTGGATGTGCTGATCACTTCTTGAAAGAGTATGTATCATGCCATGTGATGCCAGCACATGTTTTCATTGTGCCAAAACAAAAACAAAAACAAGTTTTAAAATCTTTTTCTAATTAAAATATTAAGAAGAAATAATCAAATAAGTGTGCCAATTTATGCCAACTGCTAGTTTTGGCAGGCTAGCATGGACTGACACATGAACCATGGTTGCAATAATTCAAGTTTGCATCTTCCAGTTACTATTGTGTCTCACCAATAGCACAGTTGGTTTCTAGTCATAATAGTTTTCTAATACTTACCTTTAATAGTTGAAATTTGATTTTTATATTGACATTAGACATAACTACTTTAAGACTTTTTTGTTTTAGAAACGGGCAGTAAAGATAGCAAAAATTTGTTGTAGGCAAGGTTTTAAGTGTTGACACCAGTGGACATGCCGATCACTTGTCAGAAGAGTATGTATCATGCCATGTGATGCCAGCACACGTTTTTCATTATGCCAAAACAAAAACAAATACAAGTTCTAAAATCCTTGCTCATTAAACATTTAAAAGAAAGAATTGACTAGGTGAGCCAATTTATGCCAAATGCCAATTCTGGTTGACCATTGTGGATTGACAATTGAAAGCATGGTTGCAATGATTCAAGTTTGCATCTTCCGGTTTATATTATGTCTCACCAATAGTCCATTTGGGGTCTAGTCATAATAGTTTTCTAATACTTACCTTAAATAGTTCAAACATGATTTTTTTATATTGAAATTAGACACTATTAATTGAAAATTTGTTTGCTTTAGAAATAAAGGCAACAAAAGATAGCAAAAGTGGTGAAGCACCAAGGCGTAGGAGCGCACGAATTCGGAACAAAGTAGGAGGAAGCACATTGGACCCACTTGATGCTACTAGTTGATCCTTATGATGTCTTTCGTATTAACTTATCTTGTCTTTTGTCATGTTGGTATGGGTCTTTTGTTATGTTTGTATGGTTTTGTTGGGTCATGGGTATTTGGGTCATTGTGGGAGTCCATATAAAAAGGATGTGTGGATGAGCAAAAGGGTTTTATCTTGAATATTTTGGGAGCTCTTGGAGAGTGCTAATGGCGACTAGAGTTTGTCTTCATCGGCGAGCTTGAGATCGGTAGCGGCGTAGCAATACGGTGTCTACTTGGGCTAGCAAGGGGGTAGGTTTATTCCTGAGCTAGAGAGATCAAACCACAGGCTGTAGTGGGGAGATCTCTTCTATCTATCATTTTTCTTTACTGCTGTATTTTTCTTTGTTTTGGAGGCTTGTAATAGGTGGGATTTATTGGTTATTGGAGTGGTGTTCTTCATTGTGGTCAAATCTAGTTTGTCCATGTTAGATCTCATTTTGTGCTTGATCTTGATATGGAAATCCTCTCAAATCTGTATGAAGTGTGCAAAGAACTAAGGGTGGGACGCCCAAGGTGTGGGGCGGTTTGAGTGAAGGGGGCTTTGGAATAGCGGTTGGAGGCTCTTGGGGTACCTTTTCTTCAGGAAAAAGCTTAGGAAGGTGGGCAAAAATATTTGTAACGGTGGCAAGGATCGAAGGACTGAATCTTTACTCACAAAGGGGACAAATTCTGGGCACACTCCAGGTGTTTGATCAAATTTCTAAACCAGATTTTAGAAGTTTGTTGAACCCATTGTTGTGGAGCCCAAGTGAGGGACCTCAACAATTTTTGGTGCTTTCATTGAGATTACATCGCAGCGGGGGACTCAAGGTACCTCTTTTGGTTGTGGGAAGTCATGGAGCAGGAAGCAATACCGGGCTCTAACCGAGCGAGGTTCGAACCATTGGAGGAGAACCAAAAAGAAATTATGGCAGCATTAGCTGAAATGAAGGCCGTCATTAATCAACTCTCCCTTAACACCACGGAGAGAAGGGAGCGCATGGAGCGAAGAAGTGTGGAGCATGATGGGGAGAGGAGAAGGGATGGACGGTCCCAACGGTGCGGATCTGCTAAGCGCGACGTACGGATGAAGAGGCATGCATCTCGCGGTGACTCTGATTCGGAAAGATCAAGGCATGAGGAGGAGCCGGAATGGGAAGAAAGGAGGCAGGGAGGTAGAGTTGAAGGCAGAAGAATTGCAGTGGAGAGATGGCTTGATAATTCAGCCTATTCACGGGATTCTTACCATAGGCATGGGCAAAATGATTGGGACTTTCAGGAAGAGGACAGCGAGGCTTCTAATGATGGGCGGCCATTGTGTAGGAGGAGGGCGAGGGCCATTGGTCATGGGCATCACTATGGGCCATGAAGGACTGAAACCATAGTTGGCTAGGAAACTTAAATTGAAACAACCAAAGCGCCTACAAGAGGCAATGAAGATGGTGAAAATTTTGGAAGATAGCTATTATGCTGAAAAATGTCAAGGCAAGGATGCGCAAGTTAGAAAGTCATCCAAAGCACCATGGAAAGGAAAAGAAATTTTGAAAGAACCCACCAAAGGCAAAAAAGAGGTAACAAAACTATCCAAAGATGAGGTATAAGAACGTATAAAGAAGGGGTTGTGTTTCAAGTGTGGAGAAAAATGGAGTAAGGAACATAAGTGCAAGACGGGCCAAGTGTTCATGATTGTGGATGATAGCGATGATGAAGGTGCTGAAAATTTCAATGGTGAATCCGATGATGAAGTGGACCATGGAGTAGCATTGGAGGGAGAGGAAGCGGAGTTGTCTCTTCATGCTATGTCGGGGGTAAAAGCACCATCCACTATGCGGCTCATGGCGTGGATTGAAAAGCATGAAGTGACTTTGTTGGTGGATAGTGGGTCATCTCACAACTTTGTTAATGCTAACATTATCAAGAGGATTGGACTCCGGGGAGTAGCGATTGAACCATTTGAGGTAAAGGTTGCCAATGGGGAAAAGGTGAAATGTGATGAGGTGGTGCGGGATGTGAAGATCAATGTTCAAGGTGTTAAGATTGTTACAGATCTGCATGTCATCACTATTGTGGGCTTAGATGTAGTACTTAGAAGTGCTTGGTTGAAGAGTGTTGGAAGGGTGTTGACCGACTATGGGTCTATAACAATGGAATTCAAATTTGATAGCAAAAAGAGGGTTTGGAAAGCATTAATCTCCAAAGAAATTCAGCAATGTAAAGCAAATATGATGAAAAATTATACCGGAGTGGTGTATATTGTTTTGCCATTGTACTAGCAAATACCAATCAAGCACGGAATGATGGAAAGCAAGGTGAAGAGGGTAAAGCAGAAAAATTGCAGCAACTACCTACTTCAATAAGGCGTGTGATTGAAGAGCACAAAAATGTTTTGGAGCTAACAAATGGGTTGCCACCAAGTAGGTCCTTTGATCACCGAATTGTTCTATGAGATGAGGCAAGACCGGTGAATGTTTCCCCTTATCGTTATGCCCATTTTCAGAAAGGAGAAATAGAGCGGCAAGTGGAAGAAATGCTGAACCAAGGGTTGATTCGACCCAGTACTAGTCCCTTCTCTTCACCGGTGTTGTTGGTAAGGAAGAAGGATGGTTCATGGAGGTTTTGCACCGACTACAGGGCCCTAAATGAAGCTACAGTGAAGGACCGTTTTTCCATTCTCACGGTGGATGAGATGTTGGATGAATTACATGGTGCGATGGTTTTCACCAAATTGGATTTGAGAGCGGGGTATTCCATGCAAATTGCCAAAAAGAACTCATGAATAATGCTCCCCGATCCGTCACAATACTCCGTGGTATTCCATGCAACTTTACCACATTTTCAATGAAAATTTTTGTTACACTACTAGCGGTGAAAGGATGCCGAAGAGGTATAAAATGCGCACATTTACTCAATCTATCCACAACAACCAAGATGGCTTCACGTCCTCTACTCGTCGATAGTCGCACCTTGTCCCAAACCTCCCATTCAGCACCACTAAGAGCATGCAAACTTGCTTCATTTTCAGCATAAACCGTCCACAACATAGAGCTCCCTTTCTTCCTAGATAAAGCATCGGCCACCTTGTTTTCCTTCCCCGGTTAGTAGACTATGTCATACTCAAAACCCAACAACTTTACCACGAATTTTTGCTGATCCGGTGTAACAATTTTCTGCTCTAAAAGATGCCTCAAAGGTTGTTGATCCGTCACAATTGTGAATCGCCTACCCAAAAAATATGGTCTCCAAACTTTGACTACATGTATTACCGCTAACATCTCACGGGCATATGTGCTCCAAGTTTTCTTCATAGGACCCAACGCTTTGGAAAGGAAAGCTAATGATCTTCTTTCTTGCACTAACACCGCTCCAATTCCTTCCCCACTAGCATCGGTATACACTTCGAAAGGCTTCTCAAAATTTGATAGTGCCAAAACCGGAGTTTGAGTCATAGCCCGCTTCAAGTCTTCAAATGCTTGTTTCGCCTCATCACTCCATACAAAACTATCTTTTCCCAACATGGATGTTAAAGATTTAGCAATCAGCCCATAGTTCTTCACAAACCTTCGGTAGTCGGTGAGTCCCAAAAATCCTCGGAACGTTGATATTGGAAGGTAGTAGTCAATTCACCATAGTTTCTATCTTCTTGTTATCAACCTTCACACCATTTTCAGAAATGATATGTCCAAGATACTCCAACTCTTCTTGAACAAACTCACATTTTGCCAACTTGCTGGCAAGGGGGTAGGTTTATTCCCGAGCTAGAGAGATCAAACCACGGGCTATAGTGGGGAGATCTCTTCTATCTATCATTTTTCTTTACTGCTGTATTTTTCTTTGTTTTGAAGGCTTGTAATAGGTGGGATTTATTAGTTATTGGAGTGGTGTTCTTCATTGTGGTCAAATCTGGTTTGTTCATGTTAGATCTTATTTTGTGCTTGATCTTGATGTGAAAATCCTCTCAAATCTGTGTGAAGTGTGCAAGGAACTAAGGGTGGGACGCCCAAGGTGTGGGGCGGTTTGAGTGAAGGGGGCTTTGGAACAGCGGTTGGAGGCTTTTGGGGTACCTTTTCTTCAGGAAAAAGCTTGGGAAGGTGGGCAAGAACATTTGTAACGATGGCAAGAATCGAAGGACTGAATCTTCACTCACAAAGGGGACAAATTCTGAGCACACTCCAGGTGTTTGATCAAATTTCTAAACCAGATTTTGTGAGGTTGGAGGTTGTTGACCCCATTGTTGTGGAGCCCAAGTGAGGGACCTCAACAAAAAGTTTGTTGCAAGTAATGTTTTAAGTGTTGGCACTAGTGGACATGCCGATCACTTGTCGAAGGTATATGTATTCTGCCATGTGATGCTAACACTTGTTCTTCATTACACCAAAACAAAAACAAAAATAAGTTTTAAAATCCTTTTCCGATTAAACATTTAAAAGAAAGAATTAAATTGGTTTGCTTATTCATGTCAAGTGCAATTTTTGCTGGTCAGCATGGACTCATATTTGAAATCATGGTTGCAATAATTCAAGTTTGCATCTTTCAGTAAATATTGTGTCTCACCCATAGCCTAATTGGAGTCTAGACATAATATTTTCTAATAGCTACATTAAATGGTTGGAATTTGCTATTTTTTATTTGATTATCTAAATTGCTTGCAAGTTTTGTTTTTATTGTAACTTTCATTCCAAAACTATGGATTGAGAAATAAAAAAGATAGCATAGAATTAATTATTTGAACTAAAATAGCAACTCTATGAAGCAATACCCCGAATACCTCAAAAAGTTTGCATCATAGTCATTATTGATAAACACTTGTCCCAAATATGATATATCACAATACTATAGTTTTTGAGGATCTTAAACAAGATTCACCATCTCACTATCATACCTCGTACGGATACCATATTGCTACAGTATTGTTACATCTAGTACATGGGTTAGCGCACCGAGTTTTGGTTCATTACCAATATGATACGATACGACTGGTATGATATGATACGCATTGATATCGCATACAATGATTTTAAATGACTTCGATTATTAGTACAGTTTTATGCAGCCATATGGACAAACTTCTAAATACAAAGCTGAAACCTGCTTTATTGTTTGGAAAATTACATTGGCTCATAATAATTCAGCATTTTACATTCAGTTTCATATCAAATACTGATATATCACACATAGTACCAGAATAATGAAAAACCTGTGTTTTTATGCCAACATGTCTTATTGTTAGGTTTTTGGCAACTAGCAGGTAAACAAAAGAGACACCCACACATTTGGCAACTTTTCCAAGTTTCCAAGTAAATTTGACTGGAAGCTATCAATGACTTCCATTATTAGTGCAGTTTTATGCAGCCGTATGGACAAACTTCTAAAACACGAAGCTGAAACCTGCTTTATTGTTTGGAAAATTACATTGGCTGGTAATAATTCAGCATTTTACATTCAGTTTCATATCAAATACTGATATATCACACATAGTACCAGAATAATGAAAAACTCATGTTTTTATGCCAACATGCCTTCTTGTTAGGTTTTCGGCAACTAGCATGTAAACAAAAGAGACACCCACACATTTGGCAACTTTTCCAATTTTCCAAGTAAATTTGACTGGAAGCTATCAATGACTTCCATTATTAGTGCAGTTTTATGCAGCCGTATGGACAAACTTCTAAAATACAAAGCTGAAACCTGCTTTATTGCTTGGAAAATTACATTGGCTGGTAATAATTCAGCATTTTACATTCAGTTTCATATCAAGTACTGATATATCATACATAGTACCAGAATAATGAAAAACCCATATTTGTATGCCAACATGTCCTCTTGTTAGGTTTTTGGCAACTAGCATGTAAACAAAAGAAGTGCCCACACATTTGGCAACTTTTCCAAGTTTCCAAGTAAATTTGACTGGAAGCTATCAATGACATCTAGATATTTTCACCTCCATTTTTATCTTCTCTGTTTCAAATGCTCAACATGTTGAAAAAACAACTCTTTACCTTTACTCTATCAATCTCATTACCAACATTGAGATGTGACCACTACTAGCGACCTTCTAGTAAAGTGCAATGAATTATACACATACACCGATACACATGCATGCACATGCACACATACATCTATATATGTATGCATATATACATGTGTATAGGTATATGTATGTGTGTGTATGTAAATGAGTTAGACTACACATTTTATATAAATGCTTCCATAAGGAGTTAATGATTTTAAAATAAATGATAAGCGACCATTTAAACTGAAGATCCAAATTGTTGAACATGACTTATACTACAAAAAATATATATAAAAAATAAAATTTATATATGTTGGTGGTGTTTTAACCTATACATCAAGTTATAAAAATGAATAATATCAATTGCACTAGAATGATAAAAACACAATAAGACACATAAATTGAAAATTTATTTCATAGATCATGATTTATACATCTTAAAACATGGATAGATTTAAATTCACTAAGTCTTGATGATTAGATTACAGTAAAATATAGTATTTTTCTATCAAAATTATTCATTTCACCACCTACTTAGAGACCACCAAAACATATCAATTTTAGTTTTCAGGCCTTTCTATAGTATAAATCATGTTCAACCAATTAGATCTTGATTTTGGATAGTTCAACATTGATTTTGGATTGATAACTTTTTTTTCAAAAATTTAACATAAAGTTTACATATATGTAGATATATGTATGTATGTATTTGTTGATATAGTATATAAGTATCTGTATATGATGTGTGTGTGTAGATATATTAGGACATACTTTAGTGTATCTCCACTCAGGTCCAATTAGATCATAATTGGATGATGGGAATCTAAGGTTGATGACTCTGAGTTATTTGATATGATCTACTATTTTTAAATTACATTTACATTAAAAATCATATGATTTTCATATCTCTAATATATAAATTAATTAGTCAAAAATTGAATAGTTTAAATAATATGAAATATTACATGTTTCCTAACAACCCGATGTATAGTCTACGGCCTTGAAATCAAATGATATTTGGTGGATAAGCAATCTAGAGGTAGTAGATCACAGCCAATAGATCACATCTTGTCGGTGTCTATATGTCCATTTCACTTGAATGAAATTCATGTGATACTAGCGATAGCAGCATATGTTAGAAACATCATCTAAGTTTCCACAAAGAGGTTTTGTCACCCAAAAGCATTAACAAAACTAATTTTCATCGTAATTCTCTTCAAAATAAACAGGGTTTATCAAAAGCATAACTACTAACAACTCAATCAAAGAGAAATTAGAGAAGGGGAATCAAAGAATAAGAGAGAAATCAAAGAACGAGCCAAACCGAGCAATCCCATGAACCAGACGGACCCTGCCGCCAGATTCTGACGGTCTTATCGCCGCTGCAGGAAGCCAGCATCGCTGGAATCCCATGGACTCCAGCCGCCGGATTCCACGCCAGGCTCCAGACTCGATCGGTGTGGCCTTCCAGCCTCTGCCTCTCCCTCAGCTCCACGTTCCCCTCCAACAAATCCATCGCCGCCGAGATCACCGGAATTGATCAGTCGCAGCACCCAATTCGATTCGCCCGTGAAAAGAATAGTGACCCCGGGTTTTGATCCCGAGACGTTCCCGAGAGGCTAGGGTTTTTGGAAGCCGGGTCCTCGCCGGGGACCGACTAGAAAGTGAGGCGGAGAATTTCTAGGCTTTCTTCGGTAAGAATAAGTGAGCCCTGACCGAGCTCTTCTAAGCAGAGAAGGTCTTCCGGAATAAATTGCGATGGGGCGATGGGATGATGACGAAAGGAAAGTAAGTTTTACTGGCGGTGTCTTTATCTCGGCCCTGGTTTTCTAGCGGCCATTGCGCCCGTCGTCAAGCGTACGGATGGAGAGGCTATTGGTCGGAGGACCGTGGCTCGCACGTGGCGGTTTTACTGATGATGGATGTGCATGTGGAAATGAAATAGCGCGTGATGTCATGCACTCGTGTTGGTGTGGATGGTCGTACGTGCGTCCGCCAAAGAATGAATTTGATTGGATGCAAAATGTTCAAGTCATGTACATTTACTATTTGCAAGAAAGTAACATAAAATTATGATAGGTTCTACAAAGAATTTGACAAATATTTTTTTTGAAAACTAAAAGCCACTATTTGCAGCGTTTATGTTATTTTTTAACGATAACCAATGCAATCTTAATTTTAATAATTATACCTCTCTTAGAAATAAATAAAATTTCATATATTACAATAAAAAAAAGCATA
This sequence comes from Metroxylon sagu, assembly GCA_017589505.3. Taxonomy (NCBI): domain Eukaryota; kingdom Viridiplantae; phylum Streptophyta; class Magnoliopsida; order Arecales; family Arecaceae; genus Metroxylon; species Metroxylon sagu. The sequence continues at coordinate 363,484 of JACVBY030000560.1, forward strand.
ATAGTGACAAAATCAAGGTTTTCATTGATCAATTTATATTCATTTAAATCGAGTCATCATTCATAAAAATAAAAAATATAAAAACAACTAGGTAACATTAACTGTACCTTATTGAGATCATCCAATCGCTGACCATTCTAGCTATTTTCTTCAATTCATACTTTGTATCTAATGAAAATGACAATCAATTTCATGTCAAAAGAAGAGCTAATCAAAATAGAAGTTTGTCTCAAATTTTTTTTTTTACTGATTACAAAATCAATTGTACAAGCTGCATTCTTGACCCCTTCCCTTCTTTATATTAGGTTCATCTCGAGCAATTTAAGCTAATTGACTTTTGCTTCAACAAAAGAAAAACCTACACCTCTCTAAGTCATTGATTAGGCTACAATCCACTCGGAGGGTATGATGGGCAATTTTTACACAGAGATAGTGCTATGATTTTATCTGTAACGTGGAAGATTGTTAAAACTTTGATAAGATTAAATGCCAAAATTCCTAGAGAGATAGTTTATACATTTGATCATATAATTAAAGAAAAAATTTAGAATAAGATAACAAATTTTAGGCTCATTATATTAGAGAGTGATCTAATTTGTATAAATACTCTTCGAATGTATAAAAGGGCATTTAAGAAGCTTAATGAGAAGATAAAACAATTAGGCAAATTAGAAGGGTCTAAAAATGTAGATGTATAAGAGATGATTGTTATTTTCCTTTACACTCTATCTCATGGCTCCAAAATTAGAGTTGTCCAATTATATTTAAGGAGGTCAAATGAGATAGTAGATATTTCAATACTATATTAAATACCATATTGAGGCTATATGATGTCCTACTAAAGAAGCCCAAGCTAGTTATAAAGACATGTACAGATGAGAAATAAATATGGTTTAAGATGGGTCTGCAATATATTTTATATTTATAATCATTCAATTAACTTTGGTTGATCTAATTTTCATGATTTGGTTAATGTATTGAATTTGTAGAACCGTCTAGGTGCATTGGATGGTGTCTATGTTAAAGTATGGGTCTTCTAGAAGGAAAAACCTAGGAATCAATCAAAGAAGAATAAGATTTCTACTAGTATGCTTGGTGTGTCCTCACAAGACCTTCAATTTATTTATATGTTGCCTAGATGAAAAGGGTTGGTATATGATAATAGAGTCCTTAGAATGTCATTTTTTATAGAAATAGATTAAAAATCCCTCAAGATAATATAGAGTTAAAATTCAAACTACAATCACCATATATTTACACAAGGCAATCAATCAATATATATTTATACTAAGCAATTGTAGCTGACTTTTATATTTTGGATGTATGAAATCCTAAGCTACTAGTACCTTTGTGATGCTAGATGCACAAACTCTATGGAATTCTTTGTTACATTTAGAGGGTAGAGATAGCACTTGAATGAATAGAGACAAGAACATGAACGAATTACCCTTAGGGAGCTCTTTAACATAAGGCATTCAAGGTTAAAATTATAACAAAGAGAGCATTTGGCCTTTTAAAACTAAAGTGGACAATCCTTAGAAGCAATTCTTAGTATCCAATCAAGATGCATAATGTCAGATTATTTTGAAGGCTCAAGGGGCAACCAAGAAGGGGGTGAATTAGGTTCTAAAATTTAAAATTAACTTAAACACAATTTAAAGCAAGATAATTGCAAGTAAGTAAATAGCAAAAAAATAAAAGAGACAAGAGAATTTTATAATAGTTTGGCACTCCTTATCTATATTCACTCCTCAAGTTTCCTATTTAGGTCATATGAAAATATGATAGTTGAACAGTCGGATACCTACCGATCGATCACACAAGCTAAGACCGGTCGATCGCCCTAGCCTGTGCTGATTGACCGCCAAGCCTAAATAAAGAATGGTCAATTTTTGGGTTTTAGGGTTTTTCCAGATTTGATTGATCATTTTAGGATCCAATCAATTGCATATGTTTGGTTTTTGGATTTTTATATTAATTTTACATTAATTATGATGCAAAACCTAATCTAAACTATTTCTTATGTTCATTGAGCCTTGTACACTTAATGTCCTACCTAGTTTAACATATGATTCTTAGAAAAAATAAAATATAAAAATAAACTTCTTTTCTTTGAACCTCGATGCAACAGATGATTCTTTGAATTTGTATTATACGACCTTTAACTCATGTACTAGGATGAGACTCAAGCTTTTGGAAGATCGAGTGCATTTCAAATAAATGCGTCAATTAATTTTGTTTTGCTTCGAATATATTCATTTATTTAAGTCATCATAATTCAAGTATGCTATTAGTAACTTAATCAATATCTTATTATCATCAAAATATCTATTATTAAACCCTAAGGCTCAACATATTTTTGTTTATTGGTTGTTGTACAATCTTATTAGGAGAGAGATGTCTATTAAACATATTGAGTACTTGTTAGGTAAGGAGGAGTTATCCCATGACACTTTCTTATATGAATATCTCAACTATATTGAATATATTTAATCTTCTCAAGTTTAGAATGATTTTAGGGCTATTTTTGTTGCCTAAATGTAAGGTGGGGATGAAAGTTGCCAATGCTCCATTAGAGCAACTGATTTTTTTCAATCTTCCTCTAGACTTCAAGAGAGCATATGTTGTTACACTTTATTTGCTAGATGATTAGACAAATTTTTATAAATATTTTTTCAATTGATATTTGCTTTATATTATACTTATTGCTTTATGTCAGATTTGGTTTGTGTCATTCTCATTAGTTTATATTAGACTTAATATCTATTAGATGCATTAGTTTGGATATAAATGGGGTTGGATATTTTAAATGCTATATATATTCATGTGTTTTAGATATTTTATTTTATTTGTGTATCTTGAATAGCTTCCTTGCATATGGATATGAGTTTCCTACCTAAATACATGGGGTTAATGTTATCTAAGGCCAAGGCCATGAGGAGAATAAAGAAATGAAGTGTCCATGATTCTGGTCCGAGAGAGTTGTACTAGTATTTGACTACTATGATTTTATAGCTAATTACAACTGTCATAGTACTTATGTACTTATATAGGAATGTCAAAAGGAAGAATCTATATCTCTTATGACATGTTTCACAAAAAATATATAAATTGGAAATGTATTTTGTAATGGATGTTAGTAGTTCAATGTAAATTTAAGAGTCTAAAGTATATGAATTTCTTTATTTTTGTTTATCTTTTTCTAGTCAATATTAATCTTGTATCTATTTTGATTATTAATGTTAAAGAAAAGAAAATACTCATGAGTTCATAAACTTGCATCTCAACTCTAAGGGTAACAATAGTATTTTTTACTTACTTTTCCAAGAAAGTAGGTGGCCAATCAAACATGAGACACTTAAAAAACTATGCTTCACATTGCTCTTTTCCATAGCCAACCAAATATAATCCTAGAAACCTACTTTCCAAGAATTCACTTCCTAGGCATATACTTTCTAAGAATCCACTTCCCATGCATGATCTTCTATTTCCCAAATGAAACCTTAAGGGTATGTTATTCTACTCATAGCATTATAGATATTAAATCTTTGTGATAAACTCAATGGTTATCGCAATATTCTTTTGTAGATATTAAATCCTTCAGATAAACTCAATAGGTTATCTTAATCTTCTTAGTTATAAGTTCTATATAATATCTTGATGTTTATAGGTTTAGGGTTAAATATTTTAGGATATTTAGATCAATCATGGAGGTAGAAACATTTGGAAATATGTTAAAATGGGATCATTGCTTAGGTTAGTTCTATTAAACCTAAAAGTGAATAAAAAAAAGACTTTTTATTCTTATAATCATTCAGACATATAAGTTGAGTTTTCAAAATTATTCTAACTAAATGCCTTATGACATCTTAAACAAGTCTTACTGAAGATAATGATATTTGTGTGTAGATAAAATTTTGTCTAACTCCTTTTTTTCCAACAATTGAGAAGTGTTTCTTAATTATCTTAATATATTAATTGTTTTAAACACAAATGTGCCTAGTATTAAACCTCTTTGATTGGTATTTTGGGAATTTTCTGATGCTCAATACTTTTTTTTATTGTTGGAAGCATGTAAAAGATGAGTTCTTAATAAACATAATAAACATTTTTCATAAGCTTTGGCTTTTCTTGGCTATCATTGCGGTATATTTTGAAGCGAGGAACTTAATAAGTAGCCATACTATGTTCTTTGAGCAGTGGTTTGTCAAATTTTTATTTTAAATAGAGGCCCTAAAATACTCTCTCAGCTTCAATAAGTACAATAAGCATTCATGATAAAAAAGTTTATGACAAAAAAGCTTAGGACTTGATATAAAAAACTGCACAAATTATATACTATTATACTACTACTACATATTACTGTTTCCCCTACATAAAGGATTTTATGGCTCTGATACCAACTCTAACCTAGAAGAAAAATCAAAATTCTAAATTCTAAGCTATAACTACTACAATAGTTAATAGTAGGGTAATATATATCATAAAGAAGCATTTAAGCTTAATAGATAATATATAATGATTTGGACGAAGTTTAGATTATAAAAGTTGTCACAATTAGAAATAAGCCACAAAGAAGTTCCTTCACCACTATCCAACTATTGAAATTTAATATTATTCAATTTCAATATATTAAATATATACTAATTTTTAATAAATATATGAGCTAAATTTATTTCTATAATTAAGAAAATAATTATTTATGATATTTTATTATGATGATTCTTATTATAATTTATGTATAATATAATAATAATGACCATAATTATATTATAATAGATATTATATAATAATTAATAATTATTACAAAAATAAATATTAGAAATATGTATTTATGATTATAATAATATATCTAATTATCATAATATGAAAATATTTTGTAGTCACATAATTAGTATGGTAATTATTATTATTAAATAATATAATAATTTGATAATAATGTTAGTTTTTATCATGATTATAAAAATAATATGATAAGTATTATACTATGATAGAAAGAACAAATAGTTAATTGTTTGTAAGGGATAACCATACTAGGTCATTTGCAAGGCTACTATATCTCTTTCAATATCATGCAACCAAATAACTATATCTATATTTTAATTTTTGCTACAAACCAAAAAAATAGTCCTTAAATTGTTAAAACATTGGAAATTTTGAAACTAAATATAAATTTTGATTTATTGCTTCTAATCATAAAGAGAAATCCAACGAAGAATAGTTCTCATTTCTTAATTTTTATTGGCAGCTAAGTCTTTAAAGTAGACTCTTTAGCTTATTAGGACTTTTTGATAATGCTTAAGATTCCCTAGTAGATTTACAAGATAATACTTGATATATGGTTGGCAAACTCAAACTAGATCTTCTATCATGGTGACATGCATCCAACTTGCACACATAATCAGCCATCTTGCCTCACATATAATGATTAGGGAATATCGAGGAGGGAAACTCTATTTCTTGATGCGGCAATTTGTGATGACCCATCAACAACTAGCCCACTCTAAGCAGATTTAGGTTCAGATCATAAATGGGTTTGCTTATTGGGACCCATTTATTAAACTAGGGTTAGGTTTAGGTTTAGTCTTTTGACTCATTTTAACTTACTTTGACATGTTTAATAATTGGATAGATAATGATTTAATCCATTTAAGACCTTTAAATTTGTTTAAAACCCATTTAACATGTTTTAAGTATATTTAACTTGACCTACCTAACTTGTTTAATCTATTTAAACCCATTAATCTATTAAAAACTCACTTAGTCTATTTAACCAATCAACTAGATTCGACCCATTCGATAAATGAGTTATACAAGTTGATTTGAGTTGCTTGTTCACAAAAGAGGTCAATTTTAGATCTAAATTTTTTTATCCATAATAAATAGAACAGGTTCAATTGATAATTGTTGTTGTTGTTGTTGTTTTTATTTATTTATTTATTTATCTTTTATACAATCCATATCTGACTCAACCCAATGCCATGTTTAAGGTCTAAGCTTTATTAAAATTTAATTATACTTCTATGCATTCTTGGTGCTGGTCTACATCATGGCTATCAATATTCATAGTTTTTTTATTATTAGTAGGGCTGCATATAAGTCGGGTTGGGTTAGGTCAAGCTAATCTTGATTCGATTTGATTTCGTATTCGCATTATGATTTTAAACTCAAACCCAATTAGGTCGAGTAGGATTGGGTTCATAGAAAAATGTTATACCAAACGGATCATTCGAATTGGTTCAGGGTCAAGTATGAATCAAATCTAATTCAAAATATTTGGATTCGAAATGGGTTGGATCAAGTCTTATTTCTATTAAAATTAAGCATCTAACTATTGTTTTATAGTTAAAATTTAGTAACTAATAATCAAATATAGATTTATTAAAAAATTTAAATAAAATTAAATAGAACTAACTTAAACTGAAATTTTTATTCAAAAACTTTTAACTCTATCCAAGTAAGTGATTACCCTTAAGTTTATAAATCATGTTTTTTAAATATTTATTAATATAGTTAGGTAGCATTTGGTTTGTAGTAATAAAATATTATCAAAAATCTTTCATTCCTTATAATCTTGTACTTAATAATCAGATTACTTGGAATCCAAAATTACCGTATTGGTTTGCCTTGGTAATATTAACTTAGATTTTCAAGAATGTATGACCATCGCATCTAATTTGTAATAACCAAACATGGTAATTAGATTAACATGTTCATAGATTCTATTTATATTTTGTTATAAATCATATTTATCTTTTAAGTGGCTATCCTTTTTTTAACTAAAATATGAAATGTTTTAGTAAAAAACAAGGATTGTTTGTAAAATCATTTAAGAAATATTATACATTTAAATATTATAAATATTTATTAATATCTTATATACAAATACAAATATTTAATAAAATATTAAATAATATAGTATATTTAATAATATAAATTATTTATTATATTATATATTATATTATTTAAATATAATAATTTATTATACAAGAAGGTCATAGATATTAATAATTTTAAATTTAGTATTTAGACATTACTATATATTTAATATATTATATTATTTATTTATTATTTATTATAAATATAATATTAAATATTTAAATATATAATTAGATTAAATGTTATTAAATATTTATTTGGAAGTCAATAGTGTATTACCGAACTTCAAAAATTTTATAAATCTATCTTTAATATAAGAATTAGATTACCATGGTTTATGATAATTTTAGATTATTAGGAATTTACTATTCAGATTATGATGTCTAATTGCCAAACATGATAATCTGTATGATAATCTCAGATTTACTAAAATAGATTATAATTAACTAAATAACCCCTTAAATATATCATAAATAAGAAATCACCAAAATAAATAATGAAATACATGTATTTAAAATTAAATGAAAATAGATCAAAAAAGATCTAGGCCCTATTTAAGGTAGCTTTTAGCCTTAGCTATGAAGAAATAGATAGCTTAAATAACCAATGGTGAACAATTGTTATTGGTCCCTCCCAGTAGATATCCCAAATAGGCCCCAGTTGTTAAGATAATAATATAAGCAATAAATTTTTAATCTCAAACTAGTTGAAGATGAATTTTTTTTCTCAATTCAGCTCTATTCTGAGTCATATTTTTTTATAAAATATAAAAATTCTAAGTCTTTCTTTGTTACTTTCTCCTATATGATTTTCGATCTACCTTTATCTCTTTTTCTTTTTGCATGTATCAAGTCACTCTTTTGTACAGGTGCATCTCTATATTTACATTGCACATGTCTAAACCATTTATATTATACTTTCCTTAATTTATCCTCGATTGAAGGTACCTTTATCTTTTTATAAATAATTTCATTTCTTATTCTATCTTTTCTTATATTACAACACATCTATCTCAACATTCTCATTTTTGCCATATTCATCTTATGTATACATATTTTTTTAACTACCCAACATTTTGTGTTATAAGTATAGCTGATTTTATGACTATCTTATAAAACTTTTTCTTCAACTTGATAGATACTCTACGATCATATATATTCCAATTATATTTTTTTATTTTATTCAATTTGCTTTAATCCTATCGATAATATCATCCTCAATATTTTCTTTCTTATGAATAATCGATCCTATATACCAAAAATAATCATTTTTAGTAACTTCATGGTTCCCAATTTTTTATTTTACATTCATCTCGATTTCTAAATGTACTAAAATTACATTTCATATATTCTATCTTTATCTTACTTAACTTGAAATCTTTAGATTCTATTACATTTCACTTAGTTCTAACTTAGAATTAACTCTAACCTTAATTTCATCAACTACTATTATATCATCTGCAAATAACATGCATCATGAAAGATTATTATAAATATGTCTAGTAAACTCATCTATAATTAATGCAAAAATATAGAAAATAAGAGCATATTTCTAATGTAAATCTATTGTTATAGAAAATTTGCTAGTATTACTACCAATAATTTTTATACTAATAACTGCTCCATCATACATATTATTTATTATGTTAATATACCTAATGGATTTTTTTTTTTTCTCTAATACCCACTATAATATTTTTTTACAGACCTATCATATATTTCTCTAAATTAATAGAACCATATGAAGATCCTGTTTCTTTTCTCTATACTTTTCCATTAACCTTCTAAGGAGAAAAATAATTTCTATAATTGACCTTTCTAGTATAAAACCAAATTGATTCTTTAATATTTTTATAGTACATCTCAATTTTATTTAATTACTCTCTCCTAAATTTTCATAATATGACTCATGAGTTTAATACCATAATAATTAGAGCAGTTTTGAATATCTCCTTTATTCTTATAAATTAACACTATAATGCTCTTCCTCCATTCATTAGATATCTTTTTTAGTTTTTAAAATATTATTAAATAAATTTATTATCCAAGTTGCTCTTGCATCACATAAATATTTTCAAACTTTTATAAAAATCTTATCAGATCCCATAACTTTTCCAACTTTTATCTTTTTTTTATAGCTTCATTTACTTCAAATATCTTAATTTTACGAGTATACACCATAACTTTATCCTTAATCTCTCTAATTGTTAAGATAAAAATGAGAATCAGTTTAAATAAGAGTTCTTTTGTTATTCATAAAAATAATTTGAATAAAGAAAAATAAGATTTATATAATTAAGATTTATAAGTTTGATCGAATCGAATTGAAAAATACAAAATTCATACTCAACCTGAAATTTAGATCGGATGCAATTTTCAAATCTAACTCAACCTATGTCTTTAAATACGGATTAGATTGAATCTAATCAAGTCAGAATTAATCAGGTCAAAAGTCAACTTGATCCATTTGGAGCCTTAGGTACCAGAAAACTCACACAATTTTTTAATTATTATAAGCATTCAAGTTATTTAAATTATTTTAGTTGATTTGAATGTGATAAATTATAATCAATAACTAAAATAATATTAACATTAGTTTAAACATTCTTTTGTTAAAATCTTCTTTGCAAATCAATAAATATATTTTACATTTTTATATGTGTTCATTATAACCAATAAAAGAAAAAATAAATATTATAAGATTAAATTAGAAGTGTAGGCATCTGAGATTAGGAGTGGCTTCAAGTCGGATAACAATTAGGTCAAAAATTTATCAACATCTAATCTTTTATTAAATAAAAATTGAGATATTAATTTAACTATTTTATTAAACAGATAATTTAGGCTTGAGCGATGTGAGCAATGGATTAAACGGATCAAGACATTTGCAAGCCCTCTCATTCCATGACCAGATCACGTGCATCACACGTGACAAAGTAATGAGGTCCGCCTCGGCGTCTCTTTGGAGAGAGAGGCCGACCCACCGCGGGAGACTCAGTGGCCTACTTTGAGAAGGTACGCGGTCCGAGCGGAGAGAAAAGAAAGAGAAGCGATCGATCCAATGGGTCTCTGGGACGGGCTCTACCGTGTCCTGATGCGCCGGAACTCCGTCTACGTCACCTTCGTCGTAGCCGGCGCCTTCGCCGGAGAACGGGTAGGGTCCTTGCCGATCCGCTCCTCCTTGCCCCATCGATTCGTTAGGGTTGACCTATCTCTCCGTATGGATTATTTTCTCTACGAGTTTGGTTAGGGTTTTCTCGATCGGATCTGATGCAAGAAGTGGATGTGGCCATAAGGAGTTGATTCATGTTTTCCATTACCCAAGAATTTATATTTCTTTTCTTCTCCCCTCTAATTGTTCATGGATTTGCTTTCGATAATTTCTGCAATTCGATTGAAAACATGCGATTGGGTTGATTTATTAGGGACTCCATTTGACTTGACCTACTAAAAAAAATCTCGGAGATTTAGCGCAGTGTGGAGGTTCTTTTTAGAACACTTGCTTTTTATGGCTTAAAACAGCATCTTATATGTGACGATGTACTAAATGTAAAGCAACCTTGCATGGATGTCCCTTTTTTTGAAATAAGTTTTGGTGTGTGTGTGTAGCTTAAAATGAGATATTTACATGTTTAAAAAATGCACATGAAAAATGATTTAGGAGTTGCCACAGTTAGAGAACTCGTGATTTTATCCATCTTCTTGCAATTCAAGAGTTTGATTTTATAAAATAGACATAATTTTTTTAAGAAGTTGTCTCCTGTGCTTTTTTTGATCATTTTATTTTCTCATTATTTATTTCAATTCGACAATGTTTAGCTTGAAACAAGATCTTATGTTTAATGGCTTACTTTGTATAAAGTTAACAAGCATGGGATTTTATAAGCGCATGTGTAGAAATGTCCGATACATAACTTTGGAGAAAAAAAATCATGACTTATGGCGTATGTGAAAGATTCAACGTTTGTAGACATAATGTAGTAAATATCAGTTGAGAAAATTGTGATGCGGTCTGGATTGGAGGAGACCGCAAGTTCCTCTGCATAATATTGCCTTTTATCATTTTGTGATAGAACACACACACACTTTTTTCAAAGAATAAATTATATGTATTTTTTTTAAATCTGAGGTTTTAATTCCTATGAGATAGGATGGTCCTAGTTTTTTCATGAAAAAGGATGTCATGCATTCCAACACTTGAGACAGTGGATGTCTTGTCTTATCATGCTTCATTTCCTAACTTGTTCCATACCAAAACTTGAGATGATGCCTCATCTTGGCACTTGGAATGGTGGGACGTCCCGCTATACCACCGATATTTAAAACCTTGGTTAAAGCTCACTCTTGTTCCCTTTATGGATTTATAATGGCATAAGATGAGCTGCATTAGATATGGATTGAAACATGCCAGGCTAATGGTTTTTGGCAATGTGAAAATGTCCATAGCTTTTCTTTTGCCATTTATTGTTTCTTGACTTGTCAAAGAACCTGTTATTTTGTGTGCAGGGTCAGGTTAGAATTTAGATGATTTATCTTGATTACACATACATTTAGTTTCCAAATGAGAACCTGGTTATTGTTTGTGTCTGACTAATAAATTGGTTCGTTTGCTGCAGGTAGTGGACTATGGTATTCACAAACTATGGGATCACAACAATATTGGGGTATGTCTGAACTATTATTGCTTTTATTTTTTACATTTATAGCTGTGCCACCTCATTGTCATGGGATTATTAAATCTGTAACATTCACTTTGGCTTGCATTTTTGACTACTGTTTCCAAGCAGAGAGAGTGCAAGATATGCTAACTCTCTTGACTTGGGTTTCATATTTGATTTGTTTGTCTGTTGCCAAAAGGTAACACCTGAACCTCATACATGTTGTAGACTAATTAGAATTCGCCACTCAGGCAATTAGTTGCAACTTGCTGCATCACATGAATAACAATTAGAATCTGCTAGTTTAATTCATTATCGTTTACCTGTAAAAACCTTTTTTAAACTAATAATACTCACTGTCATCTTTTCAGTGTTCCCAAATGGAGCAACAAACCTCTAAGAAAAACTTTGTTATGCTTTGCAGTGACAGATTTGTTAATTTCTAGGCATAATATTTCCACCAAATTTCCTCCAAGAGCAGATTCCACTTCAGTTGGGAACTTGTGTTGCAGCAATTCTTAACAACCCTTTAGAAAAGGGAATTGTGCAGAAAAAAGGACACTTTATTTTTCTCTCTGTGTATTTTTTATGTGCGAAATCAGATGATGGACCATTATATCACACACATCAACGTATGTTATGTGTGCAAGCTTATAAATAAATATGCTGTGACTGGTGGTTTGCATCTATCGGGTAAATGTGTGTGCTTCTCTATATGGGGGTAGGTGCATAATGGTCTAGTAAGGTCCAAACCACCAGTTTCTATAAAAATAAATGAAAGGGTTTTGTTATGATACTTTTTGAAGTAGTAAAGAATATTTTGATCATCTAATGCTTCTAACTGGTTGAATTGGTCACCATGTTAACCTCATTCTGGTATGCCAAAGTTGAATCCTTTCCCTTGCGTCTACTATTGTCTTTACGGGGATGTTGTTTGGAAATAGTGATGAGTGATAAACTTTCAAATCTTAAACCCACCTTCACGTGGAAAGGATCGCCTCCCTACCAAGTACTCTTGTTCCACTAGTTATCTTCTTCTCTCCATTGATGGATTTTATGAAATCTTCAAGATCTCCTCTGCCAGTGATGTGGTGTGTTCTCTCTCTATTGCAAGGTTACTGCGACAATAGCATCAAACCTGGGGGATATTATTGCTGAGTAATGAGTGGCCAGACAACTCATGAAGTTTGATTTGTTTTTTTGCACCAGCCATGTGCATAATCTATTAGAACCAGTTATCAATGATACATTTACATATCTTCAAGTAAAATTGGACGATTGATATTTTTAATACTTAAAAAACAAAAAGTACCGTAGCAAACCCTAAATAAAATGTAGTTTCCTGCAAATGCATAAATGTTTTGCAATAGTACTTGCTAGAAGAATGTGAATTTAAATTTTCAATTTTAATTGCTGGAAGAAGGTGAATGTAATTTTTTTTTTTTTTTTTTTTTAGAATGTTAAATAAAGCATAATGACGTCCTTTACAAGCTAGAAATTATGCATGCAAAATTATAGAAAAGATTTTAATGTCCATGTCTGCAGGATGTCTGACATGTAAGAAATTCTAAGCATAAGGATTTATTTCATTTCTGTTATATGTTGTGTACTTTAGTAGCTGTATTTGTAAGTCTTTAGAAGGATGGATAAAATTGTTTTGTGGAGACTCTGATGTCCCAGACTATTGTTGCAGCCGCAATGTGGTATTAGGATCTTGGCTGTTAGGTTTTAGTTGGTGGGTACCTTAGCCTTGAAACCCAATCGTTAAACTAACTAGGAGCTCATTGGGTTTAGGTGCCTGCAACTGTTATTACTTGCTATATATGCTTAGATCTATTTTCAAATGGCTGTTGCTTCCTGTCTTAAAACTCATTACCAGATCTTTGTTGCAGTGTATTTGCTGAAAGTAATTCCCCTTGTAATTAAAATCTTCATGTGGAAAAGACAAGAGCCCCTTCTTTACTGGATATTTAAATGAAGAAAAAAAAACTAAATTGACAATAATGCTTCAGGAAAAAAAGGGGGTAAATATTTGTTAAGGGAAATCCCTTATGCGTGTTATTGGATATTAGGGTGTATGGGAGCTAGTGGGTAGCCACTCTTAGACTAAGTAATTTTAAGAATATGTTTCAAATGGCCTATATTTACTATTTTCACTTTCCAGCTGCTTCTCTTATAGTTTTGAAATTTTTATTCCTTGAAAATCTATGCTTTTGTAAACTTATTGGTTATTGCTAACATGTTTCAAAAAGTATATTGAGTCTCAATATGTTTGGTACAGTATCAGTATGCCTAGTATATTGGTCAATTTAGCATATTGAGATTCAATATACTTTTCGTATCAAGTTTTGGTTCAGTATTGGTATGATACGATATGCCTAGCATGGGGCCGTGCGGACAGGTATGGCATAGCATTATAAAGATATAAAGACTGAATTGTAAATCAATTAGTTAATGAGCCTTGTTAAACCTGTCTGTGTCGTCATCATCCTGTATCCTTCTTCTTTTAGGGGTAAAACAGTAGCTAATAAAAGAGTTATTCACTCAAAAGTAAGAGCAATCTTGGTGTAGATGTTTTGATATTCATTCCCTCTTTAAATGGCAGATTGTCATGTGATGAGCTATGATCCATATTGCTGACTGTAATAATTCCATCTATAATATTTCTAACCTCATTTAAAGTGGAAACTAGCTTCTGTTGTGTTTTCCTTCTGTATCACAAATTTTTAACAGTTTTTGATTCATCTTCATTTGAGGAAAGGCTGAATTCTTGGAAAAACTAAGCAAATAACCATAGGTCTTGCTTACTCTAATTATGTTCATTAATGTGATGGAACCTACACATGCAAATTTGTTGTTGGTGGTTAGTAAATGGAATCTAAGCCATTTGATATGGTCTAGAAGACTTAAAATACCTACTTGCAAAGTCATGTTTTGAGGACCCCTATCCTACACATCAAGTAGCTCCAAAATCAATACATTATATCTTGCACATGCTAAATATGAATAGGTAAGCTTTTTTCCCCTAAAGGTCGGAGGGGAAGGTGTGAGGGGGTTTTACCCAGTGCGTGAAAGCCAGATGATTGGCAGAAAGACAGGTGACAGACTGGCCCCATAGGAGTTGACACTTGACTTAAAATACCTACTTGCAAAGTCATGTTTTGAGGACCCCTATCCTACACATCAAGTAGCTCCAAAATCAATACATTATATCTTGCACATGCTAAATATGAATAGGTAAGCTTTTTTCCCCTAAAGGTCGGAGGGGAAGGTGTGAGGGGGTTTTACCCAGTGCGTGAAAGCCAGATGATTGGCAGAAAGACAGGTGACAGACTGGCCCCATAGGAGTTGACACTTGACAGCATATAATGTTTTAGGAGGAAAAATCTGGGGAGTCTTTTTGAGGGAGGCTCAATTTATAAACAAGAGGTTTCTAAGACATGAGTTTTGTGCATATTCATTTTAGTTCTCTTAGATCATATCCAACATTTAGATTTTCATTTTGGAATTCAAATTACTGATTTTTTCATTTTGGAATTCAAATTACTGATTTTTTCATTTTGGAATTCAAATTACTGATTTTTTCAGTAGCTGTAAATGAACAAGAGGACACTTATAATCTGCCACCTTTGCTATTGACATAAACTAGTGTTGTTCGTGTGAAATGCACATGAGAGGAAACATGGAAGGCTGTGACTCCCCATCTGGTTAAAGATTTTTTCTATTATTTATTTATGGAGATATTCTTCCAGTTCTAGCTAGTGTACATTTTTCGTTCCTTGATCTTAAAGTCAGAGCAAGAACTAATCCAAGAGGTGTCTATATACTAATGGTGGAAATACCAATAGTAGATATGCCCTAATCATGAACTTTTAACCTAAAATATTTAAAAAGATGTTCTATGACTGTAAAAACAAGGAAACTGGATCATATTACTGCAAGAACTCATTGTAATTTTATCATTGCTTAGCAAAATTGTTGGTTCACAATCCATGGTATGATGTTGTTCGGTTAGTCCGTTATTCCTAATGCCTTAAGATTCACTTGATTTACAGAGTGATGGTGAAATTCTTGTTGTTCATGTTCTACTCTTGATTTATATCACTGATAAGGGAAGATTATTTGAAAAATTAAAAGAAAAAATGGCATCTAACCATACCATATTGTGGCCTGAACATATTTTCAGTTGACCCAGTCATTTGTAGTTTTTGTTACCGAGGTGAATATTTTCATGCTAGCTATGCCAGGATTTCTTTAAAGCTCATTCTTGTGAACCTTGTATTTTCTGTCATTGTCCACCTGATAACTTTATTAGTAGAAGAGTGATGGGTGAATATTTTCATACTAGCTATGCCAGGATTTCTTTAAAGCTCATTCTTGTGAACCTTGTATTTTCCGTCATTGTCCACCTGATAACTTTATTAGTAGAAGACTGATGGCCTGCCAACCGTGTTCTTTATCTTTTATTATCTTTTTCTTAAAAAAAAAAAAGAACATGGCAGTGATCTTTATGTTTATTGCAGAAGAAATTTGAGGACATTCCAGTGCTGGGGCAAAGACAGACAGAATGATTTGGTTCTCCGGTGCGACTTTATGAAATTTTTTATATTATTCTGAATGTAGCAGAAGTGGCAAGCATTCTTGTCATAATAAACACTACACAAGATTTGTTTGAGTCAGAGACTCATGCCGTTTTTTTTTTTCTCCATCTGAATGTTGAAATCTAGGTTGAAAAGCAAGGGCGTGACTGAGTTTGCACCTGCACCTGTATGTGCAATTTGATCAAGACAATATTTGCATTCCAAGGAGTCATTTAACTTGAAAATCTGTCACTTTTGCTCAAGTTTCCTTAGCTTGCATAATAATTCCTGGGGAGTAGATGATTTTAACATGGTAATTGTCATGCCTTTTTATCAATGACTCACTATTTTTGTTGCTATGGTCCACATTAAAACAGGAACCATCATCGTCCCTAACTTCCATCTCTCGATGTTCTACAATGATTTTAAAGTGGGGATTCACGGCACGAGTATGGGAAGCAGATCACCAGCCACATCTCCTCCCCGATATCATTAAGAAGAGGATCACCAGCTGTTTTGTTTATTGTATTAGAGCTTAGGTTTATACTACTTTAACCTAAAATGAATTCAAGTAGGTTGAGAAGATATTTAGCTGGGAATATCCCGTAAATTTTATTGTCATATACTGCATCATTTAAACAACTTGGTTAGTTTACCTGTGGTGATTAGAGTGTAGATTGCAAATGCTGGAGGAAAGAGGACATGGTTGTGCTAAGATGTCCACCTGATTTGCTGATAGCTTTACGCGTGGAGTCTGCAAATCAGCAGGTCAGTATGCCAGCCACGCCAGCTAGTAGGAGTTGCGAGCGAGGGGATCAAAAAACTTCGTTAACACCCTTGGGGTAGGGGCGCTGAAGGGCCTAAGGTTTAACCATCAGGAGCCCGTCTAATTGATGCAAGCACTTTTGGAGTAATGTAAGTAATGCAACAGCAAGCACTGGCAGTACTGATATGGAAAGGATGGAGGAAAGGTAGCAGTAGCAGTAATAGCAACAGTGCATGCAGTGGCAATAGCAGTCCTTACAGCAGCAGCAGCAGCAGCAGCAGATGTAGCAGCAGTAGTTTTTGCAGCACATGTAGTAGCACTAGTTTTGGCAGCAACAATTACTTATGCAATAACGAAATGGTAACAACAGATGCAATTGCTACAACAGCAGGGATCCGAGATCTAATGGGCGCTATAAGTAGGTCTCAGAATTTTGAGGGTTTTCCTCGCTAGCTTTCAAGGCTAGCTCCAAAGTTGAAAGTTGGTTGAACAAAGTGGTGAAAGTATTTGAGGCCTTGCAACGTTATGATCAGAAGTTATCTTCGCCCCCTATATATTGCAAGAAAAGGTCCATAGCTGTTGGAAGATAGAGAAAGCGGAGCTAAGCATGTTTGGGAAGGATTTAAGGGAGCTCTTTCATAAAATGTATTTTTCTCAAAGTATCTGCTATCAGAAATGTTAAGAATTTGATAAGTTGAAGTTGCGTTGTATGATGGCTGCACAGTATGCGACCAAGTTTGGAAAAGCTATCCAGCTACACTTGGGGTTGGTGAAAAGGGAAAGGCAATTAGGCCAACATGTTTGAGAGTGGTTTCTGGACTCAAATTAGATGAGTATCCACATCTAAGAAAGTGGTCAATAAGACTTCGGTAATAATAAAAAAAAAGACTTGAAGAAGCTCGGGCAAAAAGGAAAAATAATTTAAAGAAAAGGACTTGGTTGGAAGGATCCTTGACTCAAAATAGAGAGGTATGGAAGCTAGCGCTAAAAAGCCAGCCACTTTTGTTTCAAGGAACCGAACTTAGGCTCATGATGATGTTTGAAGCTCCAAGAGTGGAGGACCACACTACTACTGAAGTTGTAGGTGGCCTATAAGCAACTATTATATATGTGGTCAATTAGGTCACAGGATTGTCTCATACTCTGTTAAGTAGAAAACACGGATGACAAATAGCTCAGTCTGTGCAAGCACTTCCAACGGTTTAGACAGGACTACAACAAGAAGGACCATTGAGGCCTAGGACCTAGGGGTGAGTGCACTAACTCAGCAACAAGGTGCCAACATTTTTGACATTGTGGTAACATGTAATAAATTAAAACAATTATCTATTCTTTTTTTGAATGATTGCCGCATAAGAATTATACATACCTAGTATTGACTAAGAGTAGAGAATTAATAAGGAATTGTGATCTATACAAGTATGATTAGAGTGGTAGACTCGTATCTCATTTAACTCTGTTGTTATTAATTCTTTATATCTATTGGTTTCAATAAAAGAAAGAGTATGATGAGTGTGATGTAATATATATATTGTTAGTGAGTTTAAGCAATGCATTTCTACCTAAAATGTAATACCATCTTAGTGGACCCCTAAGAAATAAATACCAAATTAGCATTTGACCATTTCGATCTCCTTTTGATGGAATTTGGGTAAGAAGATATGAGAAAGAGAGGTGTTGAGGTGGTGTGAAAATGCCGATCACCACTCGACCTTATTCGTTTTGGCTATTTTACCTTTAGTAGGTCTACACTATCATCGCCACCATTGCCACATCTTATACTCTTGTAGTTTTCCTCTTTTCCCTTCTTTTTTTTCTACTACAGATTTGGCCATTAGTTGCTTGCATGCTATTCATGTTGCCACGATCGATAGAGAACTTAAGGTTTGAGCATAGCATTATTAGCTTCTCCATTGTAGTATTCGATTGATAAGTCATCGAATTATGGTTCATAGCTAATGAGAAACTTGACAACCAATCACCATCATGTTGGAGCTTCTCTCTCTCTCTCTCTCCACTCAGGCTCCCTTTATCTTTTCTTTTCATCTCTCTCTGTCTTTCTCTCTTATTTGGATCTTCAACTTTTACTATAAGTTTAAGAGCTCATCCTCCTCCAATTAGAAAGTACCACACCTGAATGAAAATATTATGCATAAGTCAGATTAAATTAGAGGAATTATTTCATGACTCAAATACCCAATAAAAAAGAGATAAAAGAAAGAAAGGACAAACACAATTACTCATAATCTGATTTTTTTGTTGAAGTAATGCTTTAGACATGATGAAAAGCATGTGAGAAAGCTTTTTTGCTTGAGTTATATTAAATCTATGGCTTGATTTGAGTGTTATTTGTTTGATGAAAAGCATGTGAGAAAGTTGATACGATCTCCTTATGTTTCATTTCACTAAAGTTTTTTTTATATATATTTTCTTGGATTGGAAAAAGAAAAAAATGCTTAAGAAGAGCCCACAAACCTTTGCTGGTGAATCATCACAAGATGAGAAGAAAAAAGAAGACTATTTGGAATGAGAAAATGTAAGAGTTATTTATTGATATATGCATTAGCAAAGTTAAAGCTAGCAATTATTTAGAAATGCATTAGAATAGGTTGGATGAGACAATGTGATTAAAAAGTTTAATGAGATGTTAGGAATCAATATGACCGTAAATAATTTAAAAATAAATGGGATAGTTTAAACTATGAAAGCAAATTAGAGCTTTTAGATAAGATTATTGGAAAAGAAAACCATACTTAGCTAGGATGTTGTAAACAAAATAATAGATGCACGTACCGTGGGATAAAATATTATAGGTACAAATAATATTACTTTGATATTTCTAATAATTTATATACTATGATTCCAAATTTGTTATTAATATTTTTTTATCTTTAAAATGCAGGAGATTTTTTATGAAGCAAAATTTTAAAAACATGGTTTGCAACATGCAATGAAGTGATTGATTGTTTAAAGATATTAGTGGCACTGAAGAGGGAGCTTTTTAATTGCCCTCTTAGTCTTTTAGTCTTGTAGGGGGAGAGGAATTAGGGTTAAAACTTTTTAATTGCCCTCAAAAATAATTAACGGGATCGGTGATCAAATTAGGGTAATTTAGCCTTTTGAGCCAATAACGTGGCAGGATTGAATGGATGGCTGTGCCAGCTTGATATAGAAAAATATTATTTTTAATGATTAATTAAAAACTTTAGAAGTTTTGGGGTTAAAATATCAGTCGAGCAAAGTTGGAGGGATCTAACTGCATCTTAAGCTGTGACGGCTGTGTGCTGGAGGCTCACCACAACGACGCCTTCTCCTCTTCAGGATCAAGTTATATAAATCGGCGAGGTCTTGGATTCTAGGGTTTCAGTTCTCCCGCCGTCTTCTTCCTCTTCTCGGTAGGTCTCCTTCGGCTTCCGCCTCCCCAAACCCTTTCGTTTCCTCTAGAGTACTCGAATCTAGAAACCCTATAAGTTCGTTTCCCGGATTTCATCTTTTCTGTGATTTATCTTGATTATTTTTTTTTTTAAAAAGTAAATTTGGTGGATGATTTATATGTGATGGGCCTTCAGTTTCTCAAAAGCTGATCTCTTTATTTGAAGGAAGGAGCGTAGAAGCGGAAGCAACAGAAATCCGTCGGAAAAATGAGGTATTGGTTCTTTGGTCTTATTACTAACTTTTTTCTACGATTTATCCTTGGTTTTAGCATGTCGTTTGTTATTACTGTGTTCTATCATTGAGGTATATCGTAATAGGGGGCAGTGTAATTCAACCATCTTTTCCAACATGAGCGGCGGTATTTGGTTGATCATTTGTTCATTTTTTGCGACTGGAGCACTTTATTTATTCTTTATGCTTTTTTAATTGATTCAGATTCATGAACTGGTTTCAGCTATTTTAACGCTTTTTTAAGTGAGATATACCATTCTTTTCATAGAAAAAAATGATTTCTTTTTTTATTATTATCTGGTTGGGGAATCACATGTGTTTTTTATTATGATGTAATGCAAAAGCTCTGTTGGTTCTGAAGCATTTTATAGATCTCAACTTCGGTAGTGATTTTACCGGTGCATATTTTTGCATGTATGATTTATTGATGATGCAATATTTGCATGTATGATTTATTGATGGTGCAATATTTTCTGTGAATTGTTATCTCACATTTGCAATACCTGCAATGAACTATGATGATAAATAACTAAACTCTGGCTCTGATGTATGAACCATTTTCTGGCGTCCATCTGCACCAAGAAGACACGTTGTGTTTGAAACTTCTCCCAAATGTTCACAGCTTCTGCCCCTTGTAGCTCTTTCTATTTCCTCTTGTTGAGCAACGGCGTTATTTCCTTTCCCTGTTGTTGCTGGGTTCTTTTGTTGAGAAATGGCCTTAATTCCTTTCCCCCTGGGTGTTCTCAAGCCTTTGTTGCACATGCACAAATTCCATTTTTATGAATAATTTATCTCTTTGTCAGTATTTGGTGTAATTCCCGCATACCCATTTCTCCTTTGTACTGGCCGCATCTCTTACGTTATTTTGTTAATTGACTTTCCAAACAAATTCCATTTTTATGAATAATTTATCTCTTTGTCAGTATTATCTCTTTGTCAGTATTTGGTGTAATTCCCGTATACCCATTTCTCCTTTATACTGGCTGCACCTCTTACCTTATTTTGTTACTTGACTTTCCAAACCACGCGGCATCTTGTGCCTCATTGTTTTGTTTTATAAAAATTTCTCTTGTATGATTGGTTTATTTAAACATCAATAATTCATAATTATGATGGAATGATCATAAGTAGCTCAGAATTTTTTGAGCAGAAAACACAATAATGGAATATACAATCTGACTATCTATTCTCTCCACTGCTTCCACAGCAAGTTACAGAGTGATGTTTTGAGGGAAGCAATCACTCAGCTGGTAGGTGACTCTCGGGAGAAGAAGCGCAATTTCACTGAAACCATTGAGCTGCAGATTGGCCTGAAAAACTATGACCCCCAAAAGGACAAGCGTTTCAGTGGATCTGTCAAGTTGCCTCATATCCCTCGTCCAAAAATGAAGGTTTGCATGCTTGGTGATGCTCAGCATGTTGAGGAGGTAAAATATATTGATGCTTGTATGTAGAAGTTTATAGAATTATGAACTAGTTATATGAGGTTATTTAAAGGAAATTATTTTAAATTGTCTGTGCCCCATGTGAATTTTGATTTATGTATTTCACTTTAGTTATCAATTATGCTCAGTGGCAAAGCTTGTTTTATAACTGATTTTCGTTCTTTCTGACTTTGCAAACTATATCTGTAATATATCTGTTCATCCCAATGTGCCAAAGAATGAAAACATATGGCGGCTCATGTTTTCATTAACTTCAATTTGCAACAATGACAAAGACAAGGGCTTGACTATCATGTTTTCATTAACTTCAATTTGTCTTCTGCAGGCAGAGAAAATAGGGCTTGACTATATGGATGTTGAAGCACTAAAAAAAATGAACAAAAACAAGAAGCTGGTCAAAAAACTTGCTAAGAAGTACCATGCTTTCCTGGCATCAGAGGCGATCATTAAGCAGATTCCTCGTCTTCTTGGTCCTGGTCTCAACAAAGCAGGCAAGCACTTCCATTCTTTTCTATGTTAGAGTTTTGCTGGAAGCATTTTGTCATCTGTTGACCTTGAATGCTAATGCCTGAAAAATAATAAATTTCATATACGAAATAATTATTCTTTATTTCCTTTCTTTTTTTTTTTATTAAAAAAAAATCTCAGCCTACAAATTTGCTACATCCTCTAGAAGATTAATTTATGGAGCTAACTTAGGTGAAAGATAACTGTCGGTTATTCTAGAATTT
Source organism: Metroxylon sagu (assembly GCA_017589505.3). Classification (NCBI taxonomy): domain Eukaryota; kingdom Viridiplantae; phylum Streptophyta; class Magnoliopsida; order Arecales; family Arecaceae; genus Metroxylon; species Metroxylon sagu. Next base: position 386,208 of record JACVBY030000560.1, read on the forward strand.
GGGAGCAAAGGATGAAAAATATTATTTTCTTTGGGCACCACTACCATTGATATGATATAATATTATGTCCATTTGTCTGTCTCTTTGTATGAGATATATGGACTTCTGTTGGGTGGGCACATATATCAGTCTGGCTAGTAATTTTTATGAGATATATTTTCCATTTTTACATGCTTGTAAACTTTTTGCCTAATGAAAAGTTGTACTAACATTTTTTTGCTAGTTGGTGTGCAATCAATGTATAAAATTGACTGGCAAATCCTTGCCAAGTCCTCATCTAAGGATTAAATGGAAAAGAGGCATGAGAAGCAGCAGCCTTCATGTACTACTTAATATTAGTAGTCAATTCCCTGGAGTTGGTAAATTGTAATCTTTACTATGGACTTGATTGTTCTACTTCTATATCAAAGATCATGATATCATGTAATTTACCATATTCATATACACTTTGTGCTTTTTCACAAAATTCTTTCTAAATTATCCTTCCTTTCAAAAATTAAGCACTGTGTTTATCCAGCCACCTGAAGCATGAATAAATTAATGGACCCTTTTATTTTGTGATTTCTTATGTATTAACGTACCATGCATTATTAACTTATGGTGCAATTATTTCTCATATGCTTTCTTGACATTCTCTCATGCAGGGAAGTTTCCTACATTGGTGACTCATCAGGAATCCCTGGAGTCCAAAGTTAATGAGACAAAAGCAATGGTCAAATTTCAGCTCAAGAAAGTTTTGTGTATGGGTGTTGCTGTGGGTAACTGTGCAATGGAGGAGAAGCAGATCTTTCAGAATGTGCAACTCAGTGTTAACTTTCTTGTGTCATTGTTGAAGAAAAATTGGCAAAATGTAGGTTCTCCATCATATATCTTTGTTGATTTCCTTGTTACAAGATTGCTTACTTTTTTGCATGTGTTCTTTTTCAACTTCTGTTTGAAAAAGTTTTGACGCAACACTCCTATCCTGATACAGAAAAATTTACATGTTAGTGTTATATCTAACATATTTACATATTCTGATGTCCCTTGCGCCTGGATTTACAATTAATTGATTATTAGAGTTGTTTAGCTTAAACTTCTGCTATATTGTGAAATAGATAAACCATGAAACTATTTAAATGCACTGATTTTCTTGAACATGGATGTGGTTTAACTTGATAGCCTCTAGCTTTGTACATTCAAGTCTAGCATGGCTTTAAAGACGATCCACTTGCCTGGCAGTCTTGATGGCTGCAAGATCCAGAATATATGTAACCTAGGGTGAAGATCTTCACATCTGTAGACCAGGGCATGCTATTTGGATGTTGCAGCCATCAAGACTTTCTTAGTAGTATTCTTTATTTTGGTTCCATTTCAAGCATTTCTTGTTTACTATTATTTTATGACATGAGTTTGTGTAGAATTGTGCAATTGATTTAGCGTTCTGTTTTCGGGATTGTTAACTTGTTTTGCTAGTTTGCTGTGTTGTGCAGTTCTCTGACGTTTGTCACTCCATGATTTCAGGTGAGGTGCTTGTACCTGAAGAGCACCATGGGGAAGCCATACCGAGTATTCTAGGCAGTTCTTTGGCTAGTCTGGTAACTGGGAGACAAGTTCTAGAGTATTACTTGGTTATCATCTTGTTTGTTCAGGTCTTGTTATCAACATCAATTTGTTTCTAATCCAAAATTTTGTTCCTTCTGGCGCTATCGAGATTATGGTGGTTGATAGCTTTTAAGACTTATGGAATGCATTCTTATTAATTTCAGTTCATTGGTTTTGATGTAAGAAGATCAAAACGAAAGAATGCTTTTTTTCTTACTATGCTGGTGTAGTTTTGCCATGAGTATGTTGGTACCTGTTGCAGTGTTGACATCAATGTTTTCATGGTTTATCTTGGATTACCAACGGAGTGGGTGGTTTGAGTTGTGTGGAGCGGGAGGGCTGGTCTATACTTTCTAGAGGAGAGTCTCGCTTGGTCCACCATAACGACGACATCAATGTGGTTAATCCTTGTTTGCTACTCCAGCACCTGGTGAAGAATGAAGAGCTCATGTTTGGTGAAGAAAGAAGATAAAAAAAAGAGTGTAAGCAGGTAGAATCGATTAAAAATGGTCTGAATACGAAGAGAAATGATGCGCTAGAATCTGAATGGCCGCGTTTTATTTTGTGAATAAATAAAGAAAAGGGTTAATCGCGCCAGGTTTTGCTGACTTGGCTTCAAATGGATTTTTTTAATAATATCTTTTTAAAACAAGGAATTAATCTGTAAAGGAAGGGTTTATTTCAGTTAATAATTCATCCTAATCGCCAGCCATTACCCATTCTTAATTTTGATAAGGGACCAATCAGGGATTAAGGCACAACCGGCTTCAATTTCAGCCATTATTCAGCTCTAAAATAGAGATTTTAAGATAGGGCTCTTCAAAACTATCAATCCCGGCAGCCATTAGTGCTTCGCCCCATAAATCAAGGACCCTAGGATGGTTGAAACGGGGAAAAGAAGAGGAAAGGGAGCTTACTGGCATTGGATCGTACTGGACAAAGGAAGAAGACAATGAACCCTTCCATGATTTTTCTGGCTTTTTTCGAAGCCCACACTTGATAGACTTTTGGATTGGGAGAGAGGAGTTGGGGATGACTATAGACAAAGAGGGAGGCTTCGGATAAGCTCTTCCATACCTTCTTCATTCCAAAGAGTAGAATCCAAATAGGACTCATCTTCTTCGATGAGTTCCGTTCAGGACCCTTCCATGCTTCAGCTCTATTTTTTTCAAAATGCGATCTCGGCTGCTCAAAGGTGCTGAACTGAATTCAAGATTAGGTGAGCCCAAAAGGGTTGGGTCTCACAACCTTCCTCTCCAGCATCTTTCCATATGTTGTCGGTATGCACGGCCATTGTGACCTTCCTCCTTATGGTAGAGGCTACATCTCATTTTCGTACCACTCTCCTTTCAATTCATTTCATTATGAATACAGCTAAACTTTGGCCAACTTTTGAGTTGAAAGTATCATCTATCTGATTGTAGAGTTGGGCAAATAGGCTCCTCTCAGTAAGCCTGATGACTAAGGGTATGAAAAGCCCATTATAACATACACAAATCATATCTAATCTATAACAAGCATCCGTAAATTGAAAACAGTCAAGGGACATGGATAAGCATGCTACCATGACATGCAAGTAAGAAAATTTCATGGCTTCAAACTTTCTACATGTTTAGCTACACTTGCTAGATTTCACAATCTGTTTGTTTCCTCCCTGATTGTTAAGGTTACCATGTATGGTTTCCACTGCAAATGCTCAGACAATCTATCAAATGACGTGACACGATATGAACCGACCTTTTTATGCTTTATTATTTGATTGGTTAGGTATTTTATGCAAACATTTTTTTGCTCCATCAAAATTATGGCATTTCTTTTATATTTGTAAAAGCACTTTATGAGACAAATGAAGGTACATTGTACCAAAGCTGAAACGGAAAGCTTTCGAATTCCTTTAAGAATATTGAATACTATTGATGCATTCTAATAAATTAGTTATCCTGTGCTCGTAACGGTAGCCACCATCTAAAGCTTGGGTCCACTAATCTTAAAGAATAGCTTCATATCACTGTACCGCATTTGAATCAATCTTAGGGATATTATTTATTGTGTTTTCGAACTAGCATCGTTGGTATTAACAACCTATACATTGACACAAGTTTATACTAAGAAATAATTTCAAAGATGTCAAAAGATAGGTGAGTTATGCAAATTATAGTCACTGACATAATACACCATTGTTTTCAACCTTGGATTGTTGAATTTTTGATTAAAATTGCTTACAACATGGTGCGAACAAAAATAATGGTTAGCATGAAGAGGCTACCACCCAAGAGTTACATCCCTTATAGCCTCTATGATATCCTTATGATGATTCGATATAAGGCAAATACTTGGCCTCTTTGTGATATGTACCCTAATATAAGCTAGAAACCACGACCAACTACTTGCAGTTTTCTTCTTTACTATAGCAAATGCAATGAAAAATATTTGATTATTTTCATCAACTGAAATGGTAATCAATAATGCCCCCTGATACTTGCCATAAAGAAAAATACCATCTTCCTAAATTACAGGCCTGCAATAGTTGAAGCCATCAATGCATGGCTTGAATGCCTAGAAGAAATGGTAGAAGACCTCACATAGCTAGTCATTGTAGGTGACACTTGTCTCATGTGTCTTCCACATGACTTGTGAACTAGGGTTGGATGTCTATATATCAAGCATCCATTTGGATACTAATATTTAGGAGTCATTCCAGTCATCAAATTTCACAATTGCCTTTTGCTTAAAATCTCATACTTTTCTTTATGACACTGTATAAGTATAGTAACACCGTACTCCTCCACGATAATAGTGATGGGAATAGATAGATCAGCACACATACTATGCTTAAGATAGTACTGACAATTATATTAGAATCCAACTAATGGTGGTCTTGGGATATTCAGGGATAAACGCAAGTATAGAGACCCTTGTAGTATGTAATCTTTCACAACCCACAACTCTTTTTCTTATATGTACGCAATCTCTATGGACATCCATCTATGTGATGCCTATATTTCATAGTCCAAAATGTCTTTTGTGACTCCTCCATTAGGAATTCTTGATGCCTCAATAAAGAATATAGCTTTATAGCTGTCTATATATCATCCTTAGAGGCAAATAACAGTCTTTGATATAGCTCTCGCAACTCATTCCAACTTGTGGACTTTAAAATTGATGACTTATGTGGGACATCAAGTACCTTCTAGTTCAATTTAGAAAAATGGATGGAAGGAGGCACATATATCTGTGGTTTACTAGGATAAGTAGCTATATCGCATTGCTCCAAATCATGGTCAAATCATCTTCTGTTTCCCACTCAATTTTTAATATGAACTCAATTTTTATACTCACTTAGGTAAACCCTTCAAGGGTAATTTGTGACTAAGAGTCCTAAACAACTTGCCATTCAATTCATTCAGAGTTAACTTCTTTCTAATTGTCACAGTCAAGAGCACTTTACCATAGGAATACAATCCGAAAATACCCTGCAAAATATAAAAATTTATTTAGTACTCTTCTATTATTATCCATTGAACTTCATTCATGGAATTAGTCCTATTCTCCTGGGTAATTGAATAACCTGCTAAAGCGCTAGTCTTTTTTATAAGTGGATTCGCAACATTATTTTGAGATCAAAGCATGATTGAGGTAGCATATATATATATATATATATATATATATATATATATATATATATTGCATACACTAATGGCTATTAACTCTCCTAAAAAACTACGTATTAGGTGGCCTTTGGGAGAGACTTTCTAGGCTTAAGCCATGAGAAAAAAAAGAGAGGAGAGAATTAATAATATCCATGTCATGGAACACAAGGAGAACTTCCTAAATCAACAAAAAAAATACTTTCCACTCTAAGGATGTTGGAAAATAAATTAAAGCATCAAATTAGTAGAAGAATAATAGAGCAAATAAGGATAAAAAATTAATCAAAACAATTAGTTTATGATAGATTATAGATTGAAGCATGTCGAAGCGCTCTTTAGAGAGAAAATGCTCCCATTACACTATACTAGGACGAATCTTTATACCTCTCCTAAGTTATGACAATTCATTGCACTCTTTGTGTGTAGCTAAGAGAATTCCTGAACCAATTATCATCCAATATGCTCACAAGAATATCCAATGATAAAACTTTGCATAGAATAGAGCTAAACATGTTATGTAACCCTTTCACATGCCTCAGCAATTATAACCCTAGGCAGAGGCTGTCAGAGAATTTTGATCAAGCATTGTGAACTGATGTTCCTAGAGTGCCTGAAAATGGTATGAAATTGTTGGAAATACCTTGGAGCACTTGTCTTGGCACTTTTCAGAATGAGAGTGAATACATTTGAAGGAGCAAAAGTCTTTGGTCCCATGACAAATTTGGAAGGATAAATCAATATTGGAGAATTCTAGGAGACAAAAGCGGCTATATGTTTTATAATGATTCAATTTTATTTGTGATACATAGCACCACTGTTCTCAATGACAGTGCTAATGCACATATTAGCGAAATAGCTTAAGCTCATAGTTTTATCTAATACAAAGGATGAAGTGCTTTTCGTTCAACTGGGGACAAAACTCAATAGTAAGAGTACCAGACAATTAAATCCCTGCAAAGATGGGTCTGTAGATGTATTACACTTGCTTATGATTAGATAGCATACTATTGAGGAACGGGACGCCACTGTTCATGCCATTATCTTCTTCTGCAGCATGAATGCAATTGTTTAGATGTCAAAAATCTTCTGGTTACTATCTAGCTGGTAATTAATCCTAGCAGCTGGCAGTCTTGAGAAAAATAAACTGCTAGATACTGGGTTTAATTACCAGCTCAACAGTAGCCAGCAGTTAATAAATCAATTCACAAAGTTTTGAGAAAAATAAACCGCTGGATATTAGGTTTAATTACTAGCTCAACAGAAGCTAGTAGTTAATAAATCAGTTCATGAATTTTTACTAAGTTCCTATATATATTGGAAACAGGGCTTCTTGGTTGATGAATTTTCTTTAAAGCCAATAATTCGCTCTATGTTTGCATGTTAGCGGAAGGCAGAGAAGCCGCCAATTTGGGATGCTGCAGCTCTTAAGTTTAATCCTTAATGGCATCAAAGGGAGTATTTTGGATCAGATACTAATTTGAAGAACCATTTTAAGATATTCTTTTATAACTTTTGCAATACTCTCCCTCTCACTCTCACACACATATTGATTTGTGGCAAAGCTATCATTTACATCTGTTCTATTTGTCCAAGAAAATAATACATGTTCTGAATTGGATTTAACAATACTATAATACATGACTGTAATATTCACAAGTCTGAATATTAAAACAACCTAAAATAAAGATTTAAAAATCAAGATGACAGCATACTTCTAATTATGGCAATGTAATTCATGACCGGCCATCTGTGCCACACCAACGTATACATCTGTTTCATATCCCAGAGAATGACAATAAGATTGGAAACTAATATTTTTAGATAAAAGAATTAGATCATGAATGTCTCCATATATTTGTTAGATTTAATCTTATATATTTTCAATTCATTAGAGGATGATTGGATATATTTTAATCAAAACCAGCAGCCTATCTACTGCAACCTCTTGTTTAACAAGGTTGAAAACTAGTAATTTTGGTTTGTCGTGATGAATGCATGAGCTAAACTAGCTCATAATTGTCTCCACCTATTTGTTAGATTCAATCCCTATGCATTCTCAATTCAGTGGAGAATGCTTTGATAAAATTAACCGCATATCCTGCAACCTCTAGTTGTTTACTCCTAAAATTCAATTAATGCCCTGCAATGGATGCTGATATCACTTTTTGTGAAGTTGCTTTTCTGTAACATCTGAATCAATCAATACTCCATTCATCTACTAATGATATTTCCTAAATACTTGCATCAATATGAGCAAACTTCATTTTATAATTTGCTTTTGGCTATTTGATTTCATTCAGATATATTTAGGATTTAGCTTGAATTCATTTTTTTCAGTTGGAATGTTTTCTTTTAATGTTTTTTATCTGTGATTTGGTTGGAGCTTCTTACTGGATTGGGATGTCTTTTTTTTTCATCAAGTTTCCTTATTGAAATTTACCTAAAAATTAATTTTCTATTCTATAAAAAGGGGGTTTGCCAAGATTTTTTGAAGGGTGAGTAACTTTGAGTAAAAGCAACTGTATGTGAGATATGTGAAAATTATGCATGAGTTGATGGGCTATATCAGTTTCAGATTTGTTAAGTGTGAGGGTTTTTTAAGATTGTAATAGTGTTTATTGATTGTGAATTATTGTAGAGTAGGCATTTGGCCGAACTATTATGTTAAAAAGTTAGATATGAAATTTCTTGTTAAGGGAGGAGTATCACTGGGCTTCTTCATGGTTAGCAGATAGAAAAGCCACCTTTACCAAAGAACAGCCAAAAAAAAAAAAAGGCAACAAGCTCAAACTAAGACAAATTATTTAATGGATGGTTGCAGGTAAAGTTATCCGAAGCATGATGGAATTGAATATTACTGGGATCAGCACTATATGGTGGAAAATGCCGTGGACGTTGGATCAAAGCCATCTAATTGGGTCATCACAAAAGCCAAGTTCATGCATCTTTTTATAAGCTAGAAGTCACATTAGGGACAGATTTGCACGCAAGCCACGGCAAAAGATGCGTGCATCCACAGGCACAAACGAAATCCGTGAATGGCTGGCAACAAACTACAGTCTCCACTTCTTCGCTATAAAAGAGAGACGGTTTCAAGGCCCAGTTGATCACAGAGAACACCCAACACCCAATCTTTCTTCTCTTCTATAGGGAATTAAAAACAGAGAGAGTGAAGAGTGGTAGCCTATTAATTTGATATGGCAAGGGCCTCAGCATTGCTATTTGGCTTGTTCATTTGTGCACTCATTGTAAGGTTGCATGCTGGAGGCATCGCAATCTACTGGGGCCAAAATGGCAATGAGGGATCCCTGGCAGAAACGTGTGCAACAGGGAACTACAAGTTTGTAAACATAGCATTCCTCCCCACATTTGGCAATGGCCAAACTCCCATGATCAACCTTGCTGGCCACTGCGACCCTTCCACCAATGGCTGCACCGGCTTAAGCGACGATATCAGATCATGCCGGAGCCGTGGTGTCAAGGTGATGCTCTCCATTGGAGGTGGCGCAGGAAGCTACTATCTAGCCTCCTCTGAGGATGCCAAACAAGTTGCAACGTACCTTTGGAACAACTTCTTGGGCGGCTCTTCTTCGTCTCGCCCTCTTGGGAGTGCAGTTTTAGATGGCATAGACTTCGACATCGAGGGAGGCACAACCCAGCACTGGGATGATCTTGCAAGGTACCTTAAGGCTTACAGCAAGCCTGGGAAGAAAGTTTATTTGACTGCAGCTCCCCAGTGTCCCTTTCCTGATGCTTGGGTTGGTGGTGCACTTAACACTGGTCTTTTTGATTATGTCTGGGTTCAATTCTACAACAATCCACCTTGCCAGTACTCCTCAGGGAACGTTGGCAATCTCGACGATGCATGGAAACAATGGCTAACAATTCCTGCCCAGAAAATTTTCCTTGGACTTCCTGCAGCTCCTCAGGCGGCTGGTAGTGGATTTATTCCTGCCAGTGAGCTCACATCTAAAGTGCTTCCAACCATCAAGAATTCAAATAAGTATGGGGGGATCATGTTATGGTCTAAATACTATGATGATCTCACTGGGTACAGTTCTTCGGTTAAGAATCAAGTGTGATAGACTCCAAGCTCTTGTCCTTGCTATTGTGAAAGTAACCTATATATGTGAACACTTATGGTGTGTAACTCCGATGATCTCATGTTTGATCTGTAGCTTCTGAATGAAAGAGTTGTATTGGAACTTCCATTTGCAAGTTGTCTTTGTATACAATGGTTTTCTATTGATAAATTGTTCTGCCAGGGATGATGCATTTAGATCACCACCCCTTCATATAAGTTATTTTAGTGTAAGTTTCATTGAAGTTAAAGAAATTTGTTGTTAGACAACTGTAACACTCATCCACCAAAAGTAAAGATTGAACGTGAGGAACATCCCACCTGAGGTTCTAATTCTAATATCTGGACAGACTTTGTGCATAAAACATAATTGATGTAAATATTTTGGAGAATTGAGAGCCGAGCTTGAAATCGGCAAGGCACTGAATTATTTTGTCAAGATGCTAATATAAAGAAGCCCTTGGTGAATCTTTCTTTGTTGCCTTTTACCTAAAATTAGCTTCAACTCAAATTGTTCATTATCATACACCTAATGGTTACAGTTTAATACATTGACATGTAGAAAAAAAAATTATTAAACCTGATTGTTAAGAATGCATGAACAGCCGATTCAGAGAATTGCTGTTGCATATGCATCAACCACAGCAATCTTTGAATTATTGAAGCTTCTTTGATCAAAAAATTATCCTATTTCAGGAAATTCTTTGTTCAACTTATTAATTGGTTCATCTGAATTTAGCCCTGGATTTTTTTATTTTTATTTTATTTTTTTTCTGAGAAAAGATTTAGTCTTGGATGTTGGTGACTTTTAATTGAATTGTTTACAGAAACTCCCTTAAACTTACCCAAGTGATAATTATATTAATATATAATATTTCTATCTTAACAGGTAGAGCTCTGCCAAACTCCCTATCCATGCATCTGAATGGACTTATCCAAAAAATAAAGGTTCTCTCCTAATTTTAAACACCATTGGTGAACCAATTGTCTTGATCTGTTTCATTTGTCCACATATGCAACTCCGAATATTAAAATGGTATGAGTTAAAATATGACATTATTACTAATCAAACCATCAGCAGTTCAACTTCTAGAACTCCCATCACCATGACCACCACCAAATAAAAAGAACAAGCCTACAAATGTCTTCATCCTCAAGTTGATCCTAATTTAATTCACAAAATGATAAGTATGTTTGTTGCCAATCAGAGTATGCCTTCATTTCATATCTGCAGCTTTAATCAGTACATCCTAACCAAATTTCCACCAGTTATATTGGCAAAATTGCAAGTGCTGACTTCATGGCCTTCCAAAGAACCAACTACTATTTTTGATGAAATGTAATCTGAATTTATTTTAATTACTCAATATACTTGAAAGGACATCGTTCAATGAAAAGCTAGCATTGCGTATCTGGTAGCTATCTAATCTTCATCATCTAGATGTTGCAGACTGATCAAAACATGAGAACACCGTGATCAAATCTTCATCAAATTTTAGAGAGATTTCTCAAATAACCCTAATCAGACAAATGATTAGGAGAGATAATAGAAAGAAGATTAGAGAACAGTAAGACCAATGAAGAGCATAGTAGAAGGTGTGAATCTGTTTATAACTATTCAAATGAAAAAAAAGAATGCTGTTTCTGTAGAAATAAAGTAATCCAGATAAATGAATATTAAATTATGAGCCATCTCTACTTCATGCTACCATAATTAAGTAATAATGTTGGGGATTGCTTGGCGTATAGGCCAGGGCACAAGTTGTATTTGTATCAGTGGCCAGCACAAACTAGAACCAAAATGGGACTTTTACCAAACCTATATTCCATCAGCCATGAAATCTAATGAATGGTCATTTATGGTGATCGATTGTTCTCAGTTTCATTCATGAACTTGGCTCAAAATAGAGTTAGGATCAAGAAAAGAGGTCTCATTTAATACCCAGGTTCCGGTAGGCTATCGGCTGTTGGCCAACAAAACCAAAGTTCATGGAAGGAAGGAAACAGAAAGGGTATCAGAAGCGGACTTACAGGCTATGGATTGCTGGCTAGAGCGGGCTATGTTGACGGCTGAAATATGGCTCAAATTTGGCCATGACTCCTTGCAAAACAGTCTAAGAACAAGGAATTAATGTGCAAGGAAGGGTTTATTTCGGTTAATAATTCATCCTAATCGCCAGCCATTACCCATTCTTAATTTTGATAAGGGACCAATCAGGGATTACGGCACAATCGGCTTCAATTTCAGCCATTATTCAGCTCTAAAATAGAGATTTAAGATAGGGCTGTTCAAAACTCTCAATCCCGGCAGCCATTAGTGCTTCGCCCCATAAATCAAGGACCCTAGGATGGTTGAAATGGGGAAAAGAAGAGGAAAGGGAGCTTACTGGCATTGGATCTTACTGGACAAAGGAAGAAGACAATGAGCCCTTCCATGATTTTTCTGGCTTTTCTCAAAGCCCACATTTGATAAGACTTTTGGATTGGAAGAGAGGAGTTGGGGATGACTATAGACAAAGAGGGAGGCTTCGGATAAGCTCTTCCATACCTTCTTCATCCAAAGAGTAGAATCCAAATAGGACTCATCTTCTCCGATGAGTTCCGTTCAGGACCCTTTCATGCTTCGGCTCAATTTTTTTTTTGAAATGCGATCCTGGCTACTCAATGGTGCTGAACTGAATTCAAGATTGAGCGAGCCCAAAAGGGTTGGACCTCACAACCTTCTTCTCCAATATGCTATCCTTCCATATGTTGCTGGTATGCACCGCCATTGTGACCTTCCTCCTTATGGTAGAGGCTACGTCTCAGTTTCGTACCACTCTCCTTACAATTCATTTCATTACGAATACAATTAAACTTTGGCCAACTTTTGAGTTGAAAGTGTAATCTATCCTATTACAGAGTTGGGCAAGTAGGCTCCTCTTGCTGTACCTAATGACTAAGGGTACGAAAAGTCTATTATAGCATACACAAATCATATCTAATTAATAAGCATCCATAAATTGAAAACAGTCGAGGGATACGAATAAACATACCACCATGATATGCAAGTAAAGAAATTTTATAGCTTGAAACTTTCTACATGTTTAACTACACTTGCTAGGTTTCATAATCTGTTTGTTCCCTTCCTGATTGTTAAGGTTACTATGTATGATTTTCACTTCAAATGCTCAGACAATCTATCTATCAAATAATATGTCACAATATGAATTAGCCTTCTTTTCATGCTTTATTATTTGATCAATTAGATATTTTATGTAAACACTTCTTTGCTCTATCAATATTATGGCATCTCTTTTACATTTCTAAAAACACTTTATGAGACAAATGGAGGTACACTATACCAAAGCTGTAACGAAAAGATTTTGAATTCCTTTAAGAATATTGAATATTGTTGATGCATTTTAATAAATTAGTTATCCTGTGCTCATAATGGTTGCCACCATCTTAAACTTGGCTCTACTAATATTTAGGAATGGCTTCATATCACTGTACCGTATTTGAATCAATCTTATAGATATTATTTATTGTGTTTTCGAACTAGCATCATTGGTATTGACAACTTATACATTGACACAAATTTATACTAAGAAATAATTTCAAAGATGTCAGAAGATAGATGAGTTATGCAAATTATAGTCACTGGCATAATACACCATTATTTTCAACCTTGGATTGTTGAATTTTTGATTGAAATTGCTCACAACATGGTGCAAACAAAAATAATGGTTAGCATGAAGAGGCTACCACCCAAGAGTTACATCTCTTATGACCTCTATAATATCCTTATGACGATTCGATATAAGGCAAATGCTTGACCTCCTTGTGATATGTATCCTGGTATAAGCTAAAAACCACGACCAACTACTTATAATTTTCTTCTCTACTATAGCAAATGCAATGAAAAATATCTGATTATTTCTATCAATTAACATGGTAATCAATAATGCCCCCTGATACTAGTCATAAAGAAAAATATCATCTTCCTAAATTAAGGCCTGTAGTAGTTGAAGCCATCATTGCATGGCTTGAATGCCCAGAAGACATGGTAGAAGACCTCACATAGCTAGTCATTGTAGGTAGCACTTGTTTCATATGCCTTCCACATGACTTGTGAACTAGGGTTGGATGTCTGTATATCAAGCATCCATTTGGATAATAATATATAAGAGTTGTTCAAGTCATTAAATATCTTTCCAATTGCCTTCTGCTTAAGATCCCATGTTTTTTTTTATGACACTGTATAAGTATGGTGGTTCCATACTCCACGATAACAGTGATGGTGATAGATAAATCAGCATACACACCATGCTTATGATAGTACTGATGATTATATTAGAGTCCAACTAATGGTGGTTTTGGGACATTCAGGGATAAACGCAAGTATAGAGACCCTTGCAGTATATAATCTTTCACAACCCACAACTCTTTTTCTTATATGTACGCAATCTCCATGGGCATCCATATATGTGATGCCTACATTTCATAGTCCAAAATGCCTTTTGTAACTCCTCCATTAAGAATTCTTAATGCCTCAACAAAGAATATAGCTTTATAGCTACTTATATATCATCCTTAGAGGCAAATAACAGTCCTTGATATAGCTCTCATAACTCATTCCAACTTATGGGCTTTAAAATTGATGACTTATGTGGGACATCAAGTACCTTCTAATTCAATTTAAAAAAATAGATGGAAGGAGGCACATATATCTGTGGCTCACTAGGATAAGTAGCAATATCGGATTGCTCCAAATCATGCTCAAATCATCTTCTGGTTCCCACTCTTTTATTTCGTCATCAGATCCACCACAAAAGTTTTCAATTGAAGGGTCCTAGCTACTCCTCCAATGTACAAGCTCTTCAATGGATTTGGCAACATCAAGAGCGAAACTATAAGCTGCATTAAAATTCACACCCTAACCTCCTATGTTATCCTAAATGTTATCCTAAAGCGATATATGACTAGGAGCTAGTGAATGGTAAGTGAAAGTCCCTAGACTAAATGATGAAGGATGAATGAAAAGCACATATCTATGAACAACTGAGTCATGATGGGATGTAATGATTGGTATGTAAAAGGCTCCAGAACTGACATATACCATAAAAATGTAACATCATGTATCCATACATCCAACGGAGCTGTCTCCTTTATTTTAACAAACAACTCCATTCCAGTTAATACCAGTTGCAAAGGATAGATATCCCAATACCAGTTGCAAAGGATAGATATCCTATATCATTTCTATATTATCATTATCCTCAAGTTCTATAGATATGTATTTCATAGCTTAATGACAAACAATAGGAAATTGATACACAATCTTACTTATTTTTTGATTTAAGCTTAACTTCAACAAGCCATATATCTTGTCTAACAAGTCATCAAATGATAAACCATGCTGAACCATATAAAACTTCGATGCCAGACCATCACATTGGAGCCTTTCTGGGCCTTCGCTTATTATTCCATTGGAGTAAACAAAAATTATCAATTACTTCCTACCTACTACTCATTCTATAAAATAAATAAATAAATAAATAAATAAAGCTAATAAAAGATGGATATGTTAGCTAAATTAAGCAAGCCTAAAATGGTTTAACCTTTATAGGCTAGTAAAACCTAACCCTTCGGTTGGTGGTTTAGCATGCAAACTTTTTACCATAAAAATATTTTTTAACTTGGAGTACTTTAGTGACAAGGGAACAAACACGACCTATATGCCGTGAGTCCATATGCATTGACCTACGAGAACATGACATATATGCTCTAAGGAAAACTTTGATGAACATTTACCCAAACCGAAATTAATCATATATGCAGTGAGATATGTGTACCTTTTTCTCATTCCATATCCATAGCAAACATGAACTCAATCTATATCTAAGACTTATTTTTAATATGATTTACCTGCTTATTTTTAATTATTTCCACTACCTGCCAACGGACTAAAATCTACTTATGTTTAATTATTTCCACCTCCTACTAATTATTTTACCGTCAGCATTATGATTTACAAATAATAATAATTTTTACTATGAATCTCTGCCTACTTGAGCATAGGAGGGACCACTCAAGAGTGAAGGAGGGACTAAAGGAGACAGGATCAAATGCCACGGAAGACAAAGTGGGCGGAGGAGAGACCACTCCGACCAGAGAGGGATCGGAGGGACCATGGCCACAGACAGAGCACTATTCAAGTTGTTGGCTTCATAGGAGCAGAGAGCTAAGATCCGACGCCTTTTTATTTTGGACCAAGGCCCGATGGAGCTCATCATTTGGAGTGACAATTCCTTTTTTTTTTTTTTTTCTTCTTCTTCTTCTTCTTTCCAATATGACTTATTCCTTTTCTTTTTTTTTTTAATACTAATTGTTTAAATAATCTAAGAAATGAGTCACTATATATTATGAATTAATTGTTTGTATTAGGTTAAATATGTTAGGTTGCATGTACTAGGATAGAGCATTATGAGATAGATTAGGTTATAGATTAAATATGTTGTATTGGAGCATGCGTGCTACCACGTGGGTGAAGAAGTCTTGACCCAAAATACGGTTGGATCTTATGCAGCTCAAAATTCAATTAATATTTTATATTTTATTGCCTTCTCCAAGATCGGTGGAGGCTTGACGTTGGAGGGCTGGCACTAGCATCATAAAGAGGAGGACTTGCGAGGACTTGCACGGGTGTTCCAGTGCCCCAGCGACGCTGATCCTTTTTGATGGATCAGAAACGAAGCATCTTTTTATTTTCCCGTTGTTTCGGTCTTAGAGCTGCACTCTTTTGGCATTGCATGTCCCATCTAATTTTGCCAGTTAAAAATAAAAAAAAAAAAAAAAAATCATCACTTGGTCTTTTTTTTTTTTTTTTTCTTTTTTTCAATTTGAGATAATACGATGAAATCTGGTTTCCATTTTTTTTTTTTAAGGGCCAAATTCAGCTGTGAAACGCATCAATTCGAGTGACGATTTCTAAATTGACTATTTCAACAGCCAGAAACCATATCACTAAGTGATGATTTTCTCAAAAAGATCATCCCTCCAAATAACAATTTTCTTTCATTATAGGCACGCCCCAACTATGCTAACGTGGATGCAGATATGGTAAAAATCATCCTACATATGCTGGTAATTTTAAAAGTAACATATTTTTAAAAACATTATAAAAAAAAAAAAATCCCAGCTGGACCATAACATCTGTTCTTTACCACTAAGAGGACCAGACCACGAAGGAAGGAAATTATTTGACTCCGGTGGCCACATGGTTGTTTTATTAATGGTATAAAATTTAGAACCAAGCATATCCAATGGGTTTATCCAATGGTATAAATCCAACCTGTCCATCAAAGATTCTCACAGCACCACCAAACTGTCTACGTTATTGTAGATACAAAGTTCAAAAGCTACAAATATTAATAGGTACATGATGCTGGCTCAATTCAATATATTGCTATTATGTCAATAGCAGCAAAATAAATGGCGTCGGAGTCAAAAACAGAGGAAGACATGCGTGTAGCAATGGCAGGTGCTTTGTTCCAGGAATCCAACACTCATTTGACCATAAAGGAGCTTTTACAGCTACAGCCCCCAACTGCACTTGGGTTGGTTACCACCTGCACATTAAACTTGATTTCAGTATTTTGCAGAAGATCAAAACATATCAGGAAAACTTTCTCCAGTCAGACCCCAGGGTAGCAATGCATCATCCCCCACATACAGCTGGCAGTAAGGATGGGGTAGGTAGAGCTTGTAACAATTCAGCCAAGGGAATAAGATCGATACAGAATGTAGTCTCAGACAAAAAACCACCGGAAGAGCATCTAAGTCCATTATCTGATGTAAAAAAATATATATAACAAAAAACAGCACCATTTCAACTCACAAACCATGTAACTTTCAGCAGAGAGCACAGATATGATTGTCACAATAGCTGAATCAACTACAGAAAAATAATGCATGCGATTTATCAAACATGTAAATTTAAAACAACATTTAAGGCATTTTCTCTTGGGTGACTAGGATGCGTGAACCATTACTAATATTGAGAAGCAACTTTGTTACATGAATAGCCAAAAGAGGTCAAATCATTTTCATGCCTTGGAACTAGTGTATTGAATTAAAGAACCAATTATTTTAGACAAAGGGGAATGCTAGAAGATCTAATCTAGCTCTTCAAATAAAGTAGGGCCATACAGATATGGATATAAATGAGCAGCTGTACATTCAGATCCATCAATATTGCTGGAATGGACCAGAAGCAGAAATTTAATGCTGGATCTCTAGATGGCTCTAACAAATTATACAAAGAAACCATACTCCTTGCTATAATGCTTGCAACAATAAAGCGATGGAAACCTCCAAGCTACACTCATTATTGCTCTCATAACAATGCATGCAACAACACAACAAAAATCATGTGAAGCTTCACTTGCAGAGAAAACAAGATGATAAACCTGGCTTTCAGAAAATTTTACCATTAAGGAAGATAAATGAAGAGATATGTGATGGTTTTCACTAGCACCAATGTTCAGGATTGTTGCTGGTACCTAGAGAAAGTGCTAGAAGGCTTACAGGAGTGGGTGTGGATCTCTCTGTTGAACCTCGTTACAGTGAAGTGTAGAAGGTTAGTGGGAAATGGTTGCTGGTACAAGCTTCTTCATGTTGATTCATTATTTAAGGTTTATATAACACCCCAAGCCCACCTAATGGCCTAATTAACTTGTTAATGGGTTGAATTCATGTGGCCTTAAAAATTCAAGTACAAATTAATTAGTAGCAGGTGAACTTGAGTTATAAGTTCTTTAAACTTTTTTTTTTAAATCCAATGTATGACTATTTTGGAGTATTACAATCTTTTTTCCTTTATCAGGTGACGAGGTACAAGCTATCTAAAATCTATATAGTGGAACCCTCTCTACCACTATCTCCCGAGTAGCCCTTTCCTCTTACTCATCAACTTCTGCACAAGCAAGTTGGCTTTAATATCATTTGTAATGCAACAAGCCCATCTGCTGGCCCAATTAACTTGTTAGTGGACTAAACCACATGGCCTGAAAAACTCGAGTGCAAGTTAATTGATAGCAGGTGGAGTTGAGTTATAAGCTCTTCAAACTTTTCTTTTCCATCCAATGTAAGACTATTTTGAGGTATTACAGTTTATGAAACCATTGATGTTGTTGCTGCTTCACCTACCTAGCATGTGTAAAGACATGGACAAAGTGAAGTGCAGAAGGTAGGAGCACTCTTGCTGGTTCAAGCTTTGTTCATGTTGATCCCTTGTTTAAGGTTTATGAGACTGTTGATGTTGTTGCTGCTTTGCCTAATGAGAGTGGGTGGTGAAGATATGGACCTAAGCTTTTTTAGTTGATTGATGGGAAGTTGAGGTTAGGGGTGAGCATGGGTCAAGTTAAATCAATTTTAGGTCAGAACCTAGAACCTAGAACCTATCTTATTAGGATTGGTTCCAAGATTTTGAACCCAGAACCAATTTAACCTTATCCTAGACCTAAATTGGAACTAAACCGATCTAATTGGTTCGGTTCTAGGTTGGTTCTAGAGTAGAATTTTTTTTTTTTTTTTTAATTGGTGATGTAGCTAAAGATCTTTGTATCTTTCAATTATCTAAACCAAAGTTAATGACTCTTAGAAAGAGAGCTCATCAAGGAAACTCATGTAATGGAGGACCACTAAACTTGAACAGAAAGTATGGCTATATTCTTAGCTATATTTGAACAAGCTTGAACTACGATTCCATAAGATTTATGCTAAGCTAAGATGGCGGGATGAAACTTTCTGTAAGATCACTAGACTAATGCACTTATTTAAAAATGAATAAAAGGTAGCACTTAATTCACAGATGTCCATTGAGCATAAATATTGAAGCTATCTCTAGTCATATCAGAAAAGTCAATTTAATACGCATTAGCTTAAAAAGAAGATTCATTAATACGAATAAAGTTTTTAAGATAATTTACTTTCAAGATGTCCACAATCAAGTTAGTTTTTCAATGCATCTTGAATCACTCAAAAAGAGGGTCAAATAAGGAAGTTATGAGCTAATTATGAAAGATGGTTTAGTGCTGCCGAAGTTTTCAAAAATTATAGAAAATGTCATCATACAGCCTATGATAGAGAAGATGATTTTTCTTTAATTCTACTTGAATTTATATATTTATTTTGTCTAAAAATTCATGTTACATGAGTTAGAAGTCAATTAGGATTTAGAAATATACTTTTAAAAATTATTTGATATTTATCATTTTCTTTAAAAAGTCTGCATTATATAGGAATTAGAAGCCTACTGGCTTTAAGAGATCTTATCTATAAATAGACCTTTGGTATACCTTATTGAAATCAATCAATTCAATAATATAATTTTAAGTTTTTTTCTTTTCTGACTTGAAGTAATTTCTAATTTACCATGATATGAGATCATGATCTAGCGAGAGGTGATCAGAGAGAGATCGTGATCTTCGAGTGTTTCCTAAACAGATCAGAGGTACTTAATCGAAGACCCTCAAGGAGTTAGTATAAGATCAACAGTTATCTTCTTCAGCAGTTTTGTTTGCATTAGATCTGATATCAAAGCCCAAGATCCTACCTGCATTAATTAGCATAGGGCCTTTTTCTTGTAAAAAATTATATATATGTTAACTAATCTAACACTCAAGGTCCTTTAGTAGAGAAGATAGACAACTCATATGGTGTCTTTGATGACTTAAGTTTGATCCTCGAGCATTTTCTTTTTTTTTAATTTCATCTCATAAATTTTTAAAAAGAGAGGGTTGGTCAGCTCTTGGGTCAGAACCGACAACCAACCCCTGGAACTAAAAATTGATCCAAAAGAAGGTTAGTTCCAAGGTTCTAAACAGAATCAAACCTATCTACCTAGAACTGAATCAACCCAAACCCATCAAATTAGATTGGTAATGATTCTTGAGTTACCCTAACCCATTGCTCACTCTTAGTTGAGGCCCCTTACTAAGGGGTTAAATTTTGAAGTATAAGGTGACCAGACATAACTTTACCATGTGAATCACTACACCCAACAAAAAATTACCCTCACTCACCATTCTATTTTTCTTCACGTTTGTCTTCATCTTAGACTTCTAAGAGACTCTATAAAAATCTGTTGCAATCTTTTGAGACTAATTAGCATGCTTCCATACCATTGTCCCTCTGGTGCAACTTTGCCTAAATAGAAATAGTGGTAAATCATTTTGTCACATTTAGCAAAATTTATGGAACACCAATTCATATTTGATTCTTTTATTCATCTTTTTCAGCTAACTTCTGTCATATATTTCCTATTGATGTTAGGTATTAATGCTCAAACATTGATCAATTAGAATAAGAATGTAAATTTGGCATTAAGAGAGTTCAAATAAAATCTAAATTTCAGGTTTATTAGCTAAAAGATTTTGGTTCATTTAGAGTAATTATTTAGATGTTATTTTTTAGATGGAACTAGCAAATATTAGGCCTCTTTTTTCTTTTGACGAAACACATTGAATTCGTAAGTGCTTTATGTTCGTGCAATGATGGTGAGATATATAGCATGAGGGTATAAGTGAGGTGTGAGGCACACCACTTGTAGATAGGATTCTCGCAAAAAATGAGCCACGGAATACGAGTTTCTAACCTAAAGCTCAATAAGTTTAAGTTTTCTTAAGGATCAGTAAACACGATGCATATCATATGTCACCTACCTTAAAATTTAATTACAAGAATGACATATGTTAAAAGTAGCTAAATGATAAATTTCCTTGAGCAATAAATGATGACTCAATCTTCACCAAATTTTCTAGAAATTTATCTTGTATGTTATCACATTATATATATATATATATATAAAGGGGTTGGATGTCATCCTTTTACCAGCTGAACATTGAGTTTCCCTCAAATCTGTTTAATTAATATTTAACTTGATTGCCATTCCATCGGTTTTCATTTCTGATGCACAATATGTTGGCCTAAATAATGTCAGACATTTCCAATCTCTTTTTTTTTTTTTTAAATGAACAGATTTTACACCTCTTTTGTTTTGCATGATAATATATCACAGATTCCAATAATGACCAATTCTCCCACAGCACTGAGCATCTATTTACCTTTTCTGCCTTTAACTCTAGCACATAATTCTTCATGGAGATTAGGTGAAAAGTATAAATGGTTATATTGTAAGTTAGGTTGAGTTCTGAGGATATTGAAATGGTTGTAACAAGAAAAAGGTGAGCAGGGCATCTGAGGAAGTCATAGGGCTAGATCCTATTAATGCTTTCTTAGCTTACGTGCAAGGCCACAGTAACCATGTAGAAGCAAAATCAGATTAGATATGTTCGGGTTATCTCTGCTACCATTAATGCAATAAAGCATCAAACTCCCATCCATGAGCTCCCTTGATTCTCGTCTGTGAGTCCCACATAATAACTTTAACTTCCAAAAAGCAAACTTGAGAAGTCTCCAAAAGCTGCACAGATATAGGTACTCTCTTTTAAATTCATGCTTTCTTTAAGGGACAGGAACAAGAGAAAAGCATCAGCCAAAAGTATGAGTGTGTTTGTCAAGTCGTATAAAAAATCAGGTAGGGGATCAGAGCCATCTACGCTTCTGCATATGCACCGCACGTGTCCAATGCTAGTAATTAGTGAATCATCCATGAAGGTTTTAGTGTCTGCCATTTCTTGCTAGGTTGCCATTGGCACCACAAACACTCTCTTGCATCATATGCCAACACCAAAGTGATGAGGGAAAGTGAATTATCAATCAAGGTCTTAGTACCTTCTGCTATGTTGTGTCACCATACCTGCTATCTTGTGTCATGCCATGCCACTGCTGCTTGCTATGCACTAGAACATCTAGGCACACACCGACACACACATAACAACATGCATCCATGTCATGTGTCTGTCTGGCTCAATGCCACCTACAGCATGTGCCAACCAACACAACTGGCACTGCAATCCATCGACATTGTTTGTTGAATCAAAAGGAAAGACAGAACTCTCTTCTTTTATAAAAATGTTGAGTTAGAGGAGAATTTTCGAGTAAGAGGAATTTACATTGTATAGTTAGACTTAAAGGAATTTTAGGTTTTATGGGTGTTGCTTGTCCACCATAACAAAAGCAGTGACTCATTTAAACACAGATCTCAATCCTTTTTGCTGGTCAACAATGTTCTAGGTATAGTTCTATTGTGTTCTTATTAGATTAATAGAGTCACTTTTTTATTCCTTACAGTATTTGTTTTCCACTTTAACTCAGGCCTAAGAATTTTTCTTATCATTCAGAATTCCCCTTTTATCTGTGTTCATCATTTTAAAATTTTACCCTCTATCCTAGATTAGAATATTCAGATTAATTTTTCTTGTAAATTCTTTCAATCCTAGCTTTATAGATTTTAACTCTATGCTCTAACCATCCCTCAGACCTATCCAGCATCAAAGTAAATTCTGTACCATAACAACATTTAAATGAACTGCTTAATTCATAAGACAAATACAAATTATTGTAACCCCTTTGTGAATATTTTCTTTATATATATATATAATACTTACTCAAACTAACAATGGTTGCATGCAATGGTTATCAGCACAAGTAATAAACATGAGGCATATATAGTTTACGACTAAATGTGCGTCAAATAATTATGTTTGCCTAAGAGTGCATTCATTGATGCAGGGAGAAGCTAACCTGGAATGCAGAACGAATCAATTCTTCAACATAATCAACAGTGGCACCTTTCACGAAGTCATAGGAGATGTTGTCAACCACTATTTTAGCACCATCCTTCTCAAAGACTCTACAAGCATTCCAACAACATATTTATGAGATAGAAATACACCATTGTTAAAAAGGAGAACAAACCTAATGTTTGTTCATAAGTGATAGATATTCCTCAGGGATAGAGGAGAACCTATCATCTTCATTTTTCTTGTCATCCAGCAAAAAGACATACTGGAATCCAGAACATCCACCAGTTTCCACACTTAAACGAAGCATCTTCCCCTCAGCAGATGATTCTTTGTCATGCAGCTCTTTCAATCTCTACAAGGAAAACTTATAGTCAATATAATTAAGTGCAACAATGGAGGAAAAAATTCAATAAGAACAGATACCAGAGACTAAAACTTGAGGGAAAAGCACCTGATTTATTAATAGCACTTTAGGTTAATTCTTATGGTTTCAACAAAGCTTCTATTAATCAAAAAACCAAGGTTACTGGATAGAAAATAGAACAGACCCTTCTCATTTTGGGGGAAAAAAATCAATGCATAAACTGTATTATGAAACAAAATTTACAAGTTAAAATTAAGAAAGGAAAAGCTATTGGCTACAGAGTGATTCCTTTCAAGATCAGCAGATTGGTCTGCATATAAATGATGGTGCTAAAGAAATAGCAAGTCCTCAGAACTCACCAACATCATGTCACAAGATATCAAGAAGAATGCTCCATATGTATCAACAAATCTCTCAGATAGTGACACATTTAGTGTGCCTCCAATGTCTCTCATGAGCCTTTTGAAGCACCGACTAAACTTTCTTTATGCGTACTTCCTTGTCATCACAACAGATGAAAGGTTTTGGTGGACTAACCAAGTTAATTATAAGCAGGATTGTCATTAGGAACAGCTTGATATTTGCTTGACAAGGGCTTGCTCAAGCAGTAAACTAGACAACCTTGAGAATAACCTATCTCAGCTTGCTTAAGCTCAAATATACGTGCATGTATGTAATTAAGATCAAATATAAATAATATAGTTTCTCTTTCCTCATAGAAACTTGTAATTTTAATTTAATTATTCAATATCAGCATTAGATCAAATCACAATCTGTTAATATTAGCTATATAAAAATTCACATAAACTTCCCTGTGACCTAAATCTCTTCTCCAATGCTTCATATAAGCTGTAGGTGAGCAGCTGGAGGCGGGCATGAAAAAAGCTGAGCTCACCTTGAGCTCAATTCTGTCATAATTCAATTCGAGCTTAAGCATAGCTTGCATCCTTATTTTACAGTTCCTTTGTGGGTGGGGGGGGGGAAACCCTCAAGTTTACATCTTTGTTGGAAATATACAATTAATCCGATCATAATAATGAACAAATACACATCAATATCAACATCTCAAGAAATCCTTTAACTAATTCAACACAAGTTGAGGATCGGTTCGCCAGTTCCCTATTTCTGACTTCCCCAATTAGCATATACAAAACGTATGAAAACAAATGCCCGCCGTATTTCTCAGAAACAATTGTGAATGATTGCTTAGAAAATCGCGAAATTATCGAGCGAATGAAATAAGGAGAGAAAAGATCAAAACAAGGAGGAAGCGGAGCAAGGGCAAGAGAAGGGTACTCGGATGCAATTATTCGTCAGATGAATGGCGTCCTGGCTTTCAGAGGGCGATTCCTCCACGGCGGAGCTCAAAAGCCTTTGGTTCCGCTGTATCCGGCCGTGGACTAGCGGCGTTATCCGGCGGAGCAGCGATCTTGACATCCCTTTCGTCTCGTATCCTCCTCTGCCCCTTGCTCCCTCTCGCTCGCGGGCGCGTGCGAAGCTTTTCTCGCTCTCCCTCCCGCTCGCGTGGGGCGTGTAACCACGCGATCCTTCCGGCCGCCGATCGGCTTGGACAACGAACCGGAACCGCGCCGATCCGAGGACCGCTGGATTTGGTACCGGTCTTTTTGGTCGTCTGCTAGGCCAAATGCGAGACTGAAAAATACCTTCAAAAATATATAAAAAAATAAAGACGAAGGAATTTTTAGATTAATAGATAAAAAGTATGTGATCTAAATTGATCCAGCGAATTCATTGCAGCGGCTAGGGTTCTTCAGGGCCTATTTGGTGCCAATGTTGGCCCTCCTTGCCTCCAACAGCAGCTGCTGCTACGGATCAGCCACCGTAACCATCATGAAGTTGTTATTTGATTGCTGGTGCAGTTCCTTCTCTGTCTCTTCTTACATAGATGTAATTTATAATTGATTTGAGTCAAGGCTAAATATACCAACACGACCAGCAAATTAGAGTTGAAACAACTCAACTCAATTCAATTCAATCCAATCCAATACAACACAATGTATCAGTCTATTTTTATTTCGACTGATACCCTAATACTATTTGGAATGACTTGAGACCTTCTAAAAGCTTCCATCATCAAAATAATTCAATGGATCCCATCAATAATATCCGGAATCATATACCTAAAATTCAAACTTAGGGTCAGTTATTTGGAAAATGGATGAGGATCAAAGGCCAACTCTTTGTGAGAGCAATGGTACATAAAGAATCATTTTTGTATAGCAAGAAGACTTAAAAATTTTTGAAAACTTTTTGTAAAATCATGAAATAATCTGATTATCTATTAAAATAAAGTTTAGAGGCGATATATTAATACAGAAATCTAAAAACCAATTTCAAGAATATATGCTTAGCCTACTGTATTATTACTTATGTTGAAAGCTAAGTGAAAGCATATGTGCATCCCGTTGTTATAATCATGTGAAATCTTTTGATAGAACTTCTCTACTGCGTTAGAAGATTCAAATTATTTTTTATATGTGATATCCGTTGATTCAGCTGATCAAAAATCTGAATCCTATAAAATCTCCCTCCACCTTCTTCTTTTCTAATTTATTAAATAATTAAACTCTTATCTAAACTAATTTCTCTCCTTTCACCTCAACAACAATGGCACCTCTCGTCTCCTCTTACTTAATTTTGTTTAAACTTTTTTTCAATGGATGCTTATTTTTAATTATAATCTTCAAAATCATAATATTCTCATGTGTATTAACTAATTATTTTTAAAATTAGATTTGTTAAACTTTTATGTGAGAATATTCATTATTGATGAAGTTCGAGTAAACAAAAAATTCTTGTTCAAGTTGGCATATTATTAGATTTAATTGAAAATTTTAAATGATTTCGTATTTGATTATTATTATTATATTTTTTATTATAAATAATTGTTAGATTTCTTCCTCTACCAAGGTGGTCACTTCACATCTATACTCGAGCATATTATCTACACACCTCTAAAGCTTTTAGAGCTAAAAATTAATAAGTGAATAATTATTCAAAACTATGCTCTATGGCTTTGATGGATCTTCATCCAATTGATCTAACCTCTATGCTTTAATTAGGTTTTAAATTAGTCAAATTCTCACCCAATCCTACCTTCAATCGATCAATTATACACTTAATTATACCCGATCAAACCTAGTTGCATTCATTAATCAAATTTTTGATCATAAATTCCTACTCCTCCAGCTAATTTACCCCATTCCACTAAACTTAAAATCTAATTCCCCTTTCTTTAGTCTAAACCTAATGATTAAGCAATTTGATCATAATTTAATAAGATTCTCACTAACTTTACCAATTTTCCCAATCTACTTTTACTCAATTTATTTGGTTTAGTTTGATTCAAAAACCACACTTTAATTCCTCTCAAATTTAACCTAATTTCCAACTTATCTTGCCCCAATTAGTCTTTCATAGATTTAGTTACATGCAATCAATTAGTTGCATGTAATCATTCCCAATTTAGTCAAAATCATATATTTATAGAGTTGCAAACGAATCAAATCAGATCAGAGTGCTTGACGCTGGCTTAATTTGATTTCATATTTGAGTCAAGATTTTAACCCTAAATCTAATCTATTTTTTAATTGGATTAGGGCAGATCAAGTCTACAAAAGGATTTTATATCTAATAGATCATTCAGATCAAATCAAGGGCAAATATAACTCAAAACTAAAACAAAATATTCAAGTTTGATCAGATTGGATTGAATTGCATTTGAGTTAAGCATATAGCTACTCTTTTATAGTTAAAATATAATAATTAATTATTAATATAAAATTACTAAAAAATAAATAAAATTAAAACAAGCAAACTTAAATTTGGTTTTTATTCAAAAATATTTAATCCCATCCAAGTAATTGATCATTCTTAAGTTTATAAAGTTTGATTTTTAAAAGATATATTGATATACTTGAGGATGTTATAAATAAGAATCCACCAAAATAAATAATGAAATATGAATGTTTAAATATAAAATAATAAAAATAAATAAAATGAGATGTAGTTGCTATGATTAAAAAAAAGAAATTAATTTAAATAATAATTTATTCAATAAATTGGTAGAGATAATTAGAGTAAAAGAAAGAAAAGGGAATTTAAATAAATAAAATTTTAGATGAGATCAAATTAGGTTTGAGTAAGGTTGGGCCCTTTTTTGTTATCATAAGATAGACTTAAATGATACATGAGCCAAGTCAGGTTGAAAAATATAAGATCTAGACCTAACTTAAAATTTAAATTGGACTTGGCAAGGTTTAAATTTGAGCCTAATTTAGGCTATTTTGGAAACCATAAAAATTAGCTTAGAGCAAGCTTAAATCTAAATCATGGTATTCTATCATAGCCTAAGTATCCTAAATTTAATATTATAAGTCTTAGACATCTCTACCTTCGTTAAGTAAAATCATCTCGTAATTCTCTAGAAAACATACTCCAAACAAACCCCAAAAAAGATAATATGAAATAAATATGATTTTGTGTTTTTTTTTACTCTAATTAAGCTCCCTTTAAAAGCAAATTAGACAGAGAATTCTAAACTCTCAGGTTAATAAAGAGCATGCAAGCACTCTAATATTCAAAAGTTGAATCCTTGATCCATGGCACACTCAAAGACCAATAAATGGATAACATTTGAAATTGTTACAACCCTTCTCCAAAATCAAATTTTAGCCATTTATCCATCATCTAGGCTCGATAAATAAGCCCTAAGAGAAGAGAATAAGAGATCTTTGTGCTAGCTATCTCTTATTTCCTCCATTCTCATTAGCTTTCTTAGTTTTAGGTTCCCTTAGCTTTAACTCCTTTACACATCTTCTCCTTTTATCAACTTTGATCTTGATTTAGTTCCATCCATTCTAAGGTATGTCTCTGCTTCAATTCAAAGAGATTCAGAGCTAGGAAGAGATCAAACTGAGAGAGATCTCTCTTTCAAGTATCTTCCAAAAAGGAGATGATTTTGCAGAGTGTAATGAGATACCATTGGAGAAAAGACCTTCTAACTTTCCTTTTTACTTTTTTCTTAAATTACTATCATTGTAATACTAGCATATAATCTTCAATGAAATAGTTTGCATTGTATTTATTTTCTATTCACTTTTTATTTAATTTATATAAATTTAGCTAACAGGTTGTAGACTTTCACTCTTTTTCAAAATTATATATCTTGATAAAGGGATAAGGAATAAGATCCTTTGATCTATTCTTCAGAAATTTTGAAACATAAAGCCTATCCTAAATATAATCATCTAAGGGTATGGTCAAGGCTAAAATTTTTATTTTATGAAATCTAACTACCATATGCCTAATAGGTGCATGGCCTAACCCAACCTTATGAACAATAATTGGTTTAGATTTTTGCATGCAAGATTAGAGGAGATGCCAAGATTTGTCTTGTAGTATCCTTAATTTTTACCTAATGTTCCGTGTGCTTAGTTTTATACATTCATTTCTTGGAGCTATTTAGAGTGAAAAGGGTCAAATTCTCATAGTAATCCTTTATTCTTAAAAAAAAATGCTTAGAAATCAAATATTAACACCTTTTCCTCTGTTAATCTTATATTCCTAAAATTGATGCAAATGAGATTCATAAAATAATTTGTACTCACTTTAAACTTTGAAATTTCATATATCAACCAATTTATTCAGAAATTTACATAAAAATATTCTCTTCAAACACTCCCTTAGATTTTTTTTTATTATGTTTTCTAAAAGTATTAGTGGTGATTTTAAATCTTTTTTAATTGCACTATAACCTTCCTTTGATGTGCTTAGCATATAGTGGCTCTATTAAAAAAATCATTCTTGAAACTAGAAAATTTATGTGGTTGAAGCCATTGTATTTAATATTTTTCCCTTACTTTGTTTCCTTGGTCACTTATTTTTCTTTTATTCTTTCTCTTTTTATTTGTAGGCCAGACTTAGGATGCTACTTGGCCCAATCTGAAACTTGAGCCTAAACAAGGCCTAAAGTCTTGGTCCTTAGTTAGGTCTAAATGTGGCTCGAATATAATCTCAAAACTTTAAAATGTGGTAGTTTTTTTAAATTTTATATTAAATTTTCTACTAATTATATGAAAATATCTCTTCATATTATATCCATTTTTTTTAAATGATTAGATATAATTATTTTAAATATTATTTTTTATGTAAATATTTAAAAACTAAAAATTAACTCTATCGGCCCAATTTTTGATCTGCATTGTTGTAGATTGGCCCAATTGAATTTCAGGCCAGGCATGGGCCTAATTCTTGAAAAAAAATTTTTTTTTTTGAACCAAGCTCAAAGGTTGAAAAAAAAAAATTTGAGTTAGGTTAAGGCTTAACCTGGCTCAGCCTACGCCTAACCTTTTGCTTATATAAAAATAATGAGAGCATTAAATTCTTCTTCTTCCTCCTTTTTGTCCATTTCATTTTGAGATTTTTTTTAGGGTTAAAATATACGTTTGGCTCTCAAACTTTCATTCAAAATTTATTTTAGTCCTTAAACTTTAAACTTTTAGTTGTTACAATTTATTCTCTCATATTTTAAAAGTGCTACATTTG
Organism: Metroxylon sagu; assembly: GCA_017589505.3. Taxonomy (NCBI): domain Eukaryota; kingdom Viridiplantae; phylum Streptophyta; class Magnoliopsida; order Arecales; family Arecaceae; genus Metroxylon; species Metroxylon sagu. Next base: position 416,148 of record JACVBY030000560.1, read on the forward strand.
TGGCATCTCTTGGGATGAAACTGATTAAAATTAATAAAATGGTTGGCATATTATTTTGGCACAAACTAGTTAAAATCTCACATAACCCAATGTTAGGAATGCAACGTTCTTAAGTCGGTGAAGAGAGGGTAAACTATAACAACTAGCGGTAAGGATCAAAACATAAGTTTTTATTGAAAGTTTGGGGATTAAAGTGTATATATATATATATTTTGAGCACGTTTAAAAACCTGGATTCCCTTTTCAGCACGTTTTTATTGGAGAAGGGGCGAGAGCGACAGCCTCAAGGGGTCTTCTTTTCCATCCCAAGCGACATCCTAAGCCCCGTTTCCCTTCTACCATTCTCGTCCGTCCCAGCCTCGGAAGGCCGGCGAGAGGGCAATCGCATACCGGAAACCAAAAAAATTGGGGCGGGTCCACGGACCACCCGCCGCGGGCCATGGCATCACGCGCAAACGGAGGGTTCCATCTCAAAATCATATTAACACCAGACAATTTGCACGAAAGTTATCCTTCGAATAAACCGCACATATCGATAGTTGTGCCCAACTTGGATTGTTTTGGATCCCAACTGAGGCAATCCCTGGTCCACCGATGGAGTACCAGAAACCAGCGCCGAAAACCTAATCAAACGACCGTTACCCTCAGATCATAAACGAACGGTCCTCCGTCGCCCCCCACGGAGACATGATTTTGTAATTAGTGACAAAAAAAAAAAAAAAAATTCCCCTATTTTCCTTGACCTTCTCTCCTCTTCTCCCACACCGTTTCGTCGCCATTTTAGTTTATATTCTTGAAATTTAATCTCTCCTCCTCCTTTCTTTTCTTCCTCTCGGAAGCCCTGAAAATTCCTCCTTTGTTGCTTTAGAGATCTCTGGTTTTTTTGTGACCTAAGTTTTATTTCGGATTCGCTCCGTTCCAATCTGGAGGATTTCGATTCTTTGGCGATTTAATGGGTTCTGTTTGATCTGTTATTTGTCGATCGAGTTGTCCAATGGCGGAGAGTTTCAGCAGATGGGAATCGGATCCCTTGTTCTCGGCGGCCGAAGTGGTGCAAGATTCCGCCGATAGGTCAGCCTCCCTGTGATTTGAATTTCTAGTTGCTTTGTTGAGAATCCAACTGATGTGTAGTCTTTTCTGTTGTGGATCTTGGAAAATTTGGTCCATGTCTCGTGTAACTGGTTCTTGTTTTTAGTTTTGATATGTTTATAAGCCTTTTCGTTTATAATTGGGCAAAATTTGGCATTAAATTAAAACGCTTCTAGGACTGAATAATTAGTGGAATGTTTGGTGTTTTCAGATGATGATTGAGAGGTTTCTATCACTTATATGACAGGAGTATTTGTAGTTGCTCGTTAAGTATGGCTAATTATCATCATCATAATAATCGGCATATTGTATTTTAGATTTTATTTATTTTATTGATGCTTGAATGAATTTAGAAGAAATTATAGTTCTTGATGGGTTTATATATATATATATATACAGTTTTAGGCTGTAGTTGGCTTTTGTAAAGCCATTCCCTACAGATGTAGTAAGGGGTGGAATTTAAAGTTTTAAGGCATGGTTTACTTCTTCTACCAGCTTGGTTTGGATTAAGTTGATGAGCTTTTTCTCTGAGTTTATTGGATTTTGTATCCTCTTTTTGATTGTTACTTATGTCGATGAACTTGATTGCATTTTAGTCATCATTTTTCAAAGTTAGGTGTCATTTATGGTAATGATGTTTGGATTTGTTTCTAAGTGATTTCTTTCTTTTTTTTTTTTTTTTTTCAGTATGGTGATTAATGCTTTATGTATTTTTGAAAACAAGAACATTTATTAACATATATAGGGGTTACAAAGCAATGATGACATTAGTATTTTGTTCCTAATGATAATTAAGCACTTATTATAAATAAAAAAGAAAGAGATAATTTGTGAATTCTTGAAGAGGAAACAAAGAGTGGCACCTTTTTGGCTTAATCCTAGCAATGAAGAAAGATAAAGTTCCTGTCCATTCCAACAACTACTACCTAATGCCTTTGTTCTTGAATGCAAGATTTATGGCAAGTCAGTCCCAAGCTCTGCTCTAATCAAGCGTACATCTTTCGAAGTCTTCGACTCCTCTATATCCACACCTCCAATGATACCATATGTAGAAATAATTTGTGAGCTAGTAAATCCTCAGTAAATAGGAAGATGGAATTCCATGTCTGATCCAATACTCCACATCCTTCACCCAAAGTTAGTAGATCTCTACTCTGTAAAAAAGCCACCATAACAACCCTAGGGAGTTAGTATGAAGGAAGAGAAGGATAGTTCTTTGTCCTCATGCCTGAAATGGTGAAGTCGATAAAGACATAGAGTTTGGAAGGACAATATGATTAGCCAATTAAATACCACTGCAACCTTCAGTGTTTATTAAAATTTGGGCTACAATGGATTATTGGCCTCTTGCCTGCCCCAGCTTTCTTTTTCTTTCCCTCCTTTCATCATGATTCTTGATCAGTGTGAAAGAAAGTATCCTTCACCTGCTTACCCTTTCCTCTCACCCAAATTTGTTCCTGTATTGCTAGTCTATCCCTCTCTTCCCCCATAGTTTATCCATATCTCTTCAATCTGCCTAAGCCTAATTCAAGTCTTGAAATTGCCATGCTCCTTGATCTTCAAAGCCACTTCCATGACAAGGCCCTATTCCGAACTTGTGATCCCCCAACCCCCTTACTTTTGCTATTAACGCATCTTTCTTTAGTTGGAAAGTTGACTAAGATTACCATCTCTAGGTTCATCGCCTTCATCAAGAAACTTTGTTGATTACTTTATTTTTAGCTCCAATATATCAGTCTTCTTTAAAAATGGTTTTGCAATAGCTGTCATGAACTCCCTCCAAAAGGTTAATCTGACTTAAGCCATGATATCCAACCAATGTGGAACCAACTACAATCTTTTCTTCTAGTTTTTCTTGATCTAAAAGTTCTCTACTGTGGTTGTAAACCGGCCATGCCTAAGATTTCTCTTGTTTAGGTTCTGAGTTTTGTATGCCACACTTGGATCTGACCAATTAACACATGTAAACTTTTAAAAAATATTATCCAATCCAATCTCATCCATATGAGTTCTCTTTGTTTCCACTCTTTCCTCCTGTCACATAACTTTTTAAATAAATTAACCATGAATTCTATCACCCAAACTAATCAAGTAGAAGGAACTTAACATAGATAGTTTGGCATATAATCCTTGCTAAATCAGAGGGTGACATTAGTTCATTGTAAATGAATAGTTTAATTAAATACTCTAAAACACATTGATGTAGATCTAGTTGGGAATGTCATGCAGATACATAGGCAGGCATGAAAGAGGTTAAATTAAGGTTGGTACAAGAAAATCACCTTATTGTCCTATCATAGATAACATGGTAGAAAAGGTTTCTTTTGGCAATTACGAAATTGCAATAACCACATTTGTTCTGTTTTGTGCTTTTATGAGAGGTAGAGTCATATGTAACCGTATCCAGGTCCATTAAAGTGATTGGTGAGGGTCAATATTTGTCCTATAAAAGTATTTGAGGTCACTGAGATGAATGAATGCAGTTATTTGACGTGATGTATGAAAAAAAAAAAGAGATCAAGAGCCTCACAGTGGTAAAGTTTATGATAAGAAAATTGCACAGCAGCAAAGAAGTAATATAAATCAGAAAGTAACCGGAAGGAGGAGGAGACTAAGTCAGAAAGTAATGGAAAACATAAGCTTTGTGTACTTGAACAGTGTCTTGTGCAATGATCTCCTTGTAGAAACTTCAAAATTTAAATAAAACTCATAGATATTATGAATTGATTAGACATTAAAAAAAGACTCAAAATGGCAGACTTCTTTTGACAATTTGTCCTCTAAATTGCATCTGACCATGGCAATATGCTGGGATATGGGCCCAAAGAACCATATCACATCATGCATTATATCCCAGTTTACCCTTCCCTCTCACCTTTACCGTAAACCTACTTGAAGCTCCATCGATAAAGTGAATGCTGGTGCTGAGATAGTTCCCTTGTGCCCCTTTTTACAAAGCTATTGTGCTAATAGGAAAACTTTGCTTCTCAACAAATTTCTCTTCATCTTGATGTTAATTTATTACATTATTATTAGAATCAAAATCCATATTCTCCCAGCTAAGTCAAAGTAGCTTATATTCATGTCATAGATGTTAGAGTTCATCTCATTTCATTTACAGGGGCAAAATTCTATCTGTTTGGTTCTTTTTGAGTGGGATTTGAAATTATATGGCTTTTAGTGGGCTTTTCTTTTTTTTTTTTTAAAGTAATAAAGGAAGTAGGACTCACTTATATAACTAAACGAGAGAATGTAAGGGTCTGTTTTTGGTCTGAAGTGTATGGTGGAAAGAGGCAGACCATCGCCAATTTCTTTCATACACTACTACTATCTCCATACATTGGATTGTATCATGGGCATGAATGAGAAAGTGAGAGGGACTACTGTGACTCATGCAGACCTAAATGCGTCTTCAATTCAGACCTGCAAAATCTAATGCTATGTTTGATTGGAAAGAAATGGGGGAAAAATATCAGAATGGTAATCTGAATGAAATGCAAATGGAAGTCCGACAATTGGATTCGTGATTCCAGTTCCATTGTTGGAACACAAACAAAGGATGTTGAAAAGGTATAGAAATTTAATTTTAATATTTAATTTAGCTTTTATATATTAGAATGGTAATCAAATTTTTATTAATTTTCTAATATATCATTTATTAAGGAATAGAACTAAATCTTATGATAATGATCTTTATAATTCTTTTGGAGGCACTCTATATCTATATGACAAACTTTTAAGTAACAACCATTATAATTTTATATTGTTGTTATTTTATATTTTCATAAATTTTTTAATTTCTATTTATATTTTTTATTTCATATTTATATTTTTATTAATATATTTTGTTTCTACTTTTTTATATATTTTGATTATTGTGACAGAAATTTATTGAGCCATGATAATGACCACCATGAGGTAGTTGTTTATTAACTACCCCCTCTTTTTTGATCCTAGTACTTAATTACTATTCAATTGTAAATGAAAAATTTAACAAGATCTTACATGTTATATTTTTCCAATTTTGACTCTCCTTAACAACTCATATATCATTTAGAATCTTTGCCTTCCTAATAGACCCATCCATGGCGCTCCACTTTGGCTCATAGCTAACATGGGACCTCACCTTCCAACCTCAGCGCATGACTCTCTCTCTCTCTCTCTCTCTCTCTCTCTCTCTCACATACACACACACACACACAAACACACGCACTAGATGGGCTTGTCACTAATCCAGAAACCTCGTCTAGGAGACTACCCTTACCCACAAGCCCTACCTTGAAGAAAGCCACCTTATATATATTCAAAATTATCATTGAATGAGGATGCCTAGGATGCTTAACAAAATTTGTGGTGGTATTCCATTGCCTGTTCAAAAAAATGGAAGTGAAAAAAGATGTCTATGATTATATAGAAATAAATCTAAAAAGCTTCAATAATTTGCACTATTACATAAATATCAAGCATTAGGATTTAATCCAAAAGCTTTTATATCTTATCATATGCTTATGAATATATTTATTATTTTGTAAAAGACACCATTGCATCAAGGCCATGAGGATTATTTGATGACCACTATCTATAGAAAGAGAGGTTACCTTTGGAGAGGAGGTAAAGGAAGAGAGCACCAATGGGTTTGTATGGTGCACGAGAGAAGAGAGAGAGAGAGAGAGAGAGAGAGAGAGAGAGAGGTTTCCTTCTTGGAAAGAAAGTAGTCAATGTGTTGCAATGCATCAATATCTGGCACAATATTGGGAAAAATTGAAATGAAAATCTTCTTCAGATTGCCTAGATGTGCTAGACATTTTAGTGGGATTTGAATTCTAATTTATGTGAAGAAAAGGAGGGCAGTTAGGGGTGCAACTTGGTTTGGGCTTCACTCGAGTACACTGCCAACCTACTTATGGGGTAGGGTTGGGTCAAGGCAATATGCTTGGCAGGGAAAAGAGATACATCCATAGCAGCCAAGACATTGAGAACTTCAGTATGCTGTGATGAGTTCATTAAGGAGTATAATTTGGCAAGCCACATGGAGCAATCTTGGCCAAGAGCTTTTTGACCTTCCATCTTAATACTACCTCCTTGCTTATCCTTCATGACTATGCTCCATAATGAACTCATCATGGCATAGTGAACTTCTCAATATCTTGGCTGCTATGGATGTATCTGTTTTCCCTGCCAAGCAAATTGCCCAACCTTACCACCGCCCTTGCTTCCAAAACTAAAGAAAGAAAATATTCCTTTAGCCTCCTACTAGTACCGCCCCTTCTCTTAAATATTTGGTTCCACAACATCCAAATAGTTTCTTTTGATTTAAGGTTATCCCTTCCATTCACCATGATTTCCATCTACTTTAAACTTCTAAAGAATTAAAAGTAATTTTTCCTTTTATATTCTTATATTTCCATTTAATGTTTAGAAATATTATTAGAGTTTTATGAATAATTTAGTGGACTCCAAGAAAAATCATGTTTTAGATTGAACTTGAGTAGATATTAATAAACACCTCGTTAACTCTATATCTAGGAATCTTTATGACAAAGCTTCTTTTCTAATTGCTATGTAGTAGTGATATAAGAAAAAGGTAACTTTATGAAAAGGCCCTTTAGCCAAAATTTTGAAGTTGTCATTAAGTAGTTTTCTTCAGTTCTTCTTCTTTTTATCTTCAGTGTTTTTTTTTGTACTTTTTTCTTATCACATCTATGATCATTGGTTTGAATCAAAGTCTATCATACTGACCCATATCAACTGTACCATATCTAGTAAAGTATCAGTACAGTACTGAAGTGCGATTCGATTTAAACCAAACTGGTCCAAAACGAGTAGAACTGTCTATATCACCCGGTAACGATCCGTATTGCCTGATTTCGAATGATACTATGGCTGGGAATGAGAAAGTTTATAGGCATATTATCTTGATATGGGGTGCATGTCGTACCGACTATATTGTACCGAATTACTAATGTACTGGTATAGTTCTTAGTACAAGTTTTGCGGACTTTGATTTGAATAATTCATACCTTAATTTTCTTTAAGGATTCACAAGCAGATGCATTACAGGCATTAAGGGAGCTGTCTTTCATGACTAAAAAGAATTATGATTTTCTTCGTTGCTGAGTGTTCAGGATGGAGTCAGTTTTCCGGATGCTGTTGCATGAACAGAAACTTCTGCAAGGAGACCCTTCAGATACCAAGCTTCTTAGAGCTGTGCAATATCAAAGAAGAGATCTTGTCACTTCTCTTGAGACAACCAGATGGCAGGTAAGGATCATTTGAGCCTCTTAGAGATGAATTATCGTGCATTAGTTTTGACTTCATTGAGTTTATTCGAATCTTTTTTCTCCATGTAATTAGTTGGAGGACTTTGAAAGGGCAGTAAATTTAGCTGCATTATCCGATCAGTCAAATGCAAGGGAAAATACAATTTTTAAATTCAGGCAATTTATCAGAGCAATAAGGGAACAAATAGTTCAGGTGGAGGGAAGTGTGGACTTACCACTGGAAGATCTTAGTAGAAACTCTCAATCTATGAATTTAAATGAACAAGATGCAGATGGATTAGCCTTGTTTCTTTCTGGTGGTAATTCCAGGGACCATCATTTGCATTATGACTCTGGAAATAGCATTATGAGAAGGTTTCTTAATTCAGCCACAGCAAGAGATGAAATAGTTGAGCTTAAAACTGAAGAAGTTGAACTCTTGCCGATGAATGGTCCGAAATATTCAGGCCATTGTTATGATTCCTCAAAGGATCATATGCGAGAGAAATTTGGATCAAACTATTTCCAAAAAGAAATAGAAGCACCAGCTTCCATCCAAGGTTCTTTTGGAGAAGTAAAGTGTAGGGAGACAAATGCTGCCAGTGGGTCATATGATTTGGAATTTGGTGATCCGAGTGCAAAATGTTATCATCAGAAAAACCGTGTAGGGGGATCGCTTTGGAGGTTCTTGAGTAACTTTTGGCTTGCAAATAAGAGTAAAGGGAGCTTCACTAAGAGGAGGAAGGATGGAGAGGTTATAGATGACTTGACAGTGGATGCTAAAATAAGAAATGTGCCTTCTACTGTGAGCATCTCTCCAGCAGAACAGGTATCTTTTTTTTATCATTATTTGGATGTACAACTGTTTGAATAATATTTTAGGATATAGTCTGCAAACGATTAAGTTTAAAATGTAGATGTTGAATTGTTGCAATAAATAAACTTTCCCCGTATATGCAAATTTTCTCAGATCTTGTAATTGCAACCAGTTGTTTATGGAGAAATATTATATTATCTTTTGATGGTGAGAATGAGCTTGCCAGTTTAACCATGCTACTGGTTCTCTATGGGCATCATTAAATGTTAAAATGAGAGGTAGGCTGCAAAATATGGATTCTCATTTGTGACATTAGTTCTATTGCATGACTAATAGCCAGCAGACTGTAGGGTAATTACTTAGGTCTGTTACTGCCATGTTCAAATGTTATTAATTGGCATGCATGTGGTAAACAAAATGTTCTCCTATTGGAATGCTCAGGGTGAACCATGATGTAACAAGCCTCTATGAATGATATTCACATAATGTTAACTCAAGATTTTGCTTCTGATCTGCCAATCCTGGTGGAACAAATTCTATATTTTTCACAATTAGCATCCTTTGTTGATGCTTGATAGGATGCCTTTTGACCCTGTTTTAGGTTATTAATAGAGCAGCAACATTATTCATTGAAAGGGCCTGTGAATTGAATGAGAACTAGATTTGGTGTTTATATTTGGCTTGCTTGATCTAATGAGGAATTTTTGTATTATTAGTAACAATCAAGTGCTTCTCCCCAAAATACGGTCCTTTGCATTGTGAGGTTCCTATGAATCAAGACTCTAAGTCTTGGTGGGATGGGGAATGTTCTAGCCGGTGGAATTTCAAAACCCATCCATGTAGAGAAAGAAGAAAGAAAAAAGAAAGAAAAGAAGGAAAAAAAACCAAAAGAATAAAAGAATAAAAGGGAGAAGAAAAAGAAATAAAAGAAAGAAAGAAAAGAAGGAACAGAAAGGAAGGAAAAAAAGAAAGAAGGAAAATAAAGAAGAAAAAAGAAAGAAGAAAGAAAGAAAAGAAAGAAAAAACAAACAAATAAAGTAAGAAGAAATAAAGGAAAGAAGAATGAAAAAGAGATGGGTATCTATTGGTACGCTCTATCAAGTAGGTCATCGGGATTATGTGGGATAACAGGATGTCATGTTTCATGAAGAAATCAAGACATCTCCATCTCATGGGATTTAAAACCTTATTGTGAATAATTTTTGTATATGCTTTCAGACTTGAATTCAGAAGGCCAATTTTGTCCATCCAAATCACAGTACACTATATTCATGCATATTTTTTATTTGACATAAAAACAAAAAACAAAGAAGAAAAACAATGAGAACCAATATCTAAGGATTAAAAATATTGGGGAACAAGATTTATATTAATTATCATTTGCACCTTCTATATTAATATATGCATTTTTTTTTTCCTAGTTTTTTGTAATCCCCCAACCCCCTCACCCACCCCTCCAAAAAAAAAAAAATCCTTTTCACAAGCACACTAGTAAATAAATAAGCAAGAAAAGAGGGAAAGAATACTAACAAAACCTGCATAGTGCTAGAGTGAAAAGGGACCATCATTTTTAAAGGGATAAACCCTGAGTTACCAGTTAACTTGTATTATTGTAGAAAAATTCTTATATATAATATTATTTAGTCTATTTAAGTGCAAATTGTTATTGAAACTCTGATAAAACTTGAGAAATCCAAAAGCATTAGTAAGAAAGCAGTATCTTGTGAAACTTGAGAAATCCAAAGGCATTAGTAAGAAAGCAGTATCTTGTGCCATTATGCCCTTCTATATAATTACTAGCAGACACAAATCTATAAGAGCTGCAGTATCTTATTCATTTTTTCCTTTTTAAACTTGGCCTAATCTTTGCTACTCGTCTATTGGACCATGCTTGGTTACTTGCATGTCAGTTTATTTAGCGGGTTTTTTTTTTTTTTTCATTCACCATTTATAGTTGCAGTAGTTATTCTAGTTTCTTCAGTTGCCATCTTCAAATATGAAACTTCCTGTGATAATATTACATCATATGAGAAGAGCACTGACTTCTACTGATTCAAGTTCGTATTTAATTGCCTGCATATTTAATTTTTGGAGTCAGTATAATTATCTACATTAAAAGGAATACTTGGAGTTTGTAGAAGCAATGAGCTCTTGAATCTGATAATGAGATAAATATTGAGAGAATGCTTGTTTTATATGGTGTTCCTTAATCAGTTCAGTTGGATTAAATGGTTGCAAATTTATTCCTGGGTTTTTGGTGATCTGCACTTGCTTATGTTCCATAAAATTCCTGTTTTTATTATTTTTGCAGGGGAGGTACCTCTGGATAGGCTGGATTCCCTGTCTTAGAATCTCTGAGGGATCACGAGTAAAAGACCTAATAAGTGATCCACAATTCTACAGCTGGCTAGAAGCTATTCGAAAGAGATTTCAGAGATCTCAGTATGTTATCCTTTACAGCCGATCTCCAATACGTGTAGCATCAGCAATATTGGTTACACTGGCTGTTCTTGGTGAGTGTACTGCTTGTGATTTTGCTTGCCAGTTGCAAGTCATCTCTCCTTTTCCCCCATCCAGATTCTTTGTTGACCTCACTAGTTCTAACAGAGCTGATATTATCTTGTTTATGCAAGGCAATGCAATACAAATTGATGGATTGAATTATCAATCTTATGTTGTGACACATGTCAAAGAAGAAGCTTTATAAATGAATTGTTAAATACAAATAAGTATGTACATTCTAAACTATGTATTAGGTTTCTTTTTATAATAAAAATATGTTTGTAAATATTTAATTAAGCGGTCTGTCTTCTAGATTATTTAACAAAATAACCTTCTTTTGGTCCATACCTCATGCATTGGCATAGCAACTTGCCACATAAATAGATTTCTTGTCGAAAAGATGCTTTATATCTTATATTATTTTGTCCTGTACCTTTTTATGCATTCCATCCTTCATGCAGTCTTGACTAGTTGCTTATGCTCTCAAAACCTCATTTTGATAGATAGATGGATAGGTAGAGAGATTAGAGAGAGAGAGAGAGAGAGGGGGGGGGCATATTTTCTCTCCACTTGTGTTACTATCAAATGCATCAAAGTTAGGAAGAAGAACAATAAAGTATGAGCAAGCCAACACCAACTTCCTCTGTCAACATTCAACATTAAAGATCTCCCATTCCATATAATGATGTTAAGGGAGAAAAGAGAACAAATGCCACATGGATAGTTCTAAAAAGAGGAGACAGTTGTCTTTTTTTTGAGGAGAGACTTGGTTTCAAATTAGTATAGTGCATTTGAAACTTTAGTTAGGTGTCTCAAGGCTTGCTACCCTAATTGGACAAAATGTTAACAAAGCTGTGACTACCTTGTTGGCTAACAAATTGGAAAAACAATGTATAGTCTTCAGTTTTTAATATCCCCTCAAACTTTACCCTTTTCTCTCCTTTTCCAAACTTTGGCTTTCCCTTTCCTTGTTTCCTTCGATATTGGTCCAAAGAGCAGATAAAACCTAATGATCATCCAACATAGAACTTTTTAACCTATAGGGGACTTAGGCTGACTAAGACTGGAGTCTCTTGCTGCATGAAGAATGGCCACAGTTCAGACAATCATGTGCAAGGAAAGCATGCCAATGGTGAGCAAAATCAAGTGATGGCCTAATAACAAATAGGGGGGAGAGAAATGGCAGGCAGGTTAGGCTATAATTAATGTGGCAAGCAGGAGGCCAATGGTCTGAGGAATCAACAGGGAGGAGAGTAGCAACAGGGAAGAGAGCAGGTTGTCAATTGCCGGAACAACAGGGGGAAGGGTAGAAGGTGGAAGGATGGCAATCGTTGGAAAAAAGAAGAGGGAGTGCAATGTGAAGGATGTTAGGCCGAAATCAGGAAAGCAGCGATATGTATCTGAATCAGATTTATGTCAAACACTTGGATACTTATGAGTTCTTTGGTTACAGCTTTCATGGATTGATGGGGAGTTGAACTCTTCCAACAATAATTTTGAATCTCTTTTTGACATTGTAAGTGAGCATTTGTTCTTTTTAAAGATTGGTGAGGGATAAATGTATTGAAAGGACTTTATAAAATGTTATTTTTCTTACATACATAAGCTAGGAGTAGTGGCTGCTTAAGTTGGCGCCTTTAACTCAATGCAAGAATTTGTCAAGTTTTGGAGTTATCAAAGAGCAATATTGACTTAACATATCATGAATGTCAATTAAATTCATCACAAGATTAACATCAAACATTATATTATCTTTGCAAATATAATAATTTTGCTCTAATTTACTAGCTATGATTTTCTGGTTGTGGTTATGAATAAATGCTTATCTAACACTAGCAGATCCATATACCTTTTTTTTCCCCACATTGTAGAATCTACACAGCCCAGCACCATGTATGTCATAAGATTCTCACATAGAACTCTTGATGATAATTTAATCTCCTAATTTCCTGGTTGTTTTTTGGGTTGTATTTTTAAATAAATTTTCTTTTACAACATTGATACGAACGATTGATGTGTACAATGGCTTACAAGAGTTTTAAGATTATTTTAGGATATAAATAGCATACTATTTTGAAATAGTAATTAGATCACATGAGAGCTGATTCTAATGGGTATTGATCTAGTGAATGGAAAGCATGTTAGGGTTATTTTAAATATTTTTTAATAAAATTTTTAAATCAATTTTCTCCTAGGTAGTTCTGACTAAATATAGTTTTTATTGCATACGTTACGACAGTTGCCCAAATATCAACTATCAGAAAATAACAAATAAAATTTATCTATGGAATCCTCCTTATGCATCACTTAGTTTCTATGTTTCCTTAAAGTTTCTATGTTTTCTTAATCCTGTAATTAATGTGGTCCATGCATCCAAACAGGCCATAAATTGGCTCCATTGGCAAGTTAGAAGTGTGTTTGGTATTTTGGTTGCTTGTTGAAATATTTGGTGTAGATTTTGAATATTTTGTGGAGTTGGGCTTATGGAATGCTTATGACTGTTTTTCCAGATTTGGAAGCACACCACTTTACTTGCATGCACTGTTCAATATCAAAATGTTCAAAATCAAGGAAGGCATCATCAACTGATCAATCAATATTGGTTACCACTTAACAGTAAAGAAATTTCATCAACTTTTATACAAAAGATGAAAGCCCTGGACAAATATTTTTTTTAAAAAAATTCATTTTACAATATTTCTAATTTATTGGTAAATGTAATTCAATATTTTTTTTTTGTTGCCCTTGTAGCTCTTTTTCCCCCTCTCTTGCTGAAGTAAACACTTGTTTATATGTCCAAATCTGACTCTCCTATTTGCATGTCGAACCTTGATTAAGGTACAAGGCCATGGTGATGGGATCAGTTTCCTGTTTGTGCCTCCTATGTGCTATGCACCTAATTATGCATGGTGTTTTGGCATATATACTATTGACTATTTTAAACTGTTCCAATATCCATTTAAGGCTATGATTATCAGATTTTGGTGCTTTTGGTGTGATTTATGAGTAAAAGAATTCTTGACTAATCTTGTGTTAGATGTGTTTGGTGCATCTGTTTTGCATTTAGAAATACTCTACAAGGAATTGGTATGTCTTAAGTAGAGGACCAAGAAACTTACCCAAGCCTATTCTATGTCCATCTAGCACTGTTTTTTTTCTTAAGGAAAAGTAAAATCTAGTATTTTCCTTATATGCTTCATGAGATAACTTGATATGGTGCATGAACCAAGGACCTACCGCAACAATCTGTATGTTATGTAAACTTTGTACCAGTATTAACAAATGATAATTCCTTGCTAATATTTCCTGGAAGACACTTCCTGCCTAGTGGTTTATTTATAGTTTATGATTGCTTGTCCAAAGAGATTCATAACTTAGGTGACTTGGGTTTATGCTCTATTACATCCTAGAATATTCTTGCAAAATTTTCTACTCACCATATGATTCAAATTTTATGCTTATACATTTTCAGATCACTGTTCTTTTGATTTTTCATGTCGTTTAACTCTATCTTCTTTCTTTTCAGGCTTCTTGGTATTTCATTTTGCGTGAGGAGTACGTATTTTTGTCATTTTCTTCTTTCCTCCTACATGTGGTTATGAAAAATGTGATCACATTGTATTCTAGTCTCTCTGATGGCCCCTCTCTTTACAAATTAAGAGCAGGCATCCATCACGTTTAGCAAGAAGAGAAGCCAGTCATTGTTATTAGAGGTGATGGTATGAAGAGGAGCAGAAACAGCAGTCCCTGACCTGTCAAGCAGATGCTGCCAGCCATGATCTAGGAATCTATGAATCCTGCAAACTTTGATGGGTTGGCTTGTGTGTGCTGTGACCTTCTAGTAGTTTATATGTGGCTGCTGCTAGAGAGGGTCATGATGTTTGTCTCGATTTGGATTTGGTCAGTTTCTTTTGTGTGATAAAATGAAAGAGGATTCAAGTCCAAAGTGATAGTGGGGCTGCTAAAACTATCGATTGGATTGAGTAATGAAATAACTGACAATAAGTATGTTTCTCCACTTCAATTTTCCAAGGTGCATCCATTCGGAGGCAGCATATCTTCCAGCTATGCAGTTTTCTTCCAAATGCTTTTGTTTGAATGCTTTTTTGGAATATATTATTAGTAAAGAGTCATTGAAACCGTTACTATCACTAGCTTATGCATCTTTTCTAGCACCAAGGCTTCTTTTTTTCTTTTCCTTTTTTTTTTTTTTTTTTTTTTGTTGGTTTTGAAGTGTTTGTATTGTTATGGCACCAATATGGTATATATTAGAGTTTATCTTTAAAAAGTTCAAATGAAAAGATTTACCATATCCAAATATGACTTTGGTTTTAATCTGTGTAGCCTTGGAATTCATAAGGCAAAGTAAGATAATGTTTTCATATATGTGTAGGACTTTAGTTCTATTTCTTGTAGTATAATGTATATCCCTTCTTTATATAAGTACAGTTAACCTTTGTTTTTAAGTTAGGTTTTCCAGGGTATCTTGAGTAAGAGTTGTTATGAGAATTCAATTGAGGATTGTGTCTAGGGGTATATGAGTCTTTGGTAAAAAAAAGATTTTGGTAATTTAGAGATGTGAGAAACAGTCTTTATAATCTTCAATTATTCTTGGTGAAATTTTCTGCTTTCCTTCATCTATGAATGTAGATCAGTGGCCAAACCATGTAATCCTTATATATTTGCTCTCGTCTAGTTTCTTTCTTTGGTTTCTTCGTTGATCTCTCATTCTCTTCATGCTTACTATCATACCAAATAATATCAATGCTTCGATTATCACAAGTGATATCAATTCTTCCACTATCACAACAAGTGACATCAGAGCTTTTTTTGCACATTTTTTGTTACAACAAGTGGTATCAAAACCTAATTCTAGTATGTGCAAAGTTAAGTTGGTAGACAAGCCTATTTGGTGAGGGTAGCCAATTAAGAAACTTATTCAGTAAGCTAAATTAGTCGAGATGACTATTTGATGAGCTCAATTAATAAATAGGCTTATTGGGTAAATTTAATCAGTCGAGACATCTATTTGATGAGCTCAATTAGTGAACATATTTATTTGGTGAGCTTAGAGGCTTATTTGACAAGCTCGATTGATGGATAACTTTATTTGATGGGCTCAATTAATTGGAAGGCTTATTTATTAAAACTTAGTTGAAAGGCTTATTTAATGAGCTCAGTTAGATAAAAAGTTTATTTAGTGAGCTTAGTTGGTCGAGAGGCTCATTTGATGAAGCTTAATTGATTGAGAGTTTTATTTAAAGAGCTCAGAGGCAGCTGATGTTTAAGAATTAGATGCATTATTAATACTTGATTGGTGCGTGCAGCATTTGAGTTACATCCTTTAGAGTATGTGCAGAATGTGAAGAGATTTTAGCTATCTTTTTTCAGCATCGCTTAAGAATTCAAGCTAAGATGGAGATTTGCTAAACTTTATTTTGGAATTCACAAGCTCAAGAAAGAAAGGTTTTTCATATCCAAATAGGACTTTAGTCCTATTTCGTGTAGTCTTAGAATTTAGAAGGTAAAGCAGAACATGCTTCCATATATGTATAGGATTCTAGTCCTTGTCCTTGTAGTATACTGTATATGCCTTCTCTATATAGGCCCTAGGAAGCTCTAACCTTAGGGCATTTTGGATAACTTAAAAAGTTATTGTGAGAATTTAAGAAAAGATCCTATTAGGTGTATATATCTAGGAATTTGTAAGAGAGAGTCTTTGATAGAGAAGAGATTCTAATAATTCCAAAGTTTGGTGGAGAATAGTCCTTATAATCTCCAATTACTCTTTATAGTGAAACTCTGCTCTTCTTTGCCGATGGACGTAAGCTAGTGGTTGAACCACATAATCTCTTAGTGTTTGCTCTCTTATCTAATTTTACTTTTTTTGATTTTTTCGTTAATCTTTCATTCCCTACGCATCTATTATTATACCAAGTAGCATTGGTATTTTTACTATCGCAATAAGTAGTATAAGATCTTTGGTTGCCAAAATAAGTGGCATCAAAGGTTTCTCTGAGCACTTTTAAACCAATATATTCAAATGACAGATGACAGAATTTTTAATTTCAATACTCAAAAGTACCAACTCCAAGAGGCCAACCAATGTCATGCGGAAAAGTTTTCACCCTAACGTAATAGTTTTGCAATTCAACAATTGCTTTGAATTTGGACTCTCTTAACGTCCTTGCTTTTCTTTGACTTGAGAATTAGAAATTAGAGTAAGTTGAAATCCAACATGCGTACAGATAAAAAAACACAAAACAACGAGTTTATTTGTTGTCCTGATCAAAAGATATACATAAACAATTAAACATTAACATCACTATCATCCATCCCTGATTTGTTTGGGAGGCTTTATACCAAGCACCGGCATGCAACATGATCTATATTATTGTTCGATTTTTTGATGTCATTGTCTTTTGAACTTTCAAAGTTATGAATTGCAAGATGATGGCGAAAACAAGTGTAGAGAAGGAATAGCTTAAAGCCCCAACTGAGAGTGAATCGCTGAAACCGTCAGTGGTGGGCTGGAACTTGGTGTGTTGTTATTCCCTGGGAGCTGGTCATAGGGATCATTCATACGCCTCTTAGCATATGGTGTGAAAATTTCTAGCATTACTACTGGCACGTCACCTTTCTTGGACGGCAAGGGAAAAAAAAAAAAAAAAAATGGAGTAGATGTGGACGCAAACATTTGCCCACCAATAAATAATTCGATATGTTTATCGATACTTTTTTTTGTTCATTCAATCATACTCATTAATAATTTAATACCAATTATACTACAGTTGATGATGCTCTCAGTTCCATAATGACCTTCAGGGCAATAAGCTTGAAATCTAAAAGTTAGCTCACCTTCCAAGTGTCATTAGATGGTAAGTCTTCTCCAAATCTTGTTATATTTGATTTTTTAAGTTTGCTGTTTTCATTTATCTCCACATCCATCCCATCAATCCAACTCCTCTCTCTCTCTCTCTCTTCCATTTATCCTTCATTGCTCCACGTTTCCAATTCGATCCTTTTTTTTTTTTTTCTCCTTTCAAACTTTACCCTTTTTTTTATATATATTTCTTCTTTACTTTTCTTATTTATTTTATTTTCAATAAAAAAAATTTAATTCTTATCGTTGCTAAATATTTTATTAATTAGTATAGATTATCTTGCATGTAAGGCACAACTAAATTCTTGTCATTGCTAAATATTTTGTTAATTGATAAAGATTATCTTGCATGTGAGACACAACTTCAAATTAATGGATGGAGTTATATGAATTAATTTGTTTAATAATAAAATCAATTAGTATCAACTTCAAATTAACAATTAATTTGATTTTAATTTAAATTTATTTATATTTAATTCACTTTGTATCAATTTTGAATCATGTTCATGAATCATTTTCAAAATTATTACCTCTAAAACCAACCCTTCCATCAATATATATATATATATATATATATTATAAATATTATAAATGTCTAAAATTTGATAAACTGGGCTCTAACCTAAAAAAAAAAAAAGAAAGAATTTACGCTAGACTAGCGGCCCTTGCTGCATCATATTGTTAAATAAGATTTTTTTTAAAAAAAAACATTTTATTAAATAAAAAAATAAAAAATTATAAAAACGTTTTAGTTAATTATAATATCGATCAAATTCGTCCGCACATGAGTCACGAAAATGGGAGGGTGTGCGTCAACCAGAGCGAGAGAGTGTTGGCGTGTAACATGTTTGAGTTGACGCACAAAACCAATTAAAACGTGGTGACTAAGACGTACACGTCGCTTTGAAATAGCTCAGAAACCAATAGACGTGAATTCTTCCAACCAAATTTCTTATAATATCGTTATTGAAATGCTCGTGGCCTGCACCCACTTCAAGGACTTGTCCTTTTTTGCTTGAGAGGCCAAGTGACACGAATAGCCTTCTATTGGCCAAATGCTTCCAATTGTTCTTTTACCTTTATTTTTTTTTTCACAAACAATTTCTTATCTTCATTCTTAAAGATTATGTTTTTGGTTTTTTGTCATAAAAACCAACAAAAAAAAAAAAAAAAAATGTTTGGTTTAACTCAATCAATTGGGATAAGAAGTGCAATCTGAGAGAGAAGATAAAGGATAAATTCAATGAGTTATTCTTGGCTAAGTAAAATGAATGAGTTGGGAGGATAAAAACTAAAATATTTATTATAAATCAGTTTTTCAGAAATATTTGTTTGATGCTAAAGAGAGAATAAAATATATAAATTTAATTATATATATATATATATATATATATATATATTTCCCAACCTTGAACGAAATGCAGTCTTACAAGTAGACTTTAAAAAAAAATATTTGATCATTTGAAAATCTCAGAAGCAAAAGAAGGATGAGGCAGTCCACATATCAATTTTAATATAATATTTAAATAATACAGTTTTCACCCTTTCCATGAAACAACCATTGAAGTAACCTTTATATTTTTTTATTACATGATATTTATTTAAATAATAGCTATTTATAGCTGTTATAAAAACATTACACCGGCTGTCACATGATTTAAATGACATCATTTATCTTTTTATTTTTATTTAATGCAAATTAATATAGACACTACAAAGTTGATTTTTTTTTTTTTTTTTTTTTAACCATAATATGGGCTGTTGTTTGAACTCAAAACCTTCCATAAGATTTTTAATATACAATAAATTATCATAATTATTAATCATAATGATAGAAAAATGATAATATAAAATTATTAAGTTATTCACCATCTCTGAAATTAAAAAAAAAAAAACCTTTTAATCTAGTATCTAAGAAATGGCAAAGAAATAACTCTATATTAAATAAATAATAAAATTTTATATAGTAATCATCATCTATTTAATATCATACATGTTACAATTTGATGATAAATAAATTATACTTATTTATCTAAAAGATAAAATTATTATTTGAATATCCATTACCTCTGGCATCAAATTTTAATCTTGCAACACCCTTTTTCTTTTAAATCATGCTATTATTTTAAAAATTAAGCATTTCAAAAGAAAAATTATACCCTCTTTTTTATTTTATAGATTGTGTCATCCTGCCTCCATATAAGTTTTGTTGTTTGAGCAAAATTGTCCCTAATCTTCTGGGCTAGATTTTTTATTTTTTATTTTTTTTTGGCCTTAACATTTTGATTTTTTACATAAATTTTTAAACGGCAGACTACCAAGACATACATAACATGATGAATAATATATATATTGATAAATAGCTAATACCCGAACTTGTTATAAGGGGGCAATCAATTAGAGATGAACTTGTGTGAGGCCAATCATTTACAACTTTTTATATATTCTATTCAAAACTTATGTAATTTGAAATGCAAATCATTACGAAAAGATATCTCTAAATTTCTCATGTTAGCTTCAACATGCAAAGTTTGGTAATTCGATTTATATAAGTTTTAAATAGGGTTTACATAAATATTTTTCATCTCAATTTTTATTATTTAATTTTAAAAAATAAAAAGATATAAATAAATTGTTGAAAATCTCATGAGCTTATTTGAAATTTAAGGGTGTGCTTAATTTTTGATAATAGTTATATTTTTATTTTTATTTTTATTTTTATAAAAAATAAAAAAAATACTTATGAAAACATGTTTAATGATTAAAAATAATAATAACTTTTTAAATAAAAATTATTTTAAAATAGTAGAAAATTAAAAATAATTTAAAAATATTTATTATTATTATTTTTATTAAAATTATAAAAAATAAAAAATAAAGATTTATAAATTTGAAAACATAAGAATGAATGATATTGCCTTTTACTTTTTTAACCATTCTTTTACAAATTATCATTCGAAGTCGTTGGCACTCATAACACAACACTCAGACATATCTCTCAGCCAAGGCTGTTAATTTTCATATTCATATATATATATATATATATATATAATTTTTTAAATTTAAAAATTTAATATATATATATATATATTAAAGAAAAAGAAAAAGACAAACGCTCTCCCGAACGTAACGCAGGGCGCCCGCGGTTTTGCTCCCTCGTGGGATTCGTTTGGGGTTCGACGTTGGATAGCGTCTTTCGGATCCCGGCTCCCCGCGCTATAAATGTTACCTTCCCTTCTCCACCACCAGGCGGGATTAGGGCACGCTCCACTGTCTCCGCCGCTCTCTTTCCGTTTGCTGTCTCCGCCGTCACCTCTCTTTCGATCGAGGTCGAGAATTTTTTTCCATCTCTCTCCTTTCGAGATCCTTTCTTTCTTCTGGTTTATCTGAGATAGGTTGATCGATTCCTCCTCTCGTTTCTTGTCACGCTTTTCTCGATCTTCTTTTCTTTACTCTTGTAATCATTTTTCTTTTTTTTTTAAAAAATAGTGATTTTACTTGGCGTCTGGACTCTGATTTGATGAACAAATTAACATATTGGTGGTATTTTTAAGCTGTGCGGCGTAGGCTTTTGAAATCCAGAGTTTCTAACCATTGGCGTTCGATTTTACTAGCGTCGCTAAGGATTTATTTATGTGCAGATATTGAAATTAGTTATCATGGTTTAGAGGTCTGTCCCGGCTTAGCAATCATATGCAATCTTTTTCATATCGCGATTTTTTTTTTTTTTTCATATATGAAAATTTACGATGCTGATGGTTTGAAGATGTCGTATACCAAGATGCTGGTGAGTTCAGTTAGATTTTTAATATAGGGGAAAAATGATTGCAGAATTATTTTCCTCTGATCCAGTGATGGTTTTGGACTTCGGACAATTTTTTATTGAGATTAGACGATTGGAAAAAATGAACACCATGTTTTTGATTATATTACTCAGGGAATTAGTTTCGTTTTACTTGGATATGATATGAGAGGGGTACATTAGTTTTTGCAGTTCCTAGATTGAGAAGAGATTATATTCTAAAATTAAATACGTTAGCCTTGAATTGTCCATCTCTCACATCTTGTTCTAGGTTTGATGCTTACCATGTTTTTTGTAGCATGTTTGAAATAGTTGAGGATACAGCTTGGACTGCAAGAGTTCATGTAACAGTTTCTTCTGTCCTTCTAGTTTTGTGAGCCTTTTTTTTTTTTTTTTTTTTTTAATAGCCTTCGCATGAAACTTTGTCACAATTATTCATGATATTTATTTGTGAGGCCTGAAAACAGTTTCTTATTCCAACCTTTGGTCAGAGCCCTAGAATCAAGAGTCATTGTCTTTTTTCCCCCTCCCAATAATGGAGTTTCGAGTGAAGGGTAAGGAGATACATGCTTTCCTTTTTCATAAAACTCCAGAAAGTGGATTTGCCTTCTGAAGAGAGCAAAATGTTGACCTCCATTTTGCTTGTCTATGAAATTCATGTGGCATATGTTAGTCTCTCTCTTAGCATAAATTGGCTTTAGCCAGGACTCAAAGTTGATGCAAGTACCATATACACGATATGATCTTGTCTCTCATTTGAGAATTCAAGTAGCATTACTTCTAATGCAGCAGCAGAGTAATGTTAGAAAATCCTTCCAGTTGGATCTTGGAATAAATATTGTTTGCACCAGGGTTTTCAGAGTCAAAATCATCCTGACTTATTTATCTTTTCCATTTTAGGGACATAGATGGTGGATTCTTAGCTTGTAGTTCCTAAAAGTATATATTGATAGTAATCTATCTTCAAAATTTCCTGTTGATATGCTTTAATTTTCTTAGCCTTTTCAGCAACGCAATTTTTCTGTTTGGCTTAACCATAGTTGTTGATTCATTTTGCACTTTGTAAATTTCCATTAGATTATTGGCTATTATTTGGACATGCAATATTTTTTTTTTTTTTTGTTTCTCAGATTATATGTTGTGCTGCATCTATCACTCTATATCTTTATTATATTATACAAAATCTTGCATTTTCAAACATCTTATATACTCTAAGCATGAGATGTGCTGAATTTGGAAAAATCACATTGAAACTCAAATCTAACATGGTCTCTAAAAACTTCTAAGCTCATCTGTTGCATGAGCTGAGCATGTCCTTAAAATTAGTGTTAAACCAAGTCCATCTTACTAATCCCAAATCAGATTATTAACTGTGTATCAGATAGACTTCACATATGAAATGATTAGATAATTATTGTTGATAAAGTTCCTTATCCTTTTTGATTTTTAGAATCTTCAGGTGAACAATGTCGACTATTACCATCCCTACTGCCTGCATGGTCAAAACTAGCAGCAGATACCAGGGCCCTGCTATGCTGATGAATAGCCCTTTCTCTCTGAGCTCTGTAAAGTGTATCTCCAAAGCTTCCGGTCTAAAAATATCCAACCGCTTCAGGGCATCTGCGATGGCTGTCTACAAGGTGAAGCTCATTGGGCCAGAGGGGGAGGAGCATGAATTCGAAGCTCCAGATGACACTTACATCCTCGATGCAGCTGAGACCGCAGGAGTGGAGCTTCCTTACTCATGCAGGGCTGGGGCATGCTGCACTTGTGCTGGCCGCTTAGAGTCTGGTAGGGTTGACCAGTCAGATGGATCCTTCCTTGATGAAGCACAGATGGAAAAGGGTTATGTCCTGACATGCGTCTCCTATCCAAAGGCAGACTGTGTCATTCACACTCACCAGGAAAGTGAGCTTTATTGATTGCTAAAAATATTCTTGGGCTTATGTCTGAAATGTCACAGGACCAACATGTTTCTGGATTAGCATTTCATTGCCTAGCAGCTTCTATTGCTGCTGAAAAAGGTTCTTGGATTTTCTTAGTCCCAGTGGTAGTCTTGTTAGCTGTTTATTGTTTTATATTCAGTATCAAACTTCTTCTCGAACTGTTATAAACGTGGTTGTTGTGGAGCTTTTGGAGTATCTGATAACACCCAGGTAAATCGGCTGTGACATCTATGACATAGAAATTAATCATACTGTAATAAGTCTATATGACATGTTGAAGTTTTCTCTTCTTTTGTTCCTAAACCATATGTGAAGGTAGAAAATGAAGATTGAGGCAACAGCTTGTAGCCTCAAGACTTAAAATAGGTTGGGGGCTTTTGTGGTCTTAATCATTATTTTCTGCAAATGTTCTTTGCGTGTAAATGCAATCTCTCTATTGTCTGTGTCCATAAATCGCCAGATAGACTCCTTTATCTGTCTCTTTATGGAATTATAATGGAGGAGAAAACTCTTCCATCCAACTATGGCATTCTAGTGCTGGTTTAAAATTCTGGTAGATCAATCGTAAGGTCTCTTTTCCTATGATTTTGGGTAATGTTTTATATTTCTGTGTAAAGGGAGTTGAGATTGATGATGAAAGCCTCGGAAGCTTGCTTTTTCAGAGCTGATTATCTCGCACGGAACTTTACGGAACTTCTAGTGGTTGAAGACGTTTTTATGCTGTCTAACTTGCATCAAGGTTTTGTGAACTTGCAATCGATACTGGAGATATAGTAAATTATCCATTCATTTCTTGAAGCTTTCACTCGATTGATTTGAAAATTTTATAAGCAATAATCCGGGCTTAGACCCACCCAGCTGCACCCGTAGGCTGATCGCTTTGCCTTCTGCAAACGCTGAAGGCTGGAGAACGGCTGAAATGGCCAGAATTCAGGGAGACCGCGTGAGGAAAGTGATCTAGCGTTGGCCGAGCCTTGAAAGCTAGCCCATTCCCTGTTATAGCCAGCGTAGTCGCCAATCTTCTTCCTCTCTATCAAAACCCATTACCATCGTTCTTTTTCCTCAAATCAGGCCACCGGAACATAGCCACAATCCGTGCTTGGGATCTTGCCTATGCCATTGCTCCTTGTTCTCCGAGCTTCGTTGTCACTGTTTTGAGCATCTGATGGGATAACTTGTCTCTGCCATCTGATGCTCTGTTTTGAGCATCATCAAGTGAAGCTAAAGATGAGGGCTAGCTTAGGAAGGTACTCTCCTTCCTCATTCTTGGTGGCTGACAGCCAAGCAGTGCCAAATGGAATCAAAGTATAATAATAATAAAAATGATATCTAGATGCCAACCTTTAAGCTTTAGAAGCCAAAATCAAGTGATGAGAGGTCAATGGCTGGTGTTCTGGCATAAGAGGCTTGGCTTGGTTGTCTAACAACGAAAAGAGATTAGGGTCAATTCTAGATTATAGGGGGTGTTTGGCTTTCCATCGCTCTTACAATCAGACTTTTTCCTGTAAAACTTTAAAGTGAGACACATGTGAGCATGAGAGTGAGTGCATGGTCTCACAGGAGTGTATAAAACATTTGCTAGCTGGCTGCAAACAAGTTTATGCAAAACATGTTTTATATCAGACCTCTACCAATTTAATTACAAAATTTATATATAGAAAAATAGTGTGCTATAGAAATATTAAGAGAGAGAGATGGGATGATTGGTGCTTGACGACATAAAAATGACCTCTTCTTTTGCGTTAAGGGCCACTATTTGGTCCTTAGTGCAAGCTTAGCTTTGTAATTGCGTCTCATGATCCTAGGAGCCTACAAAAGGTCCTCCACTATCTTATCCATCTTTTTGTCATGAGCCTGGCTCTATGGCACAGAGTCATCGATACTCGAGGGCCCACTTTATTTGTTCACCTTATGACCAACCCACTTTAAAGGCCTTTAACTTTGGACTAGAGCCTAGACGACCTTAGATTGATGGTCCCTGAATATTGAACCTAGACCCCCACTTTAAATTAATAAAATTTATTATTCAAATTAAAAAATTAATGTTCTCAATATAGATCGATAGCAACCGAAGTCTTGAAGAGGTGAACTTAGGATTTGCTGTGAATCTAGGTAAAATCTCTTTGCATTATGTGTGCATGTATGATAGTTATATTGCATGCTTCGTGTTGTGTTCTATGTTTATTTCATGTAATTCTATATGAGAATTCTATTGTGGCAAATTCATGCTTGAATAAGTCCATGTGATTTATCTATTCATATTTTGGGTATTAATTCCATGGATGCATGGAATTTTGAAATAAACAACTCATATATGTGATGAACTAGATGGTGGAAGATACTGGACTAACCATGTATTTTCTAATTATTCTTATTGGTAGACTTATTTCTGGTTGTCTTCATAAGTAAAACTATTTTCTGGTTCTCCTTATAGGCAGACCACTTTCTGGTTATCTTAATGGATAGAACTGATTTTAGTTGTTTTAATAGATAGACTGTTTTCTGGTTACCTTCGTGGGCAGACCTGTTTTTGGTTATCATCGCAGCAAACCTACTTTACTTTTTGGTCTCTCGTACAGACCTATTTCAAATTTTGGATTCGTTCCATTGATTGAATTATGATCATAAATATTCTAATGCTTTCCCAAATGAAATCAAATAAATCATTAACAACCTCATGAATTAGATATCATTATTTGATATTAGTTGCGATGATGTGCCTTAGTGATGACTATACATAATGTTGATTATATTGTGAAAAGCATGTGCTTTGATGAGGTTGCATGATGTTAAACATGATTTATTTATTATTCAAATAGGATCATTTTACCACACTAAGTCATGATCATAAATAGCGGATTATTACTCATATACGTTTTATGACATGATATACAATATAATGATAACTCTTATTATATGGGAATGCATGGGGTCAGTGATTCTTGCTTAGCCAAAGCTCATTTTATATTTTATTGTTTTTGTTTTATAGATTCATAGGATGTTTAAGCTCAGTTCTTATGCTCAGGTTGAAGTAAGGAACATGAAGACTAGAGAATCTGGATCAATTGATACTTGTGTCATTATAATAAAAAAAATATTCGAACTCAAAATCTTTCTGTTAATATTGGTTAACTTTTAAATTATATTTAATGATTACATAATTAGTATGTATGTATGCGTGTATGTATAAAAGGAGAAAAAAATTAGGTCTTGCATAATTTCTAAGATATTACTTAAGAGTTATCTGGTCGTATCATGTGTTGTTCAGCTTATTTGGTGGGTTGGGGCATGATAGTTATAGTATCAGAGCAGCGGGGTTAGAATCCATAGATAAAATGAGTGTAAGTCGGTAGACAAAAAGAGCGGAAGGAATATATTGATATTGAGGCTAAGAAAAAAAAAAGGGTAGCAAAGAATAATCATTTCCTTACTAAATAACCTAATGTCAAATCTCTCTTAAGAGTTCTCCTTGCGTTTTGTTCTCATATATCGGGTTACATAATTATAATGAGTGCACTTAAAACTACTAAAAATTATCAAGTAGATTCCTAGGCCATTCGAACTTATGAATCCAATATTAGCCATTAGATTTAATATGAATATTGTCATATGTCAAAAATGATTTCGGATGTATTTAGACTAAGAAACTATCCAAGATGTTTCTATGCTGTTAGATTTTTTTAATGAATACATTGTGAGCCATTAGATTTTCTGCAATCAAAATGATTTCAAAGGAGAAACTGTAATATCATGAACTTGAAAGTCTTGTAATTTCATTTTAAGTATACTTATATTTTTAGTTTAGCCTTCTAGTATGAATGATTTGAGTGGAAATCTTAAAAGAATGTGAAAGCTGAAATTTTGGAAGTTAGTTTGAGTTTTCTCCCATGATCCTTCCAAAAGTTTAATAAAGTCAATTATTTGAGCTTATAATCGAAGTTTTCGTGATGATTTCAATGTTTACTAGTTGTTTTTGATCCTTAGGAAAAGTTAGAATGAATATTTTGGAAGTTGGAATGCATTAGAATGGCTTTTGGAAAGGTTTTATGATGTTAGTTGACTCATTAATTAACTAACTGGGGAAGATAGCTGATTTCTTGAGTTGTTAGTCAGCCAAATTTAAAAGTTAGTTGACTACTTAGTTAGCTAACTTTGAATGTTGGCTGACTGTTTGATTTCTAGTTAGCTAACAGGGAAAGTTAACTGACTATTTAGTCAGCTAATTCCCTGAAGCTCTCTATATAAGGCCTGGGAAAAATTTTTGCCCACAGTAGTCGACTACTTAGTCGACTACTGTGAGAAATTGTTCTGTAAATTGAGCCTGGGACAGATTTTGGCTGAAGTAGTCGACTACTTAGTGAGAAATCTCTCTGTAATAGTGGTTTAGAAGAAATTTTAGCCACAGTAACCGACTACTTAGTCAACTACTATGGAAAATTTCTCTATGAAATTGATCTTTGAGGACTTCCCAGGGGGTCACCCATCGCTCTCACCCAGGGGGTCACCTATCGCTCTCACCCAAGCACGCTTAACTGTGGGTTTAGGTGGATAAAAATCTTTTGTGAAATTGGTTTGAAACTAATTTCACTCCCGTTAGCTAGTATCCATACTGACTAATGGATGGATAACCCCTATTATTCATCTGATAACCAAAATTTGGCCAAGGGCATTAACGAAAATTTGATCAGGGGCATAAGTGAAATTTGATAAAAAGTCATTTAAGGATTTAATCAAGGGCAAGATAGGAAAAAAAATTAAAGGGCAAAAATAATTGATGAAGAAGCATATGGGTTTTGAAAAGCGTAATTTAAGAATTGAGAGGGGCAAAATAGAAATTTCAAGAGTATTTAAAACCAACTATCCTTCCTTAGCCCTTAAGCCACCGTATGAAGAGAGAAAAAGGAGGAGAAAAAGAGAAAGAAAATGAAAGAAAAGAGAGGGGTTTCAGCCGTGGGAAAGAAGAAGAGAAGAAGAAAAAGAAAAGAAGAAAAGAAACAGAGAAAGAAGAAGAGAAGAAGAGGAGAAGAGAAGAAGAGGAAGAGAAGGAAGGGAAGAAAGCTTGGTAGTTTAGTCATCTTTGCTAAGGTAAGTCCAAACCTTTCTAAGATAGAGATTGATGTTAAAATCTCATGATTTAGAGGCAAATGAGGTGATAGCATGTATATATTGTGAATCTTTGAGTATGTTAATGATTGAAAAGTATTATGCTAAGATATTAAGGCATAGAGCATGCATGCATAGTTTCATGAAACCCTTGGTGCTTGCGACCCTAATAATGCATGTATGATGACTTAGGCCAAGAGATTGGTTCAAGAGAGCCAGAATAGGAGAAAAAGCAGCTATAGTAGTATGCTAACAGCTAAGGTGAGTGGGTTTCTCATCTAGCTTTGAGAAATATTTTATGATAGCATGTTGACATTTTGATACAAATCAAAGTATGTTATGCTAAATATAGTATCTCAAATAGTTAAATATGGAAAATGAGAATCCAGTTATGATGTATCTTATTTTAAAGCATGTTCTAAAGCAAAGCATGAGTTTAAAAAAAAGCATGGGTTTACAGCATGTTTTTAAAGCAAAGCATAAGTTTCAAAACAAAAAGCTTGAGTTTCAAAAAAAGCATGAGTTTCAGCAAAGCATGAGTTTTAGAATAAAAAGCATAAGTCTCAGCAAAGCATAAGTTTTAGAAAAAAGCAAGAGTTTCAGCAAAGCATAAGTTTAAGAAAAGAAAAGGAAACATAGGCTAGAGTATGTTTCAAAGCAAAGTATAAAGTTTCATGAAAAGTATTGTTGGGATAAAAACATGTGTTTCAGTAAAGCATGAAAATTTACTTTTCATATTTATGTTTCAAAGTGATGCATGGGCATGCATGAATATCAATGTTTCAAAGAAAGTATAGCTAATTGTATATAGGATTATAAACTTATATCTGAGTATTTCTACAGCATACAGCATAAAGAGCATTGGGCCATCTATGGGGCTGATCACCCTGTAGACTGTGCCGTAGTATGAGCATTGCACACACTATTATAGCCGGCACCTCCCTGCGATTCGATCGTACTATGATCCCGAGGTCAGAGGAAGTACAAGCTAGATCAGCCCAGTGGGGCAGATTGCAAGCAGCCCAATGAGGCAAGAATCACAGCTCAGTTAAGAGCTAAGTTACTATATAGCCCAAGGAGGCTCAGAGATATTGGCCTATGGAGAGAGCAAGCAGGAGGCTCAGGGAAAAGGGGCAAGCTCACACCTGGGGCGAACCGCACATGTGAGGGGTGCCATATAGTGCGGGGATCCTCGGCGCTCAGTACACTCACCCACTGAGAGTACACCTGCAGGAGGGTGACTGTAGGAATGTACCTTAGTGGTAGCACACACAGTCCAGCATCATGAGATTTTGTAAAAGTGGCATTATCTTATTGAAGTTATATTATTAGAAGCATAAGCTAACTTATGAGTTTTCTTATCTCATTTGAAAAGATTTTTGTATCTATTGTGATATATTGTATCAGTATATTTATTAGTTTTAAAATGTGGTTCTCAGTTTTCCCCATTGTTAGATGGTTATCCAGTCACTGGGACTTAGGTCTCACCCCTCTATTGTTGAAATTTTTGGATTCAGATCAGAGATAGCAAGTTGGCTCTTGGATGCATGATTTTGATATGGGCTGCTAGATGTGTATAAATTGGTTGATGACAGAGATTTATGTTACTTGGATTGTATATGTATTTAAAATGGATATGGATGGATGTGTATAACTGTAACCCTATGATATATTTTGAACTTGGGTGGTCATGAGAAATGACTGTCATTATGTAATGAATTTATGTATATGGTCTTTATAACGACATAGTGATGAAAGTTATATTGCCTAAAATCATATGATGAATAGTGTGAAAATCTTATGTTATCTGAGCAGGATGAAATAAATTGTGAGGTGATCTTGTGAATAGTATGAATAAAATGAATAGATCAAAGTTTTTAGCAGGTTCAGTATTTTTGTGCATGTAACTTATGGTAATTGGATAGGGACCGCTTGGGCTTTATGGTACTTAGTATAAAGACTAGTAGATCTCTATCCAATTTTCATAAGAAATCATGCCATCGGAAAGGGGCCCGACAGAAACTGTATTTTTAAGCCGAAAGAATCCATTCATATCTGGAGCTGTTAGAGATGCTTCATGCCTTTTTTTTATAAGACTAAATATAATTGAATCCATTTGGTATAATATTGAAAGCTGAGCTGTTAGATTTGCTATAATTGTATCCATTTATCAAATAGTATATTTTTGTTAGGAAAAGATACAAGGGGTTTGAAAAGAAATAATGTGTGAAAGGTAAAAAAAAATCATCATCCATTTGCAAGGATTGATTATTAAAAATTTTGCAAATGACCCTAAGATTGTACGTTATTGTTTAGGAAAGATTCAATAAATATAAAAAATAATAATACATAAAAAAATATTTAATGATCATCAAATTATATGCTAGTATTAAAAAAAGATTTAATAGATTTAGAGAGGAATAATATGTCGAAGGAAAAAGAGAACTTAATAATCATCGAATTTATTAATGAGAATCAGATTGCATGCTATTGTTAAGATAAAATTCAGGGAGTCTGCAAAGAAACAACGTGTAAAAGGAAAAAAGAAAGAAGAAAGTCCACGCTATTCAGTTAAGGAAATATATAGCAGGTTTATTATGCTAAGATTGCATGCTATTGTTGTGGAAAGATTTGAAAAGGAATAATATATATAAGAATCAAGAGATAGAGGGAGAGAGAATTGGGACACTTGGATTTAAGGAAATATTTAGAAAAAATATTCAATGGATTCGGAAAAGAATAATAAAAGAAAAAGGAACAAAAGAGTTTTGGACCCTCAGTTTAAGAAAATATTAAGCGAGTTTGCTAAGATCAAATTATACGCTATTATTATTGAAAGATTTAGCAAGTCTATAAAAAAATAACATGTAAAAGAAAAAAGAAAGAAAAAAATTTATTAAAAGGAATAATATGTAAAAGGATTAAAAAAAAATGAGAAAAGTTTTGAGAGTATATTTAGTTGATTTGTTAAGTATTTATTAAAATAGTTAACTAGAAACAGTATGTAATAAAATTACAGCATGGCATGCTCAATTTTTATATAATTTTCTTTAGAATTTTTCTAAAATTTTAGACAAAAGAGATGTCTCTCTCTTATCCCATTATTAGGTATAGGACGGTATCCTTGCTTCCTTGTGGTACTTAATTTGGTTTTAGTTGTAGAAGCACTCAAACAAAATCATTTATTATATGTGGTGCATTTGCCGATCAACTATATAAATTTTAATGAGTTAGTTGTACTGAATTTTTTTTTTTCTTTTCTTAGTCTACTTTTTTTTTTTTTTTTTTAACTTTGCTTAATTTACTAGTAAAGCAAACCTTGGAGATGTAGCTATGGGGAGCTAGTGTAGTTACGCAATGCCATCTCTTATAGCTCATGTCATTGGAATAACTAAGCAAAATTTCTGTAGAAGATAAAATTATCGGATTGTCCCTTAAATTCTCAAATGTGAAATGGTCTGACTAAAGCAAGAGCAAATGTGAAAATGTTGGGTGAAAGACTTTGTGCACTTTCTTTGCATCTCTTATCTTCCATTTTACGCCAAAATAATAAGAATAAAGTGACATTACATGGATATAAGACCAGGTAAAGTACAACCATCTTGTAGAATTTATATGAGGATTATACATGTCAATTGGCCATGTTGGGCTAGCATGGCATGCGATAGAAGCTGGGTCATAGGCTACCGTGATGTGTCGGTATGGCCCGCTAGGGTGGGGGAGGCTTGGTATGGCCCACAGACCTAGGGCCAAACAAACTGGGCCAAGCTGTGCCTAGCGCATGGATTGGGATTGGGCTGGCCTGCTGCACTAGTATACCTAATTTTTTTATTTTTTTAAAAAATAATATTTAAATATAATTAAATAAAATAAATTAGATATATATATCTTTGTTCGTGGATGGATAAGTGGCTTGTACTTATTGTCGCAGTCGTATTGTCTTGCCATTATATTGCTCTTGATCCTCCTCTTCATCTTCTAATTGCTTGGAGGGGATTAAAAGAGTCTTTAATCTTCATCTTTATTTTTTGTCTAACATGACTTGAAGATCAACAGGCCAATCTGTCTAACGATATTTTATTTATTATTATTCTTTTATTTTAAAAATAATTTTAGAAAAATTAAATAAAATAAACTAGATATACTTACTTTTTAGTGGGGCTTGCTGTTGGCATGATCCATCATGGACACTCCTCTTATTTGGCCTTCAGGACCATGATGGATTACGCCATCTCCCATTCTTGGTCTTCTACTCTTTTATTCATTCGGAGGAGACTTTTTATCTTCATCATTCTATTAGCCTTATGTCCTAACTTCTGTATCATATTGGTCCTTGAAGCAAACCAGGCATCTCTACCATATCAGACTTCAATCGGCTTCTATCATCAAGCACCCCTCTTTTAACACTAAAAGCAAATTTTGATGCTACTATGGATACAGAGAAGTTGTAGATCATGGGCTTGTCTAAGGTGATTTTAGTCACAACTCTAAATCATCAACAAGCCATAATGATGAAGGACACATCACTTATAGAATGGGTTAACTTTGACACCAACTTAGAAATTTTGATATTTAGATCACAACAAAAGTGCCAGTTAGGGCATGCAGTTGGGGAATCAAGTTTAATAGAATATCCTAATTTGGGCATTTGGTCCATCTGGCTGCACATTGGATTAAATTCATCGATTGGATTTAATTGAGAGGCAAATGCAGTAATAGTCTGGTCGATTATCAAGACCCAACCACTAATTAGGTCAAAATTTTTACAATTGAATTAAATCCAATATTTAGGCTCGATCAATATACCTATTCGACACTAATTGGGTCAATTTCAAAGTTCTAGACTCAATCAGTAGACCCAATTACCAATAATTGGGTAAAATTCAATATTCAAACTCAACCAGTAAGTCTGATTACTAATGATTAGGTCAAATGTAACATCTTGGCTTAGTTATTTGGCTTGATTCTCGATCTTCAATCATTCACTGGGTTTAATTAACTTTGGCTCATATTAAGATATCTAGCCTAATCTCTTAAATCAAGCCTAATTATAGCTATTGCTAATTAAGTCAAATTTGATCTGGATGGGCTCAAGCTATATTTAGATTAAGTTCTCAAGTACCGAAGTTAGGATATGACATGTTGTCAGAAAGATAAAAAGGGGGATAGTTAAACATAAAATTGAGGTTGAGTTGGTCTAAGATGATAGTATGTGAAGCAATCTTAGGACTCTATCTTGAGGGGATACTAGATAAGAGTAATCAATGACCGACTTCCTCCTGCAACTCTCATCCACATCTTAGAATAGCAAATTTCTAAGAAGAGAATCCACATCTGCTTGATCTCCTACACTCATTGTTAGAGAAATCAGGAACCGTCATATTCTAATTTAAGAAAGTGCGAGCGTGTATATATTTATATATATTTCAAAAGCATACATATATATAATGGATTCCTCTAACATCGAAGTTTTATTTTAAAAAAAAAAAATACAACCCCTCTCATGCATAGAAAGTAAAAAGACCCTACCTCCAAGAGCTCTCTTGTAATCTCCCAAATCCTAGTTCTCCACTGAAACCCTTCTTCACCAAAAGCCTCATCCCATACCCAGACAATTTCATCACATCTCTCCATTAATAAGTCTATTACCCTCTTCGATGTCTAAATTAAATAGAACATTTGCTAAAGCCCCCATATCCTCTAAAGTCCCTCCCCATGTCCTGTCAAGTCTCTTTGAAGCCTCCATAGAAGCTACTCAAGCCTAAAGCCAAAAGCAGTCTCTAATTAAGCCTAATGGAGCCAAATTGGGCTCAAATCAAGTAGCGATCGAGCACCTTCAAGCCAAATCAAACTAGATTAAGTTCAGATCAAGCCCGAGCTGGGTTAGATCGAGCCAAATCAAGCCAAATGAAACTCAAATTGAGCTCAAATTGAGCCAGATGGAGCCCAGATCAAGCTCAAAGGGGGGTCTTATTCCCTATGCAAGCCCGATCGAGCCTAGATCGAGTCAGATCCCCCAAATCAAGCCTAGATCAAGCCAGATCTCCTATATTGAGCTAGATCAGGTAGTGATTGAGTCAAATCAAGTCAAATGGAGCCTAAATTGAGCCAAAACAAGCTTAAATCGAGCTCAAAGGGGAGTCCTCCCAAATCAAGCCCAATCGAGCGAAAGGGGAGTCATATTCCTCAAATCGGAGCTAGATCAAGCCTAGATCGAGCCAAATCTCCTATATCGAGTCAAATTAGGCAGTGATCGAGGCAGTTCATGCCAAATAGAGCCCACATCGAGCCAGAAGAAGCCTATATTGAGCTCAAAGGAGAGTCCTACTCCCCAATTAAGTTTGATTGAGTTAGAAGAGAGTCCTACTCCCAAGATCGAGCCACTTCGAGCCAAATCAAGCTAAATCAAATTCAGATCAAGCTCGAATTGAGTCAAATCAAACTAGATCAAGCTAAGCTACACCTAGATCAAATAGTGATCAAGCCCATATCGATCTAAATCTCTAAAATCAAGCCAGATCAAGCAATGATCGGGTCGCACCCAACTGAATCAAGCCCAATCGAGCTCAAAAAGGAATCTTGGTCCCTGATTGAGTAAGATCAAAAAGTGATTGAGTCCAAATTGATCAAATTGAGCCAAATCAAGCCTACATCAAGCTAGAAAAAGCCTAGATTGAGCTAGATGAACTCAATGGAGATCAAAGGGGAGTCCAATTCCCTAAATCAAGCCTAGATCGAGCTAGATCAGGCGATGATTAAGTAAGATAAAAATCAGATTGAACTCAAATCAAGTTAGATGAAGCCCAAATCGAACTCAAAGGGAAGTCCTACTCTCAAACTGAGCCAGATCGAGCGATGACCTTGAGTCAGATCTCCTAGATCGAGCCAGATCAAGCAGTAATCGAGCCACATCGAGCTAGATTAAGCCCAAATGGAGCCCAGATCGATTAGATCAAGTTAGATCAAGCTCAGATCAAGTCAATTCAAATTCAAAGAGGAGTTCTACTCCTAAATCGAGCTAGATTAGGCGATGATTAAGCTAGATTAAACCAAGCAAAGCCTAGATCAAGTTAAATGAAGTTCAGATTGAGCTTAAAAAGAAGTTCTAATCCTAAATTGAGCCACATTGAGAAGTGATCTCGAGTCAGATCTCATAGATCGAGCCAGATTAGATCAAACCATATTAAGTTGTGATCGAGCCATGGTAAGCCAAAATAAGCTCAAATGGAGCTTAGATTGATCGGATCGAGCCTATATCTAGCATGATCAAGCTCAAAGGGGACTCCTATTCCTAGATCGAGCCAGATCATGCAGTGATTAAGCCAGTTCAAGCCAAGCAGAGCCTAAGTCAAGCTAGATGAAGCTTACATCGAACTCAAAGAGGAGTCCCACTCTCAAATCAAGCTTAAAGAAGAGTCCTACTCCCAAATTGAGCCAGATCGAGCGATAATCTCGAGTCAGATCTCCTAGATCAAGCGGTAATCGAAGAGCCACATCAAGCCAGATCAAGGGATAATTGAGCCACATCAAGCCAGATCAAATCTAGATAAAGCACAGATCGGCTAGATCAAGTTAAGCAAAGCCCAAATTAAAGCTCGATTAAGCTCAAAAGAAAGTCTTACTATTATATCAAAATAGATTGATCAGATCAAATCAGATTGAGCCCAAATCTAGTCCGTTTGAGCTCAAAGGGAGTCTTACTCACCAATCGAGTCAGATCAAGTAGTGATTGAGCCAAATCAAGCCAGACAAAGCTTAGATCGAGCTAGTTGAAGCCTAGATTGAGCTCAAGAGTCCTACTTTCAAATTAAGCCCGATCGAGCTTAAAGGGGAGTCCTACTCCCAAACTAAGCTAGATCAAGTGGTGATCTCGAGTTAGATCTCATAAATCAAGCCAAATCAAGTGGTGATCAAGCTAGATCAAGCCCAAATAAAGCTAAGATTGACCAAATCAAGTCAGATGAAGCTCAAATCAAGCCTGATAAAGCTCAAAGGGGAGTCCTACTCAAAAATCAAGCTCAAAAGGAGTCCTACCTCGAAATCAAGCACAAATTAGCTTGAAGAGAGACCTACTCTAAGATGGAGCTTGAGTCAACTCAAAAGGAGTCTTACTCCCAAATCAAGCCTAGGTCAACTGAAAGAGAGTCGTACTCCCAAATTAGTTTAAAGAGAGTCCTACTCCAAAATATATCCCAAGTCAACTCAAAGGAAATCCTATTCTCATATCAAGCCAAAGAGAGTCCTACTTGCAGATCAAGAATGATTCAGCTCAAAGAGCAGTCCTATTCCCAAATCGGCCCAAAGTGGAGCCCTCCTTTCAAATTGAGCCTGATTCAAACAAAGAGGAGCTTTGCTCCCAAATCGAGCCTGACTCAATCTAAAGTAGTGTTTTGCTCCTAAATCGAGCGTGACTCGACTAAAGTGAAACTCTGCTCTTAAATCAAGCCTAACTCAACCTAAGTAAAGTCCTGCTCTCAAATCAAACCTGACTCGACTTAAATTAGAGCCCTACTATCAAATTGAGCCTAACTCGATCCAAGTGGAGCCCTGCTCCTAAATTAAGCCTAACAACTTATGCATGTAGCATTGCTTTTAGATGGCATGAAACCTATCATTTTTCATATATCTACATTTTTATGTATTGTAGAAAAATAAAGATCTTAGAAAATTTCGCAAATAAGGGTGAGTTATTTAACACTACCATAGCAACTAGAAAAACTTCAATAACTTTCCACTAAATTCCACTTCCCTTAGAGGAAGAGGCACTTAGAAGAGGAATTTCTATCAAGTTTTATGCATGTTAATTTGGCAAGTGATGATTTCGAAGGTGAAGGTCATGGCGATGAGGGAAAATCTGAGAAGCATGCCACTCCTCTAGTTTTTGGTTAGCACCGTTCTAATAAGATGAAAAGACTGAATAAGATGGAGTTTTTTCTAGAAAAGTGGGCAGCTTCATTGAGTGCAAAGGAAGAGGCTTCTAAGGCAAAGGCTGAGGGATATAGATGGCAAAGTTCTAGTCCAACTAGTTCTTTTGTTACTTTTGATTCTATTTCAGTTTTAGATACTTATTCTATTGCTGAATGCATGGATATTTTAGAGAGTATGGAAGGTGTCTCTTCTACTTCATATAATAAAGCATTAGAGAAGTTCACATCTCTAGAATGGAGGCAAATTTTCATTAAGATGTTTGATGTGAGGCAAATGGATTGGGCAGATGGTCTTGGGCAGGCTTAGGTGTTTGTGCTAATTGTTTATCAATGTTGGACTTCTATTATATTCTAATTTGGTATGATACATGTTTTGAACTTCTATATGTTGTTTTATGTCATGAAACTAATGAAGTTAATTATAAGATGAAGCCATTCTGAATTTGTATTATTGTTAAGTGAATTCATGCATGAAAATGTACTTATATGACTATTACTCATTTTCTTTATATTTATATTTATTTATTTATATAGGGAATAATGAGTATTAGCTACAGACTTAGATGATGAACTTGGAGACTTTTTACTTGTCAACTATATTGACAAATGCTACAAGACATATTTACCTAAAATTCCATGTAGGACTTCAATGCTAAGAGAAAAAGTATGTGTTATAGAGGTCTTAGAAGGGAACCCAACTGTATGTTATGAAATGTTTCGTATGGAACAGCATGTATTTCAAAATTTGTGTGATAAATTGAGAATGGATCATTTCTTACGGGACAAAAATAATGTATCCATAGAAGAAGGTGTTGCAATTTTTCATACATAATTGGTGAAGGCAAAGAGCTGCAGCAGATTGATTTCAGCACTTAGCTAAAATTATTTCTGCATGGTTTGAGAGAGTTTTGATTGCTATATGTAAATCGGGAACTAAAATTATTCGCCCTAGAAAACAAGATGATGTCCAACCGAAAATTGCTAGAAATTCTAATTGGTTGCCTTATTTTAAGGCATGTAAGGCATGCTAACACTTATTTATAAGATTTAATGTATAATATTGATTAAACTTCTTTTTTATATTATAAATGATTATTTAATCATATCCATTGTAATGTTATATTTATTTATTTATTTATTTGATTCATAAAGAATTGTGTCGGGGCTATTGATGGAACATATGTGCATGGACTCCTGCAAACAAGCAAGTACCTTTCGTAATAGAAAGGTCAATCTTACACAAAAGGTAATGGCAGCTTACTCGCACGTTATGCTTTTCACCTTTGTGTGTGCTGGATTGGAAGGGACAGCTCGTGACACAAGAGTCTTTTACAATGCAATCACAAGCGCAAGCAGCGGGAAAAACTCATTTCCAATGTCTATCTATGGTGGTATGCCTTCTTTAACCTTCTTTAATACACAAATTGCTATAAATTATTAATCATGTAGCATTAATTACTACTTATATTTTGAAAAAATTTAATAGTTTTACTTGATATTGTAGATCAATATTATATTGTGAATGCTGGATGCCCAAACATACTAAGTTTTTTGGCACTATACCGTGGACAAAGATATCATGCATCTGATTTTAGGGTTTTCGAAAAAAGATTTCCCATTCTAAGGGATATGATAAGTTACCCCCTTAGAAAGCAACATCATATCCATAAAGCATGCTACACTCTACATAATTTCATTAGGCTAGAAGCTTAGAAAGATAAATTTTTTTGAAGCATACGAGCAAGAAAGCATGCCAAGTTCTTAATAAGTCAAACATAGAAGCAGCTTCTACAAGTTCATCCAATGATGCTATTGTATTTGATGCGACACAAGCAGCTCAAATGGCCTAAGTTAGGGAGGAAATTGCTACATCTTTGTGAAACAATTATACGCAAAGTCTTACATCCACAAGTCATGATCATTAACATTTATTAATAGTATCATAATGAAAATGATTAGGAGTCATTATATTTGACTTTTTTCTTATTTAACTATTATGTACTCTTATATTTGACTTGGAGATATTAATATTATTTTTCATAATTATGTTATGTTGAGCTCCATCCAAATTAATATGTGTGCTATGAATTTTAAATTTTAAATAAGTAATTATGAAAAAATATTAATGCTAAATTTTTTTTATACTTTTGAAAAAAATAACAGCTAAAAATAATACATTAGACAAGTTTTCATTGCTTTTAGAGTTTTTCACCAAATAGAAAATTCTAAGCTAAACATATTTTCACTACACTCATTTTCAGAAAATAGTTTTTATTCTCACTTACCAAACACATGTTCTAAAAATCAGAACACATAAAACAAAAATTATTTTAAAAAATAAAAATAAAAAATGAAAACAAAAAATGATTTTGAAAATCAAACATAGCCTTAATCTCTTTTTAATGTTCATTGGATAACCTAAAATGGTTAAGGGTTACAGTGATAATTAGGTCATCGGTTCTCTTAATCTTAAATCGACTATCGGATATCTTTTTCTTTTTAGTGGTACTATTATTGCTATGGGGATCATCTAGGCAAATTATCATTTATAGAAACACCATGGAGGCTAAGTTGATAGCTCTAAATACCATCTGTAATGAGATAGATTAGATTAAGAATCTAATGTAGGAGCTACCTTTCAAACCTAAGTATGTTACGGCCATATTAATCCATTATGATAATAAGACTGTAATCGAATTGATTAATCAGAAGAGTATTAATACAAAGATAAACCAGTATATATGGCTTCATCATAAGTCGATAAGATAACTTAAAAAATTAATGTTATTTTCTTAAAATTTATCAAGTTTAAAAAGAATTTGACAGATCAATTAACTAAGGGACTATTTAGGAGTGGAATCCTAAAATCATCAAGGGGATGGGCTTCAGTCTATTATTTTGATCACCAGCAGTGGATATCCGATCTTTATAATTGAAGATCCCATGAAAGATGTTAAATATAATAGGAACAAAATTGAATGAGTGATCATGTTCACGCACAAATTTCAAAAAAAATTCTTTTTTCATCCCTATGATGAATGCTCTTATAAAATAATAAAATAGATTTATGAATGGTTGAGTCAAACTTTTAATGGATACGAGGTAGGTTTGTTTGTAGGATCTTAGTCATAAATAGAGTTATTGTATTAAGCGTAATCACTAAGAAATTTTCATAAAAAATCAAAATACTAAATATAAGGCTTTTAATATGCGCTGATGACTTAAATTCAATTGATTTATATTATATTCCAAAATTTATGTTATTTTTATTTTACTAGTTTTTAAAATTTAAAATTTTTTTAGTAATTGTGAACCATTTTCATATTAGGTTTTAAATTATTAAATTTTACCATAAATGAAGTGCTTAATTCACGGCGCTCGTCTCGCAAAGCTCACGGTGGATGAGCGCGTGCGTTGAAAAACGAAAAAAAAAAAAAAAAAACAACGGTTCTTGCGGTTTGAAAACTTGGCGCTCACGCTCATCGTGGGAACATCTCACACATCATGCAACGCTCGCATCCGTGCGGCGCTTGTTGCGGGCGTCTCACGCGACGCTCGTCGCAAGTGCAAGCGTCGAAGCGCTCGAGGTTTTTTTTTTTTTTTTTTTTTTTTTTTTCCTCTCTTGCATGACTAAATTTTAAAAGCCAGCGAGCCTTCAAAATCATAAAAATTGAGCCGTTAGGGTTTATCTAAGCCAAGCCTATAAACAGGCTTAAGGTTCAGTGACGTAGGCAATCCAAATTTAACGTGAAAGAGCTCACGTTCTAATCCCTTGTCCAGCTTGAGGCCCTACCTGATGAGAGAGCTTTAACTTCTGTAGGCCTTTTCCTTCTCCATTATTTCTCTTATTTTTTTTAACTAAAAATTTTTTAAGCAGATAAACAAGTCATTGAATTATACCTTCATATGATCGTACTCATGATAAGAAATTCAGAATGATCCATATCATTGTATATTAGAAACAATTTACCTACAATTAGCATGAAGAGAGAAAAATAGTTCTTAAAACAATCCATCGAAGCATGGCTCTTTAACCTATTTTTTAACATGCTTCTTGTTTTAAATTTTAGATTACTGCATTTGAACTATTAGCAATTTTTAAGCACTTATCTAACAAATAATGATGTAAGATAGTTGGTCATCGTAGAGATAATGATTATGATGATGGTAAATAGCAAAGGAGGATGATTGATAATGAAGATGATTGTGGGTGAAGACATAAAAAAAGTAATTTTTATTTTAAAAAAATAATAATCTAAAGATATTTTTAAGATTTAGTATATATTTAAGAAATTAAATTTTAATTATTATTTAAAAAATATTAGATTTAAATATAAAATACTATTTTTTTATTTTTATTAAAAAAAATTGAAAAAAATAAAATTTTCTCAACTAAGTAGACCTTTGGATTTCTTGTTAGTTTAGATACGGTCGAGCAAGCTAGCACCCATCATGCTGCCACTCTAAGCTGCGACCAGTTCCAAAGACAGCCAAGGGTTTTTCACCTTGCTTGCAACAACATTGCATCCTAATCTCTCTCATCGCTTAAATTACATTCTGAATGAATAGCATCCACGATATCTCCATTTTGTCTTGCATCTTTCAACAAGAGAGAGCACCACCATGCGTGACCCCCACAACTCAACAAATAGATAACAAGCAGTATCATGCGTGATCCCCAGCATCCCAACAAGAGGAAAATAAGAATAATAAGTTGTCAAACAAACAAAAAAAAAAAAAAAAAAATCCAGTTTTTGAACACGTAAGCACTCCAAGCCGATTTCCTTTCCACCATTCAGATTTAAAACGGCTCCAGAATTTCGCACGCACAGCGAAACCCATCTCGAGCGATCCCCTTATTTGGAACTTTGAAGGAAGAGGTAGAGAAGAAAAAATAAAATAAATTAAATTAAAAATTAAAATTAAAATTTATTACTCTTTTTTTATTAAAAAAATTATATTTAAAAAATCATAAACATGCATTTACTATTAAAAAAAAATTTTAAAAAAAATTTAAATGAAAAGAGAATAATTTTTATTTATTTATTTATTTATTATTATTATTTCTTTCTAGATATATCTTGAAGAGAGAAGAATCCTTGGTCAGGCTTAGGGTAGGGCCCAATGGCGTGGCGATGCGGGAACACACGGCACTCTCTCCGGTTGAGCCCCACCTTTCTATCGCACCACGTGGGACGATGTAATTTTCCCGGTGCACGGCGCCTTGTTTCGGATCCCTCCGGAAAATAATAAGGCGAAAAATACCCATCTTGCCCTCTTGAATCCTTGTGGGAACAAAACGGGGACGGATATTTATTTATTTCTCAAAAGGGGGCAGCGAAGCCGCTGCCGAGGGGAGAGAGAGAGAGATTAGAATAATGAAGCTCCTCTCTCGCTTCTGCCTCGCTGCGCTTTGGTTGCTATTGCTCTCAGGTACGAAGCTTCTTCACCATAAAAAGATCTCCTTGTTTGGTTTTAGATTTGTAGGAGAATTTGAGAAGCTTGATTTCTTTAGTGTTCAGGTTCTTTCTTTT
The DNA here is from genome assembly GCA_017589505.3 of Metroxylon sagu. Taxonomy (NCBI): domain Eukaryota; kingdom Viridiplantae; phylum Streptophyta; class Magnoliopsida; order Arecales; family Arecaceae; genus Metroxylon; species Metroxylon sagu. The sequence goes on from JACVBY030000560.1 coordinate 459,011, forward strand.
CTATCTTTGGATGCTAATGTAATATTATTGGAAGATAGGAGGTGGTGTCTGTGATTCTTGCATTGATCTTTTTCTTTTTATTAGTTTTCCTGCAGCAATTCGGAGGTTTTTTTTTTTTTTTTTTTTTTTTTGCATTATTTTAATTGATTTTGCTGGAATCCGGATTTCCTTGGTAAAGGTTCGATGGGTATATAGAACTGAGCGAAGATAGGGAGTTGACTGATATCTAGAATCTGACGATAGGATCGCTTAAACGCTATGTTTTTATTTGAATTGTGTCTGGAATCTTTGGATTTCAGTTCCATTGTTTCGGTTTTTCCTTGAGTGGAAACCAAAAAAAAAAAATTATGTTGCACTTTGGATCTGCCTCTTGGATCTTCTACAATGTCAATGTAACTTTACCTATTTTGTTTCTTAATGGATTGAAAAGTCCCTCCAACTTTTACATCAAAAGCACTTTTTATCTGTTATTCTTTCGAATTTCACGTATAAATTCGCACCTCCCTGCTTTTTGGTTCATTTTTTAATAAAGAACATTAAGTTTGGTCGCCGTGGGAATCTCACTTTTTTCACCTTCTTTTGCATTGTCTCTCTAATTTTTTATTTGTTCTGATTGGATTTGGTCAAGCACATCTTCTGATTAAAACAATTTAGAGCATAAGTGTTGATCTTTACCTATCTTCTTATAATGTTCATAGAGTGTATTTGATTTTTTTTTTTTTTTCCTATTTTTCTTGGTGATAAAGTTGTAAACTTTTACATGGCCTTCCTACCTATCTTAGCATTTCAAATTCCTGCTGAAAAATCCTTGAGTTTCTGAATGCTATCCTTCAAACACATGCCTGCTTCTATAGCAGTAAGATATTATTGGTTTCAAAGGTTAGAGAGTTCTTCCTTTAATATAGAATTCCTGGAACTTGACTGCAAGATTCCTTTATTTAGGATATAAGACAATTTGATTGTCCAATTGGCTGGTATTATAGCTTAATTGATGATAACAAATGATTACTTGGTAACCTGGATCCATGTACTTACAAAAGTATGAGTTATTTTAGAGAGCTCTACGTCAACATTTTCAGCTGGTGCCAAACATTTTGTTCTTTGGCATTAAATAAATAAATAAATAAATAACAAGCTTTTTCATGGTTTTATATAGACCTAGCTAGATAAAGAGTTGTTTACCTGCTTCTTTCTCATACATTTTTCAAGAACTTACTAAATTTGAAGGACAGCGTTCCTGTTCACTTCCATATGATGAAATAAATTAAACAATGGCTGGGTACAGATAATCAATGCTGATGTTCAGTCTTCTGATGCCTGGAAATGATTTATTTCTCTTAATCTCACTGTGAGCTCACCTGAAGGAGATGTAATTTTACAGGTCAAGTTCTCCAAACCCTTTGCCTCAGGATTGGAATCAACTATGGGCAAATCGCCAACAATCTGCCTTCTCCCTTCCAAGTCTCTGGCCTCCTCCAGTCAATCAGTATCAGCAAGGTGAAGCTTTATGATGCTGACCCCAAGGTTTTGAATGCCTTCGCCAATTCCAATGTTGAATTTATAATTGGAATTGGCAATGAGAATGTATTAAACATGACAGACTCTGCAAAAGCCCAGGCCTGGCTCAGACAAAATGTCCAGCCTTACCTCCCACAAACTAAAATCACCTGTATCACTGTTGGAAATGAGGTTTTGTCTGGCAACGACACTGCTTTAATGTCCAACCTCCTCCCAGCAATGCAGTCCATATATGAAGCTCTTGTTACCCTTGGATTGGACAAGCAAGTGAATGTTTCCACTGCACACTCCACAGCTATATTAGGAAATTCCTACCCTCCTTCCTCTGGCTCTTTCCGTGAAGATCTCGCTCAGTACATTCAACCACTCCTAAACTTCCATTCTCAGATCAAGTCTCCCTTCCTCATAAATGCATATCCTTACTTTGCCTACAAAGGAAACCCAGATAGTATTCCATTGGAGTATGTCCTTTTCCAGCCTAATTCAGGAGTCACCGATCCGAATACAAACTTGAACTACGATAATATGCTCTATGCACAGATTGACTCGGTCTATTCTGCGATGAAAGCAGGGGGGCACACAGATATTGATGTAAGAATATCCGAGACTGGGTGGCCATCAAAAGGAGATTCTGATGAGCCAGGAGCAACCATACAGAATGCTGCAACATACAATCGTAATCTGTTGCAAAGGGTTGCAATGAATCAAGGCACACCACTGAAGCCTTCAGTGCCCGTTGATGTCTATGTTTTTGCCCTGTTTAATGAGGACCTAAAGCCAGGTCCCACGTCTGAGAGGAACTATGGGCTTTTCTATCCTGATGGTACACCTGTTTACAATATTGGTTTGCAACAGTACTTTATAACTCCATCATCATTATCATCATCTTCCAAGCTGATGGTAAGGAATATGCTAATTCTGGTCACACATAACACATACTTCTCCCCTAGTTTTAGCAATATTATCATTACTTGCTTTATTTTGTTGCCTTCTGTCTGCAAAAATAATTGTCATTTAATTTGCTTGGCAACATGCTTTCATCTTTAAAACAATTGGTAGCAATCTAGTCCTGCATTCTCATGTGGCAAAGGCCATGGGGGCTATTTGCTCATGAGCTCAAAGCTCCATTGCTAAATGCAGGTTGAGAAGGCTTTGACCATTTACACTGACAAGACATTTAGGAATCACCATCCATTTGGCATGCACGTGGAAGAATAGCGTTATATTTTCTTTCTCTTTTTCACATGAAATTCATGAAGAAAATTCTTTTTGAATATGACTTTCTTTTCATGAACCCACACCAAAAGAAGCTAAATCAGAATGCAGAAATTATATGAAGGGGTTTTATTTGGTTAGAATATTTCCAGCTGCATTTGTTGAGATAATCTTCTTGATATTGAGAAGATAATAGAAAAGGACATCCCTTGTCCCTTGTGCTGGAGACTTATGTTTTGTTTTTCCTTGCAGGTGGTGTGGGGGTTGCACATTCTTATTGTGGTCATTGCAGTATTTATATAAGCTAGTTGACATCCAGACTGGTAATGGGTGAGTGAAGTCAATGATTAGATATTATTTGTTAGTTGCTTAGTGATTCAAGTTCATCTGTCATGGCTGGACTGGAGAATAAGTCAGTTGAGTGATTCCTGTCTTTTGACACTTTTTCTTGGTCTGTTTGTATACATAGCTATTACCCTAGATTACAAGAAACTGTCTTTAGGTTTGTAAGATGTCCTCATCAGTTAGGTCATGGTCATTTCTTTCTTCTTCTCATATATTTCTGTGTTTCTTTTACTTTAGAAATCCATCTAGTGAAGTTGTGGGTGGTCATTGAGTTCTGTTGGTTTATTAGAATTCAAACAGAAAATTATGATGGAAAGCAGCAACTCACCAAAACTTTGGAACCTATCATTTTCATCATTCAATTGCACATGCATGTACTGTAAGAAATAGTGAAGGTTACGTGTTCTTGTCTGCAACCTAACACAAGCCATCCGTCATATATTCTAAATTCCATTCATGGTCTCAAATTTTGGCCAATCTTTTCCCTTTTTAAAAAAAACAGGTGAGTTGATATGTCCACGTGTCAACAAGATATGGCATCTTAGGTTTCAGTTGCATGGTGATTGATATTTTCCAGTGGAGTGGGACCGGAATCTTATCATCTCCAGTTTCAGCATCAATGCTTTGGCACTCATTGTGTTAATCTCAGCCTCACTCAACTGTTATATTTTTTCAGTGGTGCAGGCTCAAAACATTGGTAAAGATTCAGCACTTTGCTTGGGTAGAACTCATTGGCTGCCCGCAAGTGAAGTGGGATGGTGCTTGCAAGAAGAAAACTGAGCATAAACAGAGCCAGATTCGATATTGAAGGAAAACTTGTATTAGTAATAGGAATAAGGAGCAGTCACACTCATTGAATTCATTACATAATAGAATGTTAATGTATTAGGATCTCTTTTTCAGGTTGTCATCACATTCTTTTGGGATATTGATAAATTTTAAAGCTGAATTGATTCCTGAAACAAGGATTTTTGTAGGTGGCGACATGAAATCAGTCAATAATAAGTGTGTAATCCACTGTGTGATTCTTCTTCCATATGTCGTTTGAATGATGCGAAATGGGGACCGATGGTTTGCAATGACTTCAAAAAGAAGGCTGCCGGGTGCAACGTCATGATCAATCGAGAAATTTGATGCACGCAATTGATAAAGCAATATGATAAAGATGAGGGAAAAGTGGTCCATCTTTTGTCCTTCATTGGCATGTTCTCTTATCATTGTTTCAGTATTTAATCAATTGGCATCAAGTGTCAATGTTTAACCAAAATGGCATCAAATAGATTGGTGAAAACAGACACAGAACATGGAGAAGTAAATCATTGAACGGGGCCCTTGGACACGAATAATGACAGCATCAAATCGCAGCAGAAAATTGCATTGTACATTTGTTGGGATGTCACACCACAAAATAATGTGATGCTCGACTTCACAGAAAAATGATATCCATTATTTATAATTCCAAGCTGGAGGCCCAAAGAAGCGGAACAGTTTTCCCTCTTGCTGTCAATTTCAATATCATTTTACTAAGGGCTCAGTTAGTTTGCATCATAAACAAAATTGAATTTAGAATCAAATTCTATCATAATTAAAATTACTTATTCCTCTATCTATTTGGTTCATATAAAAATCAAAATCAAAATAAGTTGGATTTAAAATGAATATTACTGAAAATGTACCAAAAAATTATAAAAGGTATCTACAAAATCTAATTAATTTTAAAAAAAGAAAAAAAAAAGTTTTATCGAATATGCTAGTTAGATTTTGCCACAACTTATTAAAATTTAAAAAAAAGTGACATAAGAGAGCCGGGGGAGGGGGGTGTGTTTTTTAGTGAAAAGAGAGGAGAGAGTCGATTTATAATTTTAGATAGTAAGTCCGGATTTTAAATCTTTTGTGGTACATTATTTAAATTTTAGGTGAACTTGAATTTGGAATCAAATTCTAATTTTGTCAAAATAAATATGTAGAATAGGAGCCAATAATTCTAATTCCAATTCTATTTCCAAAGGGGCCTTAAAATAAAATTTTAATAATTTTACTTATTTTATCAGATTTTTTTATATTTTATTACTTCATAAGCCAATCATTTTAAAGCACATGAAAACGGTGGCAAATTTCTCTACCAATGCTAAGATGCCGACATTTCTGATATCCCTCATCTTTCTCTATAATACCTATAACGCTTTTGATAGCACTTTAATTATGAATATGATTTTCCTACCATCAACTCAAGTCTTTAAAATAAAATAATATATCATAAAATTTTAAAAATTTAAAATACTTTTATATTTATTAATTTTTTATGATATATAAATTATGATTTATATCATATATTTATACAACGTAACTATTTTCACTCTAAAGTCAATTCTTTATGCTTTTACTCACTCAAACTATCACATCACAATTCATCACTTGAACTCAATACAATACATAACCATATCTCTCAGAATATAACCCAAATGGTAACTGATTCTAAAAAATAATAAATCGATATTTAAAATCAAATGTCTCTAATTCATCTAGAATATCAAAATTATTTACTTACAAAATATAATATCCTGCCAATTTTAGAATTCTAATTGCTTCTTTGCTCCTCGGTTAAGTTCCAATCCATTATCCGATCTTAAATATCCTGCAACTCTGGAAAATATAAATAAAAATGATATCATTTACAACTCAATAATATTTATGTGAATAGAAAATAAGTCGATTAGGATGCCGAAGGAAGCGGGCCTTTTTTGACTTGGACTGCAGAAGCTGTGATATTCCATTTGTTCGTCAGGATGGCATGGGGACCAGTCTTCGTATGGCACAGATTCGTTGCAGAAGCACTCTGGGTCCCAGTCAAGCACGGCATTACCTAAAAGTGCCAGCGAAAAGGATATGAAAGCCAACAACGATGGCACAACCACCTTTATACCAAATTGCATAGCCGCTAGTGATAATATATAAAGTATAGTGATTGTGTTTGGTATGGAGCTAAACGAAATGCACGTAAATGAATAGAATGATGCTGTGAGGATTATTGTCTTCATCTGGTTTTTATCGGCCAATATAAGAAATTTGCGTTCAGTTAATAACTAAATCAAAAATTAGAAAATTAGCACGGTCAAATTTCAAGAACTATACATTGGAGTTTGAACAAAGAAATGGGATCAATTTGAGAAAAGCCGTTAACACTATTCTGTGGTCAAGTTTACCACTAAGATAGCTGAAAGAAAATGATTTCGAGAGCATAGCACACCCTGACTAATGACTCTTCACCTAACCCATATATAAAATTATTGAGAGTAAGTAGGTAAGGTTATGATGATTGAATTAGAAAGGATTTTCTGAAGCGAAAATACAGCCACTGGTAACATAAATTCACAATTGGACATTAAACTATAATGTTGAGCTTTTTTACATCCATAATAAAGGAAAATTTGAATGAAAATGTGAAAAAAACTTGTAGCCATATAATATATGCCTATTCTTTCTCTCATGATTGTTTTCTTTACACACGGCCTTTATTCTTGATGTGAGCTGATTCCACTTGTACTTTAGATAAAGATGGCATGGCAACTTGGTTGGATCGTTATAGATGATAAGCAACAACAACTGAGCACAATATAGCCAACTTTCCATATTTGGATAATTTGCTCCTTCATTATGGGAAAAGCATTGATCTCTATAAAAGTGCTATCCTTATTCAAAGTGCAAGCTGATCCGAAGAGGATTCTATCACTTAATTTGAAAAGGACTCCTCTACTTGCCTTATCTATTTTGTTTATTAGAGCCATCCAAGGAGAGTCTGGCTCCAACATAAGTCCTTTAACACCTATAAAAATAACTTCATGCCTCATGAGTAAAAGACTTTCTTAGCCTTTGAGAGCTTGGAACTCTCATCTAAAGAGTCCTAGGCCTTGTTCTATAACTCAATTGACTTAAGCATCAAAGTGTTTTTCCTAAAAGAAAACTTCAAAGCCCTCTAATGCTCTTTCTTTAGGCACAAGAAGACGAGGCAGGTGGAATGATGTATTCTATTCAAGACGAGCTAAGCATTGTTCTTCCATTGATACATGGAGACAAAATTCTAACGTCAACATATTGGCACCATCAGTGGGAAGCATCGAACAAGAGCACTTAGCCATGCCACCAAAGTGACGTGACCAAACAATAAGTAATCTTCAAGCATGCCTAAGCTATGAATTGATTGGTTCCTAGCTCTCTATGAGAGAATCGACTAACCTCACTTTAGCACCACCTCTAACCTTAACATTGCCACCATCCAAGGTTTAAGAACTTAATATGATGTTACAGTGAATGGACATGGTTATGAACATGATCCAAAATCTAGTCTCCCATAAGGGTCCGATGCTAGAAATCATTCCGAGTAGATCAAAAGGCACTTGTGGCCATCAGTCCTGACCGACTTCAAGCTGAGCCTAATGATCACTCACGTTGAAGAGCTGACACCCTTATCCTAACCAACTTCAAACTGAGCTAGGTGATCATCCATGCCAAAGAGCCAATACTCTTCATCCCAATCGACGTGAGGAGGAGCCTCAAAATTATTTTTCTAGCTCGGATAACTATATTACCCTAAGGGTACCTTCAATGAGTTAAAGAATGATAAATCATCAATTCAAGGAGATGGATCAAAGGATTACAGTCATGATGCAGCAAGTTCAAACTCGAGGGAAAAGTACATTAAACGATATTAACCTTTCTATCGAACCTTCATTCACTGAGGAGGTCATGGCTACATTACTACCCCTCAAGTTCAAAATACCTCAACTGGAGTAGTATGATGACATAACTGACCCAATTAATTACTTAGAGAGCTTCAAGGCATTGGTGTTGTTGCATGGAGCATTAGATGCCATCATGTGCTAGGCTATTCTAACCTCAAGTCATCCTCCATTAATTCCTTCAGGTAGCACAATCAACTATTTGTTAACCTTCTTATTAGCATTTTGAAAACTTTTGCATTGCTGATGACTCTCAAATAAAAAAAAGATAAATCATCGAGGGATTATTTTTAGCAGTTCAATAGTGCGGCTTTAAAAGTTTGTGACCTAAATATCTCAGTAGCTATCGCAGCTTCAATGGGATGCCTAACAAATTCTAAATTTAGTTTCTCATTAGCAAAACAACCCTCTAAAGATCTTAATGAATTACTCACCCAAGTCAAGAAGTACTTCAATGCTGAAGAAACTCTCATGACTTGGAAGAAAAATGAAAGGAGATCGATGTTACAATTATCATCATTTTTTATATGCACAATATGTATGACCTTAGAGTCATTCTCTCTCCAAGGTCACCATATGAGAGGAGAATGACCATTTAATGCTGTTCGAGCCTATCCAAGGTTAGATAATCAAATTTTTGTAAGAACTCAAATGTATTTGAATGGTCAGCCACTAATATATCTAATATTGATCCAAGCATTATTATGCATCAACTCAAGGTGGATCTAAGCCATAAACCCATCCACCAAAAGAAGAAAAACTTCGTCCTAGAGTGACATCGAGCCATTGAAGAAGAGGTAAATAAGCTGCTAGAGGGCAAGTTCATCAGGAAAGTTCGTTATCTTGATTGGTTAGTGAACATGATAATGATGAAAAGACTAATGAGAAGTGGTGAATGTGTCAATTTTACAGACCTTAATAAAGCCTACCCAAAGGGCAACTTTCATCTTCCAAATATTGATCGGCTTATTAATGCCATGGCTGGTCATAAACTCCTTAGCTTCGTGGATATGTTTTCAGATTATAATCAAATTTAAATGTATCCATTGGACAAAGAGAAGATAGCCTTTGTAACTGAGAAGGGCCTCTATTATTATAAAGTTATACCCTTTCGATTGAAAAATGCCAAAATCACTTAACAAAGACTAGTGATCAAGATTTTTAAGGAATTGCTCAAGAAAAATGTCGAAGCTCATGTGGATGATATGCTCACGAAGAGTTTGAAGGCTAAGCTACATGTAGACGATGAGGATGAAGCTTTTGGAGTGTTAAAGTGCTATCAAATAAAGCTAAACCTAAGAAAGTGCACCTTTGGCATCACTTCAGGGAAGTTCCTTAGTTTTATATTCAGTTACCAAGGAATCAAGGCTAATCCGAAAAAGATACATGCTACTCTTAACTTGACTCTACAAACCTCAGTAAAAGAAGTCCAATGCCTTGTCAGGTTAGTAGCGGCATCAAGACAATTCATCTTTAAGTCAATTGAGAAGTTTCAATAAGCCAAAGAATGTCAAATTTCTTTTGAGGAGTTGAAAAAATACTTCAGATCTCCTCCAGTGCTGTCAAACCTACAAGAAGGAGAGCAGTTATACCTATATTTGGTGGTGTTTGAGCTAGTTATTAGCTTGGTTCATATTGGAGAAGACCAAGGGAAACAAAGGCCAATCTATTATTTGAGTCAAGTACTTCACGATGCCGAGACAAGGTACTATAAAATAGAAAAGCTTGTAAAAACCTTAGTTGTTTTAGCACAAAAATTGAGCCTATACTTTCATGCTTACACTATAGTGATGTTAACCAACCAACTACTAAAGTAAATCTATATAACCCTGACACCTCGGATTGAGTGGTCAAATGGTTCATGAAGTTAAGCAAATTCAACATCCAATATAGATGAAGACCATCCCTAAAAGCTCAAGTCCTCACTATGTGTTGGAAGCAACAATTGCCGAGAATCCTAAGGAAGATGGGGAAGAAGAGCCTTTGCAATAGCCTGAATGCAGTCTACATGTAGATGGGTCCTTTAATGAATCCAAAAGAGGAGCAAGGCTAATCCTCATCAGCCTAAAAGAAGCTAAGCTGACATGCATTAGAGTTCAGGTGTAAAACCTTTAATAATGCAGCTAAGTATGAATCCTCGATTACTGGACTGAAGCTAGCTTTGGAGGTCAATGCAATTCAACTAAAAGCATACGGTCACTCATAGCTAGGCGTGGCAATTTGGGTTAACGGGTTACATGAATTAGATCAACCCAAACCCAATCTGTTTATTAATTAGATTACAAATCTCTAACCGAATCGAACCCATGTATTACATAGGTTACATAATATGACCCATGCAACTCATTTAATAATCAGATCATGTTCAACTTGATATGAATGCATAACTCGTATGACCTGTGTAATCCATATAACTTATGTAACCTATATAACCCATATAACATATGTAATATGTTTAATATCAATTCATTATAAAGTAATTATATATTTAAAATCATAACTAAAGTATAAACAAAATTTTTTTCATTCAAGAATAAAATGAGAAATAAACATAAAATCCTTACATAAACATACAATCACCATTATAAAATAACAACTAATTAAAGGGTAACATTAACTTAGATAAATAGACCTGGCGGGTCATGTCTGGGTTAGTGGATCATGTTACATGAGTTGATCTATTTTAATTATCAAGTCAATTGCAGGTCAATTTTGGGTTAACAGATCAGGTCAAGTTGAGACCCGACTTGTTTAATAATCATGTCTAATAGGTCCATAGATTTTGATTCGAACCCATTTATACTCAGTTCAAACCCTTTAATTTCATGTTGGATTTGAGTCATGTCCAAAACTACATAAATTATACTCATAACTAGTTGTTAGTCAAGTACAAGACGAATACATAAATTATAAATTAAATATTAATTTAATTACATAAATATTTTCACTTCATAATATTTATATTAATGATCAATATCATAAATAGTTAAGCATTGGGCCCTATAGTTTAGGGGGAAGGGTTTTGCAATTTAAACTCTAAAATAATAATAAAATATCAAAATAATTTCGATAGTTCATAACTTGTGCATTGTAGGTGCCAGCTATTTTACAGTAGTTGTTATATTTATCTTTTTAAAAAGTTTATGATTATTATTAATTAATTTATACTTAAATTTTTTAGATAGAGAATAATTAGAGTTTAAGGGTGAGATGCTTCCCTGCATCAGCGTCAGCATTCATTGCCTCTGGTGCCAACTCTATGTTCCATGGGTTCACCCGGATCGCGCCGCCCAACGACGGCGAGCATCCGACGAACTCCGAGAGTACCAACATACCATTACTCTAAGAATCCTTCCAGCAATCAGAGACCACCTAAGTCACCTAAGTCAAAAGGATATTCAGAAGATCGGTCAACAATAGATCTCTTACTTTTTTGTTTGATTCTGAACAATATTTCAAGCTTGCTCTCAGATGACAAAAAGAGTAAATGCCCGCAAACCTATCTCCAAGCAAACCATACATCGTGTGTCAATCAACGTCTCCAAGTCCTCTGTGAAGTCCACACCTTGGTTGGATTCCGGGCTGCTCCCATCTGAAGCAAACATCCATAATTTCAGAAAGAGAAGTGGGGCTTCCTTTCCTCCAATAAATGCGAGAGGCTCAAACAGCAATCCCAGTCTGCAGTTCCTGCTTTCTTGGAGGAAGCGTTGGAGAGAAGATTGAATGAGGTGAGCGCTCACATGGAGGTGCAGTAGCTCTCTGGGACCATTTGATTCATGATATGTTGGTAATATAAAATTATTAAATAAATTATTATATTTAATAATTAAATAAGATAATTTAAATGATAATATTAAATTTTTGATAATTTAAGATTATCATAAATCATGATAATTTAATTCCTTATTAAAAGATGAATATTTAAGATTATGCTCTTGATTTATATGTAAATATTTAATAATAATTAATTTAATTATATATTTAATATTTGAAACACTATTATATATTTATATAATAATATATAAATATTAAATTTTTAATTATTAGCATTTATAACCTTTTTGCATATTAAATTATTATATAATATATTGCTAAATATTTATATATTATATATTAATATTTATTATATAATAAGATATTTTATAATAATATTTATAGTATTTAAATATATAATATTTCTAAAATCAGTTTATAAAGTTAATTTCTATCCGAACATTTCATATTCTAGCAAAAAAAAAAAAAAAAAGAGTGCCATTTAAAAGATAAAAAAGATTTATAATAAATTCAAATAAAATTTCAAAATACGATAGATTGATTACCATATTTTGTTATTACGAACTTAATGCGATAATCTTTCATTCTTGAAAATCTAATTATCAAATGTAAGAGTATTAAGAATGTAAAATTTTTGATAATATTATATTATTATAAATTAAATGTCAAACTTTAAGTAATACTTTGTTCTACTAGGAACTGGAGGAAGAGGATGTGGGTGGTAGAATGGATGGTGGGCTGGGAGGGAAGACGGGTAGCTGCTGCCGAATAGAGAAGTCTTTGGACTTTGATGGGTGATTAGCTTCCGAACGAGGCTTAGATCCAGCAATCCCCAGCCCATAGGCCCAGCCCATAGACAATGTATTCATTGGAAGTGAGATCCATTCAATCTCTCCCTGCAGGCAGGAACCACAACGCATTCTGCGACCTTTCTTCTTCAGTTCGATGATAAACTTTAAAATTTATGTTGATAATTTATTAATTTAAAATTTTAAAATATAAAACTTCTAGAATTCAAATTATAATTATCTCTTAATATTATCAATAATATTTAATACATAAATTATTATAAATATTAATTACTAAATAAATATTATTTTATCTATGTAATATTTATTTATTAATATATAAATAGTATTTATGTAACATTAATTATTATTATTATTATTATTATTTTACATAGGATAAACATTTATGTTTTAAATATTTAGTAAATAAATTTAATAAATATGTAAAATAAATAAAATAAATTTGCATAAATATTAAAATATATATATTTATACATAAAATAAAACAAATATTAAAATAAGTCTTTGTGTAATATTTATATAAATATATGTAAATAGAACTTATGTAAATAATTTGATATGTAAATAAAATCTATGTAAAATTTTCTATAGTATTTATAGTGCTATTGAGCCTCCCTCCATTTCTCTCAAAATAAAATAAAATAAAATAAAATGCTATTTGTTACATTATAAATGCGCATCAATCACCCATAACTTTTGACTAAAAATAGTCAAAACATAGTAAAAATAAATCAAAAAGATAAATTGTAAAGCATCAATTGCTAGCTTAGGATGCATAAATTTGTCATTTTGATGCACTTTTTCAGAACAAAAATAGGAATAACATTGGTCATCATACATATCAACATGATTAATTGCAAAAATAGCAAAACTAAAAAGCTTAAATGGCAATTTAGAAATTAGAATAAATTTTCTATTTTTATGAGAATTTTAAAATAACTAATAGATGGAAAGGCATTTTTAGATTTTTTTTCTTTTTTGAAAGCTAAAAATTAAATAAATGGAAAGCTTTTTCTTTAACACTAGGAGTGGCTAATCGCCGCTTTTTATTCATACACCACAAGGCCGATGGAAGCCCTAATACTACTTAAAATCAAAATTCCCATCCTTCTACCCAACAATAAAGAGGTATACCATCAAAGTAATTATTTGATGGTGAATGAAAGTTGAAAAGATGTTTTAATACCTATTTTCTAAAAACAAATTAAGCAAAAGTATACCAAATGAATGAAAGGGTCCTTTTAGAACTTTTCTAATGTTGTTGTAGTTCCGAAACAAAATAATTTTTTTCTTAAGAAAAACAACTTTTTAGTAAAATAAATAATTGGGTACTTAAATTGTAAACCTGCACATGAATTATGGTCTACATATCTTCAACGAGAATAAATTAAATTGAATAGATTTTAATAATTAAATTATAGTAAATAGTATCATACAATTACGGTACTTCATGTTGACAATTACCTGCTGATTAGGTTGGAACATTATTTATTTCCAAGCAGGTTCTAAAAAAATAATAAGTTGATAATACTTATGATTAGATCATAGTAAAATATAATATTATGCTATTAAAATTATTTAATCCTCTTGATCTGCAGTCAGATGCTCAACCACTGAGTTGATGAACGCGTAATGAAGACTTAAAAATTTTGTAAATAATATATTTTCCCGGGGCATCCATTCATTCTCGGAGTCAAAGTTCAAAAACATAATTTAACCTCTCTTTATTTTGTCTAAGACTGGTTTAAAAATGTATTTGGTTACCCAACTATAATAATTTGAATGATATAGCAAACCATGACTGACGCTCATGGTGGTTGACATCATCTATCAATCAATTAGATAGCATCAGGAAATAGGTATTATCTAATCCACCTACCATACTTTGTCCTAATAAATAAAATAAATTAATTTCTATTATTCTATTTGGATTGAAGCAACTCTTTGGCCAAAGATGCATCTAACTTGATTGCAACTAGAGCTATGTCATTGGTGAGCAAAGCCATATCCCAATCGCAACAAATGTAGTTGAGGTTTATTATTTAATACAAACTTTTATTTCAACCAGAGCTATGGTTGTTATATGAGTTGTGGCAACTCATATGGATCAAATATGGAATTGGTCTTGGGCCAAGCAACAAATAAATACAAATGTGAAAGGGTATGAGAGAGTGATGGAAAGAGTGGTTAGAAATTCAATGGATGGTGCTGCTTGCAGTCCACTGAATCCAACTAACCTTAAGATGCAGAGGTATTAAAATAGCCAAGCTATTAGCATGGTATCAGCTTCTATTTACTAGCAAATTGAAGTTTGAAAATCCAATGATACTATGCCATGTGGCATTGCAGCCTACCTCATTTTATTATTTAGTAATTCTAGTAGAAACTGGCCACTACTTATACATTTGTTCAAGTGCTTTTCCTTCTCCTTTGAATCTCTTGGAAAGAGGGAGAGGCTTGGGCTAATCTCTTAGCTCCTCTATCTTGTGAAGGATCAAAACTACCTAGATTGAATATGGAATATTGGGTCTAGGTTCAAGCAACAACTGAGTACAGAAGCGAAGGGGCATCAAAGGGACTGAAAAAAGTGGTTGGAAATTCAATGAACAGTATTACTTGCAGTCTATTGAACCCTGCCAACCTTAAGATGCATTAGATTGACCAAGCTAACAACAGGATATTGACTTCTGTTGACTAACAAATTAAAGTTTGAAGATGCCTTGGTATTATGCCATGTGGCACTAGAACCTACATCATTTCATTCTTTAATAATTTTAGCATAGACTAGCCAATATTTCTACACTTACCCAAGCACTTCTACTTCATCTTAAATCTTTTGAAGAGAGGAAGAAGTTTTGGCTGAGCTCTTAGGTCCTCTTCTATCAAAGGAAAAAAAAGGCATAAGATAATCATCTAGCAGAAATTTTGGTAAAGGAGATTTGTCCTACTTCTCTTTTCTTCTTTCCTCACTTAATCAAGTCTACAAATTGCTATAAAATTCTTACACTACTAGTTTCTCAAAATTTAAAATTTTATAGATAACATTATTAATAATTATTAAGGTTCACAGTGAGCCATCTATATAGTTGCTATCTAATTAGTGCAATCTATCCTTTGGTTTTGATGAGAACAATGTATTTATACATGACATTTTTTTTTACTTTTTTATTTTTATTTTTGTCAATAAGGAATTAACATATTATAGAAGGCTGAGAATTCAAGATCAATGAGAATACCTAAAGCCTGACATCTTCTTAAAAGGATACACATTATCCTTAAACATTACATTGAAGTCACCTCTTTAATATATAATAATCTTAAACAACTCAACTCTTTTGCAAATACTTATTGATCCATAACATATTATAATAAAACTATGATATAATGTAATGTAATGTAATATGGTATAATGTAATATAATGTAATAAAATAAAAATATAGATACAAGTTAGATAATTAAACTTTATGGTTGCCAAATCAAAGATATTACTAAATTTAAATAAATAAATCAATTCCTTGTTAATATTGCTATTTATTTTTCTTAAAATTTTATATGAGCGTCATCTGGATCAAATCAAATTGGATTGAAGATTTGTTTTATTCTTCACATGGATTTTTGAATAAAATCAGGGATGATCTAAATATAAAGTATAAGAAACATATAGCTTAATTACTTAATTATATCTTAACATGCCATGGAAATAACCACTATTAAACAACATAAAACACCATACAAAGATCTTCGAAAGACTATTTCGCATTAAATTTTATTGGAAACTGCATACAAGTCATCATCAGCAACATAAATTAAAGGTTTTGAGTGGTCAACCTACTTGCTGACTGGCTGTCTTACTTGATCATTAGGCCTGGGGGCCTCCATTATACCCAAAAGAACAAAACATGATTAATAAAATATAAGTGATTATTGGAAGAAAATTAGCTGCTTTGTTTCAACGGTGCGAAAAATTTATTGTATCGGCTATCAGTTTGTTTGGGTTAGCTGCAGTTTTAGTTGGGATGCTTGTCATCCCAAATCCACTCCTTTTATTTTTTTATTTTTTTTTATTTTTATTTTTTTTGTGGTTTGAAGCAGGGGACCCCGTGAGGCAACAAGAAGAAAGAAAATTGCCAACAGGATCTGCCATCACTTGGATGAGGGAAGGAGGGAAGTTGGAAGGCCAAAGTAATGCCTATTGATACCTTTCCCCCAAAGACAAGCCCATCCTAATAACTGAGTCAGATTAAAACATGTGACATTTTGGGTTTCTTCCTCAATATAAGAAGGTCAAGTCTATCCACCTGCAGTCCTCCATTGACTTCCATAAATGACTGAATTGGGTCTAGCATTGAGCATGGGTAGACTAGATTTTCCTTCAAATCTCTCCTCTCATAAGAGAAACAGCTATTGATTTAGTGGATGCAGAATAGTCTAAATGGAGACCACTTGGAGATATCAGCTCCATGCGCTGTCAGGATCATTGCCCGATTGAAGGGGCAAGACTACCAGCAAAGTGGCCACTTGGGTATCACCTCAAGTCTCTCGCCACCATAGACTTGCTTTTCATTGCTGCAGGAGCTCGTTAGGCCAATTGGATTGGGAGTTCCCTGAGATGATGGAAGCCTGATGGGGACTGAGGGAGTGGATATTTTATTCAATTAAGAAAGTGATCAGAGAGGGCAATGGTAGTTTTGCTTTTTAACATGGGTTGTTGAGATAAGCTCAACAGATAATGGTCAAAGGATAAGCATTTATGGGAAGTATATGTATTTAAAATATATATATATATTGAGGATGATTTTGATCTTCAGATATTTATCTGATATACCATGCATTGATGGTACAAGTATGGCTAATATAAACTACTACAATTAAATATTAGCTATTAATACATAGTATATAGGGCGAGATCCCTTTAAGTTTCATCATATTGTCAAGTACTTATTATGGTTTTCTGATGTCTTAAGTGACAGGGAAAAAAATTTAATCTTATTTTTATTCGATTGGTTACTACTTCAAAAATATCAGCTGAGAAATCTGAGGGGCGCATTTTGATAGCCAACAAATTTATTGTCATTGAATCATCAATAGATCAGAGAGATAAGAGATCATAGGGGTTCAAAGATCCCAGAGTTAAACTCCATGATTTTATTCGGATAGAATTCTAGAACAAAAATTCTTCAACCCCTTCATCTCGTCGGCCAAGCTAAAACAATACCTCGGTTCATATAAATCTTCACACAGGTATTATATATACATGCTACCAAGTAGCTATAAGCTTATAATCCAACCTTTCCAACAATATATTCATATTATAATTTATGTTGGCCATCAATTTATTGTAACCCTTCTCTTTTATTCGGTTTGAAACCAGTCTAATATCTCGCTTTGTGCAAGTGAGAGGGCGTGCGTCTCGGCATTTTGAGAGTTGGGTTTGTACAATTTTATGATTCGATTTGTGGTGTTTATCATAGCTTAATTTGACAACAAACGTGAACGACCCGTAAACGCTAGACGACAAGCAAAGCAGGTCGATGTTCTATGAAAATTCATAGCGAAGCTCTACGTGCGATTAGAAATAAGCCAAAATTCATAGCGAAGCTCTACATGCGATTAGAGATAAGCCAAATGATCAGTTGAAGAACATCGACTGCTTTGCTCAGGAAAGTAACATAGAAAAGAATAACGATGGGTAACGACAATAACACCTTTTTTTTTTAAGTACTGTGTTGAAGTCTTTTGCTACTATTTTATTCTTTTGGTAATGAGATGCCATACATTAGATTTTTCTCTCATGAAGGATATATAATAGTTATTTGAGTAGGTTTCCTTATTGCAGTTTTGCAATAATGGCTATTGTCATTATTCGTAAGTTGAATCTCAAAGTGAAGGAAAGATGAGAGGTTCACTTCCACAGCCATGGCTTCTCATACTCATTCGCATCTCCCTTAAGGACTTTAGGGCTAACACTACCTCTCTTTCTCAAGTAGTAGTTTTAAGTGGATTTCCCATGCTCTATTTTCCAGGGAAGAATAGAGTCTCTATTCATCTCTATTTTTGGAAGTAGTGTCATGTCCCAAACCCTAAAGTGAATTCAGGATGCGATAATCCATCGCATACCCCATAGCATCAAAGCATCTAGCACTACACATCAGCATTTATTCAATTAAATAACAATTAAATTTTTATTCAATGACTCAATCTAATACCAACAATATATTCATAAAACTTATTATAATACTATAATGGAATATAGAGACTATTATCATAACTAATAAACAAGAACAAATGTGCTAAATAATAATCAAAACTAATATAATGAGTTGACTATGAGTTTGATAGGTGCTCACTTGTTTCTACCCAAATCCCCATTTCTTTCATTGTGTTTGAAATAAAAAAAACACAAGTAGACTTTTATGAGCTTTCGCTCAGTAAATAACATTAAGCATAAATTAGTAGATCAAGTAAATATTATATTATAAAAACTTTTATATCATATCATATAACAACAACAATAGTTTAAAATTATTATTTTAATAATAATAATAATTTAGTTTCAAATTCATATTTGTGTTATAGCAACTCCTCAGTCTTTTAACTACGGCCACATACAATCCCTGTGGCAAGGTCAATGCACCACATTTAACTCTATAAATAGAGGTTGAATCTTCGCATATATCCTCTACAGAGATGGGTCCCGGTATCAATCATCAATCTTTAATAATAACTGAGAGTTTAAGCATACTATAGTGTCAATCATATTTCATTTATCAATAATCCAATTATTTATATTTAATAATCTTAATTTTTATTCTCTATTTTTATTTATCATATTATTTCATAAAATCATTTATCATATCGCTTCATATTGTAATCATAAATGATTTTCTTATGATAATATTTATGAAAAATAGCAATGATTGAAATCAAGCATCAAAAGATTATAAATCATTCTCACATATAACAATTTACAGCAATTAGCAATAATGATATACAATTATATTTACTTACTTAATCCAAATTTTTTAATAAATATGTCATGCAAAATTTAAACTTCTAATAGCATTGCAAAAATAATTATCAAAATCTCAATATTTCAAAAATAACTAATTACATAAAAAAACATAGCCATTATTTTAATTTATACATTTATTTATCAAGTATAAAATAAATTTTAGCAATCATGCAATCTTATAAAAATCCCAATTCACGGTTAGGTTACTTATGAAATTTTGAATTTTTTTTTTGCAGTCATGTATAATTTATAAAATACTTTAAATTATGATAAAGTTATTTACCTTTCTAATTAAAATTAGTAGGATTCCTCAATTTATGACGCTCAAGGACTCCATCAATCTTCATCCTTCATCATATGAACTATTGATTTGATAACAAAAGATCTCTATTGAATCCTAATTGTAGAGAGATTTCATAAAATAAATAGGTTTCCTAGCCTTCATAAAATACCAATCTCCTAAAATTAATAAACTTCCCAATTATAATAGGATACTGATTTTTTTAAAGAAAACTAAAGAGATAAATATTCATTAAATATTTAAAATAGATTTTTGATTCAAACCTAACTTCTAACTAATTTAACATAAATTTGAAATATAAAAATTTAGATAAAAACATCAAAAATTATCCTTATCATCATCAATGGTATTTTCATAATTTATTAGAAGTTCATCGGTACTAATATATGTTCATTAAATTGCTCTTAACTTTCTCAAATGAACTCTGATTTAAGTGATTCAAAATGCATTAGAAAGCTAACTCAGTACTGAACATCAAGAATATAAATTCAATCAATAATTCTAAATATATAATTTTTGTAATTTTTAATTTAATCCAATTAAATTAGATTTTAACCTAAAGTGAGCTAGAAGCCCAAAGGGCTGGATCTCATAAGTAGAGTGTTAGATTTAGGATCGATTAGGCTGAAATCAATAACTGGACTATTACTAAGACTTGGGGGCCAACCATGGCTGGCAATAGAGGTGATTTTCTTGCCAATAGAAATCTCTTTATGTCGTAGGCTTCTTGTCTTATCAATTGCTCAATTTGGGCTTTCTAGACTCTATTTTAGTATATGATTTGGAGATGAATTCACGATCGAACCTAAGGCTGTCGGGCAGCCAGTTGGTTGAGCGCCACCGTTTTGAGAAGAAAATCATTAGCAGCTAGAATCTGCTCATTGGATAGAGATTTTCTAAAGAATTTTGTCCTTATGCTTTGTTCTTTCTCAACCCAGCCAACAAGTTTCAGCCAACCTTTTTTCCACCTGTTTTTCCTTTATGAATCGTTCTAAGGCTTTCTGGGATTAGTAGTTATTTGTTCACCTCTGAGCATTTGAGGACCGAATCTAGTTGCCATGATTTATGTTAGGGAAGGAATTCAAGGTTTGCTATGAAATTTGGGGTGCACTTCTCCCTCTTTTCTGTTTACTCCCTATTTTCCATTAACTATTCAGCATATCCACTGGAATTTCTATAGATCGAACCAAACCTTGGTGACAATGTGATCTAACTGATCAATCTCAGCCCAATTTTATTTTCTATGTGGTAGACTATGATCCTAACCGAAATTAGATTGATTTCTTGAACTTAGGCTTCAATTCTTATGCTACCTAATTTTAATATTTTAATGGGGATTGATTTTACCATTGTAGATGAATCTCAAATTGAGTTAAAGAAACCCTAATCAAGGCATATTCCCAATAGGTAAGAAAAAAACCACTTTGTTTCAATTGAGTTAATCAGGATTGTAATAATATTGAAAAAAAAAGAAGGAAAAAATTAGATTATTTATTTGAGGTCTTGGAAAATTTTAGGGCATTTTTATGAATTAATATATTGAATAACATCGAGCTTTGAAGTGATAATTTATTAAGAATTAGATTGAATTGCAAAGATTATTCATTGCAGGCAAGTAACCTTACTATAGCACTTAAAGTGATTTTTTTATATTAGTTATGACTCATAATGATTTAAAGTTTATAACATATTTGTATGCTTATTTCGTATAAAATTTTTTTGAATTAAATAAATTGCTTAAATTCTAGCATAGTTAAAGATTTATGTACGTATGAATTTGTTATATTTGTTAAATTATATTTTTTATAAAAAAATGACATTTAATTTGAAGATTAGATATAAAGTAGCTTTTTACATGCAATTAATATGTTATTTGAATATAAAGATAAATTCTAAATTTTATAAATTGACATTATATTTAGTTTATATAAACGTTCTGGATCAAGAAAGTTGCTAGTTTTATGTCATTGTGTTATTGATTGATTTTGAAAGTATGTTATATAGATTGTATAAGAAATGAAATGTAAAATGTAAAAGTTATAGACCTAGCCTTGAATTTGTACAATGACTACTATTAGTTCGGGAATCATAAATGTGAAAGAACCTACGCTACTGGGGTTAAGTGCAGCATTGAAAGGATCTACTTCATAAGAGTTAAACACTCGAATACTATTTATCAGACTGTCACAAAGGGTTTATGTGACTGTAGCTCTGTGATTGTTGAGTCTTAGCACTATTTTTGAAACATGAATTAATGTTTTGATAAAGCAAAGTGATTATTGACTAAATATAATACATTAAGAATAATGTGAAAAAAATTGATAATGTTTATTTTTGTTTATAATTTTTCTGCTACAAGCTTTGATACATGCGATAAATTATTTGAAATGTTATTATTTACTTTGAAATGCAAATGTAAGTATTTTTGATATTATAAATAAGTAAAGATTTTATTGTTAATGCTTACTTGATCCCTTTAATTATGGTTATGGTTATTTGCTAAGTGTTATCTCATAAAAATGTTTATTTATTTTTCTAAAGACTAAGATATATCGGTAGAAGCTGGCCACATTACTATATAGTCCTCAAATTATATTAGCTTTTATTTTAGATCAATTTTTAGTGTTTGAATTTAGTACCTTATATGAATCTCTAGTATTTGTTATTGATATTGTTTTGAATTGGAGCTATCTATTCTAACAGAAAGTAATTCGTTTAAATAAATTAGTTATATGAACAAACATCTTGCATAGAGATTTAATTTTTCAATGTATGGTTACATGTTGGAACCATTCCGAATCTAAAGCATAATGGTGATAGAAGTCAGTTTTCAACACCCAGGGAAATGTTGACCTGATCAATCTCAGGTCAGCTGCCAACCAGAAGAAATTTTAAGATGTATAAAAGTGTTCCTCCTTCTTTGACCTTACGTTGTTACTTGTTATCACCATCGACTGTCAATGGTGACTTCGAAAAATTTTGTTAAGGTATGGGATTTATAATTGTCATCCGCTTCGTTTCATGTGTTGCCTCTGTTGACTGAATAATATTAGTGCTTCGACGTTTCCACAGCTCTCCTCGGCCCCTCTCTCGGAATTCAATGACGCCTATTTTACGCTTGGTTCCTCGCCCTACGCAAATTTAACTCCAAAATAGTGCAGAATAAAAAGATATACAGAAACAGGGATAGTATGCCCAAAATGCAATTTAGCTTAACCATTTGAATGACTCAATATAAAACACAATGTATAATGAATAAATGTAGACAGTCATGAAGGGAATATCTTGTGTAATGGCAGGTACAAACTATTCACTGAACACACCTTCTCTCTAAGAATAGAATGATCCTCTCTAGGAATGATTCTGGAGCCCCACCTACCAGTATGCACTCCACCATCACCAAGCACCAGCCATTTTGCTAAGATAGCCTCTTCTCTTTACAACCTACAACAAATAAGCACATATTCAACAACGGAGCCTTGGCCCTTCAAAATTTTAATTTTTTTTTTAATAATTATAAAGGTACAAAATTTTTTTTTTATTTTTTAAATTATTTTTAACTATATAATAAAAATAATATAATAAAATCAGACTTACTCTAATTACAAGAAAGCAGTAGGTTCATATTTCATCAAAATTTATATAATATATAAATTTATTATTGAATTCAATATATCATTTTGTGATTGGTTGTCGTATAAATTTTTTGTAATTTATTAACAAAAATATAGTTTAAATTAAAAATAATAATAAAATTAATTCTTAGCTTCTTTAAGAAAAAATTATATTATAACTCAATTCCTAAAGAGAATTTTAGCTTCACCACCGCAGATATTAACATCAAACGGGCAAACACCATGTCAACCACCTCCTTAAAGCATGGTCACCGCCTTCTTAGCATTCTAATTTCTCCAAAGCACACCAACGTGAACGACCCGTAAACACTAAATTGACAAGCAAAGCAGGTCAATTTTCCAAGAAAATTCCTCACTTGTGATTAGAGATGGTCCAAATGCCCAGTAAAGAATAACGATGGGCAACGGCAATGGTACTTCTTTTAATTGCTGTGGTTGAAGCCTTTTGCTAGTATTTTATTCTTTCGGCAATGAGATGCCATACGTTAGGTTTTTCTTACCGAGGATACATAATAGTTATTTTAGTAGATTTTTTTATTACAGTTTTGCAACGATGACTATGGTCATTGCTCAGAAGATAAATTTATATTAAAGTTATCTTGTGGATGCATAAGTTGTGGTATTTCTCTCTGCAACCTAAAAGTGAAGGGAAGATCAAGTTGAGCTCCACTTTTATGGTCGTAATTTCTCACATCTATACTTTTCTTAAGAGCTTTTAACACCAGTATTATCAGACAGGAGGAGGAGAGACTCTAAATACCAATATCATCTAGTGAAAGAAAGCTACTAGAATCTACTTTTACCATCTATTCTCTGATGGTGGATATAGAAGTTACGTAAGAGAGAGTTCTTTTCTGCCTTTTCTGCTTGGTAGAGTCTAAGAAATTTTAATATGTATAAAAATATCGTTCTTTTGGATGGTTCATCTTTATACATGTGTTTCTTCCTTCTCTATGCTTACGTTGTGATTTATTATCACCATCGAGTGGCAATAGAGGCTTTGAAAACTTTTGTGAGGTTTGGGATTTATAATTGTCATCCGGTCCGTTTCATGTTTCGCCTCTGTTGACCGAAAAATATTATTACTTCTACGTTTCCACAACCCTCCTCACCCGCTCTCTCGGATTCAATGCCGCCTATTTTTAGCTTGGTTCCTGGCCACATACATGCATTTAACTCCAAATAGTGCAAAATAAATAGATATATATAGAAGCAGGTATGGCATTTCCCAAAATGCAAATTAGCTTAGCCATACGATTAACTCAATATAAAACACATTGGAAAAGAATTAAGGGTTAAGCTAAAGTACTCTTTTATTTTATTTTATTTTTTAAATGACAATCCCACTTCAGTTCTATCTATTCAACACCTTTATTCAATGCCTTTATCTTTTATGCCATTAGACTTTATTTTATTTATAGCACTATTCAAATATAACTAAAAGCACTGTAAAATTTATCAAGAACTAAATGCTGATAGATAAAAACGAAAGATTATGTGTAATGATAAGTACAGCCATTCACTCAGCAACCCCTCTCTCTTAGAATAGAATGCCCCTCTCTAAGAATGATACTAGGGCACCCCATCACCTAGCACTAGCCATTTTGCCAAGATAGCCTCTTCTCTGTGCAACAAATTTGTTAAATTCCATCTAATCTAGAATAAATAAGCACATAATCAATGGTGGAGCATGCATATTGGTGGTTTTGAAGGATCTTGGCCATCCAAAAATTTTAGAAATCCCTTTAGTGATAGTGAGGAGTAGAAAAACCTTGTTACTTCCTTAAAATTATCCTCAACAAAAATTTAAATATTATAATATATAATAAAAATAATATAATAAAATTAGACTTACACTAGTTAAAAAAAAAAAAAAAAGCTTCATGTTCAATTAGAATTTTTATAATATATAAATTTATTATTTGATTTATTATAATATTTTATGATTAATTATTTTTTAGTAGAATATTGTATAAGTAAAAAAAATTGATAGGATCAATTCTTAGCTCTTGCCACATATATATATATATATATTGCCGCGTTCCTAAACATCAACCAAAATTCATGCACGTAGCTCACATGACCAGCCAATGACCTTGAACAACCAGCACTCTCACATATCCCAAGCTCATTCCACACTCTATTAGAACTTGATTTATGCTACCAAACAGGCAAACACCATGTCAACCACCTCTTGTGACTTCAACACTTGGTCCTACCACCACCACCTTACCACGTCATGAGGATACCATTGCCAAAAAAAAATAGAAATACTAATATAACCAATGATATACCGTGAATTTAATCCCCGATTACCGTACACATTCATCGCACCAAAATCAACGTGATATCATACAAGGAAATTATTAACAAACTCAAAACTTCGGAGCCACTCTAAGTTCATTATTAAAAAAAAAAAAAAAAAAAAAAAATTCCACAAACCGAGGCACGAGCCTCCTACCCCCGCCCTGACTCCGTGACCGCCGGCCCCGCGACCGCTCCCGACCCATCGGTACAGATCTTACCACGTGTCCTTCCCTCCCGCCTACGCCCCTGCCTCCGCTGCCCACGACGCCGCCCTTCGCCCCGACGCGAAGCGCCTCATCCCTCCTATTCCCGGAGCCGCCACCGCCGCCGATTCCGGTTCCCTCTCCTCCGGCCCCGGAATATTCTTCGACGGCACGGTGACCTCTTTCTCCTCCTCCTCCACTTCCTCCGCCGCCGCCCGATCTCCCCCGCCACACCGGAAAATCGCCACGAAGCCCCTCCACCATCCCCTCCCCTCCCCCCCCTCCTCCTCCGCCGCCACCGCCCTCCTCCACTCCCTCCGGCACCGCTCGCGCTCGCTATGCGCCAACACCTTCCCGAAGCACGACACCTTCGGCGATCCCGGCTCCAACTCCGGCACTGCAGACTTCCCTCCGCCGCCGCCGGCTGCCCTCCTGGCCTTCTTCGGGAAAATCCTGCCGCGAGGCGGCCGGCGGGCGCACCGCCCGTCGTAGCCGGAGTGCTGGATCTTGCTGGGGAGGCCGATGAGGGGGGGCTTCGCCTTGATGTTGGCGGAGAAGAGCTGGGAGTTCGAGGCCGCTTGCCCCCGCGAATTGGCGTGGCTGAACTTGGGATTGGTGCTCCCTTTGGTGGAGTCCTCCCGAGCGTAGACGGCTTTCAGTACCCGCCACTCGATCTGGTCCCCGATCCGGACCTCGAACGACTCGACGGGAAAGTCCGGGTCGTCCGCCGCCGCCGCCGCCGGCGGAGGCGGATCCGGCCTCTGCTTTCCGCCGCCGCCGCCGGTTTCTGCCAGGGTCACGCAGGCGACCTTCCGGTCCCCGCCGCAGACGAGGTCCACCGGAGGCATCTATCAAGCAAGAGTTACTCCTCTACAGAGAGAGAGAGAGAGAGAGAGAGAGAGAGAGAGAGGAGGCTGAGAAGAGCGGGTGGGGAAGCGGTCGAGGCGGGGAGTGGCTTAAAATGGGAAGCCAGCCGGGGCCGCTGTGGGTAATTCGGTAAAAATTTCTGGGTCGTTCCACCATCGATACCGACGAGTTTTGTTTTTTTTCTCCAAAAAAAAGGACCGATTTGACGCGCCGATCATTCACGCAGAAAGTTCTCCGGGCGCAATAACCCGGTAACGGACGCGTGGATCCAATCCTTACGTGCCACGTTGAAGGAGAACTTTTAGTTTGCAGAATGGGTGTCGCCTAGCTCGTTACTCGTTAGAGTAAAAAATACGAGGGCTTGGCGTGTTGAGGCGTGACGTCGGTGTTGGAATTCTCGTTTGTTGACCCACTGACTTGATTCAGGGAGCAGGAAACATGTAGGCCGTATGGCCCACGCCTGGAGTTAATGGCGTGGGTGGATCAGCGCCGTCCGGTCAGTGAATCCGGTCGTTACACATAGGTGGGCGGATGCAACCGTGCAGCTGACGCATGTGAAAGATGTTTTTTAAAAAAAAAAAAAAAATTGTGCACCCCTAAATGTTCTTAAAGGATTATTAATTATAAGCGATTTTTACCTTAAAAAAAAAAAGCTTTTAGAAAATAATATTTTATTATTTCATAGATTAATAACATGTCTCACAAACTAATTCAACATTAAAGAGGAGGAATATTTGTGGTAAGGATATAAGTAATACCATATTAAATGATCGCTTTTATTACTCCCACAATAATTTTTTTAGAGTTCTTGCTAATATAATGTCGGGGCCTTCCCGACGATATGATTTTTTATAAAAATTAAGTAGAGATCTACTAGTCTTTATGCTAACTACAATAAAGCCCAAGCGATCCCTATCCAATTTGCCATAAGTTATATGCACAAAAATACTAATCTGCTACGAACTTTAACCTGCTCAATTCATTCATACTATTTACATGATCACATCACAATTTATTTCACCATGCTCAGATAAAATAAGATTTTCTCACTTATTCATCACATGATTCTAGGCAATATAACTTTCATCACTATGTTGTTATAAAGACCATATACACAAATTCATTTTACAACAAAAATCATTTCTCATAACCGCACAAGTCCAAAATACATCATAAGATTACCGTTATATTATCCATCCATATCCATTTCAAATACATATATAATTCAAGTAACATAAGCCCATAACATCAATCAATTTATCCACATCTAGCAGCCCATATCAAAATCAGGCATCCAAGAGCCAACCTGCTATCTCTGATCTGAAATTCAAAAATTTCAACAATAGAGGGGTAAGACCTAAGTCCCAGTGACTGGATAGCCATCTAACAATGGGAAAAAACCGAGAACCACATTTTAAAAACCAATAAGCATACTGATACAACATATCACAATTGATACAGAAATCTTTTCAGTTAGATATAAAAACTCATAAGTTAGCTTAAGCTTCCAATAATGCAACTTAAATAAGAAAATGCCACTTTTACAAAACTTTATGATAATGGGCTGGGTATGCTACCACTAAGATACATCCCTATAGTCGCTCTCCTGTAGGTATACTCTCAGTGGGTGAGTGTACTGAGCACCGAGGATTCCTGCACCATATGGCACCTCTCACATGTGCGGTTCACCTCAGGTGTGAGCTTGACTCTTTTTCCTGAGCCTCCTGCTTGCCTCCTCCATGAGTCAATATCTCTGAGCCCCCTCGGGCTATATAGTAACCTAGCTCTTAACCGAGCTGTGATTCTTGCCCCATTGGGCTAATCTAGCTTGTACTCCCTCTGACCTCAGGATCATAGTACGATCGAGTCGCAAAGAAGTGCCGGCTATAATAGTGTGTGCAATGCTCATGCTATGGCATAGTCTACAGGGTGATCAGCCCCATAAATGGCTTCATGCTCTTTATGTTGTATGCTGTAGAAATACTCAAATATAAGTTTATAATCCAATATACAATCAGCTATACTTTCTTTGAAACATTGATATTCATGCATGCCCATGCATCACTTTGAAACATAAATCTGAAAAGTAAATTCCATGCTTTACTGAAATATGTGTTTTTATCCTTTTCATGAAACTTTATACTTTACTTTGAAACATGCTCTAATTCATGTTTCCTTTCCTTTTCTTAAACTCATGCTTTGCTGAAACTCTTGTTTTTCTGTAACTCATGCTTTGCTTTGGAAATATGCTATAACCCCATGCTTATTCTTAAACTCATGCTTTGCTTTAGAATATGCTTTAAACCTATGCTTTGCTTTAGAATATGCTTTAAACCTATGCTTTGCTTTAGAACATGCTTTAAACTCATGCTTTGCTTTAGAACATGCTTTAAACTCATGCTTTGCTTTAGGACATGTTTTAAACTCATGCTTTGCTTTAAAACATGCTTTGAGAATAAGATACATCATAACTGGATTCTCATTTTTCATATTTAACTACTTGAAATACTATACTTAGTATAACATACTCTGATTTATAGAAAAATATCACTATGCTATCATAAAATATTTCTCAAAGCTAGATGAGAAACCCACTCACTTTAACTGTTAGCACACTGCTATGGCTGCTATTTCCTTCGATCTGGCTCCCTTGAACCAATCTCTTGGCCTAAGTCATCATACATGCATTATTAGGATTACAAGCACCAAGGGTTTCATGAAACTATGCATACATGCTCTATACCTTCATATCTTAGCATAATACCCTTCAATCCCTAACATGCTATAACCTCATTTATCTTTAAATCATGAGATTTTAACATCATTCTCTAGCTTAGGGAAGTTTGGACTTACCTTAGAAAAGATGGCTAAACCAACAAATCTTCTTCCCTTTCTTCTCTTCCTCTTCTTCTCTTCTTCTTCTCTTCTTTTTTTCTTTTTCTTCTTCTCACGGCCGGAGCCCTCTCCTCTTCCTCTCTTTTCTCCCCATTTTCTCTCTTTTTCTCTCTTTTCACACGGCCGCTTAAGGACTAAGGATGGGTGGCTTTAAATGCTCTTAGAAATTTCTATTTTGCCCATCTCTACTCTTAAGTCACGCTTTTCAAAGCCCATATGGCTCCCTTCTTCATCAAGTATTTTTGCCCCTTTAATTTTCTTTCCTATCTTACCCTTGATCAAATCCTCAAATGACTTTTTATCAAATTTCACTTTTGCCCCTAGTCAAATTTTCATTAATGCCCCTAGCCAAATTTTCTTTATCAGATGAAAAATAAGGGTTATCCATCTATTAGTCAGTATTGATGCTAGCTAATGAGAGTGAAATTAGCCTCAAACCATTTCTACAGAAGATTTTTATCCACGACTAAGTAGTCAGCTACTGTGGCTAAAATTTTCTTTCAAACTACTTTTACAGAGAGATTTTCCAAAGTAGTCGACTACTTTAGCCAAAATCCCTCCCAAGCAAATTTTACAGAAAGTTCTTCCATAGTAGTCGACTACTGTGGCAGAAATTTTTCTCTCAGCCTTTTTACAGAAAGCTTCGGGGAGTTAGTTGACTAAATAGTCAGCTAACTTTCAAATTTGGCTGACTAACAACTCAAAAAAATCAGCTATCTTCCCAATTAGCTGATAAATGAGTTACTAACATCATAAAACCTTTCCAAAAGCCATTCTAATGCATTCCAACTTCCAAAATCTCCATTCTAACTTCTCCCAAGAATCAAAAACAACTAGCAAACATTGAAATCATCACAAAAACTTCAATTATAAGCTCAAATAAGTAACTTTATTAAATTTTTAGAAGGATTATGGGAGAAAACTCAAAATAACATCTAAAATTTCAACTTTCACATTTTCTTAAGATTTACACTCAATCATTCACACTAGAAGGCTAAACTAACAATAAAAACATACTTAAAATAAAATTACAAGTCTTCCAAGCTCAGGATATTACAATCTTTCCTCCTTTAAGAAATTTCATCTCCGAAATTTAGCTATTTTCAACTTGAAACAAATGAGGGTACTTCAATCTCATCTCATCCTCTCTCTCCCATGTAGCTTCCTCTCTCTGATGATTCTGCTACTGCACTTTAACTAAAGGAATCTTTTTGCTACGGAGTTGTTTAACCTCCCTGCTCAAAATTTACACTGGCTCTATTACATAAGATAAATCTTTCTGTAATTCTATTGGCTCTAACTAAAGCATATGAGAGGAATCTGGCACATACTTCCTAAGCATTGATACATGAAACACATTATGGATCTGAGAGAGTTATGGTGGCAAGGCCAATCTATATGCAAGTATCCCAATCTTCTCAATAATCTCATAGGGTCCAATGTATCAGAGACTTAATTTTTCTTTCTTCCTAAATCTCATGATACCATTCCAAGGAGATACCTTTAAGAATACCTTATCTCCTACTTCAAATTTCACATCTCTATGCTTCTTATTTGCATATCTCTTCTGTTTATCTTGTGCTGCCTTTAATTTAGCTCTAATAATTCTAACCTGATCTGCTGTGAGCTATACCAACTCCGGGCCTAGCAACCTCCATTCACCTTTCTCATCCCAGCACACTGGAGTTCAACATTTTCTTTCATATAAAGCTTCATAAGGTGCCATATCAATGCTAGAATGATAACTATTATTATATGCAAACTCAATCAATGGCAAGTGCTCATCCCAGCTACCTAAAAATTCAATAACACATGCTCTCAACATATCCTCCAGTGTCTGGATAGTTCTCTCAGACTACCCATCAGTCTGAGGATGAAATACTGTACTAAATCTCAACTTAGTGCCTAAAGCTTTCTGCAACTCTACCCAAAAATGAGATGTGAACCTTGGATCTCTATCTGATACAATAGATACTGGTACCCCATATCTACTTACAATTTCATTCACATACAATTTTGCTAATCTATCCAAGGTAAATGAAATCTGGATAGGCAAAAAGTAGGCAGATTTTGTCAATCTATCTACTATCACCCAAAGAAAATCATTATCTCTTCTTGTCTTTGGAAGACCCCAACAAAATCCATGGGAATGTGCTCCCACTTCCATTCAGGTACAAATAGTGGTTGCATTTTGTCAGCTGAACTCTGATGTTCTGCTTTAATCTGCTGGCATACCAAATATTTAGAGACAAATTCAGCTATCTCCCTTTTCATCCCATGCCACCAATAATTTTGCTTAATAGTTCTATACATCTTAGTGCTTCCTGGGTGCATTGCATAGGCTGAACTATGGGCTTCCTTCAAAATTTGCTCTTTTAATGATTCTACTGCTGGTACACATACTCTACTCTTAAATAACAATATACCATCACTTCTAACTAAAAATTCTGACTGGGACCCGCTTTGAACTAATTCTTTAGCTTTCTGCAACTGTGGATCCTGCACTTGAGCCTCTCTTATTTCCTTAAGTAACATTGGTTTAACTCTGAAATTTGCTAGTAAGGCTCCTGAACTATTTGTTATCAGCTTTGCATCTAACTCTCTCAATTCTAACATCAGGGATAACTACACTGCTCTAATGGAAGCTAAGGTTGCAGCAGACTTCCGACTCAATGCATCAGCCACTACATTGGCTTTCCCTGGGTGATACTCTATAGTGCAGTCATAATCTTTTATCAACTCTATCCATCTCCTTTGCCTGAGATTCAATTCTTTTTGTGTTAGGATATACTTTAAGCTTTTGTGATCTGTAAATATCTGGCATTTCATCCCATACAAATAGTGTCTCCATACTTTTAATGCAAATACTACTAGTGCTAGTTCTAGATCATGGGTAAGGTAATTTTTTTTCATGAGACCTTAACTGTTTAGAGATGTAAGTAATCACTTTCCCATTTTGCATCAATACACACCCCAAACCTTTGAAAGATGCATCACTGTATATCACATAATCACTGCTACTATCTGGGAGTGTGAGCACTGGAGCTGAAGTCAATCTTCTCTTCAATTCATGCATACTTTCCTGACATTCACTAGACCATTCAAATTTGGTATTCTTTCTTAGCAACTTGGTCATGAGAAAAGCTATAATAAAGAAGTTTTCTATAAATCTTCTATAATATCCTGCCAAGCCTAAGAAACTTCTCACCTCTATCTGATTTGGTGCTTCCCAATTCACTATTGCCTTTATTTTATGGGAGTCACCATAATACCCTTAGCTGATATCACATGTCCCAAAAATTTAACCTCATCTAGCCAAAATTCACTTTTACTCAACTTGGCATACAACTGCTTCTCTCTCAAGATTTGCAACACTATCCTCAAATGCTGCTCATGCTCCTCTCTGCTTCTAGAATAGATTAGGATATCATCAATGAACACTATCACAAATTTATCTAAAAATTTCTGGAACACCTGATTCATCAGTCCTATAAAAGCAGTTAGGGCATTGGTCAAGTCAAAAGGCATCACCAAAAACTCATAATGACCATATCTAGTCCTGAAAGCAGTCTTTGGTACATCCTCTTTCTTGATTTTCAACTGATGATACCCAGATCTAAAATCAATCTTTGAAAACACTGCGGCCCCCTAAAGCTGATTAAACAAATCATCTATCCATGGCAAGGGATAATTATTTCTAATAGTTACCTTGTTGAGCTGTTTACAGTTTATGCATAACCTCAAGGTACCATTTTTCTTCTTTACAAACAACACAGGTGCACCCCAAGGTAAAACACTTGGTCTAATGAACCCTTTATCAAGCAATTCCTGAAGCTGGACTTTTAATTCTTTTAATTCTACTGGAGCCATTCTATAGAGTGCCCTGGCTATAAGTCTAGTATCTGGGGTCAAGTCTATACTGAACTCTATCTCTCTGTCTGGTGGCAACCCTGGCAACTCCTCAGGAAATACATCTAGAAATTTACATACCACCAGAATATCAGATATCTCTGGACCACTATCCTCTAAATTCACCACACAAGCTAGATAGGCTTCATGCCCTTTTCTTAGCATTCTGCTAGCTGTCAAGGCTAAAATCACACTTGAGGGCAATACTCTCTTTTCTCCTGCAAAATAGATCTCTCTACCATCTGAGGTAAGAAATACTACTTCCTTCTTTGAACAGTTTACTTTGGCCCTATGCATTGATAACCAATCCATTCCCAAGATAGCATCAAATTCTTTTAGATTTAATAGAATCGGATCTGCTAACAATTCTTGGCCTTCTACTAAAATGGCATAGTCTTTATACACCTAATCTGCAATAAAAGGCTTCCCTATTGGCATAGACACTACCAACAGACTACCAACAAACTCACAGCTTTATCTAGATGCTTGATGAAATCTATTGCTATGAATGAATATGTAGATCCAGAATTAATTAAAACATAAGCATTAGAATTGCAAATGGGTAATATACCTGTCACCACATCTGGGTTGACCTCAGCCCCATAGATTGACCCATGCTCTTTATGCTGTATGCTGTAGAAATACTTAAATATAAGTTTATAATCTAATATACAATCAGCTATACTTTCTTTGAAACATTGATATTCATGCATGCCCATGCATCACTTTGAAATATAAATCTGAAAAGTAAATTCCATGCTTTACTGAAATATGTATTTTTATCCAAACAATGCTTTTCATGAAACTCTATACTTTACTTTGAAACATGCTTTATCCCATGTTTCCTTTTCTTTTCTTAAACTCATGCTTTGCTGAAACTCTTGCTTTTCTGTAACTTATGCTTTGCTTTGTAAACATGCTATAATCCTATGCTTATTCTTAAACTCATGCTTTGCTTTAGAATATGCTTTAAACTCATGCTTTGCTTTAAAACATGCTTTAAACTCATGCTTTGCTTTAGAACATCCTTTAAACTCATACTTTACTTTAAAACATACTTTAAATTCTTGCTTTGCTCTTAAACTCATGCTTTGCTTTAGAACATGCTTTGAGAATAAGATACATCATAACTGGGTTCTCATTTCCCATATTTAACTACCTGAAATACTATACTTAGTATAATATACTCTGATTTATAGAAAAATATCACTATGCTATCATAAAACATTTCTCAAAGCTAGATGAGAAACCCACTCACTTTAGCTGTTAACATACTGCTATGGCTGCTATTTCCTTTGATCTGGCTCCCTTGAACCAATCTCTTGGCCTAAGTCATCATACATGCATTATTAGGGTCACAAGCACCAAGGGTTTCATAAAACTATGCATACATGCTTTATGCCTTCATATCTTAGCATCATATCCTTTAATCCCTAACATGCTCAAGGATTCACAATCTATACATGCTATCACCTCATTTACCTCTAAATCATGAGATTTTAACATCATTCTCTAGCTTAGGGAAGTTTGGACTTATCTTAGAAAAGATGGCTAAACCACTAAGTCTTCTTCCCTTCCTTCTCTTCCTCTTCTTCTCTTCTTCTTCTCTTCTTTTTCTCTTTTTCTTCTTCTCTTCTTCTTCTCCACGGTCGGAACCCTCTCTTCTTTCTCTCTTTTCTCCCCCTTTTCTCTCTTTTTCTCTCTTTTCACACGGCCGCTTAAGGGCTAAAGAAGGATGGGTGGCTTTAAATGTTCTTAAAAATTCCTATTTTGTCCCTCTTTATTCTTAACTCACACTTTTCAAAGCCCACATAGCTCCCTTCTTCACCAAGTATTTTTGTTCCTTCAATTTTCTTTCCTATCTTACCCTTGATCAAATCCTCAAATGACTTTTTATCAAATTTTACTTTTGCCCCAGTCAAATTTTCGTTAATGCTCCTCTCCAAATTTCCATTATCAGATAAAAAACAGGGGTTATCCACTTATTAGTCAGCATGGATGCTAGCTAATGAGAGTGAAATTAGCCTCAAATCACTTCCACATAAAATTTTTGCCCACTTAAAACCTCAGTTAAGCGTGCTTGAGTGAGAGCGATGAGTAACCCCCTGAGAAGTGACCCATGGGTGACCCCTTGAGAAGTGACCCCTGGGAAGTCCTTAATTGAGAGACCAACTTCACAGACAAAATTCTCACTTTTACAGAGAGATTTACCAAAGTAGTCGACTAATTTTACAGATTTACCAAAATCTCTCCCAGGCAAATTTTACAGAAAGTTCTTCTACAATAGTTGACTAAATAGTCGACTACT
Organism: Metroxylon sagu; assembly: GCA_017589505.3. Taxonomy (NCBI): domain Eukaryota; kingdom Viridiplantae; phylum Streptophyta; class Magnoliopsida; order Arecales; family Arecaceae; genus Metroxylon; species Metroxylon sagu. The sequence continues at coordinate 494,846 of JACVBY030000560.1, forward strand.
ATGGCAGAAAATTTTCTCCCAGCCTTTTTACAGAAAGCTTCAGGAAGTTAGCTGACTAAATAGTCAGCTAACTTCCCCTGTTAGCTCACCAGCAATCCAACAGTTAGCCAACATTCAAAGTTAGCTTACTAAATAGTCAGCTAACTTCCCCTGTTAGCTCACCAGCAATCCAACAGTTAGCCAACATTCAAAGTTAGCTTACTAAATAGTCAGCTAACTTCCAAATTTAGCTGACTAACGGCTCAAAAAAATTAGCTATCTTCCCAATTAGCTGATAAATGAGTTACTAACATCATAAAACCTTTTCAAAAGCCGCATTCCAACTTCCAAAATCTTTATTCTAACTTCTCCCAAGAATCAAAAACAACTAGCAAACATTGAAATCATTACAAAAACTTCAATTATAAGCCCAAATAAGTAACTTTATTAACTTTTTGGAAGGATCATGGGAGAAAACTCAAAATAACCTCTAAAATTTCAACTTTCACATTTTCTTAAGATTTCCACTCAATCATTCACATTAGAAGGCTAAACTAACAATAAAAATATGCTTAAAATGAAATTATAAGTTTTTCAAGTTCAAAATATTACACATAAAACCTAAAAATACTAAAATATTGTGCAAAACAAAACCATTATGTTGCATTTAGAGCTTTTATATGTTCTTCTGAGTCAACATTTAATATCTTCTTTTGCTATGCACTCTACTTTATGACTTTTAGTAGTTATTTTGGCATTAGCTACTTCATCCATGTAAAAAGAGCTCCATCAAAATTTGCTTTATAAAGCCAACAATTTGGTTAGCACCTTAAAAGGCTTGCCTTTTGAGACATCCTGAATTTAAATTTCAGATATTACCCAAAATTTTATTTTATAAAAATTACTTGCAAGCAGTTGCCAAATACCTAAGGGATGGTATTTTGTTGGACTTGGACAATTTTTTGGGCCCTTCTAAAATCATGCAAGAAATCATCACTTGACTTATAAATGATCTCATCTTCAAACAATACAATAGCTAAATATATTCACCAAATATAGAGATGTCAAACAAGCTGGCCCGGCACAGCTTGGCCCACTACAATGGTCGACCCATGGGCCACCGTGCCGTATCGTGTCGGCACAGTCCGCTATAGGACGCGGGCCATGTTGACATAGCCCGCCAGTGTGGAGGGGTCAGCTTGGCACATCCCACAAGCCCAGGCTGGGGTGGGTCGAACCATGCCATGCCTAGCACGCAGGTCATGTCAGCTCGCGTGCCGACCCATGTAAGGTTTCCAATATTACTTCTAAAAAAATTATATACATATCTTTTTGTGGGTAAAATGGCTTGTCACAATTGTATAATCTCATTCTTGCTTAGTCTTCTAGCCTTTCGAAGAAAATTTTTTAATATTTAGTGGTGAAATAGGTTAGCAGATGGGACTGCTCTACCTACCATAGACCATACCTTTTGGCTTAGTAACGTGCATGGGTGTGATTGTTGTCTGGTCTCATTTGTAATTCTACTAGATGGATGGTCAGGAATTTTGCTGGTCATGCTCTTTTGACACCATCTGGCTACATAAGTGCTAGTAAAGTGGGCTGAGGACCACATACCCTCTTAATGAGATATTAGCTTGACGTGACTCTATCACTAATAATTTGTGGGGAAAACTCTTTTATTAGCATATTATATTCTAAATATAAGGGCTCTAAGCTAACTTCCTATGAAATGTGGAAAAGTAGGAAAGCTAATTTGTATCATCTTAATATGTGAAAGAGTTTAGCCAATGTTAAAGTATAAGAAAATAAGAAGAGAACCAAAATAGTAGAAATGATATTTATAGATTGCTCCCAAAATAATACTATCTATTAGATCGGTATATGGCATGCTAGTGCTAGAATTGAGAATCTAAGCCTAATTACACCTTAGTTTGCTTAGATCTAAGATGCTAGAAACCAAGAACCTCTAGTGAGATAGATCAATTGGTCTTGCACTCTCAACTCTCATCTAGATGCAATTTTTTAAAAAAAAATATTTTTTTTATTTTAAAATATAAGATAAGAAAGAAAAAAGAGAAGGCAAACTATATGATCATCAAGATTAAATTTTAGGTTCAAAATTCAAAATTTGAGATTTGGATGCTCTCTCATAGATTTGAAGGCTAGAAAATCTTCCCTCTAATTTGGTTTTAGAGGAAGAGTCAAAACTAATAAATTTTAGATTTAGGTGATATGCAATCTTTTACCAATTTTTTGATATTTTTAAATAGATTCTTTTGCTTATTTTAGAGTGGCATTAATTGATGAGTGTACAAAAGTCCAAAAATTATAAAATTGAATATGAGATACCTTGGCTAGAAGGAGATTCTATTGATTGAGCCCAACCAAAGCACATTTGAGAAGATTCAAATATATCCAAATTAATTTAGATTTGAATGGTTCAAGTTCAATCAACTAGCAAGTATAAAAATTTGATCAAATTGATCATGATCAAGTTTAGTTAGACCCATGGGACATCAATTGGCATATGAGGCAAGTGAAAAGGAGGGTCAATTGAAGAGAAACTAGTGTCAAGTTTGCGAACCTGGCCAAACCAAAAGAATTGGCTAATTGGTTCAAGAATTTCAAGAAAAATATAAGATTGATTGATTTTTTTTTTTTTTTTTTTTTTTGCATTGAGCATATGAATGTTCAATTGAAGTTGGATTTAGGATGAGAGAAAGGTTAATTTATTTTTACATGAAGTGGAATGGGATGAATTAGGTGAGAAAGCAGAATTGGGGTGAGAAAGCAGAATTGGGATCAAAATCAATGGAATTTTATGTAATTGATATAATGGGTTCAATTGACCATCCATTTGGTCTTTTAATCACTGAGTTGAATGGGCTAAATGACAAACAGAAGTTCAATTAAGGTTTACAAGGGTCAACTTTGGTGCATGAAGTTCAAGGACACTTGAGTTCAAATTTGTAGAAAAATTAATGATCTTAATTAAATGCAATTATAGTTGTAATCGATTAATTCAAGGTGAAATGGAGCTTTTGACCTATTGGAGTTTAATTGAACAGGTCTGTCATAAACATGTTTTGAATTTTAAATAGATTTAATTACTTATTTATTAAAAAAAGATGAACCTAACTCATTTATTAAATGGATCAAAATTTAAAATCCAAATTTGATCTGTTTAATAAACAAGTAACTAGGTCCGATTTGCTTATTTAATAAACAAGTAACTAGGTCCGATTTGCTTAACCAGTTTAACCTATTAACTAATAATAAAAAGATCAATTGATAACTTTTTTTAATTCCTTTATTCTATTAATCAATAATATAAATGAATTAAATAAATAAATTAATTCGATTCGATTTAATTAATTATTTAAATAAATTAAAAATATTAAAATTAAATTTAATTTACTTAATATATAGATTTAAATAGGTGAACTCGTTTATAATCCAAACGTATTTTATTCAAATCCAAACTGTTTATGACACGCTGAATAAACTCTTTAGGTGAAGTCGAGCTAATGGAGCCTCTCCCGGAGGTCCGCGCCTCCATCCGTCGGAGCTTCCGTTGTGATGTACGCCCGAGGCCAACTTACTCCATGAAATCCATGAAATCGACGCGTCCGGGTACGTCTCTGCTGCTCGATCCTCTGTCGCGATCCTCCCAGATCTCTTTCCTCTTATTTCGGGTGTCATTACGGGAAGCAAAAAGATGATTTGATCTAAGCGGATATTGTTAAAATAGACGGAGGGGCAGGAAGGCTTTGAAACGGCGAGATCGGCCCTCTTTTGAAACCCAAATAGGGTTTTCGTGAAGGTTTAGAGAGATGGCTGAAGAGGAGGGAGGACGGGGAGAGAGAGGGGCAGCGGCGGTGGTCGAGGAGCCGCCGATAGCCATCTTGCGGCGGGTGGTGAAGGACAAGCTGGCCGAGTTGTCCTCCGGAGGCGGAGGGGAAGAGGATGTTAACGTGCAAAAAGAAGCGTTCCTGACCTTCGCGGAGAGCGACCGCATCTTTGTCCACTACCTTTCGGCTACATGAGCCCTGTTCTTCTCCCCTCTCGATGCCCTCGATTAGAATTTTCTTTGTGCCTCTTGAAATCTTCCAGGGTTTCTGAGACTCCAATTATACCTGTTTTTAAAGCAATTCTTTGTATCGAAACATTTGAAGAAAGTGAAAAAGGTCTGATTTTTTTTGTTGTATCGACACTGTAAATCCATGTAGAATGAGGCAGGAAGAATAATTTTTGATGATAATTTGATTGTTGATTGAACTGTTATTGTTTCTTGGTGCTTTTTTTTTTTTTTTCTTTTTCAATATTGTTTCACAAATATACCAATTCATGGATCCGAATTCATCAGATGTAGTTGGATTTCTTTGATCCAATAAATTCAATCGTGGGTTTGTGAAAAATTTTGGTTATGGATAAGTTATTAGGTGTTGTGAGCTGACTTCAGAAGCATAATTTTGTGCAGCGCAAACGACATTTTCAAGGAATCAAAAAGGCAAACGATCAATGCAGAGGATGCGATCAAGGCAATTGAAGAAATTGAATTCCCTGAGTTTATTGAACCTCTTAAAATTTCTTTAGAGGGTCAGCATGCTTCGATTGTTTCTTTTTCTTTATACTGAAAGGAAAGAACATAAAATTTAAAGCATCTTGTCTCGAGAACCATGTGGCCATCCACAGCATGCCTCTTTTGTTAAGCAGGCTGGAAGTCCTATGTTTTTCTTTGGTTAAACATATAGTTTTTTTTTTTTTTTATGTTACTTCTATTCCCAAATTACAGTAATTGTAGCTTTCATCGTAGAAACCCTGTTCTTGCATCCTCTTGATTGACATACAATTTTCATGTTTCTTGTCCAATATCTGCCAATTACTATTTCTATCATATAATCACAATGCGCTTTTTTTTGTTCCAATTAATTATAAAATAAAGCTTCTTTTTTTTTTTAATCCAATTCTATCATGATGTAGATGACTCTAACCAAGTCTTGCAAACATATATGGCATATTGAAGCATTTTCTGGTCTCTGTATTTAAGTTGATCATGCTTGATCTGTGCTTCTGTTATTGATGAGAGAGCATAGTTGGTATTTAAGTTTTCATGTTCAATAACTATATTAATATTATATTATATTACATAATATTAAATGTTATTAATATATTAGTATAAAAACAACAGAATAATAATAAATATATAAATATAATTACATTGAAATAATTATTTATTACATATAATTTAATATAACAACTTTTTATTATTTATAGTAATATAATAAAAAGTTAAATATAATATAATATATTATATTATAAAATTTTATAATATTAATTATATATATTTTTTTTTCATAATGATTTTTATATATAATTAATTTATAGTTATGTAATATATAAGTTGAGGGTTTTTTTTGGTTCAAGAATTTTGATGTTACGTTCTCCGTATGCGGCAATCTCACATTATCACCCTCTTGATGGTAATTACATAATTATATTTTGTGGTAATATGATTTTTATTGACATCTCAAATGCTTAGGGAGATGCCTGTGTTTACTGAATCAAATATGAAGATCTTAAAATATTTTCATAGGATACTTAGAAATCTTTCAGGATTCCACAAACCAAACACTCTTTAGTTTAGGAGAAATTTTGAAAGGAGCAGATAAATTAATTTTTGAAGACTAGAAGGAAAGAATGCCAGAAGATGCTAAGCTTTTTCCCTTAGTTAAGAGGTGGAGGATGGGCATATAAAACAAGCTTACAGCTAGTGGTGGAATCGATCTGGGCTTGATTGAGCTTGGGTTGATTAAACTTGCTTTGGAATTAATATTGACCTTAAATTCCAAGGTTGGACTTGATTTGTTTATTATTATTTTGAATTCAATTTGCAATTAATTTTCAGTTTAGCCAAACATGAGCCTATATCATCAGCTTGACCATCCTAAATCAAGCTGAAATCAACTTGAGAATGAATTAAGCTTGTTTCAAGCTTAAATGAAAGCTTAACTCGTGATTTCAATTTTCATTGAAAGTTTAGTTAAGGTCTAAATTAGCATTTAATTGACAAAGAATAAAAGAAAATACCAATTAAAACTTTAATTGAATGAACCATCATACAAAAATTATGCTTGTGTGCGCGTGCACAATATTTCAACATACTCGAACATTATCAAGCCAAGCTTAATCATGCTGCATTGATTTTGTTGCTGGGCTTGAAACTAAATCTGAGCCTATTTTGTTAGTTCAAGCTTGATTTGTTTAGCTTCAAATTGAGATTGACTCGAGCTTTTCTTTAGCAAAGCTTAAGCTGCTCAATTCATTTGCGCTCCTACTTACGGTACTCTTTCAAACAATCTCTACTCATTCATTTGTTTGATAATCTTCCTCACATTCTTGCTTCATACATATTAGCTCCCTAAATGGTTCTATTGTTGGGGAATTCTCCTTGGATTAGCTTTGTACCAAAGAATGCTTGAAACCCCCTAAATTAGAGTGGCATGAATACCTGAATATGCATGTAAAGCTACATATACATTTATGTTTGTCTTTTTATTGCATATATATTAAATATATTTAATGTGAATATGCAAAGATGGTCAATGATCATCTAGATAGGAATAGATAGATAGGAATAGAAAGAGAAGAGTTGCTGCAACCATTATAATCATTAGGAGGAGATTAGTGCTTAAGTTGATATTTGAAGAAGGTGGCGAAATTGTACAGACTTCAACAAAGATATACACAACCCAACTTTTAAACCTTAGGTCTATGATAATAGAGAGTAATCAGTTTTGTGTATATCATGTAAGGATGGATAGGAGAAGCTTCATGAAGTTGTGTGATATTGAAGACAATTGAAAACTTGATGGTTGATACGGATCCAAAGGCAGAAGAAATGGCAGCTATGTTCATGAATGCAATAAAAAATAGGTTTGTGCAATTATCATTTCATCAATCTAGCTCCAATGTTGTTTACATATAGTATGCTGTCTACATAAGGTTCTACTTAAAAATCCAAAACTTGTGCCTGAAAATTCAACATATGCTTGATACTGTTGACTTAAGATTAATCTTATATTCATTATTATTATTATTATTATTATTACTATAATGCACATGCTAACTATCATCATTTTTATAATTTTAAAATTATCTATACACTTTAGATAGCACACACACTAGAGTCCAAGCTGCGGAATGTGTTAAATCAGCATACCTAACAAGAAAGAGTGAGATTACAAGGAATGTTTTAAGTATTTACTCTTAAAGATGTGCAATTTGTATATGTTTTATAGGGTTGGTAAGGTTTTGCACATGATAATAAGATTCTTTGTGATGCCATTGGCACAAGAAATGGATTAAAAGTACCCTAAGATAATTAACCAAGGAAAAAAAGCTTATGAACTAAATGAAATAAATATTTAAAAACATTGTTTTGACAAGTCTTTGTATATGTTGATGTCTGGTTTCTAATATTTATCTGATATTAAATTTATAAATTATGAAGGATTTTTAGCTCCTTGTAGGGGTCAAAGGTACCATCTTAATAAGTTAAGAAGTAGAGCTTAACATTCAGCACTCACAAGCTAGGAATATCACAGAAAGGGAGTTTGAATTCTTAAAAATAAGATAGCATTTCTTATGGCATCGCCATTCCACCCATGGTAGGATATATTTTGCTTGTTACTTTCTTTACAACTTTATAAGGAGAGAAATATAAGTTGCCCTACTTAATGATGAGAAGATTGATAGTGCACAGAACATTAGCATTAATCAAGGGAGCATAACAGTAATTAAGTCGAGCAATGAATCAGCTACTTGGAGGGATGCATTAATTGCCCAGATGTTCACATAGTGGCAAGAAAAGAGGTAAAGATGACTTCTTTTTGTTCACTTGGTACTAGATTATTACATTTCTTATTATTCATATTTGTTAGACATTGTTTTATTATATTGGCCTTGTAATAATTTGGATATATTTGTTATGGACTATAATAATTTGAACAACTTTATTTTGGCTTGTGAACAACTTTATTGTGATTTGTCATTATTTTTTATATCATTTATTCTAATTTATGGTATATTTGAACTTTATTGTGGCCTGTAATAATACGATCAACTTTATTTGTTTATGGATTGCTTTTATTTAATTTATGTTACCTACTTATGCGTTTTAATTTCGAAATGAACACTTCAACTATTGGGACTTCTAAAAAAGCAAAGGAAGCATTGAAGCAACATAGAACTTGGGGTCCCATTGAGGATGCCAAGTTGATTGAGTACTTGTCAGATCTAATAAACTTTGGACGTTGGAAAAAATAAAATAAAACTTTTAGAAGTGGTTATCTTGGGCAATTGGAAAAATGGATGGAGGAGAAGCTCCCTGGTTGTAGGTTAAAGGCTAACCCACATGTCAAATCAAGGGTTAAGCTTCTGAAAAGGCAATACAATGCTGTTTAGGAGATGCTAGGACCTTAGGCTTCAGGATGGAATGATAAAGACAAGTGCATCATTTGTGAGGAGAGTGTTTTTAATGATTGGATCAAGTTAATACTTATTCTCATTAAATGTTCACATAAATTATTTTCTTCTTATTCAAACACCCCACTGATATTGGTTTTTTTCACTTGTTTTTATTTTCTTCTTTTTATAGAGTCACCCATGTACCAAAGGGCTTAGGAATAAGCCCTTCCCTTACCTGGATAAGTTGGCAATAGTGTTTGGCAGAGATAAAGCAACTAAAGAAGTAAGCGAGGCACCTGTAGATGTCATAAAGAATATCAAGCAGGAGGAGGAGATGGCATATGCTATTGAGATTCTCAATGAAAAAATGATGGATGTAGATTACAACAATAATGTGGGTTTGGACAATGTTCAAGACAATTGTGTTGGTTCTCCATCTGCCACACAGTCACATAGTGGCACTCAACTCAGCCAAACAGCAGGTCCTTCATCATCTAGGTAACGCAAGTTAAAGAGATCAAGGAATAGTAATGAAAATGATCCATTGGTAAGAGTCCTTTCAGATGAGTTCTCCAAGTTCTCATTATACTTTCAAACTGTTGGAGCGCATATCAAACAATCGGCTAGGGCATTCAATGTGGAAAGGGAGGCTAGGGAGATGAGAATGAAAGTTTTTGATGAACTTCTTAAGATTAAGGGACTTAGTCCAAATCAAAGGATGATGGTAGGGAGGAAAATCTCAAGTGATGCAATGGAAACTGATTTCTTCTTTAGTTTGCCTAAGGATTATAGGCATGCCTATATTTTGCCTTGTTGCACCCTAACCAATAGTTGCAAATTATGGATTTATAATATATATATATTTATATATAGGGTTGATTAGAGGAAATAACTAGACTTGTTTTATGTGATAGAATATGGCTTATGTTATTTGATATGAGGTACTCTATATTTATATATTTTGGTACCTATATTTGGCTTGAACTTCTATTTTGGTATTTATATTTTTGACACTTTATATTTATCTATTTTAGGAATTACATTTTCAGGTGTATTTATCAGGCAGAAGATGACTTCTCACTATTAAAATCCTTGGGTTAACATGTAACTTGTGGTTCGAACTTCTTTAATTATCTATTGTAAAACAAATTTTATGAGTTCTAACTTGATTCCAAATATATTGTGCAATAAATTGGATGTGTTGTTAGAAACCTTATTTACTACAAGTCATCATTATAGTTGATTATGGCTTTATTTGTTGGTTTTTATATTTTGGTTAGCTTCTCTTAGCCTTGTAGCTATAGTTAAGTATATTATTATGAAAAACGATTGTTGTATGGTTGCATCATGAGATTGTTTGGATTATTCTAATGGCATATAATGCCTTGAGCTTATTATTTGAAAGTCATATATGGTATCATTGATAAGGGTTTGGCTAGCAATTCTCAGTGCAGAGAATGAAGAAAATGAGAAGATAACAATAATTTCAAGAGAAAAAGACATGAATAAATTTTTCTTCAAGTAAGTTTTGATTTAGTATGTCATCCGACGAATGAGAATATATTATTTATGAAAGATTCAATAATTTAAATAAAAAAATATCTTATTATGATCCTATCTATGTTTTATAAAAGATGCCATATTATTATTTAATTAGTGAACAATAACTATTAGAAACTATTTTTATTTAAAAAATTAAAATTATATATTAACAGTATATATAGTGAAAGTGTGATCGAAAATATAGTTTGTTATGAAAAAATTAGACATGCAAAGTTGGTATTTAAGGATAAATAGTATTATGGAAAAAGATATAATGTGAAACAACATGAATAATTGATAACTAAGCTAGTTTTTAATATATAAAAGAGTATAAGTAAATTATTTTATTAAATATTATCAAATAATAGTTATCTATGCATAAAAAAATAAGAATAAATTATTTTTGTTTCTAAGTATTGCTAGATAACATTGGTAGCTTTGATTTTCCTTTAAGAATAAGCTCTAAGGTGCTAGCCATGGCAATATTTTTTTTTTTGTAAGCATTTGGTAGACTACGACGGTAGCAGGACAATCCATGCCAAATTCGACTGCTAGTTTATGGATTTTCGGCTTCAGTGTCTCCTCTCAGATGACTACCGATCCCAATTCCCTAAACCAATCGTAATCAAATTCGGGTTCTAGTTTAATTTATGTGGGAGATGGTGGGTGAATTCCTATTTCTCATGTTTGTCGTGCAACCATTTCTTCTCCAAAATCCACTCTTGCTTTGAGACCAATATTATGTTGAATTCTTTTGAAAACTCATGTTAGCCATAAATATTTTATCTATTTGAAAACTCACCAGTGATAACCAATAATATTATGTTGAATACTTTTGATGGGCTTTCTCTAACAAGGATGTGCCCTGATTTTTGAAACAACTAGTAATTAATGAAAACAAAAAAAAAAAAAACAAATGCGAGTAAGCATTATAAATTTATAATAATTTTTCATTGATTGATCAAAGAAGAAATAAATCACAGTTTAGAAAAAAAAAAAAAAAAACCTAAATATTTCTGAAACCTCAAGCATAAATCACAGCTCAAAATGCGAAAGCGTCGTTTGTCTTCGTTTTTTTAGTGGCGGCAGTGGTGGCGGAGGGGAGGACGTGGGGGCGGCTCCCCTCGCCGGGCGGTGGAGTCCTCGGAGCCAACGAGCTTGCGGAGCGGCTCCTGGAGGGCACCGACCCGGTCCTTCGTCTGTCGGGGCTCCTGCCATCGCCAGGCGATGGTGCGCGCCGCGGCCACCGTAACTATGATGTACGAATTCACGTATAGGGGGTCCGTCTCAGCATGATTCTTGATCCTCGGCCGTTGATCCTCCAGTATCCCTTTCCATCCGACCGTCGGTTCTCTCAGTTTCTCATCCTCTTCCTCGCCCGCCATCGGCCTCCATTTCATCCGTAGCTCGAGAGCTTATTGTTCCTTTAAATACTAACGTCTCCTGGTATGCATTGACTTCGGTAGTAATTACTGGAAGAAAAAGGGTAATTTGGTCATGATGAATTTTGGTGACATGGGCGGAGGGGCGGGAAGGCTTTCTGGCGGCGAGGCCAGGCCTTTCTTTTGAAACCCAAAGTAGGGTTTTTTTCACGAAAGTTGGAGAGAGAGAGAGAGAGAGAGAGAGATAGATGACCGAAGAAGGAGGGGGTGAGAGCGGGGCTGCAGCGGCGCCGTCAGTTGCTCCGGTGGTGGTACCGTCAGCTGCTTCGGCCGCAGCGGTGGAGGAGCTGCCGAGAGCCATCGTGCGGCGGGTGGTGAAGGACAAGCTAGCCGAGTTGTCCTCCAGAGGCGCAGGGGAAGAGGATATTAACGTGCAAAAAGACGCGCTTCTGGCCTTCGCGGAGAGCGCCCGCATCTTCATCCACTACCTCTCGGCCACGTGAGTCCTGTTCTTCGCCCTTCTCGATGCCCTCGATTAGGATTTTCTTGCTGTGCCTCTTGCCGTGCGAGATATTCTAGGGTTTCTGGGACTCCGGTTGGATCTGTTTTTAAAGCGATTTTTTAAATCGAAATATTTGAAGAAAGTGAAGAAGGTCTGATTTTGTTGTATCCGCACTTGTAAATTCATGTAGAATGAGAGAGAGAAAAGTTTTTGATGATAATTTGATTGTTGATCGAACTCTTGCTGTTTCTGTGTGCCTCTTTTTTTTTTTTTTTCCTTTTCAATATTGTTTCGAAAATATATCAATTTATGGATCCAATGTATTCATCAGATGTAGTTGGACTTCGTTGATTCAATAATTTCAATTTTTATTTGGTAAAAAATTATACTTAAATAATGTATAGGTTATTAGATGTTGTGAGCTGACTTCAGAATCATAACTTTGTGCAGAGCAAATGACATTTGCAAGGAATCAAATAGGCAAACAATCAATGCAGAGGATGTGATCAAAGCACTTGAAGAAATTGAATTCCTTGAGTTTATTGAGCCTCTTAAAATTTCTTTGGAGGGTCAGTATGCTTTGATTGTTTACTTTTCTTTATATCAAAAGAGAGGAACATAAAATTTAAGCATTTGTTATCTGTAATTTTTGTTTTGGTGAAACAAAAGCGTAAGCAAACACTTGTCTGGAGAACTATATGGCCATCCACATTATGCCTGTTTTAGTTAAGCGTACAAGGTCGTCTGAAAGTCCTTTTTGTTAAACATATAGTTATTCCATGCTACCGCTATCCCAATGCACAATAATCATGGCTTTCATCGTCGAAATCCTGGTCTTGCATTCCTTTGATTGACATATAGTTTTCATGTTTCTTGCCTTATATTTTCCAGTTGCTAATTTGCCCCATTGCTAATTTTATCCTATAATCATAATGCTTTTTTTTATGCAATTTGTTATAGAACATCTTCTTTTTCTTAGCCAGAATTGTCATGATTAGCATTGTTAAAAGTGCTAGGTACACCTAAATATAAAGAACTTTTGAAGTTTAGGCACAAGATACAAAGCACAAATGTGTGTCTAAGTGAAGTGAGATTTATATTTTTAAAATAAATAAAATAATTTATATGGGCAAAATTTATAACACATAATAAGAAAAAACTTAAAAAAAATCATAATAATAACATATTTAGCCTATTAGTTCAATGAAAAGTCTCCTCTTTTCAGCTAAAATTTGTAGTTTCTTAATATTTTTCTTCTTCCTTCTCAGATGATAGCATAATTTTTGATGTTCCATCTCTTTGTCTTTCAATTTTTAGTTTTTGTTGTAAAGTAAGAAAAATAATTGTATATATGATGGTACATCTTAAAGTCAATATATTTTAATAAATGAAATAAAATTTTAAAAAAATTACAAATATAGCTTACAAAGAAAAGCACATTTTTTTGCATCTTAAATCAGATTAAAAGCGTAAACTTTTTTCACCTTATGTGCACCAAGATAAAAGTACCTTCCCTAAGGTATAAGAACCATTTGATTCTTGGTGCCTTGCGCCTTATGCCTTAGACATGCCTTTGACAACATTGGCCATGATGTAGATGACTTTAGTCTTGCAAACAAATATCGCATATCAAGATGTGAAGCCTTTTCTGTTCTCTTTGTATTTGAGCTGATTATGCTTGATCTGTTATCTTCTTGTGTTATTATTGAGATAGCATGGTTGGTAATTGCAGCATACTTCCCTTTTTCATCTGACTACTACTACATTTATATCTATAGTTTTGGTGTGCTTTGATCAAAGAAATGCAGTCAAGATCATGCTTTAGAGTGTACCGATGAGAAAATTATTTTAATTATGTGATATACCTCTCCTTGAAACTGCAAACTGTGTATCTTGAAACTGCAAACTGTGTATAAGAATGCCCTACAGTATTCTTGTTTTGAAACAAGTTATATGAACAGAAACAATCGGCTGTGAATACCCCTTTCTGCAATTTTATTTTGCAGAGAACTTACAAATTCCTGTCTCTAAAGAAGCATTGTAAATTACTCATCTTTTAACCATCTGGTCAATAGCTGATGAAAGGTCAGCTAGGATGTCTGTTATTTTAGGAGAAATTTCAAAAGGAGGAAAAAAAATTCATTGTTGAAGTCTTGAAGGAAAGAATGTCAGAAGATCTCATGCTTTTTCCCCCCAATTATGGGTTGGGGATAGGTATATAAAGAGTGCTTGCAGCTAAGGGTGTAATCGAGCTGAGCTTGTTCGACCTTGGTTCTGATCAAGCTTGCTTTGAAATTAATATCGAGCTTAAATTCCATGGTCAGGCTTGTTTTGTTTTCTATTGTTTTGAATTCAATTCGAAATTATTCAAATTGAGCCATACATGAGCCTACTCAAGATCATGCTGGTAATCCTAAATTGAGTTGAAATCAACTTGAGAATAAATTAGGCTTATTCAAACGCTTAATTCTTGATTTCAAGTTTTCATTCAATGTTTGGTTAAGGTCTAAATTAGCACTTAATTGACCTAAAGAATAAAAGAAAATACTAATTAAAATTTTAATCCAATAATCCAATATAAAAAGAAAAATATAATATATATAGTTTAAGTATAATTGAGCATTATGAAATTGAGCTTGATCGTGCTGAATTGATGTTTGTCTTGGCTTGAAACTAATTCTGAGCTTATTATGCTGTTTTACGCTTGGTTTGTTTAGCTTCAAACCAAGATTGATTCGAGTTTTTCTTGAGCGGAGCTCAAGGTTCTCAGTTGATTTGACACTCGTGCTTGCAGAACTCTTTCAAACAAACAATCCTTGCTCATTCATTTGTTTGATGGTCTTCCTCACATTCTTGTTTCATATTGCCTCCCTAAGCAGTACTGTATTTGGGGAATTCTGCTTGGATTAGCCAAGTGTTTTGCCAAACAATGCCTAAATGCCCTTTAAATTAGGGTGGCATGAATATCTGAATATGCATGTAAAGCTACATATCTGTTTCAGGGGCCAAATGAATGGCAGGTTTGGAATTGCTGTTTGACTTTTGTTATGCTTTGCCAAATACTGTTTCCTTGAAAAGCCAAATAATAAAAGAGTGGAAATAAAATGTGAAAATTAAAGATCTCTGGTTACTATTTTGAGCTTAGTTTTGCACAGTTTGATGCCTTATTGTTTATATATGTTTTGTGGCACATGTGGAACTTTTGTCCCATTGTAGTTCTCTTAGATTGATAAGATGGTCACCATAACATCAAGATAAAAGTTTTTGTAGTTGCTGTTTATTCTTATGGGGCTAAACCTTAGCTATTCTGAATAGGAAACTAAGGACACTAGGTCAAGGCCATGATTTAGTTGCTATGCATTGGAATTTGTTTCTTAATTTCCCTAAAAGTAGAGAGGGAAAAAAAAAAGAAGAACCATGCCCTATTCTCCACCCGCATAAGTTCTGATTAAGAAACTACCTAGAAATACTTAGTTTTATCCTCCAGCATTCATTATTAATTGTTCTTTTGTGGAAAAAATGTTTATGTCAATATCTTTATCAAGGAGATAAGGTGTCAAGTTTTGCAAGTACTCGAGGAGTGAATAGGAAAGATATATAGGCCATTTTAATTCAATACTTTTTCATAAGAATAGCAGTTATTCAAAATACATTTTAATTAATTGATGGGACATGAAATATTCTCAAAGGTTTACTTAGATTACTGGTTGCAGTTGCCGAGGATGAGAACCTTGGGATTCACAAGAACATTGCTTGAGAAATGTTTTTGCTTCCTTTGGATTTGGATGAGATTGGTTTCATAGATGCTTCATTCAAGAGGCTAGGTCAAAACAAAGTATGTATAGAAACTGTGGTAGAATTTTGAAATCGAGTGGTTTAAACTTTTGCATTTTGGGATAGATAACTGTGATTTGATCTTGTTGTTCTGATAAAGCATAACTCATGAGTCCGAATGCTCTTACTTCTGGTGTTTTAGTTATAAATAAATTGTGTTGTTATTCAAAAATATGAAATCATTGTTTAAAGGTGGATGAAATTGTGAATATTTAATCTGATGCTTTGTCCATGCTCATGTTCCTATGTTGGCTTACCACTATAAGTTTTCTGGACCTATTGCTTATTTGTTTGGCATATTGTTGTACAACCTTGATTCCAGGTTTGTACTGATGGTAGATCATTTAGCGGCAATTAATTCATATAATTATGCTTATTGTAATGTATATGGCTTGGGAGGTTGCTTGGAGCCCCATAACATAGTGATGGACTTTATGCACATCAGTCAGCTTCATGGTCTTTTTTTTTGCTTGTATTGCATTAAGCTTCAACATAATAGTGCTGAAATGACGTTTAGACTAAATATAATGAGATTTACCTTTTATCTGTCAATTGTTAAATTTTCCTTTCCTGTAGCATTAATGTTCACAAGAATTCCTTTTTATTATCATTAGAGAAGTTCATCATTCTTTCGGCTTGTACATGTTTGCAAACATGATTGACCTGTTCATTATTTATTCATCAAAAAGAATTACTCATATATGCATAAACAATTAGGTCAGATTCTCTTCGCACTATTTGGTTTTTCAAGTTTTGCACCAGGTCTCTTGCTTGCCCAAAACTAACATTTTGGGGATTACGCCTATTTAGGTAGTTGATTCAGGTCTGGGCAAGTACATGAAGCCCTCACTATCCTTCATGCACCGTGCCAAGAGAAGGAAAAATTACTTTTTTTTATTAGTTGAATTGTGCTTGGGAAGAGGATAAGTGAGCTATGATATGAATGTGAAGTAGTCAGTACTTAAATAGCCTTAGTAGGCACCAATAAAAATTATAGTGAGTGCAAAAGTTTGAAATTCCATGCTATATGACATTACCAGACTGTTTCATATGAATAGAGTTTGAAAGGAGGATGGAGTAGGACCAAAACTAGGGAAGTTTATTAATAGTGACTACTTTAAACAAATCCTGATAGTACCTAATGGAGGCTATGGTATGGGGTCCCGGGGTCCCATTTCATATAGTTTGGACAAGTGTAGCATTGGTTGGAGACGACCTTGAAGAAGTCTTCTAAGATTCAGCATGGGAATAACCAAAATGAGTGAGAGAGCACAGAAGCCACAGATGAATTTAATGACAAGTGATCCAAAGACAATTTCCATGAAAGAACTCGTCGTGGTACAATCCATAGGAGAACCAAATTGATTAGTTAAGGCATGCATTTATGCTACTGTCTTCAATTAGCTATAATTGGTTATTGTACAACATTGTCCATTGATAGCTTCTTTTGAATGAATTTCAACCATCCAAGTGCATCTCAGATGACAACCTGCTTTTATGTGGAAGGTCCTGGACTGGTGGTTTGTGTGTCAAATTTATTTGGTCAATATGATAAAACCCTGGTGTTGTTGCACTTTTCATTGAGCATCACATTTGTTTATCTTGTTCAAACCTTGATTACCTGAAGGGCGGTGACTAGATGTGTGCATTTAGCTTTTCATTCTATCATGCTTGCTGCAATTTCTATTCTAAAAACCTACTTTTGGTGCTGCAGGAATCCTGGAATTCAATTTGTTTATCTTTCATGTGTTCCACTCGTAATACTTTTTTTCTTACATTCAGTGATGATTTTATTTCTTGTAACTCTATCATTGCAATCTCTCAATTAGAATTATGCTTCCTGATTCAACTTTGAGATTCCTGCTTGGTCTCTGTTATATCACAAGTATGTTTTCCCTTTTCATTTTTAAAGATCATATGATCTACATATATCCAACTTAAAGTTACCTATCGTGCTTCTGATCCACCTTACAGTCTGAAGTTTGTTCTCTGAGTTCATCATCTTCCATTTCTCCAGATTTTAGAAGGAAAAATGTGGCAAAGAAGTCTGCAGTGAAGGCGAAAGAAACAGATAGGAAACGGAAATTGGAGCAGGAGCTGCCGGCACAGAATGGATATGGTGGTATAGAAGGTGATGCAGAAGAAGAGAGGAAGGATGAAGGCAATGATTCTGAGGATGATGAATGAAGTTCTTTTGTGTTACAGTTCATAATCTCCCTTATTTTCTGGGCTGTGCTCCTTGTATAGTTTGGTGATAAATGATGGAGTGACCATCTTGTTATTGGAGTCCTGAAGTAATGCAATAAAGTTGCTTTCTAGCATCTGCGGTGCTTACAAAACCTTAGAAACCGATGATCCCTGTGCATTAACAGCAGTCAGGACTGATAAGCAGCTACTTACAGGCCTTCTGGTTGCCAAGTTTCTGCGAGTTTTTGGATTATAAGTTGGCATACGATGCTGGAGATTGCCCGGTCTCATAGAATACTTTCACTAAAGGAAAAAGAAAAAAAAAAAAAAAAACTTTTCCTTCGCCCTGTACGCTTTGCTCGAATTATGCCTTTCCGTTTCCTGATGGAACTTTGGTTTTGCCCGGTCTCATATTTTCAACTTTGTTTCTGCCCTTCAGTTTTCTCTACTTCATATGAAGGGACAAAAATCATATGAGAAGCTTTTCTTAGTCAATCATATGATGAGCTCTTTGTAGGCCATTGTGCATATCCTCCAATAAGGATCTAAGGGGGTGATCGGAAGATTCCATCCAGATATTATTACATAATCAAAAATATAATTTTAAAATTTTAAATGTCTAGATATATAGGATATTTAAGTTTGGTTCATGCAGTAATCTGGCTGCAAAATACATCTCATATTAATATGTTTAGTTGATAAATCAGATTAAAAAAATAAAAAAAGATGTTAAAATTTTAAAAATACATTTATTTTGTAAATTGAAAAGAAAATAAAGTAGAGCAATATTTTTAAATATAATAATTATATATAATATAAATATATAATGATTAATTATATTATTATAATTATATAAAATGTAATAATTAATTATATTATTTTTATACAATATGATACAAATTACTATTAATAATATTATATCAAATATATAGTTAACACATCAATAGAATATATTTTAAATATATAATATAATTATTATAATTATATATTATATAAAAATTATATAATATTATATTTTAATACATATAATTATTTAAAAATATATTATTATAATTAAATAGTTATTATAATAATTATTTAGTACAATTAAATATCATAAAATGATAATAATATATATTCTATCCATAATATATACTATATATATATATATAATAATAATATATATTCTTGAGGGTTGCCAGAAAAGCTCAATATATTATGGTGTCAAAAGCTTTTTGTTGCAATATCACAATGTAAAAGCTCTCTAAATAGTCATTCAGGTATAAAGTCATGTCAATTAGCTCTAATTAAGTCATTTTAAATTTAGAGATAATGGCTCAATCATTATCTCCTTAGTGAAGGGTTGCTCTCAAGGGAGTTTATAGCTTATCTACTAAGTCTACCTCTCTCCCTTTAACTTATTTTATAACAACTTTGATCTTCTAATTCATCCATCTATCTGATCTATAGGTTAGCTAATCAAGGATATCTTGAGGCTTGATTGAGCTTCAAAATCAAAAAGATCTATCTCAAGGCTCCAGAGACTTCTAAGCTAAGGCACTTTGGTGCATGTCCTTTGATTATGGATACAAAGGGTAGCATGCTTCCTTAGGAGGTGCTGGATGGGCTTGGTCATCCTACGAGTTATGGTGAGCCTGTAGGTCTACTCCTTATGACTCCTAGAGTTAGGCCCTCAAGAGATTAGGTTTTGGACTACATCAGTGAGGGCCTCAACATGCTATTAGTAGGATTTAGCAATGGATCAAGATCACTTGAAAATAGACACTAACCCAATTTGATAGGATCAGGTTGATATCAACTTGAATGGGGTTTATTCTAGGATTCTAGACCTAGAGCATACTACGTTCCTTTTTGGTGAAACTTTAAAAAAAATTTGAAATGTTTCTAGGAATCAATCCTGTAACCTTGTATAAACTTTATGAGTTTTCTAGTTTCTCTATTAAGAGATCTCAAGTATTAAATTAATCTATAAATACTATATATATTATTTTGAGGTAAACTTGGCTACATTCGAATGTAATAAAGTTTAGGATTCAGTCACCTTCCTCACTCTTGAATCTATACAGATCCCGGAGTCACCCTCTCTTTTTCACTTTTTTCATCTTTGAAATCGATAAACTATTTGAATTCAAGGGTGAAGAAGGTGAACGGATCTAGACTTGGCTACATTTGAATGTAGCCAAGTCTATCTCTATTAGTTTTGTTAATAATTAAGAGAAAATTAATTATTAGATATCAGATATGTGTCAAACCCAAAAAAAAAAGAAAAAAATAGGTTCCACTTTAAGATTGTCCTATAATCGAACCAATTTAATCAAGTTGGTTCTAGGTTGGTTCCAAAATATGGTTGATTTGATTTTGAGTCCAAAATCTTAGAATTGATTTGATTAGGTTGATTTTAGGTTTTGGATTGGAATAGACCAAACCTAACCTTTAGTCACCCTTATTTGCGAGAGCATGTTGAATTGGTCTTGAGTTATCGGTGATCAATGGTGAGGGACCTAGATAGGTTAGATCCTAATTCAAGTTTGAAGGACGGCTTGAACATTGCTCATCCTTTGATCCCTTCTCTTTGGCAGCATACTCGGTTGCTGTTGTTTGGCTTCTTATAGATAGTGCCAAATCCCTTGACATCCAAAATCGGCTTTCCAATGCCAATGGATGCAAAGGTGGGTAATTATTTTATAGAGCTCGATTCATTGAGTTCAGATATTTGTGGTGAACTGCCTCTAGAGAAGTTTAAAATGATCCAGAGATATTCTTCAGGAGGACTCTTCAATGCTTAACTTAGTATAAGGATCAAAGGAAAAGGATGATGGAGAGAACTTGAACTATTCCTTCATACTTATGTGTATAGACGTTTCATATAAATATATGAAAAATCCTAATATCATCTGGTTAGTAATAGATGATCAAATATTCATAATTTTTTGAAGTGAGCAACATCTTTAGTGGGCTTCCTTTCTTAAGGGAAACTTCCACTCTAGGCATTGTAATACCTCAAAATAGTCTTATATCGGATGATCTAATTAACTTGTTACCCAGTCAGGTCTATGTAACCTTAAAAGCTTGAGTTCAAATTAATTTGTACCATGTAAATTTGAGTCATAAGCTTTTTAAACTTTTCTTTTCTATTTATGTAAAACTATTTTAGAATATTACAGGTATCTATATGTTACTTTTTGGTTGAATGCCCATTCTAGATGGCATCATCAAGCCAAGGTCGTTTAAATTAGGTTTACTTTGGATTTGATTTGAAATTAATTTTGAGCACATGAATCGGATTCAATTTTCGTTGTCAGTCCAAGCTAATTATTATTATTATTATTATTATTATTATTATTATTATTATTTGATTTGAATACGACCTTAGTTATCAAACATATTGGCAGAGAGAAAATTAGTACACAGTTAATTCGGATTCATTCATGATCTTGTAGAGATTGCATCCGGGTGGCCGACTGGTTGGTTTGGCGTCCGAGCACTCTTTCACGTTCCGTTCTGTGGATGGGCGAGAGAAAATTAGTACGCAGTTAATTCCGATTCATTTATGATGTTGCCGAGGTTGCATCTTCGGGTGGCCGACCGGTCTGTTTGGGGTCGGAGCACTCTTTCACGTTCCGTTCTGTGGGGTGGGCGGGGATTTGATCCGGTTCGGATCCGAGGCAAAATCCCTAAAACCTCTCCATCCCCTCCCTCCTCCCATCGTGATCTCCTGAACGACCCATCGATGGCGGTGAGGTCGACGCTCTCCCGCTTCCCCATCGAGTCGGATGTCCAGGAGTCATGCGGCCTCCCGTGGGGAGTCACCCTGACACCCTTCTCGCCGGCAGACGAGCACGGCGTCGCGCCGGCGTATGGATCCGATGGCCACCACCTCCCCCGCTGCGAGAACTGCTGGGCCTACTTCAACACCTACTGCGAGCTGGAGCAGTGGGCCTGGAGCTGCGCCCTCTGCGGCTCCCTCAACTACCTCACCTCCCAGGCCATCGAGCGCTACTCCCAGCCCGAGGCCTGCGCCGAGATGTGCTCCTCCTTCATCGATCTCGAGTTACCAGGTCATCTCCATTTCTTGAATTTTTAAACTTGTACGAGCCTGAGCAGGTTCGCATTGATTTGATCTCTTTTGTATTCGGTTTGATCTGATGAAGAAGTTTTCTGAATTGTAGTGGAAGGATCCAGGGAAGGGGCTCGGCCGGTCTATGTTGCAGCTGTTGATTTGGCTTGTAAGATCTGATCCTCAACGATTTTTTCGTTCACAGTTTTTTTTTCCCTCCCAATTTAAAAAGATGGGATTTGGATGAAGTTATGGAGTTTTCTCTTCCTTGATTGTCATTTTTATGAATGTCTTGTTATTCCTAATTCATGTGAATTGGTGATTCATGAATCAGATTAAGGTCTAACAACATTATGATTTTTTTTTAAAAAAAAATTGGTATATATTAGCTAGGATTTATGAAAGGAAGCTTTTTTTTTAAAAAAAAAGAAAGAAAAAAATCAAAATGCTGGGAATTCCGGTTTATTAATTAATCATTTTTAATGATGTGCAATTCGTATTTTAGACATGGATCTTTGTTTTTGGTGTGTATTAATAATTTTGTAAGATTCAGATCTTTTTTCATACCACTGCTCTTAGTCCCAGAAGTTATGGTAGGAACGAATTATATGATTCTCATTCATTTTTGCCTCTTTCTATTTCATCAAACAACTTCAGGAGTAATGTGCTCTGATAGTGCCTCATTGTCCCCTTTTTTTATACATACTTTTGACCATTTTTGTTTTCACTATGCATTGTTTGTAAGTAGTGCAGTTCTGTTAGATGAAAACAGTATTCAAGCGTATCTTGATTCTTAAAAAGGGTCTTAGCTACTATATGGCAGACTACTAATTCTCCATCATTGGTTTTTATTGGCATTCCTAATACCTCTAAGCTCTTATTATGAGTGGGTTGAGATATTGCTATTGATGTTATAATTATATGCCAATGACAGATGGGCATTGACTATTAATTATCTTTAATTTTTCTGCAGCTTCTGAAGAGTTTGTAGAGCTTATCAAAAGTGCTCTTCTAGCAGCTCTTGAAGGTAGGTGGTTGATGGCGGACGAACTTAGAAGATTTCACAGCAATTCATGGCAATTGATTTTCCTGCTTCTGTTTTCCTTTAATTTTTCCTCTTCTTTTTTACAGCTCTTGCTCCAGGATCATTGTTTGGGCTTGTTACATTCAGCCATAAGATTGGGTTATATGATGTTCAAGGTCCTGTACCTGTTGTGAAAAATGTTTTTGTTCCACCTGATTCAGAGAATGGATTACCTGTTGGCCTTGAAGATGTGATGCCATTGCTTTCATTTTTGGCTCCTGTATGTTGGCAGACAATGCCAAATAAAGCAGTTTTCTTTTTCCTTCGGACTTCCAATAAGCACTTCTGCATGAATTTCAATATGCTCATCAAACTAATAGCCTTCAAAATATGCAATTTCTGAAGCATAACACTGTCATGTACATCTGGATATACTGATTTAATGGCCCAGTTGTTTGCAAACAGGTGGAAACATGCAAGGATCGCATTGCTGCAGCCCTTG
The DNA here is from genome assembly GCA_017589505.3 of Metroxylon sagu. Lineage (NCBI taxonomy): Eukaryota > Viridiplantae > Streptophyta > Magnoliopsida > Arecales > Arecaceae > Metroxylon > Metroxylon sagu. The sequence goes on from JACVBY030000560.1 coordinate 518,327, forward strand.
AGACACTAAGGCCTACAACTTCCTGGGAGAGAACCACTGGTGCAGGACAAGGGCTTGATGGTATTTTATTAGGTGGCCGTGGCTTTGGAACAGCCATGGCAGCTCTTATTGATTACCTCAGTTCAGAATATGGGAACACCTTTGCACTGGGTATGGTAAAGTCTGAAACATGTCTCACCATCTTTTCCACATTCTTGTAGAACTGGTTTTTAGGTACAAAAGATTATTTAATTTACTGCTTTTATGTCTTCTTTCTTCTATGTGTATCTAATCAGAAATATTTGTCTTGTTAAATTGAGCACAGCTAGGGTATTTGCCTTTTTATCTGGTTCTCCTGATTATGGTGCTGGACAGTTGGACACAAGGCGGTATGGGGAACAGTACGCTAGCAGAGGGGAGGATGCAGACCGTGCATTGCTTCCTGAGCAGACGCCATTCTATAAAGATTTGGTATTGTTATCTGGATAAGTGGTCCATCATTGTTGAATTGTATATTTGGAAATGCAAATGCTGACCATGTATCACAGGCTGCTGTCGCTGTTCAAGCAGGTGTCTGTGTGGACATTTTTGCTATTACAAATGAATACACAGATTTGGCTTCCCTTAAATTTCTGAGTATTGAGAGTGGTGGCTCTCTGTTTCTTTATGCAAATACGGATGATTCCACACTTCCACAGGACATGTAAGTCCAAGGAGGCAATTGATATCCACATGTACAGCTTAGTCTTAAATTTCTTGTTTTGTAGTCCTTTAGCAATTCAGAATGAATGGCTATTTGATTCTAGGTTGTTTTTTTATATAGGTACCGAATGTTGAGTCGCCCATATGCATTTGGCTGTATATTGCGATTGAGAACATCTTCTGAGTTCAAGCCTTGTCATTCTGTATGCAACCAACCTTTTTCGGTTTTCATCTTCTCAATTTCTGCTTGATTAATATTTATTATGATTTTACCAATTGTTTCACCCCGTTGGCAGTATGGTCATTTCTTCCCAGATCCTCAGTATGAAAATGTTCAACATATCATTTGTTGTGATTCTTTTGCAACATACGCTTATGACTTTGAGTTTTCTGGTTCTGACGGTTTTGCCAGGTATTAACTATTTCCACTCCAGCCAAAGAATAAACTCATGCTACTGATTTTTTTTAATGGTATAATCTATCATTGTGCAGTCTGTTATATTTTTGACTATTTAACAAGGTATATGGGATAATGTTTGTTGTCAAAGGTGTGTATGGGCAAGTGTTGCATGCTTTTTTTTTCTGCATGACACAATTATTACGATATTGTGGTCAAGAAGGTTTTAGTTATTAGATGCCAGTGACATTCTTTTATGATGATAACAAATGGTTGAATCTCAAAATTCTTTAGATGGGGGACAGAAGAGGACACTTTAGATGGGGGACAGAAGAGGACACTTTAGATGGGGGGCAGAGGAGGACAATTGAGTTGATTTGTGCATGAGGAGAGCTTCCATTTGGATGTGGAGAGAAGAGATAACTGTGAGATGGAAAAGAGAGCCGAATTTGAAAGAAATTGTTGAATATGAAAATATTGACTTGGCTAACTTGGATTGCAAGTTAGAGAATGTGTTGCTAACTAATTTTCTTTTTCCTTTTATGAGGGAGATATGAGTGATGGTGCATCTCTGAGTTTTTAGATTGTAGGATTTTCATAGAAGGGTGTTGGGTGTGCTACTAGCTTTGTTTTAAAAGATGGAATGCATCTGTCATATGTTTTCATAATTGCCATTATGGGATGAAGACATCACAGAAGCAAGAAATAGGAAGAGGCAGTGAGTTAGAAGTTCATGCGGGAAGCACACTGGAAACCTTAAAGAAACCATGAGGAAACATCTAAGCAGCTACTGCAATATGGTTCCTAGTTGGTGCATGCTGGAATTAATGATGATGATTGAATTTATTTTTGGTTTTTTTTAGGCATTTGTTTTTCTTTCTTTTTACTGAATTCATATTGTGTTTTTTGGTTAGTTCATCTGATTTTTTTTCTTTTTTTTTTCACAGAGTTCTATTTAGACTCAAACAAGGACGGCAAAACTGTCCCGAACTAGCTAGAAACCAGTATGGTTCGGTGGTTCGGTTCGATACAAAAGCCAAATTATTTTTGTACCGCCCCGAACCATCCTAAACCAACCCTGAACCATATCGGTACGATGCTGGTTTGGTGCGATGTGCCTCGTATTGAACAATCATGATCTGGTACCAAAACGGTACCGATTTTCAGAATAGCGAACCTTGGACCCAAACCAGTCAGCCATTAGGTGGCTGGCTAGATATAACAAAATGAAGATGCATCGGCAGTTTTATTCTCTGAATAAGGCTTTAAAAAAGGGAATTACCTATCAAGAGGTGGCTAGTGATAACTGTTTTTTAAGTGACTCAGTTTTTTCTAAGTTTATGTCCTAAATTGAAGAATCTAGTAGACTTGAGAATAGTATTCATTTAACTTGTTCTGGCTGGCTGTTAGATGTTCTTTGAAGTGGCATGCAAACTTTATTTCAGATAAAATTGAGCACAGGCCTTTTCCTTTCTCCTCTCTCTCCTATTTCTCCAATTCTTCTTCTCTCCACTTTACCTCCCTTTTATCTTTAATTTTCTGCAATACTATGATAAGTTTTTGCTATACCAAATCTGTTATATAACTTAAGGGAGCTCTTAATCTACATTTTTTTGGTGTGCAAGAAATGGACATGATCATAGATTCCACAAAGTTATATTCTTTGCTAGATGGCAGATCAACATGAAGCAACATGATTATAATAAAAAGAAGCCCTAACAACTTTAATCTATATTTTTTGGTGTGCATAAGTGGGCATGTTATAGGTTCCACAAAGTTATATTCTTTTCTAGATGGCAAGTTAACATGCTTGGAAAGCGTGGTTAGCGCAACCTAATTTTGTAGCTCTGCCATCAATCCAAGTTCCTAGGTTACAATCTAATATGGATGTGATAGAAGATATCCATGAACTCCATTGTCTCACTAGGATGAAAAAAGGACTCTGATTAAAGGATAAAAGGCAAATCATTAAAGATCTGATTATCAATGAAACTGTTTTGACAGAACAGGAATTGCCAAAGATCTAGAAAAAACAGTGAATCCTTATTTGTAGATTCAATGACTTTAAGAAGATCAAATCTAGATTCCCACGGATCCAATAATTATAATCAAGTACTACTTCCTAGATCCATTTGGCCATGCACCGAAAGATCCAAACATGAATGTCTTGGAGTTTATCAAGAGGCATGTTAGAACTTAGTATTGATTGGAAGTGCAACCATTGTTATCTAAAAGCCCCATCATGAGGTGAAACTTCAATCTCCTTAATCTAGTTTTAAAGATTCATTTTTCAAAAGTGGCATTGAGTCATCTGAATGATCATGAAGATGTGATCAAGGCAGTGGAACTGATTGATGCAATCAAGAACTGTGGAAGATTATTAAATCTTGTTTCTGTTTATTTTCAGATTTTACTTTTCTATTTTCTAACTGTTTTCATATTGCAATTTTGGGTATATTCTGGAGTTTATTGGAATATATTTTAGATTCAAACTGTTCAATTGTTAGGTGATTGGCCATGCATTTTAAATATAGATACATTAGTAATTTTTTAGTCTCTGTATGGGGTTTATAGGGGCTCCCTCTAAATAGACCACATGAGGGACCCTCTAGTGAGTACCACATTTCTTAACAGTGCATATCTTAAAGTGCTTCGGAGAGAGGGAGCTCACATGGAAAAAGAGGGAGCTCACATGGAAAAAAGAACAAGTAATAAAGGGGACACTATTGGTCGAGAGAGTTTGATCTGTCTTTGTCTTCTTTTCTCTCTTCTCTTCTACGTTATACCATAGCTGGAGCATCACTGTAGATTTGGCTTTCTGTCACTAAGTGCTCTGCCGCTGAGAAGAATACCACATTCTCCCTCCCATGCGCCCATGCCACCAATGTTGAACTTTGGCACCAGCAAGAATCCCTTGTCTGATCTCTCTTTCATCTCCTTTCCGTCTTATATTCTTGCCTCTAGTGGCAATGGTAATCTATTGCTTTTTCTTAGATTCTTGAGGTTTTGTTCTTTTTGGGTCTTTCTTTGAGTGATTGGAGAAGAGAAGAGGAAAAAGAGGCTATGCTTGGAAGGTGGAAAGGGATAAAACCTCTGAAAAAACCAAATAACACTACCCCTTTATTCAACTAAATGTGGTTATGTACTGGTTGACCAGGACAAACTTACGCTTGTTAGGGAAGAATAATTTTTTGTTGTTTGGCTAGATAAACCCCTTATCTGGGGTTTATTCATGAACCAAACACAGCCTAAGGGTGAGAAAGGAAGGGATCGGTTATTTGGGTAGTCTGACATGTCAGACTTCATCTTGTTGGGGCACGTCTATCTTTTGTTTTTTCACTCTTGTTCGTTTTGTCTAGTAGTCAGTCTTTGATGGCTGAATGCTTGCATCTTGAACTCTTTATATAAGATTAACATAGATAATGGGTTCTAGCTTTGCTACCTTAATTTTTTTCTATTGTTACTTATGTCGAACGTAAAATTATAAATATTTTTTTGAGAGTTAATTGCTGATTATGATGCTACAGAAAATATGATAAGACAACTTGTTTTCTTACAGACACACAGAACCTCCTGTTCTACAGATTGCATTTCAATATACTGTTATTGTGCCTTGCGAGGAGACGTCAGATACTGGGTCAAATTCTTCTACAAGGTATGAGTGACCGCAATGTTTTACAATTTAGATGACCATTTGCACCAATTTGTAATTTTTTGTTGCACTCTGGTTTAATATTTACTTGATAAACATGTCATCAAATGATCAAGAAACATAATTTCAACTGAAGAAATTGCATCCAGTCTCATATTTTCACTCATAAATTCTGTTAGTTGAGCTACGATTGTTTCCATGTTTTGATTTTATAAAATATAATGCTTTTTTTGTGTGTGTAATCAGATATTGTTTCGTTAATTTTCATGTGACCATGTTCCAACTGTCTAATAATTATTCTGACTAATAGATTGAAAAGCAGACATAAAATAGTTTTGAAAGCCTGATTAAATCGATAAAGTGAATGCCAGATAGCAATGGCTCTTAATGTTAAGGTAATATCAACATATTAACTAAACAAAAACAGTGACATAAATAGCAGCTCATTGTTCACATTGTCATCAAATTTATTGGTTTTGACAACTTCAGTCTAAAATCAATGACACACTGCTTGATTGAGGTGACTTAAATGACTATTATAAGATTTCAATTGCAGTCATATCTAAAGGTGCTTAATTTAGGCATAAAGCCTACTGAAATTCTCATGAAGTGTCTCCATATTCATAATAATTTCTAAAATGTTTTTTGTTCTTTTTTTAATATAGTTGCAGGTCTTTCTATGACATAGATTTAAGAACTGAGGATTTTCTATAGTTAACTTTGTCCTAGGAAGAGGTTACACTAGTTTTGTGAGCATCTCTTATGAAACAAAAATTTCATTACACTCACAACATGCCTCAGTTAACATAATGTTATTGCTGAATTATGGTGAGTTGAAACCTTAAACACCAACATGTCTATATAGGAAGAGAAGGAAATTAGGGTGCATTTAAATTTTGAAATGACTCAAATATTTAAATAGAATTTATGATGAGAATCACCTCCTTCTGCCATTTTTCCCGAAGTTCTGCAAAATTGCAAAGCCAGCCATAGAGCAATAACACCATAGTATGATAATGTTCGCTACAATTTATTTGGCCCTCCTAGTTCAAATTGTTAAGTGAGCAGTGAAGAAATAAAAGAAGATTCAAAGGATTCCTTGAGGAAGGAAAAGTTAATTGATTGATCCAGTAGAATCCATCAAGGAAGGGGATTTGGTGTTGGCAGATTTGAAAACAAAATCTGTGAACTTTGATTATATGGCATTCAGAGTTTGAAATAGAGATGCTATTTAATAGAAAATATGAGAAGAGTATATGCTGATGAAGCTTGGAGACAAAGCTCAATATCTGCATAACATTAACTAATTTCAGTAATAGGTGTTGGGCCTAAATATTTCCTCTATATTCAGTAGTATATTAATTAAATATTTACTTGAAATAAGTGGCAACATTGTTTAGTGCATATCTGCTTGAAGAAATCTTTTCAGAAGTGAATTATTCTAGCATGGTAGGCTCATTGAACAAGGTTTGTGCTTCAAATGATATATTTAAATTATTTTGATATCGGGCAACTAATTCCCTAATGATGACTGTAACTGGATATGATGACATAAACTGAACTATGTTCTCCTTTATCCGCCAATGTAAACTCAGTTGACTGTACATTGATTAATTTGTCTCCTCACCTCTTATCAAGTATGTTATCTCCTTAGGATGTAAGGACATGAAGGTTGGGTTATGGGTGGAGATGAAAGTGAGAGATCAGGTAGTCTCGCACATGCATCCATGACCCCTACCCCCCAAAACAAGTGTTATGACTCTCACCATATATACCAGACTTGGGTACGTGTCTTGTGGAGGTGCTTGATTTGACACTCACCCTTTGGCAGTCCTCTACATCAAAAGAGTTGCTTGAGTATCTGGGTAGGGTATTAATAGACAAATGAACTGGAGAAGAACTTGAAGAGAATGATAGAGAGAAGAATGAGCTTGCTGTTCAACTTGTGTAGTTTTTGGGCTCAAAATCCTGGCTTGTGTTCAACTCATCTGCTGATAGGATGGGCAATTACTGAGCTAAATTTCAAGCCAGAACAAGTTGCTTCAGAACGGCTTGTTCCTTTGTCAGTGCCTACTGCAATTTTCATTTCTACTATTTTTCAGTATGCTGCAGTATGTGGAGACTTTTAGCTGGTTGTTTTAGAAGAGCCATCTTATGTTATCATAAGTTATGCTGTGAGAGCTTAACCTGGTTTCCTGTTGCCTACTTCTGTCTCTATTCCTTTTTGCATAAAAAAAATTGTTTTGTGCTCTTTTGTCTTTGAAGGGTGACTTAGCTTCAATCTGCCATTTTGCAGGTTTTGTCTTAAAAGACGATTAAGAATCAGGACCCTGCAGTATGGAGCTACTGGAAATAATAACGAACTCTATGACAATGTCGATTCTGAAGCTGTTTTGTCTATCCTTGTGCACAAGGTAATTAATAAGACAATTCCAGTTGATTTTTTCACTAACTTTTGTTAGTTATACAATATGGTGGATGTCTAAAATGATTGAACATCTAGCATAAGATGTCCTGAATTATTATACAACACAAATATCAGTGACTATTAAATAAAAATGGATGCTTTAACAAGTCTGATTTGCTATATCAAGTTTTTAGAAAGTCTTGTATCCATGGCATTTTTATCTGAAGAGTATGATTTCTGGTCAGAACTTGAGCTGCATTTTAGCAATTTTGTTCTTGAAAAGTGTTTTTCGAATTATTTTTAATTCTCTGATTGTCTTTTATTGCCTGCCAATCATTATTTTATATTTTCAGTAATTGACATATTGATGCACTGGTGGAACTTGTCTTAAAACAAACTTGCGTTTTTAGCTATTTTACTTAATTGTCTCCACCGTTATTTTGTGCTGGCTGTTTTTCAGGTTATTCTAGCTTCCTTGAACGAAGGAGTCAGGGAAGGCAGAATGTTGCTCCATGATTGGCTAGTCATTCTTACAGCCCAGTATAACAATGCATATAAAATTGTTCATAATGATAATGGAATTTCAATTGGTCGTGTTGATGTGGCCTTCTCTCAATGTCCACAATTGCAGCCCTTACCCCGGCTTGTCTTTGCTTTGTTAAGGAACCCTCTTCTCCGGTTTCATGAAGAAGGGGTTCACCCAGACTATCGGATATACCTGCAGTGCCTTTTCAGGTATCTATTATTCTCATATGTTATGTGCAAATGTTTATGAACTTTGATGTGAATAATTCGACAATATCAGGAAAAGGAGACCAAAAAAACTAGTGGATGATACTTGGTAGTATGATGTAAAAAATATGACCCATGTACTCTGTTAAATGCTGGATTTCTCAGTAAGAGTTTCATTCACTATCGGTAAGCTATGGGGCCATGTTGATTGCTCCTCCGTGTACTGCCATCTGATAGGCGTGCTCAATAAAGAAATGGGCAAGCCTTGAGCCAATCGGGCTTGATTCAGCCAGTTGGTACCTCTTTCTCAGCAACTGAGTTGGGGAGGTTCCAGGTTTGGTCTAGATGGTAGTGCTTCAACTATTGTCTTGAACAAGGAAAACAAGGAGTATTTTAAGACTAAAATCTCCTAATATTCTTTTAAGGCTATAAAAGAATTCCTCTTTTATAGCCTTAAAACAGAAATTTATCATTGAAAACTAAATTGATTGTTTGGTGCAGTGCATTGGATCCTGCTTCTCTTCACCGTGCTATATATCCTGTGCTGACTTCATATGCTACACCAGACAAACAAGCATATCCACGCCATTCCTTAAGTCGAGCTGCTCTAATTACCAGTGGAAGTCCAATATTCTTTCTTGATGCCTTCACAAATCTCGTTGTATATTATTCTTCGACAGCTGATCCTTCACTTCCCTTTCCTCCCCCACATGATTGTAAGCAGTATTTACCAGAATACTATATATTTCATATGTTTTTGTGACAATCAATCATTTTACCGCCTCTTAAACTTGCCATTTTTCAGGTCTTCTGCGAACAACAATCAATAAATTAAAGCAAGAGAGGAGTATTACACCAAGACTTACATTTATTCGTGGGGGGCAGGATGATGCGACATTATTTGAGAATTATCTCATTGAGGAGCAAGACGTCGATGGCACTGGTATTAGCAGTGTCACGGGTTTTGTTTCCTTCTTGGAGGAGATCTCCCGCGATGTAGCAGAATATCTCAAATAAAAATTTAAGGACAACTTATGGTTCCAATCTTGGCATCTATGGATAAATGCAGATATCTCTGCATATGAGAACTACATAAACGGACGAACATAGCCAAGGATATTTTTGTGCCTTTGTTTTTTTTAGCTTTGCTTAAGTAACAGAAATTACCTTTATTGTTGACATTTTTATATTAAAGTTATTACTGGTGAGAGTGATTGAGGCTGCTGCGTCTTGAAAGTTGAAACAAATAGTTCTTTCTGAGACCTACAAGAGCTTGTTGATTGAAGGCGAGATTTGAATGAAGATCGATGCTTGATTTAAGTGGTCAGGAGCTAGGATGCTTGATTTAAGTGGTCTAGAGCTATGTGAGCTGATGCATATAATTTTGCCTCATTTTTGACTATTTAACACCACTCGGGACTAAAGGCAAGGTGCATTAGAAATTGTTATTATTAATATGGTTTTCTTCGTCCTTTTCTACATCTTGGAAGGGCCCAATTCATTCATGAATATTATTATGTAATATTATTATGTATGCTAGTCCGTGGGATAAAATCTAATTACCTCTCCTTTTCTCACTTTATATCAACCAGCCGCAATTAAAAATAATAATTTAGTTGGCTGTTTTGGTTTGGATCTATTTCCAACGTAATTGTTTTAACAATTGGTTGTATTTAACAATTGGTTGTATTCAATACAAGGGGAATATGCCTGGTGGTTCTAGAAAATTGTTGCGTGGAATTTTCAAGATTTTGACAATAAGTGGCTCCAGGTTCATTTTCTCTTGATTTTTTCATCTCATTCATCAAAATCCAGAAGATTTACTGCTATCGTCAGAAAAGAAATTTCTGATGTTTTCAAATCAAATCAGAAATTTGATTACGAAACAATTTCTACTACCGTTGACAGCAGCAGATCAGCGATTAGCTTTTAAGGTGACTGTACACCGATACATCGAGTAAGATGATTAATATATCGAACCAATGCGATTAGACCTGAGCCAATTACTGCTGTCGATTGTGTAGCCCTTAAATCCGAACAAAGGCCACAATCATTTCTGTATATCTCTCTACTTAGACGTTTTAAAAGGAAACACCAAATTAGATAATGCTAAATTCCAGCACATAAATGATGTGTAACCACCAACGTCAACATAATCAGAGTGGCTAATAACAAAATTTGACTCCATAATAGAAAATTTTTTGTGCACTAACAGAAGCATCACAGAATCAACTCTCTCCCTCACCAGGGAAAAGAAACCAAAGAAACCAGAATCAACTCTACCCAAAGGAACCCAGAAGTGCTCGACCTAGTAAAAAACTAATCCAAGGGAAAACCCATTAGGTATTGGTTGCTCTTGTGTAGATCTGTTGGCTGGCATGTGCTGATACCATCCTGATGGAACCCCTGGCCATTAAATCCTTGATAGCCCTTCTGGCAAGCGATCCATTGATCTGGAAAAGAATGACAAGAATCTTAGAATAAATGCCCCTACAACATTTCAGAAGAAAATTCTGCAGCAGAAAATTGCGTTAGATAAAGAACCGGTAAAAATAGAAATTAATGATACAACAGGATAGCTTTTTATTTCTGCAATGAATGATACATGGTTTTGGTGATACAATGAACAGGCTGGCTATGACATGAGCTTAGTCAATAATACCACTAAGGGTGCGACCAAATGATAACCAGGCATAGAATGAACTCAAATTATTGGAGGGAATAGAAACAATGGGATATGATAAAGATCATAAATTGAAACCAACAGCAAAGAATAACACAAAAAAGACAACCATAATTGTATCTTTATGGTCCCATAGTAGCTTATATAAAGAATTTAGCATGAATAACATGACCATCCGAAGCTTGCCAGTGTCATAAGATTTTTAATGAAATTAGGCATTCAGACACCAGTGCACTCACACAAGGACAGATGCCACACAAGCTATTCAATACAAATATTGACCAGGCACATAACCAGAGAATGGAAAGGAAATACAAAATACACATCACATGATTCAGATCATGATAGACAGAAAAACATTAAAACCAAGTACATGACTAGATAATGGAAGAAAGAAAGCTCATGTGAGATCAAGTTCTAATGGAACAAAATGATGAGGATGGGGGAAGTTCCTATTATTCATAACAAGACCGCAGAAATATAATTACAGAATGGAACATAATAGCCAAGTGCAAATCACAAAGCAGGAGATAGCAAAAGAGGTGAATGGAGGGAATATTAAGCCTAATAGCGAAAATTGGGAGAAAATGAGAGTGGAAATAGGTGCAGATACAGGGAAATGCTTGAAGCATTCAAGTAAGAAAGCACAAAGGAAGCAGAAGCACATTTGAGTTTTCAGGGAGTTTTGATATGTGCACCTAAACCCAGATAGAAGATTTCCTGCTGCTACGGGACTAGGAAATAAAAGCCTATAGATGTCTTAATTTCACAGCCAAGAAAAACAAATCATTTCTCAATAGTATGGTTAGAAGAACCAGGGAAAAAACCTACAATTCTCAACCAGATTGCAAAAAGGAGTATGTCACTATATTTTAAGTTTTTTTATTAAAAAAAATCTTTTGTTCAATATCAGTTTAAAAAATCAGAATCTAAATCACGTAAGCATAAACTTGCATGTGAAATTTCTCTGCTTTCCAAATCTTTCTATCAGCTAAACAAGCAACAATATAATCACAGTACCGATCTTCCTGAAGTATATTAATAGTAAGCCCTATTGATTATCATCATTTTTTAAAAATATTCTTGCAATAGTTTATAAACAAATCATTTAGCTCCACATCAACACAACACTCAAGCCAGCAACTAACCATTCAGACATCACTAGAAAACTACTGTTGCACTCACTTATTACTACCCTCCAGAGAACCCAACCATATTCCTCTATCACCTCTTGACGCTATCCATTTCGTGCCAAATAAGAATTCTTCCAATCAACCACCTCTTGTTACATGAATTCTATCAGAAAGTGAATGATGGTGGAGGTGAAGCAAGGGAGAAACAAGGGAAATGCATAGTTGGAGTATGAAGAACATTCCCAGCATGAAGCACAAATGCAAGGATTTAAACATTAGAGGTACTTGCACGAAGGCAACAACTAACAAGGACTTAACAAAATTCCAGGCAGGCAGGCAGGCAGGCAGAATTCCAGCAAATTTTTATATAAAATGGAAAGTTTACTTAGGCCATGTGTACTTCCCTCTCACATTATATCAAGAATAACTAGTGGGTTTCCTGCAGCACATAGGAACCCAATGCAAAACTTAAGGTAATTAAGCTTGTTTTATAGTAACAAAGATCAAACAAATCTCATACCACTCAATTCACTGCTTTTTTAAGAATCCATAGGAGTGAAGCAATATGTCTTGGCATAGACCCAGAGAAAGGGCTCACTGGTATAATAGTTAGCAGGGTCAACAAGATGAGTGCACATCAAACACTGTCAAGCTCAGATGAGTCACACATGCTTGAAATCAAAACCATGTCACAAACAAAGAGAATGTCTAATATATTATTGGTCATACCTTACCTGCACTAGATTCTACCTCAAAAGTATCTTCCCTCTTATAACAACTATTGAAGCCCTAGATTAAAAAAAAAAAAAAAAAGAAATTTCATATTTGGCATTAAGAATCACATTATATCAACGAGAAATATATAGCATCAAACACCCATCACCAAAAATTTAAAGTATTAAACACCAAAGAGCACACCATACATGCAGGAATTAATAGTGTGAGCTTATATACTGAAACCAGCATGAGAAGCTTTCTTTTCTATGGGATGCACATGGAAAAGCTCATTTAAGCTAGATTTTTGTTAGTACTTTTCTTTTCTTGTAACTCTCCTATAATTATAACATTTGGATAACTTTTCCCTTAAGCTTTATCTTTCCTCACGTGCCAACAACAGATGCTCTTCCCATTGAATATGGTATGAGATAATGATATAACAAAAGCAAGCAAAACGATATTCCTAAGAGCTCAACTCAAGTAATCCAGTGAAAAAAACCAAGCTACAGCCCATAAAAGTAATGCCCACTTTTAATATGACAAATGCAGGCGTTCCATGAATCATGAACCACAAAACTAGTGAAAAGGATAACTGGCATATGTTTCAAGTAGTTATCCCTCAACTACAATGAACAGTGAGTAACAACGATTACCCCTCCATATGGTACATAAATTACCAAGCACGTAAACATAAAGGCCCAAACTTTATGACGCAATAAAGTCAAGCAAAATAATAATAATCAAATTAGTGATTACACTTTTCCCCTGTAAGCTGATCGCTGATACCTGAGCGACCGTTATAAAAATTCACAACAAGACTATATTAAACCATATAGTCAACAAGATGATTACTGACTACACTAGATCAAGTATCGGCGATTCAGCTTCACAAAAAAATTAATTAATTAATGAAAAGAAAACATGAAAGATAGGAAAAAGGAAGTTTAATGGGATATCTACCCTCAATCTCTCAGACAACACCGAGGGAGTGATCTGCTTGTACTTGGGCACCTCGGAGAGCATCTTATCGTAGTTTGCCTGATCAAAGAGAACCGCGTTGTTCACCTTCTCCTTTTGCTTTCCCTTGCTCCATTTCTGCAACCAAAACCCCAACGACTCTTTAGACCCAGATCTCCAAATACAGATGCAAAACTCGATCTTTTTTTTTTTCAAAAAAAAAAAAAAAGAAGAATGATCGAAACGAAAATCCCAAAGAAAAACAAATTTTCCCGAATAAGACCCCAAGAACCGATCCAGAACAGCAATAAGTCATCAAATAAAATGGGGAAAAAAAATCCCCACAAACCCTAATCCTAACTGGATAGGGCTTACCTTCTTCTTCTGCTTTCCTCCGCCGGACTTAGCGGGCTTCGAAGACGGCGGCGGGGCCTTCTCCTTCTTCGGTGCCTGCAAGCGAGAGAAAGAGAAGGGATCATGCGAACGGAAATCAAGAGAATATCAAAGGAGACGCAATTGAAGTAGAGACCAGTAGATTACCATCTCGCGATGAGAGGTCGAGTCTTACAACAAGGGTTTCGAGATTTGAGGCCTCGCGAAGAAAAGAAGCGCCGCGTCTTGAGGAAGGAAGGAAGGAAGAAAACTTCAGCCAGATCCCTTTGGGCGGATGATATAACTTCGATGGTTAGGGTTAGGGTTTTCCCAGTGCCCAGCTAACGTGGGCCCCCAGATCGAGTTACAATGAGGAAAAGATCTGGACCGTTAAATTAATGGACTTCAATGGTCCACACTGATGCTTTTCTTCATCAATCGCCCGATTACGGCCTTCCCCTCTGGGAGATTAGTCGATAGATGTTGAAGGCCAAAAGGTTAACATAGATAAGCTGATCCCCACTCTAGTGGTTGAACGAGCCAATAGCTATCAGTTGTTCTCTAAAAACTATACTGAACGTATCCTAAGGTTGAACAAACTTAAATTATCATATCAACCATCTGAGCTGAACAGAAAAATGTGCAACAATAATTTGGCATTTGGCATGCGTGTAGGTTTTGCTAGTGTTTTACTTGAGCGAAGATTAACTATCTCTATTGATTAGAAAGAATTAGGTGATGTGAGATCTATCCGATAAGGCAAATATGAGTTTATTATACATCAATAATGTAGTGATATCTATTGTATTAGGCACTGTGCTATTTTTCTCATTGTGAATTTAGGACATTTGATAGGTTGAACTTGTAAGATTTGTTGAAAGATGCAATGTGCAAATATATATATGGTGAATTTGCTATAAGTGTTACATGAGCATAAACAACATAGAATAGATTTAATGCCGCAATAATTTATTAAATATCATTTTTAAGTTGGCTTCTCATAATTTGAATGAGTTTAGAGATCATAAATCATTATGCTAATAATGCAAACATAAAGAGGACATTTGATATGAGATGATTCATCCAGGTTTATCAATAATATGAGTGAAGATGATTAGATCATCATGTTTGGCTAAACTTGATGTTTGTATATGTTAGTAATCTTAAATTGTCCTCGCTTCTAAAATCACCAACCAACACAGTGACCCTTTATCCATTTTTGAAAGCCAGTATCCAAACCCACCTGAGATAGCAATTCTGAACTAAGATAAAAGTACCAAAATACCCCTCCTCTATAGATAAAAAGATGCATAATATTATTTTCACATTAATATAATATATTTTAATATTATTAAAATTATATTATAGTAATATAATACAATACTTATAACTTAATAATATTATCAGTATTTAATTTAAGTATTCTAATAATAGATAATATTAATAATGATAAAGTATTATGATGGTTGCAAAATATATTAGGAATAGTTTTTATATTCCATGGTCAGTAATCTTGGATTTCTATAGTATACCAAATATATTCATTATGAATATCTAAAGATTTTTAATCATTAGAACATAACATACTAAACATGATAATCTTAAATCATTAAAGTTTAAATTGCTTTAATATAAAGATCACCAGTAACGTAGGAATACTATGGTGATCTTATTTGGGCTACTAAATGCCTCCAAAAGATCATAAATAATTAAATCATATGGGTTATGGGGTTTGACTTCTATATCACTTGTTATATTCATATTTTCATGAAATTAGTGTATTCCTTTGTGTCTAGGCTTCGATCATTTTCTTACTCACTCCTTTTAATTCCTAAACCTATAAAGCCTATTAGAGTCTAATTTTGTGTCAACATATTTTTCATCAATTTATTTATTAGATCATTTTTAGTCTCTCTTTTTTTTGTTTTGTTTTCTTTTTTCTTTTTTTTTTGTTTTTTGCATTTTGGCTTTATTTTAGTCTTTGTCGATATGGTCAATAGTCAACTCCCTCCTTGACATACCTACTTTCATCTCCAAAAATTTTATGGGATTTGTGGTCTCTAATCTATTCAAAATGACTTATAAAGTTGGCTTGTTAAATAGAATGCAAAATTTTAGTTACTTAAGTACACTAAATTTTGTAACTCACTAATCCAACATCTATACCTACTCTACACTTTAGCACCAGGAATGTTATGTGATTCTGTCCTTTGATCTAAGCCCTTCATGGACGTGATCTATTGTTTCACTCCTTAGCCAATCAAGTAATGATACTTGGACCAATCAAGTCCTCCAGTATCTTAGGATTTTCTTGAACCTTAAATCTCAACCATTGATTCAAATTTTGAAGAACTTTTGCCATTTGAACTGTTGTTTTTGCTCTCTCCTAGGTTTAGATCCCAAGTTTAGGAGAGAGGAGAGCTCACATCAATGATATCATTTCTTTAATCCCCTTCTCATCAACCTTAGATCCAAATATTATTCCTTCTTCATAAAGGCACAAACCTAAAATCAATCATGCCAAGTATCAAAGGAGCACCAAGAAAAGTAAGTGAGCCCCTAAGTAGGCTTCTCCAACCAACACACCTAATACCTTCGTGTACTTTCATTGCTTTTGTTGCAAATTTGTTGAATTTTGATGTAGATGCATAGATCCATGGTATATTGTTAGTCATCTAGTGAAATTTATTTAAATATGCATAAATTCAGTATCTGATATTGCAAAAATGAAAATTTTTGTATAAATAGCTTGAATATAAGTGCTAATAAATTTTCTTTACTTTTTTCTCAAATCTAAATGTTAAAAGTATGGACACCTTAAGGCATCCATTTTGGAAGCTCTTTCATGGTTAAAGAATCCACTTAAAACTAGACTACCATCAAAAACCTAACCCATACACTCCTAGTCACTATTCCTAAAAACTTAGAACCACCCTGAAAATCTAAGTCAACTCTAGGTCAATCTCAGTCAACCTACATCTGAAATCCATAGGATACATCCTTCTAGAGCCTATTCTCTCAAATTTGGCTCGAGTTCCAAGGGTTCATGCATTGAACTCACTTTTTTGAACCTAAAATAGTCTTATTGAATGGTCTATTCGGCCAAATTTACTTCCTAATCAAACGAACTCCAAATAAGCCAAAGTCTTGATCATATGCTCTGCAAGCCTACAAAATTTCATGAAATTTTGAGTCTTTTAGCTCAATGTTTTAGTGGCCCAAATTAGCCCACTTCATAAGGTTTTTATTAGCCAAATTTACGCCCTCTTTTGGTACTCTCAAAAGTGATTTAGTAAAACAATCAAGCTACAACATTAACCATGAAAAATGACCCTAGAATGAGGATGTGATTCTTTAAATCAAAACTCATCTTCCATGGGCCATGATCCATACGAGAGGCATGTGGACAATAATCCTTTTTTGGCATTTCTAGGTTGTCCAATCATGAAAAGGCTATACAAGGCTTCATCTCAGCCACTAACCGTGGCCTTCTCTTCTATACAAAACTCCATCAAATAAAAATTGAATCTATTTTGCTATTCTCTCCTTTATCTTACAAATCTTGGCTCTTCTCTTTCCTTTTCCCTCTGGCTTGAAACATAGTCCAATCTTGCTGCTCTAACTTCCTTCAAGATTTAAGTTAAGTCTCAATCCATCTCTAACAAGCCTTTTGTAGGCCCCATGTTGTATTGCGGTTGGAAGGCCCAAAAGCACTTCTTAGAAGGTGACAATATCTGTCAAATGATTTTGAGGTGTATGATAAAATTTTTAAAATAAATCTCTATCTAAAGAAGCTTCAAGTTGAAGCTTTTACACAAAAAGCCCTACTTGAGAGATCAAAGAAAGTTGTTTCTAGTTTAATAAAAATTTTATAAAAACAAAAATGCCCATACTAATTTTTTGTAATATAATATAATAATATTATATATGGATATCATATTAATAGTATAATAATATTATATTAATATATTGTACTATTATAATATAATGATATTCAAGAATATTATTATATTTTTATAATAAATATAAATAATTTATAAATTAAGAACATTTTATAATAAAAGTCTTGATATTACTGGTGGCTAGATATTTGATGAGTACAACAAACAACAACCTATCTATAGGAAATTATGCGATTGAAGTTTTGAAAAAATCCATATGAAGAGGCACACAAAAATACTATATAATATTCTTTATTGTTATTTTTAGATACTAAAAGTATTTTTTTAGTTTACTTAATAAATAGATATTAAAGTTTAATAGCTTTCCATAGTACTACAAATATTTAATATATTTAATATTGCTTCATTTATAACAATTGTGGCTACTAGTAAACTATTATTATATTTATCCATAAATACTATTGCAGCTATGGTTATACTATTATGATATTTTTTTATTAAATGTCATAATATTGTCCCCTTGTTATATTTATAAATATATTAATACATCTATTTTATTATATGCCACAGTAAGAACTAAAAAATGTGACCATGCTGGGTTGAGCTTGGGCTGAGTCAAAGGGAAAAAGGGAAGCCCAACACATCAAACCAAGCCCGGACTTAGGTTAGCTATGGTCCAGTGAGGATCTTTGAGAACCCAAGCCTGAACAACTAGAAACAAGTAGATATTAGATAAATAAAAGCAAAAGGGCCATCACACCATGCTATGGTCATTACTTTTAATGCTAGATTTTTTTAAAAAAAATTATTATTATTATTATTTTTTATATATAGAGAGATTTGACTATATTCATGTATAGCTAAGCCCAGATTTTGTCACTTATTGCACCATTAGATCTGTACGGATCTCAAAGCCAAAAAACTATCGTTAACTACCATTAGCTTTTTTTTTAAAAAAAAAGAAATGCATTTATGAGATGAGACATGCATTTATGAGATAGGACAATACAATTAATACTTCTACTACAGAAATATATATGTATGTTGCTGTATCGTATCCCCATATTTATGATATAGTAGTACAGAAATATGATATATATTGATACCCCTGTGCTGTTATATTGGATTCCTATACTGTTGTATCATATCCCTATGATTATTATATAATAGCATAGGGATATAATATAGTTTATTATTTTATCTCGTAAATACTTTTTTTTAAAAAAAAAAGCATAGAATGGTAGTTAATTTGTTTGGTTTTGAGATTCATATAGATCTAATAAGGAGGGGGAGAGGCGGGGCAATATAACCAAGTTTTTCTCTTTCTTTATATATATATATATATATATATCTTTATGGTAGCTTATTACACAAGAAAAAAGGTTTCCTTTCTAGCTCAGAAAATTGCTTTGCTTCTACTGCTTCAATCAACAACTATAGCTACTTTTAATCAACCAATGAATGATTTATATCCTCCATAGATTCAAGGACCCTCTGGTTGCCGGCCAATGTTGTAACCATTAAGGGCCATTGATGCAACACATAGAGAATTGTCAATCTCAATGAGCTTTCGAGGTCCTTTTTTTTTAGTATTTCTTCTTAAGCTTTTATTTCTTTGATTAAGAGTGATTTAGAAAAGATAATATATATATATATATAAAGAGAGAGAAAGAGAAAGAAAGAGAGAAATAGACTTGACTACATTCAAATATAGCCAAGTACATAATCCGGTTACCTTTTCATCCTTAGATAGGTTACGGCAGCAAACAATATGTTGTCATGATACTTACTTAATGTGGTTTAAACATGATAGAAAATATTGTTAAATGAGCCATCACTATTTCTTGCCCATGGATCACTTAATTCAAAGTGACATCCGCAAATTTAATGGGAAGATAAAATGATGGATGACACCAATTCCACCATCCAGATATGTTCTAGGAATATGCATTTCTTTCTTCATCACATCCTATTTCTAGGTATGTGTCCCTTTTAGTTTATTCTTCATTACAATCTATTTCTAAATATGCATTGTGTCATGATAATATATCTAAATTATGAACATTCAAATTTTCAAGAAAAATGGTTGATCGTTTAACGCGTTCTTCTCATTCTCAAAAGACATAAGCCTGAACAATGCTTTTATGTATTTGCAACACAAAAGTAGGAAAAGAGCTTCTTGAGTAATTCAATGCGCTTGGTCAGTGTGTGGATCATAGTTAGCTCAAATGTTTCACAGGCATGGTAACGAGAGAAGGAAACTTGGTGCCACTTGTATATAATGACTACAGAATGGTATCAAGTAAAGGATTACGCATGGAAAGTTGTAACAGTAAAGTATTTCAAGTTGCTTCTATTATATAAACTAATGTTCAGTTTGTCATGGTCCTGTCAAACCTTATGAGTAGTAAAGTAAAAACTAGTTCTCTTTTTGTTAAATTATAAATGGATTATAATGCATGATTAATCTCTCTCTCTCTCTCTCTCGACTAATACACTCACTGCATTATCGTAGCTTCTACTGGACAAGTATGTCTTTTTCTTTCACTCTGATTAGTTTCTTTGGTTTCTATTAAATTTGATTTGGGACAAGCAAGAAAGGGTTGGGTTCCATCAAAAGTTGGAGATGCATTGAAGAATTTCAAGCATGATTTGTATTGCACTCCTTTCTTTGCAGAAAAATAGAAGGTCAAAAAAGGGCAAATCAAGATCTTAGATAACTTAATGACTGGTGACAGAAGCTTGTAGATAAATGATTTGATCTTAAGTGGTAGGTATGAATTTGGTTAACTACATAAATCTTGATCAAAATTATAGTGTCATTCAGTCATCATGCAAAGTTTGGGCGTAGAAGATGGGTGTGGGCTCTGGCTCGCAACCGCATGCTGTGGGAAAAAAAAAAAAAAAATTATTCTACTGCTTTCATGTGGAAAGAATTGGAAGGCCAAAGGTTGGTTGCTTGGGTCGCTTTTGCATGGACAAAAGCTTGAGGACAGATAGACGTTGGAATGACAAGAGCATCAATGCATATAATTAGTTTATGTTCTGTGAGATAATACAACAATGCATAATTCAAACACACAAGAAATAATCTGCTGGACTGGATTCTATCAACGGTAACTCTTTGAATTACAGTAAACAAATTGAACTTAAAAGATATAGTTAAGCAGTATAAATGATGATGTTTACAATTAATCAAAAGATTTGAAGATTGGAAAGCAAAGGTGCGCTTCGGTTAGATCAAATGGTTTAGAGTGTCTTTTTTTTTTTTTTTTTTTTTTTTTTTTTTTTTGTGTGCGGAATCAATCTAGTTTGAATTAGTTTTTTAAAATCGAGATAAAAAACAAACCAACAATTCTAGTAAACTGAATTGAGCTGTGCCAAAAAATTTTGTTTGATTTATCAGTTTGACCATTTTATAAGATTGATTTTCATAACAAATTTTATGTAATAATCAAATAGTAGTTCAGTTATTCACAATGAAAAAATATATATAGTTGTTACACAGCTCAATTATTCACACATTCCTATAATACCTTAATTTAAACTGTATTGCAAATAAAAAGACTTTCTTTTTCAAAGAAAAGTGAGGAAAGTAAATTTCCCTCACTAATATTATTTAATCATTAACAAATAAAAGGCTTAATTTTTTAAAAGACAACATTAATAGATATGAACTCAAACTAACAGTGAACTATATAATTTATACACAAAGTTTGGTCTAGTGTTAATTTATTTATTTTTTTAATTAAAATTAAAATTGAACAAATTGTTTTGATTTCATTAATTTTTAAGTCGGAACTAAATAAAAAGATTAAAAGAAAAAGAAAAAATATGGTTTAAACCAAACTAAAATCGATTGTCTATGCATCTTCCCTTGCAACAAGAGAGGATCAAAAGTTCAACCCTTCAAACTTAAAGCAAGTACATTAGTATGCAACGCACAAACCTAAGCCACTTGTCCTTATCCCAACGGTCCATCCAATCCAAAGGCATCAAAGTACTTAACTATCCCTAACGAGCCTATTTTCGCATGGAGGTCAATTTTTTTTATCCCCCCTTCCTCCCTCCCCGCCCTCCCTCTTTTCTCTATTTTCGGATTTTCTTCCCCATAAAAATATCAAATACACGTCTATTTATTAAAAATAAAAAAATATCTTTCAATTTAAAAATTTTAAAAAAAAGACCAATGAGTATGATTGGTGATGAAGATATGGTGAAGGAGGATGGTGGCAATAAGTGATGGTGGCGATGGTGATGGTAATAGTAGGTGGTGGAAGGATGATGAAAACATTGCTTGATTCTACACGATGTGAGGGACAATCAATCATAATGTCATTTAGTTATGATACAATCAAACTTTATCACTTGTAGAAAAGTGGGCCATGTCACATTATAGAAGATGGATGTGGATTATGGGTCACAATCATAGCACAAACACAAATAGATTGCTTGAGTTTCTAATCACTGTTTACGTGGATAGAAAGTTGAAGACTAGTCATCTTCTGTATCAGATAGGAAACGTTGATTTAAGAAATTTAAATCTCAAGTCATCTGCTATTAATTAACTTGGACCCTTTATGTGGAAAGAATGAAACATAGATATAGATCGATTGCTTGAGTTTTTAGCCATGGTTTGCATGGATAGAAGGTTGAAGACTCAAGTCACTCTCGTATCGGTGGAAAACATTGATTTGAAAAACTTAAAACTCAAATCATCTGTTACTAATTATATTGGACACTTCATATGGAAAGAATGGAGCACATATACAGATAGATTGCTTGAGTTTTCAATCATAGTTTGCATGGATATAAAGTTGAAGATTCAAGTCATTTCCGATGTCAAATGAGAAATATTAATTTGAGAAACTTATAACTCAAGTCATCTGCTTCTAATTAACTTGGACCCTTCATGTGAAAAGAATGGAACACAGATAGATCGCTTAAGTTTCCATTTGCATCGATAGAAGGTTGAAGACTCATGTCATCTCCCGTATCATGTGGGAAACATTAATTTGAGAAAATTATAACTCAAAGTCATCTGCTATTAATTAACTTGGACCCTTTATATTGGAAAGAATGGAACACAAACACAGATAAATTGCTTGAGTTTTTTGTCATGGTTTTCATGGATAGAAGGTTGAATACACAAGTCATCTCCCATGTTGGGCGGAAAATGTTAATAACTCAAGTCATCTACTATTAATTAACTTAGACCCTTCATATAGAAAGAATGGAACACAGGCATAGATAGATCATTTGAGTTTTGGTCATGGTTTGCATGAATAGAAGTTGAAGACTCAAGTCATCTCCCGTATTCGGTGGGAAACATTGATTTGAGAAATTTATCACTTAAGTCATCTGTTACTAATTAACTAAAATTTGAATTTTTAAGACCATATGAATCTGATCCACTAACAGGTTAATTAGGCTAGTAGTTTCAAATTAACTTAGACTTGAATTTAAGGCCACGTAGATCCGACATACTAATAGATTAAGGCCATGTGGATTTAACTTGTTAATGTGTTAGTTGAATCGGCAAATGGACAAATCTAGTGAGAAAAGTTAATTTAAGGATCTTCTAATTCACTTAGACTCAAGTTTTTAAAGCCACTAGATCCAACCTGCTAATAGATTAATTAGTCCAATAGATAGCTTGGGGCATTCCAGTAGGTGGGCTTGGAGTGGCACAGAATAGTAATTACACGATAGGATGATGCATATCCAAATACTTTTTGCCGTGAGATATACACCAATGCATCATTTAAGCATACGAGAAATAGTCTACTGACCCTTTGAATTACAGTAAATAAGCTAAACCTAGAAGACGCAGATAAGCAGCATCAATGATGATGTTTATGATTAGTCAAAAGATTTGAGGACTAGGAAGCTATTGGGTATCTTTGTGAAAATATCAATCATTGTATCTTGTTAGAACTTACAACACCATATATTCTCTTAAAACAAAAGGGCCTCTAAAGGTCCAGACCACCAAACTTAAAGCAAGCTAGCCCATTTTATGTTAGCACCCAACCCACGAAGTCGAACCCCTTCTCCCTATCAGTCCAATCTGAAAGGATGAAAGAGCCTAATCGTCCATAGCATTCCACAAATGCTAGACAGATGCTAGATGTTTGTTTAAATAACACTGAAGGAACAAAATTGATGATTAAATAACACGGAAGAACAAGATTTCCTGGCTGCCAATCCAATTTCACTTCGAATGTCCATTATTAGATTCTACTTGTCTCAATCCATCTGCTGGCAGCCACGGAGTCCCTAATTGATCATGATGTGCCATTCCTCCTTATCCCCCTCTTTCCTAATCTAATTTGCCACCATTGATTCTTTGCAGGTTTTTGTTGTCCCATGCTTTGTAGATGACCTGCCAATCCTCCTCAAATCAATCCACGTCTGCCAACAATTTAATATGTGGTAAGGTATGAGTCTCTGTCATCTAAGGAGATAAGTCTCTGAAGTTATTGACTCAAATCCACCTTATTCTTGTACTCTTCCTTCTAATCCAGATAGATTGTTTGCATCCCTATAGACTAGTCCTTGAAATGCCTCCTCTCTTATGATAAAATTTCACCTTGCCATCTTGGTACAATTAATCTTTGCAAGAAGACAAACATGACTACAAATATGCTTAGAATTTTACCAGAAAATGTCCTCGAGGATAAAATTTGATAAAAATTTGAGAATGTTTTCAAGAATGATCTATCTATAAATTCTAATCAACCTAGAGTACTTGTCTCTGATAATGCATAATAAATTTTATTTTTAGAAACTAGAATAGGTTGTTAACATCTCACTTGAGTTTTGGTAGCCTAAAATTTAATGACAATGAGACTTGAAAGTAGATTAAGCTATGCACCAGAAATGCTGCTTGCTAACTCATATAGCTAGCTTGTGCAAGCTATCCTTGTACATGTTCCAGCTTATATTGCTTCTTTCCCTATGGAGCAAATCAAGTAATTAAATTCTATGAGATGGTGTTTAGTTTGCATTAATATAATATTATCAGAAATCTTATATTTTTGATAATTTTATGCTTGGTAATCAGATTATCAGGAATGTAAAATTATTGAGTTTAGTTTGCCTTAGTAATATTAGCTCAAATTTCTAGGAATATAAGCTTACTGCATTTGGTTCATGATAACTATATGTAGCTATCTTTTTTTTTCATTTTTTTACAAAAATATAAAATGTTTTAGTAAAAAACAAGTATTCTTTATAAAATAATTTTTCTAGAGTACCATTTTCCCACTTTGAATAATAATTAGCATAATTAATTTGCTATTATCAATACAATTAAAACTCAAATTTATTTATATTACCTAAGGAACTCTCTTGCACTTGAACCCATCTTAATTTTTTTAATAATTTAAAAATTTTTCAAAATGCCTTTTTGGTAATTTGAAATTTCATAAATAGAGAAATTTTTGTAGCTATATTTTATAGTTTATAATATATTTAAAAATGTGTATACTTAATTATAAGTTAGAATGTGGTGGGATGGTGCCTGATTCAATTCTTGACCACATCCTTTTAAAATTATACTTTATATTTGAATAAAAATATATAAAAAATACTTTTTTAAAAAAAATCACGTTGAAAGCATCAGTTTAACTAATGATTTCAGCACTACGAAGTCATCACTTAAAGTGATAATTTCTCTTGCCTGCAGCTTATTTTGGATGCAGACATGGTAAAAACCACCCTACATTCATAAATATTTTGGTATCCAACCTATTTCAAAAAATTACTATTAATAAAATAATATTAAAATTAAAAATTCATAGAAGTCAGACAATTTTTTCTTGCTTGGTTGCTTGGCGGGATGTCCTTTTTTTTTTTTTAATTGATAACTACCGTTAATGTTGGATAGAGAATGCTGAGATTTATTTGGATCAAACAGTGGAAGCATTAATCGGATTGAGACTTGACTGTATTCGGATGTAGCCAAATCTATCTTATAGATACACATACTTACATGCATCATACATACGTATAAATACCCTTCTTTTTTATGCTAAAAAGAGTTTGGTCATCCCTCTTACTGTTTTCCAATTATAGCAGAGGTGTCTTACCGCATAATCTATAATGATGTTTCTAAAAATAGAAAATAAAACCCAGACAACTCCCCTATGATTTTTAGTTTTCAAATCATTTCTTATTTTTGTTTACCTTTGATTAAAATTGAAATAAACTTGAAACTGCTATCTATCCACCAAAGATCCCTAAAATGTTGTGGAACTACAGTTTTTTAGGAATTGACTAGGGCAAAGGTAGCAAATAAACTACATGCCCAAAATTTTGTTCTGATTTCTTGTTGAAATTTCTTACCAAACAATCCTTATTTGTGTCTCTTTCATCTTGAAGGCCTAGCGTTACATTCATTCACAGACCTTTTCATAAAGTCAAAAATCTGTAATGTTGGTCAGCCTAATACATCTTTTAGTCCTCTGCTAAGGTTGTCTTGTCTGTCAGAAAAGCCTTAAGGATGATAATATAGTGGATATACCTTGATCATTTGGCTGCTGGAACTCAGTTTCTTACACCATCTCCTGCAGCAATGCTAACTGAAAGTATTTCTTCTCTTATTACTAAAATTCAGATTGACTTCCGTGTTACTAATATGAACCTTCCCTTTCTTCAACAAGCATTCAGTATCCATGCTCTCTGACACTATTGGAACAGAATTTGCCTGCCACATGTGATATGATGGCTCCAGGGACAGCTTTCTTTAAACATTTGTTTCGGGTTCTTTCCATTTCAACTACTTCAGGCATATTCAATTGCTGGCAGAGAAAATCAAGTGTTCAATAACATACAAGTCCAGTGGTGAATAAAGTCTGACTTATTCTGCTGTTCAATTGGTAAAGTCACTAGGTTTTGGCACCAATGGCTGGATCTGAATCGCACCTTATTGCATATTCTCTGGACTTCCTCCTGTTCTAGTTCTCTAGAAAAAAAAAATATATATATATCTAAAAAAATATCTTCCATGATTTCAACCATCCCATGGAAACGTGGTGCTTGTTTTCATGGCATTAGAAAATTTATCACGTTTGCACCACTATTAACTTGTGTCAAAGAAATTTTTCGTTGCAACTTCTTATTTAGAGAACATACTCAGAAACCCAGAAACAGAGCAAAGAAATTATTATTTTCTGTAAAATCTTATTGCTATAATCTTCTTTTTATTCCCTTTTAATGTTCCAATTAATGTGTCTTCTCATGTGATCATCCTTTATAGTGGTGACAGATAGGGAGTCGTATTCTAGGCCTTGGTGACCTTGGGAATACCAATTGGAAAACTTGACACACATGTGGCAGCTGCTGGCATCACAAAGTGCAAGTTTTCATTTAGTAGCTTGCTCCATTTGTATATGAGGGGCAGTAGAACCTTCAGATTTTTATAGCTTTGATTTTGGGAATTCACATGCTGACCAGGACTGGAGTCTCATTAAGGTCTAATCTCTCTCTTCAAGTAGAGGATATGGAAACCATTATTAATTAATTCATTTTTTTCTCCTTATTTTCCGTGTTGGTCTTAGTGATAAAGTAATGTCTATGGTTCTCTTTTGTATCCAAACCTTTGCCATCCATATGGAAACTGTCGGAACTTAGTATTTTCCTTAATTTTTCCTATCGTCTCATCAATTTTATGATACTTATGCTCGATGTTGGAACCAGCAATCAAAAGCTTCTTGAAGATAACCTTTGTACGTAAGATTGCCAAGACTCCTCTTCAGAGATTACAAAACACGAGGATAGGAGTATAGTGTTACTTTTTATACTTGATAACTGCATATATCCACATGTAAGGCTTCTTGGAAGAGATTCCATGTGCATAGCCTAACAGATGGTGGAAATACATCAGGGTATACCATACAAGATCGATCATGCAAGCTATGTGGTAGATAAATAGATGGGCAGAATGAATTAACTTGAGATGTTGTATAAAACTTGTGTGGTGCAAGGCCTACATTGGAATGGGTCATGGGTGATTGCCTAGATATCAACTAAAGTCCTTTGGTGTTGGCCTTTGGCGAGCCCAAAATACTCCCTGAGCCTGAAATATTCCCCAAAAATATCATAATCTTGGAAAAAAGTCCAAGAAATGACACCTGTTCATATTAGTTTTAAATAATTGTTGAATAGGGGCTGCTGATTAACAACTCTAATAAAAAATTATACTCAAGACTGAATTTACAAAATTATTTTTTAGTAACAATTGTAAAAAATGATGGGAAAAATATTTTTTTTGGGAAAATACATGGGCATGCCCAAAAATTTTAAATTATATGCTAACTCAAATTCACACTTAAAACTTTAATTTAAGTGAATTTGGGTTCAATGCAAATTAACATAAATTTGGAATCATTTGATGGAAACGCATGGATTCAGATTAGCTATTGCATATTCTTTTGTCTTACCGGTCTATGAAAGCTCCTTGAATTGTAAGTTCTATTAGAATTTTAAAAGAATAACCAATGTTTCCAAAGTGGCTGTGGTAAGTGGACGGTCAATGCATTCTGCAAATATAGGTGTGTATGCAGCTAGTATTTTAAATATTTAAAAATAAACAAAAAAATATAAATAAAATATAATAAAGAAATTATTTTTTAAAATAACAATAATATTAAGAACAATAACAAATAGCAATTAGTATTTGCTACTTATTACTTAATTCTTAGTAGCAATAATTATAGCATGGCTAACATATTAACATTATTAATATACATGTGCCTAACTTGGTTGAAATCCATATCTAGCCTAACCATTAGTTTGAATCTACCATGTTTGCATAGATTTATATGGGGTTGGCAACATATGCAGTCAAATAATGTTAGAAGGGTTGCATATGAAGTCACACAATAACTAGTAGGTTGTTTATAAAAAAAAAATGACCTAGTGCACAAGGCTTCGACCATTGTAAGGTATAGGAAGGGTTAGATATGATCCATCTTACCCTTGCATATGGAGAGATTGTTTATGTATTTTGAACCTAAGGCTTTTAGGTCATAATGAAAATATCTTATCATTATGCTAAGACTTACCTTTTATAAGTAGGCTGTATCTACGATTGCATAACGCTAATCCTGTTACAGATGTGTCCTATGCACTAAGCAAATCATCTTCTTGGCCTATATGCGACCTGACCGCATATTGTAACCATAAATAGAGTTTGCAGTGCTATTGGAGGGTCACATAAGCATATATATGGTCTCATGCATGACATTTTAAAATATCAGGAGTTACTCAATATTTATGATATAATATATGGATATTCAAGCATGGCTTATCTACTTTTTATTTTACTATGTGATTTGTCAATGATAATAATATACTTCGGTAATGCAATGTCATACTTTTGTGCTAACACATTGCTATGGCATAAAATTATGCCATAGTTATCTTAAATAATAAATGGTATATTGCATAGGAATTAGCAAGCATGCATCTTAATATTTTATTTTATGATGCTATTTATTGTTTTAATAATTATTATTTATTTGCATAAAGCATTCTTAAGAATCTTAAATCATGATATGCCATACTGATGCATACCATCCTATACTGAGTATATTGCACCATACAAATATCGAACCAAAACTCAATATTAGTGTGTGCTAAGCCTTCTTGATATGCTAAACCAAACAGTATACTGGGTGTACTAATACTGTACCATTTATTAGACATATGCAGCGTTACTCTTGCTGTAGAGAAATTATTTTCATATTTCGAATGAGTGACACCTAGGTTACAATGGATCAATTTTACTATTGAGTCAATAGTAAATCTTATTAGCTAAGATTTATTAGACTAGACCTTGATTGATGCTTTGTATAAAAGAACTTTTTAGAGTTATTTTAAAGTTCACTCAGTTCCCATGCCATGGAAAAAACATATTGGTCAAGTCTTACCATCACATAATATCAACTGGAGTTGACAATGAGTGTTATTGTCTCAGACCTTTATTTATTTGTTTATTTATTCAGTTGTATGAATCTTCTGGATGCATTACATATGGTTTATAATAAAATGATTTTCATATATGAATTTGGACATCCTTCTGCCCTTGATTGTCTCCTTAGATTTAGGACTACGGCAACCTAGGCTTGAAGGAGATGAATATTTATCCATTGTTGATGAATTCATGGAAGCCGCATATGGACGTTGGCCAAAGGCAGTTGTGCAGGTACAAATGCTTATAAAAGGATATAGTTTATGTGCTATATTTAATTATGGATTATTGCTTGACAAGAGTGTAAACCTTTCAGTTTGAAGACTTCCAAATGAAGTGGGCATTCAAAACTACTCTGCAATGATATCGTAAAAGAATTTGCATGTTTAATGAAGACATTCAGATTATATCTTCATAATTCTCAGTTTATTATCTTTTATAATTCTGAAATGTTAGTTTTAAGAGTTTAGTTACAGGACCAAAGATTAATGTTTCCAATAATATAATAAACAGGGAATAGCTGGTGTTGCACTAGCCGGATTACTTGGATCTGTTAGGGCACAGGGTCTATCTTTGAAGGACTTCGTAAAGCAGAAGATTATGGTAGTTGGAGATGGAAAGTATCTTTAAAGATTATATCTGTCATGCCGCTGATCCGATGTCCGGCACTGAGCGCAATGCAATACGGCCGCATACCCTTAGTTTAGGTTTCTAAAAGGATCTATTATCTTTAACAACCACAATATAACATCGAGTATAATAATATTAAGAGAAGCTAAATCTCATATTCACACAAAATAAATGATCTATTGCCCTATCACATAATATTCTTAAACATAAAAGAATTATGACTAATAAAATGTAATAACATTCTCAACATGCATAATACTATAAAGTATCAAATGCATGTAGTTAGTCTAATCTCACTCTCCATCTATCCCAAAGGGTGGCCTAGCATTTATATTCTCAATATCTATAACAAACAGAGTAACAAGGGCGTTTGAGCTAAAAAGCCCAGTAAAAATACCTACACGTACGGTTATGTATATGCAACAAAAATGGAAATGGATATATAGATAAATATATAGTATAAAAATAACACATATCTATAATCATACCGTAATACATGTCAGAAATCTATGATGTAATATATAAAAAGTGTTTTTGTTAACTTTTATCTTGCCATGACATTAGACTATATCACTAAATGCAATATCCTAAAATCAACATTAGGCACACAGCTATATCAACATTAGGCATACAGCCTCATCAACATCAGACACATAGCTTCATTACATTCGGCACATAGCCTCATCAAGTGTCATAAACCTACTCTAATCATTACCTATGGCCTAAATTGGTTCTATACTAGTGAATATACAGCCACCACTATCGATTTAGTTACTAGGGAACTCCGTTCACTAGTAAATATACAGTCACAATAGTGGGTTTGGCCACTAGTGCTACCTCGTCATATTCCTGTAACTAGTTCACATACTAAACAACAAACCATCCCATCATATCTTTTTCTTATATACAATTAGGTTTTTAAAACTACATCATTAATATCACAACCATGCTATCATAGTATAAAATATGCTATAGCCATACATACCTCGAAATCAGATATCATATATAAAACATAAGTTATATCTATGCATAACCAAAATATGCTGATGAAACAATAAGTACAAATCTAGAATGTATGTTATAAAAATATATGCAAGAATTAACATATCACATAAAAGTAGGTATGGGATTCTTACCTTAAGTCGCTACTCTAATCTCCTTTACAATATTCACCAATAATAATCAATTAATCTACTAAAAGATCGCCTATAATTATAATCATAAACAAATAAATAATCTACTAAATTCATATTTAAAGAAAAATTATCTTTATGTCCTCCTAGCTCATGTATTTAAAATTACTATTATACCTCTCGTATCTAGACTTAAATAGGTTAATCATGGCTTAATTAGGTTAATACCCTTCTAATCCCATCATCTAATCCAGCTAATTGGCTCTAATAAGTCCTACACTTGCTTAGTTAGGTCAATTGAGGCTTAATTAGGTTATTTGGTAACTTAATTAAAGTTTAATTATACTAATTAGGGTCTAATTGTATTAAATCCAGCATAAATTAGCTTGAACCCAACTCAATTCATACTAAATCTGCAATTGGGTTCACTGATTTAGCTTAGATTGATTTCAGGTTCATCTAATTTGAACTAAATTAAGCTTCTGGTTCCCAAATGCACCTGAACCAATTTCTGGTTGAGCTAAAACGAATTGGGTCAGGTTCTGGTTCACAGAACCAGGCTCAATTTGGAAAAGTGGTTCATTAATTTAGGTCTAGGTTCATTAATTCTGGTTCACTGAGCCAAGACAACATTTCTGGTTCAGGGATTTAGATCAATTTGGAACTCTGGCTCATTGATTTGGTTCTAATTTACATCTGATTCACAGATTTCCTTTGGTCCAGGGTCTACATCCATCCAACTGGTTTCTTAATTGGCTGACAAAATAGATTCTGGTTCGGTGCATTGAACCTGAATTAGACTCTCGTTCAGTGAACAAGCAAAGATTGGATCGAATAATGAACCATTTGCTCAGGTTTTGGATTCAGAAACAAGTCCACTGGATTGGTTCGGATCAAAAAGTTTTAGGTCCCCTAATTCTACTACATTGAGTCTAATAGAATAAAGCTCAGATTTAAATTTGCTTCACAGAACTTAAAACCCAAACAAATCAGTTAGGTCCGGTTAACCCAGGTTGCCAATTTAAGAAGACAAAAGGCTTCTTCTTTCAGAGGACTCGCTCACCATGGGCGAACGCCATGGCTTCACGAAGGTCGGCTACGGCCGAACCCACCCGCGGTTGCCAGCCACCGGAGACAGTGGTGCTTGGCCGGCACGGCCTCCGGCTAAGGCGGCGCTATAGTTCGGAGAAGGTCCAGCGAAACCAATAAGAGCATCAGCATTTAGTGAAAAGAACCCAGACCATCGACTTTTCACCTGGGTTTTTCGCCGATCTCCGACGGTGATCCAAGAAGGAAACTACCCCAAGCCCCATCCAAGATCCGGTGAGCTCTACCACCGATCCTGGTTCCGAAAGATTAAATCTAATTTAGCTACCAGAAGAAGAAAGAAACAGGGATTCAGAGTTTACTGGTGGCCGTCCAGCTGGGTAACGGCGACGATCAGCGGCCGGAGGAACTGCACCGCATCCTCCGGTGAAGATTCCGAGCTTCCAAGTCCTTGGATCAAAGCTTCTGGTAGCCGAAATTAAAGAGATTCGATCAGAACAGAGGTTTTGAAATGATAACAGAGAATTATAAGTTGAGATACAGCGCTCAGGTATTGAGCACCAGTTACTACGATTTATTTGAATGGCATCCAGCTGGCTCTTATCCTGTCTTATGGTAATGCCTCAAGTTTTAGATCTAATTAATTTTATTAAAAAATTAAAATTATATAACTTAAAAATTTAAGTAAAAATTAATAAACAGCAAATAAACTATTTCTGGAGCATTACATTCTATTTCTGAAATTTATTATGATGAATCACCTTCAGCAGTTTTAAATCTTTGGGGTATATAGATGGCTCTTATCCTGTCTTATATATAGCTTGTTTCTAAAATTTTATTCCAATGAAGCCTTATCTGCAGTTTTAAATCTGTCTTGCTTAGAAATAACACAGTAATTTATTCATATCTAACTGTTTGGTGGGCTGAATTTTTAAATCTTGCATTATTTGATGTATTGTGGATTCATTTAAACCATTGACCAATCCACATTGCCCCTAATGTCATTCTATTGCCATACTATGTGCTCATCTCCCTCTCCTTCTGTGCCCCTTTTGTTATACCGCAAAGAAAGTTTTCCTAGTTAGAAATGCTTGACATTGAGGAATTCCATAGCACCTTAATCTTTATACAGTCCTTTCTCCTTCAGTTACAAACTCTGGGATGATAGCCATGTCTCCTAAGGATTTTGAATATGATAAATCCAAACTGTTTTACCTTGCATAAAAAATTGTGCGCATTACAATTTAATATCATATTATTGGCATGAGAGCAATATAACTTATCTGAATCTTTTTTATTGTATTCAAAAAGGTGGTTGCCAGCATATCTACGCTATGGTATAACACACTTTCTTGGATGTCCATTGCATGCCCAACTTAAATGTTCTTTCGTACTATCATGAGATGGAACATGTGATGAAAAAATGTGGTATTTTCCCCACTGTAAGTACTTTTTTGCAAGAATATGATATGCAAAAACCCCAAAGTTTCCTGTAAATGTGGTCAGTATTCATTTGTTTGGTAGACATATATTCCATGGCTTGGTTGTCCTCTTCTTTTAATATGCTCACTTGCATTGCATCCATCTTTCTTGGCCAAGACTGCTTTGAGAGGCCTTCCATGCTACATCACCAATTCATCATCCTCCACTGCCATACTGGATGGCCACAACTATGTACCCCACCTACCTTTGTTGCTCTGTAGTAAGCTTTCCCCTTCATTACTTTTCATGTCCCTACTTTTCTTTTTCACCAGTCAAATTCACATCGCATGAACACTTGATTTTTCTCCCCTATAGACTTGGCAAAAACAAACTCCTAACTCTTCATCCCAATCTTTCATTATATATCTGCTTGACATGGACATGGAGGAAGCATTGCCATTGGTAATAGTCATGCGTCTGTCTGTATGTGGGTGTGTGTTTATATCTATACACATATACATTGCAAAGGTAATTTGAGTTGCAGTAACATTTATTCTAGATCACACACCCGCCTTGCAGTTTGGATGATCAGTTTTTTCCTGTACTCCCACTTCCATGCAGCCTTTATCTTCCTATGGCTTACATGCTAGTTACCACTACATGATTCTATTACTTCAAGATTTCTTGGTTTAATATGCCATTGCATTTTGGCCAATTTATATCTTATATACTTATTTCTTTTCTCTTTGATTTGAGTTGATATAAATATTACAAAGTGCTTCTTAGTTGCTTTTCCTTACTGTCCAAGGACCGAACTTGCCCATTGGGAAGTGAATATGCGTTTATTCATGCTGCCATTTTCTTTAACTATAAGGGCATTATTAATAAAGTGTTGATTTTTTAAGGCATGTGCTAACTCTTGTTAAAATTAGTGTAAAAAAATCGATAGAAGTAGG
The DNA here is from genome assembly GCA_017589505.3 of Metroxylon sagu. NCBI lineage: Eukaryota > Viridiplantae > Streptophyta > Magnoliopsida > Arecales > Arecaceae > Metroxylon > Metroxylon sagu. Next base: position 553,125 of record JACVBY030000560.1, read on the forward strand.
TAAACCAGCAACAAATACAATGAATAAGGAGGTTAGTTATAATTCTCAAAGACATAATGAACAAGGCTGTTCAGTAGCTTTTTGTAAAGCAATCAATACATGTTGTTAAGTTGTTATTCATGCCACAAGAGTTTATACTAAAGTTGGTTGGAAATTAGAACAAGAAATTGCTGGAGATGAAGAAAATGACTGTAGAACTCATGTCTTCTGTATGCTTTCTATTTTAACACAATTACACAAAAATTCAGTTAAGGTATCCATTTTCATAGATAGCCACTTCTTGAGCTTCATTCCAATTTCAGTCTTCATGCCTAGAACAATTTCAAATTTACCCTTTGACCAAAGTACCTTTCATTTGAATTTACTTTGTAGCTAACGACAAGGATTCAAGTCTCGGCAAGACAAGGATCAAGATAATTGAGACGTCTCATTCCAAAGAGATTCCGATATCAATTTCGGTTGTCCCGTCCAATTCTATCTCAACCATAATATATTATAGTGTCAATTTTAAATAAATCTAATCTATCATAAAGAGATAACTTTTGAAGTTTGAATATATTTAAAAATCAAATAAAATATTAAAGCTTCGCAAATAATTTTAAAAAAAAAAATATATTTGAAGTAAGTATTAGGATGCCTAACCGGATTGTGGATCGAGACAAATGAGATGTGAGGCATCTCGTTTCATAAAAAAAATGGGACACCTCTATTCCATAAAATCAGTGCCTTTTACATGTCCGCCCATCCATGAATTAAATAATTATTTTAATAGGCAATGCATCGTGAAACTAATAAAATAATATTTCAGAGATGAAAATAATTTTGATGATAGTAATTGCTATTATGATGAAGATAATAGAAAAATAGCTAGTTATTGAATCATATTACATTAGATAAGCATTATTTTCAACCACTAATGTAATAAAAAATTTAAAGATATTTGAATGGAAGGGTAAAGTCAGCATTTTCTTCAAGAAAGGTGCATGCTAATTTAATGAGTGCACTTCATCTGAATAAATTTTTTATGAACATCCCTCGCCTTCATGCTTTTAAGTTTCAGTTATATTAATTCACATGCATCTGCAGCCGGTATCCCATGCTTAGCTTGGACAATTGAACCTCTATAGCCCAGTCTTTAGCTTTTGACTCATCAATTTCTGTGTTCTTTGGAATGATATGCTCCATTGATTTGAAAGTGGCCCCAAAGTTTGACAATGAGTTACTCCAAAGGTCGTTTGATCTTAGCACTCTTATCAAATATAAATGACCTAGATTTTCCATCCGAACTGCCAATATTTGTGAAATATGGCTCAGCTCTATGGGATGGATGAGCTCATGAAGTCTTTTAGTAGGGCTGCAAACGATCCAAGTTCCCCATGAGAAGCTTGAGCTTAGTCAACTGCAGCTTGGTTTGGGCTCAGCACGGTCAGAAAACGAGCAGAGTTCTAACAGCTTTTCAAGCTTGGCTTGTAAACGAGCCAATCTTGAACAGGGGTGGCTAATAGAAGCAAAGGGAAACTCATACATGAGCTGGGCCTGAACATGATACGTCTAGCTCAGCTTGAGCTCAAGCCGGGCTCGAGGAGCTTCCTTGCATGCCTAATTGAGCCTGAGCAGCCTAATAATTGGCTCAGCTCAGGTTATTTACACCTCTCTCTTAATTAATAAAAATTTTAACTAAAAAAGGCTTTCTATTAAGCTAATAGAATAAATATATTATTATTATTATTATTATTTAGACTTTTTCTATTATTATTATAATTTTTTTATATAAATTATTTTATTTATTTTAAAATATATGTGTCACTTTACTTAAGCATGCACCTGTTTTTTGTGCCTTGCGCTTCGGATCCAAGAGCGCTTTATGCTTAAATATACTTAACACTTTTAATAATACTGTCCCACTCATATGAGGCCTATTATAAAAGGTTTAAATATGTTTCATCAAGTCAATGTTTTAAATCTCAGGATAAAAGCGTCCTAGTTTTTCCATGGAATGAGATGTTCCGAATCCAATCCCATCCCGATCCTTACTAGGTCAGGCTCGCTAAGGATATTATTTTTTAAAAAAATTTATTTGTAAAGCTTTAATGTTTGATTTAATTTTTAAACATATTTGAAGTTTAAAAGTTATATTTTTATGATAAATTAGATTTATTTAAAATTGATACTATAATATATTATGGTTGAAAAAGAATGGAATGGGATGGAATGGCTAAAATAGCTCTATCTCTCCTAAACTTAAATCACTGCATCAAGTTTTCATTGTCAATTAATTTTAGTGATTTATAATTATTTCTTTATTTTCAGTGCTTAGCAAGCTATCAATTTAGTGTAGTTATTGACATTAATTGAAGAGTTGCCTAATTTATTAGTGGTGGCAACCCAGAATTTTGGTATTGTCGCCGCTCTCCTCTCCCGCTAAACCTCCTCTCCCACTAAACCAAAGACAGTAATGATCTAAAATGCAACATGATAATCAAATATCAAGAACTTAACCACAAGCCAACACTACTTCAAAAACATTTTAATATATATTTATAAAACTACCAAATTCCTCAACACTATTTAAACGAAAAATGGCATTCAAAGCTATTAAATTACCACATTAAAAAAAAAAAAAAAAATCTCATCCAAAATTGATGAATTCAAAATAAACAATTTCTAGAAAGTAACTTTGCTCTTCAAAACTACAAAGAATATGATTACAAAGAAATAATCACTGGCAAAATTAAAGTAAGATTTTATTTTTGGATATAGGAAATTATCTAAATACTAAAGTTTGAAAATGTTTAAAACTAATTAATTATTCACTCTTGAAAAAAAATGGTAATTGTGAATGAACGGCCATGCATTACCAACAGAAAAAGTCCAAGAAAAGTTGAAAAGTTTCCAATTAATGCTCATGCTGGATCCAGCATCCCAAGACCGAGTTTAAAAGTATCAGGATTAGGACCATTCTAATATTATAAATAAAAGGAAGTGAATAAATGCAATAAATGTATGCTGGATACAATTACCAATCGATCATCAGAAGTCTTCCCAACATTGACCAACTAAACAACTATTAAGGTATATAGTTTTTATTGCACTTCAATATGTATTACAAAACAGCTGACCTCAGAAAATTTTCACTTTCAAAATAAAAAACAAGATCGTGACAACAATGACCTTGCATGGATCTTCTGGCCACCAAAGAAGAAGAGAGAGGGGAAAAAAAAAATTGTAATAACGGGAAGAACTCGAAGCTTAAATGAAGAAATTAAAGGAGAGCTGTCTAACTTGCTCTCAGGATTATGTTTCTTTCAACTTCTTTGTGACAAAGAATGCCACCCCAACTGCGGCGACGACCACGCCAGAGACCATGAGAACCGACAAGAGAGTGCTGCCCAAGTCGAACTTCGCCGCCGCATCGGCCTTGGCCTTTTCTCTCGCCCTCGCCTCTGACTCCTCCTTCCATTGAGACCAATAGCTAGGTTTAAGATCATTACGCCATGTTGTTGAGCAAATCTCTTTCTTTTCGCTCATTAGATATGGATTTCTATGTAGTTTTGGAGCCAAAAAAAAAAAAAAAGAAAAAGAAAAAAGAAATTATAGAGGTGTCAGTCAATACCTTGAGCTCCTTGGCCGTGGCAACATTAGAGGAGATGGGGTCGGCGGGGAATTCTTCGGGGACGCCATGGTTAAGTTCTCTGGAGACGTTCACCGCGGGGAAGGCGTCGGGGTTTCCTACGGTTTCTTCAGTGCTGGCCATTCTCTTTTCTTCTTCCTCTCGGTCTCTCTCTCGTGTCTGTTTTCCCGTTGGTTCGCCGGAAATATGGATCAGAGAGATAGAGCCTCTCAACTTTCTTCCTATTTCTATTATCAAGGGGAGGGAAGAGAGCCCGTTGGCTACGGTTTAGGAAAACGACCAACCAAATAATCGGGCTTCCCGTTCTGTCAACGGTTCTGCAAGTTTTTTCTGTTAACATGGAATAGGTGGCGGAAAATGAAAGAAGTTTGAATTTTTTTGGGATAAATTTGAAAAAAAAATTACTTTTGTTGAAGTCAATATCTGATTTTTTTTACTCATTGATATCTAGCCTTCCATACATAAACTGAGTGGAATGTGACCGAATAATGGATGTCACACTGCCAGCTCATTTTTCTACAATACCAAAGAAAAACGTTAAGGGCCCAATGTTTTTCCAGAGTGACACATCCGACAGCCAAAGTGAAAAAGAAGAGTCTTAGAGCTCTCTATGTGAGAGCCTTAAGATAGGTTGACAGAAGAAAAAAAAAAAAAAAGATTTTCACCAATGAGATGTACATTTGGGGGAGTGATGTTGGAGAACTGCGTAGCTGTGTCATGTGAGTTTTATTTATAGATAACCAAAGGGTAGCACAGTGGCTTGTGGATTGGTAGTATACTAGATATGTCATGGCACAAGAGCATCTTATTGGAAATAATTTCATGGTAGCAATACTCAGTCAAGATAAAGTATTGAATTGGCTCACTGACACATAGATGTGTAGCACTCTTGAGTAGAGTCTAGCCGTGGCATGAGGGTACATACAAGCGTTGCAGTTGATTCGAAGGTCGGGTTGCTTGCGAGCACTTGAAGGTATTTCTTGAGTTTAGTTTATTAAATTGACGGAGCATCGAGGTATTGCCTTTAGCTATAAGATTGAACTATTATGCATTTGTATGTATGTTTGAGAAAAGGACTCAGGAAGGCTGACTTTGATGTGTGGCATGCTGAGGCACTGCATGGGTGTTGGAATGAAAATTACATCCATCCCGTAACAAGCGATTTCTTTTGATGGCTTTTGATGAGACCCACATATAAGAAAAGGAAGAGAATCCTTCCCGAATTAGGCAGTCAAATCTGAAGAGGATTGATTCAACACTCTGCATAAGGAAGTCATTCTGCAGAGGTCAACGCCTTCTTCGAAATGAGATAGTGGATTGACCAATTAGGAAACATCGGGCATGTTATGCTTCATTACCAGGTGTGTCGCCTATAGCAATCCAACCAAGCTACCATATCGTCTTCATCCATGTCAACGGCTCAAGTTAGATTAACCCATATCAGTTGCCTTCAACTTTTTGGAGTTAAGCTTAATTCCATGCTCAAGTCACAAAAGTAGTTTCATCAACTATTCTAGCTTATCTCGCTTAGGCTCATCGGCTCTTTCTTTAGATGGTTGTGCTTTGGGGCCTTATTCCTTTTGAGCCATCTTGTGGCTCTTTGAGCTATCTAATAGCTCATGTTCCATAAGGTCAACGAAAGGGCTATCATGTAGCTTAGAATTATGGGTCGAGCCATCATGTAGCTTGGCATCCGTGCACCTAAGATGCCACCATTCTTAGGTAAGGAATCCTCATCAGACTTGATTGAGCTGCTAGGAAGTTCAATGATTAGGTGCTTGCCAAATGGCATTTAGCATCCATTCGATGTAGCCACTACATGATCGTTGCATGAATCTTCAAGCGGAAGACAAAGAGATGGTGTGACTATCTCCTGCTTCTTAAGGTGCTACTTCAATTTGCGTGCATGCATTAAATACGATTGATGACTTTTAATGCTACTTCATCAATGTCAATGTGCACAGACAGTCACCATTATGGATCTTTGGAATGGGATGCCATGTGGCAAAGTTTGATTTCCATGCCTCACCTTTCCCCTTAACTATATAAAGAGAGGAGGAAGTCTTCAATCGCCTCACTTCTATCATTTGAGAGGTGAAATTCTACTGAAATTTTTAGAGCTTGGGTTAGCCGATAGCTTTTAGAGTCCTTGGCTAAGTTTTTACATCACTTAGTTCACTTTAGCTCTTGCTTAGATACATCTCTTTCTTCTCTTTAGATTGGCGAAGATGTCCATTTCATCACCCTCTAGTTCAAATGAGACAAAGACCTCGTTGGTCAAGAAAGCTAGCATGATCACTGAGGATGACATGATGAGGATTCATCGGGTGTTCTTTATTCCCAATTCATGCCAATTGGTCATTCCTAGTCTAGAGTATAGGGCCTCTAACCATGAAAAAGGTCGGCTCTACCTGTATGAGGACCCCCTCAAGGTAAGGCTCCGATTACTAATCCACTACTTTGTGGCTGACCTTCTAAACCTCTACACTATTACTCCAACCTACCTGATGCTAAACTCTTAGTGAGTTATTATAGGCTTTTTAATTCTATTTTCTTAGCTCAGACTAACCCCACCTTTAGTTTGTTCTGAGCTATCTTTATCATTAAGTCATACAAAGGAAGAGGGATGGTTGTACCTCTTTGCTCGAAGAGGTATGTTGGGAACCCCTCTTCCATCCATAGATGGAAGAGTAGGTACTTCTTTATCACCCAATCTGAAGGCTTCTAGTCATTTGACATGGCCTAGAAGTAGCCTAATCTGAAGCTAAACTGAGTCCCCAACCTTTCTACTAGGGAGGCCGAGGCTTTGAGCCATCTTTGGGAAGCCAATCGTCTGAAAACCTTAAATCTTTTGACCGAGGTGGCCTTGGTCCAAGCTAGGCTTAGTTTGGCCTCTGAGGGTACTGTCTTTTCTCTTTATCTACATCATTTTTTTCTATCACTAACTGAATTGGTTTTTTTTATATGCTCACATGCCTTGATCCCAAAGACTTCAATAGGTGCTTAAGTGCAAGAAAAAGGTTGAGGCTAGCTCCTCGACTATTACAACTATTCTCAAGGAAGGAGGTTCCTCAGCTCCTGCCTTTTCCTACCACTGGAGCCTTATGTGAACCTTCTAGGAAGCATCCATAAGAGCCCGAGCTAATCTCCAAGACAAAGTATGCATTTCTTTGGCTTTGAGCAATGGTGAAGAAGCCAATTTGGATTAAGATGACGGCAACCAATCTTATTGTCCTTGAGGAGGAGATGGGTGGTGCGCCCAAGTTGCCCATCGCACCAGAGGTTTTGCCCTCTAAGACCTCTTCCCCCGCCCCCTCAGAATACCATTGCTTTGAGTAGGTGGGAGGAGTCAGCCGACCCAAGCTTCACGCCACCTTGAGGCTTGGATCAGCTTGGTTGGGCCTCACCCACCTTAGTTTGGAATGTGCTCTGAGGAAACTTAGTGAGGTGGGTCAAACTAGATACTGACTTCTTTATGGGACTTACCTTCCTATAGATGCTAGCTTCTACATGGAGAAGCCTGCACCAATCTAGTTTGTGACTTTGCACAAGATATTTTTAAGGTAAGATTCTTGATCATTTTTACTTTCTCCAAGTGTTTTAACTTGGCTTCATTGTCTATTTCTCTAGTCAATTTTTGCAAGGCTTCCATGAAGCCATCATAATAATAGAGTGCCTCAACATCCAGACCAAAATGATCAATGAACTCACCATTGCCTTGGACCAAAAGAACTCTAAGATGATAGCACTAGACCAAAAGAACTCCAAGATGATAGCACTTTGACTTTGAGAGGACTTCGACTAATGAATCCTTAATGAACCGTGCCCTTTGATGCTAGGTGGATTGGGTTGTGGCTGAGCTCCAGGACTTGGGTTGAGAGGATCAGCACATCTTAGACTAAGCTCGATGAATCTCTTAACTAAAACCTTCAGATCTCTGAATTGGAGAAAGAGCTGAAGGAGGAAAAGAGGAAGTTGGCCGAGCTAGCCAAAAAGCAAGACAACCTTCAGCTTGAACTATCTCGAACCTTGGCTCAGATCTTTGCTTGGTTTAGGGACTCAATTGATTACCAAGCTGAGATGGATGAATACATGTCTGAGTCTTGCAAGATGGGGTTCGGGCATTACAAGAAGAGAATCCTAGAGGCCTTCCTTGACTTCAACCTGAGCCCGTTTGAGCCCATTGCAAATAATGAGGATGATGCCGAGGCTGAGGAAGAGGTGGTAAAGGAGGACACTCCTACAAAAGGGGTGGCCAAGAAGGTTCATGCCGAGATTACTCCTACTAAGGAGGATGCCACCTTAAGGACACTCCTGCATAAGGGGTGGCCAAGGAGGTTCGTGTCGAGATTTCTCCTCCTAAGGAGGCTCCCACCAAGGTGGCACCTGTTAAAGAGGTTCCAACTAAGAAGGTTCCGATTGAGATAGTTTTGGCCAAGGTCCTAATCATCCCCACCAAGAATGCTCCCTTCTCATCCAAGGAAGGGTTTATAGCTCCCAATGCTATGGGCATTCCTTCCTCGGATGCCGAGGAAGAGTTGCACAATATCGAAGGATGTCAAAGGGATTGAAGATGCTACAATGCATCAACTACTAGATGCGGGTGATAATCCAAGATGGGTGGTAGCTAATGGGCAAGTTCAAGGATTTCATTAAGGTTCCTTCTCAACTTCGATGCTATTTTGTCCAAACTACCATAGTTGTAGTTTTTTGGTTTTTGTTTGTAGTTTGATCTTAGCTAATTTTATAACTAGCTTTAGGTCGAAACCTTTATAATGAACTTTTAGTAATGAAACATCTTCTTTAGCAACTATTGTTTTCTTTTCATTACAATTTTTCTTGGTAGGTCGGTTACTTCATTTAGCTTATTGCTTGGCTATTTTTGAGGTTGGGCTCTTACGATCTAGCTAACCCTTTGAGTAGTCTGAGATTTTTCCTAAGTCCCACAAGTCGGCTCATAGCCTCTAGCCTCTTAATTTATAGAACTTTTTGGTAGCTTGGCCAATCTAAGTCGGCTTCACATGTAGGACATAGGTTCTTACGAATTTCAGAAAAGTATATTAGGTCGGTGTTTCATCTTCAAGCTTTAACCGAGTGAGGTTGGCCTTAAAAGGGTGTGATGTAGGTAGACCTAGCTCTGATACAGAAAAACTTGGTTCTAATGCCAAATCTGATGCATAGATGTGGAAGAAGGATAATTATTGATCTCATACTAGCTCCTTGAGAGACTTCAATTCATCATCTTTGACCATCCTAAAGAATTTATAGCCTCACACCACTAAAGTAAGGAATTACTTCAAGTTAGCAAAAGAGAAAAACTCGCATAATTTCATAACTCAATTAATTATCAATTCATTAGGGTATATTAGGGGCCTTTTATGGAGCAAAACTAGCGCAAAAGAAATCAAAATAGAAACAAAATACTTGCTAAAATAAAAGACTAGAATCATAGACCTGTTCAATATTGATAAAAATAAAACTTATAAAGAGAATAAGATAAGTCAACTAAAAAAAATAAGATAAAAATAAGATTCCTAAAGAGAATTATGTTGCTTGACTTTTAGTCTCTTTATGAGCATATCATCCACATAGGCTTCAACATTCTTCCCGAGCAACTATTTGAAAATTTTGTTAACCAACCTTGGTAGGCAGCTCAAATATTTTTTAGTTCAAAGGACATTATTTTATAGTAGTAGGGGCCCTTATCAGTTATGGAGACCATTTTCTCCTCATTTGCTGGAAGCATCCGGATTTTATTATAGCTTAAAAATGTATCCATGAAACTAAGGAGCTTGTGACCAATTTTGGCGTCAACAAGCTAATCAATCTTCGATGAGGAAAAGGTGACCTTTAGGTAGGCTTCATTGAGATCGGTAAAATTGACGCACATTCACCACTTCTCGTTGGACTTTTTACCATCACAATGTTCACCAGCCAGTCAAGATAATAGCTTCTCTGATGAACTTGGCCTCTAGCAAATTATTCACCAATTCCTCGATGGCTTGGATCTATTCTAGGGCAAAGTTTCTCTTCCTTTGGTAGATTAGCTTGTAGCTCAAGTCTACCTTGAGTTGGTGCATGATTATGCTTGAATCGATTTCGGGCATATTAACAGCCGATCATGTAAATATTTCTGAGTTTTTATGTAGGAAGTCAATCATCTGACCTCGAACGGGCTTAAACAGTACAAAGCCAATATAAAAACCTTAGAATCATCCTCTTCAAGAGGTATTGCCTTCAAGTCTTCGAGGGGCTTAGGGTATTGCTCCTTTTGCTCATCCTAGAAGTCTAGATTATCAATTGACATAGTCTCAACTAATTTATTATTTTGAAGGCCTTTAGCAGCTCGGCTACTCCTTTTTAGTGTTGCGACATAACTCTATCGGATCGTTGCTTAATCTCCTCTAAACTCTCCTATCCCTTAGTCAGTGAGGAACTTCATTAGAAGGTAATAGGTCAAGACGATGGCCTTCAAAGCATTTAGGCTTGGGTGCCCCAAAATTGCATTGTAGCTCAATGGCATGCTCATGATCGTAAAGTTGACCATTATGGTTCTTGAGTTTAGCACATTCCTCTTAGTCAATGGTAGAGGAATAACTCCTTTAGCTAAGGTATATTCTCCGATGAAGCCGAGTAGTAGTGCCTAAGTCGATCGTAACCACAAGAAAGCCTCATAGAATAAGATGTTTACTGGGCTTCAATTATCTATCAGTACTCTCTTTACTTGGTAATTTGCAATTATGACCATGATGACCAATGCATCATTATGCAGGACTTAGACTCCTTTGAGGTCCAATACCAAGAAAGTAATGGATAGTTCCTTAACTTTGCATTTTCCCAGGGATGGTTCCTTGGTGTGGAGTTGCTAAGCATATGCTTTTTGGGTCGAGGATGTTTCTTTGCCCACTGCCAATCCTTAATGGATCACATTGATTGCCCTAGGTCCTACCTTTAAGTGAGGATTCTCTTTTGAGATCAGGGTTCGTTGAAGGATGTTCTCGCATGTATCACCTAAGGTAGCCTCTTCTAATGAAGCCTGCAATTTCATCCTTGAAGTGTTGGCATTTGTTGATATCATGACTGTGGTCACAATGGAATCGACAAAACTTGCTTCGATCATGGCTCTCTAATTTTGACTTGAGCTTGCTTAGCCATTTTACATAGTTTTTCTTGCTGATCTGCATCAATATCTGGCTTCATGAAGTATTTAGTGGAGTATAACTTTCGAATATCTAAGGAAGTGTCCTTAGTTGGCGTGGCGTCTCTTAATCTCTAAGCTTCTTGCAAGGCTTCTTAAGTTGTAGGTTATCTTTTTCGACTCACTTTTTGGCTGATTTCCTCTCATCTTCCTTCTAAGCCATCAAGGTTTCTTCAATATTGATATACTTCTTAGCTTCCGAAAGCAGCTCATTAAGATCTTTAGGAAATCATTTAACCAATAAAAAGCTGAACCTAAAATTCCTCAAGCCACTCATTAGAGCTACGACAGCCATCAAGGTCTCTAAGTCTTGGATTTCTAGCATCACACTATTGAATCGCCGAAGATAATTCCTTGACAATTTATCTTCTTTTTGTTTGATGGTCATTAGTGATGTGGAAGTCTTTTTATGCTTATGATTACTAATAGATTGACCTACAAAAAGCTGGCTAAGATACCTAAAAGAGTCTATGAAGGATGGCTTGAGCTTGGAATATCATGTCTGAGCTTCCTTCTTTAGGGTGGTTGGGAAAATTGCACACATTATGGCATTGGGAGCTTTATGCAATAGCATCAATAATTTGAAACTTTCCAGATGATCAATTGGGTCGCTTGAGCCGTCATACTGTTCTAATTGGGGCATCTTGAAATTGGAAGGCAACGACTTAGCCATGACTTCCTTAGTAAATGGAGGCTCAGGAGGGAGAATAAAGTTTTCAGACGTACCTATCCCTCGAGTCTATGTTTGCTACATCATGGCTCCAATCTTTTGATCATCTCTTTGAATTGATGATTTATCATCCTTTGACTTGCTGAAGGTGCTCTTGGACTTACACACTTGTCTGAGCTAGAGAAATAATCCTAAGGCTCCTCCTTAGATTGGTTGGAATGAGGCATGCTAGTGCTTAAATGTGGATGATCATTGGGCTCAATTTGAGATCGGTTAGGGTGAGAAGTGTTAGCTCTTGGTTATGGATGATTATTTGTCTCTTCTTTAGATTTGTCAGGGTCGACACCTTGACATGCCCTTTGCTTCACTCTAGGATGACCTCTAGAACCATGCGCTTAGGAAGCCAAGTTCTGGATCACAGCCATCATTATGTCTATGCATTAGTCCATCCATTGGGCCATTGCGTCAAGTTGTTTTTCAACCTAGAGCAGTACCGAGGATCGCACAGATGCTAAGGTCGGAGGTGGGGCTAGAGCAGGATTGATCAGTTCTCTTATGGAATCTTAGGAGCCAACCAACCTATAGCTCGGGCTTGCTTGGTGATCACTTGTCACTTGATTATGTCACTTTGGCAGCATGGTTTAGTACTCTTAATTAGCATTCCCATAAATGACATAATCTATTGACATCGGAATCTAGCCTTTCATGTGCTAACTAAGGAAGATTGCTTAGCTCGACCGAGCAATACACATCATATTGCTAGCTCAACTTCTTGCACCTAAAGAAAAGTATTGGGGCCTCAAAGTTTTCTTTAGAAAATACTTTTCAATGCTCAAGTTAACCGAGGTGAAGAGAGCCTGAGGCAAGGGCTCTAAGCTCTAAGGAATGAAAAAAAAGAAAAAAAAAAAAAAAGGTCTTTTACTTGTGAGACATTGGGATGCTTTTATAGGCATCTGGGGGAGTAGTATTGGAGTTAGACTCTCCTTCAATTGTTCTTGATGAGCACAATAGATAAGACAAGAGAGAGAATCTTTCTCAAATTGATCGGCCAAATCTTGATTCAATTGACTAGGCACTTTAGATAAAGAATGATATTTCACAAAGGTCGATGCCTTCTTTGGAATAAGGTAGTTGACTAACCAATTAGAAAAAGCTGTTCATATCATACTTCGTTGCCATCGCATGTCGTCCTGGTAGTCTAGCTAAGCTGTCATCTTGTCTTTGTCCACGTTAACAACCCTGGTTGAATTGACCCACATCTAATTCTAATTTTACAAATACTTGCATTCGGACTATTATATTCTTCTCTTCAATAAATACAAAAAAAAAGATTTTTTCTCTAATAATAACAATTTTACAGAAAACTTCATAGCCAACATTTTATTGCAACAAGTTTATGATCTCAGGGAACATTATGCTGCCATTACCTAGTCATACAACGTCACCAACGAGACATTTTCTCATTTTAGTAGATATATTTATTATTTGATTAGCTTATTTAAACATAACTAATACATGCTACAAGGAAATATATTTTATACATTTCAAATGCAGTGCAAGACATTGTAGGCAATCCAAGGAGATCACGCATTATAAATTCAGAATCTGTGCTAAAACTTGGAAGTTTAAATTGATTACAATTTTTTTCTCAATAACATAAGCAAGGGTGTCAATCCCAAAGATAACGCAAACTCAAGACTTAGCATAGAGATCTAATGGATTTCTATAGATACCCTATCACCTTATTTGGAACGAATAAATTTCATTATTTTATAGAATTCATTAACAATTCCATGATTCGTCCTATTTGGTAGCACTATAAATCATGGATTTGAAATCTAAAGCTAAATTCATGAAATTGATCCTTTTTACTGTAAATCCTATCAATTTTGATAGAATTTACAAATGAATTCTACAAGACGTTAGGATAACTTTTTTGAGACAAAACTGCTCACCATCTAAATGAATAGTCGGCCTTTTTTTACATCGATGCATTGGTTCCTTATAACCCTAGCCGTGGCACGTTTTTTCTTTCCTCTTCTCTCTTCGTCATCATCTCCAACCATTGCTACCTCTGCATCTCTCAAACAATTCACCTATGTTTATATTAGATTTTTTTTAATTAACTATAACTCATTTTTTGTGATTCCTATCTATGAATTTTTATGATTGTTTCCATGAAAGAGTGAAATAGAAGAGGGAAAAAAATTCTACTTCAATTATATCATAACCCTTCTTATTTGCTGGTATTAGTTTGTAGTTTCTAAATAATTTGGAGCTGAAGTTGTAATGCTACCCCTTCTTATTTCTCAAATCATCCGCATAAGATTATATTAGGCCAATATAAGTTTTGAGAACTGAAAAACCGAGGTGAATGATAATCCTAATTTAGAAATTAATTACTAAGGAGAGTAGCATTTCTTCCCTTCTCTGCTAATTCATCACTGCTACTCTCCTTTGTTTATGGTTTCTGTAATAATATTGAGCTGAAGTTGTGATTCTACAAAGAATTCATCACTGGCTAATATGGAAGAACCGATTAGTCCCAAAAATCTTCAACTTAAGCTCCAGAAGAAAGGTTTGTAGCAAGCGGTTAGAAAGGGTTCATATGACATGGTCATGTTATTAAGTACCATCTATTTTCATTCTCCAATTAATTATTAGTAGGGGTAATTTAGAAAAGTAAAATATTGAATCCAATTTTCATTTGTTCCAAACATAAGAATTCATTTTAATTTCATAGTATTATGTATAGTAGGCTAAATAACAGAAATCAAGTCCACTGTAGAATTCATTTCAGTTCCAAATGAATTCCAAATTCTAGCATATGTTGAATCATCAGCAATGAACTTAATCATGCACAAATTTGAAAAAATTAGATTGACAATCATCCCTACAAATCCATCTTTTATTATCTTCAGCGCTAAATATCTTTGCAAGAAAATTGTGACAAGCGAGTAGTTCTAGTTCTTCAAAAATTTGATGCTTAAATATTTCCTCAAAAAAGAAAGCTAACGGGAAATGTTAATAACCTGATTTGTAATGAAAGAAGCATCATTAAGCTTATAGTTGAACATGCTACGGAAATTCTTCCAAATAAATCATGCAGTGCATTCTACAGTAGAGGATCTAAACATTAAAACCTATCTTTCACCTCTGAGCCAATCAAATAGATCATCCTATTCTTGGCATGTTGCAGCTGGTTTTAGATACAAGCATGAATGTGATAAATTATATCATCCAAACTACTAACATTCTAATAGCATGTGGCTTTTTGATTCTCATGCATACCTGCAGCAAGGGCACGATGCAACATAAGATATTCTTATTTGGTCTGAAAATTTCATTGCTGCCAGGCCCTCCACGTAAAGCTTTGGAGATGAGGTGTCGCTTGTACAGTTTTTTTAGCTCAAATTGGAAGACCAATCTCCGCAGCCTTCTAAACAATCTCGATTTGAATATAACATTTAAGTAGATCTGGATTCCGTGAGCCATCATTTCCATGTGTAAAGGGACAGATCTGCTTGCCAAGATGGTAATGTAGCTTAATTATAAATAATATATATTGTTCGCCATGTATCAGAAACATTTCTTCTCATTGTATCTCAATTTCCATCTACCTTAAAATGATTAGATTCAATTACTCTAATATTTGGATCTCCTTCCAAAAGTTTGAAAGCATGAATCATGAATCAAAAACATTGGTCTCAGATCCTTCCTCTCATTCAAGCCGATGCCAGTTGATGTTCTTCCTCTAATTCAAGCTGATGCCAGTTGATGTTCCTTCGCTAGATTGCTGAGGCATCCCCTGTTTGCACCCGAGAGAAAGGCTTGAGGGAATCATGATTTCTTTTCTTCGTAGCCTGCTGGCCCCTAGCCGAGGCCCGGGGTGCCCCCTCTTTGGATCATTCCGTTTTTAGGCAATTTAGCCATGCATGGGTGTTCATAATTTCATTTTCTCGTTGCAAGCCACCATTCCTTGATCTCCAGGTGGATAATGAACAAGATGACTTCTCTTCCATCACATCTGTGCAAGCCATGGAAGCCCCAGACCAACTCGAGGGGAGGAGGGCGCACGGTCTTGCGCTGTCAATCGAGTGAATGGGAAGTTTCCAGAGTAAAGTTTCAACCATGAACACCGAGGAAGCTGCCTCGATTAATCAGCTGTATCCGGCCGTAGCTCAAAGTTGTCAACAAATCATATCATAATGAACGAACATTTAACAAAATAAAAAAAAAATAACTCCTAATATCTCTTGTTATGACTTGTTGGATCATTCAAAATATGAAAAACTTTCAACTATCCTCGCATTTCATACTTTCGATCCTTCATATTGGCTATATTAAATAGAGAATACGAAGCTAACAAGTTGTTCACAAGCAGAGTTTACCCGTCAGAGAGACACCGTCGCACTCAAATCAGTAAGTTAAGATATAAGATCACTTTTTGACTAACCTCAGGTTGTGGTTGGAGTCATCTCGATGTGTAACAAAGTTGGGGGATCTCACCTTATGAATATTTCCATGCAGAAGGGCAGTTACTTGGCCAACGCAAAAATCCTCCAGAATGGTGCAGGAGTGTGGTAAAGCTTTTGTGTTAAACCGTAAATGACCGGCGCTGAGTTAATGAAATGATAGACACCACCATGACAGCATACACAGATACGACTCTGAACATCCAAAGTCAATCATGAAACAATTCCTGATTCAGTCATAAGCGTCCAGCAGCAGATGAACAGCGGAACATAGGAATTAAAGAGTTTGCTGCTATAGAAACAGCAATTGGATCCATAGTCCAGTGAACGCAAAGCTGGTTTCACCTAAGAAAATAAACATTTATTCAACATTGTGCCCCATGTACATACAGCAAATTGCTACAGAATGCATGACAAGGAGAAGGCAGCTGCATCAGCCTTTGTGCGTTTCCTCCGGTTTCTGTCAAAGTGGCAGGGGATGTCAATCAACAAATTATATCAAATGAAAATGATTAACAGAGTTATGCAAGTCAAGCAGGTAGCAAGGAAGTGGCAACTCCATTGACGAAACAAATTTATCCATTTCATGAGTACAGGAAGGAGTTTGATTCGCATCTTTTTGCCTTTTAAATAAGCATCATATTAGCCAAGAGAGGATCAAAATATTGAAAGAGTATGCTCATTGGTTGCAAGAAACTAAATACGAAAATCTTTAAGAAGTTATTTGGAGTGAACATTCTCATACAAATTTCTGAATAAATTGATTAGCATCTGAAATTCTTATGTTTGAAGTGAAACAAATTATTTTCAGAAATCTCATTTGCACTTAATTTTAAAAATAAAAGATTAATAGAAGGAGAGGTGTTAATATTTAATTCTCAGCAATAAAGAATTACTATGGCGACATGACCCCTCTCACTCCAAACAACCCTTTAAGATAGAAGTAAATGTGAAGCATTCACCACATTTTCTCCTTGAAAGACAGCACAAAATAAAAATCCACTACCACAATCAAATGTAAGCATATATTCCACATTATCTTGCAGCAGACTTTTGTTCAAACCCAATCACTAAGGCTGAAGAGCAAAGGACTAAAGCTATTTCAGCTTGGCCAAAAAAATATTACCCTTACATAATTAAACAATTCATTTTGAATGGATACTTTCCATGGACAAAAGAGCACAAAGAACCAAAACAACTTTTAGACACAAATTCAAGCAAACTAAGATTACTTTTTGGTACATAGATTGTTTAATAAATAAATTATGTAGCAATAGACTGGTTATATAAGCTGCAACTTTTTTACTTTCCACTAATAGCTCAAAATCCTATTCAAAAATCCTACTTCAGCAATGCATCACAATCATCTAGAGATGGGTAGAAGGGCCTTCTTTCTATAGACCTTTCTTGTTTTCATGGTTCAGTTATGCATACATCCAAGTAACTGATATGTAAATATATGTTTTCCTACTGTTTACCATTTTCTCTATGGTTTCCAATTTCTTTGTTTGATGAGCTCAGCAAAATTTCTCATCCAACTTGACAAAAATTCATGATTCCCTATAAATAATTATGATTCTTCATTACTGAAGGGTGTACAATCTTCTTTTTTTTTTTTCTTTTTTTGGTTCTGGAATAACATAAAGCTCAAAACCATCTTATTAGGGAAAAAAAAATTCCAAAACTCAATCTACTGAAGATCAGACAGCTGATAGAAATGTAAATTACAATAACCTAGTCAATATTCATCGACATATTCTGGGTCCCTCAAGCTCCAGTCAATGCATAGCAGAAAGAACGCCTTTTGCTTGCTACTTTTGTATGTTAATATTTAAATATAAGATCATTATTTCTAAAGGATAGACTACCTGAAACACATAGACATATAATATTATTTCTGGATGATTTAATTCTTTAACAAACTTTAAACATCATTCAAATGAAAAGATACATCAGATCATACCTATAATCTTATTAGCTGGATGGTAAAAACATGAATATGGAGAAGATGGTTGCAATATAAATTAATTGTGTTCACAACATACAAATCATACATAATATGCCAGTCTGGGATACATGGGACTGAATTGCTATGCATATCCTACCACATTCTAGCCATTGATTACATATTCAATGAGCAAAGTCTTAAAAAGTCAAGCATAAAGGACTTAGCTTCCATTCCTTCCTCCCCTTATAGATAAATATATTATTCTGAATGCACGTTTTTGCACATTTTCTTCTGTGACACATTAGAGTACTATTACCCATGTCTCTCTAAGCTAGGGCTGCAACTTAGGTTGGGCTCAACCCAAACTCACCTGCCCCACCCCCTCATTATGTAGGGTTGGATTGAGATTTTATAAATCTGAATGGGAATTGGGATTGAAAGTCACAACCCAATCACAAGTAGGGTCAGGTTAGAGTTGACCTTTAAGCTAACCCAGCCCAAACATAATCCTAACACAAACCTGGCCCATCCCAACCCGACTTAACTTGACCATACCTGGCATAAAGTAAATAAATATTGCATACTAGTATTTCATATAGATTATTTATTTGTTTATATAATTACATTTTTAATCTCATTAAATTATGTAATTGTACCATTGAAATATAAAAATAAGTGAGGCCTCTATTCAACTAGTGCTAATCCAACAAAAATGTTCCAAATCTTTCTCTTATCTTAAATTTCTTGTTTAAAATAATTTAATCCAATTACCATGGCACAACCCAACTCAACCTCATACCTCACTTGGCTAACCCAACATAGCCTAGATTAAGCTTAAAATGTTGTGGGGTTGGGTTGGTTTGGGCTTTGGATTTAAGAAATCCCAATCCAAGACCAGGTTGGGTTAGGTTAGGGTTGAGGGATTTAAAGGTTGGGTTGGGAAAGGGCACGCCCTCAACCTAACCTGACCTGACTCGCTCGAGTTGCAGCCCTACTCTAAGAGTCTTATATATGGATAATCGCATGTTTATTATTTAGTATATGTCAAGGATGCACATAAATATAGAGAAAGTTTGACTTCTCACTTTAACTTCTTGAGGAATACATTAACTAAAATCAATGATGAACCATCCAAATTCAAAATCCAAGGCATTGAATATGATCTATTTCATCATGTCTTTGTGGTGGCCTCTAACCTGATCATCAAGTAGGTGTCAAAAATGAACCATCTTAATAGCATGATACCATATGTTATTATGATCTAAAATCAAAACCTAATGAATTTGAATCTACCCATGTTTTAACATGCGTAAATCATGATTGATAAAGTAATTTTTCAATTTATTTATCCTATATCATGTATTTTTTCGCACTAGTGTAATACATACCTTTTATGTTTGCATTGACTTAATACATTAGTTAAAGACCACCAAAATACATGAATTTTAGTTTCTAGGCATGTTGTAGCATAGATCACATTCCAACTATTTAGTTTATAAGGGATTAAATCAATAACTTTAGTAGGATCTATTTAAAATGTGCATTGTTGTACTCTAATGCTTCCCACAAAGAATTTTAGCAAGGATGTATAAATTAACATAGACCATCATATGCCTTTTGGTCAAACCATTTTGTTATACTGAATAGGGCATAGTTTGCTCAAATCATTATCTTAGCAAAATTGATCAAACTCATGGAATGATGGCAAGATATGTAGAGTGAATAAAATGGTAGAGACAACACAATCCGTCATAAAATTTGCATATAACTAAACTTGGACTCTGTCATTAATGAGGAAGCACAAGGGGTGAGATACCGAGGCTAACAGCCATCTGATTTGGCACAAATTATGTTATACTTGAAAGCCTTATAAAAAAGAAAGCTAACCCACATCAAATATTTGTGAGTGCTGAGAAGCCAGAGAGTCCGTAATGACATAGAAGATAGCTATACAGAGGGCTTAGTGAATGGCTAGCAATTTTAGAAGCAGACTGATTTGATTGTGAAGGCAACTATACTACTATATTAAGTGATTAGGGCAATCGATAATGAGAGGTACCTACAAATGGTCTTTCTTCGCCATAAGATAATGGTAGCTAAAATCGAGGTCAAATAGGCAGATCCAAAACATGCCAATGAGTACATCGACATCATCAAGCAAAGGTAGGACTACTAGATGGGTAAATATTTGCATCTAGTTCGTAATTTTAATATAATTTGCAATGTTTATTTATTTTTAAAATTAAAATCCAAGTTTATTTGCTAAAGCATTTACCACATGTATCGGCAACTTACTACCCCCAACATAATGTCCCAGGAATGGAAATGGATGAGGAGCTTTTAACCACCCTACACAATGTTATACATAAGAAGGAGCCTAATCCGATCATTACTAGCCAATGTTTAGGGAATGTGAGTTGCATATTCAGTATGCCCTAATATATCCATTCAAGCAGATCATTAATCAATATATCATGTATTTCATAAACTCAAGCTTTTAAGGAGGGCATCCGTAGCTTTGATAAGAGGGCAGTTGTAGACAGCATGAATCCAAGTATTTGTTGGATACTAACTACAAATGATCTAGTATTTTATGATAAATAGTCTATAATCTACAACTTGCTTTATTGTATTTGCAGTTGAGTAGTGGTTCCACTTTGGCCTCTCTTCAGAACATCTCAAATGGATAGCCTCTCAAATCCTCTTACGAATGATCTTCTCTATTAGTTGTGAGCATAATTAGTAGTCTTTACCTTAATCCATAACAAATAGAAGAACTGTCTGACTCAGAAGTAGCTTAATAACCTCATATACGTACACTATAATTTGAGGAATAAATTGAAGTACATACAAAAGGAGATGGAGCTGAAATATAATGATCTGCTTTATAATGATTTTATACATGATGAGGGTGATTTGTCGATTAAATGGCTTGAGGGCCAGCAATAGCAGCCAGAGCTTGATGAGTTAAGATTGCCTAAGATGGTATCTAAACAATAGGCAAAACAGCACCTGCCATGCTCATAGACATCAGCGCAAGCATAGAAGTCAGAGGGAGCCGATCATCGTTACAAGGCTTTATGTCCAAAATATTCTTCCAGAGATCTGACAAAGAGTCGCTAATAAGAGGTCACCATCGAACCCAATCTAGTTAGAGGGATTGGACCAGTTAGGATAGTGGGCCCAATTAAGCCACTCAACAAAGCTAAGCGGGCAGGGGCACACTAAAGGAAAAGAAAAGAAAACCATTTCTCCATTAGAGAGAGTAGAAAATGAGCTTATTTACTGATTATCAGATGAGCAAATACTCCATTGATCAGTTACTGAGATCATCTTATAATTCGAATGATGATGATCATGATAGTTCAAGCAATGATAGATCTGGTGGTTAGGAAGGCAGCAATGGACATGGCATGATTTGTAAGTTACAATTTCCTCATGCAATGCAAGATACAGGATATGAGCTATGGCGCGTGACATAGAGTCCATAAGGACGTGGTTACATATCAGAGACAAGCAACTCGTGGTGGTTTATGATACTATTGTGCTGTTGCAGATGATATAGTATGAGAAATAGGATCCTTGGTTATATTTGGATCCAAATTATACACTGACGTGGTTACATATCAGAGACAAGCAACTCATGGTGGTTTATGATACTATTGTGCTGTTGCAGATGATATAGTATGAGAAATAGGATCCTTGGTTATATTTGGATCCAAATTATACACTGGATCTTATTCCGCATGGTTAGGTATGACCCATATTATCATCTTTCATTTAAGGCATCATATTTGAGTAGCTACTATTCTCCACCACCTCAACTAAATTAAGGATCAGATTTCGCTACCTCAATCTTCCCTCAGATTAGATAGTTACTCTTAGAACAAGTGTCACAACGGTATCAGGGTGGCTATCAAGGAGGAGCCAATTATCAGATATAGGGATGGAGGTATATCTAGCTTGGAGTCAGATCACAAGTCTGGACTATGATTAGGATGATTAGGATCCTAATGTCCACAAGTGACACAGAAATCCCATGAGGAACTATATGTTGTTATGTAATCTCTACTTGATCAATGCATTTTCAATTATATGTATTTTATACGTCCTGTATTACATTAATGTGGATCTGCATTCTCTATTGCATTGATTAATTGATTATAAAGTAATATTCTCTTAAAAGAAATCAAAATAGTATGAGAATGTAAATTTTAACAACAAAAATTATTAAAATGTTTACTCCAAACCTTAAATACTAAGAAAACAAAAAAATGAAAAAACAAAAAAAAAATGTTTTTAGGTGCACTACTGACTAGTTGCCGCCCGATACGGGTCTTGGTATCGGTTCAGTGGGACCTTGAATATAAGCAAAAAAAAAGGTGCACTGTTGCTGTCACTAATTACATCAAGCCTAGAGGTTGTGACCACCAATAATTTTACTCCAAGCTTGAATATAAATATTCTTTCTCATGAGTTCCCAAATCCAAATATTTGAAAAGGTGCTATCTCCCATGCAAACCTTCTTCTTACCTACTGTGAATTCCTCAAAATTTTCAAAGAGGTCTCTAAAGCAAGTAATGTGGTGATTTGCCCATTAATTGTCCAACCAGCCTTTTATGTCCTGGTCAACAAAAAGGCACTCGAACATGACACAAACAAGTTTTTTCTACCACTTGTTTTATTTCTTTCTTGTCCGTTCCCATTTTGATTCTATGAGTAATTTGCTTCAAATGGTCTGCACTTCCACCAACAAAGAAGCATTTCTTTGATTGATCCAGTAGAAGTTTTTTGCAAAATGTCTTCTCACCCTTATTTAAAATGCCTCTAAATTTTTATTGAGTCTTGTCTTAACTTTTATTGTTATTCAATTTCTTATTATAATTTTTTAGTTTTGTTGGACAACCATCAATTCATTTTTCTTGTCTTTGTTCATATGTTCCTGCTGATGTTCTAATTGAACATGTAGGTCCATTAAATCTAAAGATATTTTCTGTTCAACCTTACAGCTGCGGTGACCATTTTCCAAGATGGGCAGTAATTATTTAAGATGATTGAGATTTGCATTTTCTTATAATTTCATTTCCAACTACTGTCAGATCTTTGGCCGTAACAAGCATCTTACTTACATGTTCCACAACATCACCCCCTTATTTTATTTTATCAATTATACTTGCTGATAAGTTGAACATGTATATAAGAATAGGTATAATATTTTATAGCTTCTGCTTCCATCACTGATTTAGTTGTTTCATACTCTTCAAAAACTTTTATTAAATCATCATGCATGAAGACTAATAAAGCTGAAATGGCAATTAAGTCATCCTATTCAAATGTTTTTAATGCTTTTTTTCATCTTCAATTGGTTTGTCATTTAACTTTGCTTTCACAGTTTTTAGAACATACAGGAGTTTATATTGAACAAACATGTGTTCCAACTTACATTTCCATGTGCCAAAATTAGAACCATTTAACTTTTCAATTTTTGACAATCTATTCATGACTATTCCATTAGACAATTTCAAAAAGAAAAGGAATAAGCACATATTAAGAAAACTTACTGGATCGGTGCTATAAAAATAACCAACGAGCAGAACTCAAAAGCCCCAATATGTTCTTGTCTCTGAATTCTCCCCATTTTCCAGAGTGCATAAGCACATACACATTGTTAATCAGAGTTGCAGTTGTGAAAATATTGCCGTTTGAAGCCAGTACTGTGCACAAGATTTCTACTGGACCAATATTAGGTGGAAGGTACAACAGCTTTGTGTTTGTGCTGTGGGCTATGATAGAAGACATAGTTGTGCCAACCTTGAAGCTCTGCTGGAGCTAGATAGCCTGAAGCTATTTTTTGAGACAATAGAAGAGATCTACAACTTTCCCAAACCAGTTGAGACAGTGGAATGAACAAAAGGCCTAGATCAAAACAAAAAGATGAAGATGAAGGCATGAATCAAGGCCTTTTTTCTCTGTCAATGACCACTTCAGCAGGGCAACCATGGACTGCTTACTTTCAAAAAATTCTTGGCGATGTGAGGAAAGAGATAAGGCTTCGCTCTTGAATAAAATAGGACTTGAAACTCATTCAACAACATAGAACACAGGATGCAAACCTTCTTCTCCAGTGGAAAAAAAATAGATCGGATTGAGTTGTCACCGAATTGGTCATGAAAGTAGGAATCATGCAGGCTTGTTGTCTCTAGAACGTGGATATGGGTGGGTTTAGGTGGTTCTGTCCATATCAACAAACAGTTTGTTGATATGCAAACTAATAAATTCTCCCAACAAACAGTTCGTTGATATGGATGAATTTGTAAGTTTGTACAAACTTATACGTTCTCCCAACTTTCGGGTTGGGAGGACATTGTGCAACACATTCTTAATGGTTGAATCTGTTCGGAGTTTGGTTAAGTTGGTACAACAGTGAGATGGATTGGATTCTGTTTGTTTAGGGTTTATGGCCACAACGGTCAAATATAAAATGGTAGTTGATAGATAAATAAGAACTCTGAGAAGGATATTAATGGTTAGATCTTTACTTTGGATCCGACTCCAGAAGCCAAAACAGTTCCTTACGTTTCAGATGTGCAAATGGTCCTTATCATCTACCGACCCACTGTTACTGCTAATTATTTTCTTTTGTTTGGGGTTAATTATTTCCTTTCAACAACTTTTTTTTTTTTAAGCACGAAATTAAGCTTAACAGTCAATGAAAGTTCTCAAGCACAATAATCGACCGAAATCGGAATCAAAAGCGAACGGATCAATAAACCCTAGAAGAAGAATGAAAACGAAACCTTCTCGCTCTTCTCCTTCTCCACCTCCGCCTTCTCTTTCTCCGCCTTGTGCTTCAACTTCTCCATTTTTTCTCTCTCCATTTTCTACTCCAAACGAACAAAGAAAAGAAACCGTGAGAGATAGAGATCGACCAATCGAGAACGAGCGATGAAGAGAAGAGATGGTTTCAAGATCGGAAGGGAGAGGGAGGGAGATTGAACCTGGATGTAGACGTTCTCTTTGGCTCTCTCCTCCTCGCTGAGAACCTTACCCTTCCCCTCGCTGAAGGGGCGACCGCTCCTCCGAGCGGATCCTCCGGCGATCGCCGCCGATTGGGACAGGCGAGGAATTCCCCCGAGTGCCGATCTCATCGCCATTTCTGATTCGCTTTGCTTGGCGATGGGGTCGGGAACTCGCCGGTTTAAATAACGAGCGTGGAGGAGATCCGGTTTAGGGGGGGAATAAAGAAAAAGACCGGGTTCTGTGGTGGTCGGCGGTGTTTTACTCTTATCGAAAACCGCTTCGGTGGGAATTCCGAAGGTCTGACAGTGAGGCAGGAATCGATTCCTGGGTTGCTTGCAGGGGCTGCCTTGCGATTGGGCACCATCGCAGAGAATTGATTTGTCTGGATGCATTCGCGCTCATGTTTGCAAAGCAGAATATTTTTGGCAACCCGTCCTGTGGATTTATGGTGGCAAAAGTTGTCTTGACTCAAGAACTCTAACTTGGTCCACTCCAATTTTTTTTTTTTAATAATTCAACCCCCACCCTACTCGCATCATGTGGGTATAGGTCAAGAGAAATTGGACATCAAATTCATGATAACCAACACTAGCACACAAAATCAAAGTCATTCAAACTCAAAACTATTAAAAATCTCATATAGGATAAGAATGGTTGATTTATAATTCCATAAAATCAGGAATCATATGAAATTAGGTCTCATGCTATTATTAGCATGAATCTTTCAAATACAAAAGTATTTTGGATGCAATAGGATAAGAATGCCCTGACTTATATGCCCATGAAATCAGGATTCCCATGAGATTAGGTCTTACATTATATGTGGCACCGTATGCTGTAATTGTAATATATAAGTGGTTAACCTAATAGAATGATTAAGGAATGATCATTTATTTAAGACATCTCTTTCTTCTTTAATATTAATATTATATCAGTAAGCATTACTGCAACTTTTTTTTCTTGAGGCTAGCAACTCATGGCTTCTCCATTTACCTTTACCAGCTCCTATCCATCTCTAACCTTTATAATCTGCAACATATCTAGCCTTATCTCCATAGAACTAGATGCCAATTCTATGTTGGTATGACTATTGATGGCTCCACTATGCCTCTTCAATCTAATGATCATATATTTCTTAGTATAGAAAGGCCCAAATGTTATCGGCATAGATTAACGTAATATTATTACCTTTTACTCTTTCATATACTATAGGCATCAAATCTACCCCATGTCACGGCACTTCAAAATCAACTTCATTGGTTTTGCAAACAA
Source organism: Metroxylon sagu (assembly GCA_017589505.3). Classification (NCBI taxonomy): domain Eukaryota; kingdom Viridiplantae; phylum Streptophyta; class Magnoliopsida; order Arecales; family Arecaceae; genus Metroxylon; species Metroxylon sagu. The sequence goes on from JACVBY030000560.1 coordinate 579,339, forward strand.
TCTCTCACCATGCAAGGCTATCTACAACAATTCAAGATGATTATGGATCAACTTGCAACTATGATAATCGTGCCAACGATATTACTTTAATTATATTCATATTTTAGATGGTCTCCCTCCACAAAACCACCCACTTGCATCCACCATTCATGTGCAAGAATGCATAACATCTATCGCTATAAAAGAATTGCATAATTTATTGGTTTGTGAGGAAGCACGTACAAGTAAGTATACAACGCTACACCTGCAAGGCTTGCTTCACCTATCCAAAATAACGACAACAATCAACAATAGCATCATGAGACCCAATAAGCTTCACGTCCGAATTAGAGCCAATGCAATTTAGGTGCTACACTAAATAATACTTCTACAAGTTTACAAATTTATCTAACCAACCATACATCCTTTAAACAGCACAAATGACTAGATTTTCATCATGGCCCACATGTCAAATCTATAACAAATAGGGACACATTGCACCATACTATTTTCAACGCCTCAACCTTGGATATCTGGATCACCAACCAACTGAAAAGTTGACTTGTGCCTGCCTCTGCATCAAACATTTTGGATGACAACACTTGGTACATCAACATGGGAGCCACTTATCATGTGACAACTGAACTGGGTAATCTCTCCCTTGCTTCCCAATGCCATGGATTAAACAATGTCCAATGTTCTGGTTACATCTCACATTGGTTCATCCACTTTGTCCTCCATGCATCTACCTTTCTGTTCAAAATTTTTCGAAGACAATCAAAATGATGCTTTGTTGTTGATGAGATTAGTTTTTTTGGTGAGAGAAACTTAAAAGGAATGGTGCTCTACCAATGGACAATTGAAAATAGCTTCTATCCATTCAAATTCTCTTTCAATGATAAAGCTCAATCTCTTATTAGTCATTGTAGTACTTTTAAACTTTGCAATCATCGCTTAGGTCATCCTTCTAAAGAAATTCAAGCAATTATATGGTCCTCGATTTCTATTTTAAATAAAAATATGTTAGAAGTTTGTTCATCATGTGAACTTAGTAGAGGGTGATTGGTTTGGGATTGTTACAATTTTTTCAACCTCAATTAGGGTCTGATCGATCGCACATACCTGATTTTGAATTTTAAATTAATTTCACATTAATTACGATTCAAAACCTAATCTAAACCATTTTTATGATTATTGATCCTTGTGCACTTAATGTCCTATCCAGTTTTACATATAGTCCCTAGGAAAGATAAAATTAACGGATAACCTTCATTCCTTCGAACCTCGATACATCAAATGAATCTTCAAATTTTCTCTCTTTCTTTCTTTTTTTTAAATTAAGCCAAGTTGGTCAAGTGAATTGGGTTTGGTTTAAATCTTAGGTTTGGTTCAGCTGGATGGGCTAGGTTTTGGTTCAAGGAAAAAAAACAGGGTATTACATGCATTATAGCTTTGATTGGATATCAAGTTCTATTTTAAATTCGAAGCTCCAATTGCTCATCAATTCAATGCTCCAAACAATTGGTATTTATAGTTTAACTTGTTTGCTTGGGTATACTCCCCCACTTTATTGAAAAGAAAAATCAATTTTCATGCAAAAATAATGATTTTCATTCGTTATAGGGGGTGCAATAATTAACTCATTTAACTCGATTCAATTTATTTTAGGTTAAGTTAGATTACTTGTTTAATAAAAAGGTCTAAGTTCTAATATGAATTTTTGATCCAAGCAATATCCAACCCAACTCATATTTGGTCTCACCCGACCCAATTGCCATCCATGTTCATTCAATGATTAAAAAGTAATTTTTGATGTGACCAATGATAATCTAGGAAAATAATAATATAATATTTTTATTATCAATCATTATTCTCCCTAGCATTGAAAAATAGTAGCCACTATAATTATGATTATACAATCAAAATACTATGATAGATGAACATTAGAAAGACTTGCATGATGTAGTATGCCATACAATTTTGAGTTCTTCAATGTTTAAAGTGTTTATACTTGATCAAGTGCTTCTTTTCCTAACCATGCATGCTTACTTAGAACATCATACAAGATGAACACTTATCAGTATCTTTTACTATTAATTGAATATAATGCAGCTAATCAAAATAAGTGAATTATGTGCACAAAATTTCAACCAAATCATTGACCTCAGTTTTTTTTGGACTCTAGCATGTGCTAAATTACAAGGTTATAAAATTCTTTGAACCATGTAATTACACGTGGTTGCAATATTTTATTTTTTCTCTTTAACCATTTACTTATCCATGCTCAACTCATATGTATCCATTTCACATATATAACAACAACAATAATAAAGAAGCTTTAATTCTAAATTAAGGTCGGCTACATCAATTTCATATGTGTTAATAAGAAATAAATTTATTTTCATTATTTAGAACCTATTTAGCATTGCTTTTGTTTTTTATTTTTTATTTTAAAAAATAAATTTTTAAAACCACCATTTGATACTTTAATTTTTTTTAATATATTTTATTATTTTTAAATTTAAAAAAAATTCTTTTAATACTATAAAAACTAATAAATTCATGCTTTTATTACCGTAATCACCAATATCATTTTTATTGCCACCATCAATCTCTATAGCTATAGCAATCATCTCTTTTGTGACTATCACCATGTTCACCACTATTGTTGCCTTCAATGTACCATGGTTGTCCTATTTATATTTTAAAAATAATTAATTATATAAATATATTTATATTTTAAAATATTAAAGAGATAAATAGATTTATTTATTTATTTAAAAGAAAGTGATGCTAAATGAGCCCTTGGCGTAAACCAGTCCGCCTTCTAGGTGAGCGGATCAAAGCCGGGTTGGTTTTAACCCGTAACCGGGGAGACCCCAACCCTTCTATTTCTGTCTCCTGCTGGATGCGAAACCCAAAAGCCTTTTTCTATCCATCCGAAGGGTCGAAGGGTCGGGGGAGCGGGACAGACGAAGAAAGAGCGAAGCGGGAGCGACGCAAAGGGAGGAAGAGAGGGAGAGATGTATCATCCTACGAGAGGCGGCGTTCGAGGCGGTCGAGATCGTAAGCTGTCCTCCCCTCTCCTGTCCATCTAAGAATTTTCCTTTTCCAATGTTCTCTAGGGTTTCTGTTCCACGGTATATCATTTATAATCTCTCACTTTTCGTCTATTATCCCACAAATTATTGCTCGAATCGGTTCTTTTTGCCATCATTTGGTATAAATTCTGCCTGCAAAGTGGGAATGGTATGATACCAACAGGGGTTTTTCTGTCTCTTTAACATATTCTAGCAGATCGCCTAAAATTATATCTAGTGCAGTGAAATAAAGATGTATACATCTCTTCGCCCCCCTTGCAGTCGAATAGGCTAGAATAGAACTGAAAATTTTGGTTCAAGTTGGAGCTGTAAACAATTAATTTGGATATTAGTTAAATTATACTGGTTATTGTTAAAGAAGGAGTCTCTTTGGATAGTCAATTTGTTTCTCAGATAGAATTTGTGTGTAATGATATTGTTGTTTATGATATGAACATCTTCTTCAGTTAATTATAGACATAAAAGGTTCTACATCTGCCTGGCTATGATATCGAATTATCCATGAATCATATGCAACGTACATAGGTGTTCCCCAGTGAAAGGAATCGAATGAGTGAATCAGGGAGGCCATAGATCTTGCAATTTCTAAATTTTTGGAGTAACACAATCCATATTACATGTTTGTTTTTTCCCCCTCAATTCTGTGCTTTCTTCAGTTTCCATGATCTGTTCCCAGCAATCCACCCTTTCTCCTCAGTCCCACCCATAAACCTTACCCGTTGAGTGCTCTCTTACTTCCATTTTGCTCCGCTTCCTTTGCTAACAGTCAGTCCCCCTCCACTTCCTAAGCACAATCTTCCTTTTGCTCTATCTTTACAAACAATCCTGCTATCCTTCCCCTTTGTTCTCTCCCTTTTCTCTTCATGAGATTGTAGCAGTGTATCATTCTCTCCTTCCATCTCAAACCAGATATCCTGAGTATATCACACCGTAGTAATCTTGCCCTTCCCCAAGTGCTAGTTTCACTTACATGTGGCATTGGCCCTCTTAACTTTTCCTGCTCAAGCTGTTCTTGTGATCCTACTTTTCCACTGCAACTGATCCCTATTGCAAGGAAATCCTTCGGTCCTCATGCTCCATTGGTGGGAATGGATGTATAATGAGAAACCAATATTCCCTCCCTCAACCTGCTGTGTCATGTCAAAGCTGGATGTTTTCAATCATTTTGGGGTTAATTAAGAGGCAAAACAAAAAAATGATTGGTTTTGGGCTAACTAGATGGTTTGGTTCAATTTTGAAAAAATTGCTTGTAAAGGAAAGTGAAAGTTTGACAAGTCCCTTATACTTTCCTTTAATCTTTTATTGAGTTTTGTTGCCTTCCTACAAAGGTTAGTTGCAAGTGGCTGGGGTAGAGAGAATAAAAGTTGACAGTAGGTTTCTACACTGGTATTTTTTTCAATAAATATCAGATTCTGAACATTTGTATCACTTGAAATTTCAAACATATTGATCTTTTAGACTACATGTTGGCCAATATAAAGTTGCTTCTGTAAAGTAATTATATGTTTTATGGATCAGAGAAAGACAAATTCGATGCATGAAAACCATTCAGTGAAAAAATTGTGTAAAGGGTATCTTATAACGACAATACTAGATCAGAGGTAAAAATAATTTTTCTAGTATTTTATTACTTTAAAACCAATGTAACAAAATAATATGTGAAGTCAGCTGTCAGCTAGGAGGCTGTCCATCTTATGTTCTAGGCAGGTGCCCTGAGGTCACGGTGATTGTAGAGGTAACAGGAGTTTCCCATTTCATCAGAACCATTACTAATTAGTGCTTTCTGTAACAATAAAGCAGCCATCACCAACAGCGAAGCAACCATTACCAACTGTGGAGTGGGCAACTTTATGTATTGCCATGGTGATGCTGATCACAGTCACTGCAACGGCTGGCAACAACAACATACAAATGATTAAAAGGGAGAAAGATTAGATGGATTGAAGGAAAAATAATAACTATATTGCTACAAGAGGATTAGAAAGGGGGAAAAGGGAACCCCTACAATACATTTGTTCTCTGCTGATGCCCACCATTTCATTGAATCTCCTTGTTTCCCTGCCATTGGTCTCCCCTGGGTCTTCTTGTGCCCGAACCTGTTATTTTCTCCCTTCTTTCTCATCGCTAGAGCATAATTTATCTGTGGTGGGAAGCCAGAGAGAGGCCTATCCAGATTACTGATCTCTGAGTTACAAGTTATTGGATGCCTGACCTACATAGCCTTCTTAGATGTCCAATCTCATGAACAGCACAACATGCCTAGATGCTTGCCCAAGATTCAGGCCACCTAGACATACCACAAGTCTGTAGGTGAGGTTAGTGGGCTTTCCCACCCGTAATTGATGCATAGAGGGCTGCTTAGTTTTTTTTTTTTTTTTTATTGCTTAAAACTTGATATAGTATGCCACCAGAAAAGAAAAAAGGGAGTATGATAAAATCTGTTTTAAGACTTATGTAACTTTTCTACCCTAGAAATTGTTTTTCTATTTGAATTACTTGCCCTTGTTATCTGGATTCTGTTGATCAAATTGATAAATGCAATTCCTATAAACCTTTCCATATCTTCATCTATACTCCTTTTAAGTTAAAGGGAATCTAAGAGGGTGATTCCTTGATTCTATGAGCTTTACTTTGTTTCCTATGGGGCAATTTTTTCTACTTTCCGACTAGCCTTCTGAGGTTCAAATGCTACTCGATATTTTAAAGCAAATGCATTAGGTTGCAACTGATTGAGACTTCTATTAGTTTTATCTCTTGTCCACTAATGGCTGTCCAACAGCTAATTGTGTTAGCAACTTTTCAACCTAATTGCTTCCTTTTCAGAGGGATAGAAACCTTCTAACATAGACTTCGTCAGGCTACCATGTTTCTCTTGGATAGTGATGGTGACATAATTTTTTTTAAACTCAATTTGCACCTTTCTATATGTACTATGGCTGTCATTTAGGCGTGGAATGATTATCCACTTAATGGTAAATTTTCCTCTTATTTGCTCGCCTACTACCAGAATATTAACAATCAAACTCATGACTTTCTACCTTTCAGACTCTTTAGCAATCGAACTCTGAACTTCTACTCTTAAGATTCTTTGGAGTGCATTTCTCTATCACCCTGGCTGCACATTCTTTATGCATTCCATCTCCAGTTTTGCATGGTGTTTCCACACTAATTACATGGATGAATTGCACATTGAATTTGGTGGGAATCAAATACTCAGGCCTTTTTCCATGCATGGATTTAAAAAGACATTTAACTGCAACTTTAATTGTTGCATCATTTCAGTAGCCATTCTCTGGTTTTTTGATTAAGCAAAAGATTACCTGATTATTATTTTCTGTAGACAGGGAATATATCTTGTGAATTGTTCAGAATCTTTTTCATCCAGTTTTATGTTTTGCTGCATGATAGGAATTACTTTACTTTATGCCTTTGCTTTTCAACAATATGCATCATTCAATACTTTTAGGTTCAAGTTATTTTAGTCTAGGGATTGTACTGTCTTTTACATGATAGTAGTAGATGGTTATGTAACTGTAGGTGGGATCCTTTGATTGATCTTCTGAACTTTGTATATATTCTTTTTGTGTACAAAAGAGGGTCCTATGCCCAACATGGAAACTAAGGAAGAACTGTTACTTATAGGTCTTCAATTGGCTTGCATCTACATCAGAAAGCAGTATTTACTTGCTCATGTTGACTATCCATGTTGCCTATCCCTTATATTTCCTTTTGTATTATTCTACTAAGTGGCTCTTGAATTGGACTGAGTGACTTGACTGTGTTTATTTGTTTAATCTGACAGAATTCAAATGGGATGATGTAAAAGTTGATAAGCACCGAGAGAACTATCTTGGTCACAGTATCAAGGCCCCTGTTGGAAGATGGCAGAAAGGTATTGTTTCTATAAGTCTGTCTCCCGTGGGGCTTTTAGTTATTATTTTACATTATTGTGGTGTTTATTTTTGCATGGAAAATTTTAATTTCATTTTACCCATCAATTTATCATTTCATGCTTTTGTAACTCATTTGGCACTTGGTATGGTTATAGTAGTTTGCAGGAAATGGTCAAGTTGTACAATATTGAGAATGCCAGGTTGTCATTTTTTATGAACTTCCACAATTTATCTAGGGTCCTTTATGCTGTTCTTCATAAAAGGCTTTTTCATTTTTATGGATTTAACAGAATGCATGATTAGGATGTTGGAGGCAACAAACTTTTAAGACAACTGACTGTTATTTTCTCAAATAATGAAGAGATGTGAAGAGATTTTTTTTGGGGATATTTCTGTCTTACCAAAAAAAAAGCGATGTTTTTTTTTCATTCTGTGGATGGGGCATTTAGGAATTTTTTGTCCATACGTGCAAGATATGCTTAAGTTTAAGATGAATCAGTTGCATCATTGAAAGTAACAAACATATAATTCGCTTGCTTTTATGTCAACAAATTTTCAGTGTTTTATAAATTTATGGCCATTTCTTTAAATAGAAGGATTGGAGCATGACACATGCATGCTGGTAATGCAGTGGCATGGTATGCATTGTTCCTTGCCGATCGGCACTTAAATCTATGTTTTGTTATTGAACTCCAAATTCTTGCAATATTATCCAGTTTCGTTACCCTTTGGCAATTACATCCCCTTTTGTGTGCTGAGGGAGCAACTTTTTTTTGGAGAAAAATGATGATTTAACATGATTACTTCTTATAATGGTATTCTGTTAAGCTAAAGCTAATCCTCATGCGACAGAGAATGTTAATACCATGCCTATCTTTAGCTTCTGAAAATCTGCCCTGCTCATGAGGATCTGCAAAAATCCTTTTGCAAAATTATAGTCAAAAGGCATTAAACTTCTTCTAGCATACCCTTGACCTGCCATAATGGACAAGAAGAAACCCTTTCTTGCTTACTGTTCTTCTATCCCTCAAAAATTCACCATGTTCTCTATATTGAATTAACACAGCATTATAACCTAGAATTATTAAACAAATTACATGAAAATTAGAAAACTATACTGAATCTTTGTGTGAAGGGGTATTCTTTCACTACAAACCTGGCACCATTCTTTATTCCACCACCCATATTATTATGGCCTAAGCCCAACACCCCAAGCTGAGACATAGCAGGTAGCTGCATATCCAGTAGGGTTGAACCTACAGAATATGCTAGGCCTACCAGAATTCTCAAAGATCACGTGTGCAAGCCATCCAAAGCATATATCAAGTAGTGGCGAATTAACGTAACTAATAAAAGTTCAGTTAATAATAATAATAATAATAATAATAATAATAATAATAATAATATCACCAAACTACTAGGTCATTGTCTTTAAAATAATAAATCAAATGTAACATAATAGTATTGTCAACTACTAATCTAAACTAGAGAGATAATGAAGTAGTCAATATTCCTAACTTTTCAGCACACATCCTAGGCCCTGATCGCAGTATTCTTAGACATTTGAAAAAGTGTAAGAAAGAATATTGAGCTAGCAGCTCAGTAAGTAATCTCTACATCTAGTTGGATCAAGCATATCAAGTAATAGTCTTCCTAGCATAGAATTTCATGAATATGTGAATTTATATGTAATTTATTAGTTGAGGAAAAGAGTAATTTACCAATTCCAAGATAGAATTTCATGAATAACATTCTTCCTAGGATATAACATCAATTATGAAAATAACTAATGCATCGATTCAGAAAAAAAACTCTTTTTTTTTTTTTTTTTAACTCTGGCCCTTTGTAGTTGCTGCAAGTGTGACTAAGATCAACATGACAAGGCTGATAAAGAGTGGTTCTTGAATACAAAATATACTGACAACAATCATGTGCTAGTGATCTCTCCACTAGTGAGCTCTGAAAAAGAAAACTAGCTTTGACCCACGCATAAAACATGCCGACTAGTAGCATGTATCAGTGATTGCCCTGTTAGCTAGATGCAAAAGGAAACTTATACCTTCACACGTGAGAAAACATAATGGTATACACAACATGTGCCAATGATTACCCTACTAGCTAAGTCTGAAAGGAAACATGTTCTTGAACAAGTGTGAAAATATACGAGTGTACATGCATATGCCAATGACTATTGTTCTAGTGAGGCTTGAAATAAACTTGTTCTTAAACATGAGACCAACCTCGACAGTTGAGTCTGAATCATAGTTAAATTGGAGAGAGTAAACACAACATTAGTATCAAATCATTATCTTAGTCATACAATAATTTAAAAAATCCATGAACTTTGGCATATAAAGGTATTCGAATGTAACCAAGCATGGATTCAGTCACCTCCCCCACTCTTAGATCCACACACTTCGTAAATTTTAAAGATGAAAAAAGTGAAAAAGGTTGAATGGCTTCGAGATTCCTGTGGATCCAAGGGTGGGAAAGATGATTGGATTTTAAACTTAATTATATATATATATATAAAGAGAGAGATTTGGCTTCATTTGAATGTAGCGAAGCGAAGCCTAGATTCAGTCACTTCCCCACACTTGGATCCTCACAGTTCACAAATCCCAAAGATGGGATCAGTGAAAAAGGTGGTGGCTTCGGAATCCATGTGGATTCAAGGATGCAGAAGGTGATAGGATCCTAAACTTAACTATATTTGAATGTAGCTAAGTCTACTTATACACACATATAATTTTTTTTTAATGCATCATAATTTAGTACCAAATCTAACTAATCCATAAATTTTAAAATAATTTTCTGTCTACGAAAGGCATTTTAAATATACATGAACTATACAAAAATAATTTCGCAATATGAAACTACGAATAAATAATTTTCATAACCTTAATTTTAAATATTTATTGCTATCTTTCCGAACAAATAAAATTGAGCAATAGGAATTTTCAACTAAAGCATGTATATGTAATGATAAAATGCTAGAGGCAGAGATACTTCTAGTCTTTTAGATGTAATTGCTCATACTCATAGACATATAGACTAATTCTCTAATTCTGTGGGTCTGCGAAGATTAAAGACCTTGATCATAGGAGTGAACGCTTTCAACCTTCCACTATCAGGGAAAGGAAAAAATAAAAAGCCTAACAATAGCCCCTTATAGATTCGGTCTCAAAAACCAAAGTGCTATATGGGTCAAAGATGGAGTCCTGGGATACACTGCGAAGGCCAACGCGGGTACTGCCACAACATGTGGTTGCTAGCATGATCAAGGCTCATAATTGGCACCTTAAGGTTAGTGAAGGAAGAACCCTTGGCTAGGGTCCATCCAAGGTCTGCTTAGGGAGAAAGCAAGAGAGAGAGAGAAATTTTTTTTTTTTAGGGAGAATGTGAGATATAGGAAAAAGGGAAGGAAGAGAAAGAGGAGAGAATGAGATGAGAGAGAGGAAAGAGAAAGATAGAGAGAGGAAAGCAGAGGAGAGAGAAAGAAGAGAGGAGAGAAAGAGAGAGCAAATGGGGGAGCCCGATCACCCCCTTCCCTTGTGCTTTTTCATTAGGAGGAGGTGGAAGGAGGGTAGAGAAGGTGGAGTCAATGGTTGGGCCAACTACGGTCAAAAAATAGCGATGGGAGCTACTGGTGTTGGTGTCAAGCCCAAAAACAAGGGATTGATGGTAGATCAGTGAAATAGAGGGGAGATTTTCTTTGATATTGTTAGACTACCCTTGGCTTATTAGCCTACCCATGTGACGTCTAGTTCCAACCCTATACATCAGTGGTCATGCTGGAGAAGGCCATTGGTTGTCAAATTTTTGAAGCTAGGGTTGGAGCCCTCAAAACAAGGTAGGCAGTGATCCTCTTCAAGTCCAGTGGCTTCATGATGAAAATCGATCAATCGTGACTAGGTCCTACAGAGATTAAGGCAAGGAAGGTGGCTTTACTGCTTGCAACAACACACCACCAATGGAACAAGAAGAAGGCCCATTGGAAAAGCAAGGGGGAAGAGGAGACTCCGATGCTTGGTTTGGGTGGTTCTTTTTACAGGGAGGAGTGGTTTTTAGATAGAGGAGCTTGAGGTTCCCTCCTCCAGCTCAGAGAGGGACTTTGGGTTCCATCGAAAAGGCCAAAGTTGATTATCCCAATCCATCTCAAACTAGGTTTCATTGGCTTGGTTTAGTCAAGTCAACCTAGTTTAGGGCGTCAAGTTGACGTTGAGTCAACTCTTTTTTTTTTTGTGTGATTTCATCTAGGCTGGTCAGATGGACCGGGCCTAATCCAATTGTAGGCTAGCAAAGAATGGATTGGTCCTCAAACATACACTCTCTTCTATTCTTATTATTTGTGCCTATGCCCTAATTACTACCTCTTAGGCTTAGGCTTCATTCTTTGGTAGAAAAATTTTATGGGAAAGTTGGTTAACTTTTCCATTTATCAACTGACCTATGTTCTTTTACTTCGGTCAAAAAAGTCAAAAGGATAAGTTGCATTCCTAAATTATCATTTAGCTGTTAAATTGGGGATAACACTTAACCATCTGAAAGATGTCTAAATTGATTTTTTATGAATTAGGTATAATAGTTTCTTCTATCTTACTCAAATATCCTTGCACGATCATGATTCTTTCTTCCATTAATACTTTTTGATTCCTCCTTTTATTTACGTTTTACTCTTAATGCATTTTGGAAAGAAAAAAATAAGAAGACAATGTTTGTGAAAGATACAATAATTGAAATAGAAATATCTTCTTATGATATAATTCATATTTTGTAAAAGAATATTATATTATTATTTATTTAGTGAATAGAAATTATAAAAAAATATTTTTATTTTTAAAAATAAAATTTATATATGATTAGTATATATCGAAAGTATGACTGAAAATATAGTTTGGTAAAAGAAAATTGAATTTGAATTTTTGAGAGATAGTATATAATTAGTGTGCAAAGTAGGTTTAATAGTATATAAAGGGTATTATGAAAAGATGAATAAATCTTAGTAACTTAATCGAAAAAGTTATAATATAAAAGAATATGAGTAATAGATATTAGAGTCACTTTCCAATGTACAAAAGAATATAGATAAAATATGTTCCCATTTAAGTGTTGTCTAAGCAACGCTTACTTGGAAAGACGTAGATTTTTCAGTAACTTTGATACCTCCCAAAGAACGAGGACTTAAGAAAATTATTTCATGCAATGGCAATGGAGATGGTTGTGATGTATGCCCCTGTCAACAAATCTACCACCATTTTTAGTAGTTTCACTGCTCACATTGCTAAAGTAATTGGCTCTGTTGTATGCTTATTAGTTACAATATGTGCTTGCAGCTTAATTATTTCCCATGTTCAGTTGCATAAATTAAAACTAACTTCATTTCTATTTGTATCTATTAGTTACTTTATGGGCATGCAGTAATATCACAGATTGTAATGCCTATATATCTTTACTGATTAGATGTTCTCATTTCACAATATCTTTATCGAATGTTCAAGATAATGAACATACTTCACCTGGGTTATTATTAGCTATTGATTTTTGTTGAGCCCTCATTTTGTATGCAACCCTTTTGGAATTGCATTCTGTAAACCTCTGTTCACCTATTTGAGAAGACTGCTTTCCTTAAGAGCTGCAACTTTTTTGCAAGAAAGAAAACCTTAGCTATTCTGTTGTGTAAATTTCAACCATCAGGAAAGGATTTATTCTGGTATGCGAGGGACAAGAAGTCTGAGGCTGCACATTCGGAGGCAGTCAAAGAAGAAATAAGAAGGATCAAAGAAGAGGAAGAACAAGCTATGCGTGAGGCTCTTGGTTTAGCTCCTAAACGTGCTAACCGACCCCAAGGCAATCGGCTGGATAAGCATGAGTATGCAGAACTTGTTAAGAGAGGATCAACTGCTGAGGATTTGGGTGCTGGGCATGCCGAGGCAGCACAAGTTCAAGGCCTTGGCTTATATAAGTAAGATCTATTTGATGATAAATCTAATGTGGTCAAAATAAGTGATGCACTGTTGACTTTAGTGTGATGATTCATATTCCTTTGTTTTTATTTGCCATGAATTTTTAAAAATTATCCCAAATGGGTGAACTGATCTAGGTCAATTTTTTTGTTGTTTTGGTTTAGATATTTTGTAATGATGTTAACAAGCATTTAAATCAGCAGTCTTCAATTGTGTTTTTACCATGGTGGCTGCAGGGTTCCACGCAATCAAGCAGAATCGAGCTTCCTACCAGACAAATTGGAGGAGATAGCACCTGACAGGAAAAATGAAACTCCAGAGGTACAAAGCGATGAAGAAGAGACTGAGAAGGAGAGTAGGAAGAAGCGGCAGCGTGAAGAGAGAGAAGGGAAGGAGAAGAGACGAGAGAAACGTGATAAAAAACGGTCTTATGACCATGATGACAAACGGAAGCATCATAGAGAGAAGGAAAAGAGGCGGCATGGCTAATTACATTGGTATCAATCTTTTGCTCATTTGCTTACTTTCAATTTGAAAAAGATTACAGGCAAGGAAAATATTTTGCATTGGGGCTATTTTAAAACTATGGTTATGGCTCATTGTAAATGGTGTGGTGTTGAGCCTGATTGCTTCTTAATATTCTTGTTTTGATAGTGCATTTTAAATGGCTCTAGCTGGGGAGAAGGATTCAAGCTCACGAAATAGATATCTGCCACTGTTCTCTGAAAGGTGCTGTCCATGTATTACATTTAGTAGATCCTGGTTTGTTGAACACTTTCCAACGGGAGTAACAATATTCTCTAGTATCTAAATTATTGGAAGCTCTCGAATTATTTATTAATTTTTCATTGGCAGGACTGTTTGCTAAAGTATAGCCAAATAACCAAAATATTCATGCAATCCATGGATCCATGAATTGGTATTGAATTATTTGAAACGTATTTACATGTGTTGCTGTTATCTGTTGCTGTTATCGGTGATCTCGCCATTAGTTATGTCTTCTTATCCGCTCTTAGGTTTTCTCAAGATATTTTTGTTCTTTGTTCTTATTTTACAGATGTACAGTTCTGTGTCTTCCATAGATTCTGGTAATTTTCAAGCACTAAATACTTGAGGGATGCCAATTACTGGCTATGTTTGCTATATGTATGGTCCGCGGACAAGAGGTCTTTTGAACGGTGATGGCCTTCGGTTGTCTTGATGAGGCCACCAGACGAGAACTAATAAATTGGTTTGAGTTCAAGATATGATTGGTACCGTCCAATTTTGGTTGCGGGGATCGTGTCGAACAGGTCAGGTGGCTTCTGGCACGGCATGCCCACTATTAGCATGGCCGATGGGCCGGCCTGATCTGCCACCTGACCTGGTATGCCGCGGCCAGTTGCAGTCCGAGAGAGCATCACTTGACCGTGGCGGGTCGGATTGGCATGGCACGCGACGGGTTGTAACCTGTCATGCCATATGTTTTGCTTTGACCATTTTGCCGGCTAGTAAGGAAATTTTTAAATCTATTTATTCTTTTCAATAGCCAAAAAAATGTTTAGTTTGTAAGTTTATTTTGAATATTTAAAAAATTTTCAGCTTATATAAATATATCTCTTTTTTTTTGTTTTTTCAGTACATATCAAATTTTAAGTTTTCTTAAGCTTTTTAATCTTTTTATAAGCTCTTAGTCTTTCTGCAAACTCTTCTGACCTTTCTATCAGCTATTCTAATTTTTCTATAAGCTTTTCTGGTCTCTTCATAATCTCTCTGATTGCTGCAATGATTGATGCTGGTAGCTTTTGTTGGCCCCATTATATTTTCAAACTTGATACAGGAGGGTTTGAACGTATGTTCTCTGATCGCATCGCAGTCATAGATAGGATACAATGTTCCCTGCTTTATTTTTGTTGTCTTGAGTGTGAGGTCAAGGGCTCGACTGAATTTGCTCGGCCGCCAGGCCCAATATATATATATAATATCCATGTCCAGCTTAGGCCGCGCCAAAGGCAGGCATGGTTGGGTGAAATGGCCTGTCCCGGTCTGGCTAGGCCACGGGCCGTGCTGGTGCTTTTCTGAAATTGCAGCTGTACCAGTCCGATCCCATTACGGATAGCCAAGTTGCGCCGGTATGGCGCAACGGCATGCCAGGCTGCCGTTTACGCGGGCCGTGCTGATACCCGTGCCAAATTACTTCTAGGCACAGATAAGATTGGGAATTCCCAGTCATGTATTTCATTTAAATCGCTGAGCCTGATTCATTTTGATTGTCGTTTGTCGTAGAAATTTAATGCCATCTACAATTCAAGTGTAGAACTTGATGAGCATGAGGAAAGGACTATCTATAAAACAATGGCAGAGTCCTCCTATGGCATGAAATCATCCTTGCAACACCAACAACTTGGCTCGGGATAGATTCTAGCTAGCTTATGGCATATAACATCGACCGACTTGCTTGTGGTGGTCCTTATATTATAGGGAGGGAAGATTATAGTACCTCAAAAGAAAAGTTTAAACTATTTATAACTCAAGTTCGCATGTTATCAATTTGCGTTATAAAGAGAAGAGATTGTAATACTTAAAAATAGTCCTACATCGGATTGAAAAAAAAGTTTACTTATTACTAACTAACTTTCACTTGAGTTTTTAAGGCCATATGATTTTGGCCTACTAATGAATTAATTGGATCAATAGGTAGACTTGAGACCTTACATAAGCATTAAAATGTTGCAACATAAAACTCAACAAATTGTATGCAAATACCTATTGCAACTTGTGTATCCCAAAATCTTGCAACAACCTTGCATAGAATTAACTGGTGACTGATTTCATAAGGAATATTAGGGTTTTTTTTTTTTTTTCTTTTTCTCTCTTTTTTGAAGGCCCATTCTAGCCAAGAGGATTGTACATTAGCAACTTCTTAACCTCATAATGGATGCAGTAATAGTAGTGTCATGTTCTCGCCTTTCCAACTATATTAAAAGTTTTCTACATAATTATAATTTAACTAGTTTTTTTTCCTTTCTCTAGGTAAGAAAAAGCAGTCTAGCAAGCAATCTCATTAGTGATATCTTCCACTGCCCCCCATCATAAGTATTTCTGCAAGATTTAGAAAGAACCAAATGCAAGAGTTGTATTAAAAAGGAAAACCCAATTTCTCGAGAGTTAGTCGAGAAGGGGAAAAATAGAGAAAAGACCACTAAAATTCCAAATATAATTTTTAGAGAGACCATCACAAAATCAAAAAAAGGTTTATTCTTCTCGTTCAGCCGATTTTATCAATCAAGCTTGGCTTCAATGGTCACAACATGACACCTACATGACTAAATAAATAAGACAAAAGTACAATTTGTGACAGCAAGTAATAAATTTCTGATAGATGAAGAAAAAATCTGTTTTATCGGTCATATGACCAAGGATCCAGGGACAAAGGAGGGCATAGTTTGGGATAGATGACTAATAAATTCTTTCATGTTATCAATTTGCTACAACTCCTAGTTAATTTCTATACTGAGCTGAAAAACATGTTCCAACATCTGCACTAGAAAGATTCTAAAGAAAGGGCCTCAACCAGTAATCGAAAAACAAATCAAATATCTGGTTAGCTCTAGTTAAGTGAGAAAGTTCAAGAAATCATAATTAATACACCAAAACAAAAAAAGTATCCAAATGCAAGAAAGTGAAATCCTATGAAGACTACATGAGAAAAGGCAAAAATAAAGGATTAATGTGAAATGCCAGCCAGCCATCGAAGCCCAAAGCAATAGCTAGTTCTATCAACTGCTTAACATAAGTTTGCATAGATGTTTTCGATGAAGGCAATGTGTTTTATTATCATAATGCATTCTTCCCATTCTGTGATCAACGTTCCCAACACCTTGATATCGATAATTCCATGAAAATATGAAATTACTGAACATAAATATGCCCGTTACATTCCATAGTTGTTTCTTATATATATAAAGTTCATCTATGTAGAGACTGATCCCAACATGCCAAAATCAAGAGTAGCAATGTTGATTTTAATAACGAAACCAAAATCAATCAACAATCACCAAGAGTTAGGGATGGAAGGGATGTATTTGCTCCTTCCATGGTTGACAATGCAGTGGCTGGTAGCCATGGGCACGGCTGATAACAAATGGCTTAGCTCGAGAGGTCAATCATGGGTGAGCATTAAAAGATATTCTCATATATGTATTTGTTATATATTTTCTCTAAGCTACCAAAGGTAAGCCTTAAAAGAATATTTATAATAAAATAAGTTAGACCATGAGTTATGATATACCTCATTATGTTTTCTTAGCAATTCATTAACCATTAATTTCTTCTTTCTATGTCACCCTCTCACTTATAGAATCTAGCCTCTTATATTCTTTTACCTATTTCTTCTACCAAATTAAGGGGTTGTTTTTGGAGTCCTATAAGTGGAGTCGAATATAGTGCAAGCTACAAGGTAGGCTAGCCAACTTGTTTTGATGTCTAAAGTCAAATTGCATCATAAGTTGAATTACTCATTGGGTTGTAACTCAAGAGAATCTTGTAGTAGGTCAACTCAAATTCTAAATGATTATATAATATTTCAAATCTTGTTTCAAAATGTATTCTTGAGAGTTTTATAATATTTCCATCAAAACTAGTCAATTGAAAATATTGGATGCCTTCCAAATGGCTATCATGTGGCTAAAGCGGGCTTTACAAATTAGTTCCTTAGCAAAATAAGAAGCCCGCTCACCACATAATCTTGGAACAAGTTTGAATGGGTTTAAAAGTATAAACAATTTATGAAGACAAAAAGACATCGATAAGATAAAGATAATAGAGCAGTGGGAGTTGCCTTTTTCATTGACCCAATCAACAATCATGTGCAAAATGGAAACTAAAGTGGAGAAATGAAGTTTGCCATGTACTTGAGTTGAGATCAAATCCAAGTCATAGATACCTAACATTTAATGGCTTCACCTACTCAATCAAGTAGCACCTAAGGTTTGAATTCAATTATGTAACATTCCCCAACAAATTCAAAATTGTACCATGATCAAAACCTTCAACAATACATAATATTTATATCAAAGTTTATCTTGAAATTTACAAGCTCAACGAGAATATGTTTTCATATAAGAAGAGAACATGAATCCTAGTCCAAATAGTGCACTATAGATCCCTTGTTTGTATAAGCATAAGCAATCATAGCTTCAAGGTAACCCAGTAATCCAGAGCATTATTGATAGAGAGTTTAAAAGAGGATTTTGTATCTAAGGTTTTGTAAGAAAAGGTCTTTAGTGAGGAGGCAATCCTTGTAATCTCTAGATATTTCTTCATAGTAAAATTTTCCTATTTTCCTTCACCTTTAAATGTATGCCAGTGGTCGAACCACATTAAATCTCTACATACTTTCTTGATTATTTTTCTCTTTTTTTTTCATTGATCTTTTCTCTCTTACGTACCATAAGTGGTTTTAGAGCCTGCTTCTCAAAGGTGTGCTAGGGTGTTGGTCCTTGACAGGTAGGTGGAGTATAGTAGATCTGCACAAATCTTAAAGCAGATGTGCGAATCTCAAAGTAGAGCTCAGAATTTGGTGTCCAGCCCATCCACGGTCCAAGCTGTCTCAAGCTAGGTAGACCACTACCTTGAGGCCGTTCAACGAAGACAATGCTCAGAATCCATGCAACCATGTGCAAGAAGGAGCGTGGAACTCCTTGGATTGAGTTCCATCATCCTCCGATGACTAGAATCTACCATAGCACATGAGTAGCGAGAATTGAAATAGGGCACGATACCCCTATTGTCCCACTCGGCTGTGGCCGTGAACTCTACTAGATCCTTATCGCCTTCCGCTAGTAGGACCAAGAATAGATGCCACAAGTAGTGATTGCCAAGCTTGATCCATCTAAAGATCAAAGTAGAGGAAGAAGCTGCGACTATGGCCAGAATCAGATAGCTTTGATGCCTGTGGCTAAGCGGCCATGACTGTGGCCATCCGAGGAGAGGGTGACCAAGCAAAACATTCACCTACTTTTGGGGGCCCTATTCTATCAACTGAGAAGAGGCTAACCGATGTCGATCATAGCTACGGAAGACTAGGCGAATTGAGCAATTGAGTCCCCTATTTCCTCTGTAGAAGAAGTCGGAGGAGAACTCCTCCATGTTGGTGCAACCTACTTGGAAGGAGAGGTACAAATCAGAAGAGGACTATCATCAACACAATTGGAAGAAGGAGAAGGCTGCAAGAATTGCGACCTATGTCCAGATTATCTCCTATATTATTCTTGGACTGATTTAATTGCTATCCGCTCGTTGCCATGAGCTCATTGCTCATTTGGAGAGGTTGAAGATTTCCTCTCTGTCCCTATTTTGTTAGTGAAGAAGCTCCTCTCCAATGATGCCGAACAGTCCTGATCAAACTATGGGAACTTTTGCAGCCATCTAGCAAAGTGGCAGCAGGATGTGACAAGAGAAGTGTTAGGCAGGAAAAGCCACAAGGAATTGCCTCTATTTCAAACAACAACAATAACAAAGCCTTGACCACAAAGTAATTGGGTAGGCTATATGAATCCTTTTTCTCAATTCAACTCAGTTTTAAGTCATATATTTTTGTAAGATATAAAAATTCTAAGTCTTTTTTTATCACCTTGTATCATGCAAAGAGAATTGTCTCTCTTTCTTGGACAAAATCAGCCAAAGAATAAAGATCTCCTAGCTAGGAGATCTTTCGACAAAGAAGGCAATGAACCATCATAAGAAGTGGATAAGAAATATTATTCACTAGTATATTAGTGCTTTTTTAAAATCACCTGACCATCTTACCCTTACCTCTGAACTTTTCTTTCTTATCTTTGCCTAAAGTGGGGTTGTCATTAAAATTAATTGACACCATAGGCTTTAGCACCATTTTACTTAATGTCTCTAAAGCCAATCTTCTCAATATATTTTTAGCTAGAGAATTAGTCTCACATACACATATGTAAGTCTCTATCTATCTATGGACGTGTTAGGATCAAGCTACACCATTTTTCAATTAAATGATGTGTATCTGACATCGATGATCAAAGCTATTCGATGTGATCTATTCTTCTAAATTTCTCATACACCAAAAATCATGTTATTTTGAAGACCCTTAGCTTATTCATCATCCCACTTTCTCTCATGTTGTATACATATTAGTCCTTTTTTAAATTTTATTTCAACCCAACTTTTTAAATTTTGAATGTCTAATAAAACAAACCATAGTATGCATAAAAATTTTCCATAACAACTAAAGTCCCTTGACTCAAAATTTGGCATAGTTAATTTCTTCTTAAAACTGGTCAAATGAAAAATATTCAAATAATGCATCTAAATTCCAAATCTTACATGTGGAGGACGCATTATGTAACCTACATTGAATTGTATTGTCATGCTTCTCTTCCCTACTCTCTCTCTCATGTTTTATCTCCTAACACATGTTTTCTTTTGTTAAATCTCTCAAGTGAAAAAAATTAGAATGGATGAGAATTTCTTATGTATGTAAAACTCTATTGCAATGAATATGCATGTGAAAACTCTATCGAAATGAAACTGCATGAGAAAATTGTTTAAGTATACAAAATTCTCTCATGTTTCTCTTTAGATAAATAGATAAACAAATATATATATATATATATATATATATATAACTCCTCTTTCCCTTCTTCCCTCCCATATTAAAATCCTCAAGGTCTCTTTCTAAAACAAGAGAAAGGAAAAGAAAGTGCTATGTCATGTAACATTACATGGAATTTACATGACATGGAATTAGGGATTGACAAAGAAAAGAGTGGGTGTATGATTTGTTGGAAGTATGTTGTTTCAAAATTTTAAATATTTGTCTATTAAATACTACTCCTTGATTAGTGCTCTATAGTTTCCTCAATAAAACAATCTATTTTCTCTCATAAATTCATATTCCAATACATTAGCCTTTTAAAATCTCATTCTCTACTTTAATGAACTTAGGTCTTATTTGGATCGGTTGGTTAGGGTACCTTTAAGTGGCTGATGGCCAATAGCTGGGGCCAATAGCTCTCTTAATTACTTTTTTAACAAATAAGTAATACATTACTTAGATATATAATTTAGTGAATAAATAACTTAATATCATAACCATCACATAGTTTCCCATGATAGCAATGGAGAGAAAGGAGAGAGGCATCAAACTTTGACTAAAACTTAAACAATTGCTATGTCTTATGTATAAGGTGATGATGAACAAATTTCCATGATAAGGTCAAGGCGATTTGTTCTTCCACAAAGCTTCTTAAATAGTCAGCATTGATCTATATTTTCTAGTAATTTATTAACCAAGGAACAATGTAAATGGCCAAACACTAGAGGATTCACTATGCAAAATGTAATCAAATATATATATATATATAATCAGCTAAGCATAAGGAATCTAATTGACTTATGTATGTTGAAGTAGTTTGCTTTTAAGATTCAAAGGCTTTACTGTGCTCTTAAAATATTCTAAGTTTTCTTTCATTTTCTTTTCCTTGCTTCGATGAGTGGATAATTGACGTATTTTTTTAAGACTTAAATGAGAGAGAAGCCGTTTTAGAATAATTTGATTTGGATTTTTTTAAAAAAATAAATGTCTTTTCTTTTCTTTTTGTTCTCAAAGTAGGTTAAGCTAATTGAGGCTTCATTTGAAATTTCAAGAGGGAGACACCTTTCTTAAAGTAGCTTAAGATGCCATTCTTGGATAATCTTGGTTTGGAATTTTTGTTATGAGATTGCCAATTAGACTAATTTTTAGGTGGTTTTGCACATTATGAAATAGGATACACATACTAAGATACACAAGATTTTGTCAATTAATTTTCATTCAGATTATAACTAATTCAGTGCTTAATAGAATAGGAAAAATGAATATTAAGGTATACAGGTTTGCCATAAGGTCTAAGCTGGTATATTTTGAGATAGATCTAAATTTACGTATCGATGTCATTTATCACATAGTCTTCTTATATTCCTTCTTTTTTTGGGGAGTTTGTGTGTGGGTGGTTGGGGTAGGGGTGGGAGGGGTGGTCGCAGGAGGAGGGGAGCGAGAGAAGAGCCATTGGATTATATTGAGAAAAGAAACTAATTTCATCTTTGCAGCCAAAATATTTTATTTTTGAGTGCAATAGAAGATAGTTATTGAACACAAAACATAATAAGATACAAGTAGAAAATTTGAAATGTAACAACTCATACAACCCAGACCAAAGTCTGACACAAATGCATTGATGATGTAGCAACATGGAGTAATTTGCTCTCAAAATTAACAAATCATACTATTTTCTTAAAATATGATAAATTTCATCTTCTCTACCATCTCATGGTGAGTAGACTTTAGAGACCTCATTTTAGATACCTTGATTTCAATTTTTTTTAAAAAAATCTTATTTTTCTTTCTTTTTCTTTTCCTTCTCTGAGATAGATAAAATGATTGAGGTTTCATTTGAAATTTAGAGAGAAAGGGATGAATTACTTTGATAAGCCTAAGACGCCTTTCTTGGACTTGCCAGATTTGGATTTCTTTTACAATATTGCAATTAAAACTAATTTTTGGATGGTCCTATGCTTGATGAAATAGGAAATTTGTTGAAAGATAAGATTTAATAATTAATTTTGATTATGACTGAATCTGTACATGTTTAACAAAATAGGAAAAACAAATATGAGGGAATATGGGATTATTATAAACTATATGTTGATCTATATTAAGGTAGACGTAGCTTGATAAAACAAGAAACTAATGTTTGATGATGGGATATAGAAGGGCTTTTAAAATCACCTAAGATATATAGTCTAGGAAGAGAAAAAAGGTCAATTCTTAAACAATATATTATGATAAAAAACTAAAAACAATGAACAAAAGTTAAAGAGATTGGAAAGAGATGGTGACTGAGTTGGCCATGCAAAAGAGATAGGGATGACACCCTTAAAATGTATTCAAACTAACATTGGCTAGAGTAATTGTACCAATCAATAATGTTGGTAATGGATAAGATTGAGGAGATTGCCAAAAATTTGTCACCATCCAACTAAGAGTAAAACATATGGGAGAGAGTGGAGGGATATCCCTTGAAGCATTTTGCCACTGGTTTTAGATGCATTCCTCAAAAAATCATACATTATGTAATACTAATTATTTCACAATGTTTATTAGAACATTCAAATACTTTCAATCAAAGACATGCCCCATGAAGGGCATTATTTGAAATCATGTAGCATTTCTCAAACATAAGGTAAACAAAAGTAATCAATAATAATTTTATCCCAAAGGAAACAATTTTCATTTATTCAGAAGCTAAAATGCTATCACATTTTGTTTATTCATAAGCTACATAATATAACGATATAATCAGCACTCAAGCATCATACAAGGTGGTCAATTCCCATGTTAAGTCTTTAGTGACCAGAGTCAGCATCGGTCTCTATTGTCTCCATTGAATGCTTATCTGGACAAAATGGTGGGCATTCTGGACAAAATGGTGGGCATTGTAGACAATATGGTGGGCAATCAAGGGCATTCGTTGAATTTGGTTTTAAGCCAGCATGATCTTTAATGTCGAGCACTGTCACCTCTAGAGACTTATTTCCATTGTCGAATGGTCCCAGGGTTGAATCGGAGTAGCCACTGATTGTTACATTTTGAGTGTTGATATCCTCTCCTATTCCATTAATTAGACAACATTTTAATATTAAATAAAGAAAATAATAAAATGAAGCCATTATATCGACAAATATATGTTCAATGTTCCTCATCATTCTTTATATTTTCTTCTCCTATGGTTAGAAAAATAAACGAGCAATATTCAATCCTACTAGAAAATAATAATAATAACAAAGCCTTAATTCCAAACTAGTTGGGGTCGACTAATATTCAATCCTATTATAATTTCAAAAAAAAATCATTATTACATGTTATAGAATGAGTAGTGAAATAATTAACTACCTGAAATAGAGATTACTATCCTTGAAGTAGATAGTATGACTAATGAAAAGAACATGAGGAGCCACCAAATGCGAATGGAGAGCAACCTTGAAGCCATTTCTAACCTTTCAGCTTTCTCTATCTATTTGGATTTGGTCATAGATGATATGGGACCATCCTTGGTCCACATATAAGTAGTACGCTTGCAAGCATTGAAGGAGGGGATATCTAGATAGATTTTCTCAAGATTACAATCCAAACATGTTTTCTTTTGGAAAGGTGCATGGCTTGAGTATTGTACAAGGGGATATGTAGATAGATTTTCTCAAGATTACAATGCAATCGTGTTCTCTTTTGGAAAGGTGCATGGCTTGGCTCTATGTGCTCATATATATTTTATCCAGATTGCATGAATAAATGCCCTCATGTTGACCAAAAATAAAAATTGATGCAAATGTGTTCTCTTTTGGAATGGTGGATGGTTGGCTTCTATGTGCTCAAATATATATGTCTAGATTTCCATGAATAAATGACCTTGTATTGACCAAAAATAAAAATTGATCCCTTGTTCTCCAAAGCATACATGGACCGGTGCATATTTTCTTATAAAACTTCTTAATCTATAATGCAAGGAAATTTTTAATAAATTTATCCAATGGATTTATAAAAATTGTAAACTTGTGCAACTTCTTTTTATAAAAGAGAAAAAGTGAAGATGCATGGAAAGTGGATGCACAAAATCTATAGGAGTAAAGATATTTCCATGCATTGATGAAAAAGATATCCTATTCATACAAGAATATAAAACAATGTGAAGCCTCATCATCATCATCAAAACTTTTTATGATCAATTATTAGACTCATCCCGGATCCATAAATCTACATGTCTAGATCGAAGCCAAATCCATGAATCTCAATCCTATGTATAATTCTAAATAGTAATGCCATGCAATGGATGAAGAAAATTTAGATTGTATATCATTTATTCATTGACCAAATGTAACTAGAAGTTAACAACAACAAATAAAGAATGGAGGACACCACAAATCATCCACTATCACATTCTAAGACTCTCCTCTTTTATGGGTTTGTATTGGGGGAAGCGAGGGCTTTCGACTTATGCTTGCTTCTTCACTAAACTTCACAAACTTACTTTCAACATAGGGTAGTAAGAATGATAATGAGGTATTTTTCGAAGGTCTACCTCCATCATGGGATGGAAATGCCTCTATCATAAGTGGAGTAAGAGAGTATGGGGGCTTTTTACATAACACTTGGTTCTTTTGCTCCATTATGTCACTCCAATACAAGTTAGATCTACCAACAAAATGAAGCCATTATATTGGTAAAACATGTGCTCAATGCACCTCATTCTGCCCTGCAACTTTCCCTAAGGTTAATGTATATGTTAGTAATATTTAGGTCTATGTCATACAATGGATCACTGGTTTACATTTTTCACAAGTTAGCAATCCTTTAGTTTGTCATCATCATTTTTAATATTGAGATTAAAACATATACTAAAATGAATAACACATTAGCTACTAAAATATACTAAAGTAATTAGCTACATGAAACCAGGAGATCATTGCTTAGAGTAGAAATTATGATTAAGGAAAATAGCAAGACGAATGAATAAACACGAGTGAAGTGCAAAGCTAAACCCAATCAAAAATAAAGATAATGGAAACTAAAGACAATAAAGTGGTGGGAGTTGCCTTGTTCTTTGTCCCAATCAAAAATAAAGATTGGAAACTAAAGACAATAGAGTGGTGGAAGTTGCCTTGTTCTTTGTCCCAAAAATCATGTGCAAAATGGAAACTAAAGCGGAGGGATTGAAGTTTGCCACACACTGGAGCTGAGATCAAATCCAAGCCATGGATACCTAGCATTTAATGACTTTACCTATTCATCCATGTGGTGGACAAGATTTGAATTCAATTAAATATGGAAACACTCCCCAATAAAAATCAATATCGTATGATGATAAAAATCAATATTGTATATTATATATACAATAAAATTAAGCATCAAAATTTAGCATCAGATATAACACATCGTGCATTGGTAGAAGATGCCTTCCTGACTTAGACCTTTACTTAATGCATATATGACATAATTACTACAAGACCAAACTAATAGTGCTTTAGACTTTGGACTAAATTTACAAATTCAATATACTAACAAATAATAAAAGGGGCTGGAATAACAAATGTGCATGTTACCAAATTGTGATATCTCAATTTCATGGATGCTCTAGGGAGCAACCCAAATTCTTTCAAGAAGCAACCCCGCTTCAATTCTCATATTGGTCAATCTTTTAGGACATCTCGCAATGAGTGGCCTATGCAAATAGTTTTGGACCCATTCTAAGATTAACCTTCTTCCTCTTAATGTTAAAGGCAAGTTGTGATTCATCATAAGAAGTGGATGGGAGTATATTATTGACTACTATTTTTGTACTTTTAAAATCACTCGGCATCGATCATGCCCTTATCCTTTGATCTTTTTTTTTTTAAATTTCTAATCTTCACCTAAATTAGGGTTGTCATGAAAATTAATTGACACTATATGCTTTAGTACCATTTTATTTGATGTCTCTAAAATAATCATCTCAATATACTTTTAGTTAGATGATTAGTCACACACATGTATAAATATTTGTTTCTAACTACCTATTATTAAGTGACACCTTTTTTGAATTAAATGATGTAGATCTGACATCAGTGTTCTAAACCATTGGATATGATTTTTCAATTAATATACTTTAATACCATTTTATTTGATGTCTCTAAACTATTCTTCTCAATATAAACACATGTATGTATATATGTCTCTATCTATCTATCATCAAGTAACACCTTTTTCAAATTAAATGATGTAGATCGGATATCGATGGTCCAAACCACTAGGTACAATCTAAGATCTCTAAATTTCTTATACACTAAAGATCATCACTTGATGCAAAGGTGAGAGGCCTCCAAATCATAGTACTTTCGATCTATAATTAGCTTATAAGTAGAGGATCACATCCATAGACTCGGATTGATGTGGGTCCTTATCATCCAATTCAAGAAAAAAAGAAGAGACATATGACTTTATAAAGAGTTACACCTTATGCAATTTGAAATTGACTCCCTCCCACCTTCAACACAAACATGTATGCATACACATGCTTACGCACGCACAAACGTGTGCACACACACATATACACACAGGCATACATATATATGAGTGTGTGTGTAAGAATGCATGTATGTATGTATGTTTATATGTTGTAGGTACGTATGTATGTTTATATGGATAATGCACATATATATAGATATGTATGTATGTATGCATATGCATATATACATATATTTGCATAAGTATATATTTATTTGTATACATATGTATATATACATATGTATATAAACACGCACATACACACATGCATAGACATGCATGTATGTATGTATGTGTATATGTATGCATGTTTGTATTTATGTATACACACATGCATATGAATGTATTGTATATATATATATGTATGTGTGTGTGTATAGACACATACATACATACATACATACATATATGTATCTATGTATAGATGTATGTATCTATGCATATATGGATCTATAAATATATATGTGCATGTGCGCATGTTGTTAGTGCATATAATACATGCATGCATATACGCAACAAAAAAAAGTTGTATTTGGAAGTGGTTAGACTCATTGGTAAAAGTATGAAAATCCACTGAGGATACTTTTCGTAGCAGTTTTCCTGACTACTACTTAGGTATCACCAAAAGTCCTATCACTAATTAAATAGTGACCCATTTCCTAATTGCTGGAGAGAGTATACTTTCAGCAACAATTTTTAAAAGATTTAGCAGAACTTTAATTTCAGTGCAAAAACTTTACCCTACAGTTTCAAATATTAGGAAAAATTTGCAATGATCATCTATATCAACATTTTTGAAGTTTTTGGTTGTGTTTATGGGTCTCTGCATAAAAGATTTAATGGTGGTTCTCAATGCTGGTTAAAGTGTGTGCTTTGATAGTGGATTTAACTATCAATAAAAGGTGCTATGCACCTTTTAGCAGTGGATTTATCTATAAAAGGTGGTTTTTGACTGCTGGTTAACACCTCACTTTTTTTAAAAAAATAATTGTACCATCTAGTAATTTTGATATGAATATACCAAAAATATCTTTTTCATTTATATCTTGAGACCATCAGATATATCAATTTTTGACATATGTATTTGAATTAAATTACACTAATTAGTAACTCAAAATTAAACCAAGTACAAAAAGAAATAGTCAAATTAGCATCCACAAATGTTTGCACGCCTTAATCCTTTATCAACCAAAAAGAATCAAAAAAATACATAGTACTTGATCCATGACATAGAACATAACATCCAACTTAAAACAAAATACTACAAATCTATCATATAGTTTTAATGAAAAAATAAAGTCATGTTGATAAAATAAAGGAGATGAGATGAACAAGCATAACAAATCATCTGTCAGTAAGTTCAATTTGCTAAATAGAAAGCAATATATAATTAACTGATAAGCAAGTAATTAGTCTATGGAAACAAGATAAATTAGTGGAAAATAACAAATAAAAAAATAAATTATAAAAGTTGAGGTCCATGCAATTGTAAATGCAATGGCATCATTAATTATCTTTTAAAGTCCATCTGTCCTTGTCAAATTCTCATTTCACTGCCTACCATTTTAGATAGACTTGCACTTATACGAGTTCCATATGCCAACTATTTGTATCTGGCCATCTAAAACATCTTAAAATAACATCATTTCCTTCCCACATATAGAGTTTTCAATTAAATAATAAATAAATAAATACCAAAGCTATAATAAAATTATATACAAGTGTGATAATTAAATTAAAATATAACAATAAATTTATAATATTAAATTTCGCTTGATGGTATGTTTATGTATCTTATATTCTTTTATTTATTTCTTCTTGATAATGTGTGGTAGCTTTCGTTTTTGCTTGTTCATCCTTAAAAATTGTAAGCTACCATTCTATTATGTAGCCTATGGTAGCCATATTAACTAGCTCGTCCACTTATTTTCTTTTAAACTTTGAACACGTGCTCTCACAGGTCACAAAAATCAGCTGTTGTAATATGTCTCCCTATATCAAGCCTACACCCTTTTTTTTTCATGAAAAAAACAAAAAAAAGGGAACAAAACTCCTAAAATTGTTTAAAAATACCATAGCCTAAATTCTTAATTGCATCAGATTTGTGGGAGAAAAAGGGACTCTTTAGTCTCACATCAACAAATAACAAATTCAAAATCTAACACACAATGCGCATCCTACCTGGATCAGGTAATTGCATATGTTATTCAAATCAAAAGAATTATGGCACTAAAACAAATAAGATGAATTCGAGTAGAAGTGTAGGAGTTTTGGGTAGCTTTGAAGTTTGCCCCATGATTGCTCAACAAGGTCCTAACAGCTATAAATTCAGTTCAAAGACCTTGAAGGATGAAGCATACTAACAAGACTGAAGAAAGATATTCTAAAAACAGAGATCAAAAAGGATAACGGAATAGTTTATAACCTATTTTAATTAAATAATATCCATATCTTAATAATGATAATGAAGAAACCAGATAACTTTACGATCGTAGATGTAATGCATTCTGGTCCTTGTATGTTGATGATGCATATCAAAAAATATTGTGAAGAAAACAAACGTAATTCTTCCAATAATTTAGCTGATCAAACTTCCTAGTAGAATAGAAGAAATTGATTTGTGTTACCTGTGTTACATGCAATAAGCTTAATTCCATGATTTAAGCCTTATATATGATTTGTTTGCTATTTGTTACCTTCAGAATTAAATAAAGTATGCTAAAATATTTTTGTGCCTCTTATTATACGGATCTTTGGTTGACAAAATGAAATGGTTCAGACAGTCCATGTTGTCATGTAAATACCGCCATCTTCCACGTCAAACTAAACTAATGCATCAATCATCACAAATAGTCAAGTATGTAAGGGTGATTGTAAGCCCTGACCGTAGATTTGATGTTAAAGTATTGAAAAATTCCTCCAACATCTACAGTCTCATGCGAAGGAAACCTTGTCCCAAGAATGTCTGAGTTGTTGTTTGATGCTTAAAATAGATTTATTTGACAGGTCCAACTATTTCTGGTTCAACGGTCAACAATTAGACAATCGCCCAAACTGCAAATTTCCCACTTCCACAACCATATGACCCCATTCTGACTGTCTAAATACTTATTTATCTACGATCCAAGGAAGTTGATAATACATTAGTCATTGTTATTTGATCTGGGCCTTTGCTGCCCACATGAGGGTCAAAGAATCTATGAGACCCTGACCCAGATTAGGTCCACTCGACCAGTCCGGGCTGAGTCAATTGATTATAAAAAGAAAAAAAAAAAAGAAAAAGAAAAGAAACGAAGAGAGCTTGAATCCAGAGAGGAGACGCTTTCGTCTTCCTCTCGGATTCAAAGAATAGAGAGAGGTAAACCTTATCTCTACCCTCTCCTCCTCCATATAAATCCATCAAACCCTCTTAGGCATTTAATCAAGAAGGATCAAGGCATCTGACGAAGGTAAAATCCAGGTTAGAGGCCCGGTTGGGAGGAAGAACCAGAGAAAAGAAGAAGTTTTTTTTCTTGGATTAAATCCACCCTGAGCTCAAGAATCTTTGATTCCTCTATCTTCCCTTTGATCCACGAACCGAATAGGATGAGATTCATGCTGATTTTGCAATGGGATTTGAAGCTTTGAATGATCATTAGAGGACTGTGTTTCAGGAAATAGGGAGATTGAGAGGGTCTCTGGGCGGTACTTTTCTTCCCTCCGCCAATATAAACGGCAAGGTAATAAACCTCTAAAATTTCTCCTTTCTCTTCTTCTTTGATCTTTGATTTGATTCATAAATCTGTTAGGTAGGATATGAGGAGGGAATCGCCGGCAATGAAGTAAAGGCATCGAGTGATGAAGACAGCGACTCCTTGATCGGCTGGGAGGCAGCCGAAGGTGAACAGCATCCCTGAAACTGCATTTTGGAATAGCAAATCAAGGTAAGTAGACCAAGTATAAATTAGGTGAATTAATATGTATTTATAAATTCTGACCAGGGACATTTAATTGAAATGATTTCAGCTCTGCATATGAATATTTGATTGATTATTTTGAATCTTATTACTGCTATTTTTAGCATTATTTACAAAAATTATGAATGTTTTGATAGCATAATTGATACTAAAATAAATAGATAACAATTATAATTAAATTTATAATTATTTTATCATAAATTTGAATATTAGTCATACTTTTAAAGAAAAATTAATTATTATGTTGGTAACAATATTAACATTATAATTATAATTATAAAATATTATAATTATAATAATATAATAAAAAAATAATAGAAATTATTTTAACACATGATATAAGTAAGCTTTGATTGTCAAGTAAAAAATGAATGATATAAGTTTAATATGATACGAATTCTCGGTCTACCATGTAATGACCGATGATTGATACCGAGACCCACCTCCAAAGGGGATATATATAGAAGATGCACCCTCATTCATAGGGTTAAAATGTAGTTTCTAGGCTTATCATAACGATAAATATGACCGTAGTCTGTGACCATAGAGAATAAATTACTAATGACCTGAATTACTGATGACTTGAATTACAGATGACATGTATTATTGATAGCATGAATTACTAATGATATGAATAAGATGACATGCAAACCAATAACATGAATTACTGATGACATGAATAAGATGGCATATAAACCGATAACATGAATTACTAATGACATGAATAAGATGGCATGTAAATTGATAACATAAATTACCGATGATAAGAATAAAACAATATGTAAACTGATAACATCGATAATGATGATATGAAAACTAATGACATGATACTACTAACCAGTAATGACATGTGCACGAATTAATGAATAATGATATACTATTATGTTGGTCAGTAAAGTCTAAAAAATTTGAACCTGAATAATTCCTGTTTAAACACATATATGGTACGTAAATATTAGTTCCTCAATAATGATATATCTGAATAATTCACTTATGGTAATTCATGGTTAGTTTTCTTACTAAGCGCGAGCTCATGAAACGTCTTACATTTTTTTTTTCAAATACAAGGAACTAAAAAGGGACTATGGATAGATGCAGCACTTACCGGACCAATTGCTTAGTTTATCTAGCTTTCTAGTTTTTTTTATTTTTATTTTTGTAGTTTTACTAGTTTCTTTTATTTGTAAAGAACTTTATTTGATCAAAGCCTTTGAACTTGAGGTTTCTCTTATTTAGTTGCATAAACATTTTTTTAATTATGACTTGGACCAGTTGATTAGTTAATTTATGTGTTTCAAATGCCTTGCATACTTATATGCAGCGAATTGTTATGATCCAGATCCACACTAGGGTCTGAGGCATGACAAAATCATTCCCTCCAAGCAATGTTCTCCAAACATAGTATGTTTTAGGATGTTGAAAGTTGGCATGCGGTCGTTCTCCTTTGGGGCGGGTAACTCCAAGAACTAAATAGTTCATCTTTTTGATCCCATATAATCCAAAGTTAAAACTAGCTAGCTAGGATTCCTTAAAAGCAGCTGGCAGCAAGAAACAAAGATGTGTGAAGTTAAAAAAACAGGCTTAAAATCTCTATAAGACTATCTCTCATACATGCGATATAGTCACCAGGTATGTGAGCGAACACCATTTACAGCTCTACAAAATCAAATACTAATTTATTACTGATTTTGTGCAGTCTGAAAGTCTGAAAGTCAAGTTCTTGTTTCCCATCCGAGAGCAAATATGGCAGCTGAAATGTAATCATTCTTCTGTAAATCTAGTGCAATATTTGTTTGGGATGATAAAAATTATAGGTATAAGTTAAAACAGTGATGTAGATAAAAAAATTATGCTGATTAGGGGGAAGGAAAAGGAAAAAATGATCTTCAATAGAATCTGGGAAAGTACTGGCAGCAAGAAATTTGCAGGTTGAGCTGCATGTCTTGGTCCTCCTAATATACATTGAATATGGCTTCGGTCAGAGGTTAAAGGTGGGTATCTTTGTAGGCAAGCAGGGCACAGGGTACTTTGGTAGCCAAATATGGTAGTATGCTAAAGCACACTTTCATTCTCCACCTGAGCCATGTCTAGTTACAGGATTAAATTGGAGATATTTAAACTCTAGAACTGCAACAATTTATCACAAGAATAATGCATTCAAGCTGTAATACCCAAAAAATAGTCCCACATCGGGTCGAAAAGAAAAGTTAAAAGTACTTCTAACTCAAGTTCACCTGCTACCAATTAACTTCCACTCAAGTTTTTAGGACTATATGGTTTCAGCCCACTAACAAGTTAATTAGACTAGCAGGTGAGCTTGAGGCGTTACAAATGGTACTGGAGCCGACCCGAGTGTGTAGAACTTGGTGAACATGAGGAAAGGGCATTACAAATGGTACTGAAGCCGACCCGAGTGTGTAGAACTTGGTGAGCATGAGGAAAGGGCTATCTATGAAACAGTGGCAGAGGGCTATCTATGAAACAGTGGTAGAGTCCTGCTATAGTATGAAACCACCCTTGTAACGCCAACAACTTGGCTCGGGATAGATTCTAGCTAGCTTATGGCATATAACGTCGACCGGCTTGCTTGTGGTGGTCCTCATATTACAAGGAGGAAAGATTATAATACCTCAAAAATAATCTTACATCGGATGGGAACGAAAAGTTTAAAGTACTTATAACTTAAGTTCGCCTACTACCAATTTGCCTTATAAAGGAAAGAGATTGTAATACTCAAAAATAGTCCTACATCAGATTGAAAAAAAAGTTTACTTGTTACCAATTAACTTCCACTCGAGTTTTTAAGGCCATATGATTTTGGCCTACTAATGAATTAATTGGATCAGTAGGTAGACTTGAGACCTTACATAAGCATTAAAATGTTGCAACATAAAACTCAACAAAATGTATGCAAATACCTATTGCAATTTGTGTATCCCAAAATCTTGCAACAACCTTGCATAGAATTATCTGGTGACTGATTTCATAAGGAATATTAGGGTTTTTTTTTTTTTTTCTCTTTTTCGAAGGCCCATTCTAGCCTATGAAGAGGATTGTACATTAGCAACTTCTTAACCTCATAATGGATGCAGTAATAGTAGTGTCATGTTCTCGCCTTTCCAACTATATTAAAAGTTTTCTACATAATTATAATTCAACTAGTTTTTTTCCCTTTCTCTAGGTAAGAAAAAGCAGTCTAGCAAGCAATCTCATAAGTGATATCTTCCACTGCCCCCCCATCATAAGTATTTCTGCAAGATTTAGAAGGAACCAAATGCAAGAGTTGTATTAAAAAGGAAAACCCAATTTCTCGAGAGTTAGTCGAGAAGGGGAAAAACAGAGAAAAGACCGCTAAAATTCCAAATATAATTTATAGAGAGACCATCACAAAAATCAAAAAAAGGTTTATTCTTTTCATTTAGCCGATTTTGTCAATCAAGCTTGGCTTCAATGGTCACAACATGACACCTACATGACTAAATAAATAAGACAATAGTACAATTTGTAATGGCAAGTAATAAATTTCTGATAGATGAAGAAAAAATATGTTTTATCGGTCATATGACCAAGGATCCAGGGACAAAGGAGGGCATAGTTTGGGATAGATGACTAATAAATTCTTTCATGTTATCAATTTTCTACAACTCCTAGTTAATTTCTATACTGAGCTGAAAAACATGTTCCAACATCTGCACTAGAAAGATTCTAAAGAAAGGGCCTCAACCAGTAATCGAAAAACAAATCAAATATCTGGTTAGCTCTAGTTAAGTGAGAAAGTTCAAGAAATCATAATTAATACACCAAAACAAAAAAAGTATCCAAATGCAAGAAAGTGAAATCCTATGAAGACTACATGAGAAAAGGCAAAAAATAAAGGATTAATGTGAAATGCCAGCCAGCCATCGAAGCCCAAAGCAATAGCTAGTTCTATCAGTTGCTTAACATAAGTTTGCATAGATGTTTTCGATGAAGGCAATGTGTTTTATTATCATAATGCATTCTTCCCATTCTGTGATCAACGTTCCCAACACCTTGATATCCATAATTCCATGAAAATATGAAATTACTGAACATAAATATGCCCGTTACATTCCATAGCTGTTTCTTATATATATAAAGTTCATCTATGTAGAGAGACTAATCCCAACATGCCAAAATCAAGAGTAGCAATGTTGATTTTAATAATGAAACCAAAATCAATCAACAATCACCAAGAGTTAGGGATGGAAGGGATGTATTTGCTCCTTCCATGGTTGACAATGCAGTGGCTGGTAGCCGTGGGTGCGGCTAATAACAAATGGCTTAGCTCGAGAGGCCAATCATGGGTGAGCATTAAAAGATATTCTCATATATGTATTTGTTATATATTTTCTCTAAGCTACCAAAGGTAAGCCTTAAAAGAATATTTTATAATAAAATAAGTTAGACCATGAGTTATGATACACCTCATTACGTTTTCTTAGCAATTCATTAACCATTAATTTCTTCTCTCTATGTCACCCTCTCACTTATAGAATCTAGCCTCTTATATTCTTTTACCTATTTCTTCTACCAAATTAAGGGGTTGTTTTTGGAGTCCTATAAGTGGAGTCGAATATAGTGCAAGCTACAAGGTAGGCTAGCCAACTTGTTTTGATGTCTAAAGTCAAATTGCATCATAAGTTGAATTAGTCATTGGGTTGTAACTCAAGAGAATCTTGTAGTAGGTCAACTCAAATTTCAAATGATTATATAATATTTCAAATCTTGTTTCAAAATGTATTCTTGAGAGTTTTATAATATTTCAATCAAAACTAGTCAATTGAAAATATTGGATGCCTTCGAAATGGCTATCATGTGGCTAAAGCGGGCTTTACAAATTAGTTCCTTAGCAAAATAAGAAGCCCGCTAACCACATAACGTTGGAACAAGTTTGAATGGGTTTAAAAGTATAAACAATTTATGAAGACAAAAAGACATCGATAAGATAAAGATAATAGAGCAGTGGGAGTTACCTTGTTCGTTGACCCAATCAACAATCATGTGCAAAATGGAAACTAAAGTGGAGAAATGAAGTTTGCCACGTACTTGAGCTGAGATCAAAGCCAAGTCATAGATACCTAACATTTAATGGCTTCACCTACTCAATCAAGTAGCACCCAAGGTTTGATTTCAATTATGTAACATTCCCCAACAAATTCAAAATTGTACCATGATCAAAACCTTCAACAATATATAATATTTATATCAAAGTTTATCTTGAAATTTACAAGCTCAACGAGAATATGTTTTCATATAAGAAGAGAACATGAATCCTAGTCCAAATAGTGCACTATAGATCCCTTGCTTGTATAAGCACAAGCAATCATATCTTCAAGGTAACCTAGTAATCCAGAGCATTATTGATAGAGAGTTTAAAAGAGGATTTTGTATCTAAGGTTTTGTGAGAAAAGGTCTTTAGTGAGGAGGCAATCCTTGTAATCTCTAGATATTTCTTCATAGTAAAATTTTCCTATTTTCCTTCAACTTTAAATGTATGCCAGTGGCCGAACCATATTAAATCTCTAAATACTTTCTTGATTATTTTTCTCTTTTTCTTTTCATTGATCTTTTCTCTCTTGCGTACCATAAGTGGTTTTAGAGCCTGCTTCTCAAAGATGTGCTAGGGTGTTGATCCTTGACAGGCAGGTGGAGTGCAGTAGATCTGAACAAATCTTAGAGCTGATGTGTGAATCTCAAAGTAGAGCTCAGAATTTGGTGTCCAGCCCATCCACGATCCAAGCTATCTCAAGTTAGGTAGACCACTACCTTAAGGCCGTTTAATGAAGACAATGCCCAGACTCCAAGCCACCATGTGCAGGAAGGAGCATGGAACTCCTTGGATTGAGTTCCATTATCCTCCCATGACCAGAATCTACCTTAGCACATGAGCAGCGAGCATCGAAATAGGGTACCACACCCCTATTGTCCTGCTCGGCTATGGCCATGAACTCTACTAGATCCTTATCGCCTTCCGCTAGTAGGACGAGAGGATAGATGCCACAAGTAGTGATTGCCAAGCTTGATCCATCTAAAGATCAGGGTAGAGGAAGAAGCTACGACTACGGCTAGAATCATACAACTTTGATGCCTATGGCTAAGCGGCCATGACTGTGGCCATCCAAGGAGGAGAGGATGACCAAGCAAAACATTCACCTACTTTTGGGGGCCCTATTCTATCAACTGAGAAGAGGCTAACCGATGTCGATCGTAGCTATGGAAGCCTAGGCGAATTGAGCAATTGAGTCCCCTATTTCCTCTATAGAAGAAGTCGGAGGAGAACTCCATGTTGGTGCGACCTACTTGGAAGGAGAGCTACAAATCAGAAGAGGACTATCATCAACACAATTGGAAGAAGGAGAAGGCTGCAAGAATTGCGACCTATGTCCAGATTATCTCCCCTATTATTCTTGGACTGATTTAATTACCGTGCGCTCATGGCCATGAGCTCATTGCTCATTTGGAGAGGGTGAAGCTTTCCTCTCTGTCCCTATTTTGTTAGTGAAGAAACTCCCCTCCAATGATGCCAAACAGTCCTGATCAGATCGGAACTTTTGCAGCCATCTAGCAAAATGGCGGCAGGATGTGACAAGAGAAGTGTTAGGCAGGACAAGCCACAAGGAATTGCCTCTATTTCAAATAACAAAATCAACCAAAGAATAAAGATCTCCTAGCTAGGAGATCTTTCGACAAAGAAGGCAATGATCCATCATAAGAAGTGGATAAGAAATATTATTCACTAGTATATTAGTGCTTTTTTAAAATCACCTGACATCTTACCCTTACCTTTGAACTTTTCTTTCTTATCTTTGCCTAAAGTGGGGTTGTCATTAAAATTAATTGACACCATAGGCTTTAGCACCATTTTACTTAATGTCTCTAAAGCCAATCTTCTCAATATATTTTTAGCTAGAGAATTAGTCTCACATACACATATGTAAGTCTCTATCTATCTATGGACATGTGTTAGGATCAAGCTACACCGTTTTTCAATTAAATGATGTGTATCTGACATCGATGATCAAAGCTATTGGATGTGATCTATTCTTCTAAATTTCTAATACACCAAAAATCATGTTATTTTGAAGACCCTTAGCTTATTCATCATCCCACTTTCTCTCATGTAGTATACATATTAGTCCTTTTTTAAATTTTATTTCAACCCAACTTTTTAAATTTTGAATGTCTAATAAAACAAACCACAGTATGCATAAAAATTTTCCATAACAACTAAAGTCCCTTGACTCAAAATTTGGCATAGTTAATTTCTTCTTAAAACTGGTCAAATGAAAAATATTCAAATAATTCATCTAAAATCCAAATCTTACATGTGGAGGATGCATTATGTAACCTACATTGAATTGTAATGTCATGCTTCTCTTCCCTACTCTCTCTCTCTCATGTTTTATCTCCTAACAAATGTTTTCTTTTGTTAAATCTCTCAAGTGAAAAAAATTAGAATGGATGAGAATTTCTCATGTATGTAAAACTCTATTGCAATGAATATGCATGAGAAAACTCTATCGAAATGAAACTGCATGAGAAAATTGTTTAAGTATACAAAATTCTCTCATGTTTCTCTTTAGATAAACATATATATATATATATATATATCCTCTTTCCCTTCTTCCCTCCCATATTAAAATCCTCAAGGTCTCTTTCTAAAACAAGAGAAAGGAAAAGAAAGTGCTATGTCATGTAACATTACATGGAATTTACATGACATGGAATTAGGGATTGACAGAGAAAAGAGTGGGTGTATGATTTGCTGGAAGTATGTTGTTTCAAATTTTTAATATTTATCTATTAAATACTACTCCCTAATTAGTGCTCTATAGTTTCCTCAATAAAACAATGCATTTTCACTCATAAATTCATATTCCAATACATTAGCCTTTTAAAATCTCATTCTCTACTTTAATGAACTTAGGTCTTATTTGGATCGGTTGGTTAGGGGACCTTTAAGTGGCTGATGGCCAATAGCTGGGGCCAATAGCTCTCTTAATTACTTTTTTAACAAATAAGTAATACATTACTTAGATATATAATTTAGTGAATAAATAACTTAATATCATAACCATCACATAGTTTCCCATGATAGCTATGGAGAGAAAGGAGAGAGGCATCAAACTTTGACTAAAACTTAAACAATTGCTATGTCTTATGTATAAGGTGATGATGAACAAATTTCCATGATAAGGTCAAGGCGATTTGTTCTTCCACAAAGCTTCTTAAATAGTCAGCATTGATCTATATTTTCTAGTAATTTATTAACCAAGGAACAATGTAAATGGCCAAACACTAGAGGATTCACTATGCAAAATGTAATCAAATATATATATATATATAATCAGCTAAGCATAAGGAATCTAATTGACTTATGTATGTTGAAGTAGTTTGCTTTTAAGATTCAAAGGCTTTACTGTGCTCTTAAAATATTCTAAGTTTTCTTTCATTTTCTTTTCCTTGCATCGATGAGTGGATAACTGACGTATTTTTTTAAGACTTAAATGAGAGAGAAGCCGTTTTAGAATAATTTGATTTGGATTTTTTTAAAAAAATAAATGTCTTTTCTTTTCTTTTTGTTCTCAAAGTAGGATAAGCTAATTGAGGCTTCATTTGAAATTTCAAGAGAGAGACACCTTTCTTAAAGTAGCTTAAGATGCCATTCTTGGATAATCTTGGTTTGGAATTTTTGTTATGAGATTGCCAATTAGACTAATTTTTAGGTGGTTTTGCACATGATGGAATAGGATACACATACTAAGATACACAAGATTTTGTCAATTAATTTTCATTCAGATTATAACTAATTCAGTGCGTAATAAAATAGGAAAAATGAATATTAAGGCATACAGGTTTGCCATAAGGTCTATGCTGGCATATTTTGAGATAGATCTAAATTTACGTATCTTCTATCGAAGTCATTTATCACATAGTCTTCTTATATTCCTTCTTTTTTTGGGGAGTTTGTGTGTGGGTGGTTGGGGGAGTGGGGGGAGGGGTGGTCGCAGGAGGAGGGGAGCGAGAGAAGAGCCATTGGATTATATTGAGAAAAGAAACTAATTTCATCTTTGCAGCCAAAATATTTTATTTTTGAGTGCAATAGAATACAATTATTGAACACAAAACATAATAAGATACAAGTAGAAAATTTGAAATGTAACAACTCATACAACCCAGACCAAAGCCTGACACAAATGCATTGATGATGTAGCAACATGGAGTAATTTGCTCTCAAAATTAACAAATCACACTATTTTCTTAAAATATGATAAATTTCATCTTCTCTACCATGTCATGGCGAGTAGACTATAAAGACCTCATTTTGAAATTTAAGATTAGAGAGACGCCATTTTTAGATAACTTGATTTGGATTTTTTTTAAAAAAAATCTTATTTTTCTTTCCTTTTCTTTTCCTTCTCTGAGATAGACAAAATGATTGAGGTTTCATTTGAAATTTAAAGAGAAAGAGATGAATTACTTTGATAAGCCTAAGATGCCTTTCTTGGACTTGCCAGATTTGAATTTCTTTTACAATATTGCAATTACAACTAATTTTTGGATGGTCCTATGCTTGATGAAATAGGAAATTTGTTGAAACATAAGATTTAATAATTAGTTTTGATTATGATTGCACCTGTACATGTTTAACAAAATAGGAAAAACAAATATGATGGAATATGGGCTTATTATAAACTATATGTTGATTAAGGTAGATGTAGCTTGGTAAAACAAGAAACTAATGTTTGATGATGGGATATAGAAGGGCTTTTAAAATCACCTAAGATCTATAGTCTAGGAAGAGAAAAAAGGTCAATTTTTAAACAATATATTATGATAAAAATCTAAAAACAATGAACAAAAGTTAAAGAGATTGGAAAGAGATGGTGACTGAGTTGGCCATGCAAAAGAGATAGGGATGACACCCTTAAAATGTATTCAAACTAACATTGGCTAGAGTAATTGTACCAATCAATAATGTTGGTAATGGATAAGATTGAGGAGATTGCCAAAAATTTGTCACCATCCAATTAAGAGTAAAACATATGGGAGAGAGTGGAGGGATATCCCTTGTAGCACTTTGCCACTGGTTTTAGATGTATTCCTCAAACAATCGTACCTTATGTAATACTAATTATTTCACAATGTCTATTAGAACATTCAAATACTTTCAATCAAAGACATGCCCCATGAAGGGCATTATATGAAATCATGTAGCATTTGTCAAACATAAGGTAAACAAAAGTAATCAATAATAATTTTATCCCAAAGGAAACATTTTTCATTTATTCAAAAGCTAAAATGCTGTCATATTTTGTTTATTCATAAGCTACATAATATAATGATATAATCAGCACTCAAGCATCATACAAGGTGGTCAATTCCCATGTTAAGTCTTTAGTGACCAGAGTCAACATCCGTCTCTATTGTCTCCACTGAATGCTTGTCTGGACAAAATGGTGGGCATTCTGGACAAAATGGTGGGCATGCTGGACAATTTGGTGGGCACCCAATGCCATTCGTTGAATTTGGTTTTAGGCCAGCATGATCTTCAATGTCGAGCACTCTCAGCTCTGGAGGCTTGTTTCCATTGTTGGATGACCCCAAGTTTGAATGGGAGTTAGAGTAGCCATTGATTGTTGCATTTTGAGTGCTGAGATCTTCTCTTATTCCATTAACTAGACAACATTTGAATATTAAATAAGATAAAATAATAAAATGAAGCCATTATATCGATACATATATGTTCAATGTTCCTCATCATTTTTATATTTTCTTCTCCTATGGTTGAAAAATAAAGGAGTAATATTCAATCGTACTAGATAACAACAATAACAACAAAGCCTTAATTCTAAACTAGTTGGGTCAGCTAATATTCAATCCTGCCATCATTTCAAAAAAAAATCATTATTACATGTTATAGAATGAGTAGTGAAATAATTAACTACCTGAAATAGAGATTACTATCCTTAGAGTAGATAGTATGACTAATGAAAAGAACATGAGGAGCCACCAAATGCGAATGGAGAGCAACCTTGAAGCCATTTCTAACCTTTCAGCTTTCTCTATCTATTTGGATTTGGTCATAGATGATATGGGACCATCCTTGGTCCACATATAAGTAGTAGGGTTACAAGCATTGAAGGAGGGGATATCTAGATAGATTATTGAAGGAGGGGATATCTAGATAGAGTTTCTCAAGATTACAATCTAAACGTGTTTTCTTTTGGAAAGGTGCATGGCTTGAGTATTGAAGGAGGGGATATATAGATAGATTTTCTCAAGATTACAATGCCATCATGTTCTCTTTTGGAAAGGTGCATGGCTTGGCTCTACGTGCTCATATATATTTTATCTAGATTGCATGAATAAATGCCCTCATGTTGACCAAAAATAAAAACCGATGCAAATGTGTTCTCTTTTGGAATGGTGCATGGTTGGCTTCTATGTGCTCAAATATATTTGTCTAGATTTTCATGAATAAATGACCCTGTGTTGACCAAAAATAAAAATTGATCCCTTGTTCTCCAAAGCATACATGGACCAGTGCAGATTTTCTTATACAACTTCTTAATCTATAATGCAAGGAAATTCTTAATGGATTTATAAAAATTGTAAACTTGTGCAACTTCTTTTTATAAAAGAGAAAAAGTGAAGATGAATGGAAAGTGAATGCACAAAATCTATGGGAGTAAAGATATTTCCATGCATTGGTGAAAAAGATATCCTATTCATGCAAGAGTACAAAATAATGTGAAGCCTCATCATCATCATCAAAACTTTTTATGATCAATTATTAGACTCATCTCGGATCCATAAATCTACATGTCTAGATCGAAGCCAAATCCACGAATCTCAATCCTA
The DNA here is from genome assembly GCA_017589505.3 of Metroxylon sagu. NCBI lineage: Eukaryota > Viridiplantae > Streptophyta > Magnoliopsida > Arecales > Arecaceae > Metroxylon > Metroxylon sagu. Next base: position 622,206 of record JACVBY030000560.1, read on the forward strand.
TGTATAATTCTAAATAGTAATGCCATGCAATGGATCAAGAAAATTCAGATTGTGTATCATTTATTCATTGACCAAATGTCACTAGAAGTTAACAACAGCAAATAAAGAATGGAGGACACTACAAATCATCCGCTATCACATTCTAAGACTCTCCTCTTTTATGGGTTGGTATTGGGGGAAGCGGGGGCTTTCGACTTATGCTTGCTTCTTCACCAAACTTCACAAACTTACTTTCATCATAGGGTAGTAAGAATGATAATGAGGTAATATTCGATGGAAAGTGGATGCACAAAATCTATGGGAGTAAAGATATTTCCATGCATTGGTGAAAAAGATATCCTATTCATACAAGAGTACAAAATAATGTGAAGCCTCATCATCATCATCAAAACTTTTTATGAACAATTATTAGACTCATCTCGGATCCATAAATCTACATGTCTAGATCGAAGCCAAATCCATGAATCTCAATCCTATGTATAATTCTAAATAGTAATGCCATGCAATGGATCAAGAAAATTCAGATTGTGTATCATTTATTCATTGACCAAATGTCACTAGAAGTTAACAACAACAAACAAAGAATGGAGGACACTACAAATCATCCACTATCACATTCTAAGACTCTCCTCTTTTATGGGTTGGTATTGGGGGAAGCGGGGGATTTCGACTTATGCTTGCTTCTTCACCAAACTTCACAAACTTACTTTCATCATAGGGTAGTAAGAATGATAATGAGGTAATATTCGAAGGTCTACCTCCATCATGGGATGGAAACGGTGGTGGCAACAAGGTGTCGTTTGGAGGCATGCCTCTATCATAAGTGGTAGTAAGAGAATATGGAGGCTTTTTACATAACACTTGCTTCTTTTGCTCCATTATGTCTCTCCAATACATGTCAGATCTAACTACAAAATGAAGCCATTATATTGGCAAAGCATGTGCTCAATGCACCTCATTCTCCCTTGCAACTTTCCCTAAGGTTAATGTATATGTTAGTAATATTCTGGTCTATGCCATACAATGATTCACTGGTTTACATTTTTCACAAGTTATCAATCCTTTAGTTTTTTACCATCATTTTTAACATTGAGATTAAAACATATACTAAAATGAATAACACATTAGCTACTAAAATGTTGCCCAGCTAAGCAACCCAAGAGGGGGGGTCGGGTGAATTGGGTTCTTTGAAAATTTTTCGCAAGTATGTACAATATTTCAAAACTAGGAAATCAGTGTGAGAGTGGAGTGTTGACAGTAAGAACAAATAACAACAGCAATAAGAAGTACACACACAAACACAGCAATTTATAGTGGTTCGGTGCCAATCCTTGCACCTACATCCACTCCCTAAGAATTCCTTGAGAATTTTTTTTACTAATTGTTCCACAAATGATTACAAACCTAGCTTATCCAACAAGCTTCTTGTTTCACAGGCATAAGGGAGCCTTTTCTTAGCTATCTCAGCTAGCTTCTTATTTCCCAAGCATAAGAGAGCCTTTTCCTAGCTATCTCAGCTAGCTTCTTATTTTTCAGGCACAAGGAAGCCTTTACAATTCACCAATTAAGGGTTTGGCACACCCTACACAAGTTTTAACCAAGTTGAAATTCAAACAGCATGCAAGGAAATACAATTTCAGAGAGTACAGCTCCTCAATGAGCAAATAAAAACAATAATAGTACTTTATAGATTTTGAAGCTTTTCTTCTTTAAATGAGCTTCATTTTTTTGAATGCTGAAGTTATAAGCACTTGAAGAAACTTCTTGAGTAGTTGGAAGGAGCCTTGAATGAGCTTTAATGAGTTTTCAAACTCTGCAGTACACTTTCTTTTCAAATCAGGAATGCTGAATTCTTTCTTGATTTTTACTTGATTTTTCTCTCATTTTTTCACTTGTAATCCTTCAAAAATGCTCCCAATCTCTTGCTAATCCATTCCATTTACGAGTATTTATAGTTTATTGAAGGATTGGAATGTTAAACTAGCTGTTTCCGATCATTAGAATGTCAAAACTAGCCATTACTGAACTTCCCAAGAAGTTAGTCGGCTTGGTAGTCGACTAACTTGGGATTTTTCTCTGTTCTGGCCATAGTAGCCGACTCTAGAGTCGACTAACTTTGAATTCTTCACTGTTCTGCCTATAGTAGTTGACTAATAAGTCGACTAACTTGAAAACCTTCATTGTTCTGTCCACAGTGGTAGACTAATGAGCCGACTAACTTAAAATTTTTTGACTGTTTGGCCATAGTAGTTGACTAACTTGAAAAAACTCACTGTTAACCCTTTTGTAGTACAGTTTTGACTTGATGCTTGCAAGGTAGTCGGCTAATTGCTTCAAACTTTCATTTTAAGTGTCAATAGCTGGCGTGGAAGTAGACCAATGACTCTAAAATTTGAAAACTCATTCCAAGACCAAGACAGTCCATGTTGTCATGTAAATACCGCCATCTTCCACGTCAAACTAAACTAATGCATCAATCATCACAAATAGTCAAGTATGTAAGGGTGATTGTAAGCCCTGACCGTAGATTTGATGTTAAAGTATTGAAAAATTCCTCCAACATCTACAGTCTCATGCGAAGGAAACCTTGTCCCAAGAATGTCTGAGTTGTTTGGTGCTTAAAATAGATTTATTTGACAGGTCCAACTATTTCTGGTTCAACGGTCAACAATTAGACAATCGCCCAAACTGCAAATTTCCCACTTCCACAACCATATGACCCCATTCTGACTGTCTAAATACTTATTTATCTACGATCCAAGGAAGTTGATAATACATTAGTCATTGTTATTTGATCTGGGCCTTTGCTGCCCACATGAGGGTCAAAGAATCTATGAGACCCTGACCCAGATTAGGTCCACTCGACCAGTCCGAAAAGAAACGAAGAGAGCTTGAATACAGAGAGGAGACGCTTTCGTCTTCCTCCCGGATTCAAAGAATAGAGAGAGGTAAACCTTATCTCTACCCTCTCCTCCTCTATATAAATCCATCAAACCCTCTTAGGCATTTAATCAAGAAGGATCAAGGCATCTGGCGAAGGTAAAATCCAGGTTAGAGGTCCGGTTGGGAGGAAGAACCAGAGAAAAGAAGAAGTTCTTTTTCTTGGATTAAATCCACCCTTCTCAGGTAAGCTCAAGAATCTTTGATTCCTCTATCTTCCCTTGAATCCACGAACTGAATAGGATGAGATTCATGCTGATTTTGCAATGGGATTTGAAGCTTTGAATGATCATTAGAGGACTGTGTTTCAGGAAATAGGGAGATTGAGAGGGTCTCTGGGTGGTACTTTTCTTTCCTCCGGCAATATAAACGGCAAGGTAATAAGCCTCTAAAATTTCTCCTTTCTCTTCTTCTTTGATTCATAAATCTGTTAGGTAGGATATGAGGAGGGAATCGCCGGCAACGAAGTAAAGGCATCGAGTGATGAAGACAGCGACTCCTTGATCGGCTGGGAGGTAGCCGAAGGCTAGGAGGAAGAAGGCTCTCATGAGTCTTCTAAACCAAAGATACAGAACCAATGATCCAGTCGGTTCTTTGAACCGGCGAAGTAAAAAATAAAATAAAATAATAAATAGATATATATTTTTTGTTGGAAGGGTTCGCTCAGTTGGATCTAGACTGTACAATGGGAGTTGGGTTGGTATGGGATACGATCAAAGGAGAGGGTTCAGTCAGCTAAAATTAATTATTAAGCCTAGATAAACCATAAGCTTTATTTCCGATGGGCCTTTGTTGGATAGGGGGTCCTAAGTCTGGGCTGTGTTATGAGTTATTGAAAAAATAAAATTAATTAAAGATATCTATCATATAGGTGAACAGCATCCCTGAAACTACATTTTTGGAATAGCAAATCAAGGTAAGTAGACTAAGTGTGAATTAGTTAAATTAATATGTATTTGTAAATTCTGGCCGGAGACATTTAATTGAAATGATTTCAACATTATGATTACTGAAAAATGCTCTGCATATGAATATTTGATTGATTATTTTGAATCCTGTTACTGTTATTTTTAGCATTATTTGCAAAAATCATGAATGTTTTGATTGCATAATTGATACTAAAATAAATAGATAACAATTATAATTAAATTTATAATTATTTTATCATAAATTTGAATATTAGTCATACTTTTAAAGAAAAATTAATTACTATGTTGGTAACAATAATAACATTATAATTATAGACAAATAAATATATTCATAAATTATTATTATTATTATTATATAATAAATAAATAAAAAATAATAGAAATTATTTGAACACGTGTATAAGCTTTGACTATCAAGTAAGAATGAATGATATAAGCTTAATGTGACATGAACTCTCGGTCCACTATATAATGACTGATAATTGATAACTAATGATTGATACCAGGATCCACCTCCATAGGGGATATGTGAAAGATGCACCATTGTCCACAGGTTTAAAATGTGGTTTCCAACCTTATCATAGGGATAAATATGACTATAGTCTATGACTATGGAGAATAAATTACTAATGACCTAAATGACTAATGACCTGAATTACCGATGACATGAATTACAGATGACATGTATTATTGATAATATGAATTACTAATGATATAAATAAAATGACATGCAAACCGATAACATAAATTACTTATGACATGAATAAGATGGCATGCAAATTGATAATATGAATTATGGATGATAAGAATAAGATGACATATAAATTGATAACATCGATAATAATGATATAAAAACTAATGACATGACACTGTTAACCAGTAATGACATATGCATGAATCAATGAATAATGATATGCTAATATGTTGGTTAGCAAAGTTTGATAAATTTGAATCTGAATAATGCCTGTTTAAACACATATATGGTATGTAAATATCAGTTCCTCAATAATGATATATCTCAATAATTCACCTATGGTAATTCATAGTTAATTTTCTTACTAAGCGCGAGCTCATGAAACGTCTTTCATTTTTTTTCCTCAAATACAAGGATCTGAAAAGGGACTATAGATAGATGTAACACCTACCGGACTAATTACCTAGTTTATCTAGCTCTCTTTTTTTTTTTGTAGTTTTACTAATTTCTTTTATTTGTAGAGAACTTTATTTGATCAAAGCCTTTGAACTTGATGTTTCTCTTATTTAGTTGCATAAACATTTTTTTAATTATGGCTTGGACAAGTTGAGTAGTTAATTTATGTGTTTAAAATGCCTTTCATACCTGTATGCAGGGAATTGTTATGATCCAGATCCACACTAGGGTTTGGGGCATGACAAAATCATTCCCTCTAAGCAATGTTCTCCAAACTTATTGAGTGTGAGCTCATTAAACTCTCGTTGATGTTTTTCAGAGCTAAGAAAATAAAGAGGAATATAGGTAGATTGAAGCTCCTGTCAGCCCAGCCTAAATAGAATTTATGTTTTTTTTAAGTATCTTAGACATCTATTTATTTGGAATTTGTAATAAGAATATTGTTACTTTTTAATGACATATTAGTTGATTGGCCTTTGAGCTTCTGTTACTGGATGCCTTGCATGCCTAGCATGCGGTGGATTGCCAGCTTCTGAATTCATTCGGGTCTAGAGCATGACATTGCTTTTTTACCAAACTTCACAAACCGTGACATTGCTTTTTCACCAAACTTCACAAACTTACTTTCATCATAGGGTTGTAAGAATGATAATGAGGTAATTTTTGAAGGTCTACCTCCATCATGGGGTGGAAATGGTAGTGGCAACAGAATGTCCTTCGGAGGCCTGCCTCCATCATAAGTGGTAGTAAGAGAGTATAGGGGCTTTTTACATAACACTTTCTTTTTCCCCATTATGTCGCTCCAATACATGCTAGATCTAACAACAAAATGAAGCCATTATATTGGCAAAACATGTGCTCAATGCACCTCATTCTCCCCTACAACTTTCCCTAAGGTTAATGTATATGTTAGTGATATTCTGGTCTATGTCATACGATGGATCATTGGTTTACATTTTTCACAAGTTATCAATCCTTTAGTTTGTTACCATCATTTTTAATATTAGGATTAAAAAATATACTAAAATGAATAACAAATTAGCTACTAAAATATACTAAAGTAATTAGCTACATGAAACCAAGAGACCATTGCTTATAGTAGAAATTATGATTAAGGAAAATAGCAAGACGAATGAATAAACACGAGTGAAGTGCAAAGCTAAACCCAATCAAAAATAAAGATAATGGAAACTAAAGACAATAGAGTGGTGGAAGTTGCCTTGTTCTTTGTCCCAAAAATCATGTGCAAAATGGAAACTAAAGCAGAGGGATTGAAGTTTGCCACTCACTTGAGCTGAAATCAAAACCAAGCCATGGATACCTAGCATTTAATGACTTTACCTATTCATCCATGTGGTGGACAAGATTTGAATTCAATTAAATATGGAAGCATTCCCCAATAAAAATCAATATTGTATGATGATAAAAGTCTTAATAATATATTATATGTACAATAAAATTAAGCATCAAAATTTAGCATCAGATATAACACATCGTGCATTGGTAGAAGATGTCTTCTTGACTTAGATCTTTACTTAATATATATATGACATAATTACTACAAGACCAAACTGATAGTGTTTTAGACTTTGGACTAAATTTACAAATTCAATATACTAACAAATAATAAAAGGGGCTGGAATAACAAATGTGCATGTTACCAAATTGTGATATCTCAATTTCATGGATGCTCTAGGGAGCAACCCAAATTCTTTTAGGAAGCATCATAGTTTTGGACCCATTCTAAGATTAACCTTCTTCCTCTTAATGTTAAAGCAAGTAGTGATTCATCATAAGAAGTGGATGGGAGTATTATTCACTATTATTTTTGTACTTTTAAAATCACTTGGCATCAACCATGTCCTTATCCTTTGATCTTTTTTTTTTTAATTTCTAATCTTCACCTAAATTAAGGTTGTCATGAAAATTCATTGACATTACATGCTTTAGTACCATTTTATTTGATGTCTCTAAAATAATCTTCTCAATATACTTTTAGTTAGATGATTAGTCACACACATATGTATTTATGTCTCTAACTACCTATTATTAAGTGACACCTTTTTTGAATTAAATGATGTAGATCTGACATCAGTGTTCTAAACCATTGGATATGATTTATCAATTAATATATTTTAATACCATTTTATTTGATGTCTCTAAACTATTCTTCTTAATATACTTTTATCTAGATGATTGGTCAAACACACGTATGTATATATGTCTCTATCTATCTGTCATCAAGTAACACCTTTTTCGAAGTAAAGGATGTAGATCCGATATCGATGATCTAAACCACTAGGTACAATCTAAGACCCTTAATTTAACTATCCCATTTGCATCTTATTGCATCATGTCTACTGCAATACTTACTACTTTCATAAAACCTCACAATTTTGATGTTCTTCTCTAACTGTTCTCAAATTTCTCTTTAACTAGATAGAAATAATCATATAGAAAGAAGTCATCAATAAGAGAATAGAGGTCCACTAAATTAGTGCGCATAATCTCAAGAAGATTTGAGATATAAGTCGCACCCTAATTCATAGACTTGATTGGCATACCCCCAATACAATCAATATAGCTATGTCATCAAAATCAAGAGGGAGTAAAAAATATCATTATTTATAAATTTTCTAACTCTCTCCCTCGAAGAGTGATCAAAACTTTTATGCCACAATATTGAAGACTTTTCTTTAATTAAAGGTCCTTTAGATATAACCTTTTCTATATTAGAGTAAGTATATATTCATTATTAGGAGTCAAAAATAGTTTGTACAAACTATGATATAAAAGAAATTTTCCAACAATTTATAAATACAAAACCAAATCAATCTTTCTATCTCCAATATGAAAAGAATATCTTTGTTTATTCAAATTAGAAATTAAAATTAAATTTTCCCCTAAAAAGATAATATGGGATAAGTTGAAAACCAAACTTTGAATTCAAACTAACATTCCCTGTGAATTCACTATTAATTTCAACATTATTTGCAATTTTTAGCTTTATCTAAAACATTATAGGCAGCTTTAATTTGGTTTAAACCCAATAAATAAGGAAGTGAGGGCATGATGAACAACAAATTTATGAGATTTTTTAATCTCAGATTTATTAGGTACTTAATGCTTTTGTCCTACAATTTGCCAAGAAAACTTGGGCACTACTGGTTTCAATTAATCCACTCATAAGATGTTCAAAATATACGTTTTTATGCATGTAGGCTTAAATGATATGACCTTTCCCACGTGACACAAAATTCTTTTTGTATGACAATGCTCTCATCAGTGGGCTAATGAGTTTCGCTCTCATATAAAACAAGGTCAAAAAGATCAATCCTTAGGGTAAACTTTATACAGCCTCTTTCCATCTCTTAGAGTTAAAATAAGTTCATATCTTAATTATGGTGTAGTTATTATTCACCTTAAAGGAAACTATTCAAGACAAAGAATGCAATAGACATCAACATGTGGGTAGCAAAATAGTTTCAATATCTTATGACTATATATATATCCAGAGAATCTTGGCGCATCATCACAAACTCCCCCTTAAATAGAGAATGTAACATGCATGTGAGATCACCCCACATGAAGCAAACCATGAGAATATCCTAGCCTTCAAGAAAGCTATCCCCTTTGAGCAGATAGATTCTCTAAGTTAGCGCACCCTCTAACACAATGCTTTGTCCATTCCCTAAAATTACAACATATAGTAACCCCCTTTAGGCAGACAATTGTATGTTGTAACTCAGGATCTCATAACACACGAAGCAAACCATAAGAATACCATAGCTTTCAAAAAAGCTATCTCTTTGGGTAGATAGATTCTCTAAGCTAGTGCACTCTTTAAGACAATTCTCCATATCCATCCCCTAAAATTACAATGCACAATAACCCCTTTGGGCAAGAGACTGTAGGCTGTAACTTAGAATCTCATAACATCAACATGGAAAGAAATTTCACAAACCTCAATAGGTGAGCCATTTTAGCAACCAAGCACCCATATCAATCTATAAAATTCTTCTAAAACAAGATATACAATATTGCCCACAATAATATTATGCATACTTAGCCGAATGTATGTATGTGACATCTTTGTATGAGATATTTAATCCATATTTACTTTTTTGGGTCATAAAATATTAAACACTGCATTCAAATTACAAGTCTTCAATTTAACAAACAATAGTTTCACTTTATACAGATATTCTATAGACTAAGGTACATAAATCATAAACTCAAGCAAACAAAGAAGATGTCGCATTTAAACTCTCAAAATATAAAATAATTTACAATCAAATAAAATTTTAGAATATAACAAAAATTCCAAGAAACAAACAATAGTAACGCGTAATTAAAGTACATAATATGCATATAAATGGAATGGCAATTATCAAGCCACAACTAAGCTAACCACAAATTGGATCTTAATACTATTAGGCTTGGTCCACATTTGCCTTGGCCCAAAAGAGCCTATGACCCAAGCAAGGGTCCAATAAAACCTTGGTCTAAAAATGGAAGGTGGCCCAAGTTCAAGTGGAGGCCCAAACTAAACCTTGACACATGAAAAATTGAAACAATATTTTCCATCATTGTCAACACAGAAATGAAGGCATGAAATTATAATAAAAAATAATGGATCAAAGTCCTTCACATATTAGGTTTGGGTCATAACCTAGATCTGTTGTGATGCCCTAAGCTTACCTACTGGCCCAATTAACCTGCTTCGAAGTGGGTCCATGTGGCCCTAAAAAACTCAAGTATAAGTTAATTGATAGCAAGTGAACTTGAGTTATAAGCTTTTCAAACTTTTCTTTCCCATCCGATGTGGAACTATTTTTGCAGTATTCCAATCTTCCCTAGTATCAAGCAAGTTCCTCACCACATGCCATATACTAGGTAGAATCTACTCCAAGTTAGGTTGTTGGTGCTACAAGGATGGCTTCACACCATAAAGAGACTCTACTACTATCCCATGGCTAGCCCTTTTCTCCTCCTCACTAACTTTTGCACACTTAAGGTCGGCTCAAATACCATTTGTAACACCCCAAGCCCACCTGGCCCAGTTAACCTACTACCAGGCTAGGTCCACATGGCCTTAAAAAACTTAAGTGCAAATTAATTGGTCGCAGGTAAACTTAAGTTATAAGCTCTTCAAACTTTTCTTTTTCATTTGACGTGGGACTATTTTTGGGGTATTACAGCATAGTTCACCCCTAATTGCATAAAATTAATCTTCACATGGGGGTTTAGTGAAGATGTTAGCCCAATAATGTTTGGTATCAATGAACTCAAGGACCACATTCTTCTTACTAACATGATCTCTAATGAAATAATGTAAGTTATCACACCTAATGGGAACATGATCCATATGTAAGTTATAGTCTTTCAAGGTTTATTTCATCCAAAGTATCTGAGCATAGCAAGCTTCAGCTACAATGTATTCGGCTTGGGCCATAGATAGTGTAATTGAATTTTGCTTCTTACTGAACCATGAAACTAGTGATTGATCTAAGAAACAACATGAGCCACTTGTGCTCTTATGATCAACTTTACACCTGACAAAGTCCACATCGAAATGAAATTGCATAAGAAAATTGTTTTAAGTATATAAAACTCTCTCATGTTTCTCTTTAAATAATATATATATATATCCTCTTTCCCTTCTTCCCTTCCATACCAAAATCCTCAAAGTCTCTTTCTAAAACAAGAGAAAGGGAAAGAAAGTGCTATGTCATGTAACATTACATGGAATTAGGAATTGACAGAGAAGAGAGTGGGTTTATGATTTGTTGGAAGTGTGTTATTTCAAAATTTTAAATACTTATCCATTAAATACTACTCCCTAATTAGTGCTCCATAGTTTCCTTAATAAAACAACCCATTCTCTCCTAAATTCATACTCCAACACATCAGCCTTCTAAAATCTATTTTCTACTTTAATGAACTTAGGCTCAATATATATTGACAAATATATGCTCAATGTTCCTCAGCACTCTTTATATTTTCTTCTCCTACAATTAGAAAAATAAATGAGCAATATTCAACCCTACTATCATTTTAAAAAAAAGAATCATTGTTACTACATGTGATAGAATGAGCAGTGAAGTAATTAGTTACCTAAAATAAAGATTGCTATCCTCGAAGTAGATAGTATGATTAATGAAAAGAACAAGAGGAGCCATCAAATACGAATAGAGTGCAATCTTGAAGCCATTTCTATCCTTTTAGTTTTCTCTATCTATTTGGATTTGGTTATAGATCATACAAGAGCATCCTTGGTCCATATATAAGTTGTAGGGTTATAAGCATTGGAGAAGGGGATATCAAAATAGATTTTCTTAAGATTACAATGCAGATGTGTTCCCTTTTCAAAAGGTGTAATGGCTTGAGCATTGAAGGAGGGGATATCTAGATAGATTTTCTCAAGATTACAAGGCAGATGTGTTCTCTTTTCGAAAGGTATCTAGATAGATTTTCTCAAGATTACAAGGCAGATGTGTTCTCTTTTCGAAAGGTGTCATCGCTTGAGCTTTGAAACAGGGGATATCTAGATAGATTTTCTCAAGATTACAATGCAGACGTGTTCTCTTTTCGAAAGGTGTCATTGCTTGAGCATTGAAGGATGGGATATCTTGATAGATTTTATATAAGTTAGACCAAGGGTTATGATACACCTCTTTATATTTTCTTGGCAATTCATTAAACATTGATTTCTTCTCTCTATGTCGCCCTCTCCCTTATGGAATCTAGCATCTTATATTTTTTTACCTATTTCTTCAACCAAATTAAGGGGTTGCTTGGAGTCCTATAAGTGGAGTTGAGTATAGTGCAAGCTACAAGGTAGGCCAACCAACTTGTTTTAATTTCTATAAGTCAAATTGCATCATAAGTTGATTACTCTTTGGATTGTAACTCAAGATAATCTTGGAGACCTATCAAAGGTTCGATTCATAGTTTACTGAGCTGAGGCAGGATGTCCAGTCCTTGAGATAGGATGTGGAGCACTCAGTTGCTAAGCTACATCAGGACATCGCTGCACACTTTGACACCTAATGGACTTCCTTCGATAGTGCTTTCCTTGAATCTATTGTATAATGTCCCAAGCCTACTTACTAGCCCAATCAACTTGCTAATAGGTTAGGTCTACATGGCCATAAAAACTCGAGTGTTAGTTAATTGGTAGCAGGTGAACTTGAGTTATAAACTCTTCAAACTTTTCTTTCCCATTCGATATGGAACTATTTTGGTATATTACAATGTCTCCCTCTTATTAGGTGACATCCTCATCACACGCTATAAGCTAGCCAGAATCTACATCGAGTAAAGTCATTGATGTTGTAAGGGTAGCTTCATGCAATGGTGAGCTCTTTACAACCATCTTACGAGTAGCCCTTTTTTTTTTACCCACAAACTTTTACATACTTGGGTCGGCTCTGATACTATTTGTAATACCCCAAGCCCACCTACTAGTCTAATTAACTTACTAATAGGAGTAGGACTCCCTTTTGAGGCTTGACTAGAGAGTAAGACTTCCTTTGAGGCTGATAAGAGTAGCACTCCCTTTTGACTCCCACTAAGAGTGACTTGAGAGTAGGACTCCCCTCTAAGGCTGACCTAGAAGTGAGATTGTTTTGAAACTCTATCTTAAAGTAGGACTCCCTCTAAGACTCTACATGGAAGTAGGAGTCCTTTTGAAATTGACCTAGGAGTAGGATTTCCTTTTGAGACTTGACCTAAAAGTAAGACTTCCTTTGAGGTTGAATTGGGAGTAGGATGCCTATTGAGACTAATTTAGGAGTATGACTCCCTTCTAAGGCTAACCTACAAGTAGGACTTTCCTCTGAGATTAACCTAGGAGTAGGACTCTCTTTCTCGGCTCTTCCTAGGAGGAAGATTTTCACTAGACCTAAGAGTAGGACTTCCTTTTGATGTCTGACCTAAAAGTAGGACTTCCTTTGAGACTGATTTGAGAGTAGGACTCTCTTATAAGGTTGACTCAGGAATAGGACTCCCTTTGAAACTAATTTGGGAGTAAAACTTTCTTTTAAGGTTGACCTATGATTAAGACTCCCTTCTAAGGTAGACTTGGGAATAAGACTCCCTTTTGAAGCTCTATCTGGGAGTATGACTCCCTTTGAGGCTGATTCATGAGTGGACTCCCTTTGAGATTGATTTCGGAGTAGGACTCCCCTTTGGGCTTCTTAGGTTTGGGCTTCTCTTGAATTTACACTTGGTCTAAGGCTACTTTTAGGTTTAGGCCCCTTTTGAACTCAAGCTCGACCTATTATATACTGCTTCAAGGCTTGAGCCATTGGACCTATTACAGGTCATTAGGGCTGCTTCAAGGTTAGGGCTCCTAGGGCTATTGTGGGCTCCTTAGGCTGGCTTAGAGATTCAGTCCACAAGAGAACAAAGGATTACTCACCCTCATCATTGGGCTCGAGCTCGATGCAAAAGAATTTTTGGAGGTAGAAATTTCGAAGTTACTGTCCCTTGGCAGGTTGACAGGGACAACACCTTCTCTCCACATCACCTTGGGTTTCAAGGTCTCAAGGGTGCTTTAGTAATGTTGTAGCTTCAGCAGGCATGGATAAAAGGACTTTATTTTTCTAGTATGAGAGGATTGGATGTAAAGAATTTTGGATGGAGACTTAGGCTGAATTGTAGGACCAACAACACTGTGATAGTATTGTGTTGTCCATCCTATGGAGGCTAGGAAGAAGGAAGCATATTTTTGTTTATTTTGTTCTAGATTCAGAATTTGAAGGGGAGAGGAAGGCTTACCAAGGATCTTTGGGATCAAGGAATGGGACATAAGGTTTTAAAGAAGAAAGACTTTAGTGGACAGTAGCAGGGTTTCAAGACTTTAGAGTGATTGAGTAGGAGATCTTGTGATTAGGGCAAGTTTTTTGGTTGACTTAAAGATTGCTTATGTAGGAGGATTCCAGAGGGTCAAGGTGATCGGATGTGTTTTGGAGTCACAACATGGATAATGTTTTGAGGTAGGGTAGGGGATTGCTTTTTAGCCTTCCCCTAAGGGTAGGCCTTTTGGAGCTATGTCTAAGGCTTTGAGAGGTCTTAATTTCAACCCTCTTAGTTGCTCAAATGTTGAAAGGGTTGAATGCCCATAAGAATTCAAAATGAGCATTTTCTTTCAGTAGGCAAATGATGGGCTCTCCACACATAATGGGTGCCTCCCTAAGTGTTTTAAATGGTTGGCCAAATAAAGAGAGACTTGTGGATTTGAGAGATAAGGTGCAAATGTAGCTTGTGTGTCATGTGGACCATGCCTTCATGCATGATTGAACCAAGATGCATGATGGGCGCTCCTCTCTTGATAGGAGTTTAAATTTTATCCAAATAACAGAATGAGTGAGGTGGCATGAGGGTTAAGTTATTTCTTAATGAAATGGTGTGAGAATGGTATGATTTATGGGCATGATGGGGAGAAGATTTGCGAGGCATGATCTGGAGGAAATCAATTGCTAGGTGGCATTATCCCCTAGTGCGCGTGATGCATGGGGGCATTTAAATTTTCAAAAGCTTCCAGATGGCGTGGGGCCCTCTTGCCATGTTGGAAGGCCTCCAAGGAGCTGGAACGATTAAGAAGTCCTGACTTTATAAGGCATCTAGCAGCTGGGCTCCTTCAAAGAAGAATGAAAGAGTAGTCCAGAAATAAGAAGGGAGGGAAGACAGGCTGAAACGTGATGAGTTGCCTGGACGTGCAAGTGGGGAAGTGGGCAAAAATTTTGTTTTGTCTTTCATATTGCTGGATTTTTGGTTATTCAAAGCTTCAACTGAGGAGGCTTTCTATTTCTTGGAAGGAGCTGAGAATATGTAGAGGACTAGGATAGCTGGAACGAAGTGTGGGATGAGCTGGAAGTGCAGCTAGCCGCTCAGGAGGGGCTCTATGCGTGAAGGGCGCTCTTGCTGGAATTTCAATAGCATATTCTTTATTTATATAGTGATTTGCGGAAGTCCCTCGCCAGCTGGGGACTTCTCAGGATTTGAGGCAACCATGGAAACCGAAGAGGAAAAAAAAGGAAGTGGGATACTTCTTGCAGGAATTCTTGCGATACAAGGCATTTTTATTTATTATTTAGGTCTGGTTCAGAGGAATTAGGTGAAGTAACTAAATTTAGTTGAACCCTATTAGTGAATTTGATCTGATATACTTCAATTAAGTCTTAATTGATATTAAAAGTATTATGGATTGAACCAGCTAATCGAACCAACATACTAATCTTGACCCAATATGTAGCCAAATGGCTAAATTAGGTGCTAGATTAAACTCAATATGCAAACTCCAAGCCCTTAATTGACATGTTGTCATTATCTAAATATGAAAAAATTTTGGGTTGGTATCTCAATCAATCTGTTCGGTGTTTTCTTTTAAAGATGATGCACCTGATGTCCAAATCATAGGCTTTACCTGCCTATTTTTATCCTAGTTCAAATATGGAAACTTTTGAATTAGTATTTGATTCAATCTATTTTATAATTTCCTTAGAGGCAATGCATCTAGAGTCCAAACCATGGGCCCTGCCTGTCTTTTTGTCCAAGTCCAAATATGAAAAGTTTTGAGTTATTACTTGAATCAATACATTTGAAGGTTTCTTTAGAGACAATACATCCAGAATCCAATTATAGGCCCTACTTCCCTCTTTTTTTATCATAGGTCAAATATGGAAAGTTTTAGATTTTGTTTAGGTATTACCATTCTGCAAGTGATGCACCATTCATCACTATGGCTTGCTGATGTTTTGAGGTGATGACTAAAATCACCTCAAACAAATATGATCCATGTGTAAGTTATAATATTTCAAGGTTTATTTCATCCAAAATATATAAGCATAGCAACCTCTAGTTGCAATGTATTCGGCTTCAACCATAAATAATGCAACTAAATTTTGCTTCATACTGAACCATAAAACTAGTGAT
The DNA here is from genome assembly GCA_017589505.3 of Metroxylon sagu. Classification (NCBI taxonomy): domain Eukaryota; kingdom Viridiplantae; phylum Streptophyta; class Magnoliopsida; order Arecales; family Arecaceae; genus Metroxylon; species Metroxylon sagu. The sequence goes on from JACVBY030000560.1 coordinate 638,166, forward strand.
CAACCTAAGAAATAGCATGAACCATTAGTTCTCCCACTATCAACTTTACACCCAACAAAGTCTGCATCAGAATAACCCACTGGGACAAAACTAGTATGCTTTATATATGTACATATGTATGTAAACTTGGCTACATTCAAATATAGCTAAGTTTAGATCTGTTCACCTCTTGATCCTTAGATCTATATAGTTCATAGATTCCAAAAATAAAAAAGATGGGATGGCTTCGGAATCTATATGAATTCAAGGATGAAGAATGTAACTGAATCTTAGACTTAGCTACATTTGAATATAGCCAAGTCTACCTTATATATATATATCCTCTTTCCCTTCTTTCCTCCCACACTAAAATCCTCAAAGTCTCTTTCTAAAACAAAAGAAAGGGAAAGAAAGTGATATGTCATGTAACATTACATAGAATTAGGGATTGGTAGAGAAGAGAGTGGGTGTATGATTTGTTGGAAGCATGTTGTTTCAAAATTTTAAATATTTATCCATTAATTACTTCTTCCTAATTAGTGCTCTCTATAGTTTCCTTAATAAAACAACCCATTGTCTCTCCTAAATTCATACTCCAATACATTAGCCTTCTAAAATCTCATTCTCTACTTTAATGAACTTAGGCCCTATTTGGTTCAATTGTTGGGGCACCTTTAAGTAGCTATTAGCCAATAACTAAGATCAATAGCTAATCCAAACAGACCCCAAATTATTTTTTTAATAAATAAATAATACATTACTTAAATATATAATTTAGTGAATAAATAACTTAATATCATAGCCATCACGTAGTTTCCCATGGTAATATGGACAAAAAGGAGAGTGGCGTCGAACTTTGATGGAAACTTAAATAATTGTTATGTCTTATATATAAGGTGATGGTCATATATTCTTGAACAAATTTCCATGACAAGGTCAAGGCAATTTGTTCTTCAACAAAGTTTCTTAAATAGCTAGCATTGATCTATATTTTCTAGTAATTTATTAACCAAGGAACAATGTATGTAGCCAAACACTAAAGGGTTCACCACACAAAATGTAAACACACACACACACACACACACACATATATATATATATAAGTAGACTTGGCTACATTCGAATGTAACCTAGTCTATATTCGGTCACCTCCTCCACCATTGAATTCACATAGTTTACAAATCCCAAAGATGAAAAAATAAAAAAGGTGGGATGGCTCTGGAATCTATGTGGATTCAAGGATGAGAAAGATAACCGGATCCTGAACTTGGCTACACTAAAATGTAGAAAAGTATATATATATATATATATATATATATATATATATATAATCAACTAAGCATAAGGAATCTAGTTGACTTTTGTTTGTTGAAGTAGTCTACTTTTAAGATTAAAAAGCCTTGCTATGGTCTTAGAATATTCTAAGTTTTCTTTCATTTTCTTTTCCTTGCGTCAATGAGTGGATAATTGAGGCTTCTTTTTTAAGACTCAAATGAGAGAGAAGCCTTTTTAGATGAATTTGATTTGGACTTTTTTAATTTTTTTTTTTCTTTTTCTGCTCAAAGTAAGTTAAGCTGATTAAGGCTTCATTCATAATTTCAAGAGAGAGATGCCTTTCTTAAAGTAGCCTAAGATGCTATTCTTGGATAATCTTGACTTGGAATTTTCCTATAAGATTGCCGGCCAGACTATTTTTCAGATAGTCCTATATACGATGAAATAGGATACGCATGCCGAGACACGCAAGATTTAGTCAATTAATTTTCATTTAGATTATTACTAAATTGGTGCTTAAATAAAATAGGAAAAGCAAATATCAAGACATAGGATGCCATAAGGTCTATGCTGATATATTTTAAACTTCATGGGGAAAAAATGTTTGGCAATAAGACTTATGGTAGCATGGATTGAATCCTCTAGCCGATCTAAAAAAAGGTACCATCTAAATGGCCAAAATATTAATTGATGAACCCAATTAACCCAAATAAGTGAACATGATATGTGTTTCGATTGTATAAATTATCATCGCTCTGTTCTACGCATCACCTATTGATGTCATTTACCGCATATTCTTCCTATATATATATGTTTTTTTTGGGGGGGCCGGGAGGCGGGGAGAGAGAGAGAGGAGAGCCATTGGATTAGATTGAAGAAAGAAATTAATTTCATCTTTGCAACCGAAATATTTTATTTTTGAGTGCAATAGATTATTGATAACGAACACAAAACATAACAAATAGAAAATCTGAAATGCATTAGCTTATCTAACCCAGTCCAATGCCCTACAAAAATGCATTCTTGATGCAGCAACGTGGAGTAATTTGCTCTCAAAATTGAAAAACCATACCATTTTCTTAAAATATGCTAAATTTTCGTTCTTTTTCTCTATCGTGTCACGGTGAGTAGGCTATAGAGACTTCATTTTGAAATCTAAGAATAGAGAGATGCCATTTTCAAATGATTTGATTTGGATTTTTTTAAAAAAAGATTCTTGTTTTTTTTCCTTTTATTTTCCTTCTCGGAGAGAGATAAAATAATTAGGCTTCGTTTGAAATTTCAAGAGAAATAGATGAATTGGTTCGATAAGCCTAAGATGCCTTTCTTGGATTTGCCAAATTCGAATTTTTTTTCTTACAAGACTTCAATTCAAACTAATTTTTGGATGGTCCTATGCTTGATGAAATAGGAAATATGTTGAAGCGTAAGATTTAATAATTAGTTTTGATTATATCTAAACCTATACATGTTTAAAAAAAGAGGAAAAACAAATATGAGGGAATATAGGTTTACCATAAACTATTTATTGATCTATTTTAAGGTAGATGTAGACTTGGTAAAACAAGAAACTAATATTTGATGATGGGATATATAAGAGTTTCTAAAATTGCTTGAGATCTACAATCCAGGAAGAGAAAAAAGATCACTTTTTTAACAATATATTATGATAAAAAACCAAAAATGATGAACAAAAATTAAAGAGATTGCGCAGAGATGGCAACCGAGTTGGCCATGTGAAAGAGATAGGGATGACACCTTTAAAATATACTCTAACATTGGCTAGAGTAATTGCACTAATCAATAATGTTGGTAATGGGTAAGAGCGAGGAGATTGCAAAAAATCATTACTATCCAACTAAGAGGAAAACATATGCGAGTGTGTGGAGTGATATCTCGTGAAACGTTTTGCCACCGGATTTAGATGTATTCTTAAAAAATTGGACATTATGTAATGCTAATTATTTCACGATGTCTATTAGAACATTCAAATATTTTCAATTGAATGTATACCCCCACAAAGGGCATTATATGAAAACATGTAGCATTTCTCTAACATAAGGTAAGCAAAAGTAATCAATAAAAAATTTATCCAAAAGGCAACATTTTTCATTTATTCATAAGCTAAATCGTGCCACCACAATTCATTTATTCATAAGCTGCATAATATAATGATATAATTAGCACTCAAGCATCATACAAGGTGCTCAATTTCCGTATTAAGTATTTAGTGACCAGAGTCATTAATAGCCTCTATTGTCTCAGCTGAATACTTGTCTTCACAAAATGGTGGGCATTCTCCACAATGTGGTGGGCATGATGGGGTATCCGTTGGATTTGCCTTTGGGTAAAAATAGTCTTCTTGATCTAGAGACTTGTTTCCATTGTACGATGGCCCCAAGGCTGAATGGGAGTCAAAGTAGTCATTGATTGTTGCATTCTGAGTGGTTATGTCTTCTCCTGCTCCATTAATTACATAGCATTTGAATATTAAATAAGATAAAATAGCAAAATGAAGCCATTATATTAACAAATATATGCTCAATGTTCCTATCACTCTTTATATTTTCTTCTCCTACAATTAGAAAAATAAAAGAGCAATATTCAACCCTACCATCATTTAAAAAAAAGAATCATTATTACTGCATGTTATAGAATGAGCAGTGAAGTAATTAGCTACCTAAAATAGAGATTACTATCCTTGAAGTAGATAGTATGCTTAAAGAAAAGAAGAGGAACCACCAAACGCAAATGGAGTGCAATCTTGAAGCCATTTCTATCCTTTTAGCTTTCTCTTTCTATTTGGATTTGATCATAGATCATACAAGATCATCCTTAGTCCATATATAAGTAGTAGGGTTATGAGCATTGAAGGAGAGGATATCTAGATAGATTTTCTCAAGATTACAATGCAGACGTGTTCTCTTTTCGAAAGGTGCCATGGCTTGAGCATTAAATGAGGGGATATCTAGATAAATTTTGACGTGTTCTCTTTTTGAAAGGTGTCATGGCTTGAGATTAAGGAGGGGATATCTAGATAAATTTTCTTAAGATTACAATGCAGACGTGTTCTCTTTTCGAAAGGTGCCATGGCTTGAGCATTAAATGAGGGGATATCTAGATAGATTTTGACGTGTTCTCTTTTTGAAAGGTGTCATGGCTTGAGATTAAGAAGGGGATATCTAAATAGATTTTCCCAAGATTACAATGCAAACATGTTCTCTTTTGAAGAGGTGATGGCTTGGATCTATGTGCTCATTTATATTTTATCTAGATTGCATGAATAAATGACCTCATTGTGACCAAAAATAAAAAGTGATGCAAATATGTTCTATTTTGGAAGGGCGCATGCTTGGCTTCTATGTGCTCAAATATATTTATCTAGATTTTCATGAATAAGTGACCCCATGTTGACCAAAAATAAAATTTGATCCCTTGTTCTCGAAAGCATACAAAGCCACGGGGTTGAATGGGAGTTAGAGTAATCATTGATTGCTACATTCTAAGTGTTCATGTCTTCTCCTATCTCATTAATTACACAATATTTGAATATTAAATAAGGTAAAATAACAAAAAGAAGCCATTATATTGAGAACATGGGGTTATCATACACCTCTTTATATTTTCTTGGCAATTAAAAGGTAAGCATTAAAGAATGTTTATATAAGTTAGACCATGGGTTATGATACACCTCTTTATATTTTCTTGGTAATTCATTAACCATTGATTTCTTCTTTCTATGTCGCCCTCTGTCTTATGGAATCTAGCCTCTTATATTCTTTTACCTATTTCTTCGACCAAATTAAAGGGTTGTTTGGAGTCCTTTAAGTGGAGTCAAGTATAGTGCAAGCTACAAGGTAGGCTAGCCAACTTGTTTTGATGTCCATAAGTCAAATTGCATCATAAGTTGAATTACTCATTAGGTTGTAACTCAAGATAACCTTATAGTAGGTCAACTCACGTTCCAAATGATTATACAATATTATTTAAAAAAAAACAATCTGAACATCATGACTTCCATCAATCAATTCTCAACAAAAGCAAAAAATTATTAAGCATGGATTGCTTTTCAAAATCTAAATCTTCATTTTCTTTATCGTCAAACACAATAGTACCATAACAACTTCAAAATTTCTCAAATTTGTCAAATCCCTTTACCTCTTCATGGACAATATCAAATGCTGGCAATCTTTTATCATTCTAATAGATAAGGAATCAAAAGTTCATTTTAAAATATTATATTAGATATCTTTTGAAGGTTACCTAGTGCATAGTGTTATAACACATTCCATTAAAGACAAATATTCAAATTAAGAACCTTTTAAATCATAGCACAACCCTTGATATGTCCTCCACGGTTTAATGGTTTAGTCTAATCTTCTTTTCAAAGGAGCCGGTACAAATTTGAACACTTTTGAGAATTTCATATAACCGTATCAATTCTAAACATAGTTCTTTAATACATTTATCAAAATCAAATCAGAATAGACCTCTTGGTCGGCTCTCAATTTTTAAGAAGACAAAACTATTCCCTAGTCAAAACTCAAAGGTGTTACACAATGTTATTTCAATGAACGAAACCATTAAATCATCAAGCATATAAATGCTGGTACTTATCATTAGAAATCTATTCTCAGAAATATAAAAGTCTATGCTTAACTACTAAAATCTTTTGCAATTAAGGGGATGTCGTAACTTTAAGTAGTTTCACTCCTCTCGAAAAGAGTATTTTATAACACTTACTTACATGGATGAGAAGTTGGTCCTATTTGTAAAGTTTCTCTTTGAGTTTGTTTATTCTAAATACTGGAATCACTCCTAGAATATCATCATAAATTTCAGAATTTACTTTATTTTCCATTATCATAGGACTATGATTTCTCATCCTATAACCAATAATCTCTATGTCCCTAATTCCGATCAAAATTGATAAATTCATGTCCTAATTGTAACTTTTCTTAATAGCTATTATTCTTGTCTCCAAATAAGTTACTTTATAGTCAATTTTTAGTTTAATCACCTATCTTACTATTTACTTGTCCATGCATCGATGGACTTAATAATCTTAGTCCATTAAAATTTGGTCATTTTGATGTGACATTATAAATTTTCATCAAAGAGTACTTTAGTTATCTATGGTCATGCATATATAGTTTACCTCACTACTTATGTAAAGAATGATCTCAATTTCCTAGAATTTAAATTAAATCTGATTTGCCAACTTTAATTGAGAATCCAACAACAACTTTTACTTCCTCTATAATAATAACTTTTGAATATCGTTAATGTAAATATTAACCTTCTTAAATTCCACAATTAAATCCTCTTTAGAATTATGTGGACTGGAGTACATCTTTCAATTTCCAAATATAAAATAGCTCTTATCTCATCACTCTTTAATGATTGAACATTGATTCCAAACTTTCATTTAACAATAATTGATGAAACCTCTATCTGGAGTAATAACATTTGATATTATTATTGTTCGCATAGCCAATATGATATGAATGTTTATTTATGCAAGTTAGTTTAAAGAATAAATTGATAACATTTGGATAAGAAACGAGAAAGATTCTGAAAGATAAAATATGTCACCTGCGGTCCACTATGATATGACTTGATGACTTGATGACATGATACCAGGACCAACCTTCATAGAGGATATATGTGGAAGATACACCCCTATCCACAGGGTTAAATGTGAAGCACTGGTCTTGTCACGGGGATATATGTAACCATAACTTGAGACCATGGCGTGTTCATAACAAAATGACATGTAAATGCTAATGACATGAAATAAGTAAAACATGACTGATGACATGAATGAGTGATTTATGACTGTGATGACTTGAAACTTGAAACTAAAATTTTTTAAAACATAAAATGGAATATGATTACAACATATTTCAAGAAAATAAGTAACATCAGATGATAAGATGATATGAAAGTTCTAACATATGAAAGTAAGTAAACCATGACATGCTATATTCTTGAAGTTATATGATATGTTTTATATTAGGCTTATTTATTGAGTGTGAGCTCATTAAACTCTCGTTGATGTTTTTCAGAGCCAAGAAAATGAAGAGGGATATGGGTAGATTGAAGCTCCTATCAGCCCAGCTAAGATAGAATTTATGTTTTTTTAAGTATCTTGGACATCTGTTTATTCAGAATTTGCAATAAGAATGTTGTTACTTTTTAATGATATATTAGCTGATTGGCCTTTAAGCTTCTATTACTGGATGCCTTGCATGCCTAGCATGCGGCGAGTTGCCACCTCCTGGATTCAACCTTGGGTTCGGGGCGTGACATTGATTTTTCACCAAACTTTACAAACTTACTTTCATCATAGGGTCGTAAGAATGATAATGAAGTAATTTTTGAAGGTCTACCTCCATCATGGGGTGGAAATGGTAGTGGCAACAGGGTGTCCTTTGGAGGCCTGCCTCCATCATAAGTGGTAGTAAGAGAGTATGGGGGCTTTTTACATAACACTTGCTTCTTTTGCTCCATTATGTTGCTCCAATACATGCTAGATCTAACAACAAAATGAAGCCATTATATTGGCAAAACATGTCCTCAATGCACCTCATTCTCCCCTACAACTTTCCTTAAGGTTAATGTATATGTTAGTGATATTCTGGTCTATGTCATACGATGGATCACTGGTTTACATTTTTCACAAGTTATCAATTCTTTAGTTTGTTACCATCATTTTTAATATTGAGATTAAAAAATATACTAAAATGAATAACAAATTAGCTACTAAAATATACTAAAGTAATTAGCTACATGAAACCAGGAGACCATTGCTTACATTAGAAATTATGATTAAGGAAAATAGCAAGAGTGAAGTGCAAAGCTAAACCCAATCAAAAATAAAGATAATGGAAACTAAAGACAATAGAGTGGTGGAAGTTGCCTTGTTCTTTGTCCCAAAAATCATGTGCAAAATGGAAACTAAAGCAGAGGGATTGAAGTTTGCCACACACTTGAGCTAAGATCAAATCCAAGCCATTGATACCTAGCATTTAATGACTTTACCTATTCATCCATGTGGTGGACAAGATTTGAATTCAGTTAAATATGGAAACATTCCCCAATAAAAATCAATATCGTATGATGATAAAAGTCTTCAATAATATATTATATATACAATAAAATTAAGCATCAAACTTTAGCATGAGATATAACACATCGTGCATTGGTAGAAGATGTCTTCTTGACTTAGACCTTTACTTAATGTATATATGACATAATTACTATAAGACCAAACTGATAGTGTTTTAGACTTTGGACTAAATTTACAAATTCAATATACTAACAAAATAATAAAAGGGGTTGGAATAACAAATGTGCTTGTTACCAAATTATGATATCTCAATTTCATGGATGCTCTAGGGAGCAACCCAAATTCTTTCAAGAAGCAACCCTGCTTCAATTCTCATATTGGTCAATCTTTTAGGACATCTTGCAACGAGTGGTCTATGCAAATAGTTTTGGACCCATTCTAAGATTAACCTTCTTCCTCTTAATGTTAAAGCAAGTAGTGATTCATCATAAGAAGTGGATGGGAACACATTATTCACTACTATTTTTGTACTTTTAAAATCACTCAGCATCGACCATGTCCTTATCCTTTGATCTTTTTTTTTTAATTTCTAATCTTCACCTAAATTAGGGTTGTCATGAAAATTAATTGACACTATATACTTTAGTACCATTTTATTTGATGTCTCTCAAATAATCTTCTCAATATACTTTTAGTTAGATGATTAGTCACACATATGTATATGTATTTATGTCTCTAACTACCTATTATTAAGTGATACCTTTTTTGAATTAAATGATGTAGATCTAACATCGATGTTCTGAACCATTGGATATGATTTATCAATTAATATACTTTAATACCATTTGATTTGATGTCTCTAAACTATTCTTCTCAATATACTTTTAGCTAGATGATTGGTCAAACACACGTATGTATATATGTCTCTATCTATCTATCTTCAAGTAACACCTTTTTTGAATTAAATGATGCAGATCTTGTAATGTCTCAAACTTGAAAGTTTTGTAATTTTATTTTAAGCATGCTTATATTTTTAGTTTAGCCTTCTAGTATGAATGATTTGAGTGAAAATCTTAAAACAATGTGAAAGCTGAAAATTTGGATGTGTCTTTGAGTTTTCTTCCATGATCCTTCCAAAAATTTAATAAAGTTAATTATTTGGGCTTGTAATTGAAGTTTTTGTGATGATTTCAATGTTTACTAGTTGTTTTTGATCCTTGGGAGAAGTTGGAATGAAAATTTTGAAAGTTGGAATGAAAATTTGGAAGTTGGAATGAGTTAAAAGGGCTTTTGGAAAAAAATTTATGAAGTTAGCTGACTCTAGAGTCAGCTAACTTGTCAAAGTAGCTGACTACTTTGGAAAGTAGTCGACTACTTTGTAAGTAGTCGACTAACTGGCAGAATTTCTCTGTAAAAGTGGTCTGGGACCAATTTTACCCACAGTAGTCGACTACCTATTCGACTACTATGTGAAATCTCTCTGTGGAATTGGTTTGAGATCAATTTCACTCTCATTAGTCGGCATTTTAGCCGACTAATGAGTGAAATGGGGACTTCCTAGGAGGTCATCCATCGCTCTCACCCAAGTCAGACCAATTTCACTCTCATTAGTCGGCATTTTAGCCGACTAATGAGTGAAATAGGGACTTCCCAGGAGGTCGCCCATCGCTCTCACCCAAGCATGTTTAACTATGGGTTTAGGTGGATAAAAATCTTCTGTGGAATTGATTTGAAACTAATTTTACTCTCATTAGTTAGCATCCATGTGACTAATGGATGGATAACCCTGTTATTCATCTAATAACGAAAATTTGGTCAGGGGCATAAGTGAAATTTGGTAAAAAGTAGTTTGAGGTTTTGATAGAGAAGGGCAAAATAGGAATTTCTATGGGCATTTAAAACCCACTGCCCTTCCTTAGCCCTTAAGCCACCGTATGAAATGAAATAAAAGGGGAGAGAAAATGGAAGAAAAATAGAGAGAAAGGAAAGAAAAGAGAGGGGTTTTAGCCATGGGAAAGAAGAAGAGAAGAAGAAAAAGAAAAGAAGAAGAAAAGAAGAAGAGAAAAAGAGGAAGAGGAGGAAGGGAAGAAAGCTTGGTGGTTTAGTTATCTTTGCTAAGGTAAGTCCAAACCTTCCTAAGCTAGAGAATGATATTAAAATCTCATGATTTAGAGGCAAATGAGACAATAGCATGTGTATATTGTAAATCCTTGAGCATATTAGGGATTAAAGAGTATTATGCTAAGATATTAAGGCATAGAGCATGCATGCATAGTTTCATGAAACCCTTGGTACTTGTGACCCTAATAATACATGTATGATGACTTAGGCCAAGAGATTGGTTCAAGGGAGCCAGAACAGAAGAAATAGCAGATATAGCAATGTGCTAACAGCTAAGGTGAGTGGGTTTCTCATCTAGCTTTGAGAAATGTTTTATAATAGCATAGTGATATTTTACTACAAATCAAAGTATGTTATGCTAAGTATAGTATCTCAAGTAATTAAATATGGGAAATAAGAACCCAGTTATGATGTATTTTATTTTAAAGCATGTTCTAAAGCAAAGCATGAGTTTAAAAATAAGCATGGGTTTACAGCATGTTCTAAAGCAAAGCATGAGTTTAAGAACAAGCATGAGCTTACAGCATGTTTCCAAAGCAAAGCATGAGTTTCAGAAAAAAAAGGCATGAGTTTCAGATAAGCATGAGTTTCAGAAAAGCATGAGCTTCAGCAAAGCATGAGTTTCAGAAAAAGCAAGAGTTTTAGCAAAGCATGAGTTTAAGAAAAGAAAGGGAAACATGAGCTATAGCATGTTTCAAAGCAAAGCATAGAGTTTCATGAAAAGTTTTGTTTGGATAAAAACATATGTTTCAATAAAGCATGTAATTTACTTTTCAGATTTATGTTTCAAAGTGATGCATGGGCATGCATGAATATCAATGTTTCAAAGAAAATATAGCTGATTGTATATGGGATTATAAACTTATATCTGAGTATTTCTACAGCATATAGTATAAAGAGATTGGGCTATTTATAGGGCTGATCACCTTGTAGACTGTGCCATAGCATGAGCATTACACACATTAATATAGCCGGCACCTCCTTGCGATTCGATCGTACTATGATCTCGAGGCCAGGAGGAGTACAAGCTAGATCAACCCAGTGAGGCAGATTGTAAGCAGCCCAGTGGGGCAAGAATCATAGCTCGGTAAAGAGCTAGGTTACTATATAGCCCGAGGGGGCTCAGAGATATTGACCCATAAAGGAGGCAAGTAGGAGGCCCAGGGAAAAGGGGCAAGCTTACACCTGGGGTGAATCGCACATATGAGGGGTGCCATGTGGTGCGGGGATCCTCGGTGCTTAGTATACTCACCCACTGAGAGTACACCTGTAGGAGGGTGATTGTAGGGATGTACCTTAGTGGTAGCACACCCAGCCCATCATCATGAAATTTTGTAAAAGTAGCATTATCTTATTTAAGTTGCATTATTGGAAGAATAAACTAACTTATGAGTTTTTCTTATCTCATTTGAAAAGATTTCTGTATCTATTGTGATATGTTGTATCAGTATATTTATCGGTTTTAAAATGTGGTTCTCAGTTTTTCCCATTGTTAGATGGCTATCCAGTCACTGAGACTTAGGTTTCACCCCTCTATTGTTGAATTTTTTTGGATTTTCATATCAGAGATAGCAAGTTGGCTCTTGGATGCCTGATTTTGATATGGGCTGCTAGATGTAGATAAATTGGTCGATGACATAGATTTATGTGACCTGGATTGTATATGTATTTGAAATGGATATGGATGGATGTGTATGATTGTAACCTTATGATGTATTTTGGACTTGGAATGGTTATGAGAAATAACTTTTGTTGTAGAATGAATTTGTGTATATGGTCTTTATAATAGCATAGTGATGAAAGTTATATTGCCTAGAATCATGTAATGAATAAATGTGAAAATCTTATTTTTATCTAAGCAGGGTGAAATAAATTGTGATGTGATCTCGTAATGGTATGAATGAAATGAGCAGGTCAAAAGTTTTTAGCAGATTTAGTATTTTTGTGCATGTAACTTATGGCAATTGGATAGGGATCGCTTGGGCTTTATGATACTTAGCATAACGACTAGTAGATCTCTACCCAATTTTCATAAGAAATCATGCCATCAAAAAGGAGGCCAATAGATCTGATATCGATGATCTAAACCACTAGGTACAATCTAAGACCCTTAGTTTAACTGTCCCATTTACATCTTATTACATCATGTCTACATAATGCTTACTACTTTCATAAAACCTCACAATTTTGATGTCCTTCTCTAATTGTTTTCAAATTTCTCTTTAACTTGATAGAAATAAACATATAAAAAGGAGTCATCAATAAAAGAATAGAGGTCCACTAGATTAGTGTGCATAATCTCAAGAAGATTCGAAATATAAGTTGCACCCTAATTCAGAGACTTGATTGGCATACCCCCAATACAGTCAATACAGGTCTATGTCTTCAAAATCAAGAGGGAGTAAAAAATATCATCATTTATAAATTTTTTAACTCTCTCTCTCTCGAAGAGTGACCAAAACTTTTATGCCATAATATTGAAGACTTTTCTTTAATTAAAAGTCCTTTAGATATAACCTTTTCTATATTGGAGTAAGTATATATTCATTATTAGGAGTCAAAAATAGTTTGTACAATCTATGATACAAAAGAAATTTCTTAATAATTTATGAATTCAAAACCAAATCAATCTTTCTATCTCCAATATGAAAAGAATATCCTTATTTATCCAAAATAAAAATAAAAATTAAATTCTCCTAAAAGAAAATATGGAATAAGTTGAAAACCAGACTTTGAATTCAAACTAACATTCCCTATGAATTCAATATTAATTTCAACATTATTTGCAATTCTTAGCTTTATCTAAAGCATTATAGGTAGCTTTTATTTGGTTTAAACCCAATAAATAAGGAAGTGAGGGCATGATGAACCACAAATTTATGAGATTTTTCAATCTCAGATTTACTAGGTACTTAATGCCTCTGTCCTACAATTGCCAAGAAAACTTGGGCACTACTAGTTTCAATTAATCCACTCATAAGATGTTCAAAATATATATTTTCATGCATGTAGAATTAAATGATATGACCTTTCCCACATGACACAAAATTCTTTTTGTATGACAATGCTCTCTTCAGTGGGCTAATGAGTTTTGCTCTCATATAAAACAAGGTCAAAAACATCAATCCTTAGGGCAAACTTTATACAGCCTCTTTCCATCTCTTATAGTTAAAATAAGTCCAGATCTTAATTATGGCGTGGTTATTATTCACCTTAAAGGAAACTATTTAAGACAAAGAATGCAATAGACATCAACATGTGGGTAGCAAAATAGTCTCAATATCTTATGACTATATATATCCAGAGAATCTTGGGGCATCATCACAAACTCTCCTTTGGATAGAGAATGCAACATGCGTGTGAGATCACCCCACATGAAGCAAACCATAAGAATATCCTAGCCTTCAAGAAAACTATCCCTTTTGGGCAAATAGATTCTCTAAGCTAGTGCACCCTCTAACACAATGCTTCATGTCCATCCCCTAAAATTACAGCACATAGTAACCCCCTTTGGGCAGGCAATTGTATGCTGTAACTCAGGATCTCATAACACACGGAGCAAACCATAAGAATATCATAGCTTTCAAAAAAGTTATCTCCTTTGGGTAGATAGATTCTCTAAGCTAGTGCACACTGTAGCACAATTCTCCATATCCATCCCCTAAAATTACAATGCATAATAACCCCTGTTGGGCAAGAGACTATAAGTTGTAACTCAGAATCTCATAACATCGACATGGAAAGAAATTTCGCAAGCCTCAAGGTAAGCCATTTTGGCAACCAAGTACCCATATAAAATTCTTTCAAAACAAGATATACAATATTGCCCACAATAATATTATGCATACTTAGCCAAATGTATGTATGTGACATCTTCGTAGGAGATACTTAATCCATATTTACTTTTTTGGGTCACAAAATATTAAACACTGCATTCAAACTACAAGTCTTCAATTTAACAAACAATAGTTTCACTTTATGCACATATTCTATAGACTAAGAGTACATAAATCATAAACTCAAGCAAATAAAGAAGATGTCGCATTTAAACTCTCAGAATATAAAATAATTTACAATCAAATAAAATTTTAGAATATGGCAAAAATTTCAAGAAACAAACAATAATAATGCACAATTAAAGTACATAATATGCATATAAATGGTATGGCAATTATCAGGCCACAACTAAGCTAACCACAAATCGGATCTTAATACTATTAGGCTTGGTCCACATTTGCCTTGGCCCAAAAAAGCCTATGACCCAAGCGAGGGTCCAATAAAACCTTGGTCTAAAAATGGAAGGTGGCCCAAGTTCATGTGGAGGCCCAAACTAAACCTTGACGCATGAAAAATTGAAACAATATTTTCCATCATTGTCAGCACAGAAATGAAGGCATGAAATTATAGTAAAAAATAATGGACCAAAGTCCTTCACATATCAGGTTTGGGTCATAACCTAGACCTGCTGTAATGCCCTAAGCCCACCTGTTGGCTTAATTAACCTGCTCCGAAGTGGGTCCTTGTGGCCCTAAAAAACTCAAGTGTGAGTTAATTGATAGCAAGTGAACTTGAGTTATAAGCTCTTCAAACTTTTCTTTCCCATCCGATTTTTTAACTATTTTTGCGGTATTACAATCTTCCCCAGTATCAAGTGACTTCCTCACCATATGCCACATACTAGGTAGAATCTACCCCGAGTCAAGTTGTCAGTGTTGCAAGGATGGGTCTACGCCATGAAGAGACTCTACCACTGTTCCATGGCTAGCCCTTTTCTTCTGCTCACTAACTTTTGTACACTTAGGTCGGCTCAAATACCATTTGTAACACCCCAAGCCCACCTGCTGGCCTAATTAACCTACTATCAGACCAGGTCCAGTGGCCATAAAAAACTTGAGTACAAGTTAATTGGTCGCAGGTAAACTTGAGTTATAAGCTCTTCAAACTTTTCTTTTTCATTTGACGTGGGACTATTTTTGGGATATTACAGCATAGTTCACCCCTAATTGCATAGAATTAATCTTCGTATAGGGGTTTAGTGAAAATGTTAGCCCATTGATGTTTGGTATCAATGAACTCAAGGACCACATCCTCCTTACTAACATGATCTCTAATGAAATAATGTAAGTTATCACATCTAATAGGAACATGATCCATATGTAAGTTATAGTCTTTCAAGGTATATTTCATCCAAAGTATCTGAGCATAGCAAGCTTCAGCTACAATGTATTCGGCTTGGGCCATAGATAGTGTAATTGAATTTTGCTTCTTACTGAACCATGAAACTAGTGATTGATCTAAGAAACAACATGAGCCACTTATGCTCTTATGATCAACTTTACACCTGACAAGGTCCACATTGAAAGGGAAAGAAAGTGCTATGTCATGTAACATTACATGGAATTAGGAATTGATGGAGAAGAGGGTGGGTTTATGATTTGTTGGAAGTGTGTTATTTCAAAATTTTAAATACTTATCCATTAAATACTACTCACTAATTAGTGCTCCATAGTTTCCTCAATAAAACAACCCATTCTCTCCTAAATTCATACTCCTACACATTAGCCTTCTAAAATCTATTTTCTACTTTAATGAACTTAGGCCTTATTTGGTTTGACTATTGTGGAACCTTTAAGTGGCTATTAGCCAACAGCTGAGGCCAATAGCTAATCCAAACAGGCCCTTAATTACTTTTGTAAGACCCAGCCCTTTTGGCTAGCTTACTTTAGATTAAAATGCAATTTGATTAGATTGAGTTAAAAAATTATAAAAAATAATATAATTAGAATTTTTTATTAAATATATCCATAATGTTTGGTATTAAATTAGCTTTCTAATGGATCATGAATCACTCAAATCGGAGGTCAATTGAGGAAGTTAGAAGCAAATTTTTGATAAATTATGAAAATACCATTAATGGAGATAAGGATGATTTTTGGTGTTTTTATCTAAATTTTTATATTTTAAAATTAGGTTGGAAAAGTTAGAAGTTAGTTTTGAGTTAAGAATCTATTTTTGAATATTTAATGAATATTTATCTCTTTAGTTTTCTTAATAAAATCAGTAACCTATAAAGACTAGGAAGTTTATTGGTTTTATAAAATTAGAATCCTATGAAGAGTAGGAATCTCTTTTCTTTAGGAAATCTTTCTATAAATAGGGCTCAATTGAGGTTTTTTGATAACAAATTATTAGTTCAAAAAAGTAAAGAAGGCGAAGGTTGATGGATCAAGAAGGTTGATGGAGCCCTAGAGTGTGAGAATTAGTTTTCATCAATTTTATTTATTCTCTCTAATTTTATTTGAAGCAAGTAGATAACCTAATCATAAGTTAGAGTATTTTATAAATTGTTTATGACTGCTAAAAGAATTTCAAACTTTGGTAAGTAACTTGACCATAAATTAGGGTTTTTATAATATTGCTTGATTACTAAAAATTTATTTTATAATTGATGAATTATTATTTAAATAAAATAATTGTTAAACTTTCATATAATCGATTATTTTGAAATAATGAGATTTTATAATTATTTTTAAAATGTTATTAAAGGTTTAAATTCTGCATAACGTGTTTATTACAATTCTAGATCAAGTAAGTAGACTAATTGTAAATTAGCCATTTTGATATATTTTATAATTTTGGTTATTTATTTGTTAAATTATGATAGTAAATTGAAATGGATATGATTAATGACACTATTTTACAATCAAGAATTTGCATAATTGAAATATTTGTCTATTTTAATATTTACTATCTAAAAGTTCTTATTACTATTTTAATATGCAAAATAGAAATAGCATTGAATAATACCCTATGTAAATAGTTATGATTTTGCATAGTTTAAGTAAAGAAAATTTATAGGACAAATTGAATAACCTCATTGTTGGTCAGCATGAAAAATCTTATTGTATTTATACCTTGATTCCATGTTATAATCAAGAAGAAATAATGAAATTACATGATCACTTGAATAAGCAATTACTGAAAAATAAGGAATTAAAGACTAAACTAAGACATGAACTCTTGGTCCGCAATGTAATGACATAATGATAGATATCGAGACCTACCTTCATAGGAGATATATGCAAAGATCCAACCCCATCCATAAGGTTAAAATGTGGTGTACTAGCCCCGTCACAAGGAGAAATGTAACCATAGTTTGTAACCATAGGATAATAATAATATGATGATATAAAAATTATTAATGATGTCATGAAAGATATTACATGAAAGTTTTGAATATTAGTTAAAGATACCTTGAAATTTATAAGTATTAGTATATCAATGATATGTGAAGTTGTGAACTGAAGTTTTTGGGTTTTAATTAATGATATGCATTGTTTCATAAAAAGTTTTATAAATCTTTACTTGCTTGATCCACTAATTTCTGCTTAGTATTACTTATTGAGTAAGGGCTCACAAAACTATTATTTTTTTTTTTGTTTTGGAGACCGAGACAATAAGAGTTGAGTAGAAGCTGGCCCTTTATTTCAATTAAATATGTGAAATTGCTCTGGATATGATGCCTTATATGTTGGGAATTTATTTTCAAATGTGTGATGGATTGTTATGCTTTAAATCCATCCTGGGTTTAGGGCGTGATAACTTTTTTAACAAATAAGTAATAATTACTTAAATAATTAATTTAATGAATAAATAACTTAACATCATAGCCATCACGTAGCTTCACATGGTAGCTTAGAGAGAAAGGAGAGAGGCACCGAACTTTGACTGAAACTTAAACAATTGTTATCTCTCATATATAAGGTGATGGTCATATATTCCTGAACAAATTTTCATGACAAGGTCAAGGCAATTTGTTCTTCCACAAAGTTTCTTAATTGGCTAGCATTGATCTATATTTTCTAATAATTTATTAACCAAGGAACAATGTAGGTGGCCAGGCACTAAAGGGTTCACTACAAAAAATGTAATCAAATATATATATATATATATATATATATATATATATATATATATATATACATACATACATACATACATACATGCATGCATGCATGCATACATATATATATATATATATATATGTATGTATGTATGTATATATATGTATGTATGTATGTATGTATGTATAATCAACTAAGCATAAGGAATCTAATTGACTTATATATGTTGAAGTAGTCCACTTTTAAGACTAAAAGGCCTTGATGTGGTCATAAAATATTCTAAGTTTTCTTTCATTTTCTTTTCCTTGCATCGATGAGTAGATAATTGAGGCTTCTTTTTGAAGACCCAAATGAGAGAGAAGCCTTTTTAGATGAATTTGATTTGGATTTTTTTAAAAAATAATTTTCTTTTCTTTTCTTTTTCTGCTCAAAGCAAGCTAAGCTGATTGAGGCTTCATTTGAAATTTTAGGAGAGAGATGCCTTTCTTAAAGTAGCCTAAGATGCCATTCTTGGATAATCTTGATTTGAAATTTTTCTTATCAGATTGTCGGTCATAGTTTACTCAAGATAATCTTGGAGACCTATCAAAGGTTCGATTCATAGTTTACTGAGCTGAGGAAGGATGTCCAGTCCTTGAGATAGGATGTGGAGCACTCAGTTGCTAAGCTACATCAGGACATCGCTGCACACTTTGACACCTGATGGACTTCCTTCGATAGTGCTTTCCTTGAATCTATTGTATAATGTCCCAAGCCTACTTGCTAGTCCAATCAACCTGCTAATAGGTTAGGTCTACATGGCCATAAAAACTCGAGTGCTAGTTAATTGGTAGCAGGTGAACTTGAGTTATAAACTCTTCAAACTTTTCTTTCCCATTCAACTTTGGTATATTACAATGTCTTCCTTTAATTAGGTGACATCCTTATCACACGCTATAAGCTAGCCAGAATCTACCTTGAGCGAAGTCGTTGGTGCTGTAAAGGTAGCTTTATGCAATGGTGAAACTCTCTACCATCATCCTACGAGTAGCCCTTTTCTTCTTACCCACAAACTTTTACACACTTGGGTCGGCTCTGATACTATTTGTAACATCCCAAGCCCACCTACTAGTCTAATTAACTTGCTAATAGGAGTACGTCTCCCTTTTAAGGCTTGACTAGAGAGTAAGACTTCCTTTAAGGCTGATCTAAGAGTAGCGCTCCCTTATAACTCCCTCTAAGAACGACTTGAGAGTAGGACTCCCCTCTAAGGCTGACCTAGAAGTAAAACAGTTTTGAAACTCTACCTTAATGTAGGACTCCCTGTAAGACTCTACTTGGAAGTAGGAGTCCTTTTGAGGTTGACCTAGGAGTAGGACTTCCTTTTGAGGCTTGACCTAGAAGTAGGACTTCCTTTGAGGTTGAATTACAAGTAGGATGCCTATTGAGACTAATCTAAGAGTATGACTCCCTTCTAAGGCTAACCTACAAGTAGGACTTCCCTCTGAGATTGACCTACGAGTAGGACTCTCTTTCCAAGCTCTTCCTAGGAGGAAGATTTTCACTAGACCTAAGAGTAGGACTCTCTTTTGATGTCTGACCTGAAAGTAGGACTCTCTTTGAGACTGATTTGAGAGTAGGACTTCCTTATAAGGTTGACTCAAGAATAGGACTCCCTTTGAGACTAATCTGGGAGTAGAACTTCCTTTTAAGGTTGACCTATGATTAAGACTCCCTTTTAAGGTAGACTTGGGAATAAGACTCCCTTTTGAGGCTCTATCTAGGAGTATGACTCCCTTTGAGGCTGATTCATGAGTGGACTCCCTTTGAGACTGATTTCGGAGTAGGACTCCCCTTTGGGCTTCTTAGGTTTGGGCTTCTCTTGAATTTACACTTGGTTTAAGGTTGCTTTCAGGCTTAGGCCCCTTTTGAACTCAAGCTCGAGCTACTATATACTGCTTCATGGCTTGAGCCATTGGACCTATCGGGCCCCCTTCCCGATGGCATGATTTCTTATGAAAATTAAGTAGATATCTACTAGTCTTTATGCTAAGTACCATAAAGCCCAAGTGATCCCTATCCAATTGCCATAAGTTGCATGCACAAAAATACTGAATCTACTAAAAACTTTAACCTGCTCATTTCATTCATACTATTTACAATATCACATCACACTTTATTTCACCCTACTCAGATAAAATAAGATTTTTCATACTATTCATCACATGATTCTAGGCAATATTACTTTCATGACTATGCTGTTATAAAGACCATTCACAAGTTCATTCCATAATGAAAGTCATTTCTCATAACCACCCAAGTTCAAAATACATCATAGGGTTACAGTCATACACATCCATCCATATCCATTTCAAATACATATACAATCCAAGTGACAAAAATCCATGACATCAACCAACTCATCCAACATCTAGCAACCCAGATCAAATCATGCATCCAAGAACCATCCTGCTATCTCTGATCTGAAATCCAAAAAATTCCAACAATAGAGGGGTGAGACCTAAGTCCCAGTGACTAGATAGCCATCTAACAATGGAAAAAACTGAGAACCACATTTTAAAACCAATAAATATACTGATACAACATATCACAATAAATACAGAAATCTTTTCAAATGAAATAAGAAAATTTATAAGTTAGCTTATGCTTCCAATAATGTAACTTAAATAAGATAATGTCACTTTTACAAAACTTCATGATGATGGGCTGAGTGTGCTACCACTAAGGTACATCCCTACAATCGCCCTCCTGCAGGTGTACTCTAAGTTGGTGAGTGTACTAAGCGCTGAGGATCCTCGCACCATATGGCACCCCTCACATGTGTGGTTCACCTCAGGTATGAGCTTGCCTCTTTTCCCTGGGCCTCCTGCTTGCCCCCTCCATGGGCCAACATCTCTGAGCCCTCTCGGGCTATATAGTAACCTAGCTCTTTACCGAGCTGTGATTCTTGCCCCACTGGGCTGCTTGCAATCTGCCCCACTGGGCTGATCTAGCTTGTACTCCCCCCTGGCTTCGGGATCATAGTACAATCGAATCGTAAGGAGGTACCGGCTATAATAGTGTGTGCAATGCTCATGCTATGGCACAGTCTACAGGATGATCAGCCCCATAGATGGCCCAATGCTCTTTATACTGTATGCTGTAGAAATACTCAAATATAAGTTTATATTCCAATATATAATCAACTATACTTTCTTTAAAACATTGATATTCATGCATGCCTATGCATCACTTTGAAACATAAATCTAAAAGGTAAATTCCGTGCTTTACTGAAACATATGTTTTATCCAAACAATACTTTTCATGAAACTCTATACTTTGCTTTGAAACATGCTATAGCCCATGTTTCCTTTTCTTTTCTTAAACTCATGCTTTGCTGAAACTCTTTCTTTTTCTAAAACTCATGCTTTTTCTGAAACTCATGCTTATCTAAAACTCATGCTTTTTTTTTTCTGAAACTCATGCTTTGCTTTGGAAACATGCTGTAAGCTCATGCTTGTTCTTAAACTCATGCTTTGCTTTAGAACATGCTTTAAAATAAAATACATCATAACTGGGTTCTCATTTCTCATATTTAACTACTTGAGATACTATACTTAACATAACATACTCTGATTTGTAGCAAAATATCACTATGCTATTATAAAACATTTCTCAAAGATAGATGAGAAACTCACTCACCTTAGCTGTTAGTACACTGCTATAGCTGTTATTTCTTCTATTCTAGCTCCCTTGAACCAATCTCTTAGCCTAAGTCATCATACATGCATTATTAGGGTCACAAGCACCAAGGGTTTCATAAAACTATGCATGCATGCTCTATGCCTTAATATCCTAGCATAATACTCTTCAATCCCTAACATACTCAAGGATTCACAATATATACATGCTATCACCTCATTTGCCTTTAAATCATGAGATTTTAACATCATTCTTTAGCTTAAGAAGGTTTGGACTTACCTTAGCAAAGATGGCTAAACCACTAAGCTTTTTTCCCTTCCTTCTCTTCCTCTTCTTCTCTTCTTCTTCTTTTCTTTTTCTTCTTCTCTTCTTCTTCCCCACGACTGAACCCTCTCTTTTCTTTCCTCTCTCTATTTTTCTTCCATTTTCTCCCCCTTTTATTTCCTTTCATATGGTGGCTTAAGGGCTAAGGAAGGGT
Source organism: Metroxylon sagu (assembly GCA_017589505.3). Lineage (NCBI taxonomy): Eukaryota > Viridiplantae > Streptophyta > Magnoliopsida > Arecales > Arecaceae > Metroxylon > Metroxylon sagu. Next base: position 660,677 of record JACVBY030000560.1, read on the forward strand.
AATGGGTTTTAAATGCCCCTAAAAACTCCTATTTTGTCTCTTTCTATTCTTAAGTCTTAAGTCAAACTTTTCAAAGCCCACATGGCTTCCTTCTCTACCAAGTATTTTTACTCCTTCAATTTTCTTTCCTATCTTACCCTTGATCAAATCCTCAAATAATTTTTTACTAAATTTCACTTTTGCCCTCAGTCAAATTTTTGTTATCAGATGAATAACAGGAGTTACCCATCTATTAGTCGGCATGGATGCTAGCTAATGAGAATGAAATTAGCCTCAAACCAATTCCACAGAAGATTTTTATCTATATGAACCCACAGTTAAGCGTGCTTGAGTGAGAGCGATGGGTGACCTCCTGGGAAGTCCCAATTTCACTCATTAGTTGGCTAAAATGCGGACTAATGAGAGTGAAATTGGTCTGATAGTTGGCTAAAATGCGGACTAATGAGAGTGAAATTGGTCTGATAGTTGGCTAAAATGCGGACTAATGAGAGTGAAATTGGTCTGAAATTACACACAGTAGTCGACTACCAATTTTACAGAGAAATTATGCTAGTTAATCGACTAACTAGTCGACTACTTATAAATTAATCGACTACTTTCACAAAAGCCAGCAACTTTCACAAGTTAGCTGACTGTAGATCAGCTAACTTCAAAAATTCCTTTCCAAAAGCCAGCCATTTTCACAAGTTAGCTGGCTCTAGAGTCAGCTAACTTCCTAAATCCCATCCAAAAGCCATTTTAATTCATTCCAACTTCCAAAATTTTCATTCCAACTTCTCCCAAGGATCAAAAACAACTAATAAACATTGAAATCATCACAAAAACTTCAATTACAAGCCCAAATAATTGACTTTATTAAACTTTTGGAAGGATCATGGAAGAAAACTCAAGACAACCTCCAAAATTTCAGCTTTCATATCTTTTCAAGATTTTCACTCAAATCATTCACACTAGAAGGCTAAACTAAAAATATAAGCATGCATAAAATAAAATTACAAGACTTCAAAGTTCAGGATATTACAGAACCTATTACAGGTCATTAGGGCTGCTTTAAGGTTATGGCTCCTAGGGCTATTGTGGGCTCCTTAGGCTGGCTTAGAGCTTGAGTCTACAAGAGAGAACAAAGGATTACTCACCCTCATCATTGGGCTCGAGCTCGATGCAAAAGAATTTTTGGAGGTAGAAATTTCGAAGTTACTGTCCCTTGGCAGGTTGACAGGGACAACACCTTCTCTCCACATCACCTTTGGTTTCAAGGTCTCAAGGGTGCTTTAGTAATGTTGTAGCTTCAGCAAGCATCGATAAAAGGATTTTATTTTTCTAGTATGAGAGGATTGGATGTAAAGAATTTTGGATGGAGACTTAGGCTGAATTGTAGGACCAACAACACTGTGATAGTATTGTGTTATCAATCCTACGGAGGCTAGGAAGAAGGAAGCATATTTTTGTTTATTTTGTTCTAGATTCAAAATTTGAAGGGGAGAGGAAGGCTTACCAAGGATCTTTGGGATCAAGGAATGGGACATAAGGTTTTAAAGAAGAAAGACTTTAGTGGACAGTAGTAGTAGGGTTTCAAGACTTTAGAGTGATTGAGTAGGAGATCTTGTGATTAGGGCAAGTTTTTTGGTTGACTTAAGGATTGCTTATGTAGGAGGATTCCAGAGGGTCAAGGTAATCGGATGTGTTTTGGAGTCGCAACATGGATAATGTTTTGAGATAGGGTAGGGGATTGCTTTTTAGCCTTCCCCTAAGGGTAGGCCTTTTGGAGCTATGTCCAAGGCTTTGAGAGGTCTTAATTTCAACCCTCTTAGTTGCTCAAATGTTGAAAGGGTTGAATGCCCATAAGAATTCAAAATGAGCATTTTCTTTCAGTAGGCAAATGATGGGCTCTCCACACATAATGGGTGCCTCCCTAAGTGTTTTAAATGGTTGGCCAAATAAAGAGAGACTTGTGGATTTGAGAGATAAGGTGCAAATGTAGCTTGTGTGTCATGTGGACCATGCCTTCATGCATGATTGAACCAAGATGCATGATGGGCGCTCCTCTCTTGATAGGAGTTTAAATTTTATCCAAATAACAGAATGAGTGAGGTGGCATGAGGGTTATATTATTTCTTAATGAAATGGTGTGAGAATGGTATGATTTATGGGCATGATGGGGAGAAGATTTGCGAGGCATGATCTGGAGGAAATCAATTGCTAGGTGGCATTATCCCCTAGTGCGCGTGATGCATGGGGGCATTTAAATTTTCAAAAGCTTCCAGATGGCGTGGGGCCCTCTTGCCATGTTGGAAGGCCTCCAAGGAGCTGGAACGATTAAGAAGTCCTGACTTTATAAGGCATCATCTAGCAGCTGGGCTCCTTCAAAGAAGAATGAAAGAGTAGTCCAGAAATAAGAAGGGAGGGAAGACAGGCTGAAACGTGATGAGTTGCCTGGACGTGCAAGTGGGGAAGTGGGCAAAAATTTTGTTTTGTCTTTCATATTGCTGGATTTTTGGTTATTCAAAGCTTCAACTGAGGAGGCTTTCTATTTCTTGGAAGGAGCTGAGAATATGTAGAGGACTAGGATAGCTGGAACGAAGTGTGGGATGAGCTGGAAGTGCAGCTAGCCGCTCAGGAGGGGCTCTATGCGTGAAGGGCGCTCTTGCTGGAATTTCAATAGCATATTCTTTATTTATATAGTGATTTGCGGAAGTCCCTCGCCAGCTGGGGACTTCTCAGGATTTGAGGCAACCATGGAAACCGAAGAGGAAAAAAAAGGAAGTGGGATACTTCTTGCAGGAATTCTTGCGATACAAGGCATTTTTATTTTTTATTTAGGTCTGGTTCAGAGGAATTAGGTGAAGTAACTAAATTTAGTTGAACCCTATTAGTGAATTTGATCTGATATACTTCAATTAAGTCTTAATTGATATTAAAAGTATTATGGATTGAACCAGCTAATCGAACCAACATACTAATCTTGACCCAATATGTAGCCAAATGGGCCAAATGGCTAAATTAGGTGCTAGATTAAACTCAATATGCAAACTCCAAGCCTTTAATTGACATGTTGTCATTATCTAAATATGAAAAAATTTTGGGTTGGTATCTCAATCAATCTGTTCGGTATTTTCTTTTAAAGATGATGCACCTGATGTCCAAATCATAGGCTCTACCTGCCTATTTTTATCCTAGTTCAAATATGGAAACTTTTGAATTAGTATTTGATTCAATCTATTTTATAATTTCCTTAGAGGCAATGCATCTAGAGTCCAAACCATGGGCCCTGCCTGTCTTTTTGTCCAAGTCCAAATATGAAAAGTTTTGAGTTATTACTTGAATCAATACATTTGAAGGTTTCTTTAGAGATAATACATCCAGAATCCAATTATAGGCCCTACTTCCCTCTTTTTTTATCATAGGTCAAATATGGAAAGTTTTAGATTTTGTTTAGGTATTACCATTCTGCAAGTGATGCACCATTCATCACTATGGCTTGCTGATGTTTTGAGGTGATGACTAAAATCACCTCAAACAAATATGATCCATGTGTAAGTTATAATATTTCAAGGTTTATTTCATCCAAAATATATAAGCATAGCAACCTCTAGTTGCAATGTATTCGGCTTCAACCATAAATAATGCAATTAAATTTTGCTTCATACTGAACCATAAAACTAGTGATCAACCTAAGAAATAGCATGAACCATTAGTTCTCCCACTATCAACTTTGCACCCAACAAAGTCTGCATCAAAATAACCCACTGGGACAAAACTAGTATGCTTTATATATGTACATATGTATGTAAACTTAGCTACATTCAAATATAGCTAAGTTTAGATCTGTTCACCTCTCGATCCTTAGATCTATATAGTTCATGGATTCCAAAAATAAAAAAGATGGGATGGCTTCGGAATCCATATGAATTCAAGGATGAAGAATGTAACTGAATCTTAGACTTAGCTACATTTGAATATAGCCAAGTCTACCTCTCTCTCTCTCTCTCTCTCTCTATATATATATATATATATATATATATATATATCCTCTTTCCCTTCTTCCCTCCCACACTAAAATCCTCAAAGTCTCTTTCTAAAACAAAAGAAAGGGAAAGAAATTGCTATGTCATGTAACATTACATGGAATTAGGGATTGGTAGAGAAGAGAGTGGGTGTATGATTTGTTGGAAGCATGTTGTTTCAAAATTTTAAATATTTATCCATTAATTACTTCTTCCTAATAAGTGCTCTCTATAGTTTCCTTAATAAAACAACCCATTGTCTCTCCTAAATTCATACTCCAATACATTAGCCTTCTAAAATCTCATTCTCTACTTTAATGAACTTAGGCCCTATTTGGTTCAATTGTTGGGGCACCTTTAAGTAGCTATTAGCCAATAACTAAGATCAATAGCTAATCCAAACAGACCCTAAATTATTTTTTTAATAAATAAATAATACATTACTTAAATAGATAATTTAGTGAATAAATAACTTAATATCATAGCCATCACGTAGTTTCCCATGGTAATATGGACAAAAAGGAGAGTGGCATCGAACTTTGATGGAAACTTAAATAATTGTTATGTCTTATATATAAGGTGATGATCATATATTCTTGAACAAATTTCCATGACAAGGTCAAGGCAATTTGTTCTTCAACAAAGTTTCTTAAATAGCTAGCATTGATCTATATTTTCTAGTAATTTATTAACCAAGGAACAATGTATGTAGCCAAACACTAAAGGGTTCACCACACAAAATGTAAACAAATATATATATATATATATATATATATATATATATATAAGTAGACTTGGCTACATTCGAATGTAGCCTAGTCTAGATTCGGTCACCTCCTCCACCATTAAATCCACAAAGTTTACAAATCCCAAAGATGAAAAAATGAAAAAGGTGGGGTGGCTCTGGAATCTATGTGGATTCAAGGATGAGAAAGATAATTGAATTCTGAACTTGGCTACATTAGAATGTAAAAAAGTTTATATATATATATATATATATATATAATCAACTAAGCATAAGGAATCTAGTTGACTTATGTTTGTTGAAGTAGTCTACTTTTAAGATTAAAAGGCCTTACTATGGTCTTAGAATATTCTAAGTTTTCTTTCATTTTCTTTTCCTTGCGTCAATGAGTGGATAATTGAGGCTTCTTTTTTAAGACTCAAATGAGAGAGAAGCCTTTTTAGATGAATTTGATTTGGATTTTTTTAAATTTGTTTTCTCCTTTTCTGCTCAAAGTAAGTTAAGCTAATTGAGGCTTCATTCAAAATTTCAAGAGAGAGATGCCTTTCTAAAAGAAGCCTAAGATGCTATTCTTGGATAATCTTGACTTGGAATTTTTCGTATGAGATTGCCGATCAGACTATTTTTCAGAGTCCTACACACGATGAAACAGGATACGCATGCCGAGACACACAAGATTTAGTCAATTAATTTTCATTTAGATTATTACTAAATTGGTGCTTAAATAAAATAGGAAAAGCAAATATCAAGACATATAGGATGCCATAAGGTCTATGCTGATATATTTTGAGATAGATCTAAACTTCATGGGGAAAAAATGTTTGGCAATAAGATTTTTGGTAGCATGGATTGAATCCTCTAGTCGATCTAAAAAAAGGTACCATCTAAATGGCCAAAATATTAATTGATGAACCCAATTAACCCAAATAAGTGAACATGATATGTGTTTCGATTGTATAAATTAGCATTGTACGTATCTCCTATTGATGTCATTTATCGCATATTCTTCCTATATTTTTTTTTTTTTTTGGGGGGGGTGGGGAGTTGGGGGGGGGGGGGTGTGGGGCCAGGAGGTGGGGAGAGAGAGAGGAGAGCCATTGAATTAGATTGAAGAAAGAAATTAATTTCATCTTTGCAACCGAAATATTTTATTTTTGATAATGAACACAAAACATAACAAATAGAAAATCTGAAATGCATTAGCTTGTATAACCCAGTCCAAAGCCCTACAAAAATGCATTCTTGATGCAGCAACGTGGAGTAATTTGCTCTCAAAATTGAAAAACCATACCATTTTCATAAAATATGCTAAATTTTCATTCATTTTCTCTATCGTGTCATGGTGAGTAGGCTATAGAGACTTCATTTTGAAATCTAAGAATAGAGAGATGCCATTTTCAAATGATTTGATTTGGATTTTTATAAAAAAAGATTCTTGTTTTTTTTTCCTTTTTATTTTCCTTCTTGGAGAGAGATAAAATGATTAGGCTTCCTTAGAAATTTCAAGAGAACATTGGATTTGCCAAATTCGAATTTTTTTTCTTACAAGGCTTCAATTCAAACTAATTTTTGGATGGTCCTATGCTTGATGAAATAGGAAATATGTTGAAACATAAGATTTAATAATTAGTTTTGATTATATCTAAACATGTACATGTTTAAAAAAATAGGAAAAACAAATATGAGGGAATATAGGTTTACCATAAACTATTTATTGATCTATTTTAAGGTAGATGTAGACTTGGTAAAACAAGAAACTAATATTTGATGATGGGGATATATAAGAGTTTCTAAAATTGCTTGAGATCTATAGTCTAGGAAGAGAAAAAAAGATCACTTTTTTAACAATATATTATGATAAAAAACCAAAAATGATGAACAAAAATTAAAGAGATTGTAGAGAGATGGCAACTGAGTTGGCCATGTGAAAGAGATAGGGATGACACCTCTAAAGTATACTCTAACATTGGTTAGAGTAATTGCACTAATCAATAATGGTGGTAATGGGTAAGAGCGAGGAGATTGCAAAAAATCTGTCACTATCCAACTAAGAGGAAAACATATGTGAGAGTGTGGAGGGATATCTCGTGAAACATTTTGCCACTAGATTCAGATGTATTCTTAAAAAAATTGGACATTATGTAATGCTAATTATTTCACGATGTCTATTAGAACATTCAAATATTTTCAATTGAATGTATACCCCCACAAAGGGCATTATATGAAAACATGTAACATTTCTCTAACATAAGGTAAGCAAAAGTAATCAATAAAAAATTTATCCAAAAGGCAACATTTTTCATTTATTCATAAGCTGCATAATATAATGATATAATTAGCACTCAAGCATCATACAAGGTGCTCAATTCCCATATTAAGCATTTAGCGACCAGAGTCAGCAATAGCCTCTTTTGTCTCAACTGAATACTTATCTTCACAAAATGGTGGGCATTCTCCACAATGTGGTGGGCATGATGGGGTATCCGTTGGATTTGCCTTTGGGTAAAAATAGTCTTCTTGATCTAGAGACTTGTTTCCATTGTACGATGGCCCCAGGGTTGAATGGAAGTCAAAGTAGTCACTGATTGTTGCATTCTGAGTGGTTATGTCTTCTTCTGCTCCATTAATTACACAGCATTTGAATATTAAATAAGATAAAATAGCAAAATGAAGTCATTATATTAACAAATATATGCTCAATGTTCCTATCACTCTTTATATTTTCTTCTCCTACAATTAGAAAAATAAAAGAGCAATATTCAACCCTACTATCATTTAAAAAAAAGAATTATTATTACTGCATGTTATAGAATGAGCAGTAAAGTAATTAGCTACCTAAAATAGAGATTACTATCCTTGAACTAGATAGTATGCTTAAAGAAAAGAAGAGGAACCACCAAACGCAAATGGAGTGCAATCTTGAAGCCATTTATATCCTTTTAGCTTTCTCTCTCTATTTGGATTTGGTGATAGATCATACAAGATCATCCTTAGTCCATATATAAGTAGTAGGGTTATGAGCATTGAAGGAGGGGATATCTAGATAGATTTTCTCAAGATTACAATGCAGACATGTTCTCTTTTCGAAAGGTGCCATGGCTTGAGCATTAAATGAGGGGATATCTAGATAGATTTTGACGTGTTCTCTTTTTGAAAGGTGTCATGGCTTGAGATTAAGGAAGGGATATCTAAATAGATTTTCTCAAGATTACAATACAAACGTGTTCTCTTTTCGAAAAGTGCCATGGCTTGAGCATTAAATGAGGGGATATCTAGATAGATTTTGTCGTGTTCTCTTTTTGAAAGGTGTCTTGGCTTGAGATTAAGAAGGGGATATTTAGATAAATTTTCCCAAGATTACAATGCAAACATGTTCTCTTTTGAAGAGGTGATGGCTTGGATCTATGTGCTCATTTATATTTTATCTAGATTGCATGAATAAATGACCTCATTGTGACCAAAAATAAAAAGTGATGCAAATATGTTCTATTTTGGAAGGGCGCATGCTTGGCTTCTATGTGCTCAAATATATTTATCTAGATTTCCATGAATAAATGACCCCATGTTGACCAAAAATAAAATTTAATCCCTTGTTCTCAAAAGCATACAAAGCCGCGGGGTTGAATGGGAGTTAGAGTAATCATTGATTGCTACATTCTGAGTGTTCATGTCTTCTCCTATCCCATTAATTACACAATATTTGAATATTAAATAAGGTAAAATAACAAAATGAAGCCATTATATTGAGAACATGGGGTTATCATACACCTCTTTATATTTTCTTGGCAATTAAAAGGTAAGCATTAAAGAATGTTTATATAAGTTAGACCGGGTTATAATACACCTCTTTATATTTTCTTGGTAATTCATTAACCATTGATTTCTTCTTTCTATGTCGCCCTCTGCCTTATGGAATCTAGCCTCTTATATTCTTTTACCTATTTCTTCAACTAAATTAAGGGGTTGTTTGGAGTCCTATAAGTGGAGTCAATCATAGTGCAAGCTACAAGGTAGGCTAGCCAACTTGTTTTAATGTCTATAAATCAAATTGCATCATAAGTTAAATTACTTATTAGGTTGTAACTCAAGATAACCTTATAGTAGGTCAACTCATGTTCCAAATAATTATATAATATTATTTTAAAAAAAAAAATCTGAACATCATGACTGCCATCAATCAATTCTCAACAAAAGCAAAAAATTATTAAGCATGGATTGTTTTTCAAAATCTAAATCTTCTTTTTCTTTATAGTCAAACACAATAATACCATAACAACTTCAAAATTTCTCAAATTTATCAAATCCCTTTACCCATTCATGGACAATATCAAATGCTGGCAAGCTTTTATCATTCTAATAGATAATAGATAAGGAATCAAAACATCATTTTAAAATATTATATTAGATATCTTTTGAAGGTTACCTAGTGCATAGTGTTATAACACATTCCATTAAAGACAAATATTCAACTTAAGAACCTTTTAAATCATAGCACAACCCTTGACATGTCCTCCATAGTTTAATAGTTTAGTCTAATCTTCTTTTCAAAGGAGCTGGTACAAATTTGAATACTTTTGAGAATTTCATATAACCGTATCAATTCTAAACATAGTTCTTTAATACATTTATCTAAATCAAATCAGAATAGACCTCTTGGCTGGCTCTCAATTTTTAAGAAGACAAAACTATTCCCTAGTCAAAACTCAAAGGTGTTACACAATGTTATTTCAATGAACGAAACCATTAAATCATCAAGCATATAAATGCTGGTACTTATCATTAGAAATCTATTCTCAGAAATATAAAAGTCTATGCTTAACTACTAAAATCTTTTGCAATTAAAGGGATGCCGTAACTTTAAGTAGTTTCACTCCTCTCAAAATGAGTGTCTTATAACACTTACATGGATGAGAAGTTGGTCCTATTTGTAAAGTTTCTCTTTGAGTTTGTTTATTCTAAATACTGGAATCACTCCTAGAATATCATCATAAATTTCAGAAGTTACTTTATTTTCCATTATCATAGGACTATGATTTCTCATCCTATAACCAATAATCTCTATGTCCCTAATTCCAATCAAAATTGATAAATTCATGTCCTAATTGTAACTTTTCTTAATAGCTATTATTCTTGTCTCCAAATAAGTTACTATATAGTCAATTTTTAGTTTAATCACCTATCTTACTATTTACTTGTCCATACATCGATGGACTTAATAATCTCAGTCCATTAAAATTTGGTCATTTTGATGTGACATTATAAATTTCCATCAAATAGTACTTTAGTTATCTATGGTGACACATATATAGTTTACCTCACTACTTATGTAAAGAATGATCTCAATTTCCTAGAATTTAAATTAAATCTAATTTGCCAACTTTAATTGAGAATCCAACAACAACTTTTACTTCCTCTATAATAATAACTTTTGAATATCGTTAATGTAAATATTAACCTTCTTAAATTCCACAATTAAATCCTCTTTAGAATTATGTGGACTGGAGTACATCTTACAATTTACAAATATAAAATAGCTCTTATCTCATCACTCTTTAATGATTGAACATTGATTCCAAACTTTCATTTAACAATAATTGATGAAACCTCTATCTTATTAATAGCGACATTTTTCTTATTACTTGCCATAATGATTTACAAATAATAGAAATCTCACTCTATTATGTCATGATCAATTTCTACTTGAACAATTTTTATTCCTTAATATTTATAAACTCAAACTTGGTAATCATAACCTCCAAACAACCTCAATTTCACCTTGCTTTTGCTGCACCACTCTGATTTATCCAATTAACCACCAATACTTCTTTCATAAAATTTTTCCCTCATCCTAAATATTGTAAATCTTCATTTTACAAATTGGCATCCACCTTGATTTCTTAATTTCACTAAAATCATTATATCAAGCAATGTATCCTATCTTCCTTGGCCATGTATACTAAATCATTTCATAATGCTAATAGCTTTTTTACTAAATCATAATTTTTCTCTAGTCATCAATATAATCAATAATAATCTCCTCAAATTCTTCTTAGCTAGAATAACCGAAGAAATCAAACAAATCCATATACATCATAAAATTTTTCTTCTTAATCATACAATTCTACCAATAATATCTTAGTTTTAACAATCCAAAAGTTCTTATTATAAGGGCTTTTTTATGTTCATCCACATAAATTTTAAAAATCATATTTCTAATCTCTCTAGCTGATGGGCATATACCAGCATAGAAGCCTTTACCCATATGGATGCTTCTAAATTGAGATGTCAAAATGAGCCGCATTCATAATCAAGAATTTAATTTAAATTTAGATACCTCAAAGTCATTAGTTACAACGGAAAAATATTATCGGAACAAGTCAAAAACCATCAGAAATAATTATTTTCGATGGTATGATGCTGTTGTCAAGCATCAAAACAAAGCCCATCAGTAAAAGTGTATTTCTCAGGGACCGTTAGAAAAGCTTTTTTTTTGAAAGCTAGTTACCTTGGAAAAAAAGTATGAATCATTGGAAATAACACAATAATTACAATAAATATGTCTAACCAAACTTTATTTACAAGAGCATTATTTTGTCAAAACAAAATTGATAATCATTGGAAATATATTTTTATCAAGAGCAAGATGCCAGCAGAAATAAACTAATCTCTCTTTCATTATTGCAATATTTTCAAGAGACTAAATCATCAAAATTAATTGGATATTTATGAGGGCAATTCACCATCGAAAATATTCAAAATCCTTAGAAATGTTATTTCAATAAAAGCAACCTACAGTAAAAAATTATTATTTGCACTAGCTACAACAATAATTTCAAGAAATATTTCCGTGAGAAATAATCAAAAGTACCATGGACGTTATACATTTTTTGCTAATTCCATAATAATTTACATAATTTGGCACCTACTATAATTTTCTCATCAAGAATAAATGAAATATTTTTCTTATTACATAATTTGGCACATGCCATAATTATCTCATCAATAATAAATGAAATATTTTTCAACAATATGATTGTGGACCTATGCAAACACATAAGAAAAGTAGTATATATAATGTCAAAAAGAATGTCATACACTTCACAACATTTAAGTTCTCAAAACAAAACATATATAACTACGTAAGTTTCCTGGCAATCTTTACATGTTGTTCTTAATAAAAGATCATAAAAAAAATATTAAGAAAATAAATCATCAATTTAATTGCATATCATAAGTTCCCTTACACTTAGGAGCTCTGCGGTTTCATCATCAATTTGATCTCTCTATATCATCTTCAGATTCATCAAAACTATCATATGAATGGCTCTCTCCATCTACATCTTGTCTAGATTCATTCTGCAAATTTAAAACAAGGATAAAGGAATTAGAATCTAATTATTTATTATGAGGCAATCATTTTTAGCCTATATATAACACACATGTATATATTAGCAATGTTGAAGTTAAAATAGTTAAAATAATTCTTAATATTAAAAATAGCTGAACAATCTATACATTTAAAAATTAAGAATGGTAATAAAATGATTTATAAATGAACTATACCAAGGCATGTGAATGTGTGGCAGGAGCTTAGAGGTTGACTTACATAATACCAGAGGATTGCAATTTGTTTGCCTCCATTTAAGGCACTTGATTTTTCAACTCTGCTAGCTGATTCTACATATCCTTGATTGTTTCAAGCAACCCCTTTTTCTCCTTAGAGTGGTCCTTAATACAGCACTTACTGCATCCTTGTGTTAAGCTGGTGGAGCCATAAACATATGCAACCTTCTGATCTCCACTGATACCAAGCACACAACTGTGACTTGATTCACCTACAACATCATCATATATTTGCCAACTATTCACTGCAGCCCCTTCGGTCGAGGTATTTGACTTCTTTGACTCCATTTCTTCCTAGAATAAAAAAAATCAACATTAAAAAATATGCAAAGCATATACATGCATATAGTAAAGAAATAACTAAAATATGTATAAAATATATAGAAATATACAAAATATTCACATTAGAAAAATACATGCATCTCCCTAGCTATATCACTGCATGAGCTCACACCATCCTTCTTCAAGTGAAACTGCTCAAAGCATTCAATTGGATCAGATTCAGAACCAGTCTCAAGACTCTATTATCGAAAATATTTATGTTAAGAGAAAGAACAATTTGATACATGTAAAAGTAAAGATATTTGCATATAAAAATTAGCATACCACGTCCATTCTATTCTTGGCTAAGGCCACCAAACCTGTAGTGCCAAACAACTTTGACTTCTTTCGCTTCTCTTTATTTTTATTACTTTTGTCCTTTAATTACAAACAAAAAAGATGATTTACTTATATAATTGTATATATAATATGTGCTAAACAAAGTTTTTCATGAGTAAGAATGACAAAAGTTAACTAACGAATATATTTTATTCTATAGTTCATATTCTATTTATCTGCCACTTACCATCTTTCCACTTGTCAAGTATTTGCCTCCTATGCAATATATATAATTCTAATAGTTATCTAATAGTAATCTAATGATGGAAAATTGCTCACCTATTATCGTAAATCACTAGATGACTCTCATGACCCGATTTCACACTTTACCTTTTCCATGACCTCTCCTCTTCTTTGATCCAGTAGAACCTATTAACAAATATATCATTACAAGATGGATAGAAGATAGCATTAGGACAACATATATCATATAAAAGAATATTAAGATCACATTTGATGTAGGATATTGAAACACATTCGACGATTCTTTGGATTTGCAAATATTCACAATTTACTGGAGAGATTGCTGGAGGAGAACAAGCACCTGACTTATCTATTTGTAATCCCCTAATCAAAAGGGCTTTTAAGTTTTAAATTATATGCAAAGGATGCACTTCTTTTGCATCAATAGAAAAACTATATGCATCATGATAAACCCAATGCAGTGTGATATCCAAATAGTTATCAAAAGGGGCTACTAACAGTGGTCAATCAAACACCCACAACGACCTGTGTTTTTGTAAGCTCTGCTGTGGGGTTGCTCACTAGAACAAAGAAAGGCACAAAGGTGAAAGAGAGCTGCTGGGGAGGGGAAATCAGCTGTAGCCTAAGCGATCTGGCCCAAATAGGTGCCTAGGCAGATTTTAGCAAATACTGTTCAAGACCAAATCATCTGACTACTTCATAAGAAGAACAAAAGAGGATGAGGACTCATTGTCATCACTACCATCAAAATTATCTAGGCATCACTCCTATAGATGGATTTGTTACACCTTCATAGAAACATAACATGAAGAAGGAAGAAGTGAAAATCTCTCTATCCCTATGCATATAGCTGGGTGTGTGGGTATTAGCACATGAGCATGTGCATCTTTGCGTAGCTATGAGTCACATCTAACTTGAAACGTATGCTACATTACTGTTACTCTTTTCAAAGGACCTTATGAGTTCATTTCAACTTTAGGCAATGTTTGGATGCACGATATTCCTAGGTGTGGCAGGGGTCACTCTTGATTGACCACAGATAGTGTAATTTGGCTGTCCGCTTCTCCAAAATAGTGGTGACAAATGAATCTCAAACTACTTTTAAGATCTTATGAGAATATTGTATGCATTGAAATAAACTCTTACATGGCAATCACAAAAAATGGATATACAAATGATTGTAGCTACTGCTAGTATTACATAAAGTTGGACAGCAATCTGCAAGTCATGTGAGTTGAACAATCTAGCTATGATAGGAGGTAAAAAGGGATATATCATAGTGATGTTCTTATTGTGAGGCTCAGCTCCAATCCCTGACTTTATATCTCATAGTGTTGTAGAAAATTATGATCCACTCTCAGATCATTAATACCATGTGAGAATGGAAGCATGGTGATGAGGATGGCAAGATAAAATGAGAAAGAGGATATCAAGCAGGTTATGTGCATGTGAAAGCTTTTTAGAGGCCATGAACTATGCAGACCCTGAATAGATCAAGTCAGGTTCATCATATATAATATATCCAATTAAATCTGATCTAACTCCAAATCCAAGCATTATGTAGTGAAATGGATAGCATATCTACCCTCCTAAATTCATAGCTATTGTAATCCTATGGCACCCATGAAATCTTAGTAAGAAGAAAAGGAAAGTGGTGAGAATGGATTGATTACAAAGAGTATGATTGGCATGGTCCATATGAAAAAGAGGCCTATTTCTGATTCATTTCAAGGCCCAACATTTATTAAGCTGCAACCCAGATTGGTGGGTGCATGGTTAAAAAAGAAAATTTGTATTGAAATTATTTTGCTGAAATCACTTTAATTATTGTAATAACACATTTTATTCAAGTACAGGACTTTTCTCTTGATAATGAGAAACAAGCCTTTATGGGTTCATGAGGGTTAGTTTAGCTGATAACATTTTTTGTTTCCTAATGTCAATTTAAGCATCTCCCTACTATTTTTCTAATTATATATATTGACTTAGGTTTTAAAATAGAAAACTCTTATTTTGTCTTCGATTGGAAGTTTCGTAAAAACCATGATCAGAAGACTGATTAAACAACATTTAGACCTTTTTTTCTTCTTTTGGTAAACTACATTTAGACTTCAACGGAAGTCAAATGTGAACTACTTAGGGAGGAACTAATGCCCAAGCCATAACCCAATCAAATTTTGGGACCTAAAACCTTAACTCAGTAATGATGAATGGGTCAAGTTGACCCGATCCTTATCACTCCAACTAACCCCTAACACTTTATCACAAAGTGTTCATACTATAGCATATCAGAATTCATCAATAACAACATCCTTTTCCTCACAAAACTCATAGTGAGTCTAATGTCAACAACATACGACTTCATTAAAGCATTACATGTATCAGAACCCATTGTGCAATAATATAATCTCTTTGATCATGAACCTTTATTGAAGATTATGAAGCAATAAAAAATGTAACATCCAACAAAGTGATAATGGCAGGTGTTGGGGGCAGAGTTACAAGATATCATCATTGTAAAATTGTAGCAGAATATGTAATAAAAGAATCATTTTATTACAGATTCACTTACTGAGCTTTAAAAAAATTCAAGAAAATATTTGTGTCAATATAAGGAAATCCAAGAAATTTCAGGAAAACCCAAACAAATTATTAGAAAGATACTTTATTTCTTTAAGATGAGGGAATCCCTAAGTACACAAAAATCATCTAATCTAATTTATTTATAACAACATGAAATTGTTTAGGAAGGATAGCTAAAGCAAAGGAGTCACTTTAGTGCTATGGAATGATGATTCAACTAGCATTCTAATGAAAGGTGTTTGGTGAACGCATTCCAAGTAACCAATCTACAGTGAGTGGATGTTTTGGAAACTGATTACGATAGAGATAATCCCAATGGATGAAGCAATATATCTAATCATATCCAACTCATTCGAGAACACCCACACTCCATTGACTTCGTATGCTACTCTTCTGTTAGAAGGAAAAGGTCCTGAAATAAAACAGACAGGCAAAAGTCTACTATAATTTTTCCTCACCTTCTCAGATTGGATGGCCTTAACCGTGAAGCATGGCCTCTTTCTGGAATGGAGATCCCTCAATGGTGATCCGAAAATGCCCCTGGATGCAACGAGATCCCTAGTGCTGGAAAAGAGCAAGTTGCTCTTCAACCGGCTAGCCATGGGACATGCCGTTGCTGTGGCCATGGGCATCGATGACCTCAATCCTTGGAAACCTCACCGGCCTACCACCATCCACGAGCCGAGAGATAGGAGAATGCGAGGGAGAGGGAGACCTAGAGAAGACCTAAATTGGATGTCCTGGTGGAATGATGCCCTTTCTCAAAGGAAAACATGAAAAAAAGAGGAAAGGGAGAGGAAGGGAGAAGAACTCACCTCGACCCATGGAAGTCTCGTTGGCCTGCCACCATCCACCGAGATCGAACCGCGAGGACGAGGACTCGAGCGAGGATGACCGACTCCCAAATTAGCCATGGGAGGGATTAATGGTTTGAATGGAATCAAGTCTGAAAAGGCTTGATCCATTGGACTAGGTTTGTCTATTTCACCCTTACCGTTATTTAATGATATAATATAAGTAATTAGCAAGGGATCAAACGATGCAGCACGAAGAGTGAAAGGTAAATATATAAATAGAAATTGAACTCAAAGAATAAACACGAAAAATTAAAGCAATTTATATTGAACAACCCTTCATCAATAAAAGAAGTTTTCATAAAATAAATTTTTATTAATATCTTAAAAAATAATTTTTATAATAAAATTAACATGCTAGTATGCTTTACATTATTTTTGATACATACTAAAGAATGATATTAAGATTCAACAAATTGCATGTGTAATGGGTGAGATTTAGTACCATATCAAGATATGAGTGCTTTAATTGCTAACATACATTTTCTATGATTTTCTCTGAGTAATCTAACAGTAAGGTTCTAAGTAAAATATAAGTGATTTAATGAGCTATTGTGAATTACATAGATGCCACCATAATTACTTCATATATAGGCGGGTTGTTTCTTGATCATTAGACTAATTCATCTCATGCTTTTAGTTAAACAACCTTGGTCAATCATCTCATGTTACAATTCGATCTCATGAAAATATGGCACAAAAATATAAATATATTACATAATATACCTTGGTAAGTCATCTCATGTTACAATTCAATCTCATGAAAATATGGCACAAAAATATAAATATATTACATAATAATATAATTATATATACATCATATGTGTTGAATTACTTTCCCTATGTCCAATTTTTTCTGATGGCAAAAGTTTGTCCTTGGAAAATGTCCAATTCTATTCTAAGGGCCCATCCTACCCTTGCAAAAAGTCCCTTAATTTCTGCCAAATTTTATACTAATTTTGACTAGTATTTTATATATTTCCAATGCAACTAATATCATCGCAAATAAAATAATCTTTTGTTAATATTTCTGATGGCAAATAGCAATTGTTGAAAAAATTTGAACTTTTCCTGAGGATGACAATCTACCTTCAAAAATAAGTATACTTTTTTCTAGGGCAAAATTCTACCCTTAATAAAAGTTTAATTTTTTCAAAAAAATTATTGCTCCAAAACTACCCACCAAAATTTTCATCAATTTTGATGGGTTCTAATATACATTTTTTATGGCAATAAACATCATCACAGATGTGCTAACTTTTTAGGAATATTTTCAATGGCAAATATCCTTTGTCAAAAAAGATTGCACTTTTTTCGAGAGTAGTAAGCCACTTTTTTCAAGAGTAGTAAGCTGCCATCAAAAATAACTATACCTTTTCCAAGGGCAATTCCTTGCTCTTGGAAAATGTCCATTTTTTCAATGATCATTTACCACTATCAAAAAAAAACCTTTTTTAAAGAGTTTATTTTTATCGTTAGAAAAAAATTATGGCACCAAAACATTCCACCAAAATTTTTATCAATGCCAACAACTTTTTTTGCATTTCCGATGGTAATTACTATCATCACAAATATACTAAATTTTTCATGGTTATTTCCAACAGTGTAAGTTTACCATTAGAACAATTTTCTTGATGGTTTGTTCAGCCCTAAAATACTTCATCAGTAATGACCACTTTTATTGTAGTGTTAATTTTTCTTATTGCATCTTGTTAGACTAAAAGTTAGCTTAAATTTTTTGAAACCTAATTCATCCTCCCTCCCTCTAGTGGGTTACCCTTGGGCCTTCAATTGATATCAGAGCAAAGTCTCCAAGTTCATTGACCTAACCATCAAAGAGCAAAGAGATAACAACCCTAGAAAGCTCATCCTTTAGTGAGGGACATTCTACCCATAAGCCTCTCTTATTCAATAGGTATAGTTATTCTTATTGAAAAGCTAAGATGAAAATTTTTATCCAATCCATTAACTTTGATATATGGAAAGTCATAGTTGATGGATATGAGGCTCTCACTAAGGTTGTGAATGGTTCTAGAACCCTTAAGCAG
This sequence comes from Metroxylon sagu, assembly GCA_017589505.3. Lineage (NCBI taxonomy): Eukaryota > Viridiplantae > Streptophyta > Magnoliopsida > Arecales > Arecaceae > Metroxylon > Metroxylon sagu. The sequence continues at coordinate 679,398 of JACVBY030000560.1, forward strand.
GAAATTGAGCTAAATGAAGAGGACGTTAGGATTCATATTCATAGGGTGTGACTGTAGTTTTATGCTTGCCGATAGCTTACCACAAACTTCATACTAGTTTTGGATTAAGGCTTTATTATTATTGTCATTAAAGAGGACACTAAGACTCTTTAAATAAATATTAGAGCCATGAATGTATTATATTATGCATTAAATGCTAGTGAATTTAATAGAGTCTCAACATTTGAGATCACAAAAGAAATTTGGGATAAATATGAGATGACCCATGAGGGCACCAATCAAGTAGGGAGTCCAAAATTAGCATTCTTGTTCATAACTATGAACTTTTAAAAATGAGAACAGGAGAGAATATTTCCGAAATGTTCACTAGATTTACTGACATCATTAATGCATTAAAATCACTTGGTAAGACATATATTAATGTGAAAAATATTTGCAAAGTTCTTAGGTCCTTGCCTAAGAGTGAGAGCCAAAGGTCACCGCTATTGTAGAAGCAAAGGATTTATCAAAGCTAAGCATGGATGAGTTACTTGAGTCACTCATAGCTCATGAACTCACCATAAACCATCGAGGAGAGGAGGAGAAGAAGAAAGGTATAGCATTAAAATTTTCTTTACTAAATGATGATTGTGATGTAGGAAGTGAAGAAGAGAGCAATGAAGATGAGGAACTTGCGATGCTCACTCATAAGTTCAAAAGATTGTTGAAGAACAAGAAGAGAGAAAGCAAGGGAAGAGGAAAAAGAGAAATAATGAGGGATGAATCAAGTAAGAGGGAGGAAAACCTTCTCATTTGTTATGAATGCAAGAAGTTGAGACACTTTAGAGTTGACTACCTCCAACTCAAGAAGACAAGTAAGAGGAAAAAGAAGAAGATCTTGTTGTTGACTTAGAGTGATTGTGAGGTTAGCACATCCGAAGATGATTCCAATACCAAGATTGCCCAACTTATGCCTCATAATTAAGAAGGATGAGGTAAGTGATTCTTCTATTTATGAAGAACTTATAAATGCTTTTGAAGAACTTCATGAGGACTTAAGAAATCACGTCATAAAAATGTATCCTTAAAAGGTTAGTTAGTAAACTTGAGAAAGAAATAGATGTCTCAAAAAATGATAATAGTTCCTTAAAGAAAGAAAACAATGAACTAAAATCTTCTTATTCTAACATTGAACTACAAAGAAAGAAAAGGAAACTCAAAAGAAAAATATTGAAGATTTGACAAAGACATTTTGTAAATTTACAAAAGAAAAAAAAAATCTTGTTGTTATTAGGTAGTGAACGATATTGTTTGGAAAAGATAGGTCTAGGATATGCTCCAACTAAGCATAAGAAGTATTATAAAAATTTCTTCGTAAAGGCAACCTCATCATATGGCTCATTCATTACTTGAAATTATTGTAAATGCAAGGAGTATATTCTTCATTCATGCTCAATTAGAAGAAATACTTAAGTGGGTGTAAAGAAGGTGTAGATACATAAAGGAACCCAAGCCCAAAAAAATTAAGTCCTAACCCCATTAGACCCAAAAAATATTAGATACCAAAAATTCAAACATGATTCTTTTTGTAAGTATGTCTCAAGGTCAATATAGAGGAGAATCATTGGTGCTTGATGGTGCTTGCTTAAGACATATGACCAATAAAAATCAAAATTTACAAGTGTTACACCAAGAGGACATGTGACCTTTGGAGACAAAACAAGGGGAAGATTATTGGCATTGGCAATATTGGTAATAATTCTTCTTACATTATTGAAAATGTACTACTTGTCAAAAAATTAAAGCATTAGCTAATTATGTGATAAAGAAAATAGGGTTATTTTTGAGCCTACTCGTTGCCTAATAGAAAACATAGAAGATAAAAAGACTCTATTTATTGGTCCTATATATAAAAATATATATGTACTTAATTTAGATAATTAGTTACCTTCTTCATCACTTTTTATGTTTATTTGCTATACATAATGATAGTTGGTGATGAAGACTTGGACATGTTAGTATGAAATTAATTTCTAAATTATTAAAGAAGGAACTAGTTATGAACTTACCTAAACTTAAATTTGAGATAGATAACTTCTATGTTGTTTATCAAAAAGATAAACAAACTAGACCTCATTTCAATCAAAAAACATAGTGTCCACCTCTAGACCACTCAAACTATTACACATGGACTTATTTGGGCCTACTAAGGCAACTAGCCTAGAATGTAAACATTATGCATTAGTTATAGTTGATGTTTTCTCTAGGTTCACATGGACATTATTTATTGCACATTAGAATGAAGCCTTTCATGCTTTTGCTAAGTTTTCTAAAAGAATTCAAAATGAAAAAAGATTTAAAATTGCATGCTTTGGTGATCATGAAGGTGAATTTGATAATCAGTCCTTTGAGCTATATTACAATGAAAATGAGATTGATTATCAATTTTCTACCTAGGACCCCTTAACTAAATGGAGTTGTTAAAAAAAAAAATAGAACTCTAGAACAAATGACAAGGACAATGCTTAATCAGAATTATTTGTGTCACGCCCTAAACCCTAGCATAGATCTGGATCATGATAATCCGCCACATACAAGTATACAAGGTGTCTTAAAACACATAATTTACCTAATCAATGGTTCAAGTCGTAATAAAAAAAATGTTTAAACAATTAAATGTTGAAAGAAGGGTATATTGGAAGAAAAAAAAAATAGACTGCGATGGAAAAGTAAATCATATGGTATCAATGAGATTTTATTTCTCATAAAATACAGTAATTTAAATCACGTGAGAATAAAATATTTTTTATGAAAGTATAAATTAAACATTCTAATTTGCATAAAAATTAAAATACGGTGATCTCTTTTACTGTGAATCAAACAAGATATATATATATATTTCATTGCCGGTTCAATGAACCTGCTGGGTCGTCACCGCAGAAGACGGGCAGCCTTCTTCCACCTAGCCAGCCAACAGAGAAGGCTTGCATATTCTCTTCCCTTGCCCAACGCCCTCTCATCCTCTCCACAACCCAACAGCCATGGAGTCAGCGAACTCCATCAAAACAGGATTTAGAGAATGGTTCCCATGCGGCAACGTATCGGCTCCGAGGGACTTCATTTGGGTCAACGGCCGAGCATCGGCCGGCCACGGCACCGGCGACCAGAACTCAACACACCGACCACTTCTTCTCCCAGATCGAGTGAACAGCTTGCCGAATTCAAGATCATGGCTGAGATACACGTGGAATACAAAACGGAGACTACAACATTTCATCCCCACCCCACCTCTGGCGGCATCCGGCGACGATCCTAGGGACTCCGGACCCTTGCATGTAATGAGAAAAAAAGGAGAGCGGCTTACCTTGCCTACTTCGTCGCCCGAGGGAGAGACGTTCGCCGGCGGAAGCGGAACGCCCAACTCTGTTCTTTTCTAAGAAACAAAGCCTCATAACGATTACCTAAGGCTCTGAATCCCCATGAAAATCATCATAAATCCCATCCTAATTGATTCATGGATTCAAGGAAACTATAGAAGGGTTGGAAAACCTTGAGGTTACCTGGTGTTTTGGTGCCGAATCAGGCGTGGTTGATCAGCTTGAACGAAGAAGAAGGAGGCTTGTTACGAGCTCTCCAAGTTTCCCCGGCGCACTCCGTCCACGGCCAAAGACCATTGCTTAGCACTGGTTTTTGCATGAAAAATTAGGTTGGTATTCATTAAAAAATTATTTAAAAATAGCTTTAGTTTAGATACTCATTAGAAAATTTACGCTTCTTGGGTATTCCTTGAGTTGTTTTTCTTAAAAAGAAGAGCTATTGAAACTTTGGTGAAAGCTTGTATAGGTTGCTGCTTAGTCCAATAAAAGGAAGGTATAAGGATCTAGCCTTCACCCAAATAAAAAAAGATCGGATTAGAATTCCTAAGTAAAAGACTTAAAAAATAAATTTAAGCAAGAAGTATCGCACTAATATAAAAATTCTTTTGTCTTATTTGCTTATTGCTTTTACTTTCTTGTACTTAATTATATTTATTTTTAAATACTCTTGTTAAATAGCTTACAGTTTACAATTTAATTTTCTCGTTGCATTTTATTAGGCTAAAAGTTAACTTAATTTTTTTGAATACTTTAATTTAATTACTAGATGTTAGCCAAAATGAATAGAGAAGTCCGATTATCTAGTATTTGAAATATCCTTCTATTAGAATAGATAGAAAGGTCGAAATGTGGACCGTGACTTAGGTGATCATAGGAGATGAACTCTACAAAGGAAACTAGATGGAGTCCTGTTGAGGTGCTGAGGATAGAAAGAATTTATGCTAATAATGGGGAAGTCCATGAAGTGATATATGGCATTCATCAAGCTAGACCAAAAATACATTGGATGATCTCTTGACATTGATACTTCTGCCCAAAAATGATAGAAGACTATATGAACTACTTAAAAGGGTGTCAAATGTGCCACTGACGTGGACCCATACAAAGATTGTTCTTGACTGAATTACATTATATTATCAAACCTTGGTCATTTAGATTTAGTCGACCAAATTCCCCTCATATACAGGTCATTCAGATTTAATCAACTAGATTCACTAATTTGACCCTTGCATTGGTGGTAATGTAGTAATAAAATTCCTTAAAGTTTAAGGCAATAGAACCTATTTTATCCAGCCACTTCATTTTCTGATTCACACCAATGGCATGCCCTTACAGCAAACCTTATCAATCTCTCAGTCCATCAAATCTTCACTATTGTCCAAGGAGGAAGAGAGGGTTAAAAAGGAGACAATAGATAATGTTGTAGGTTCTGAGGTCCACTATACTTTGAATTCCTATCTATTTTTAAAGTGCTCATTATATCCCCCAAAGTCTAACATGCTCGTTAAACTGTAGCACTTTCCCGTTATATATAAAGTAGATCAAAATTTGTGGTATATGATTCATGTGAATGAGAAACCATAGATTGGCCATGCTTCAGCAATGCACTCCCTTTGAAGTTGGTGATGTATGGTAAAATAAATAATAGGCCTCCAATTTAGTCGCTTAGACCATATGTCATGTTGTGTCAATATAGCTGGGCTACAAACTATCTATACGCATTAGTTGCTTGGTTAAAAATTTATATAATGTTGATTGAGCTATTTTGTATTTTATTTAACTAAACTTATACTAGCATAAAAAACTCCAAAGCTAGGACTTGAACATTATTCGGTTTAGTTAGATTTTCTTAATTTTTTTTAAAAAAAAACTTAGAATGTGGGACTCTAAGAGCCTATTTGAATTTGCTGTTAGCCAACAACTATCTCGCATAGCTTTAGACGAATAGTTGCCAACAGCCACTTAAAGATATTTCAGCAGCTAATTCAAATAGAACCTAAGTTCTATACTAGTTCAATTGAGTTTACTCATTCTTTTGAAAGAATTATACTAGCTCATTTGAGTTGATCAGTTCTTTTCAAAGAATTTTTAACCCATAAAGTTTTTTACTAAATTGCAATGAAGTTTTATATACTAACATATAAGATTTCTTCAAAAATTTTGTCTCCTCACTTATTTGCTCAACCCCTCCATCCGAACCAAAAAATAAAAATGCTAGTTTAAAATATCTACTAAACATGTTCAGTCATTATATTATTATGCTCACTCTTAAAATAAATGTATGCCATTTTGTACACCAATTTATCCGCTCTTGTTTAACATAGTGGGAATACTTTAAAAAAAAAAAAAAACAAACAAACAAACAAACTCACTCCTAATCCTACCTGTTACACCATATGGGAATAATTGTATTTATCAACTTTTCAATGCCTATAATAACTCTAGTTAGATTTATTTCTTAATACTAAACTTTTATTAAAGAAAAATTTTAAAATTGCTAAATCATGCAAAGGAATTTTAATTCATAGCAATTTGTTAATCAGAACAAGACTAAACTTATCTAAATTATGAACATAATATATCAAATAAATATATCCCGTATTTAAAATCTTTATATGATGCTACATGAGAAGGGAAAAAATGGCACGGCCATGAATCTGTCTTCACCCCTTCTCACGTGCATTCCTCAACACGTGCGTTTAACTACCTCTCCACCTTCTCACGGCGACCGGTCACGACGAGTTTCTTTCAGGAAAAAAAAAAAAAACAACCATCGCACGTTCCAAATTTTACCCTTCTCAATACGTCTTTTGTTGGCTTTCGTTGGTTACAAGATTCTCGATTACAGTAAAGGTGGAGGGTAATGAAGTAAATACACAGATAAATAAAGGATTTATAATTCCGCTTGCTTAAAACACGGAGAGGGGCATCTCGAGACCCAGAGGCAGCGAGCGAGGGAGACTTCGACTCGAAGCAACCGAGATTAGGGTTTTCGAGGTTCGATCACCTGTTTTTTGGTTTCTTAGATCTCTGAAACCGCTTTGGATTCGTCTATTTTCCTCCACGCCCTTTCGATTCGAGCATTTTCCTTTACGCGTTTTACTTAAATTTATTTTCGATCGATTTTTCTATGTTTTCTCGAAGAACTTCCGTCTGATTTCCCTCACTGGGGTAGTTCTTGCGGGTTCTAAGCATCGATGTGAAAATTTCATGGAATTTTCTCTTGTTTTGTCCGAATTTAACTTGGTTTGATCGAATGTTACGCTTCCACATCTTCTTGACCTGAGATTCTTCTCTATAATTCGTTACATAGGTTCTTGCTGATTTAAACTCAGAATAGGGAAAAAAAAATTAGAATTTCTTTTGTTGTATTTTCTTGTCTTTCTGATTCAATGCTATCCAATGTTTTCCGGTGTTACAAACTTATTGCTTAGTTAAAGTCAAGACTTAAAAGCTATTTCTCTCTTTATTTGTACAGAGTAGTTGACAACTTCTTGTATATATTGGCGGGGACTTCTATTTTGGAGAATTTTACTCCAGAACCATGAGCAAGCAACCATTGATATATAGTTTTGTCGCTAAAGGCACCGTTGTGCTTGCCGAACACACCTCGTTTTCTGGGAATTTTAGTACTATCGCCGTTCAGTGCTTACAGAAGCTGCCACCAAATAGCAACAAATTCACTTATTCATGCGATGGGCATACATTCAACTTCCTTGTTGATAAAGAGTTTGGTATGGTTTTGTTGTAGGTTTCCAACTTCTCTTTTCTGTTCTTGGCCACAGTCTATTTTTTAAATAGCTGCTTTTCTGTCGGTCTAGTTTTCCTCGTCGTAGCTGATGAATCAATTGGGAGGAGTGTGCCATTTGTCTTCCTGGACCGAGTTAAGGATGATTTCATGCAGCATTATGGATCAAGCATTAACGATGAATACTCTCATCCACTTGCTGATGATGAGGATGATGATCTATTCGAAGATAGGTTTGGTATTGCTTACAATCTTGATCGAGAATTCGGGTATGTATAAGACTGCACTTAAATTTGTCAAAGCCAAGCTTACAATATATGAATTGTATTAAATTGTCTATTAATTGGAACAGTCCAAGGCTGAAGGAGCATATGCAGTATTGCATAAATCATCCAGAAGAAATGGGCAAGCTGTCCAAGCTGAAAGCTCAGATTACGGAAGTCAAAGGAATAATGATGGACAATATTGAGAAGGTATGGGCTTTTATCATCCTTTCTGGTGATAACTTATATAATACATGAAAAATAATACAAAGATAAACTCAATTTTTTTAGCTAAACAAGAGCCTATGACCATTATTTTGGAAGAATGAGCATTATCCATGATGACAACTAGATTGTTCACTGCTTGGCTATTATGAACCTTTAAGAATTACAATATTGAACTCGGTTATATCTGTGCATGATTTTTGTCCAGAGATTACTTATACATTCTCATGTCTAGGAGAGGGTAGTATTATCTGATGAACTGATTATGGTTGTGTTTAGAAAACTCGTTTTTCTGTTTATTACTTCAGACTGCCTTTCTCTCTCTGTGCTTTCATCTCTTGCTAAGTGGATGTTGTTGGCTGTCCCATTTGTCAAATATTTGCCTCAACTCCAGTCCACCATATTTTTACCAATCCAACAAGCTTCATCCTCACAGATCTCACTGTCATCTATCATATCATACCAACTGAAGTATTTTTCAATAGAACCAAGCCAATCTGAGAATGCTGTAGGATCTACACTTCCTTCAAAATTTGGAATTTCTATCTTGATTTTCTCCAACAGTGCCATGTGATCCGTAGCGATCTCTCCCTAAAAACTCCCTTCGCCAATCAAGCATGAGGTATGGAGGCACTTGATGAACTTGAGCGGCCCTATTTTTGGAAATTTGAGAAGGATTTGCAATCTAATTTACCTGCTGGTTTTCTTGGGTTTCACAGTTCTCACCATTCTCTTTGTGGTTCCTTCTCACTCACCGTTTGCTGCCTCACCACCATCAGGTTAAAGAATTTAGCTTTCAAAATGGGTATCAAGCCCCTGAATCTCTTCCATGATATGAAAAGCATCTCATCCCATTCACTATCAGTCAATCTTCCTCCAAACGGCCTTTCAGATCGTGTAGTCATGATGCGAAACCTTCTCTGATACCAATTGATGTAGAACAACTAGGAAAACTTGCTTTGGAGGCTGAAACATTATGATTAATAAGGAGCAAAAGGGTGAAAAAAAAATGTGGAAAACTAAGCTTGGTAATGGATAATAGTATGGGACTAATTGTAAACTTTAAGAACCTGAATTGAACAAAAAGAAGAAGAAGAAAGATTCTAGGCATCACACCTAGGGTTCCTTGGCATCACACACCTAAGGGTTGATTGCATCACACAATCTCAAAACAAAATTGCTGAAAAATTCTCTCGAAAGTTATTATTCATGATGAAGAGAGTTTACATTCAAATATCTAGAGAAAATATTCCTAAATCAAATAGAAATAGGACTTTAAACCAAATAAAAATAGGACTCCCAAAGAAACTACTAATTTGTCTAGAATTTGAGTACAACTTTGACTAGGAAATTAATAAACCCTATACTTTAATAAAAATAACATAAAAAGGCTTTGACTACAACTTGAACGGCCAATTTTCAGCAAATCCAAAAATTACCAAAGTACCCCTTTTTAAAGAAAACTTAACTAAAACTGATCCAGTACTTTTTAACTTAAATAAACATAAAATAAGGACTCAATAACAATTGATGATGACTATTCTAGCTCTCAATTAAGATCCTTATCATCGGTTGAGTGCCAAGTTAGTGCTTGGCCATGGGAATTAGCCTTAGGATTGCTTTTAAAAACCTTGAGAGGCTGTGCTCCATCAAAATCCACAACTATTTATTGGTATACTTGAATTTTATGCCTATCTCCCCTTTTTTTATAATTCACTTCAAGTACTTTTGTAGTTTGATCACCTTAGTTTAATCACCCGGAGCTTGAAGGTAAAAGATACATGCTTCTTTGACAATTTCTTTACATTGGCAACTGGCTCATACTCTCCGCAAACCCTGGACAGTTTGAACTGACTAATTTATCTTTTGATGTGCATATGTTATAAACATGGTGAGACCACAGGAAACATATCTTATGAAATTGGTGATATCACTGTAGTTTCAATTTAACTGAAGTTTAACTACAGAGCATCATAACACAACTTATTATATATTTTTGGGTTCGGGTATTTATTCATTCCCTTGAACAATCAGAATGGGTATTGTTCTTGTGCCACTCACATGCAACAGTAGTGCTTGGAAGTATTTCTATCAATGACAATGAATGGCTATATTGACAGCTGAAAGTGTTTTTGACCAGTTGATCATAGTGCATGTATGCATGATGTACCCCAATGTCAGGCTTTTTCAGAGGTTGCAGTATTTGACACCTGGGGAAACATGAGCACTTGGTGCCCCTTTTAAGCATCCAGGCAAGGCTGACCAAAAGGGTATTATTCATGAATTTTTGCCCAGTCCTTATCACTGTAGCATGAATCTAGTCCATGATGAAGAACAACACAATCCTAGTTCGGAGATGTAGAATTTTTGAGGTCAAATAAATCTAGCCTTTATATGAGCATTATTACATACATGAGGAGATTGCCTACAGGGAATATTACTTTAGTTCTACCATTTTGGTTCTTAGAAACTGGACTACTAAACTGTCCATTTCAGCTGAGATCCATTTTTTTAACTTTTTGGTTATGTCTTTCATGAGGTGGTTGCGAAATTCTTTCCCACTTATCTCTGATATAAAAATTGAGGAACTATTTTCTTTAGTTGTGCAACAATTTCAGATCATCATTAGCTTTCTATTTCCTGTGACCAACTCAATAGGGATGATTCTATGCAGGGATAGAATCAGGATTGCTTCTTGAGGGTCCAAAAATAAATCATCTAAATTCTTTAAATTTTACCTAGTAAAACATATTGGTGAAGAAAAAAATGAGAAGGGATTTATGAAAGCTCTATGTTTGACTCTAAAAGTTGTGCTCTATGTTCTTTCATATAATTCTATTCAGGAAAAAAATTTCTATACATCAAGATGATATTGTTCGTACATTGGTAATCACTTTTGAAAATCAATTTCCAAAAAGTTATGAAAAATAGAAATAGGAAATAATAATAAATGATGTAATTTCTCAATTATTAATCAAATAATGTTCATAAACAAAATTGTATTATGAAACATACAGATGTGCTCCTAAGGCGAGCAAGCGAGAAAAGGAAATGTTCGAGGTCTCTGAGTCTTGAAGGATTAAAGACATTATAGAGTGGCTCTTGTGCAAGTGATAGAATAAACTGGATTTTCAACTAGTGATTCAAGTCTTAGCAGGATGGGGGCTGTCTCGATAACCTGTCCCATCCAAGAGAGAGATTCCAAGGCTGGTCCTAGTCATCCTATCCTGTCCTGTCTTAATCATAATATATTATAGTATCAATTTTAAATAGATCTAAATTATCATGGAAAATATAACTACGTTTAAAAAGCAAATAAAACATTAAAGCTTCATATAAAAAAAATTAAGAGAAAAAAAAGCATATCAAGCAAATATTGGGTTGAAGATTGGGACGGGACAGGATGTGGGGCGTCTCGTTCCGTGAAAAAACCCGGATGCCTCTATCTCACAAGATTTAAAACCTTGTTTTCATTCATTGTGTCATTGTTTCTCAAAGTAAGAGGAGAACACTACAAAGGAACAAGAAGAGGGAAAAAAGTTACCAAGGCAACTTATATTGTTGAGGTGGAGGGAGAAATCCATTGCAGGGAGCTGCATGGTGCTGCATGGGTTGAGGCAAATTGAGAATGGATAAGTAGGATTAGCCATGACTTAATCTTCAATGAATCTCTTTTCTTTGAAGACACTCAATTCAGTGCCTTTGGCACCATAACAATAAGTGTTTAATTACCATGAAATTATTACACAATCTCTTGGAAAACATCGTGAGGCATCAGATGTGTTGGAGAGGTTTCTTACATGACCATCCACATCGATGCAACTTCTATTCTTTTAATCATCTGCAAATTTTCATTGTCTCCAGTTACCATGACTCACAAATTACAAGTATGTCCTAGAGCATACTTCCTCCATAGATCAAATTAAACAGCTGACCAGGCAAAAAAAAAACTGAGAAGTTGAATTCAGATCTATTCATTCTTTTTCAATCATGCACTGGAATGGTGTGCTTATGTCAACATTCCTCCTAGTGAATAATACAAATTTGTTATGCCAAAACGGCAACTCCGCGTGTTTGTGATGGAAGACTTGAGTATCAAATCCTCGATGGTAATATAATTTCTAAAGTAAAGAGTATGCATATCTAATCTGAAAACAAGTTCATCGTCTAAATTCCTTGTCACTGCTGGCTTGATTTGTATCAAAAAGATATGCTTTATTTGTCATGCAATTTGACAATTTCTCCAATTTATTTTTTATATTTTTATCTTTGCCCAATAAGTTAGCTGACAATTATCAACATTCTTCTAGAACACCATAGCTTTCACTAAGCATATTTGGTAGCTACCAGAATTCTTTAATTTTAGACATTCTATCAGATTCATGTACATCTTCCCAACCCTGTGTCATTCAGTTGCACATAAAACTGCAAATTAGAATTGAACTTTTGCAATTGTTTTACTTTATATATGAGTGATTATGTATAGCAAGATAACTATTAACCTTGAACATATTTCCTGGAGAACTTGGTAGTTTGCTTAGTTGGGTGTGGTCGTAGATGCAATATTCTCTTAATTATTGGAAATTACTTGAATAATTTTTTGTTTTTCTCTTGACCTAATGATTCTTCAATTTATTCTCTAAAAATAAATCAATCTAGAATTATAAAATTATTCTTGAATTATTCATGAATTTTACCATTTAATCTTGACTAATTTAAGAAATTTCTGGGTTACAAATGAAAGATATCATATATTGTTGTTTGGTGATATTTTTTTCACGATCATTTGTTATTTTTATTTTAAATGAATAAGTTTACAAATATTTTAGAAAGTCCATATTTTTCACTTTTTTTTCCTTAGGGTGTATTTGGTGTGGGGTTAAAAAAAGGGGTGCAAAGTTACAGGAGTGACATTTTCAAGTGCAAATTTTAAGGCTGTAATAGTTTTCCTAATAACTATGTTAGGTTGTTTGTAAATAGAGTGAAATATTACATGTGTAACTGTTAACTACATTTAGAATAGAGTTAATACAAGAGGTGAAAATGTCACTATATACATATAAATATATATTATATGTATATTATATATATATATATATGTATGTATGTATAGTGAAATTATTTAATATTTTGTTAGTTCTAATGTTTTAACTCTTTTTCAGCCCTTGAAAATTTTATTTGCCTTTCATCCCATTAACCTCCCCCACACCCCCCCACAATGACCTTGTAGGTTAACATTTTTTTTTTTTTTTTTTTTTTTTTTGAGGGGGTTAGGTTAACATTATTATTATTTTTTTTTTGGAGGGCGGCTGAGGAATTATACTCTTGAAAAAAGTTAATCCCATGCCAAACATCCTCAAAAGGGAGTGAAATTTATAGGAATAACTTTTCACCCCTTTAACCCTATACCAAATGCACCCTATGTCTTAATCATCTGAACTCTTTCCAAACTTTTGACAAGTCTGAACTCTTTTAGAATTTTTTTTACAAATTTACCAGATTTATTTTCCCAAATACTAAATCATTGCCTCTAGCTGGACTTTTTCCAAATGCCGAAATTTGTGACTGTGCCCATCTAGGTCTGGTTCCTATGTGCCCGTACTAGCATGCATGCATGTATGTATGGTTATGAAGTGTTTGTATCATGTCTCTTCTTTCCCAAGTTCTATTATATAAATGGCTTTCCCAAGAATCTATTATATAAATGGTTGGGAAACATAAGCTGCAATACCTGCTTTTTAATGGCTATACAAGCATGTTGAAGAATTCAAACAGACTAGTTTTTTGGTACAGTATTTAAACAGACTAGTTTGTTTGCCACAAGTTTTGGTGGAAACATTAATACCATTTTTGGGGGTGGAAATGGAAGTGGGGGAATATGTTGGTGAAATGGCCTATATCAGCAGATTCCTGTGTTATCTTTTCTGCAACTCCCTCACTTTTGCAGCAACCAAACATTGGAAGGATCATTTCATCTTTTCACACATTACTATGCCTGTATCATCCATGGACAATTAAAACCTTGAATTACAATACAAAAATGAAATGCTTAAGAAACAACACTGCATATTTCAATAAAGAGGCAAGAGAGAGCTATTTTTACTACATGGTCTCATTTTGAAAGTATTATGTCAGTTGAACGTATAAATTCAAAACTGAGAGAACTTGTGATGTGGAGAATTTTGGAAAAATACCGATTAGCAGCTGAAAAAGCTATATAATTTCTTTATGTTGCCATTTAGATCCTAATTAGACAGCAATGAAATATGGTATACATGCATTCAAAATTCAAAAAATTATTTTAGCAACCCTGAACTTGGTTATGGGGAGATCATACTCATTGCAGCCTGAATTATGTATAGGTTCTTGATCGAGGAGAGAAGATTGAACTTTTAGTGGACAAGACTGAAAGCTTGCAATTTCAGGTATTCTCCTGTTTATGGGGTTTCATTATTAGTTTAATTAAAAAATTACTGCAGCATTATGTATCCATGAATTTCGAAACAAAAGAAGAATGTTACCAAGCATCCATGTTGTTGGTCTCTTTTCTCAGGCTGACAGCTTTCAGAGACAAGGTAGGCAACTACGACGGAAGATGTGGCTCCAGAACCTTCAATTCAAGCTTATGGTAGCTGGTGCTATAATCATACTCATACTCGTTGTCTGGTTGATGGCCTGCAGAGGGTTCAGGTGTTGATGGGAGAAAGATGAGATTCAAATTTCCATATCCTTTCCCCTCTTTTTCTGTATAATGACTGGCATCCTGTGCATATGATGGTTATTGACTTATGTTGATATGTTGATGACCCACACCTAGCTTGATTAGTATGTTGGAGTATCTTTCTTGCATTTTGCTGGACTGAAAAAGGACATCGATGTTAAAAATTTCATGTTTATTGACATGGGAGCAGAAACTGATGTACTGGTGTTATTTTGATATATATAGATTGGCAGGTCATTGTATATTAAATGTTGGTCTTCTAGTTGTGTAGATCTGCGAATCTCTCAGGGTTGCTGATGAAAGTTCGTGGAGACCTGGAATCTAAGTTTTTCGTGGCCGTTGGCAGTGTTCTTTCTTGAACTAGAATTATGGAGATAAGCACTTGCACTGTTTATTCAAACCGTTGCTCCCTCAATTCTTTTTCTGAATATCTGATTGGTTAGAGGGATGGACATGGATAGCCCATGATCTGTAGGTGTTTTCTTCAACTTACGTGCTCTGATCTTTTACTCACCTAGTTGACCTTAGACTCTTGGATTCTGTAGCTCACAATTGGCAGTTATTAAATTTGGTATTACTGGCTTTTTATTTGAATGTTTGGTTGAATTTGATTGCAAGATGTAGTTTACGAAATCACGAAGGAGATATTTTTTATGGTCTCACTCTTGCAGGCTCAACGAGTGTGGTGGACGTGGGATGGTTATAATTTTTAAAGGACCTGTCGGAGGGGAGGAATTTTTTTTCCCAGTTCGCAAGAGAGGGATCTGATAAGGACTTGTGAGAGCAAGGGATCTTTTTGGTACGAGACTAGGATGTCTGCATGAAAGGAGAAGGGTTCATCTAATTAGGGCTGCAAAAAATAGATGTATGAGGTAGTCAAGGTGCAAAGCACTGTGAGAACCAGAATAAGATATCTTTTTTATTTCTGAAGGGATTAATATTTTCTAATAAAGCACGAGATGATAAAATAATAAAATAGTATTTTTTTTTGGCTTTCATAAATAGAAGATGGATGGTGAAATTGTGGAAAAGAATGACAATGCGGATAGAAGTATTGATAAATCTGAAACGGTGGTGGATGAAGCGATATTCAAAAGTGATGGTAAAAGTGTCGATGAGGGTTGATAGGAGTCTGAATAAAAGAGCTGTGCAAGTGCAAGAAAAGCAAATAAATGGTGGCGCTTTCTTGGATGATGGATATATTTTAATATAGTTGATGATGAAGATGTTTTTACCGGTTATAGAATTAAGATTGCAGGTTATTTTAAAATAAAGGGCTACAGGAAAACATCTGTCTAATAATTCTATTAAAAAATTTTTAAAAAATAATTCTGCCATAGTATTGTTCTGTTATTTTAGCATTTCAAGTGTGTCGATTCAGAATACTTGATTTTGATTATGAACCATTTTTATATTGAAATAAAGTTTTTAACAGTTGTATAGTATTTGAATTGAACAATATTCCATGTTGCATTGTCTTTTGATATTTAAGTCTCATGGGAATATTTAGGTAGTGCTATAGAAATTAAATTTAAGAAATCTTAAGGTGACAAATTGTTGTATTTTATATAAGCAATATGTTATAACATAAATGAATATAAGTTGTTGGTTTTTCATGAAAAAGTGCCGATTTTTTTAGATGTTTTGTTAAATTTTATCCATCAATTTATAAATTAAAATTTCAAAAATTCCCATAATAGAATATTATATTCACACTTTAAAAAAAAAAAAAAAAAACTATCTTTGCATCCAACATTATTGGTAAGAATGTTATCTTAAAGTTACAAGCTAGGTTCCGGGCTCAGTTATCACCCTAATTTGTCCCAATGAGTGAAGTTCAGAAAATGGATTGAATTCAAGTTAAATTCATCAATGGCTATGTGGGCCCACTGAGAAAGTTATGATTGGTGAACTTTGGGACCGCTAATCCGCGACAAACCTCTCTCTCTCTCTGCATATTATTCTTCCCTATTATGTGTGTATGCACCACATAAAACCTTCCTCTCTCGCTCTCTCTCTAGATAATATAAAGCTAAATGGGCTTTTTTTTTTTTGTGCCATGTGTTCACCTATGTTCAACTTTCAAATTTTATTATTTAATAGCCGTATTTTTTTTGTGGGGGTTTTAATTCCCATGGAATTTGCGGTGTACTCTAGGCCTTTTTATCCTTCTACCTTCTAGATATGTTTGTCAATACCTTTACTGGCCACTCCAACTAGTAGATTTGTCATAGGTAAAATCAGGAATATTAGTTGGCTTTGTTCCTTTTTTTTCAAGGTTAGAGTTCAGCTGATTTGGTAACCGTAAGCTGGCTTTTATTTGCCTATTTCTTTGCCCCTGCAAATACTTATTAATTGGTACATAAATTGACAATAGAATCGAGTTCAAATGATACAAGATGTTACTCTTCTAAAGTTAGATAGATCTCCATTCATTTCTTTTGTTTTATGTTATTAAAATGCTTTAGTTATTTATTTTCTCTCCCTCTATCTTTTTGACTCTTTCCATTTGGATTTGTTTTTTTCCTCTTTGGTATCTATATCTAAGTATCAACGATGGGGCTCTTATAAATCAAAAAAATAGTAGATATGATATTTTGGTTAATTATAAAAAAAAAAAAATCTTCTTTTCTTTCTTTTTACATCTGGTAACAAGCTGATGCTTCTTTTTTTAATTTTTCTTTTATTTTGGAAGCATGGGTGTTTTCAATGCCTTGGCATTACCTCAATATGTAGCTCCATCATTAAAAAAAAAGAGCCTGATTTTTTATAGGAATGATGTGTAATTCATCCAATCTTATCCTTTACTTTATGTGTTTTATTTATCTTATTTTTTTAATTTAAAATTAATAATTTTAAATTTTAAATTTAATAATGTAAAATTAGAAAGATATGTTTATATTTTTTTTTCTTATTAATCACACCAGTGCAGTGCAACTTATTTCTTATTCTGGAGATGCGTCTATGTATATTAAATAAGCACAGTATATATGCCTCGACGCATGATTTTGAAGGATGTTTACCAAAATAATATAAGGTATGGCAATAGCAATGAGCCATATAAAATTACTATTAACTATGAAGATTTATTGAAGCATAAAACCACACATGAGTTTGAAAATTGGGTTGATTTTTTTTTTTAAAAAAAAATTGCTTTCTCATATCTATGCTATTACATAAAGTGTTGGGTTTTTTTTTTTTTTCAATCTCATTTCACCTGAATGCTAAGTAGTGACAAAGTTGACAAATACCTTTTTTTATTAGTTCAAAGGCATTTCACCAACAAAAATTATGAAAAGAAGTCTACCTATGCCCTACGTGGACGGGTGCAATTTTTGGATTATATGAGCAAATGAGAATGAAGGTATTTGATCATGATAACTATTTTTGTTAAAGTGGGAATGACATCCAAAAAAAAGTTAAGATGTATAAAAATTAGACTTTTTTTTTTATTTTATGTTTCTTGCTCATGGTTTTTAACTTTCTATAATTCTTTTAGAGTTGCAAACGCTTTAATCCCTCGACATAAAACAAGGAAGTCTTCAACCATCTTAACTTGCAAATGCTAATCTAAAATCCAAAGAATCTGTGCTACCAAGCGAAGCTAATCATTGATTGTTTGACACTGGTAGCCTATGGGCGAAATTCACTGAGCGGGCTTTTAATTATTTTAAATTTTTTGTTCACAAGAGAGAAAAGAGCAGCCAGGGAGCTAATTCACAAATGGATCATACACTTTAGATCTTATTTTATTGTTTGAGCCTAAAATTGAGGGAATTTACAGTTGATATTTTTTTTCTGAGAAGAGAAAATGACAGCATATCATGAGAACCTGCTAGGTTGATTTCCGTCTTGTTATATCGCGTGGAAGTCGGCTGTTGGAGGTGACTTCAGGAGCTTACACTCTGTGCAAAAACGAGCACCAGGGTCAGAATCAGAAGGACCCGTTGCCATACATAGGCCAAGAACTCTTATTGTCCTTCTAAAAATGTTATTTAGATTTAATGATTTATAAATTAATAATTAATTAAAAATATACCAAAAAAAAGTGAGTGTTGATTTTTTTTAATACTTAGTAATTTGAAATGAAAACTTGCTGCAGCATTGTAATAAATGAATGGTTAAGATCCTGTTTGAATTAATTGTTAGGGCATTTTTAAGTGGTTGTTAGTCAAAGCCTATATGAGATAGCTGTTGACTAATTATTGGACCCAAGAGTTAATTCAAATAGGTCCTACATTAATGCTACTGCTGCATTGATCCATTATTTTTTAATTTAAAAATTTACTATAATATTTCCATAAACATTGATGATCAAAAAATATTAGTTTGTTACAGACTTTTTATGCCATGCTTCTAACTGAATATAGGTGGTACTATAAATAATATGAAATTCAAAGGTATAAAGGGATTGAGCATGAGTCTAAAGGCAATGAATAGTGACTTTAAATGGTTGGAATTGAAGCTTGGTTTCCCAAAAACTACTAGAAAAGTATGATAGTTGGACCCTACTTTCAATAATTATTTTATGCAATCTTTAATTTATATTATAAATTATGTCTTAGTATAATTGGCATAAAAAATAATATGCAAAAGAAATTTAATTTTTAAAACCTTCTATATACTATAATTTGTTTATGCTGCTATATTACATTTAGAGATATAAATAGGTCGGGTCAGCTTATTATTGACTTGTCATTTGATTCGGTCTCAACTCAATTAGAGCTGACCAAATTTATATTTAAAAAATCATGAATATAGTCAGCTACAAAATTTGGATTGAATTTAAATTTATGGTTGGATTTAGGCCTTGCATTTTTTAATTTAACCCATCTTAACTAAGCTAGAATATTATTTAAGTTTAATTTGGGTCAAAAAAAGGCCCAACGAACCCAAACCTTATTTAACTTTATCTAAAACTCAAATTGTATAAATCTTCTGCTTCTTTATTCTAAATATCTTTCCAAATTCCTTAAAAAAACTCTTATTTAAACTAAATTATATTTTTTTCACCGTCATGACTACATTTTCTCTCACCTATTTTTATTTCACTATAACATTATTTCATTGTTTGTTTCAATAAATTTTTATTTATTATACCTTCAAGCATGTCCATATATCCAATATATTTATACACGCATACATGTATGTGTACTTATATATATATATATAATGTTTGATTTGATTACGTTCAAGAAGGTATCTATTCAAATCTAGGGAGGTCTAGTTTTAAATAATGGAGATCTCACATTGATGAATTAAGTTATTAGATATGATCTACTACCTATAAAATATTTATATATAAATATGAAACTCCTAACCCATACAATAAAGGGTAAAAAATGAAATAATTTAAATAATATAAAATAATATATATATATATTGATATCTTAGATGTATAAGATAGGAGTTTCTGAATCATATAATTTTTATTGTGCTATCATTTTAAAGATAATAAATTATATTCAAAAGCTTTGAACATTAATATCAAACTTTTGTCATCTACATCTAAATTAGCTAATGCGCATAAAAGTCCTTATTTATATCTATATATGTGTGTGTATTTTGCGCATGATAGGCTAAATTTGTGAAGATTCCTTCGTTCATCACGCATATATTCGTATTAGTATTTTTCATCATTATTAAAAGTTATTTTTTAATATATAAAAAAAGTTTAATTATTAAAGCTTTTTATTTATTCTGATTTATGATATTATTAAATTATATTATAAAAATACTAAAAAAATAAATCATGTCCCATGGGGGCTACATGATTAATTAATTAATTATTTATTTATTTCATTAGATTCCGTTACCGTTTGTGTGACTCGTACTCATCCTGAACCCCTCCCGTGTTCGCTACGCCGCTGACCGTCTCCCCGCCATCTCCGGAAAAGAGTAGGGTTTTCCGAGAAGGGAAGAAGGGAAAGCGGGGGAAAAAAGAGAGAAAAGGGGAAAAGGGGAGAGAGGAGAGATGGAAGGGACGAGGAAAGTAGTAGTCGCCGCTCTCCAGTTCGCTTGTTCCGACTCCGTCTCCGATAACGTCGGGACCGCTGAAAGGTTTGTCACTCGCTTCTTGCTCATTATATTAACTGATGATTATTTTAGAATTATTACACACTGAAAACTAAAACCCCCTTCCCTTTGGAGGAAGGAAAAAAAAAAAAGCCGATACCAACTCTCACCACTGCATCTTCTCAAGGGAGATTTCCTAGATGGGCGAGGGCTGTAGCAATCCACTCACCCGTCAAGCCTGGATTTTATTTTTCATTTTTAGATGTTTCTACATGCTTGAATTCCTCAACTTCAAGATGCATGCATCAACCCGTTTGGAGTCACTTAAAAATAAGCAATTCAATTAAATTCCTCTATTTTTGAGTGATTCCTTTGTTTGGAATCACTCAAAACTACGAAATTTAATTAAATTAAGCCCAAAGAATTCAATTGAATGGAAGCTCAAAAACCAGATTTTAGTACAATTAGAATTCACACAATTTAGGAGCTAGAATTCATTTTATGGGACCCATCTATAAACCTCTCTTCTGTCTTGTCTTCCCTTACCATGTTACCGATTTGTTTCAGGCCGCTAAAAATATGTATGATATTGACGTGTTATTGACTCTTGGCTTGAGATCAATTGCAGAAGATACCATACTAATTTTTTTCAATGGTTATAAACCATCAATTTAATCAGAGCTAAAAAAAGAGATAACTATGTAGAGGTGTAATAGCGGAACTTTATATAGATTCAACTCATTTTAGTTTATTCCAAACAATAGAATTCAGTTTAATTCTAACATTTTAAGACTTATTCCAAATGGATGAATTCTATCGTAAATTCATTTCAATTCAATTCCATCAATTGAATTCTATTATAGGATTGATTCCAAAGAATTTTGAACATCTATTTCTTGTCTCAGATGAACTATGAAAGTGTTGGTTGATGAGTTTAGTATGGACATATTTTCTTTTATTTAATAGAGGCCATAACGGTAGCAAGAACGAGCTGCAATTATGTATGGTCTTATGTTGGAGCTAGGTATAATAGAGCAAGAGATGGGAGTTTTACTCATGGCGGTGGTCTACCAGCACAATTTGTTGCTCCAATGCAACGTCAGACTTGGAAAAATTTTGCAGCTGCCCAAACTTCCTCTGGAACCTGACATGAGTTTTCTTGGCTGGAGGACACATGTTGGAAAAGAACCTATTTACATGCATTCCGCAGAAAATATGGTGTGGTGATGAGTTCCTTTTCTGGCTTTTGCTTTGCACATACTAACACTGCTTTAGACTTAATGGAATGATTGTGATTTTTGGTTCTGGGTGGATTCTGAATGGCTGGAAATCCTTCCAACTTTATTGTTGCAATTGCATTTTTGGTTGTGGTGGTGGAGCATAACCATGATAGAATGAAACTACTTGGACACCCTGGTTATGGATTCCATCTCAACCACAATCACGGAAAAGAGATCACTTTGCAAAGTGAAAAAAAAAAAAAAAAAATTAAAGCAATGGTGTCGATAGTGAAGATGTTGCATAGGATCCAGCGGCTTGGACTTAAGCTGGTGGCTTGTGATTATTCTGATTAATCAGAGATCTCAAGCATACTTGCATCTGATGAGTTGAAGTTATGAATCATTTACTAGCTGTTACTAATCTTTAATTCTTGATCTCAACCAAGGTTTTAAATCTTATAGAATAGAGATGCTCTAATTTTTTCACGGAACGAGATGCCCCGCGTCTCATCTGGTCTCGGTCTCCGATCTGATCGGGCATCTCAATACTTATTTGAGATGATTTTTTTCTTAAAAAAAATTATTTATGAAGTTTTAGTATTTTATTCGATTTTTAAATATATTTGAACTTTAAAAGTTATATCTTTATAATAAATAGATCTATTTAAAGTTGACACTATAATGTGTTATAACCGAGAGAAAACGGGATGGACAGTCGAGATCGGTCTCAGAATCTCTTTAGGATGAGATGTTTTGGCCATCTCAGACCCTGTCCCATTGAGATTTGAATCACTGATCTCAATAAATTCTTTTAATTTTTTCCGAGGGGTATCGAATCACAGATGTTCCACACTGGGAAAATGGGCATTTACCACAGATCAAGTCCCCACTTGCTTGATATACTCATTTCTTGGCCTGCTTAATTTTCTGATTCTATTATTGTTGACAACCTTTTTTTCTAAGTACCACCAGTGATTTATTTGCTGTTCTTCAGTCAGATTGGCCTGGTGCCTCACAGGTTTGGCTATGGTAACAGATTTGAGTATATATATATCCTTGCAGTAATTTTGTAAAAAGTTCAGAAAGAGTTGTGATGATTGTAAACTAGAAAATAATTAACAACATGGAAAAATAGATATTAGTGATATATTTCTATATATTTAATCATGTAAAACAGGCATGGGAAGGGTGACAATAATGTATTATAAAGATAAGCTTTGTAACAATAAAAATAGATGGGTTATTAATTTGTAACCAATCAATATTTCTTAATACATTGTGAATTATGTGTATCTAAATTGTGAAATTCATGAACACTCAAATGATATTCAATTATTCTATTTATACAACTGTAATTCTTAGGATCATTCAAGAATTTTTTCAGTAATTCACAGTACCAGTACCATGCTAGGCAACAACTGAAAGCTTGTGGGGAAGTAGTTAGTGGTTGATTGTTTGAGAGTTTGGGCATGCTATGACCAGCAAAAGCAATTAAACTACTTATAGAATATTTAACAATTTTACTAGTTATTAGAATAGGTAGCAGTTTTGCCTTTTTTTTTTTTGAAGGAGGCTTTCTGCTGGTTTTCATACCCTCTTTTTACTTTAAAGAATGCGGCATCCTGTCCTGAGAGAGGAGATACATGGGTTGATGTTCATTTGGGTCTAGTTAGAAACTTTTTTTTTTTTTTTTTAATGATTTGACTAGACTAACAGAAGCATTGCTAACTGTAAGATTAAAAAAATTCTATGACTTGAAATTTTTTCTGGAATTGATGATGTGGAAACAACTGTCTAGAGTTTAGCTTGTAGAAGGTGATGTAGTTAAAGTAGCAGGAAAGCTTTTTTTCCTTAAACTTATGAACCTAGGTTTATATTTTAGCATTTACAAGTCTTGAAATAAATTGCAGCATGAAACTTGTTGGAGCTTCCCGAAATTTTAGGCAAATGGAGGACCTTAAAAGCATCTTTTCAAAAGGACCCTCCTTGGTAGATTGAAAATCATAGCGATCTATTTCTATTGAACGATGTAATTTGTTATATGTAGATGAAAATTCTTGGATGATGAGCTTCTTTTATATTATTTTTGAGGAAAAAGAATGATGCCTCATAACTTGGTGGGACCATAGGATAGAATAAAGGCATGACTAAAGATGGAAATACATTTAGAAACATGCATATTTGGCAATCTAGGAACCTATGAACTTTAAATTTTGAATCAAATATCTAGTAGCCTGAATTTTATTTTGAAGCAATGTTGATATTTAGAGGTCAAATTCCAAGGCAAGATGCGAGTAGTGGCGCAAATCAATGGGAGGAGAATACAATTTGTATCATATTGGATTTTTTTTCTTTTTTATTAATTGAAGTTAGAATACCACAATGGATGGGCCTTATCTTGACCGTTTTGTATTGGAAATGCTACCTATTTTTTTGTAACAACTACTCTATTATGCCAAGCATATATCTAGAAACTCATTTGACTCTTTTTTCAACTTATATTTATAACTTCTTCAGTGTGAACTTTACACACACACACACATATAGAGAGAGAGTTGGACTTGGCGACACTTGTATGTAACCAAGCCTTAAATTCAGCCGTCCTTTTCATCCTTGGATCCTTACAGATCTCGAAGCCATATCACCTTTTTCACTTTTGAGATCCGTGATTCTTATGGATCGAAGAATGGAAAGAGCGACTTGACAAAGGCATGTAGCCAAGCCCAACTCTCTCTCTCTCTCTCTCTCTCTCTCTATATATATATATATATATATATATATATATATATATATATATACACCCTTAGATCCATACAGCTCTTGAAGCCATCCCATTTTTTTTACTTTTGGGATCTGTGATTCATATGGATCCAAAGGTGAAAAGGATAAGCTGATCTGGGCTTGGGCTACATGCGAGTGTAGCCAAGTCCAGGTCTCTCTCTCTATACACACACGCGCGCGCACACATACATATATAATTTGCATCTGTTTAATGTACTATGAAGTGTCTATGATGCTGAGAAGCCAATTGATTATTGTATTGTCTTTCTACTAGAGTTGCCAAATTTTAAAGCATGTCATGACTTATTAGGTCGCTGTAGGTCACTGGACCATTCTCCACTTTGCCTATGTTCTGGTAGGTATTAAGACATAAATTAAGATTTTATTTGCCACATAATAAATATAAATCATAGTAGCTTTCTTTCGGGTTAAACAAATAAAGTGGCAAAATTTGTTTTCAGATTTAACTTCCTTTTGAGAGTTTTTCAGTATTTGAGTTTTCTACTTCATATTTGATGGTTTGTGGGATAACGCGAGCTGCTTTAATGCATTTTTATGCAGGCTTGTTAGAGCTGCTCATAAAAAAGGGGCAAATATTATTCTCATCCAGGTACAAAATCATAAATGTGGATTGTATTCAGACGGAAATTGATTGAATGTCAAACCTGAAAGCTACTTCATTATATTTTCTGCTTCAAATTGTATTCACATTGGTGTATGGTATGGTAATTATTTTTCAGGAGAACACCCAGCTTCTGACTTCTATAATATTATAACTCATGCTTTTGAGAGCTTCTATGAATTTGATGTATAACTTCTTGTTCTGATGGGATCCTATGAAGCATAAGTACAAACATAGGATATGAATATGACACGATATGAATATGCCAATACAACAAATCTAGAAAGTGTAGAACATGATATGGCCAAGATATGTCAATGAATATACATATATGCATGCATGCACGTATATATGAAAAAGCATCCATTATTAAAAGGTTAGCATTCATCATTAATAAAAAGGAAAGAAAGAAAGAAGCCTTTCTCCTGATTCGTAGAGGTGCCAAAAAAGTACCTCAGGTGTATCAAAGAAGTATTTGAAGCAGTATTTTAGTTTTGAAAAATAGGTTACTTAAGCATTAGCCATGTGCCCTAGAAGTATCCCCTGAATATTGTTAGCTGATGGGTATCTGACTTAGACATGGCATGCATATTTAAGTATCTGTGCTTTGTAGATGGGTCATTCTTTCGTTTGCTCATTTTAGAACAAAAGCAATGCTGACTAATTTCTAAGAACAAAAGCTCCTTTATTTTGACTCACTGGATGTCGTGCCACCTCCTTATACATCACTAGATTTACTTCATGGCCATCTGCTGTGTGGATACTCTTTATCTGCTGTATTTTGTGCACGCCTTGATTGAAGGAAACGGTCTACTGCCCAAAGAAAGCAAAGTAAACATGATCTTGTGATTTCTCTCATATCATACAAGTAACCTAAATGTAGTACTATGCAGCCTTCTCATCTTTTTCTCACTTCAATTTGGAAATGTTCATATACCTCAAATAAAAATCTGTTTGAAATTATACTTAAAGAATCTAGTTCTCTGCCACCTGAATCAATCAGTGAGCTGAATCTTCACCTTGTTAGATCAATTCATCTGGATCCACATGGAGGCTTATTTCCCGTGGCACCAAACAATAATTCTCACTACTCAGGAAACAGGCCAAATATAAAGCAAGTTTAGATGGCCATACATTGACATGATTATTGCTATTTCTCAATGAGTTATGATAGTTGATACAACTACTTTACCTTTAGATCTATTTAGAACTTCACTAGTTCTAAAGGAGTTGGTGATTCTGTAGTTATCTTTATATGGACTTATTGTTATATGTGTTAGGAACTATTTGAAGGGTACTATTTCTGTCAAGCTCAAAGGGAAGATTTTTTCCAACGTGCTAAACCTTATAAAGGACATCCTACAATTTTGAGGTAAAAAAAAAAAGAGGCTTTATCTGCAAGATTTATTCTGCAATCAGTGTGCATATCAAAAGAACCAAATCAATTCAGTGATTTCTAACCTAGAGTAATTAACAGTAAATTTTTACTCCAAGTGTTCTAACCTAAAGTAATTCCATTCCACAATTTGCAGGATGCAACAACTTGCAAAAGAGTTAGGTGTTGTGATACCAGTGAGTTTCTTTGAGGAAGCAAACAATGCTCACTACAATTCAGTAGCCATCATTGATGCAGATGGAACAGATCTTGGATTGTATAGGAAATCACATATTCCAGATAGTCCAGGCATGATAAGTCAGAATCATCTGCTTCTAGATTTCCTACATTCTATTCTTGGTTCAATTAATGAGTAATTTCTTTTGCTCTTTAGGCTACCAAGAAAAATTCTATTTCAATCCAGGTGACACTGGTTTCAAGGTGGGGTATCATTCATCATTTCTTTACCTTCCTCCCCAGTGTCTGGTCCTGTTGAGACCACATGAGAAAGCCTTTTGTTGAATGATGTTTGAAGCCATAAACTATCTAACCGCTTTTGAACTAATGTTTTCCCTTGGTGTCATTGAAAGGCAGGTTTTCGCAACTAAATTTGCCAAAATTGGGGTTGGTAAGTGATTTGCATGTAAACAAGTTTAAATTAATATTGTTGATCAAACATGAAAAAGTTAGTATTTACCGCTTGCCCATGATGCATTGCATGTTTATATATCTGAAGCCACTGCTTCCTTTCGTTGGTAGCAATTTGCTGGGATCAGTGGTTTCCAGAAGCTGCACGAGCCATGGTTCTTCAGGGTGCAGAAATATTGTTGTATCCTACTGCCATTGGATCAGAACCACAAGATGAAGAACTTGACTCTCGTGAACATTGGAAGCGAGTAATGCAAGGACATGCTGGAGCTAATTTGGTATTATGTCATGATGGCACTTCTTAGAACTGTTCTTGGAATTTTGGCTGGTGATTTGTTAGGTTGGTTTTTGCGGCCATCACTCATCTTTAGGTGTAATGTATTTGTGATGTTCCAGGTTCCTCTTGCAGCTTCCAACCGGATTGGAAAGGAGACAATCAAAACAGAACATGGCAAGAGTGTGATCACATTTTATGGCAATTCTTTCATAGCAGGTATTTTGCCCCTATTAGATTCCAAGTATAGCTGCATGCTTTTCTCATTCTGATGCTTCTAAATCGCAAATATGAGCAGCACATTATGTAATGATATGTTGTTTAATACTGATTATCCATGAAAAAGGCCCAACTGGAGAAATTGTGGCTCTTGCAAATGACAAAGATGAAGACATTTTGATGGCGGAGTTTGACCTGGACAAAATCAAGACACAGAGATACAGTTGGGGGGTATTTCGTGATCGGCGACCAGACCTATACAAGGTACTCTTGACATTAGATGGCAGCAAACCTTCTCTGTGACTTTGACATGTTTCATAGCACTGAGGTTGAGATTTCACCTTCTTTCCAGAATAAATGCGTTAATGTGATTTTAAAATGTCTTAAGGATGTTGCAAAATTGTATAATAAGTTGATTTTGTGACACCAGATCCTTACTTCTGGCAATAAGTTCAAAGAGTTGATGTATAAAAGCTCAGAAATATTTGACAAGGATGCCTCAGTAGCTAACTGATAGTGATGCCTACTTGTGTTGAGGTGCTTCTTCTGTTGGGTTGGTTTTTCTTTAATCAGGACCTAGATGGATTCTTGTGAATCTTGTCTGAAAGTTGATGTTGAAACTTGGAAAATGGGAGCACACTGGTATCTAGAGAGCTTAGTCTGGCATGGAAATAAAGCAAGGTGTTCAAGTCTCCATCCAGACTCTCCAGCGTCAAGCCTGTTGCTGACGCTCGGCTGGTGCCGTTCCGGAGGTTCTGCTTTGGCCAGCCGCTCAGCTGCTCAATCTTCATCATTTGGTCATCATTGGCTTGCTCGCTCGGGCATGCATCATCTTAACTCTCTTAGAGGAGATCACTTTGTCTATACATTCTAAAAATATTGGCACAACTTGGATCTAATTCAGTTTCTTTTATAATTTTGATTGATATATTGGCCTTTCTGAGCATCGATAAAGGCTAGTTATAAATATAGATTGAGATTTATGGTGAACATTGGATACCTACAAAGTCCTAAAATTTATTTTATATCTGGCATATGCTTCAAGTTCTAATTATATATAAAATACACTTGAAACTTTCAACTTGTGCTGAGATCGGGAATTGCTTTGAAAATCTGAAATATGTTTATCTGTGCTTATTCCTTTTCCTTTTAATTTCTTCTGCATTCCTTATGCCCTGTTCCAATAAAACTTGACAACTGAGCCAATGACACTCTTGAATGATTAAAACATAGATTATATGAAGTTGATATTAAAATAGTCTTGGATGATGGAAAATAGATGAACATCATAATCAACACGGTCCATCATATGATTATAATGTATCATGTTCTCATCAGCTATTTCACCGTTCGATTCATCCATGCAAACCTACTATTAACAAGCATTATAATTGTAGCTTAAGATGTTGTAATATTACTTTAATGATTCTTATATCATGTGACATAAAATATATTTGAAATAAGCGAACTTATTTGTAAACAAGAACTAAATCCATTAATATTA
This sequence comes from Metroxylon sagu, assembly GCA_017589505.3. NCBI lineage: Eukaryota > Viridiplantae > Streptophyta > Magnoliopsida > Arecales > Arecaceae > Metroxylon > Metroxylon sagu. Next base: position 708,369 of record JACVBY030000560.1, read on the forward strand.
TAATGACATAAATTCTATTATTTGTTGATATAACTAATTAGTTGTTTTATTTAAGTTTTAGAAGAGAGGTGTTTTAGGCTGTGTTTGGCCGTAAGGTAAAGTAGCTCGGAGTAAATAAGTTAATCAAATCCTAACTCGCTTTACTTTGAAAATAAACTGTTCTATCCTGTATGTTGTGTTTGGAGGCAAAGAAAATTAGTTCAAAGTAAATGGATCAACATAGTCATAATGCTCTCTAATCTGGTCTAAATCACTCGATTATATAAGATGGCATATTTTATTTCAGTTCAAATGGAAAATGTATCTGTACTTTCAAAATATCCATTCAGTGGAAAATATTTCATAATATATAAGATAAATTTTTAGATTGCCTTTTTGGGTTAAAGGACTGAATGGAATAAAGATCCACTTATTCTACTTGTTATACTTTAATCTACTCAACATTGAAAAAATAGTTTATTTGCTTTGAGGATAGAATATATATTTTGCAAGGGTCAAGTTCAATTAATTTAGACTTGGTATAACTCTAAGGGGGTTATATCGTTATTAAATTGGATGGCAAAGGTTTGACATTAATGATCTAGTATGTCTAAATTATTTACATCATAAAAATTATGTAATTTAGAGATCCTTAGCTCATATATTTAATGGTTAGAAATTAGATGGTTTGATAATCATATTTTTTGATAGCTAGATGCATAGTTTAAGAGTCTTTAAATCATATTATTTTTAGTGTGCAAGCTATTAAAAGTAATAAATCATATCCAATAGTTTGAATTATTAATGTAGAACCTATCCAATTTAAAAAGGTGCAACTCTTTTAAACTTACATCAAGTATAAATTGATTCGGTCTGATTTTGAAAAGTAAAACTCTTTATGTTATTATATTTGAAATAAATTACTGTGCAAATTATTTTGAAGAGATCATAGGTTAATCCATTCCAAGTTCACTTATTTTCTAAATAAAGACAAACTTCTTAGTTTGATCATTTGAAGGTATTTGAACGTAGTAAAATCTATCTTTTTGTTATATATAATAAATATAAATAATAATACAGCATTAATGATATTATAGCAATATAATTCATATTATATTAATAATAATATCATATATATAATATAATTAATATTAATTTAGTAAATATAAATAATAATATAATGCTATTTATCTATTAATATAATATCAATAATATTGTATTATTAGTAGTATTATAATATATAACATGTTAATATTATATTATTATAATAAATAATAATATAATTATAAATATAATATTAATAATATATTATAATTATAATAATTAATATTATATAATTATAATATTTTAATATTTTTAATTATATATTAATAATATTTATTATTACTTTTCTAAAAAGTTATCTTAGGTTTCAAAAAAATATTTTAAAAAATAAAAAGTAAAAATAATGTAACCAAACAAATTTTTTATAATAAATTTTATGTTTTTATTTTTAAAAATAAATAAAAATAAATAACAATGATACAAATTAGGTTCTTTATTTTCTTACTTTTTTTTCTTTCTTTTAATGAAAAATAGTGGAAACATTTATAAATTATTTTTAATTTTCTTTTATTTTAGAGTTGTATTTTTTTATTAAAAATTATTTTCTTTTTTATTCATCAAATATGTTTTTATAAGTATTTTTTGTTTTTAATAAAATAAAAATAAAAATAAAAATAAAAATAAAAATAAAACTATTCTGAAAAACTAAATGCACCCTTAGCTTTCCCACGTGGACTCTACCGAGCATGGGGGATTTTGAGATCAAGCAGGGATTTTGAGAGAGGTCAGCTGCCGTAACCGGCGGCAAACCTTCACCATTTCGACGGCTAGAGCACTATGCTGCGAAATTTGGGAGTCCACGGATAACATCTAATACCCCCTGATCCGACCCAACTGCGGACCACGGTAAATCCCGTGCACCCCCATAATCCAGTATCATCTCAGCTCCCATCACCGTTAATTTTCATCAAACTGTCGATCAACCGTATTGGCCGGAAACCCACGCGCCCGACCGCATAAAACCCGCCGAAAGGGAAAGGCCCCATCTCCTGCGCCTGCGGCGCTCCGCTCTCCCTTACGCACACAAAGAAGTCGGAGGGACGAAACAGAGACCGTTCGAATTCTCTCCTATCTATTTCTCCTCTTCTCCGGTGTCTTCTTGAAGTTTCTCGGCCCAGGGGAACTGCTTTTCGAATCCGAGGAACCGGAATCGATCGTGGCCGCCGGCGAAGGGCGGGCTATCGTGCGGCTCTACGGGTCGGAATCGTACCCCATGACGTGGCGGATCCGCGTCGCCTCCCTCTACGAACCGGTCGTCGTCCAGTTCTTCCCCTCCGACGGACCGGTCTTCCTCCTCTGCGGCGCCAGGCGGTGGAGGAGCCGAAGGCGGATTCATTGCTGAGGTACATCGATTCGAATTTCCCGCGGCCACAGCCGGCTGTGGAGAGGGCAGCGGCGGCCCGGGGAAGCGACGCAAAACGCTTTTTTTAAAAAAATTAAAAAAAAAATCAAATTTTAGTGGAAAATAAGAAATTGGTTAAGCTTTTTTTAGTGGTGAGGGGCGTTGCTGGAATCGAACTCGCGACCTCTCGCACCCGAAGCGAGAATCAGACCGCTGGACCAATCGCGCAAATAATATAAGGAAGCCCATCTATATCTTGATGGTGATAGCATGATGCAGCCTGCCTTACTCAACCGAGTACCATCCCAAGTCTCTCATTTTTGGCTTTGTCATTTCCCAGGCACTACACCTTTCCCATGCATATTCTTAGAACAGCCATAAGCATTGAAAATATTATGCTTTTATTAAATTTCTAGTTTCTAAATTTAACCTTTAAGTCTTTTGATTTTCTTTTTTTTTTTCTTTTTTGACTTTATCTATAAAAAAACATTAAAAAAACATTAAGTCTATGTAAAAGAGCAGAATGAATGAAATTTATTTAAGTGCAATTACCTTGAACTTTGAAGAGTTCATACCTTTTAAAAATCTAGAAGAGTTTTCACTTCTTCTTTGAAGAATTGGAGCGTTTCCAAAGTCAACATCTTTGAAGAGTTGCGGCCATCAATATAGAAGAATTGATGCCATTTTATCTTCCTTGGAGGTCTAGAAGAGCAACCATCAAAGTTCTATTCATTCGCAACTCCATTTTTTTTCAATTTCGATTCTCATGAAGTGCTCATATAAGAGATCTCAAAATATCAAAGTTGTAGATCAAAGAGTCATGAACTTACGCTTTGGAATTACTACATTCTAATTTGTATAATCACTCTCCCAATCCTACCATTTAAAGTAGCTAAAGTTAGGTTACATCATAGCACTTCAAAAGTTTGCAGTCTTTAAGAGAGAATTAACGTGAGTTTGGATTTTTTTTTTTTTTTTTACTTTCCTTTTTCCGCTGGCCGACGGGATTGATTATTTTCCACCGAGTCTTTATTAGTGTTGTGCTGCCCTTCTAGTGATTTGCTGAAGGTAATTATTATTATTAAAGATCAAAAACCATAAGATCCTTCAGGGCTGACGCTTGTTTTTGCCGACGAACTTTTCTTTCACGGTTGGAAACTGTTGGAATCTAGAGTCACATTCATGATAGGATAGTTTCTATTGTTTTTATACTCAAATTCTGTTTGGATGATACTTGTCTGGGTCTGGGATCGCTAACAAGGCTTGTAAAAGGATGCCACACCCTTGAGTGGATATTATTTTGAAGTGGATATTATTTTGAAGTCTCTTCATATCATTACTTACAAGCTCTGTGCAGTTATCACGACTCTTGATTGGTCGATGAGTTACTCATTGGCTGACTGATTGTGGACTTGGCCATATCTCATTTTGTTAAGATCAAATTTGCATCAAAATCAAGGCCTTGACTTTTTGCTAACAGGGACCAAGCAGTGAATGGCAGTCAAACCCAAATGGCAATCAATAAGTTATATCGGAAATGCCGCCTGTCCCTTTTTTTTTTTTTTTCTTCAATTTAATTGCTGAAACTCCAATGTTACATCATGCTTATTGTGTATTTACATTAAGATTGAATATATAAACAGGCAAAGATGATTAATTTGAGGGAAAACTAGAAAAGGCCTAATCTTATGGAAAGCCCATGACCATGATAATTACTCGTACAAAAAGTCTATCCAAGATTTCCCTCTTCTTCAAACATCATGTAAACCAAAACTCATTTCAAATAATGGTTCTCTGAATCACCTTCCTATCATATATTTGGGACAAAATAGAAGAAGGTATTTCCAGTCTTCCACTTCAGTACCACTACATAAGGCCAGACGCACCCCACTCCACGACATGGAAACAGAGGAGGCCATTCAAATATAAACATTTACTTACCAATATTAAAAGTTTCAGCATAGGAAAATCTTAATACAGGCCCATGTCATTTATTAATTGTAATCTTTCCCAAGTAACAGTAACTGGGTTTGGTCATGGGCAGGACTTCAAGGAGCACTTCAAGAAGAAGGAGCTTCTACCACCGCTAGAGGCTGTGGAAAGTACCCAAATTGAAGAAGGTGGTGGCGTTGATCACTGGCTTCTCGAACAGAAAGCACACATCCACCGTCCATTTGTAATACCTTCTCAAATCTCTATGATTTTTTCGTTTGTTTAGTGCTTGAAGTTCTTTTGATGCATAAAATTCAGAAGATTTCTGTTCTTAATACTAATAATAACAATAAAGCCACTGAGGATGAGCTCAATCAACTTTAGTTTGAGATTAGGTGAGCCGAACTTGAACTTGGTTCTTAAGCTCAAGCCAAACTTTAGAAAAGTTTGATTCAGCGGCTTGGCTCAATGACGCTCAGCAATTGAAAACATTAGCCTTACCTTGATTCAAACTTTAGTCCAACTTTTGTTCAGGTTTCTTTTTGCTTGATTTAAAGGTTTTTTTTTTTAAAAAAAAGGAAGTATACTTTTGTTCAAGAAAGCTTCAAAACTAGTTTCAATTAGACTTGATCAAATAATAAATAAACTGAGCTGAACCTGAAGCCAACTTATCATGTTCACAATAGGAGGCTGACCTCGACCAAGTGAGGTGCAAAATCGCAATGCCGACCTAAAAGACTTAGTGAAATCTTAAAGAACCTACACTTTATATGAGAGGCCAACCTACTCGAAATCGCATAAGAAGTAATGAGCTAACCTAATTGAAGATCAAAATGGCTTTAAATCAAGGACCAATTCACCTCAGTCCAAATTGCTTAGTCTAAGTAAATCGACTCAATCAGTTTGATTTTATAAATCGACTTAGGCAAGTTAATTCGATGATTCAGAAAGTTGACCAGCTAGCTTAGTTTAGATTGACTTAAAACCAAAGGCCGGTTCAAGAGTGAGTCCTTTTCAGCTTGGAATCGATTTAATAAATATCCGGCCGATAAGAATGGTCTTTTACCTAAAAATACATATGTGTGGTTTGTGAACCAAGATATGACTCCCTAGGCTCCTTAAGGATTTGAGCTCAGCTGCACTCAGGTTGGCAAGATCGACCAGTATCCGTAACATCAAAAGATAAATTCGAAGACAAGCTACTCGATAGTCTGATTAGAATTAAGCTACCAAACAGCTCGGCCATAAGCTACAAGATTACACAGTCAAAGACAAGCTACTAGATAACTTAGTCAAAAAGGGAGCTACTAGATAACTTAGTGAAAAATATGCAACATCATAGCACTGTCACATGACAAAAAAGCCAATAGGCCTAAGATAAATCTGGTATACTAAGAATATAACTACTTTCATGACTTGAGCATGGATTCAAGCTCAACTTTTCAAAGGAGGTGGCAAATGCTCTGGGTTAATTTGGTTGGCTAATCCTGTACTGACATGCGACATAGTCGGATATCCATACGAAGAAAGAAAACTCTAATAAGAAAAGTACTCCCCTTCATGATAGCCACCCTATCTTAATTTGATCAGGACTCCCCTTCATGTGGCAAATTGGCTAACTAATTTCTATTAGGATATAGTCTCCTTCAAGATCAAGATTTAATAAGAGTTATCTAATACAAGAATCTAACTCAAGATAAAACTCCTCCAGATGTCTATAAAAGTAGGCTTAATCACCCTAGTTAGCACAATTAAACTTTCTTTTCTCTTTTTGCTTAAGTTCTAGGTTGCTCATCTAAGAGACTCAAGGCTCTTTTCCTTTTATACCTTTGGCTGACCTGAATATTGGAGGGTTTTCTTTGGAAGAAAACTTTATGGTCCCCAACGCTCTTTTTTTTCAGTGCAGAAAGGTAAGCCGATTGGCTGAGGAGGTGCTCTACCATGTAAGAAAAAAGAAATCTTATTTGTTAGCACAAAGACTAATAAAAGATATCAAAAACTATCATAACATTCGATGTTGCAATGAAATATATTATCTCGACATTAGTCTTCCTCTAATTCTTCTAGGATAGCAAGCAAGTCAAAAGTAAGCTCCTCTAGTTCTGTATTAGAAGCTAGTTCATTAGAGCTTAATTGATTTATAGATTTTTCAATAGGTTTTCTTTAAAAAATGTTATGGGCACCTTATACATAGGCTTCTCCATGTTGTAATAGTCACTTTGATTATAAAATGGATGTAGGATGATTTGATTAAAGAGAAGAAAGAAATTTCTCCAACTTGCCCAACTCAAATATAGAAAATGGGAAAATTGACAAATGTAGGGTTTAAGTCTTCTTTTCTTTCATTAATTTTTAATGGTCCACAAATTATGGTGCATATGATTAGTGGAAATTATAGTTTGTGCTTTTTTTCTTTCACTTCTAATGGGGTTTTACTTATACGCTTTCTTTTTATCCTTCAAATAATGACATATGCTCTCTATTTATATTAATGATATTCTCTTTACTTGAGTAGGATTTCTCTTTTATTTAAATGTAGATTAAAATTTCCCCCTTCCTAGTGAAGCCCAACCCAAAGTTTGATCAAACTCCTCTCCTAGTTAAAAAGACGATATAAAGTAAAATTAATAAAAATTTTTAAAATTTTTAAATTTAGGTAGTAGTTGGATCTCAACAACTACATGAACTTTACCTTTAGCTGTGTTGTTAAATTCTTTTTGGATTAGAAGTTATGGCTTTCTAAAGTTTTAGTGCTTGACCAAGTCTTGGATATGATAAATTTTGCTCCCAAAGCTCATCCACGCTTACTTAAGGTAACTAAATTGGTTAATGATAGGTTTGATAATTCTCTTAAATCACAAGATCTTTACTTTTGGTACTAAATTTAATGTAGGCAAAAGGCCTTATAAAATTCCTTATCCTATACATGAGAAGAGATAATTATTGACCTTATGTCAATTCTTTGAGAAACATTGATATCATAGCTCTGACCACTTTGGGGAATGCTTGAAGTGCTAACCTTATATTAGTCGCTTCTCATAGAATCATGATCTTATATCATAGCAAGGAACCACTTCAAACAAATAAGGTTTAATTCCATTTAGTCCCTCTAAATTATGGTGCATTTATACTTCCCTCTTTAAACTAAAAAAAATATAATTACCCCTAATTGTAATTTAATTTGCACTTTACCTTTGCCATTTAAATAGGCATTAAAATTAATAGAAAAAATAGTTGCATGACTTCTACATGACCACTAAAGAGTGGATCAATAAATGTCAAAAATAATCATAAATAATAGATATTAATTTAATCAAAACCTATTTTGGGCCATTAAAAAGTGGTCATATGACAGTGACTACTTTTTCATTAATTTTAATAGCTATTCAAATAATAATGTTGAAGTACAAATTAAATTATAGTTGGGGGGTCTATTATAATTTCTTTTAGTTTAGGAAGGAAGTGTAAATGCATCCATAGTTTAGGTGGACTAGATGGAATTAATCCAATAAATAATTTAACGAAACTTTAAAAACTTTATCAATGATTGCTTGATTCCAAAAAAGTGTAGCTAAAACTTATTTATAAATAAGATTTCTGAAAGTCTTTGGGTTTCTCTAATTTTTGTATGATACAAATTTTCTAAAGAAATTAAAGAGATAAATATTAAATAAAATAGTTAAATAGATTTTTTTAACTTCCAGGCTTCTAAATTATATAGCATAAGTTTCTAGAGGAAAGACATATAAAAAATTGGACAAAACAATAAAAAAGAAAAAAAAAAAACATCCTTCAATTTATAGGCCATCAAATGGTATTTTTGTAAATTTTTAGAAGTTTGCTAATACTGATGTATCTCTGATAAATCAATTGTAATTTTTTCATCCACCTATTGCTACTAATTTAAGATGTATTGGAAAATTAACTCCAAGCTAGACATCATGAAAGCAAATTTATTTGAAAATTTTAATTATGTTATTGCTATCGAAGTTTTCTTTTAAACTGATATGCATTGCATTGCTTTTTTGATCACAACTGGAGTTGAATTTCAAAAGTTTGAACTTTGTATGCTTGATGATATTGCTTCATATGCGTTACTTTGGTTAGATCCCTTTCTCTGCATATTAACCTTTATTTTAAATACATAGTAAATATAAGGATGCATGATTGCATCAGCTACAAGGGCTCGAGGAATAATATGTCCATGATACTAAATATCTCTCTTTATAATCATAGAATTCCTTGAATTTATCCACAAATATATTCACATTGATTTCTTTGCAAAGGTAAAAAAGTTTTACAAATAAGGAAAAAAATATTATCTATAGAATTTGATTACATAAATAAAGAATATTCTTTATAATATATTTTATGGATAAGAATTTTATTGATACCAACTTTATTTCATTGTATCTTTAGGATTATTTCTTAATTTTTAATAGCTTTGCATGATCGACGTAGATCCAAATCTCATGGACCTTTTATTAGATTATTTACGTCTATGATGCATATCAATGATAGTTAGGTTTCTTTTAACTTGATTCTAATATGGATAGATTTACTTTCAAAAATTAAGAAAATTAATTTTAATTAGTCCGCCTTGAATTTGACCTTAACTTGAGCCAACCCAACCTTTTTCTTGTTACCCAATTATTGATAATAGCAAGTTATCCTTGAGATTGCAATTGTATGGTTGACTCGTTGAGCATTTTTACTCAAATTCAAGCTTCGCTCATGGATAGCCACTAGAATCCATTAAAGTGTGGCTCTCCGCTAATCAATTGGCACCAAATTAGGGCTAACCGAATGCAGGGTCATCTAGGTAAATTCAACCGCGAGTTAGGGGCAATACAGTCAAATAAAGGCGACCCCTCCTTCCCACCATCTGAACCGTCCAATTTTTCGAGTTTCCTCGGGAGGCGCTCCAAATTTGAAATCCTCTCTCGATGCCGCTCTCCCCTCTAACAAAACAAAGCTAAATAGGTTTTAGAGAGAGGGAGTGCGCTCTTTATCACTTCTCGTCGCCATTAACGGAGCTTCGAGGTCTCTGAAACGTTTCTTCTCCTCCTCTGAGATGGGTTCTCGCCACGAGAAAGATAAGGCCGTCAACGTTCAGGTTCTCCTACGTTGCAGGTACCAAGCAAAGAAGTTTTTTTTTTTTTTTCCTTCCAGGGATCTCTTCTTTTGGGGATAGGGTTTTTACACCTTTTCCTCGATCTAGGGCTGGATCTGTCGTGTAATTTTTGAGATCGAGATTGTAATCTCGGTTCCAGATGGTATTGATGTAGTTGGGTTGTGATTTCTTACATATGACGACATGATTGCTTGATTTTTCTGCAGGCCATTCAGCGATGACGAGCTGAGGAGCAATGCGCCGCAGGTCGTGACCTGCAATGACTACCAGAGAGAGGTCGCTGTCACGCAGACCATCGCAGGGAAGCAGATTGACAGGGTTTTTACGTTCGACAAGGTATCTATTACTCATTTCTAGGGTTTCTTACTAGTGTGTTACGATTTGCTAATTCCTATCGTACATCCGCTTTTTTGTTATTACTTGTTACTTCGAAGCGGTTCGGTGCGAACATATACCGTAACTTATTTAAAATCTTTTTTTTTCCTTAAATTTTTTAGATTTAACTATTAGATTGATTGAATTAGTTTAGGTTACCCTTAAGCACTTGATCGGATGGAATCACCCCTGGCAAGGGGGCGAAGGTGGGAATTAACCCCTTCTGATCTCCAGAAGAAAAAAAAGGTTTAATATGCACCATTTTCTTCCTCTTCAGAAATTGAGATATCAAAATATTGCCAAAGTAGCTTTCCCCCTATATGATAAAAAAACATTGAAATTTTAGTATGAAAATTCAACAGAAAGTTCTTTTGGCAAAGCATTAGGTTCTCATCTGTTCACTGATGTTTTGTCTATTGAGTTTGGAATGGACGGTTTTAACAGCTTCTCATCTTTTCCTTTTCTGACCTAAGAAATCTTGTAATTAGTGGCATGAAGATAAAAGTTAGGTAAGGTGTCTTATTGTTGATTCAATTTAAACATTTGGTCTCAGATGTTTAATACTTTTTATGTACAACGGGAAGAAAAAACGAATTACCAGGTTGTTTATTTGTGGGAATATGTAGAAGGAATATGATATGTGAAGATGGTTTGATAGATTTACTTTTTTAAAGAAAAAAAATAATTTGATAGAGCAGCATATGTGGAACTCTATTACTGGGGTAGTGCATGATTAGCAGGTAGGATGCTTATGGCTGGTGCCACATATATAAGTGTCTAAAATTGAGGCTTTGGTTTAGTTGTTTGTCCTTGCCTTTGGACCCTTTTATATGCTCTCTAGTGTTTGTGGTTATTTTGTGATTTATTTGGTATTATATAATTGTATTTGATTAGGTTCTCCATACACCATCATTTTTCAAACAGTTTCAGGAATCATGCTTTGTCAGTGATCCTGTTTCTTCTTGGAAGTTACCTAAACATTTCTTCTTGCTGGGTTAGCATGATGAAGTTGTAAATCGATGTTTTCATGCCATCAATGCCCTTTTCCATAAAATCCTTGCTTCTGTATTGTGCTTAAAACTTTATCCTTAAAATTAATCCATAAATTTACATTATAATATCCTCTTTGAAACTATCAGCTTAAAGCCAGTGCTGATGCAAACATGTCTCTGACTCTTTAGAGTAGAGCTATTCAGGAGCTAAGTAACATAATAGTGACTTAGATGAAATAGATTTAGTCAGGAGTGGGATGTATTCAAAGGAGAATGAAGGGTAATACTGCAAAGATTTTGCCTTTTTCTTCAACATTAAAACTTTATTTTGTTTGTGGAAAATTTAGTTCCATCTTAAATATTACTCCAAAGGCAGTACACTGCAATGTGATAAGGACACAAGTAATCTTCCTTCATATTCTTAATACGGAATGAACTTTTTCTAACTGAGCTACACCAAAGTTTGGATCTTTTGTGTGCTTGATGGTTGTCCCAACCATTTCAAATTATATTTGTCTCTAAACTAGGTCAATGCCTATCACATTATTACATGGTATAGCCAGTTGCCAAGTTTTGTTGGTTAACATGGAGATGCAGGTGCATAACCCTGTGTGAACTCTTGTGTGCTGTTTGCAATTGTTTAGGCAACTGATTCCACATGCTCCTCCCTACTCCCTCCAGTTGTGAGCTGCTTATTTGTCCTAACTTGCCTGCTTCCTTTTCTCTTGCATTTTGTCTACCCACTAAACACTTGCTCTGTAAGATTGCACACGTGGAGCATGTGTCAGAAACTAGTTGTCACTGAGTATCATTTTCAAGCCCATATATTTTTTTTGGGCTAGTAAGTAACTGCCATTCTACAAGCGCCTTTGTACTCTACACCTCAGGTCTCCTATGTTTGTTAGACTTGATAACTTGATAACTATTTTGAATTTAGTCTGGAGGACCTTTTTTTGCAAGTAGTTGGTGGGTGTAAGAGTCGGAGCTAGTGGTTGAGACCTTGAAAGATAGCTCTGCCTATTTGCAGGACTGTGAATCTGCAGAAGCACATTAAAGTATTCTTTGTTTTGTATTGGTGGCCACTCTTTGCTTGTGAAGTTAAGGATCTCGGCCTTCTAAAGGGATTGAATTTTGTTGCACTCTAGTGGGCAACAATTATTAGTTGGTCAGGCTCAACAGTGTTGGTAGATGCAAATGATTATGGACCTTGATGTCTATACACGTGTCTGCAGCCCTGGTTGTGTAGCTAACTATACTTTTCTAATTTGCTTGTCAGTCCAGGCTGACACAGAGGGTTAGATTTGCTGTATGTTGTGGATTGTGGATTTATTGATGGTTCTACATGGTATCATGATCTGTGCTGATGTGCTAACTGTATGATAATTTTGTATGCATTAATGGTTCCCAGGTTTTTTCAATACAAAAAATAAGAAAGAATTTGTTTTGCTTCCTTCTAGTTCGTTTGGTATGACCTTTATTGCAGTAGCATGTATTCTTACTATAACATTAACCTACAATTTATACATGAATGTTCTGTACTTCCATAACATTAATTTGTGTTTAGATACAAGTTCAGACATCTCATATTGATTGCAAATATGTATATTTTCACAGGTCTTTGGTCCCTCAGCTAAGCAGAAAGATCTTTATGACCAAGCAGTGGTTCCAATTGTAAATGAGGTCTTAGAGGGTTTCAATTGTACTATATTTGCTTATGGTCAAACTGGCACGGGGAAAACTTACACAATGGAAGGTGAATGCAGAAGGGCTAAGGTAAGTTGCACTTTAGATTAACAAATTTTTGTTGCCTACCATCATTTCATGGTGGGTTTCTTACCTATTAGCTGCCAGAAACTCGTTGTACTTTGCAAATTTATGCTACTAGAAGATGATGGTTTTTTAATCTTATGTTGAAACTGTACTTGCAGAATGGGCCTAAAGGTCAGTTACCTGCAGATGCAGGTGTCATACCTAGAGCTGTCAAACAGATTTTTGACACATTAGAAAGTCAAAATGCTGAATACAGTGTTAAGGTTACTTTTCTAGAATTGTATAATGAGGAAATCACTGATTTGCTTGCTCCGGAAGAGTTATCCAAAATTGCCATGGAGGATAGGCAGAAAAAGCCATTACCTCTTATGGAGGATGGTAAAGGAGGTGTGCTGGTAAGAGGCCTAGAGGAAGAAATAGTAACAAGTGCATATGAAATCTTTTCTCTTCTAGAAAGGGGGTCTGCAAAACGTCGTACTGCAGAGACTTTGTTAAACAAACAATCCAGGTGATACTATGCCATTGCTTGATCTGTTTGTTATATAATTGCTTCTGCTTATTTAATCCTTTTTTATTCTATAATTTCAGTCGGTCGCATTCGCTATTTTCTATTACCATTCACATCAAAGAGGCAACTCCAGAAGGTGAAGAGTTGATCAAATGTGGGAAACTAAATTTGGTTGACCTTGCTGGGTCAGAGAATATTTCTCGTTCAGGTGCCAGGGAGGTAGCGTGTTATATTTGGACTTTTATTCTGCTGTGATTTTTATTCAGATTTTTTATTAGTTTATTTAATTGCATTCTATGATTGATGATTTGGATCCTGTTCTTAAATCCCACCTTTTTATGCTGCTGCTTTTTTTTTAATTTTTCTTTTTAAAGGGTCGTGCAAGAGAAGCTGGAGAGATAAACAAAAGCTTACTTACTCTGGGCCGTGTTATTACTGCTCTTGTGGAACATCTAGGACATGTTCCATACAGGTTCAAACTTTGAACTCTGAAACTTATCATAACTTTGTTATTTCTGGTTGCTCCTATCAATACTTTTCCAGCCACTTTTCTTTCAAAGTTTATTTCTTGGACATGCAGGGACAGCAAGCTGACACGGTTACTTCGTGATTCACTGGGTGGAAGAACTAAGACATGCATAATTGCTACTGTATCACCTTCTGTACACTGTCTTGAGGAAACCCTTAGTACACTAGACTATGCTCATAGAGCGAAGAACATAAAGAACAGGCCTGAGGTGCTTTATTCTTCCCCATGTTTATATTTTCAGATAGTGTAATTTAATTTGGTGTGCAGTGAAGAAAAACAGTCAATTCCATTCTTTATGTGCACATCCGTTTCTTTCATCATGTTCTAACTTGGTATGCACTTGAGTCATTTGTACCACTCAACCTTGTAGGCTTGTACATATATCACTGAGAAGGTTTCTTTTTTCTGCAGTTTCGACGATTATTTATAGACAATTTTGAAACTTGCTGTCTAACTTTGATTTACAAGGCATAATTACGAGCCTTCCTAATTGTCTATGCGAAAGAAAAATGTAGGGCACATTTGAAAATTGAAAACTGTGAATTTCACTCATGTTCAATGTGGATTTGAACACGATTTACTCGAAGCTTATGTTGTTTATCACTTTTAGCTATGGTTTAAGGTCCCGGCAGGATGGATTGTAGGATGTTGGGATGGAACTATCCTGTCATCGTCCTAGTGTCCCAATTGACCTGTCTTGGGACAAACCCTATTATAAGTGTCGGGATGGGGTGAGACAGCGGCATGTTCTGTTCCATGGAAAAATTGAGGTCACTCCATCCTGCGAGATTTAAAACTTTGCTTTTAGCAGGTCTGTTAATTTGATAGTCATGATTTTAAAAAGAATTGATGCATTGATAAAACCTTTACAATTGATCTGTCTTGGTTGGTAGGGAAGTCTTTAGCATTCGCAAAATTGGATCAGCTGATACAGTTCTATCATGTTAATGTCCACAGAACATCTCTACCTTGTTTGCTTATTTTCTATCTATATATTTATCTTCTTTGTATTTAAGAACAAGTAGGTTAATCTAACATCAATTCAATAATTTATTGATTGTAGCAGAATATGTGGTTTCTGAACGAGGGTTGACTGATTCATGATCAAAATGTTCTACTTCTTTTAACTGCTCAATGCCTCTAATCCTTAGAATAAAATATTAACAAATGTTTTTGCCTTTAGCTATCTCTGAACTTAAGAAAAAGCAAACCATTCTAATGTCAATTCAATGATCCATAGATTGAACCAGGATATGTGGTCTCTAAGCCAGGGCAGACTGACTTGTGATCCAAATGTTCTACCCTTTTTAAACTGCTAAATGTCTCTAACCATGAGATGGGTACCTAGGATAGCTCTGCTGATGATAGTTTGCAGTAGATTCTGATAGTGTCAATATCTTCTTTGGAGAGACTGAGAGTTCCAATATTTTATTTAGGTTTATTTACAATTACTTTTATTCTTAGTGATACAAATAATTGGAAGTAGTGGGAGGCATGGGCCGGACAGCCCGTGAGTCAGCCTGAAAAAATTTCAGGGCCTGGGCTAATTTTTTTAGCTTATAGGGTGGGACCAGGTTTGATTTTTTCAGCCAGTACAAATTTTGGATTAGGCTTGTGCTTAGGAAAAATAGGCCCAACCTGGCCCAATCTGAAAATTTATTTTATATATATATATATATATATATATAATTTAATTATATATTATTATTATTTTTTATAACTTAGAACATAGCTGAATGGAAAAAAAGAATTCATGTAGCCCATCCCAACTAGTTTGGAATTAAGGCTTTATTGTTGTTGTATATATATAATTTTGTTATATATATTTTTATATATTTAATATAAAAATATTTTTTAAAATGTTTTCAGCTGGATTCAAACCGAGGATGTTTGGCTTAAAAACCAATGCCTTAACCATCGAAGCTAGCAATCATGTTAGTTTCTTTGTGTGTGTGTAATATATATATAAGTATGGGCTATGTCGGGCTAGGCTTGGGCTTTGAGAGATTTTCATTGGGCTGGGCTTGGGTTGGTCATACTTGGATTGAGTTTGGGCTTAGCTTGATGCCTTGGACTGCCCTTTTTATCCTTAGCCTGAGTTTGGCCTAACCCAGCCCATGCCCAACCCTACTTGTAAGTCACCCTCATATATCGACAATTATGAGTTATCTTAACTTCTGTTGCTTTCAATAATTGCAGGTAAACCAAAAAATGATGAAATCTACATTAATTAAAGATCTCTATGGAGAAATTGATCGTCTTAAAGCAGGTAATTACCCTTTTATTGGTAGTCAATTGTATCTTGCAGCATTATTGACTGGACTAAAAATATTTCCTGTTTTAGAGGTGTATGCTACTCGCGAGAAAGTTGGAGTTTATATACCAAAAGAACGATACTACCAAGAGGAGAGCGAACGAAAGGTATTGGGCTAACTGTGCTATCCATCTCTCTCTCTCTCTCTCTCTCTCTCTGCTGAAAAAAAAAGCTATCCATTACCAAATTAAATGCCAGTTCCATGAAAGCATGAAATAATCTCTCATAATAGATTTTGATTAATTTAACATAAGAAATAGGTTATCACAGGTATCCTGTATATCATCAGTTCCTGCTTAGGGTGTGTTATATTTGGGAGCAGCTTTATGAGTCAACATATATTTATTCATACTACAATTCATTTATGGCGTTAGCCTCAGTTATTACTGTTGTCTGCAAACCTGCTGCCGAAACCTCCACTGGTATTCCATGAATGATATGTGGATCTTCATGATTTCCATCTTACTATCTAAAGTATAGACATTCCCATAACATTTATCTTCTGCAATAGAACTTGCCTTATTATGTATGATGTTTATTGAGTCTGTGTTTTGTTACGTAGGCAATGGCAGAGCAAATTGAGCAAATGGGGGTCTTACAAGAAAACAATCAAAAGGTCAGAGCAATTTTTGCATGTCCCTTATTTATAAATCGTCTTGTCTAAGCTTTTGAGTTTCTGAATCAGTATGCTTCTTTCTGTATTTTCATAAATAGCAAATTGAGGTTCTGCAAGAAAAGTATAGTACTCAACTTCAACAGTCTGCTGACCTGAGCAAAAAGCTTGATGCCACTGAGGTAATATGAGTCAGAATCTTGCTAGACCATGCACCCCCCCCCACCCACCCAAAAACAAAATCTTTTCTGAGTTATTTTAATATGCAGAAAAGTTTGGAACACACTAGTAAATTATTGGCTACCGCTAGAGAAGATCTGAAGCAAGCTCAATACACTTTGAAGGAGAAAGACTTTATCATATCAGAGCAGAGGAAAGCAGGTTTGTATAATTAATAAATGTTTAATGTTTCAAAAACTACATAAATTCCTTAACCTTTGCAATGCATAAAACAGAAAATGCTTTGGCTCATCAAGCTTTTGTCTTGAGATCTGACTTGGAGAAATCTATGTGCGATAATGCTTCATTATTTTCTAAAATAGGTATGTTTTGCTTTTCATACACTGCTGAACTTGCACAATAAACTGCTGAGCCCATTATTTATTCTAATATGTTCTCATATTTAAACATGATGCCACAGCCAGAGAAGACAGATTGAATGCTGCCAACAGATCTATAGTGAACAATTTTCAAGCTGATCTTGCAGCAAAGATTGGAATACTTTGCAATACTGTTGTTGCATCCTTAGGTCAACAAAATGAACACCTTCAGTCTGTCAAGAAACTATGTCAATCTAGTCTTGATTTCTATGATAAGGTACCTATACTGATAAAGAGGGGTCGTCACATTCAAAATTCACTTTTTCGATGTTCAAATCATTTCCCATGTAGCTACCTTCATACTTTTTTTATTGATATTATGCATTCAGGCAGTATCAGAGCTGAAAAAGAAAGTATTAACTTCAAGAGCTTTGTATATTTCACATATAGAAGCCGTTCAAAACATAGTGTGCCTTCATAAGGCAAACGGTAATGCCAGCTTAGAAGAGATGTCATCTACGATATCTGCCAATAGCTGCTCTCTTGATCAGGTGAGTAGCTATATTTATCTGGGTTTCTGAATTTACATCACAACTTTTCCTCTTTCCCTACACAAAGGCTGCTTTTTCATGCACAAAGGCTGCTTGCTTTTGCATCAGTTACTTGCTTTAGGGGAAGGAGAAGCAGATCAGATTTTTGCCGATCTGCAAAGGATATTGTCAAATAGCCGTGGAGAGATTGCACATTTTACTCAGGAACTTCGTGAGGTTTGCTATTTAAGTTTTTCAGTCTTATTTCATGGATGTAATGAGAACCTTGTTCAATTGTTCATTAGACTTTGCTGTTTGGACTTTGGTGATATTAAACTGTGCAGAGATTTCAAGTTGGTTTGGATCGTTCAAGGGAAATGTCCACTTTTATTCTTGGGCTGCTTGATAAGATAGGGAAGGAAACAGAAAAATTTCGGAATGGCTCGGCTTTGGTACACGAGGCTCAGTCAAAGAGCATAGCTGATTTTCGGAAGGCATATGAGGTATGCTTTGCCATATGTTATGATCCAATACTGTAAATGTGGCTTGATAGATCATTAAATTTTGGACACTGTAAGCAGGAGCAATCTAGAATTGAAGAAGAGAAACTTTTAGCTGACATAACCAATTTAGTGTCCAGTCACATGCGTCGGCAGAAAGAACTGGTGTGTCCTGATGTTTTATTATCTTTTCTGGGTTTTTCTATTCTGGTTTTCAGTGATATGATAAGATGATTTGGCTGGCAGGTGGATGTGAGGCTCACCGGACTGGGAGATGCTGCTCGGGAAAGCAAAGCAATTCTGGATAACCATGCATCGTCGATGGATATTGTCACAACTGACTCCAAGAGGAAGTGGGAAGAATTTTCTAAGCAGGCAGAGCAAGATTCAAAGGAGGGTTCGAACTTTTCAGCAGCAAAACATTGTCGCATGGAACTCCTGCTCCAACAATGGTATGTTCTTGCGCCTTTTTTGGTTCCTTTCCTGCTTTCACAGATCCATCTTCTCATTTTTCTTACCGCATTTGTGCAATGCCACAGTGCAAACACTGTTGATGCTGCTTCTCAACAGTGGAAGAAGACCCATGCTTCTGTAGGTGAGATGAGTAGCAAACATGTTGCTGAAATGGAAGTACTTGTAAGGTATGTCTTGCGGTTTCTCATTCATCCTGTTTTCTTCCATTTCTTGCATCAAACATGGTTGCATGATGTCATTGCAGGAGTGCCATTGAAGGCAACGAACAACATGATGCTGAGGTTGGTTCAGCAAAAACAGCAGCAGAAGAGGATGTAGCCAAAAGTTGCAAAAATGTTCTTCAGCATTGTGATAGTGAGCTAACTGGCCGATCTTTTTATCTGCTCCCTTTGATGCTCTGTAATTCAAGAAAGCAATAGTAACCAAAGGAACTTTTGGAAATTTTAAGTTTCGACGTATATTGAATCAATTTGGTTCAGGTGTGATGGATCACGAGCGCAACTCAATATCCGGAGTGATGGCAGCAGTGGAAGCTCACTCGTCAACCCTGCAGAACCTACAAGTGGAGCACACAAGCCAGGCCATAGAGATTAACAGGAATGCGGAGAACGCACTCCAAAACAGCTATATGGTAAGCCCACCAATAATTACATTGCCTCTCTCAGATCAGATGAGCATTAGTTTCGCATCAACTTGAATGGTGCTCACAGAGTGGTTAGATGGAGATGGGCAACTCTGTTCTCTCAATTTAGTCTACTAATTACATGATACGTGATTACAGGACTATGAGCCATCCGGAGAAACCCCCATGAGGTCGGAGCCAGATGTACCGAGCAAGGGAACGATCGAATCCCTTAGAGCCATGCCGATGGAGGCGCTCCTTGAAGAGTTCCGGGAGAACCATCCATATGAGTCCACCAAAGAGCCCAGACCGTCTCTCATACCCCGCTCTCCACTCGTCCAGATCAACTGATGGTTTCCTCTTTAGCCTTAAAGCATCAAGGCTTTTCCTGCGAGTTCTTTAACTCGTTTCATGTACTGTAATCTTATCCACTAGTATAATTGAGAGCCAGGGGGGAGCTAACTTGGCTTCCCATGCTATCCATTTGTACCACTGATGCATGGAAGAAAGAGAGGTATAGGCAAAAGAGTGGAACATTTCTGTGACAGTAGCTGTTTTGCCAAAAAGTGAATATTTGTAGTACAAAGGGCATTGATTCTCGACCATAACAAAAGTGGTGCTTCCAAATATTACATTGCTGCAAAGACTGGAACTTAGGCGTCCCTTGCCTCTTTGCCGTTCAGTTCCTACTTACAAACCCCACGTACCACTTTGTGTCTCATTCAAGCCTTCGTTTAGGCCTTTGTAAGTGCTCAAACTTAAGACTCTGGATACGGGATATCCTAAATTCTCACAACTTCCTGCCTCTCTTATGAAACTCATTATCTCCCTCCGTGGGATATGATAAGCGGTCCTCTTGCTTTCAGTCTCGTCGAAGTAGCATAGAAAATAGCATCGAAATTGTGTCAATACTTATGTGAAAGGATGCAGGACTTTCTATCATCGTGCAAAAATAGCTTAAGGTTCCTATGAAAAGGTCAATTTCTTTTTCTTTTCATTTTTTTTTTTTATACACTATAGAATGATTTGATAGTTGAATGTTTATTTAGAGCTTTTTAAATTCTCAAGATTTATATGTTTTGTGAATGATATTAATCTGGGTGTTCTTATGCTTTTTGATGTGATGATATGAGTTGGTTTGAGTTTGAAGAAAGGGTTTCAGGCCATATGTATTTGCCTTTTTTTTTTTTTTTTTCTTTAATCTTTTACCTAGATTCAAGAGGCTATTTACCTTCTTGATCTTGAAAAATGAGATGCCCTGGTGTATGTAACATTAGTGTCTTTAACTTTGTATCAGGTTTTCTCACTGTATTCAAAATCTGTAGCCTGTTCAGTACAGAAAACTAGTGGAAAATTATATGATCATTATATAGGATTTTTTTATTTTATTTGGCCTGATACACTTCATAGGTACTTTGACAGCATTGGAATTGCATTAATAAGCATTGGCATCGGATTTGTTCTCTTCATATTATGGTTTAATTAATTTTAAACTAAATATCAAATAATGACTTGTCAATAATCTTCTGTACTTCATTATGTTTTTTTTTTTGGAACTTGTAGACTTTTGTGATTGATTTATATTTTGTTTTCCTTGTAGTGAAATTGATGGATAATTGTCTTTCTTCTAAGCCAAGTAGCTCTAATAAAAATGAAGTTTCATCTTACTTTCCTTTAGAACATGAAGTCATCGAGTTAGAGATAAGTCCATACGTTGGTTTAGAGTTTGAAATGGAAGAACGTGCATACCGATGCTATAACATGTATGCTGGCTTTTTTGATTTTAGTGTTAGAAAAGATTAGGTGAACAAAAGGAAGTCTGATGGGAAAACAGTATTATCCCGAAAGTATGTTTGTTTTAAACAAGGTTTCAAGAAGCAAGTTACGAAAGAAAAAGGTCCTGTAAAGGTGTAAGAGCTGGATGTTTAGCCCAAATGGTTATTGGACGTCAATTAAATGAAAATTTTCTTATTTTAAATCATACTCATGAACTTGCAATACCAAATAGGCACAAATTACCATCACAGAGAAAAATCTAAGGCCCAAGCTGCTTAAGCTGAGGCAACGAATAATTTAGGTATATAACAGAAGATAATTTTTGAACTTTTAAGTCGACAAGCTGGTGGCAGACACAATGTTGGTTTCACTCTCAAGGATATTAGTAATCATTTAATAAATTCTAAGTGAATGAATGAAATGAAAGAGGGAGAGGCCTACACTTTGATTCATTATTTCAAGTCAAGATTATCAGAGAATCCGTTCTTTTTCTATGAATTCAGCTTGATGTGGATGATCAAATAACAAACATATTTTAGGCAGACGCAAAAATTGTTGTAGATTATGTTGTTTTGGAGATGGTAGTTTGTTTTGATACTACTCATAGAACAAATAAAAATTGTCACCACTTGCACCTTTCATTGGATTCAATCATTATTGAGAAACTGTGATCTTCAGTGCTACTTTACCATATGATGAAACCGCTGAATCTTTTGAATGGTTATTCAAGACTTTCCTCGAGGCGATGTGCGGAAAGAAGCCAAAAATGATTTTCGCTGATCAAGATGTGGCAATGGAAAAAGCAATTGCAAAGGTTTTACCTGAATCATATTATTGTCTATGTGTATGGCATTTATTCCAAAATGCCCTCAATAACATAAATCATGCTTTTAAAAGTTCAAGCTCTTTTGCTAGAGTACAACTATGAGTATGAGGATGATTTTCTTAATGCATGGGAGTCATTACTTGATAAGTATAACCTTCATCAAAATAAATGGATGCAAGATTTATTTGAGAAGAGAGAAATATGGGCTTAGGGTGTATGGTAGGCATACTTTTCAGTAAATGTTACAACCACACAATTGAGTTAAAGTTTTAATGGCTGTCTAAAAGGTTATTTCAAGTCTACATTTAATGTGCTGGAGTTTTTCAGAAATTTTGACAGGTTTTTGGAAGACTTATGTTACGAGGAGTTGGGAGTCTAACTATGACATGAGCCAATGAAAGCCTTTGTTGAAGATGGATATCCTTTTATTGGGAATTGCAAGGGATGTTTACACACCAACAATCCTTTTTCAAGTTCAAGAAGAGTATGAGAAGTCTTATGATGTTGCCATTAAAGAACATTTTGAGAATCTACCATTGTTTGGGCATGAAGTGTGTATGTTTGAGCACGAGTGCACAAAGTGTCATTCAACGCTATGAGGACCTCCACCTAGACTAGGTCCACTTGATTGGTCTGTCAAATCTAAGATTAAGAAGAAGAAGAAGAAGAAGGGGAAAGAGAAAGAAGAGTTCCAATTCAGGGAGAAGACAAACTTGTCTTACTCCTAGATTTGAATTCAGGGAGAAGACAAACTTGTCTTACTCCTAGATTTGAAAGGGGAAGAGATAAACCTTATCTCTTCACCCTCTCTTCTTCTATTTAAGATCTTCTTGGCCCCCAATAAGAGATCAAAATCCTAGTCTAAGGATTGAAGGTGGGAGACACGGTTTAGAGGAATTGAAGGATCGAAGATAGGAAGAGAGTTCTTCTTCCTTGAAGAAGAAATTGACCTTCAATCGGTAAGTTTAAGGTTTCTAAAACCTTGTCTCTTTACATCCACAAGAGATTAGTGCAAGAGTCATGATGAGATTTCATCAAGATTTGGAGTCTTAAATGTTCGTTCGGTTGACTTTATAATAGGAGATTAAACAGAGCAGTGTGTTTCAACCTTGCCGACGACCGTCTCCTACTCCGATGATAGATCTCTTAGGTAAGAATCATAACCTTGACCTACCCCTTCTTTTGGTCCCAGTGCGTGTCACCAACGGTTGCCGAAAAGAGAGGATCAGGAGGGCCTTGGCTGAGCCCTGTTTTGGAGAGAAGAGAGTCCCTACGGCTATGGATGGGGGCTGATCCAAGGATTAGAGTTGACCAGACTTTAGTTCGGTCTAGGCTCCGGCTATGGCTAGAGTTGGGGCTGGTTTTGGCAGCGTTGTGGTCGACCGAAGGGCCAGCAAAGCTTTGATCCAAGGGCACATGTAGAAGAAGAAGAAAAAGTTCTTATAAAAAAGAAGAAGAAAGATACTGGTTCACCTAGTGAACCAGGTTAGTAGGCCATATTTGATTCGGTTTAACCCATTTAGAACTTGGCTATTAGTTCAATTTAGATAGGTTTGGGTCTTGAACCAACTTAATATTTGAGTAATATATATTTGAGTAATATAATTGTTAAGGATAGGAACCCAAGCCAGGGAATCCCAAATGTTTATTAACGAAGCCTGAGTTCGGGGTTAATAGCCATTATGATTATGAAAATTAATTCAAAAACTTATTATGTAAGTGAATGGCATTCCTGAGCTGCATTATTTTTGGGATTAGTGAAGAAGGTAAGTAGACTAATTATAAATTAGTTATTGTAATAAATGGCCTAATTTATAATTCTAGTTAATTGTTATTTAAATATAAAAAGTTAATGATTATGATTATTGATATTGCTTAGCATATTAAATTTGCATATTTAATATGAATATTTTGTTATTGCTTATTTTTAAAAAGAATTGTTATTATTATTGTTTAATATATGAAATAAGATAGCATTGTTAATGCATTGTTAAAAAGCTACTGATTGTAAATTTTAAATAATGCTAATTGTTATATTAATAAAATAATCTTAATTTATTCATTATGAAAGCCTTACTATATTTATAGCTATAAAAGAAATAAAATAAATAAATAAATACTAATGATAATAATAATACAAAGAGGAAATAAGAATAATAGTAAAATATAATATATGAAGAGAGATTAAAAAATAAATAATAAATAATGATAAATTTGATATTATAATAAAAGAGAAAATAATAAAATAACATAGTTTCATGAATAAATAATTATTGAAAGTATTAAATTATTAAATAAAGAATTAATTAAATGCATAAACTCTCGATCCACTATGTAATGATTGATTCTGTTCTGTTCTGATAGTGGGATTCACCTTCATAGGGGATATATAGGAGAAGAAAACTTCATCTACAAAATTAAATGTGGTGTTCAGATCCTCATCCACAGGGTTAAATGTAGTGTTTTAGCCCAATCAGAAAGCTAAATATGGCTACAGTTTGTAATCATAGAGTAATTGAAAATTAATGACATGAATTACATGATGATATGAAAACTCTGATAATTAATACCATACAATTTTGATTAAAATTGACAAAGAAATTTAAATAATGACATGATAGTGTTACATAAAATAATAGACATAGCTAATAGCTATAACATGTAAAGCTACATGAAAATTATATATATATATACTTTTATAATTAATAGTTTATAATTAATGCTATTTACTAGGTATGTGTAATATTTCGAACTTGGAAGCATTGTAATTTTATTTTTAAGCATGTTTTTATTGTTAGTTTAGCCTTCTGGTGTTAATGATTTGAGTGAAATCTTGAAAAGATGTGAAAGCTAAAATTTGAAGTTATTTTGAGTTTTTCCCATGATCCTTCCAAAAAGCTAATAAAGTCAGTTATTTGGGCTTATAATTAAAGTTTTTGTAATGATTTCAATGTCTACTAATTGTTTTTGATCCTTGGGAGAGGTTGGAATAAAGATTTTGGAGGTTAGAATGCCCTAAAATGACTTTTGGAAATGATTTTAGGAAGTTAGCTGGCTTTATAGCCAGCTAACTTAGGATTTTAGGACGTTAGCTGGGTCTAGAGCCGGTTAACGTATGATTTTAGGATGTTAGCCAGCTCTAGAGTCGGCTAACGTATGGTTTTGGACCGTTTTTTTGAAAGTAGTTGATTCGTAAGTCGACTGCTTGGCAGAATCTTTCTGTAAAACTGATCTGAGACAGTTTTTAGCCACAGTAGCCGACTAAGTTGAAATTTTTCTGTAAAAAGAGCTGGGAACCAATTTTATCAAAAGTAATCAACTGCTTTAGGAAATTTCTCTGTAAAAGTGGTTTGTGACTAATTTTAGCCATAATGTGATTGACTACTGTGGAAAATTTCTCTGTCCCTCTTGTTAGTCGACATTTTAGCCGACTAATGAATAAAAAAATTTAAGGACTTCTCAGGTCACCCATCGCTTTCACCCAAGCACGCTTAATTATGAGTTTTGGTGGATAAAAATCTTCTGTGGAATTGATTTGAAACTCATATCACTCTCATTAGCTAGTATCTATGCTGACTAATAGATGGATAACCCCTGTTGTTCATTTGGTAACGGAAATTGGTCACGAGCATAAGTGAAATTTGGTAAAAAGTCATTTGAGAGTTTAATTAAGGGCAAGATGGAAAAAAGAATTGAAGGGCAAAAATACTTGGCAGAGAAGAAGCTATGTGGACTTTGAAAAGCGTGACTTAAGAATAAAGGAGGGCAAAATGGGAAATTTTAAGGGTATTAAAAACCCACTCTTCTTTCCTTAGCTCTTAAGCCACCGTAAGAAAAGAAACAGAAAAGAGGGAGAAAAGAGAAAGAAAGAGGAGAGGTTTAGCCAGCCGTGGGAAAGAAGAGAAGAAGAAAAAGAAAAGAAGAAGAGAAGAAGAAGAGAAAAAGAGGAAGAGACGGAAAGGAAGAAGGCTTGGTGGTTTAGCTCATCTTTGCTAAGGTAAGTCCAAACCTTTCTAACTAGAGAATGATATTAAAATCTCATGATTTAGAGGTAAATGAAGTGATAGCATGAGTATGTTGTAAATCTTTCAGTATGTTAGGGATTGAGGAATATTATATTAAGATGCTAAGGCATAGAGCATGCATGCATAGTTTCATGAAACCCTCAGTGCACGTGACCCTAATAATGCATGTATGATAACTTAGGCCAAGAAATTGGTACCAGAGAGCCAGAATAGAAGAAATAGAAGCTATAGCGGTATGCTAACAGCTAAGGTGAGTGGGTTTTTTATATAGCTTTGTGAAATGTTTTATAATAATATAGTGATTTTTTGCTACAAATTAGAGTGTATCATGCTAAGTATAGTACCTTCAATAGTCAAATATGGGAAATGAGAACCCGGTTATAATGGTATTATATTTTTAAAGTATGTTTTAAAGCAAAGCATGAGTTTAAAGAATAAGCATGAATTTATAGCATATTTTCAAAGTAAAGCAAGAGTTTCAGCAAAGCATGAATTTAAGAAAAAGAAATGGAAACATGAGTTATAGCATGTTTCAAAGCAAAGTATAGAGTTTCATGAAAAGTATTGTTTGGATAAAAATATATGTTTCAGTAAAGTATGGAATTTATCTTTTAGAGTTATATTTCAAAGTAATGCATGGGCATGCATGAGTAGCAATGTTTCAAAGAAAGTATAGCTGATTGTATATTGGATTATAAACCTATACTTGAGTATTTTTACAGCATATAGCATAAAGAGTATTGGGACATCTATGGGGCTAATCATTCTATAGATTATTATAGTCGGCACCTCCTTGCGACTCGATCGTACTATGGTCCCTAGGCCAGAGGGAGTACAAGCTAGATCAGCCCAGTGGGACAGATTGCAAGCAGTCTAGTGGGGCAAGAATCACAGCTCAGTAAAGAGTTAGGTTACTATATAGCCCGAGGGGGTTCAGAGATATTAGCCCATAGAGGAGGCAAGTAGGAGGCCTAGGGAAAAGAGGCAAACTCGCAGCTGGGGTGAACCGCAATGTGAGAGGTGCCATGTCGTGCGGGGATCTTTGGCGCTAAGTATACTCACCCACTGAGAGTACATCTGCAGGAGAGCGACTGTAGGGATGTACCTTAGTGGTAGCACACCCAGCTAGCATCATGAAATTTTGTAAATGTGATATTTCTTCATTTAAGTTATATTATTGAAAGCATAAGCTAACTCTTAAGTTAACTTATCTCATTTATAAAGATTTATGTATCTATCGTGGTATGTTTATGGGTTTTATAATGTGGTTCTCAACTTTTCCCCATTGTTAGATGGTTATCCAGTCACTGGGACTTAGGTCTCACCCCTCTATTGTTGACATTTTTTGAATTTCAGATTAAAGATAGCAGGTTGGCCCTGGAAAGCATGAAAGTGATTTGGGTTGTTAATTATTGGATTGTATATATATTTGAAATGGATATAGATGGATTTGTATGACTGTAACCCTATGATGCATTTTGGACTTGGGTGGATATGAGAAATGATTCTCATTGTAGAATAAATTATGAATATGATCTTGATAGTAGCATTGAGATGAGACTATATTGCCTAGAATCATGTGATGAATAGTGTGGAAATCTTATTTTATCTGAGCAGGGCTAAATAAATTGTGATATTATTTTATAAACAGTATGAATGAAGTGAGCAGGTTAAAGTTTTTAGCAGGTCCAGTATTTTTGTGCATGTAACTTATGGCAATTAGATAAGGATCGCTTGGACTTTATGGTGCTTAGCATAAAGACTAGCAGATCTTTACTTAATTTTTATAAGAAATCATGCCGTCGGAAAAGGGGCCGACAGTATGAACTTATGAAATATCTTATTTTCTTTTTTTAGATTACCTGCCAGATTTTGCTTTTAGTTATGTTCTAATTAGTTTGTTAGTCAACTAGCTGAGTTTGATATTATTTTTGAATTAGTTAACTGAGTTTAATGTTAGTTTTTGAAACACTTGATAACTTTTGCGATTTGAATGTTGCATGCTTAAGTGTTACATGCTGATAAATTTAAAAGTACATTGCAATATGAATCAATAATCCATCTAAATAAGTAAGGCACATAATGTAGCAAACTTTCTTGACCCAATTTTTAATAACAAAATATGCCGCTAATAAAAACTAATAATTCATCATTTATGTTATTAAATTCCAACACATATCTCAAGTAATTAAATTTAAACATCAAATACTGAGCATAACTAAATTTCAAACAATTTTATGAAAATATAGAAATTTTGATAGAATCAAGCATATGAATTTCAACATATGATAATATGTAACAAACTTAACTAAACTAGAATTTTCATGAAGTTAATTATAAGACCTATAAAATGTTAAAATTTAAATCTTAATAATTACTGTCATTAGTTTATTCTTTTAAAATATTTTAATCATGATTAGGATTACTTACTTCATTTGTTGTCTGATGAGGTAAGCCTAATTAAGATTGGGTTTGCAACTTGCCTACATCTATTAAATTATTATAATATTAGGATTGATTATGTAGACTGGATTCTGATAACAAAGGTTGCATATGACTTAAGGGAGGAAAGCTATTAAATAGTCCAAAGAGACAATGAGACAATACCAGGGATCAAGAAAATGAAATAATGGAACTGAAGAGACAAGAAACGTCTATGTTCTATTCTTTTTATTATTTCCTAAAACAGAGAACAACAAAACCTATTAATGATCTTAATCCCGCCAATTTTAACATCCATAGGAGAAATCAATCTCATAAGAGAATTTTGATATTGAAAGTCTAAGGCTTACTGGTTGGGATTTCTAGCTGCCAGAGAGGACGAAGAAGATGATTTCTTCTGCTCAGCCGCGCTCTCTTCTCCCTCTAATCTCGTGGATTTGGCGTTTCCTTCGATCAATGTTTGAGGAAGGATACCGGATAAAACGAAGTGGGAGGAGGCTTGGAGATAAGCCTTATCTCTCTCTCTCCTTCGGTTAGAGAAATCTGGGAGAAAGTTGATTTCCTCCCAGATACGATTATGGTTTCCTTCATCATCTTCTTCTTCTTCTTCTTCTTTTCTAATATCTAGTCCAGACCAATCCATTGGCTGGCATTCTGGTTTAAACCAGGTCTCGCAAGCATAATTATACCTTCCCTAGTGCATCATTCCTCTAGGGGGTTTAGAAAGATTTTTAGAGACACAAGATCAATACTACAAATGAAGTAGTAGAGCACCTCTGAACACATCTGGTTCTTTAGCATGCGAACAAAGCATGGTTGATCGTCTCCTTAGCATCCTGACAACAATCAGAATGAATGAAGATGGTTCCACATTACTTTACACAGGAAAAGAGCCACCCTAGGATGAGCACTTGATCCCTAAACCCAATCAACATCCATCGAAGCACGAGGTCACTAGTTCTGATTCTAGGTGATGCATAAGCTTCTCACGGGCATTGGGAGTATCAAAGACTAGCAAGGTAATGGATAGAAACTTAGAGAGAGAAGATCTTTCCCAAAAGTCTATTCTTAATCATCAAGTTTCATACCATCAGATTCTCAAGGTAGCCGGTTTCAGTCATGATCGGCAATCTATTGAGAAGGTGGTAAAGATCTAAGGGCCATGGAGAACATTTACTGATTTACCATTGCCAATCATCCATTTCAAACCAGAGATTAATGATGGGATGTGAGTACACATCGCCTTCTAAATAAACGAGGAACTATGAGAAGAACTGAGGGGAGAATACTTAGATCATGTGTTATGCTTAGATCTGATAATCCGACACCACTGACTATCATCATTTAGGAGTTAAGCCACATATTTACCCAACAAAGCTTCCCACCTACACCAATGAAGGAATGTCAAGTTCACCCTCCCTCGTTGGCAGACAAATTTTATCTCATGCTGGTAGGTGAATCTTTTTGGAGTTATTTGAGCCCCACTAGAAGTCCTGCATGATTTGATCTAGCTTGTGAATTACTAATATCAGGATCTTAGTGTTTGTTATTAAATATGTTGGAAGAGCACTAAGGATAGATTTAATTAGTATTAGTCTGCCCATCATAGAAAGAGATCTCCATTCCTAGCTCTCCAATCTATCACATGTCCTTTTAAGTAAGGATGTACAATCTGCCTTCCTTAGTTACCTCCTAGAAATATGAACACCTAAATATTACTAAGCATCCCCTCATTCACTAATGTTGAGGCACTCTTCGATTTATTGTACAATCTGCCTTCCTTAGTTACCTCCTAGAAATATGAACACCTAAATATTACTAAGCATCCCCTCATTCGCTAATGTTGAGGCACTCTTCGATTTATTGCTGCACTATAGGCTTAGTCCTTGGACTAGATCTAACAGTTGATTTGTCAAGATTGACCCTCTAGCTAGAGGCAACACTGTATCCTGTTTATAATCACAACATTTGCCATAGTGAACAATCATCTACAAAGAACAAATGAGATATGGGATGAGCATACATCATTAGCTTGTACACCTTTTAGAATCCAACCAACTTCGCAACCTGAAGCATGCGAAAAAGTATATCAGCACAAATGCAATGAGAGAGGACAACTTTTGATGGAGGACTATAGATGACCGGAAGAATTTAGTAGGAGATTGTTTGATCAACAAAGCAAAGGAGGGTTTGATTATGCACCCTTGCACTTAGTTGACCCAACCTCCTTGGAAACCTATTTGCCTAAGATCACATCAAATAGAAAGTCCTATTTGAATATATTGTAAGCTCACTCCATGTTTAATTTACTTGCCATGAGATTGCGCTTGGTGGGAGCCCTTTGCCAATCATTCATGATTTCATAAGCGCTGAGGATATTATCAAAGATGCTCGTCCTCACAAACTCCCTTTGCTCAGAATTGGCTGCACCCTGAGCACAAGTATTTTTGCAATAATCTTGTGCAAAGTGGCACATAAGCTGATAGACCTAAATCGATGAGGCTTTATGCCATCAAGGCTCTTCAGTAGGGAAGTGATGAAAGTGCTCTTCCATCTTTAAGACATCGATCTAGTAGAGATAAATTGTTTGATGGCCAAACAAACCTCCTTCTAGACAGTAGGCCAAAACTTGTGAAATAATAGAGGTGGAAAGTCATTAGGCTTGGGTGCTATATCATTGGAAAGGACATAACAAGATCCTTAATGTCCTTGTCAGTCACTTGGTTCAGTAGTTTTCCATTGTCATGGACTAGGAGGACTTGAGTAGGGGAGGGGATTAAGATCTAACTTGCACAAGTGCTGTTGAGCCCCACCTTGATCTAAAGTATTAGAGAACCTCCTCAGGAGCAGAGTTAGTGTCTTTTAAGAAACTCCTATCACTGCTCTTCAAGATATGAATGCTGTTTTGGTGTCTTCTATTTACTGTGGAATGATGGAAGACTTAGTGTTGCTATTTTCCGCCTGAAGCCAACTTTTTCTATCTTTTTGTTGCCATAAATTCTCTTGTTGATAGAGAAGAGAGTGATGGGGAGAGATGTGCACAGATCCTTATGCTCCTCCTCTGCAAGATTGACCTGATCAAATTCCTTCTATGATTTCTTGAAAATGTCTCCCAGGGCTATCCGGTTCTAGCACTTCAACCCGTAATTGGTGAGTTTTAGCTTACGAGGGACTTGATACATAGAGTCCCTCTCACTGTTGTACTTCATGCATCTCAAACAATACTATAACATGGAGGGTAAGAGCCAAAATTTCTTAAACTAGAGAAGGGATGTATAGAGGTATAGGTTAAGTAATAGTAATAGTGTTAGATGTATAGATTAAGAGATGAGAGTGATCAGATGAAGTCCAAGGTAGGTGATGTATTCGATGGTTTGGGAAGGCTCGAACTCAGTCCCCCATTATAAATGCCCTATCAATGCACCCGTAAACTCTAGATTGGTTAGAGTAATTGTTGCATTGAGTGTGGTGAACAACAACATAGCCAAAGTCATGGAGGTCATAAAGGAAGCATTGAGTGTGGTGAACAACAACATAGCCAAAGTCATGGAGGTCATAAAGGAAATGGACTCCGTGAACCCTTTGACTCCAATTTTCTCCTAAAATGATTTTACTCCTCTCTTATAATTAGGCCCTTCAATGCGGCTGAAATCACCTATCATCAGAGTGAAAAATCATATTTTAATAGGATTGATGTGTTACTTATTTTGATGAATTTAGAGAAGATGAGTGATGAAAAAAGTGCAAGGATGTTATTCGATTTAAGTTAAAATAAAGAGGGGGTCTTGATGTTTTTTTCCTTATTATTTTATGGTAGATATGCACTTTCTTTGTTTCACTGCCAGGACTCATTAATTTAGCTTCCATACAGCTTGGAATAGTTATGATAGTTTAATATAGCGGGTTGTCACGAATGCAACGTTCTAATCATGAGGCTAAGCTATAACATGGAATAGTTTTAAGATCAAAACAAATTTTAAATGAAACTTTGAGTATCAAAAGTATATTTTTTTGTTTCTAATTTTTATTTTATGCTATGTTATTAACTTATAACTTCCTAACGAATCCCAGGAAATGAGCAGTACCGACCTAACAATTCTAAATTTAATAAATCTATCAATCACAAAATGAAAATTTAAAACTTAATCAATCTAGAATAATCAGTTTGTAATATTAGAGAGATATATGAATCAAGTGATTAGCCAATATGTTCTCTTATTTATTTTCCAAAACTCAAAATGCACCTGCTGATTTATAGAATTTTCATTTTTGATAAGTTTTGCTAAATATAAACCGATAATTTTCAAAAGAAAAAACAAAGAACAATCCTGCCTTAAAAATTGCTCACCAAAATTTAAAGAGAGTCGTAATTTCTAGCAGTACAAATTATGTTGCTTGTCCTATAATCACACAGTCGAGGATGCTTCTCGTTTCCAACTTTCTATGGATCACTCAACTGAATTAACTATTGGACGTACACGAAATATCTTATCTATGAATAAAAATAAAAGAAGTACAGAACTGTAATGTAAAGTGCTACAATTTCTCACCAACACCCAACTGCTACACTCGGTGTAACAACAAACTTACTGACCATCTTGTTTCTTTTTGTAATTGTGTGCCAAATTTACAAAGCCAGAAAGATAGATCCGAGGGCAGTAGCAGTGAGCACAATGGGAAGGGAGCATTTGTACGTGCTACTCGCCGCATTGTGCCTCCGGTGGCCACCTCTTGGGGTGGCCAGGCCCCCTGCAATTACTGGGATTAGCCTTCCATCAGGCGCTTTGGAAGTGCCACCTGAGCCTCTCTCACCATTACCATGCCCAGATGAACCACCATGCCCAGATGAACCACCATGCCCCCCACCATGCCCCCCGCCACCACTTGAACGTTTGCTGGTCGTCGCTTTGCTTTCTCCTGCTGTTTCTTGCATGCGAACTGGAGGAGGAATTGGAATACACAGGATGACAAAATCCATGACGTTAGCGACTGTAACAATGGTTGGTATCTACAAAATAACACTCTCTAGGTTTGTGATATGAAGTAATGAACAGAAGAAAAAAAAAACTAGGAGCCAACAAAATAGTCCTTAAAACAAAAGCTTATCAGGAAATAGCTACATATTCGATGTAAACCGTTCTTTGTTAGAAGATCACTACCATCTGAAAGTCCACAAAGAAAAGCAATTTTTCATAGCTTGCTTGGAAACTAAATAAGACCACAACTAACGTATTTTTCATCATAAGAACACCAGTTCATGAATGCAGAAAAGGAAAAATAAAATGGTTTATCGTTGGCAATCAGATGTAGAGGAAAAAATTACATGTAATTTTTTTAATTTATATATGAAAGGCTACATATAGCAAATTACATGAAACAATTTCAAATTAGTCAAAGGTCAAAGAAAGATGTGGGCATGGTAAAAGATAGGGTTCAACTACTATTCTTTTTTAATATTTTTTTGAAAAACAAAGTTCAAATCCAAGCCCTTCAACACCATCATATAATGCCTTTATGCTTTATGCAATGACCTTATATCTTTGGATTTGGTGTTATTTGCAACATCACCCTATAAATAGATAAAAGCATTATAGAATTTGCCTAAAATGAACTACAAGAAAATTTATAGGTTGAAGAATCTATCATTTTTTAAAGGTTAGTGCAATGGAAGTATGGATATACATAGTGAGTATGCCTCAAGAATTTGAAGTAAAGATTCTAGGTTTCTTGTGAAATTTTACGTATCTCTTTTGAAACCTTTTGAAAATTTTCAATCGAAGCTTCATGATAGACCAGGCTACAAGAGCCGGATTTTGCTTTCTAATGTGTAAAAGCCTCTAAATCACCAGATGCTATAAAGAGATCTTACTCGCTCATGCTCCCCACACTCTCTTTCATAAAGAGGAAATGAGGCATCTCTTATCATATGTCCTATAGGTAGATGAGGGCCTATTTATATATAGATTTTTCTTTTCAATGTGTAAAAGCCTCTAGATCACCAGATGCTATAGAGAGATCTTACTTGCTCACGCTCCCCACACTCTCTTTCATAAAGAGGAAATGAGGCATCTCTTATTATACGTCCTATAGGTATATGAGGGCCTATTTATATATAGATTTCTTATGAGAATCCTTTTTGATATATGGATCTCTTTTACAAGTCTTTATAGATTTTTTAAAATTTATTTTTATCTATCTCAAATAATAGACAAGTGATTTTTATCCCACATTTAAGTTTATTCTAAACTCTCTAATTGAGTCAACCCAATTATAGGCGCTCCAATTCGAGTTCTAGCCCAAATGCCCAACATCACCCACTCACACATGATGGGGTGATGAGTAGTAAACTCACATCCATTGTATTATTCTATTGGTGATTCTATTCATACATGCTAATGAACAGTGTGATCATGAGTTTACTAGAAATCAACAAAGCTAGCATGGAAACATCAACCTAAAACATAAATGACTCATAATGCCCCAGACCTATCTGATTACATCAAATTAAATGTCTCTAATCCCTCAAAGAGCTACATTTAATTTTTCTTCCA
Source organism: Metroxylon sagu (assembly GCA_017589505.3). Taxonomy (NCBI): domain Eukaryota; kingdom Viridiplantae; phylum Streptophyta; class Magnoliopsida; order Arecales; family Arecaceae; genus Metroxylon; species Metroxylon sagu. The sequence goes on from JACVBY030000560.1 coordinate 743,246, forward strand.
CCTTACATTACATCTATAATCACATCGTTTTTCAAAGCACCGTGACCTGTCGATAATGAATGAAATGCTTGGATATAACTAAATTGTCTTCCCTTCATCCTCATGTCACTAGGCTTCAGGCTAACCGCTTTTTTAGCAATGTCCCTTGTGATCAAATTAATCATGGTAGTACATAACATGCTAGAGTAGTTAATGCTAACTCTTTGTTTCATGACATAGTCAGAGGTCACTTAAGGCATTATTCCAAGGATAGAAATTATCCTTTAGGACTTACATGGCGAGGAAGCAGGAATCTATCACTCACCTCCTTAATATGATTACTAAGCATATGTAGTATGAAATATATGCTAAAATAGTAAATCTCACTTAGTGAGCGTATGTCATTTCTCATCAATATATAGTACTAATGACAAATTTTACTTATAGTCTATTCCTTCTTAATGGGTAAATCCTTTTGCTACTAACTAATCCTTATACCTCTCGATGGAATCTATTTGTTTCCAATGGTCTTGCATCCTAGGTCAAGTCAATCATATTCCAAACATAATTGATTTTTATGGATTCTATTTCTTCTGCCATTTCATTGACCCATTCCTTACTAGTAGCAGATGATAGACTTCTTGTAATGTTCTTGGGCCATTATCATCATGCAAAGTCACCATAAAAGCTTCCCCTTCAATCTCAAAGCAATGACGAGGGATGTTTCTACATACACTTTTGCACAATTGAGGCCTATTTGAGTTATGATCCGATGAAACCAATCTGTCAAATGGTACATAACTCCCATTATCCTCAGGAGGGCCAAGAACATTTTCTTATTTCATCACTGACTGGTTGGGGATGTCTATGTTAGGCTTTACCATCTTATAAAACTCAATTGCTCTATATGTCTCACTATGGTTAGAAAAATCCTCCTCTAAAAAATCCACATATCATGACTCAATCTCGATTATACTTCCACTCGGTTGCCCTCCAATGAACACATATCCCTTGGAGTGTTCAATATATTTTCTACTTCAAAAAAGGACACTCCACAAGCTGATGTTACAGTCATAGTTTTAATTATTGTGAAGTTGAAAACCTTATCTATAAGATGCTAAAAGATTCCACTGATAATATGCCTATCGAAACTGTAGCCCCTCTTACTCCATTGGAGGATAATGAAGATGTTGAAGTGCTTAGCTTAGTTCTATTTGCAACATCAAAAGAAGAAAAAGACTACACAGAAATCAAGCTTTTCATTGTAATGTAGATTGCTATAGAAGGAAAGTTTCTTTGATCATTGATGGAGGAAGTAGTATAAATATCGCTTCCATGGAGCTTGTGAATAAACTTAATTAGGTCATACCACATCCAAAGCTCTACATGATGTCTTAGTTCAATAGTTTTGCACTTACTGTAAGCCATAAATATCTCATTACCTTCAGATGGGGCAAGAATTATTTTGATGAAGTATGGTGTGATATCCTTTTAATAAGCATCAACCATATTCTATTAGACCGTCCCTAAATTTATGATAAGAATATACATCATGGAAAAGAAAATATATATATGCTTTTAAGATAAATAGGGTAGACCTCAAATTGTATCCTTAAAAAGAGCTACCTTACCTTTATAAGTAAACAGCCAATCAAGAAGTCAACCAAAGAGCCAATGAGGAAGAAAGGAATCCACATAAGTGTAATTTTGAATAAGGATATTCCATTAGGGCAAGAGCTTTTTTCAGATTTAAAGGATACTGATAATAAATAGAAAATAAGAGAGATAATGAAAGACAGTTATTTGAAGGCAAAAGACATATGAAGACAAAAGAACATGAGCAACATCATAATGATACTGCATCAAATATTACCAAGAAGCAAAATTTCAAAAAAAAGGGGTATGGGCGAAACTTAAGGCGCAAGCTAGTCTTAGCGAATGTGCATGGCCCAGCGTGGCGCGGTTCAGTGTGAGTGTGTGGTCCAGTGCAGCTTGGTATGGTGCAATGCACTTCGCATTCGCATTGCATCCTCTTTTTTTTGGGATTTTTAGGCATTAATTTTGCCTAAGGTTTTAAAAATTCATATTTTTTTGCACACTAAACCGATTTAACCAAAAAAAATGTATGGATGAAAAGCTCTTTTTAATAATAGATAAATTCAATAAAAAATATGGGTTTCAAAACTAGGGTTTAATATATCTTCTAATATATACATGCAATTAATGTCAAATGTTCTATATTAAATCTACTATAACTCTTCTACATGATCTCTATATTATATTAAAAATTAATAGTGCAATACAACTATTTCAAACAGATTCCATTAACAAGCATATGTAAGCACCATGTTTAAGAAAGAATCTGCGGTAGAATTAAGCCAATAGACTAATCAAGATCATAAATATCATTATAGATATATATGAGGCATGAAAATATCCAATTATAACTCTAATATTAATGAAGATTAATGCAATGAAAGCATCGATATAAATGATGAGCATATATCAAAACTTGAAGCACAGATTACAGGTTTTTTTAATGAAATTTTACATACCTTTTTCAAAGTTTCTTTTGAAAATTTTCAATCGAAGTTACAGGAGCTGAATCTTTCTTTTCATCATGCAAAAGTATTGAGATTACTGGATGCTATGGAGAGATCTCACTCCCTCACATTCCCTGCGCTCTTTCTCTCTCTCTCTCTCTCTCTCTCTCTCTCTCTCTCTTTCATAAAGAGGAATTGATGCGTCTTTTGTCATGCGTTTCATAGGTAGATGAGGGCCTGTTTTCATATAGATATTCTTATAAGAGTGTTTTTGATAAATGGATATCTTTGGGGCCCCAGCTCGAATGCCCAGCACTTTTGATGTTGGGATCTGGCTTCTTTCCTGTGCTGTCTCACTACTCTCTTTTTCTTGAAATTATCAGTTAACTGTGCTTTGTGTTGATTAATCATTTTAGACATCCGATGTGTTTGCTAAACCGAAGTTACTGTCAACATCATACGAACCAAACAAACTAATAGGAAGGAACATCAAAAACGCAAAGAACGGGAATGTATTCCTTTGGCATTTTTTAGAACACAGAATATGTTCCAAATTTCTTTCCGTCAGTGCGAGGCTTCTGGACCACTAGACAAAAGGTTCTAACAACGTGCTCAGGATTACTCGACCGAAAGCTGCGGGCTCCATAAACCGCTTTTTCCGAAGCACAGCACATGCATTGTTGCAAGGAAAGCTTCAGAAACAGCGGTCGTTTATGTTCTTTAACTGCGAGAACTTGCCAGCAATAGTGGACAATCCTCATAGGCGGACAGAAAAAAGGATTAAGAGAAGCGATACGACAAAGACATCAAAGAAAATACTCCAGATAAGGCCGATGCCGACATTCTCTTATCCTTAAATAAATAAGAATCACCAAAGTCTCATGCCCTAAATATAAATATAAGCCAACCAAAATTCCTCAACCACTTGTCACCACCTTCTTCAACACTGAAATCCTTTGCAAAGGGTTGAAGAAGTTGGTCTCTTTTATAAAATCAATGTTACATGGCCATGTATTCTTGAGCTGCCCCCGAGAACTTTTCAAATTAGTGTCACCATTGGGATACTGCTAATCTCATTCTTCGTCGCACCTTTTGCTTCACAGATGGATATTTATTAGATAACAAAGATAATTAATCTACAAGATCTATCAGTCATCTACATCAATTAGCAGATTCTAATCTCACCCCCCCACCCCAACAACCCAACAAAAAAAAATAATACAGATGTCAGTGATTCAGTCACGAGGATACTCAAAATGAAGAAAGCACAAACTGGCATGAAACTCGACATCCCCCCAGCCCCCTTCTTATACTTGAACCACAATGGCAACAAAATTAAGTCATTCCTCATCGTTATTTCTCATCTCCACTTAGAGATGGGACTTAACCAGCCAATTGTTTTGATCGGTTAACAAGATATAAACTAGCTTGGAACATATACAATCACCTTTTCCAAGGAAAAAATATATATATATATATTTTCAATTTCTTTCTCTCATATCTGCCCTAGCAAAGTTTAGAGTTCTTTTATTTCAGATTTTTCAATTGCTTCATGTAATCTAAATTGTCTTGGAAACTTTAAGTATACATACCGAAATCTATAAACAAACTGACCTCAATCAGAATCAACAACAGCTGAAAACCAAGTTCTTATCCACCCAAAAATTAAAATCAACTCAAAAACACCACCAAAGGACACCAAAACACAAGGAACAGGAAAAAAAAAAAAAAAAAAGAAGACTGGAACCTGAATCATTGGTGTGAATGGACTGCACCGATTGAAGAAGACACACGACAACGAGCAAAACGAAAGCTAATTTTCTCCACCTATTTCCCATCTCGATACCAAGCCATCCCAATCTCTTCTCTCACTCAACCTTGGTTAAAGGCACCGGAAAGTATCCGTTGTCGTACACCTTTATTTCTCGCACCAGGTTTCTTTCCCACTGTTTTTGATAGAGAGGAGATGAGCTTACGCCACACCGACGTGTCAGATTCTCCACTCCCTCAAGGTAGCCGTTGTCGTGCACCGCGGTAAACCGTAATTCAAACCGATTTCCCACCATGGTGACCCTTTTATAACTTCCCAAGGTGGGATCTTCTTCTCCCCTGCTAACGGCTAGAAATCTCGCGCTCAAATTTAAATTTTTATGCCTCTCTCTTCATTCCCTGAAGTCAGACATCTCTTCTTTTCTTTTTCCTGGCCGTGGCGCAGCACCAAGCCCTTCGTTCTAGACCCTATGTCAGACCAACAAAGGCTCATCTCAAATCCTCGACTCACTTCTTCCCTATCTCCCCAGATTCCAGGTCCTTCGTGTGGACCCTCGTGCCATGCCGGAACCCGTCCCAGGTCAAACAGGTTCAAGCCCTGGGTATCACCTCCTCAGTGATCGTTAACTTCGGGTACCGAGATCCCCCATCTTATTTACAAGGCTGGCTTCACTCGGATCCCTTTGTGCCGGCAGCGCTAGTTGGCATGTATGCTGGATGTGGGTATGTCGAATATGCTTGCAAGGTGTTTGATAAGATGTCGAACAAGGATATGGTTGCTTGGACCGTGATTATTTCTGGATATGCTGAATGTGGGAACCCTGATGAGTCTTTGGTCTCGTTCGATGGAATGCGGGAAGAAGGCATTATTCCTGATAAGGTCGCACTGATGACCGTTGTTAGTGCCTGTGCGAAGCTAAGGGCCATGCGTAAGGTTAAGACAGTCCATGATTACATATCAAGGAGGATTTTCTCATTCGATGTGGTTTTGGGGTTGATGATGATTGATATTTATGCTAAATTTAGCAGCATAGATGCTTCCAAGGAGATCTTTGGTAGGGACTTAGCTATTTATCTTGCAACCCTAATAGTTTGTCCCATCATCGGTCACTAATGGATTTTAGGCCCACACAAACACCCACATCACTCAATAAGAGATGTGCACAAGTCTAAATAGCATAGATCACATGTTAACAAAGGTTTATCATGTTTGTATTATTAGACCAAATTTGTCAACCTATTTTGTAAACCCCAATCAAACCAAATTTGTTAGTTTGTTTTGTAAATGCGAAACAACAATTAATAGTAGCTCATGCATATTAAACTTTCAAAAGTTCTTTTAGGTGTCGCAGAGTTGAATTGGGACCCATTGAATTACCGTCATTCCCATCTTGTTTGCTTGTAGTCATGCAGGTTTGGTTGATGAAATTTGGCAGTTTCTTTTCAATGGAGAGACATTACTTGATTGAACTTTATTGTAATAGGCATCCATATTGGTATTTTGCGATTATTCATATGGGATAATTATGATGCAATAAGTGTTCCTCTCTAAATTAATCATGTTAAGAGTCTTTATTTGATTATGAGAGGATAACAATAAAGTGGTCAAAGAGACCTTGTTTTGTGGGACTATGACTTTTATTTAATAATCTTTATAAATAGGAGATGAGGCTGACTAAGAACAAAAAAAAAAAAAAAAAAATGTATGTTTTCTCCACGTGGGGAAGAAATTTCTTATTAATTTTTCTAGGCGATACTTTTTATCTAAGATTTGGAATGTGGAAAGCTTGTGAATGACTTTGATAGCCATTGCATAAAGCAAGAAAGATATAATAAGGCTCATAATATAAGCCAAGAATCTTGACCCTTTTGTTAAGTCTCAAAATGGTATTCCACTTGCTCTATCTTCTTTTATATATTAATCAATAGTGGTATTAGAGCCTCTCATACTTGTTATTCACCTTTAATATTATGTTAAATCTTATATAGTAAATTTGATGCATGTTATGATCATTAATAATAGTTTTAAGTATGCTATGAGATGATTATTGATGGTAGATCAATATTTGTTCAAGTATGAAATAAAAATATATATATATATATATACTTTTTATGATGGAATAATCTCTCCATAAAGTTTGGAGAAAAATCCTAATATCTCTTTTTAAAATTTTAAGTCTAATTTTGATTTGATTAATTAGACTATTTGCTAATGAAGTTAATTTCGTTAGAAAGTAGATTGTGAGAGCTTTCTAATGGTATATTATTTATTAAATTTAGATTTAAAGAAGGGAAGATACAGTGATGCACATGAAATCTTTGGGAAAAAAAATTTCGTCATGGGATGTGGCAGACCGCGCGCTGCACTGGGCTGCACCCGTGCACACTACGATAGGTTGCGACCGCCTGCATGCGACGGCCTGTGCGACCGCGCGCTGTGCGCCCATGCTGGGTCGCGGGTGGCGGCTGCGCGAGCGCGGCAGCCTGCGCGATCGTGTGCTTGATTGTGCGCCCTAATGCCCATGCGCGCGATACCACGGAGGGTCGTGGGCTACGCCCCACTGCGCTGGGCCGTGCAGCAGGCCATGCGCCAAGCGTGGGCTGAGCGCTGTGGGCCAGCACCATGGGCTGGGCCCCGCACTGCACGCTGTAGGCAAGCATAGGTTGAGCCCCGCCCTGCGCACTTGGCTGAACACTACGGGTTTGGCTTTTGAGATTATTTTCATCAGTCAAACATTGGGTTATTTTACCTAATGGGTAATAATACTAGAGTTCAAAGAATTTGGGCACTTAAATTATTAATTTATAATTTTGGATCTAAATCCTACTTCCTTATGAGGTGTGAAAATTTTTATTCAATTAATCAATGTGTATTAAAAACAAAGATTAGACATTGTTGCATGTGTATGATTATTTTATAATTATCCTAATATTACTTTGCGAAAAAATAATGAGTTGTATCTCATTTTTCTTTTATTGCTTCATTTAATAATGATACTGTGGATTATGGGTATTTTATTCTTGATCAGTTAGATATATTATTTTGCCCTACATATTAAGAGATGATAATTAGCTAAATGCGAGATTTTTCAATCTTAATATTTAAGAAAAAATTTTATGGTCTAATTAGATTAGAATAAAATATAAGATATATATGCCTAATTTAATATTTGTGCAATAAATGCAGTGAAATGGCCTCTAAGAATTCAATTGCATATCTGACTGAAACTGATAAACTTTATGGAAAGAATTGCGATATATGACATAGAAGAATATAGTACCTTCTTAATGAGAAGGAAGTACTTGAAACCCTAATCAAAAAGGGTAAACACCCCAACACCATCGTGACCAAAAAACTTATCAAAATTGGTATAATCCAAAAAACTTATCAAAATTGGTATAATAAGGATAGGAGTGCGTGCTTTACTATGTTGAGCTGCATGCAAGATGATCTAATTAGAGATTTTGAGAACTTTCAAACTGTCAAGAAAATATAGGAACGGCTTAAGTTGAAATATGAAAATATGGTAGTAAATAGGCTGTGAGCCTTGAACTTAAGGTTTAATCAACATATGCTAAAGCCAAAATATTCTATGGTGGAGCATCTTAGGGTGATGACTTCAATGATTAGACAATTGAAGGCTGGTAATGATCTTATTGATGAACAATAAATTCAAGCTATATTTAGTCATATGTCTTTTTTGATTGTCAAATTGTAATTGAAATCTAACCAGGATTTTAGATCATGGTATTTTCAATGATCAGAGACTATTCCCGTTCTTCTCTTGCATTTATTTTTGTTCCTTTTGGTCCATATTGGTGGTTTCTTCAGGTAGGTCCCTTCTTTGGTCATAAGTTCGCATGGAGCCAAAGAAGAAATCACAGGCAAATTGGGAACCATGATGCTGAATGCCTGTAATGCCCCAAGCTTACCTACTGGCCCAATTAGTCTTACTAACGGGCCAAAATCATATAGCTAAAAAACTCAAGTAGAAGTTAACAGGTAATAGGTAGACTTGAGTTATAAGCACATAACACTTTCTTTCCTATCTAATATGGGACTAAATATGGGGTATCACAATCTTTCCTCCTTATAATACGACGAAAAGGATATCACAATCTCCTCTCCTTATAATGCGACATTCTCGTCGCATACCACAAGCTAACCAAAATCACACCACAAGCTAGTCAAAATCTAATGTCGCACGCCATAAGCTACCCCCGTTATAATACGACGAGAAGAATATCACAATCTCCTCTCCTTATAATGCGACATTCTCGTCGCATACCACAAGCTAGCTAAAATCACACCACAAGCTAGTCAAAATCTAATGTCGCACGCCATAAGCTACCTCCGAGCTGGGTCGTTGGTGCTGTAATGGTGGCTCTACGCACTTTCATACACTCGGATTGGCTATTTGTAATGGTGGCAGTCCTTTTCTCATACCTACTAACTTTCACACGCTTGAATCGGCTTTGATACTATTTGTAATGCCCCAAGCCCATTTGCTGGCCCAAAAACTAGAATAAAAGTTAATGGGTAAGAAGTGAACTTGAGTTACAAGCACATAACACTTTCTTGTCCATCCAATGTGGAACTAAATTTGGTATATCATAATGCCCTCAGCCATGTCTTGCTCTTCCTACTGCTTGCCTTAGCTGCATCTCATGTAGCCCTTGCAGGTGATCCCGGCATCACATCGATTTTGTCTTCCCACCAAACTCCACTGTCGTTGATGGCTGCTTCTTTACCTTCACCGGCATGTGCACGGTCATCAATTCAGAACCACCAAAAGCCTTCACTTCCTTCAAAGCTTCCATGGCAGAATTCCCAGCTCTCAATGGGCAGTGTCTCTTATGCTATACTGATGTACCCTGCTGGCTCCGTCAACCCCCCTCACACTCATCCCTGTGCTGCGGAGCTTCTATTCCTGATCGATGGTTCTCTTGATGTTGGCTTTGTGGACACTACAAACAAGCTATACACTCAGAGACTCCAACCAGGGGACATGTTTGTATTCCCCAAGGGACTTGTTCACTACCAGTATTGCAGCAGTCAAAGCCCAGCGATTGCCATTTCCGCATTTGGCAGTGCAAGTGCTGGGATTGTATCGATTCCTGGAAGTGCCTTTACAACTGGCATTGATGATGGCATCCCTGCAAAGTCTTTCAAGACTGATGTTGCGACCATTCAGACGATAAAGGCTGGTCTTGCACCAAAGGCCTGAATTGAAGCTCTTTTATAATCTCCACCATAATGAATCGCCTGGCTTCCTACGAAAGTAATGATAGGTTTTATGCAGTGAAATAGTAGTGAGACTAGAAGGATTGAATAAACTTTTTTCTAATATGAAGGAAATTTTTCTTACAATAGTTGAGAGGCTTTTGCTGGATTTCTCTTGTTCTTAAAATGGAACAACTAGCCTCTATTTATAGAGAAGTTAAGGACAATCAAAAGACTTACATTTAATCTTATGCATAGAATACTAAACATCATATCTAGGAATTTTAAAGGATAGCATAAATACATGAATCAGTCATGTATACAAAGAGTTTTAGAGCTTCAAGAGTCATTTGTGGATACGAAGAGTCTTCTTAGTTAATTTTGTAGAAAAGTCTGGATTTTTAAAATTAATTCTCCAACACTTCCCCTTAATTTCAAAAATCTGGTGCTCCTTCTTTGGATATCTTCATTTTGCAATAATATTCATGATTGTTCTAGCTTGGATAATCTTTTTTGTAGTAATAGCTTTTGTTAAAATTTTTACAAGTTGATCATTGGTGTTGACAAATTCAAGCTCAATTTTTTCATTCTTCATCAGCTTCCGAATAAAATGATGACGAAGATTGATATGCTTTGTCCGGCCATGAAAAATTGGATTTTTGGTCATTGTGATAGCTAATGTATTATCACATTTAATTTTTGTTGGAGCAATAATCTTTTGTTGTAAATGAGCAAGAATTCTTCTGAGCCATATAGCTTTATATGCTGCACAAGTGGCTGAGATGTTTTCAGCCTCTGTAGAAAATAATGCAATTGTTTTCTGCTTCTTTGAGGACCAAGCAATGACTTTAGAGCCCAAACTAAAAATATATCTTGAAGTGCTCTTTCAATCATCCTGAGAACCTACTCAATCATTGTCAGTATAGCCAATTAGCTGATTGTCTTCCTCCTTGACATATTTCAGCCCAAATTTCTTGGTACCTTGAAGGTAGCATAGAACTCTTTTAGCAGCTTTGAAGTGTAGCATGCTTGGATTATTCATATATCTTGAAATCAGGCTGACGGAATAAGTGATGTCTAGTCTTGTATGTGTCACATAAATCAATGAACCCACTAAGCTTTGAAAAGTCTTGCTATCAACTTTTGGTGCGCCATCATCTTGTTGAAGTTTTTCATTTATAACAATTGGTGAGGATACTGGCTTGCAATTTGCCATATTAAATCTCTTCAACAAGTCTTCAAGATATTTTTCTTGAGAAATAAAATTTTGTCCTCTTAATTGTTTGACTTGAATTCCAAGAAAGTATTTCATAATCCCCAAATCTGTCATGTCATATTCTTTTATCATGGCCTGTTTAAACTCATCCATCATTTTTGTATATGTGCCTATGTAGATTAAATCATCCACATAGAGGCAAACAATTAAAAAATTATTACCTTCATGCTTCACATATAAAGATGGCTCATTGGGACTTCTTGGGAATCCACATTGAAGAAGGTAGTTGTCTATCTTGCTATTCCATGCACGAGGTGCTTGCTTTAATTCATATAAAGCTTTTCGTAACCGATAAACTTTATTTTCGATACCTTTCTTCAAGTAACCTTTAGGCTACTCTACGAACACTTCTTCTTTCAATTGTCCATTTAAAAAAGTCGACTTTATGTCAAGTTGAAATACCTGTAATTCAAGTTCTGTCGCCAAAGCAAGAACTATTCTAATTGTTTCCATTCGTACCATAGGAGCAAAAGTTTCATTGAAATCAATACCAGGTTGTTGTGAGTATCCTTTTGCCACCAAACGAGCTTTGTGCTCTTCATTAAATTTAGTCTTGTAAATCCACTTTAAGCCAATGATGTCTTTTTCTTTGGGTAAGTCCACCAAATTTGATGGACGATTTTCTCTATCATTGCAATCTCATAATCCATTGCTTTTCTCCATTTCTCTTCTTTTATTGCTTCTTTGAAAGTTTGTGGCTCATAAGAGAAAAAAGCCATATCACATGATTCATAAATTTCTCTTAAAGTATCGGGCCTCCTTCCCGACGGCATAATTTCTTATAAAAATTAGGTAGAGATCTGCTAGTATTTATGCTAAGTACTATAAAGCCCAAGTGATCCCTATCCAATTGCCATAAGTTACATGCATAAAAATACTTAATCTGTTAAAAACTTTAACCTGCTCATTTAATTCATACTATTTACAAGATAACATCACAATTTATTTAACCCTGCTCAGATAAAATAAGTTTTTACACTTTTCTTCACACGACTATAGGCAATATAACTTTCATCATGATGCTATTATAAAGATCATATTCACAAGTTCATTCTACAATGGAAGTCATTTCTCATAACCACTCCAAGTCCAAAATACATCATAGGGTTACAGTTATACACATTCATCCATATCCATTTCAAATACATATACAATCCAAGTAATATAAATCTATGACATCAATCAATTTATCCAACATCTAGCAACCCACATCAATTTCATGCTTCCAAGGGCTGACCTGCTATCTCTGATCTGAAATCCAAAAATTTCAATAGGAGAGAGGTGAAACCTAAGTCCCAATGACTGGATAGCCATCTAACAATGGAAAAACTGAGAACCGCATTATAAAACCGATAAATATACTGATACAACATATCGCAAATAGATATAGAAACATTTTTAAATAAGATAAGAAAACTTATAAGTTAGCTTATGCTTCCAATAATATAACTTAAATAAAGTAATGCCACATTTACAAAATCTCATGATGATGGGCTGGGTGTGCTACTACTAAGGTACATCCCTACAGTCGCTCTCCTGTAAGTGTACTCTTAGTGGGTGAGTGTACTGAGTGCCAGAGATCCCTGCACTACATGGCACCCCTCACATGCACGGTTCACCCCAGGTGTGAGCTTGCCCCTTTTCCCTAGGCCTCTTGCTTGCCCCCTTTATGGGCCAATATCTCTGTGCCTGGTGCAGACACCAAATTGAGACAGAGGTTTCAGGGTTCCTTATGGATCTCTGATTTATGAGAGTCCTTTTCTTTATTCTTAGAGTCCTTGTCGAGTCCAGTTGTGTTAGTTAGCCTGGTTCATTGTTGGAATCCAGGAGTTGGTCAAGTGTCAAGTGTTATTTTCTTTCATTGAGTCCTGTAATAAGTCAAGAGAAGGTTCACCTTGAAGACCCAAGAGAAGACCCATCAACCATGCAATGACACATGTCTTGGACCATTCCGGGACACATGGCATCACCAGAGCAGAGCAAGGAGCCGGCCCACATCAATTTAGGAAGGAATCTAGGCGCCAACATCCTCCTTCCTCATTTCTTCATGCCACCCACCCTTATATGGAAGCTTTTTGGGCACCCATTGCCTTCCACACTTATCATGTGGTCCCGTGGCAAACATCTATGGAAGAAATTGACTGCCCCTCTCTAATTGGAAGATCTTCATGTGCCCCAGATGGAAGAAGGTTGCCACCCAATCAAAGATGGCAGGAGAAATCAAGGGGCGCCCATTCTTTCCCTCTCTCAAGTGGTTCCCCTCCTCTACAAGCTTGAAAATTGCAGCCACTCTCTCTTTTTGGCCATCCCAGATAAAGCATGCAGAGATCCCTGCCTCCTCAAGAAGAATCACATGCCATACATTACAATCTATGTCAATTATGTATTAAAATGAATGATTTAACTTGTATTGATATGAAAGGGTTATAAAAAGACCTTTTTCTTGTAAATGAGGGGAGCAATTAATGAGAAAATTTATGAAGTTCTTTTCCATTGCTGTGAAGGCTCTGGTACTCCGGGAAGGAGTGTGTGTGAAGCCCTTATTGTTTCCTTTCATCTTCTCTAATCCTCCCAAATCCAAACTCTAGCTGCCCTTGCCTTCAGAATCGAGATCAGGATACCTTCCAGCGAAAGTTAGCCTCGTCATCTAGATTTCGATCTCTAGCTGAGGGATCTTATCGACAACCTTTCAAGAGAATCATCATCTGGTAAGTTACCATCCCTCTCCTCTTAAGTTCTGATTTAATGAAAGAGCAGAGCATGTTCTAACCGAAAGTTTCTCAACTTTCACAATCCTGATTGTCTTGGTAATCTTAAAAGTTCTATCTCTCGTATTGTTGCTTTCATGCCTGTCTAGTCTAGCTCTATTTTTTTTCTCTAAGAGTTCTTTTTTTTGGGATCATTAGCCAACTAAATTTTAGTTAAAAAATCATAATTAATCTGCTAAATCCCAACATCCTCTTTATCTGCATTGTGCTGCATCAGTTTTGATATCAGAGTTGGTTGTTAGGACTTATTCTTGCATCATATTAGGAAAGTAGTTTTGCATAGGTGCTGAAAATTTCAGCTTGCTAAAATTTCTGCACACCTCCCATATTTGCTTATTTTTCTTGCATATAAAAAAATTTCAAAAAAAAAAGAGCATATCTTGGTCTCTATTGTGCTCATTTAGGGATAGTCCAAAGGGGGAGGCTAGAGGTAGTACCCCGGGCTATTTGACCCAACGGGCGTTTGGTAGGGATATCAGAGATGTACCAATAAGAAAGGCTACCGGTAGTACCTTGGTACGTTTGACCCAAGTACCTATGTTTCGGGAGTGCCGTAGGCTACCAAAAGGGCTGTGCATAGCCGTCGCAAGAAAGGCTGACTTGAGGTAAGGCCTTAAGTGACACACATAGGCGGAAAAAAAAAATAATTAAAATATTTTAATTACTGCTATTAATTAGTTTCATAACTAAAAATTTTTTTAAAAAAAATTCTGTATTGCTGCATCTTTTTGGTTAGAGACTCGACATGTTAACTCAAGTCTTTAGTGTTCCATCATCTCTACATTAAATTGACTTAAGGGCACCGCTATCTCAGATCAGGTGGGGATTTCATCACCCTTCCTAGGCCCAGAAAACCATCAACCTGCATACGAGCCCAAACCTCCCAATTTTAAAATCCAGTAGACATAATTGAGCATTAGGGACACCCATGGTTGGGTTCACATATTTTGTTGAAACTGGTGTGAGTCTTTCTCCATTTACGACTGGAACCTGGTGTCTAAGGCTGGAGGTCAAATGTCAAACGACTTAAGCGGAGTAACGGGGTTACTCTAATTAGGCCCCTGCGTTAAGCAGGAAGAGCCTCCCCCCCTCCCACCTGCTACCTGGCCAACTACAGGGTATTTGGTGATTGACTAGCATTTAGTTGACACACTTTATTTGAGCTCTAGGTCTAGGAGACACTAGTACGAATCCTTTGTGTGCTTGTTTGCATGTCTACTAGGTTAGGAGTTCAATATCAACCGAGTTAGTCCCAACTTGAGTTAACCATGGACAACGATTTTGGAGCCATGCTAGGGGCCATAACCGAAAAGTTGGACCGATTGAGTGAGCGTGTTCAGAACCTAGAGGAGACCCGTACAGCTCCTACTGAGTCAGAGTCACCGAGGCCCAGACTCCATCGCTCGGACCCAACCCTAGAGCCTGATCTTGATACACCCCGACTGGTCCTATACCATGATCCCAGGAGAGCCCAGTACCGTGCCCCAGAGTACAACCCTACCCTAGGAGACCTAACCCTGATATCGTGGACCATGATGATAGAATCATTAGAAACGTCAGGATAGATGCACCTACTTTTGATGGATCCCTAGACCCAAAGGTGTATATCGATTGGGAAGGTGAAATGGAACAATATTTTGAGTGGTACGAGATGACCGAGGATTGTCAATATAAGTTTGCCAAAATCCGATTAGTTCAACAGGCTAGATTATATTGGGAGAATATTGAGTTGTGGATTCAATGACGAGGGGTTGAACCTATAACCATCTGGAGAGACATGAAAATTAGGCTAAGGAGTAAGTATGTCCCTATATCGTATAAACAGAAGCTCCTAGATCAGTGGCAAAGGTTAAGTCAAGGTAATAGACCCGTTTCAGAGTACATTGCAAGATTTGATGAGTTTGTCATGAGATGCCACATAGTCGAGTCTGAAGAAGTAACCCTATCAAGATTTTGGGCTGGTTTGAGAGAGGACATCCAGAGGGAACTATATTTCAGAGAGGTCAATGACTTAGAGCAAGCTTATCAGCTTGTTAGGAATGCTAAGAGATTTCAAAGAGGACCCATGTCTACTAGAACTAGTGCACCACCTCAGAGACCAGGATCTAGTCAAGTTTATCCTAGCATACCCAATCCTAGCATCCCAGTGGCTAGATCAAGTGACAAGGGTAAGGCACCAGAAACCCAAAGGACCCCTATTCCCAAAACAGTGTGCTTTAGGTGTCAGAAGGTAGGACATTTTGCTAGTAATTGCCCCACTAGGTCTCTACACATAGGTGAATTAGGAGAAGAGGACCAAGAACCCAGTGAGGATTGTAGTGAAGAGACTTATAAAGCTGACTCAAGTCTTGTAGATGAGTATGAGGAAGAAGAGACGCCCATAGAGCCCAACCTATTACGAGTGGTGAGATGCATCCTATCCCAAACCAAGATTCAAAAAGATTGGTGTAGGACTAACATCCTACAGACTTTTGTCAAACTAGGGGATAAGGCTTGCAAGATCATAATTGATAGTGGGAGTTGTGTTAACGCCATCTCAACTAATGCAGTTAAAACCTTAGGCTTAGCACCGGTTCCCCACCCTAACCCCTATAAGGTATCTTGGATAGATTCAACCTCCATACCCATTAAGTCTAGATGCTAAGTCCAAATCTAATTCCAATCTTATCAAGAAAAGGTGTGGTGCGATGTATTACTTATGGGAGTGAGTAGCATTATTCTAGGCAGACCATGGCTTTTCGATCATGATGCTACTTTGTTCGGTAAATCTAATTCATGTTCATTCACCCATCATAGTAGCCTTAAGGAAAAGAAGCCTGGACTGAACCTAATTAATGATAAGGAATTAGAGCAAGAGATCAAGGGAGGTTCAGTCATCTAGATGTTGATTGCTAGGAAGACCCTCTGGCATAAGTTAGGAACCAAGTTGAACTTCCACCTCCTATCACCCCCAGACCAATGGCCAGACTGAGATAATGAATCATAGATTGGGAAATTTACTGAGATGCCTTGTAGGTGAGAACACAAGAAATTGGGATTTACTGTTACCTAGAGCAGAGTTCGCTTACAACTGTTCGGTCAATAGGTCCACTGGCAAGAGCCCTTTTGAAATTGTCCATGGGTACAAGCCCAACAAACCACTTGACCTAATCCCACTTCCTGTTCACATACGAGTCTCTAAGTCTACAGAATCCTTTGCATAGCATATTCAAAATTTGCATAAGGAAATTAGCGACAAGATTAATCTAAGTAATGAAACATATAAAAGGTTGGCTGATTCCAAAAGAAGAGTCAAAGAGTTTGTTGAGGGAGACTATATCATGATTAGGTTAAGGCTTGAACGGTTTCCTTTCGGAACCGTCAGAAAGTTGCATGCTCATGGAGTTGGTCCTTTTAGGGTGATCAAGAAAGTAGGATCCAATGCCTATGTACTAGAGTTAACTTCTGAGTTAGGCATTATCTCTACTTTCAATATTTCAGACCTTGTTGAGTATAGGGAGCCAGCGATGATACCCAGTGAGCTGTTTGGACCTGACCCTTCCTTTGAGAGCAAACCCACCCCTGAGTGTCCACTTATTAATTGGCCTGAGAGGAAGGATAGGATTGAGAGGATTCTAGATGACCAAGCTATCACGACCCACAATAAAGGTTACCAAAGATATTTGGTTTGGTGGCAAGGTCGGCCGAAATCAGAGGACTCATGGATTACCCGGGAAGATCTGTAACACATAGACCCAGACCTCTTAGAAAAATACCAAAGTCAAACTGACCCTTACTCGACGGGGTCGAGTTCTTCTCAGCCCAGGAGAATTGGTGCAGGCACCAGATTGAGACAGATGTTTCAGGGTTCCTTATGGATCTCTGATTTATAAGAGTCCTTTTCTTTATTCTTAGAGTTCTTGTTGAGTCCAGTTGTGTTAGTTAGCCTGGTTCATTGTTGGAATCCAGGAGTTGGTCAAGTGTCAAGTGTTATTTTCTTTCATTGAGTCCTGTAATAAGTCAAGAGAAGGTTCACCTTGAAGACCCAAGAGAAGACCCAAGAGAAGACCCATCAACCATGCAATGACACATGTCTTGGACCATTCCGGGACACATGGCATCACCAGAGCAGAGCAAGGAGCCGGCCCACATCAATTTAGGAAGGAATCTAGGCGCCAACATCCTCCTTCCTTATTTCTTCATGCCACCCACCCTTATACGGAAGCTTTTAGGGCACCCATTGCCTTCCACACTTATCATGTGGTCCCCTGGCAAACATCTATGGAAGAAATTGACTGCCCTTCTCTAATTGGAAGATCTTCAGGCACCCCAGATGGAAGAAGGTTGCCGTCCAGTCAAAGATGGCAGGAAAAATCAAGGGGTGCCCATTCTTTTCCTCTCTCAAGTGGTCCCTCTCCTCTACAAGCTTGGAAATTGCAGCCACTCTCTCTTTTTGGCCATCCTAGATAAAGCATGCAGAGATCTCTGCCTCCTCAAGAAGAATTACATGCCATACATTATAATCCGTGTCAATTATGTACTTAAAATGAATGATTTAACTTGTATTGACATGAAGGAGTTATAAAAAGACTTTTCTCTTGTAAATGAGAGGAGCAATTAATGAGAAAACTTCTAAAGTTCTTTTCCATTGCTGTGAAGGCTCTGGTACCAGTGGGTGTGAAGCCCTTATTGTTTCCTTTCATCTTCTCTAATCCCCCCAAATCCAAACCCTAGCTGCCCTTGCCTTCAGAATCGAGATCAGGATACCTTCCAGCGAAAGTTAGCCTCGTCATCCAGATTCTGATCTCTAGTTGAGGGATCTCATCGACAGCCTTTGGAGAGAATCATTGTCTGGTAAGTTACCATCCCTCTCCTCTTAAGTTCTGATTTAATGAAAGAGTAGAGCATGTTTTAACCGAAAGTTTCTCAACTTTCATGATCCTAATCGTCTTAGTTATCTTAAAAGTTCTATCTCTCGTATTGTTACTTTTATGTCTATTTAGTCT
Organism: Metroxylon sagu; assembly: GCA_017589505.3. NCBI lineage: Eukaryota > Viridiplantae > Streptophyta > Magnoliopsida > Arecales > Arecaceae > Metroxylon > Metroxylon sagu. Next base: position 761,791 of record JACVBY030000560.1, read on the forward strand.
ATCTAGTCTAGCTCAGTTTTTTTTCTCTAAGAGTTCTTTTTTTTGGATCATTACCAACTGAATTTTAGTTAAAAAATCATAATTAATCTGCTAAATCCCAGCATCTTCTTTATCTGTATCGTGCTGCATCAGTGCCCCCTCAGACTATATAGTAACCTAGCTCTTTATCGAGCTATGATTCTTGCCCTACTGGGCTGCTTGCAATCTGCCCTACTGGGCTGATCTAGCTTGTACTCCCCCCTGGCCTCGAGATCATAGTACGATTGAATCGCAAGGAAGTGCTGACTATAAATAGTATGTGCAATGCTCATGCTATGGCACAGTTTACAGGGTGATTAGCTCCATAGATGGCCCAATGCTCTTTATACTGTATGCTGTATAAATACTCAGATATAAGCTTATAATCCAATATACCAATTTGCTGTACTTTCTTTGAAACATTACTACCATGCATGCCTATGCATCACTTTGAAACATAAATCTGAAAGATAAATTCCATACTTCACTTAAACATATGTTTTATTCAAACAATACTTTTCATGAAACTCTATACTTTGCTTTGAAACATGCTATGGCTCATGTTTCCTTTTTTTTTTTTTTAACTCATACTTTGCTGAAAACTCTTGCTTTTTTTGAAACTCATGCTTTGCTTTGCAAATATGCTGTAAACCCATGCTTGTTCTTAAGCTCATGCTTTGCTTTAGAACATGCTTTAAAAATAAAATGCATCATAATTGGGTTCTCAGTTCCCAAATTTAATTACTTGAGATACTATACTTAACATGCTCTGATTTGTAGCAAAATATCAATATGCTACCAAAAAATAATTCACAAAGTTAGATGAGAAACCCACTTACCTTAGCTGTTAGCACATTGCTATGGCTGCTATCTCTCCTGTTCTGGCTCCTTGGAACCAATCTCTTGGCCTAAGTTATCATACATGTATTATTAGGGTCACATGCATTAAGGGTTCATGAAACTATGTATGCATGTTCTATGCCCTAATATCTTGACATAATATTCTTCAATCCCTAACATACTCAAAGATTCACAATATACACATGTTATCACCTCATTCACTTTTAAATCATGAGATTTTAACATCATTCTCTAGCTTAGGAAGGTTTGGACTTACCTTAGAAAAGATAGCTAAACTACCAAATCTTCTTTCCTTCCTTCTCTTTCTCTTTTTCTCTTCATCTTCCCCACGGCTGAAATCCCTCTCCTTTTTCTTTCCTTTCTTCCTATTTTCCTTCCCTTTTTCTTCCCCTTTTCTTTCTCTTTTCATACGGTGGCTTAAGGGCTAAGGAAGAGTAGTAGGTTTTAAATGCCTCTTGAAATCCCTATTTTACCCCTTTCTACTCTTAAGTCACTTTTCAAAGTCCACATGGCTCCCTTCTCCACCAAGCATTTTTTGCTCTTCAATTCTCTTTCCGATCTTGCTCTTAATCAAACTGTCACATGACTTTTGATCAAATTTCACCCATGCCTTTAATAAATTTTCATTCTCAGATGAATAACAGAAGTTATTCATCCATTAGTCGGCATGAATACCGGCTAATGAGAGTGAAATTGGTCTCCATGCTCGCTAATGAGAATGAAATTGGTCGGCTAATGGCCATTAGTCCTCGTGTGCTATTCACCCATTAGTGAGACCAATTTTACAGAAAACTGCTACCCATTAGTCGACTGGGTAGCCGGCTAATAGCCATTAGTCAGCATGGTGGTTGGCTAACAGTATGGATGGGTAACCCCTAGGAAGTCCTCGTGTGCTATTCACCCATTAGTGAGACCAATTTTACAGAAAACTGCTGCTCATTAGTCGATTGGGTAGTCGGCTAATGGCCATTAGTCAGCATGGTGGTCGGCTAAAAGTATGACAGTCTTTCCAAAAATAAACTTTAACTCATTTCAACTTCCAAAATCTTCATTCCAACTTCTCCCAAGGATCAAAAACAACTGGTAAACATTGAAATCATTACAAAAACTTCAACTATAAGCTCAAATAAGTGACTTTATTAAATTTTTGGAATGATCATGGAAGAAACTCAAGATAACATCTAAAATTTCAGCTTTCACATTTTTTTAAGATCTCCACTCAAATCATTCACACTAGAAGGCTAAACTAAAAATAAAAGCATGCTTAAAATACAATTACAAGACTTCCAAGTTTGGGATATTACATAAAGAGCGTACCTTCCTTGGTAGAGTTTCAAAATCTATTGTATTTGCAATGGAAGAACTTGGACTTGAAAAATTAGTTGGAACAGAACCTGTACTATTATTATCTTGATTTTCTTTAGGTTCATTCATCTTTGGCCTATTTGTAAGACTTTCATCCCAATTCCATGTTGACATCTCATCAAATACAACATCCCGAGAAACCACCAATTTATTTATGATAGGATTAAAAAGTCTGTATCCTTTGAATTCATTACTATAGCCAAGAAAGATGAACTTTTCTTCTTTTTTATCAAATTTTTCTCTTTCTTGTACTGGACTAAGAGAATAAGCAATACAACCGAAGACTTTAAGAAAATTTACCTAGGGCTTCTGATCATACTAAGCTTCATATGGAGTTTTGTTGAGAATTGCTTTAGTTGGAGAGTGGTTTAAGATGTAAACAGCTATATTGATAGCTTCAGCCCAGAATTTGTTTGAGAGTCCCTTTCCTTTCAGCATGCTTCTTGCCATTTCGACAATTGTTCTATTTTTTCTTTTTGCAATGACATTTTGCTGTGGGGTATGCCGAACGGTGACTTGTCTTCTTATGCCTTTCTCCTTGCAATAATCCCAAAATTGCTTGTAAATGAATTCACCACCATGGTCAGTTCTTAACATTTTTATTTGCTGCCCACTTTGTCTCTCTACATATGACATAAATTGAAGAAAAACTAAAAAAGCTTCTGATTTTTGTTTAGAAAAATATAACTAAATCATTCTAGTATAATCATCCACAAATAATAGGAAATATCTCTTATTACTAAGAGATGGTGTTGTAGTTGGCCCAAGAATATATGCATGAATCAATTCAAGAGGAGCAGAAGCTCTTCAAGTAGATTTTGGAAATGGTAATCTATGTATTTTACCATAGATAAACCCTTCACAAACTTTATCCTCAGCAATTTTGGGCAAGCCAATCACCATATTCTTGTTCTTCAAGATATTTAGACCTTTATAACTCAAGTGACCAAATCATAAATGCCATAAATGAGAATCTTCTTTCATTTTGCATTGAAGAACAAATTTCTCACTTAGTGGCATACATAGAGGAAAACTTTATTTTGAGTCATTTTAATTTTGGCCACAATGAGTTTTGTCTTTTTATCAAAAATTCTGCATTCATCATTATCAAAATTCAAAGAGTATCCTTTTTGTAGCAATTGCCCAACACTAAAGAGGTTTTGAGTTAATCTAGGCACATATAAGATATTATGAATAAGTTTTTTATTACCTCCTGTTGCGTAGACTGCCACGATTCCTCTTCCTTCAACCTTCTGTATGTTTCCATCACCAAGCTTGACTTGAGAAGAAATATCCTCATTTAATTGCTCAAAGACCTCCCTGTTTCCTGTCATATGGTTGCTGCAACCACTATCCAGACACTAAAATTGTGGTGAATCTTCTTTAACTTTCATGCAAGAAAATAATTGATCTTTTTGATTTTCCTTTGAAAAATTTGCTTCATTCTTTTCATTTTTATTTTTATGCTAGCAATCTTTTTGTGAACGATTAGGAACTTGATTTTGGTGCATCGAAAGCAGCAATTTTTAGCTTCATGTCCAAATATTTTGCAAATAAAACATAGAGAGTTTGAGTTAGAATTACCACTGAAATTTCTGTGCTAAAAATTTCTTTTGCCTCTTCCTCTTTAGTTGGCATTTTGACCCCTTCTTTGAAATAAGCCTCTTCTTTTTTTTTGTTCCACTTCAAACTTTTTTCTTCAGCCATATTGAGTTTTGTTTGAAAAGCTTGATCCAAAGGCAAGTTTGAGTCCCTGTTGATCCTTTGCTCATGTACCTTAAGAGACCCCATTAGCTCATGAAAAGTAAGAGTTGATAAATCTTTGGATTCTTCAATTGCTATAGCTATATGATCAAATTTCGGAGGCAAACTTCTCAAAATCTTTTCAACTATTCTTTTTTCTTGAATCTCATCACCAAGGCTTCTAATTTGGTTAATAATTTCCATTACTTTGGAGAAAATGAATACTTTCACTGTCTTTCATTTTTAAGTTATCAAAGTCTCTCCATAGTGACTGCAAACTAATGGAGATGGCTTTGCTTGAACCTTCATACTCCTTTTTCAATATTTCCCATGCATCTTTTGATTTTGTGGCATTCATAATTCTAAGAAAGATAATTTTACTTACTCCTTGGTGAATAAGTTGCAAAGCTTTTGCATCTTTTTGTTTGACCCATCTTTGTTGAGGTTGCGCCTCTCCTTCTTCTTCAAATCCATCTTCAACTAAATCCCACAAGTCTTGCAACATAAAGATTGTCTGCATCCGAATACTCCAATATTTGTTGTGTTCACCATCAAATATTGGAACTGAATTTTGGGAATAGCTAAATAGTGTATTGTTGTTGTTGGTGGTGGCCATGGATAATGAAAGAAAATTGGTTTTTTGGAGTTGGAGAGGATTTTTTTGATAAAGCTCTGATACCAGTGATAGGTTTTATGCAGTGAAATAGTGGTGGACTAGAAGGATTGAATAAACTTTTTTCTAATATGAAGGGGATTTTTCTTACAATAGTTGAGAGGCTTTTGCTGGATCTCTCTTGTTTTTAAAATGGAACAACTAGCCTCTATTTATAGAGAAGCTAAGGACATTCAAAAAACTTACATTTAATCTTATGCATAGAATACTAAACATCATATCTAGGAAATTTAAATGATAGCATAACTATATGAACCACTCATGAATACGAAGAGTTTTAGAGCTTCAAGAGTCATTTGTGGATACGAAGAATCTTCTTAGTTAATTTTGTAGAAAAGTTTGGATTTTTGAAATTAATTCTCCAACAAATAAAAAAGCCTTTGATTTATATCAGTGGAGAGTATTCATCTCCATGTGTTTTGCCAATGTTTTCCTGCATGTATGTCTTGATTGATGATTGATCCATCAATAAATTATTTTTTGATTTAGTTATTTTTGTTTCTAATGCTTTTGATGCAATTGTAATGCAGTAGTGCCGTGCCTTGTCATGGTTATTCAAGACATTCTTTGCACCAGCAATTGGAGATATCATAAAATTTGTTAAACTTATTAAAGTCTGATATCTACTTTCTACTTAGGTAGCATCCTCTAAAAATAGTAAAATTTTATCAATACTATATGCATGCATTTGGACAATTATTTCCCTTCTCTTCCTCATTAGGTTCTTTTTTCACTGTATCTTCCTCATTAGATTCAAACATCAAACCTCCTGCCAAGTTGAGGAATGCAACCATGGGTTATATTCTAGTTTGCCAATCTTTTTTTTTTCCTTATAGTCAATAGTATTCAAGCATGAGTTTGATAAAAGGTGGAAGTGTAAATATCTCTCAGGGATCATGAGATTTCAATTTAAAATAATATATGCCAGATGGATTAGCACTGTATTTTAAATCATAGTGATCAATGCAATGCTTAAAATTCATATGCAACATGTTGGCAAGAAAACCCGATAGAAAATATCTATATGTTAAACTGAACCTTAGCGACAAATTTCATTCTTTTGTTTTTATACAAATAGACTAATCTAACGCAGAAAGGTTTAATGTTTCTCAAGGAAAGGCTGCCATTAAATGGTTTGCTTGCTTTCATTTCATGATAATTTAGTCTTATGTATATTATTTTTGTGTTTAGAAACTGATAACATCATTGTTTACCTATGTTAATTTATGGCTATGGAATGCTGAGAACGCTTCCAAATGCTGTGCCACTCCTATAGTAGTTGGGAATGAAGCAAAAGCTTAGAGATGCATGTCAAAAACTATGCATGTAGTACCTCAAGGATTGTGTTTCCCAAAATCAGCAAGAGAAGTCTAAGTTATTATCCTGTATCAGGATCTAACATATTTTCCTATTAATTGTCTTTGAGTTCAATGCACTTCTGCGTGCCAAACTTTACATTCGACTTCAGTGAGCCCTTTTCTTCTTCAAAGTTGTTTTGTCAAAGAATTTAGCATCAATATAGGATTTTGTTATATAACTTAGAAAATGCTTGGAGAAAGTCATAGGGATTGTTTGGACAATGAACTGAAAATAATATAAATCCCGTTTGCATATAAACATTTATATATCATAGATAGCCTGCAATACTCCAGACAGAAAACAAGTTATGAGTGTTCTATGGAAAAATAGTTCTATTGTATGCAAAATGGATATCATACTTTGCTCTCCTAGTGATTTTGGGAGAAGCTGAACATAGCAAGGAGTATGGAAGATGGTGGTTGCAGGATAGTCCAAAACAAGGATATAAATCCTGGTCATGAATCTGGATTATTGTCTTTCCACCAGTGAGCACATAACTACCAAAAAATCGTCAGAGGTCATGTTATAGGTGATGGAAAAAATTTTATTTTGAAGAATAATACACACCACCATCAAATCCCATGAGTTCTACAAATACAAGATTATGTTATAGATAAGTTTCAAGGATAAACTTGAAGGATAGGCTTTCCACAACTAATTTGTTTTGGAAGTAGAAACAATTTAACTATATTTTGTTTTATGAATCCATCTTCTACTTTGACAAGGTTCTATTGTTCCTTTGTTTTGATCAGGATCCATTTGTTATCAATGGATTAAATGTAGATTCTCTTTGACACCCCCGCAAGATGGTGCTCCCATTGGAGACACTAATCTTGGGTCGAAGAGAGTAGAATCTGTGGCGAGAAAGTGGTTTGGTTAAAATGTCTGCCAATTGTTTTTGTATGTTCACATGAGAAACATCTAGATACCTTTTTAAAACTTTGTTTTGGATAAAATATAAGTCAATGAAAATATGCTTCATTTTTGAATGTAAGACAGGATTGGAACATAGATAGATTGCTCCCACGTCGTCACAAAAAATAGTTAGAGAATTGGATAGTTGAATACCAAGTTCACTAAGAAGAGATTGTATCCATGATAGTTTAGCAGTAGCACATGCAACAATATGACACTCAGCTTCGATTGAAGATCAAGCTACTGAACTCTGTTTTCGAGAACTCTAAGAAATGGAGTTATGCCCAAGATAAACAACATATGCAGTAGTTGATGTGCGATCATCACAATTGCTAGCTTAGTTAGCATCAAAGTAAGCATGAAGAAGTATGGGTGAAAAATGTTTGAGAATAGTATCTGTTAGATAATGGAGAAGACTTTGGCAACAATCCAATGAGATTGAATAGGTTTGTACATAAATTGTGAAAGTTTGTTAACTAAAAATGCAATATCGGGTCTTGTGATAAAGAGATATTGAAGAGCTCCTATAAGACTGCGATACTCTGTTTCCTTTGCTGGTGGAGATTCATCTTGAAGAGTAAGTAAATTTGTAGTAGCAAGAGGAGTACCAGCTTCCTTAGCAGAAGTCATAGAATGTCGATTAAGAATATCATAAATATATTTATGTTGTGTGAGAAACAGCCCTATCAGAGTGGAAATTGCCTTGATCCCAAGGAAGTAATGAAGATTGGCCAGGTCTTTGATCGAAAATTTCTGAGAAATAGTTTCAATAATATGAACAAGAAATGATGTATCATTACTTCTAAGGATTAAATCATTCATATACATAAGTAGATATATTAGCACACTATTGTGTGAGTAAATAAATAGCAAAGCATCATATTTGGAATTAGTAAAATTGAAGTTGATAAGAAAAAAGCTAAGTGCTTGATATCATGCCCTAGGGGCTTGCTTTAGCCCATACAAAGCTTTTCAAAGCCTGCATACATGACTCAGATAGTTTGTGTTTACAAAACTAGAAGGTTGACTATATACCTCTTCAGTGAGAGTTACATGGAGAAAAGCATTATTAATATTTAACTCACGAAGGGCCCATTTATGAGTAATAGTAAGAGAGAGAACAATACAAATTATGGTGGATTTGGCAATAGGACTAAAGGTTTCTGAATAATCAATGCCAGGTCTTTGGTGGAATCCTTTAGCAACAAAGTGAGCTTCATACCTCTTAATACTTCCATCAGATTTATGTTTAACATGAAAAACCCACTTGCATCCAATAACATTTTGTCGAGAATGCAAGAGTACAAGTTTTATTGGTCATTGAGCTGGTGCATTAATGGAGGTTAAAGTGGTGTTTGAATCAAAGGATGGTGTGGAGGTAGCAACTGAAATGACTTGTGTAGTTGTTGTTGTATTAATCATTGATATGAAAGTGGTAAAACTAGCTAACCAAAAGATGCAAGATCTAGATGTTGTTGCTGTACCCACCACTAGCACCAATGAGAAAGAATCTTGCTAGTGGCAAAATAGATGACAATGAGGAACTCGAATTTGAAGGTGGAAGGTGGATATGATGGTAGAGGATGAGTTTGAGCAGGATGCTCTGCTTGGATACCATGATGGAAAAAATTTTATCATGAAGAATGCTACACACCATCATCAAATCCCATAAGATTCTGTTACGGATAAGTTTTAAGGATAAACTTGAAGGATAGGCTAAGGATTAACTTCAACAATGGGCTTTTCATAACTAATTTGGTTTAGAAGTAAAAATAATTTAACTATATTTTATTTTATGAATTCTGTTTTGATTTCTTTTATTTTGATAAGGATCTATTTGTTATCAACGGATTATTTGCAGATTCTCTTTCAATAGGAACTTTTTTTGCATATATACTTGTAACAATGTGAAGTCAAAGCGGATGGAAGCAACAAAAACTTCGACATTGCGTACAAAAACTATAATATCTTTGGGCTCGTTTGGTTCACGGTATCATGGGATTTACTTTTCCACGGTAGTATATTTTCTTTTTCTTTCCAACATACCCTTCTTTCCCATCTATACCCTTTTTCCTAAATCAGAAGAGAAGAAACGCGAGGTAAGAATTAGTTGAGATATTTTTTATAGATTGATGCTTGTTGTTGTATCAATTTGGTTTTTGATCCTGGAGATCTTTTTTATATATTGATACTTATTGTTGTGTCAATTTGGTTTTTGATCCTGAATTTTTTTTTTTTTTTTTTGATCCTGAATTGTGTTTTATGCCGATATTTCATTCATTTCATTACCACTTAAGAGGCCTAAGATAAATGGGAGAAGGAAGAGTTGGAAAAGTACTTTCTCGATGCTGTCAGTCACAAATCGTTCTTGAATTTGAAGGTTTGAGTTAAAAATTTGGTTATTTCTTTCCTGTCATCCTGATAAATATCAGGTCTTGAAATGTTTCTTTCAGGGCTCCCTTTGAGAGTATGTCAGTCAAGTTGAACAAATTACAATTTTTCTCTGTCTTCTATCATTTCCTTGTTGGTTAAACTGGGACGTAACCGATGGCACATGGACGCGACGCCGAAATTTTCCATGGCAAGCTCTTCAGATAATGCCATCATCGGAGATTAGAGTTATGCCATTTTCTAACTGTCTGTAATTATTATTATTTTTTCCCCCTCTTTGGGTCCACATTGGTAGTTTCATCAGGAAGGCCTCATCTTTGACCATGATTTGATATGAGGCCGAAAGGCAAATCACAAATTGTCCTTGTCATTTCTTTCAGCCGGCCACCATAACAACGAGACGGCCATATCATGGACAAGGCTTACAGCCCACACGAATAAATAAAAATGCATGGGTTATGCAAAGCTCTTCACAACAAACCTAACTCAAACCAACCGGTTGATTGCCTATAAGCGCTCCAAGTTGGGAACCATCGCCCTGCATATTCTCAACAATGCCTTATTCTTCCTACTCCTTACATTGTCTACATCTCATGTGGCACTTGTAGGTGATCTCGACATCACCTCAGATTTCACCGTTCCACCAAATTCCATCGTCATTCATGGCACTTTCTTTACCTTCACCAGCATGCTAACACTGAACAATTTAGAACCACCTGAGGCCTTCACAGTCTGAAAATAAACCAAGGCATGACTCCCAGCTCTCAATAGGCAGTGATCCCCCTAATGCTCATCATCCTTGCTCTGCAGAACACCTAGTCCTTGTTGACGGTAGCCTTGAAGTCAGATTTGTTGACACTAACAAACAAGAGGACATGTTTGTATTGTCCAAGGAACTTGTTTGCTTACAGTATTGCAGCAAACAGACCCTAGCAATCGCCATTTCTGCCTTTGGCAGTGCTAGTGCTGGAACTGTATCTACTCCTGGAAATCTCTTTACAAACGAAATTGATTATGACATCCTTGCAAAGTCCTTCAGGACTGATGTTGCCGCCATTCAGACGATCAAGTTGATCTTGCACCAAAGGCCTAAACTTGGAACTCCTGTCTGATTTCCAACATCTTATATCTCAAGTTCCTTTAATCAGCTTCTACCACTGTTGCTAAGAAAATGTTGCCTTGGAATTGTGTTTGAGGAGAATTTTCACATCCATGTCTGTCACTAACAATGTCCTCTATCACTTTAAATGTATGTGTTATGAGAATTTAGTCTTATTGATCTCATATTTGGTTCTAGAAAAGCAACAACTAGTCAAAAAATGTTGAACACTCATTTTAGGCATATTGTAATCCATCAGCCTCTCAAAACAGTAAGGATGGACCAGCACATGTTCCAAGTCAATTGACATCCTTCTATGTATGAGGGGCAATCATCTTAGAACTATAGACTTTCTATGCAGTATTAATGTACGTCAAACCAAATATGTGGGTTACATAGTATTTGAACTTGTAGCCATCAATAAGACATTTATATTTGTCTACAAAATATTGGCAAGAAAATGCTTCTATTTGCCAGCTTGAAAATTAATAATTAATATTATTGAAATTTAGTAAAGATTCAAAAGGAATTTTACAATTCTTCAAATAGACTGGTTAAGGTAACTATAAGAGTAGGTTGTGATTGAATTGCTTTCTTGCCTTGATTTAATAATGGTCAAGTCTTATTTATATTAATTTCACATATAGGAACAAATAGAAACAATTTTATAATTCATTTATTACTAGAGATCATGATATCGGTATTATAAAAATTGGATAGGATATAGAAGCACAAACAGAGCATATCCAGGATCTTAAATTGGATCATTTGTCCAATTCCAAGATTAAGAGTGTAATCACATAGTGGAAAGTATCCTTTTATATTAGCCCAAGTACCTTACAGCTTGCCGAAGCAATAATGGAGACCATGATCTGCAATAATGTATTCCTCTTTTTATAAAGGTGATTATCCTATCATCTCAAATAATTAAGATAAGGGGGAACTTTATCATCTTAGGCAATAAAGATAATATCGAACTTAATCGACCTATAGGATAGGGTATATTCTACTATGTGATAGAATTGAATTATGTTGGGTAGCCTATCATGGGTGTCCAGTTTGGGTTAGGACTCAAAGTCCAACAATCTCACTCTCATATGATGGACTTATCATCATTAATCAAATTGTGATAGCCCTTTATATACATCCACTCTAGAAGCCATTCATACAAGCAAAAATGAGCCATGCGGCCATGAGTATTCTTGCATTTGGAAGTTCAAAACTATGCACTTGTTGGGGTAGATATAGAAGCTACACTGTTAAAAATGTATCTTGTTATGTTTGGATCTGTTTTGTTATTTGGTCCAAGAATTTCTAATCTCTAAAAGAACTATATTTAACTCTTCTTTCCTTACTATGCTTTGATAATTATATCTTGATCATAATAGGGAATATAACTAGTCGACCAATAAATGCATGCAATAGATGTAAGATGAAATGATCTTACCTTCAAATTACACTTGGATCTAAATCAGTTCCTTTTCTAGGCATATCTTGTATGGCCAAATCATTCATGGTGGTAGGTAATATGCTAAAATAGCAAACATTGATTTGTCACTTAGCGATATAGTCAAAAGGTCACATATGGCGTAGGTTGAGGATATTCTAGCGTCAAGGGTCTTACACAATAAGGATGTAGGGACTAGTTTATTCACTTTTCTTGTTGGCCTCTAGCACATATGGTTTGAATTTTCCTCCAACAAATATATTTCATTCTATAGTAAACACCATATTAATTTTGATTTAGTAGCTATCTAGCACTTACCAGCAGTCTTTACGTTACCATCAAAAACCTCACCTTGATCAATTATCAAGGTAACCTTCTACTAACATATGCAACCTCCTAGATTACAATTGGTTAAACTATCTCATCTCTACTCTCTTGTCAAGCACTAGAGGTAATCGCTTGTGTGAGAGATCGGATCTTAACTTGTATGATATATCTTTTATATTGCATATTCATGTACATGCTCTAGTTTACCATACATTATTTCAATCATTCATATCAAAAGAGAATATTGGAACAAAATTACTGATTTTATTAATAATGCAAGTGTAATGCACAAATATTAGAGAGGTCCACAGCAAAAGTGCTTCATATTTTATACAATCCAGAGATCTAATATGTGTCAAGTATATATCTCTAGGGATAGGTTTAGTAAGAGGATTTGAAACCATCTGCTGCATAGAAACATACTACAAGATCACTTCTTTTTACTTTATCTTATCTCTAACAAAGTTATATATGGCATTAATTGTTGAACCTTAGGGTTCAATAATATATATTTTGATGATGATAATAAATAATTGAAAGACTAACAATATACTTGAGTTCATGATGACTAAGACAGGTGTGCAAGTTCATTCAATCTCAAATGGTGAATTTACATTTGCGATGCACTTGTTTTAGCAAAAGCTTGAGTATTTCTTAAACATGAAAGTTGAAGGCGAATATTAGTAAATTCAAAGAACAACCGATATATTGAAATATGAAGGCAAAGGTTTAATATGTAATTTTTATTTTTCCTAAGGACACATTGCAAAACTTAGTAGCAAAGTAAGTCCACAAGGCTTAAAATTCATTAAAAATGAATTAGACTGGATTTTGGATCAAAATTAATAAAAATATTCCTAAAAATTTAAAATTGAGAATGAGCAATCAAACCTAAGGATGATCGACTGGACTAGACTGTGCTAGAGAATTACCTAAAAGGCAGCTCTTTGCTTAGGCCTGAAGGTCAACTGCTGCAAACTAGGATGGTCAATTGGGCTAAGCCTAGCATTTAACCAGCCCTAGCCTAGGTGATCAATCATAGGCTCTAATAGCCCCAACGAACATATCTTTAGATGATTGTTGGAGCTATCCTTAAGCCCAAAAAGCCATATTTTTCTTGGTCTATAAAATCTATGGTTTTGGCCTACTTTGAGCATGAAGAATTGGGTTGGAATTGATTGGAAAATCATTTAGAATTAGTCTTTTGAGCCTTTAGTGCCCTCCCTTTCTATTCCCAAGTTTAGTTTTTTATTGGCAAATTCACATTCCTTAGGGTGGTTTCTTAAATTGTTCTCTTTAAAAGAAGTATGTTTGGAGCTTGGATTGAAGCTTGTAAGGGTTACTCCTTAGCCCCACAAAAGAAGGGTGTAAGGGTTTGGTCTTCAGCTGGAGAAAAAGATGGGATTAATAAAATTTTCAAGTAGGAGACTTGGGAAGTGGATGTAGGTAAGGAGTGTTGAACTGCTATAAAAATTTTCTTGTCTCATTTACTTATTGCTTTTACTCTTTTGCACTTAATTATATTTACTTTTGAATTCTCTTATTGCATAGCTTGTAGGTTGCAATTTAATTACTTTCATTGCATCTAGTTAGGCTAGAAGTTAGCTTAAATTTTTAGAAACTCAATTCATCTCCCCCTCTTGGATTGCCCTTGGGTCTTCATTAATGTATTTGGTCTTCCCATAATGTTTGAGATCTTTATTATAGGCGAAAGCTGCATCACGTTACTATAATTGTCGCTAGTGTAAAAGCATTAGTGAAAACTTCTAAATCTTGCAAGAATCTTTTAAGTCAAATTGCCTTCTACATCCTAGTTGAATAAGTAATAAACTCAGCCTTTATTGTAGGTAAGGTTGTATAAGATTAACTCTTGCTTCTCCAAGAGAATGATGCTATGGTTAAGTAAAAATACATATCCTAAAGTTTATTTGCACTCATTTAAATATGCTTCTAATTAGCATAGGAATAATCATTAGGTGCAAATCATGTCTCTGATAATATACAAAATAGCCTTAGCTTCAGAAAAAAATTATAAGGGTTTCTCCTAAGCCTGACAAAAGGAGAGTGTAAAGGATTGATCCTCATCCGATTAAGAGGATTGGTATAGTCAAAATCCAAAGGAAGAGTTTTGGGTAGTGGATGTAAGTAAGGGATATCGAACCACTATAAAAATCTTAGTGCTTTATTTATTTATTTGCTTATTTACATTCTCGTAATTAGTTTCATATGCTCTTATATTGCAACTAGTATTTAGCTCTTATATTTAAGTTTTAAATTATTATACTTATGCTTTGTTTTTAAATTATTCACTTATTTTCAAGTACTTAGTTTTTGAGATTTAAATTCTTGATCAACCCAATTCACCCCTCCCTCTTAAGTTGCCCTAGGCCTAATAAGTGATATTAGAGTAAGGTTTCCTATCAATCGACTTAATCGTTAAGGAGAAAAAACTATAGCAACCATATGGGGTTTGGGTTTCAGTAAGGGTCAAGCCATCCATAGGTCTCCTTTATTTAATGGAGATAATTATTCCTATTTGAAGGCTAGGATGAGGATTTTAATTCAATTCATGAACTTCGATATTTGGAGAATCATAGTCCATAGATATGAAACCTCCACTAAAATAGCGAATGAGATTAAAGTTCTTAAGGAGGAACTTGATCTTAATAATGAGGAGATAAGAGCTCTCTAAGTCAATGCTAAAGCCATAAATATTCTCTATTGCTACTTGGAAGCAAGTGAATTTAATAGGGTCTTTACATGTGATACCACTAAAGAAATATGAGACAAACTTGAAGTTACTCATGAGGGTATCAATCAAGTTAAAAAGTCCAAAATTAGTTTTTTTGTTCATGAGTATGAGCTTTTTAAAATAGAATCCAATGAATCTATTTCGGACATGTTACTAGATTTACCAATATTATAAATATTTTGAAATATTTTAGTAAATCTTATACTAACATTGAAAATGTTCAAAAAATTCTTAAGTCCTTATCAAAATTATGGAAGCCAAAGGTTACCGCAATTATTAAGGCAAAGAACTTATCAAAGTTAAGCTTGGAGAAACTCATCGAATCCCTCATGACACATGAGCTTACAATGAAGGATACAGTAGAGGAAAAGAAGCAAAGAGGTATAGTATTAAAATATTCCACTCTAACCTATATTTTTGATGTAGGAATCGATGAAGAGGAGAGTGATGAGGATGAGAAGCTTGCCATGCTCACCCAAATATTTAATAGATTTCTAAAGAAAAATAAGGGTGATGCCAAGAGAAAAACAAAGAAAGAAGCGAAGAGCGAAAGAAAACTCAAGTAAGAAGCCAAAGGCCATCACGGCTACTTGCAATGATAGTGAAGACGGCTCTTTCGGTGAAGAATTAACCAAATAAGAAGTAGCCCATCTATATTTTATGGTAAATGAGGTAACTAACTCAATCAGAAATTATGATAATTCTTCTGTTTATAATGAGTTAGTTGATGCTATTGTAGAGATGCATAGTGACATGAGAAAAATTAGTCTCAAATATGCATCTTTAAAGAAATTAGTTAGTAAACTTGAAAAAGAATTAGACTTTTTAAAAATTGAAAGTGCTTCTCTAAAAAATGAAAATGACTCTTTAAAGATAGAGAATGAAAGATTAAAATCTTATGACTCTTCAAATGAGCATTTTTTAAAAGAAATTATAGCACTTAAGAAAATAAACTCTTCTCTTGAGCATAATTTTGAATTGTTGAAAATGAAAACATTTCTTTAAAAGATGAAAATGATTTTTTAAGAATTGGAAATGACAAGTTAAAATTAGTTGCAAAAGAAAATAAGGATTTATAAGGAAAGATAGATGATTTGAATCAAACTCTTTGCAAATTTACTAAAGAGAGAGAAAATCTTGATAAACTATTAGCAAATTAGAAATATTACTTGCAAAGAGTAGGAATAAGGTATAGGACAAAAGAAATACTTTCAAAAATTTTTTATAAAAGCTACCTATCATATGATCATTCTATTATTTGTCATTTTGTGGTAGTAAGGGACACTTTCTTTACTCATTTAATTAAAAGGAATAATGGTATGGGTATGAAGAAGATATGGGTATCAAACCCAGTTGGACCCAAAAAGATTTGGGTGTAAAAAACACTAACTTGACTCTATTTTATAGTATGTCTCAAGGTCAAGATTAGATTGGGAATCATATGACCCTTAGAGACATTGACAAAAAGAAATTCAATTTTGGTAACACTATTAACTCTTCTCATAAAGTATTATGCTAGTTAAGAATTATGACTGGATATATTGTGGCTATGTATTTTGATGAGTGATACTTAAGAAAAACATATGTTTCAATTATATACCTTATAATGCATGATTTGATTATTTGAGAATAGCTTCTCTCATTAATTGGTTTTTGATATGGATTGTGTATATATTTTTGATAAATTGGTCCATATACTCTTATCATTCAAATCCTCATCAAAAACAATTGATAAGTCATATACATTTTGATAAGTATATTTCATTTTTAAAATGAAAAGCACCTAATCATAATTCAAATTTGAAATTGCAAACTGAAAATTTCTAGTTTGCTAGTTGACATGCATGCATTGTTGTTTATTAGTTTTTTTCTATAAAAAAAAATCATAAGTCAATGTGAAATAATTTTATCAAAAAAGGAAGAGAGCTTAGGTTAGTTGACTGGATTTTCCAAAAAAAAATGCTCTGCTCCATAGGGCACGGTCAACCGCTCAATGGTTGGTCAACCTGTTCGAGTAGAACGCTATTTTTAAAAAACCCCTGAATAGTTTGTTTTCCTTTGTTGTTTCACTTGGGTCTTGGCCAACTGCTGTGGGAAAGTTATCCAAGAGTTCCTCAAGCCTCATTTCCTCCTCCAAATATGTAAGATATCCAAAGTCTCTTCTAGATTTGCTAGCTTTTCTTAGGAATCTTAGTTCTTTTTGCTCCCTATCTAAATTTTTGAGGTTTTCCTAGGCTTTTCTTGGTAGAGACAAAAATTCCTTAATCCTTTTTATTTGCATGGCATCCAAAGCTAGGGGAGGCTCTGTGGGCAAGTCATTTAGGCCTAAGAGGAGTAGATCCTCTCATCCAGAGTGTGAGGAAAAAAGAAAACAATTTAGGTTCGATAGAACCCTCTTTAGAAATAGAGAAGCTAAAGAATCCTTTACCAAAGACTTCCAAAATAGAGAAATCATCATAGGGAGATTTTTTAGGGATGTTGCCCACTGTAGAGAGCATGAGTATATCCAACCCTTTGAGCAATTAGGTTGGTTAAACCTATTAACTATGAATAATCCCTATTATCCTAAGCTTATGCAATTGTTCTATGCTAACTTAGAAATTGATAAAAGAAGGCAGAGGTTATACTCCTTGGTTAAAGGAAAAGAAATTGAATTGGATGAGCATGCCATAGCTAGCATCTTAGACATTCCTCATAATGGATCCCATATCATCCACTTTGCTTAATAGAACTCTGGGGGTCTTCTATCACATCTTGTCCAAACTAGATTAGTTCCAAGGGGTGATAGTTTAGGAGAGCCAAAAAGACCTAGAGTTTTAGAGCTACCTATCTACTCTAGGGTATTGCATCATATTGTTTCTCATAATATTATCCCTAGAGATGGTCATAGGGACCCTATTACATTTGTTGATATGTATGTGATGTCCCATCTCATTGCGAACCTACCCTTTAACCTACCCCATCTCATATACCATTAAATCAAAGAAATCCCTAGCAAAAAAAATGTTTCCCTACCCTATGGACTTGCATTTACATTGATCTTTAGATACTTTGGGATAGACTTTATATCAAAAGAGAAGCATTGCTTAAGGGTTTCCTATGACTACTTCACCATAGAATCCTTTAATAGAATGGGATTGGTTCTGACCCTTGAGGGATATCGAAAGAAGAAATTACTTTCACATCGATGAGGAACAGTTGGCAGCGACTTTGCATGACCTTCCTATACCAAAGTCTGTCGCTCCTGAGGATGCTCCAAAGGCTTAGCCCCTAGTCCTTCAGCACCTCAGTTTAAGCCTGATGTTCCTACTTAGCGCCCTATTGAATAGACTCTTGATAAGCTGTATGATCTAATAAGCTAGTTGAGAGGTCGACAGGATCGACTTTAGTGGAAGATGATGGATCCTAAACAAATTTTAGATAAGAGGATAAGCGAGATGTAGCAAAGCATCTAGGAAGTCTCAATGTAAAACCCAACCCTAAAAGATTAGGTTTTAGAGTGCCTAAGCAACAAGGCCAAAGAATAATTGGGTCAAACTATCCAATGGGCCAAGCCTTTGATTGGGCCAAATTTAAAGAAAAAAAAGGAACCCTAAGCCAGATTGAAGGAGGATTATAGGGAAATAATCCTCTATAAAAGAGGAACCCTAGGATTCATCTAGGGCATTATGAGATGGCTAGAAAAGGAGGAAACTAGGTCATGAAAGGCTAATCAATGAAGAAGAGAGGGCACGATCAACTTTGGGAATCGCTGAAGGAGGAGCTCAACGAAGAGGTAACCTTCCTTCATCCTAAATTTCAATCTTTATATTCTTGGGAGTTCCAGTTGGCTGTGGAGGGTCATCGGTGCTCATCCCAGCTCAAGAAAGAGCTTTGTTCATGCCTTGTTAATTACGATCATGGATAGCTAAAATCCAACAATGGCCGATCATCGCTAGCATAGGAGGCAAAGCAAGTGGGTAGAGGAAGGGTGGAGCAGTAATACTATAAGATCAATCAAACATAAATGGCTAAGAGATCAATTTTTATTCTATTTCTTTGTTGATGTTCCTCATTCTGTGTCATCCACAACATCGAATTAGAGCTCTAGTAAGGTGGGCGAGCCGAGGGTGTTGCAAAGGAGGTTGGTCGCTGGCCAACCAAGATGACTGTGGAAAGGGTCCGACCAGGTCATAGAGGTGGTCGGAGGTGGAGCACGACAATGAAGTCATGGGGGATCAAATCCCTTATTTTGGTCTCAAAAACATAGTACTGTGCATGCCCATGACCTACCAAATGACCTGCCTGCCCTTCCAATCAAGGAATTGATGTGCATGTCCCTCCATTTGGTAAAATGATGCGTGTGTCGCTTGGTGGAAAATTCTAAATGATGTGTGTGTCCCTTTGAACTCAACCAGATTAGAAATAAACCTGGAATAACTATTCTAGGTTAAGTTATTTCAGTATAAATATTTAGGATAATTTATTTAGAACCAAATTAAAAAGAGTAGTATTTAAATTAGCCCTTAAGTTGTGTTAATTGATTAATTCAATAATAAACCCTAATCCAAGTATGTGAAACATGCCTAGAATTATCAGACAATGGATATTACAATCATCACCCTAGGGGGGACTTTAGGGCCTAGTAAAATTAAATTCATCGACTAACGGGGAAGGGTTTAAATTAACAAGAATGATAAGAATATGTGTTAACTAAGCCTAACCTATGTGATAGGTTTTGAAGAGGGAACCTCGTGTTGAATTAATAGATTTGCCTTATGTTTGTTACGTAAGTAGTGATTGGTCATTTCTAGAATTTATCATGCTTTTAAATTAAAAAAATATTTATCACCCTTGTATTGTTTAGTTTATAAATATTACATGCCATGCATATTGACTGTTATTGTCATGATGTATACTTTGATAGTGCTTATTTATTATTTATGATGCATTGATGAAAGATGTTGGATTGATGATTTAATGCATAAGATTGATAAGAAATGATGAAACTAAACTTAAGCTTCTAACCCTAACTATGCTAGATGACTTTAGATCCCACCAGTGAAGGTTAAACGTTATTCAATACCCGCACCAATGGAGGGTATACATTGATCAGGATCATATCAGTCAGGGTTAAACACTAGTAGTACCTATGACCTTGGGGGACATACATTGATCAATACCCTGCCTATGGGGATGAAACACTGGCGAGATGATTCAAGCATTGTAGAATTAGATGACCTGACTTAATGAGAACTAAGATTATAAAAGATATAAATTACTTATTTTAAACTATTTAATTATATATGTATATTGATATATATTATAATTCTAGGTGGTTAATCATTGCTTATTGGGCTGTAGAGTTCATGATTATTTTATTTTGTACTTTTCAAATTCTAGTCAATAACTGCATGGCGATCCTATTAGAAGAGTGCTTAGATGTGCGAAGGGAATAAAGAAATTATTATTTTGTTTTGTTGAGACTTAGTGTGTTAAACAATAGTTTTGTAACAAAGTGCTTTATTTATTGAGTATCCTTTTTAATTTGTATAATTAGAACTTTATACTCCTGAGCTGTGATATCATGTGAGATGTGTTGCATATTTTTAAGAAACTCCTTATGAGTATATGGCAGTTTCGTATTATTCAACTCAAAATTTAGGTTCGGGGTGTGATACTCAGGACAGATCAACAGCTGCTTGATCTTCTACTTGATCTTCTGCACTAGAGACTTCCTTAGCTTTCATTGATTTCTTTTTATCTTTTTGTTGGGTATGTATTATTTTGGATATTAGGAGTTGACTCTACACCCTGTTTTGATTGACTAATCTTATTAATCTAACACTGTGTTAGTACTATGTATTGATGATACTATTTGTCTTTGATATGTCCATGCCATTGTATTATCTATGTGCTATGTATTTATGACACTACTTTCTTTTAGCATACTTTCAGCTTCCTGATGATACCAAAGGGGGAACAATGTATATGAGCATACGGATTTTGATTGGATCTTAACATTGAAAAATCTAAATTTTTCTGAATTTCTATTGAATTTACTATATTTTATCGATATTCTTCTGTTAGTCTAGGTTTTTTATGTTATTTTGCAATGGATTATTCTTTTGATAATCTATTTTGCAATGGACTTTTAATATGTTGTTTTAATATAAAATATCCTTCAAATAAAAACCTCATTTTGATTTAAAACACCTAAATACGGGGAGAGTAGGGTTAAAGAAGGAGCCCTACATTGAATTTTAGCATTCTTAATACTTGCACAAAAATTTTTATATTCTTCAATATTAAAATACATACTTTTTCAGATACTCTAGAACACATTTTGATAAATAATTGGCATCAAAATATATGTCGATGTTTTATATCTATACATAATTTTTGACATGACTACTTATGATATCATTTTGATTCAAAAGTGATGATCTTAATATTATCATGCTTCTACCCTTAATTAAATGCATTCTTTGTATAACTCATTTTTGATGATGTCTAAAGGGGGGAAGTAAAATTGATTGTAAGATTGATTTATGCATATAAAATTATTGTTTATAGATATGTTGTCAAAAAAAGGGGTCAAATGAAATTATTGTATAACTCATAAGAAATAGGAGGAGTAGAATAGAATTTTGAGATATATCTTTGATGTATTGAATATTAGCTTTCTTCTTTGATATCATTGGTATCTTATTTGAGAATATAAACTTAAGGAAAGTATATCTGTACCAAATATGTATATATTCATTATAAGTCTATGATACTCTGTATTTGATATATTTGGAAAATATATGATTGGGTAATTTTTTATATTCCTTATTTTATATTACAATCAATGGTTTGCCATAAAAAGAAGGAAATTGTTGAACCTAAGGGTTCAATAATACATGCTTTGTTGATAATAAGACATTGATTGAAGAACTAATACAATGTTTAAGTTTATGATGATAAAATAGGTACCATGGTTGGAACAAACCAAGGCATGAGCAAATGATCACCCAGCACATATTTAAAATCAAGTTGCATGTAAAAAGTCCAAGTCAGAGAAAAACAATGGAAGACCATCTACCATCCGATGCAAGAATATTCAAAGAAAATGTTTTATTTATAATTTTATTTTTTCTAAAGACACATTATAAAATTTGTTAGGAGAATAAGTACACAAGACTTAAACCTCTTAAAAATGAATAGATTATGTATCTCTTAAAAATGAATAGATTATGTATTGGATCAATAATTAAAGTAAAATAATCATGAAAATATAAAATCAGGAATGGATGGTCAACCAAACCTAAGATAAGTTGATCGGCCTAAGGTTAGTGGTTGATCGGCCCTAGGATAGTGGTCGACCACTGGGGGCTCTAATAACTCAACGGTCATATTTTTATTGACCATTAGAGCTGCCCTTGAGCCCCAATGGCCATATTTTTTTATCTTTATAAAATGAGAACTTATGAGATGGTTTAAAAATGAAAAATAGAGTTGAAAACCATTAGAAAATCATTGAAAAAAGGGTTTTGAGCATAGTATTTATTGGCATATCCACACTCTTGAGGAGTGTTTGTAAATTGTGTTTCTCTTATGCTTGAGAGAGTTTGGTTCCCTCTAAGCCCGTAAAAAGGAGAAAATGGGTTCATTCTTAGCCCTGAAAAAGGATTGTAAAGGTTCTTTGTAAGCCCGATAAAAGAAGGGTGTAAGAGTTTTATCTTCATCTGATTAAGAGGATTAGTATTGTCGAGACCTCTCCCCGACACATGCTTCCTTATAGAAATTTGGATAGAGTTCTACTAGTCTTATCATATGGATCATAAGGCACAAGTGAACCTTAACAAATTTCCATAAGTTACATGCTCAACATACATAATCCTGTCCATAACATTTAACTTGCTCAATTTAATCACACCTATCATCAAGCAATAACACAACTTTTTTTTTTAAATTTTTTTGCTCAGTTAAAAACATAATCTACATACACATCACTGTTTACTCCCGGGTTAAGTTTAACATTTACATTATATATTTACAGTTTCACAGATACATACATATGTACATCACCATCTCAATCACTCCTCTTAGCATATAAGAGTAACTTACAATCCCCTTTATATCCACCAACACCTTCTCCAAACACTAATAACACATACAAAAAATTTAATGCTACTGAACTAAAATGCTGAGTATTCTAGACTCAGCTGCTAGTCCGAAGATTTCTAACTCTGATCTCAAATAAAAATGTGAACAATAGAGGAGTGAGACCTAAGTCCCTGTGATTGGATAACCATCTAACAATAGGAAAAACAGAGAATCCACGTTATAAAATCGATAGAAATACCGATACCACATATCAAAAATAGATACAGAAACTTTTTTAAATGAGATAAGTTAACTTATAAGTTAGTTTATGCTTCCAATAATATAACTTAAATAAAAAAATATCATTTATATAAGATCTCATGATGTCGGGCTGGGTGTGCCACCACTAAGGTACATCCCTACAGTCGCCCTCCTGCAGGTGTAAGTGGGTGAGTGAGCTGAACGTCGAGGATTCCCATACCATATGGCACCCCTCACATGTGCGGTTCACCCCAGGTTCACCCCAGGTGTGAGCTTGCCCCTTTTCCCTAGGCCTCCTGCTTGCCCCCTCCATGGGCTAATATCTCTGTGCCCCCTCGGGCTATATAATAACCTATCTCTGTACTGAGCTGTAATTCTTACCCCTCTGGGCTGCTTGCAATTTGTCCCACTGGGCTCCACTGGGCTGATCTAGCTTGTACTCCCCTTAGCCTCGGGATCATAGTACGATCGAATCACAAGGAGGTGCCAGTTGTAAATAGTGTGTGGAATGCTCATGCTAGGCACAGACTACAGGGTGATCAGCCCCATAAATGGCCCAATGCTTTGATGCTGTATGTTATTAAAATACTTCAGAATATAGTTTATAATCTCATTATAAAATGCTATACTTTCTTTAAAACATTTCTATTCATGTATGCCCATGCAAACATATACTAAAAAGACAAAATCTATGCTTTTTTAACTTTAAACTCATGTTTTGACTCTAGAACATACCTTTAAACTCATGCTTAAACTTTGAATACATGCTTTGCTTTGATACCTTTGTGCTTGAAACCTGTAGTTCCACTTGAAACATTTATTTTATGAAATCAATGCTCACTTTTCAAAACACCTTCTCTTACTACATATGCTTTACTCTTAAAAACATTCTTAACTATGAATACATGTTTTAAAACCACTATGAAACTTGGTTTTCATTTCCCATACATAGGCTATCGAAACATTTTATGAAACATAGCATTCGTTTGGTTTGGTAACTAAATTACATCATACATTACATAAAGCCCCCTTCAAAGCTAGATGAGAAACCCACTCACCTTTTTGCTATTTTCTCTTTTCCACGGTTGCTACCCCTTTTGAAAAGGCTCCCTGATTTCCTTGACCTATATTACCACATATGAATTTATTTAGGCAACTTATACCTAGGTTTTCATAAAACATGCATGCATGCTATATGCCTTAACATCTCGGTATAATATTCTTTAATCCCTAACATACTCAAAGATTCATATTATACACATGCTATCACTTCACTTGCCTCTAAATCATGAGATTTTAACATCATTCTCTAGCTTAGGAAGATTTAGACTTACCTTAACAAAGATGGCTAAATCACCAAGCCTTCCTCCTTTCCTTCTCTTCCTTTTTTTTTTTCTCTTCTTCTTCTCTTCTTCCTTTCTTTTTCTTTCTTCTTTCCCACGGCTGAACTCTCTCCTCTTTCTTTCTATTTTCTCCCTCTTTCTTTCTCTTTTCATACGGTGGCTTATGGGCTAAGGAAAGAAAGTGGATTTTTAATGCCCTTGAAATTCCCATTTTGCCATTCCCTACTCTTAAGTCATGTTTTTTAAAGTTTATGTGGCTTCTCCTTTATCAAGTATTTTTGCCCTTCAAATTCTTTTTTTCATCTTGCCCTTAATCAAACTCTCAAATGACCTTTGATCAAATTTCACTTATGCTCCTGATCAAATTTTCGTTCTCAGATGAATAACAGGAGTTATCCATCTATTAATCGGCATGGATACTAGCTAATGAGAGTGATATGGGTCTCAGACCAATTCCATAAAAATTTTTGTCTACCAAAACTCATAGTTAAGCATGCTTGAGTGAGAGCGATGGGTGACCCCCTGTGAAGTCCTCAATGTACTCATTAGTCGGCTAAAATGAGAGTAAAATTGGTCTGAGACCAATTTCATAGAGAAATTTCCCACAGTAGTCGGCTAAAGTAGTCGACTACTGTGGCTAAAATTGGTCCCAAACCAATTTTACAGAGGAATTCTGCCAATTAGTCGACTAACTAGTCAACTACTTTCACAAAATCCAGCCAATTTCACAAGTTAGCTGACTCTAGAGTTAGCTAACTCTAGAGTCAGCTAACTCCATAATTTCCTTCTAGAAGCCATTTTTTTTACAAGTTAGCTGACTCTAGAGTCAGCTAACTTCATGAATCTTCCAAAAGCCATTTTTTTTTATAAGTTAGCTGACTTTGGAGTCAGCTAACTTCATAAATCTTTTTTCTAAAAGCCCTTTTTCACAAGTTAGCTGACTCTAGAGTCAGCTAACTTCAAAATTTCCTTTCGAAAAGCCATTTTAATGCATTCCAACCTCCAAAATTTTCATTCCAACCTCTAAAATTTTCATTCCAACCTCTCCCAAGGATCAAAAGCAACTAGTAGACATTGAAGTCATTACAAAAACTTCAATTACAAGCCCAAATAATTGACTTTATTAAACTTTTGGAATGATCATGGAAGAAAACTCAAGGAAACATCCAAAATTTTAGCTTTCACATTCTTTTAAGATTTTCACTCAAATCATTCATATTAGAAGGCTAAACTAATAATAAAAACATGCTTAAAATAAAATTACAAGACCTCCAAGTTCAGGACATTCCAAGTATAGTGGAAATCTCAAGGAGTCTTAGATACTGAACATAGGCAAGAAGTATCGAACCACTATAAAAATCTTGTTTCCTTATTTATTTATTTACTCATTTGCATTCTTATAATTAGTTTCATATGCTCTTATATTGCAACTAGTATTTGGCTCTTATGTTTAAGTTTTTAAATTATTATACTTGTGCTTTGTTTTAAAATTTTTTACTTATTTTCAAGCACTTAGTTTTTGATATTTAAATTCTTGGCCAACCCAATTCATCCCCTCTTGGGTTTCCCTGAGTCTAATAGAGAAAACATCTCATCATAATCTATGCCCTCTGGTTGGGAATAACATTTTGCCACTAGGCAAGCGTTATAGCTCTCAACAAATGCATCTGCTTGACTTTGAGAATCCATTTGTTCTCACAATTGCTTGATGCCAAGATGGGAGATCAACCATGTTTCAAACATAGCTTGCTCTCATGAACTCATCATTTTCTATTGCATCTTTTGTTCTTCTTTACCGAGGGATGAGAGAGCTACTTCCACTATTCCACTATTTTAGGTTCATCATTATATAAAGTTGTTGATGCTTTTTTCTCACTTGTTCAGATCAACAAATGAGATTCATTGATGAGAAACTTGGTCAAGCATCATCTTCAAAAGAATCTCTCACTAGCTCCACTCAAGAAATCAAGAATGGGCTCAAATAACCAAGAAGTAATCCAAAGCATCAAAACTCAATCTTTAAGAAGATCCTTGAAGATATGCGAGAGGACCCAGGGCTTCTCCTAGGGAATCCCTCCAATGATTTAGTCAGCCTTCAAAATATTCAATGAGTCAAAGAAAATAATGAAGAGAGAGAAAAAGAGAGAAGAATCTTACTTACCCCTTTTTGAGATTTGAGTTTCACATTTATAGGTATCGAAGATGGGTTAATCATATTGATCATGGGTTAAGCCTCTTAGAAATAGATGGCTTATGATTTTTAATGGATCTTGAATCAGTTAATCAAATCTAAATTTGAATTTAGTTAGTTACAATGCACTCTTTGTGATTTATTTTAATTAATCAGATAATATCTCATTATTTAAGGGTTTCTACTTTTTATTTATGCCACTTGTCATTATCATAATGGCCAGTTAAAATACCTATCATCAAAAGCAATCATAAAAGCTTCCTCTTTAATCTTAAAATGATGATAAGGGATACTTTTACGAATGCTTCTACACATTTGAAAATCCTATAGAACTTATTAATCTAAAGATGTGTCGGCCCTCTTAGGTTTAGAAGATTGAGGCAATTTTTTATGCTCCTCAACTACTTGACTAGGAATTTTAATAGTAGGGTTTTCCATCTCACATAGCTAGAAGTCCTTATCAATCTAATTATTACCAGGAAAATCATCCACTAAAAATTGGTATCTTAAGATTTGAGTTTAGACACACTTCCATCTTCTTGTTCACTTATAAATGTGTTACCCTTTGGAGTATTTGCATTATCTATCTTTAATTTCCTCTAGGACTTAATTTTTCATATTTATGGGAAGGGTCATGAATATAAATAGCTAACCCTCGAGGTTGCAAACAGCTTAAGCCAATCTTATTCTCTATCCATAATTCATAAGAAGTGAAAGTGATTGATTTGGTAAGCACTCAGTTAAGTAATTAGATAGCAATTAATAAGACATCCCTCCAATAAAGTCCTCTTCTTTCTCTCAATAGCATTATTTTGTTTCTGAATTTTAAGAATGGTTAACTCTCTAGCTATTTCCTTTTTATCATAGTACATCTTGAATCACTTAGATAGAAATCCATGCTCTTAGTCTACTCTTAGTGTTTTGATCCTTTAATTTTACTAATTCTCAACCGAATATTTCTGACTTATGAAAGATCAATAAACATGATAAAAGTGCATAAAGTTATATATAAATGTGATAAAATGCAAGGCTTTGTGCCTCACTTTTACACTTATTAGGCCATAGATATCAAAATGGATTAATTGTAATAGGACATTTGCTTGGTTCCTTACCAAAAGTTTTCCTAGTTGTTTTGACTACTAAGCAATGTTTATAAGTGGGTAGATCAATTTTAGTGAGTGGCCCCAATACGCCTTCTCTAGTTAATATATTCATTCTATCTTGTCCATTATAGTGGAGTCTAGCATGCAAAGTATTTGCATCAATATTCACATTGTTAGAAGATGGAGTTAAAGAAAAATAACCATGACTATGATTAAGTAAATTATAATTAATATTCAAAACCATGAAACTATCCAAGAAAGAACAAGAACTCTAATAATCAATTCCCAAACAAAAAACCAACACTATCACCATGAAAATCTATTCTATAGCCTAGGCCTAAAAGGACTAAAATAGAGGCCAAGTTTCACTAGACATCATGTGCGTATAAGACATGATGAAGGAACATAGTTCATCCACCTTGCAAAGTCAATCTACACGTGCCAATGGCCATGATCTCTACTTTGGTGTTGTTCTCCATGCATATCTACATTGTCTTATATCTAATTTGATGGTATTTTACAAATGCTCCTCAATCTCTAGCTACATGATCTATGGCTCCTGAATCTACACTCCATATAGGATGAGACTCGGTGAATAATATAAAGCTAGAAATATAATCATAATCAAAAGAAGTGAAGTAAGTAATATCCTTTTTGGCATAGTGTATTCATGAGCAAATTTACGAGGCCATTGCTGTCACAAACATCTCATCTTGGTCTTGTCCCTTTTACCATTGTGCTTGCCCCTCCTACACTAAGTGGTTTTAGCCATCTTGAGCACAAATCCATTTCCTCTTTCATTCTTAGGAGGTCTCTCAGCCCTCTTCCACTTGAAGCCTATACCCTATGCGACCTAGAATCTATAATACATGCTTCTCTTGAGGACTTAGTTGCCTCTAGGTGCTTATCTTTTAGCTCTAAATGGCATGCTATATCATTAAAAGTTTGAATATTTTATGGTGCATCAAGTTGATTTTCATATGCTCCCAACTAATTAGTTAGGGTGTGACTTGCCACCTTTAACTCTTATCATGTTTGCCATTTTCCTAAGTTACTTCCTCTTGGTGTAATATGGATGCTTCTTATAAGTGTCAAACTTGATAGAGAGCTTTGTTAGCTTTGTAGTAGAGGTATTCAAAACTTATCCTTTAGGACAACCACATCTTCAGAGTTGGAGGGTACTCCTTAAGTTTAAACATGTGATCATTTTACCTATTGCTCACCAAATCATTCTTCTTTTTGCAATTTTGGTAAGCCTCTTGATCTCTCCTATGTTGAGCAAAAATCCCATGCTTAGGGTAGCCATGATGGTCTCTAGAATCTCTTGCTCTTCAAGATATATTAAACCTTTCAATTCCAAATATAAAAGTTGTCCCCACTTGTTTCTTACCATTATTCAACTCAGCCACAATAGTTTTTGAAGCCCTTGATAAAGATAACTATAAAGAGATATTTAAAAATGGAGAACTAACACCAGCACAACAAATATAAATATTTTGTTGCAAATCAAACTAAAAGATGATAATTTGGCATAAGGCATGCAATCAAAAATTTACTTATACTCCTAATCATCTTTCATGTAACAAATGTCTAATTACCATGAGTTTCATTCATCTGCACAAATAATTGGTTCTAGGTGAGATTTTTTTGAATCTTACTAACCCTAAAAATCCTACTCAAATTAGAATTTTGAGGCTGTTTTTTCTACCATGCTTTTGGTTGTATGTGAGTGGTATCGTAAATAATAAAAAATCTAAGGGTATAAGGGTATTGACAAAGAGCTAAAGAAGGCATTGAATGATGGACTTCAACAGATGGCATTGTAGCCTGATTTCTAAGAAAAATATTTAAAAAGTATGGTAGCTGAACCCTTTTGAGGCATGTCAAAAGGAATTGCATGATTTCATCTAGAAAAGCTAATTACTATTATTCAAATTATGCAAACATATAATATGCCATAAATATTTATATAAGCATATTAATTTGATTCATGCTTTAAATTATGTTAAAAATTTGGCATCTAAATTAATCAAGAAAGCATATAATTATTTAAAAATATCATGCCATAATATCCAATTTTCAGCATTTATCATTTTTAAGAAATTAATACGCTCAATAAATATGCCATATTTAAATCAAAAAATTGCATAAGCAATGCTCTAATTACATGGTGCTATATGGGATTTCGAAAATTAGAGCATGATTTTAAGAGTATAAAGAATTAAGAATCATGCTCTTTGATAGAAGGGCAAGGCCACAAGAAGGGATGAACTCGGTAAGAGAGCCTGTAGATGGTAGCGAAATTATCTTCAGAGGAGGGCGCGGATAATGATGCTTGCCATCATTGCATCTTTCTCTCCTCTATCAAAACCAAAATACTTTCCAATGCATCTTTCTCTCTTCTTGAGGCCATTAAAGCCAAACCTAGCTATCATCAATAATGTGTCTGGTTGGATTAAAAAAATGCAACACACGTAGTTGATCCAAAACTTACTTCAAGTTAAATTTGTGAATCTGACACAATACATATGTTTTCAAATATAAATCAGGTCAAATTTATTTAGATCAAGGTTGAATAGAGTTACAAGTTGATTTGATTCATTTGTAGTCCTAATCTGAATCATTTCCCAAGCTACGATATGTTCATGCTTTTTTTTGCAAGACCTTTTATACTTTTTTTTTCATTTATACATAATTTCTGGTATATATGTATTATATCACCATGCTTCATATTATGTTACCAGAATTAGAATTTATATCACCTACATACACTAATTCAGTTTATGCAGAATAAGAATTCCCTTTAAAACATTGCTTAGAAGTACCAGAGAATATATTCCTAATTTGCTAGATCACTAAGAAGTGAAAATATATTTATTGCATTAGTGTTACTACTAACTAAATTGGCGAAGTGTCTTACGTATATTCAAAAGTTCACTTCCACGAGAGCTGTAACACTAACCCGTTTTTCTTTTATTAGCAGCTTTGGTTGGTAATTCAATTTCGCTAGCACTAAACTTTGTAATTGAGCAGGGGTTATTCTGAAGACAAAATGAACGATGATTGTTTAACAATTCTTTCATTGGAAATTCAGCACTGCCTAGTCAAATTACTCGAGGTCTTCTTCCCTCGGTTTTGTACAGCGCAGCATAGGTAACCAGAGGGGCGAAGATGCCTCGTGACATCAAGGCATTAGCTGGATCGCATAGCCTCTTTCGCCCTTCCATTACTTCAGATGGAGACCAATGGGACGATGTGAGAATAAAAAACACAGGCCATCCTCGTGAACACCATGGTCCCAGCAGCGGTCCACCATGCCAACCTTGCCAATATTACACACATGGGCCACAACTCCCTATATAAATCCACGGTCTCCGATTCGAGAAGCCAAACAGTTTATTCGCCATCTCTTGCGGCCATTAAAACCAGACCAAGCTACCATCAATAATGGCCACTAACACTCTCAACCATGCGTTGCTCTTCCTACTACTCTCCCTTGCCATCCCATTCATCGTTCGTGGTGGCGACCCTGACATCACCTCTGACTTCATCCTCCCAAAAAACCTCACCTCGGACCTTATCGACGGGAGTTTCTTCACCTTCACTGGCATGCGCAGTGTAGTAAATGGCCAGCAGCCTAAGAACTTTACGGTGCTGAAAGCATCCATGGCCGAGTTCCCGGCCCTCAATGGGCAGAGCGTCTCCTACGCCGTGCTCCTCTATCCTCCGGGCGCCGTCAACCCACCTCACACCCATCCTCGTGCCGCTGAGCTCTTGTTCCTCGCTCGGGGCTACCTCGACGTGGGCTTTGTTGACACCTCCAACAAGCTCTATGTTCAGACTCTTCAACCAGGGGACATGTTTGTGTTCCCCAAGGGTCTGGTGCACTACCAGTATAACAGTGGACGAGGCCAGGCAATCGCCATCTCCGCCTTCGGCAGTGCCAGTGCTGGGACTGTATCAATCCCTGTTAGTGTGTTTGGCACTGGCATCGACGATGGGGTCCTGGCGAAATCACTCAAGACAGATGTAGCCACGGTTCAGAAGATCAAGGCTGGTTTTGCACCGTGTTGAGCAAATGAACTTAATTATAATTTGATATCAGTGAAGTATTATGTTAAGTGCATGGGATTACAAAAAAAAAAAAAAAAAGGGTTAAAAATAAATGTAAGTGGGACTTTAAGAGTTAAAATAAACGGAGGTGTCATGAAGTGTGTATTTCGAAGATTAATCTCGGGTTTAACTCATGACCCTTGAAGAGAGGTATTATAACTTCATATTTTATGAAGTTTTAAGTCTTAGAAATCTTCTTTGTTATCTTACATATGTATCTCTATGGATGTAATCTTTTGAAGCATGGACAATTATATAAGCCAATAAAGTTTGCTATTTAATATTTTGTTTCTCGTTTCCATCTCCTTGTCCGCTTATTACTTAAGTTTTATTGTCCATCACCAATGACCTAAGCTTGAAGCAGTTGTTTGCCATACCATGAATGCTACCAACTTGCAACATTAATTTGATGGCTTTGCTCAGGAAATGGCCATTTCCTGTTGTCTGCTTCCAATTAATATTCATGTTTGCGTTCTCTTTCCAATAATCCAGTTGGTTGAGTACCACTCTTATGTATCTTTTGTCAGTCTAAATACTATTTTTCTCTATGGCAGAAAGCCATGCAAGCTCCTGACCTTTTTTTCCAGAATTCCATTAGCGGAAACTTGAGTTTCTTGTGAAGCGAAACCATCTAGATGAAGTTTAGATAACAGCCGAGCAAGCTAGCACCATCATGCGGCTGCTCCAAGCTGCAATCAGTTCCAAGACAGCAAGGATTCGATTGTTCTCCTTTGTTGGTTACTATTAATCTATAAGATTTACTAAAGAATTTACTGTGATGATGATCAGAGCCATGCCATGCCTGCTACTAGGACATAATTGAAATCTACTTCCTGAACTGACGCTCACTTTATGACGACTGAAATTTCTGTTCTGTCCTTTATTTTGGATGTTCATTTTTTATTTTTTCCAACCTAATACACATTATATATATAATGTTCAAAACAGATATAACCGTATACAAAGACATGACCTTATTGGGCCTAAAATTTCAGGCTTGCAGGGAGCAAACTTAAAATATTAATTATATACAGGCTAAACATCAAATGGCAGTCAAACAAAGCATCTAGTGTTAAGCCTGATGGAAAATGAACAACTTAGGAGTCGTTGTGGCAGCAACAGATTCCCCAACATTGCAATGGCAATCAAAAATATACTATAAACCAAAACAACTCTAAGGTTACACCATGGCCGAGCTTGGTATGTTAAGGTGATTTAACCATAGATTTTATATGGGTTTCAATTAGTTCTCTCATATGCACTATTAACCCTTATTATAATTCTCCAATAAGGTGAAAACAACGAATGTTATACCAACATATTGCATGTTCAATTTCTTATCTAATAAGGCACAAATGTAGGCACCCTATAAATGCCCAAGATACCATGAATCTCATCAATCTCGTGCCACTACATTGATTAAGTAATTGAACAATGATCCAATCGAGGAGAAGGTCCTTCAACCTACTTCACTCAAATATTTTGAATAAAATAATAAATAATAAGAATTTTGAAAGATGAGATCTAAACCTTTTTATCAATTTTCATGATCTATAAATTGTTATGCATGTTATAGATTGAAAGTAGAGTTTATGGTCTTTGCTTTTCAGTCTATGGTCTTTGCTTTTCATACTTTTTTCTTAGAGTTTTAGTGGCTAGAAAATAGAATACCTAAGTTGTTTTATCACTTTTAATCCTCTTCCCCAAAACCATGACACACACCCTCTATTTATACTAGTGAAATTTTCCTTATTTGAGTTGGATTCTTCTTCTACCTAAACAGTTAGTTTGTTACTATTCTTTGGAGATTCACTCTCTTTAAATGAGTTGGGTTCCTTTTATTATTAAAAGATGAAACATGATTGGATCTGGCTTCCACCATAGGCTGAAGTGCAGTTAGATTTTGTTCTCTCTATGGTTGTAGCGTGGTTAAACGTGGCTACCACAGCAGGCTAAAGCATACTAGATTTTATTATCACTGTAGGCTATAGCATGGGGTTAGATGCGGCTACCATCAGAAGCTGTAGGTTGTAGTGCAGTTAGACATTATTGCCATCATGGGCTCAAGTACAAGTAGATGTAACTAATTTGATTATTACCATAGGTTACAACATGGCTAGATTTGGTTGCTTACCATGAGCTGATATTTGGCTTGATTAGTTTAACTCAATCTTGTGCATAACGAAATTAATGAACTTAATTAAAGATTTTATTGATAGATCTATCCTGAAAGGATTGTGATATTTTAGAAATAATTATATCGATACATATCATATATTTATTCACCTATACATATAAATACTATAATATATTAATGTTTTATGATGTGTATGTGTGTGTGCGTGTGTGTGCATATAAGTTTGTGTAGGGAATTATTACTAGCCTAGGGCTCATTGCATGTCCTTTATATTTTTTTTACAAAACTTGGGATGCTTAGACTCAATTTATATGGTCGAATTAGAGTGAGGTATTAGTAGATAAAAATAAATTATATGATCCATTGCCAGCTTTTTTAATTACATAACTTATAATCCTTGTAAGTTAAATAGTGCTTAAAATTAATTGAACTTTGAATTGAAAACATAGATGTTGGATAATTAAATTTTGAAGGTCTAGATAATCGATTTTAAAAAAAAAATCAAACTTTGTATAATTTTTAAAGTTATACCTAAGAGTTATACGGCCATGTCATGCTTTTAGCCCTATTATGGGGTCAGGGCATGACAAGATATGCAAGGTTTTACTGAGCTTACTGATCATACAAACAGTTGTTCCTTTTGAAGTTTTGCCAACTCATGTTTCTTAATTCAACCAACTCCCCATTATCCACTATTCTTTTCTCTTTTTTTTTTCTTCTCAATTCAATCCCCATTAACCATAGCAAAAACTTAATCCAACTTTAAGTTAGGCATTTATATGCTGAATAACTAAATAGGGTGGATAGATTTAATCCATCTCAAATCAGCCACCCACTAGTTAAAATTATCCATAGTTCAATTGACACTATGAGGATTTGTGCAATAAGTAATGGAAAACATGAAAAAAAGGTAAAGAGCAAAAAAACAAAAGTCCGATAGTTAACTCTTTTATATGAAATAAAGTTAACCAAATTAGCCTACTTTTGGGTTGGCATAGGCTAATTAAAGTTATCTTGGTATTTTGGACTCTTGTATGGCTGGTTAAAATTCTAGCCATCTAGCACCCAAAAAGGGCCTAATTTTAGGTATATGCACATGCTATAGTTTCCAAGTGGTATATGCACACTGAGCTCGTGCAACAATAATGTATAATAGATTTTATACAATCTTGTACATTTTGCTTGGTTGTTTTTTTTGGTAAATAGGCCACTAATGACCACATTCATTCAATTTTTCTTAACTAACTACATTTGCCATTTCACCAATATAAAGATTTGTAATATAAGTAGAAATTGATTGGCTGTGGTACTTAAGATAATTGTAGCCTATTTCACAAATGTGGGTCACTTTAACTTGCCAAGATTTAAGGAGAAATTCATCTACTAGTAGAACTAGGGGTGGCAAAAATGGATTTGACCTGTTTACCTGACCTATGTTCGATCCACCATAAATGGGTTTGGGTTTGGGTTAAATGGGTACAGGTTATAAATGGGTTGACTTGTCTGAACCTACATATTAAGTGGGTCAGGTTTGAGTTTAATGTACTTAACACATTTAACCTGTTTAACCCATTTAAGTAATTGGATGGGTCATGTTAGGTCAGGAAATGGGTTTATATAACCCATTGTGCTGCACCTTAGATAGTTAGACACTTGGTCAGGCCTTGCCTATTCAATTTCAAAATCTCGAGTCGACTGTCCTTTGCTGCTCTATGCCTCTGGCCCTCTACCTGACTGCCCATCCTATCCTCTCACCTGTCACCTCTTGGTACAGTGCACGGTGAGAGCACTGCCTCACGGCCTCACCCTACATTGCCATCTTTTCTCTCGACTCTCGATTTGAGTTTCAAGCAATTGATTGTTGTCGTTTAGCCGGTGATCTCCAACTCAACCTCAGCGCAGGTAATCCCTAGCTCGATCTATGTACGAAGGAGAGGTGAGGGCACCACCTCATCCTGCACTATCATCTTCGCTCTTGACTCTCGATTGGAGTCTCAAGCTCTTGACTACCATTGTTTGGCTGGTGATCTTGAGCTCTCCCTCACCACAGGTAAACCCTAGCCCCAAAATCTCTCTCTTTCTCTCTCTCTCTCTATGTTTATGCCTTTGGAGTTCGGTGACCTTTTGTCTCCGGTCCAACCCTCTCTCATAGTCTTTCTCTTAGCTCTATCCTCTTCTTTGGCTATCGGCTACCCTCTCCCTTCTATTGGCCTTAGCCCTCACTCAAGCAGTCAGGCCTTGGCTAGTCGACCCTCTCTCACTCTCTCATAGATGGCATGGGTTGAGTGGCTCTCTAGCCTCTACCTTCTAGCTCTTTGCAATTGAGGTCTATGTCTAGGAGCTGACCTGGGTTATTGGCAGTCTTGCTTCTAAGTTTTGATCGCCATAAGTTGATTTGAAGGCTAGAACCAAGGCATAGATCCACCGATCCAGGGTGTCTCCACCATGACCCAATGACCACTAGTTGTTCCTAGTATTTATGCTTCCTGATTTATGGATTGTGGTAGAGATCTACTGATCTAAAGGTCCTCTGAGCTAATGACACAGGTGAACTGTAAACAAGTGAAGCTGTTCAATCTTTTCTCTTTTTATTTTTTTGTTCAGTTTTATATCAAAGCCCTCATCTATTATATGTTTTTTTCTCTTGTAGCTCTTACAAAATATGAATCTGGCACTTCTTTCTACTGCACTAGTAGGCTGGGCTCCAAGAGAGGATCAAAATGTCAAGCTCCTTAATGCCTCAGGCTTAGGTCTACTATATATACTTTTCCTTTTTGTTGTTTTTCTTTGTTGTTGAACTCACATTGATTTTGATGATCACAAAACAATTAATTAAGTTACTAATGAGTTTGGTATAGAACCACAATGCAATGCAGGCATATAGTAGTCACCAAGATGAAAAAGATGGAATCCAAGCTCTTAAAAAGGATTATGGTCCAAGAAAGAAAATTTTGGAGAGGAACAAGATCAAAGAAGGATGTTTCAAGCATCAATTGACTAAAATCCAGATGTTTGAGAGGATATTCAATGAAAAAAGTCCAAGACATGAGAGCTAGCACACTTATTTTCATCAAAACAATAAGTTTTTTTGGCTTTAGATTTACTTTTTAAGTTTTGAAGCCATTAGCCAACTCTCATGCCAGCTACTGTTGCATAAAATTGAGAAAATAGAGAGTTTGAAGCCATTAGTCAACTCTCATGCCAGCTACTGATGCTCAAAATTGAGAAAACAGTGAGTTTGAAGCCATTAGTCGACTCCCATGCCTGCTAACAAGCCAAATCTGAGCCACAGAAATTTTTACAGAAGTATAGAGTAGATTAGTCGGCATGGTAGCCAACTACTATAGCCTAGGCAGTGAAGTTTCCAAGATTAGTCGGCTACCATGCCGACTAACTACTGAGACAACATAGTAACGGCTAGTTCTAACAATCCAAATGATTAGAAATGGCTAGTTTAACGTTCTAATCCCTTAATGGACTATAAATACAAGTTAAAAGGATGGATTAAAAAAAGTTTTGGTATGTTTTTGAAGGATTATAAGTGAGAAAAAGAGTGAAAAATTAAGAGAAAAATTCAGCCTTCATCCTTTCAAGACCAACTTTGTAGCCAAGCATTGAAGGCTATTAAAGCTTGTTCAAGGCTCCATCCAACAACTCTAAAATCTTCTTCAAATGCTCATAGCTCCAGCATTTAAGGAGGAGAAGCTCATTTAAAGAGAAGACCTTCAAAATTTATAAAGTGCTATTATTATTTTATTTGCTCATAAAGGAGCTGTTTATCCTGCAACTTTGATTCCTTGTATGCCTGTTTGAGTTTCAACTTGGTTGAAACTTGTGTTGAGTGTGCCAAACCCAGAATTGGTGACTTGTAAGGCTCTTATGTGCTTGGTAAACAAGAAACTAGCTGGAAAAGTTAGGGTAAGGCTTCCTTGTGCCTGGTAAACAAGAAGCTAGCTGGGTTAGCTAGGATTATAATCATTTATGAAACGATTAGTAGAAAAAATTCTCAAGGGATTCTTGGGGAGTGGACATAGGTGCAAGGTTTGGCACTGAACCACTATAAATCCTTGTGTTTGTGTGATTCTTATTTTGTGGTTACTGGTTCTTCTATTCTCCTTACATCACTCTACACTTACACAGATTTGGTTGTTTTGAAATATTACACATTCTTGCTGAAATTTTTCAAAGAACCCAATTCACCCCCTCCCCCTCTTGGGTTGCTTAGCTGGGCAACATTTGTAAATGTAGATGCTTGTTTACTGAATGTTTCTAGTTTGTGGCTTTGTGCTTGCTGAATTTATAGGAGAATGTAGTTTGATGGTAAGTTTGTTTTCTATCTTCTATTATATGTTAGACTATATATTAGACTATTTTGTTATACATTAGCCTAAAAGTTTTTTGATGTATATTAGATTGATTATGCTTTTTGTATCTGGTTTTGCATGTAGTTAGGATACTAATGTGTTATCTATTAGACTATCACTAACGTTGCATGGTAAGTTGGTAACATATGTTTGTTTTCATTTATATTTCTCCTCATCATTGTTGCTAATGATTAATGAATGTTGGTATGCTGATAGCCTACCACTTACTATTTTTTGTTTGGTATAAACATATGCTATAGTGGTTAGCTTTTACAATTATATATCTAAGTGTCCATGATGTATGTTATATATTTTCCTATTTTGTTACTTACCAATTTTAATGTTACATTACATATTGATTTTTTGATATTATTTTAAATTATATGATATAGATGGATAAAAATCCTAATGTGAATGTAGAAATATCAAATGAAGATGATATAGCTAATGAGTCAACTCCTCTAGATTCTAATGCAAATATAGTTGGAGACTCCAAGTCTATGAAATGTAAAAGAAAACTAACTTCACCTATTTATAGTTTTTTTTCATGTAAATGAAGAGGCAAAAAAATTGTAAGTGCAAGAAGTGTGGTGTAGAATATCAAATTGGTGGGAAGGTTGGAACAGTAATCTGAAACATCATGTTGAAAGTTGTAGAAAGAAATGTGACATAGGATAAATGATTCTATCATAGTTTGAAGGATCTATATCCATGTGTTTTACTAAATTTAATCCTAAAAAGTTTCATGAATTGTTAATGTTTGCACTTGTTAAACATGATCTACCATTTCAATTTGTTGAATATGAAGGTGTTAGAACTTTGTTTGCTTATGTTCATGAGGATGCTAAGTTAGTATCAAAAAATACTACTAAGTCTGATTTGTTGAAGTTATTTAAAAAAGAGAAAAAAAGGTAAAATTGTGGCTGTACTCAATTCCATCTAGAATAAGTTTAACTTCTGATTTGTGGACCTTTATTACTACCGATGGGTATTTATGTTTAGATGCACATTTTATTAATGAAGAATAGGTGCTACAAAAGAAAATTTTAAATCTTTGTTTCATTCTTCCTCCATATAATGGCATATCTTTATGTAAAATAATTTATAATTTGCTTATCGAATGGGGAATTGAAAATAAATTATATTGCATTACTTTGGATAATTCTTTTGCTAATGATTTTTTTATTGACATGTTCAAGATCCAACCCAATTTGAAGAAAGCACTTTTTTTAATGGTGAATTCTTTCATGTCTAATGTTGAGCATGTCTAATGTTGTGCTTATATTCTTAACTTAGTTATATAAGAGGGATTAAAGGAGATAAATGATGCTATCCTTAAGATTCCTAAAAGTATTAAATATGTTAGAGGCTCACAAGTTAGGAAACAAAAATTTTAGGAATGTGTTAAACAAGTTTCTTTAGATAGTAGAAAAGGCTTGAAGCAAGATGTTCCTACAAGGTAGAATTCAACCTTTTTGATGCTTAAAAGTGCTCTTATATATCATCGTGCTTTTCTTCATTTGCAATTATGTGATTCTAATTATAAACATTGCCATTTGAGGAGGAGTGGATTAGAGTAGAAAAGATTTGCAAGCTTTTGAGTATGTTCTATGATGCTACTTTAATATTCTCAGGGGTTAAATATCCTATATCAAACTTGTAGTTTCCTTAAGTTTTTATGATTGAGCTTACTTTGAAAGAACAAATGCAAAGTATAAATCCTTTTATGCAAAAAATGGCGGAGCATATGTATTAAAAGTTTGAAAAGTATTGGTCTCAACATAGCTTAATTATAGCCATGGCAATCATTTTGGATCCTTGATATAAGATACAATTTGTAGAGTTTTGTTACACAAAGTTGTATAAAAATGGTTTAGTTAAGAGCTTACATGGCATTCGTGATCAAATGTTTTCTCTTTTTAATAAATATATGCTCAGCTTCAAGCACCAGCACATCAAATCCATCAAACATAGAGTCATCCATTTCTAACGAGGCTCATAAAACATTTGGAAAAATGAAAGTTTTAAAGGTAATATAACTTTTTTAGGAAAATTATCATATGCATTGTATTTACACATATTCTTTATTGCAAAAAATAATCTAGTTTGTTTCAATATTGTAAGAATTTGATACATTTGAATGTTTTGAATTTATAAGTGCTGCTCATAAGTCACAATTAGAATTATACTTATATGAACCAAGAATGGATAGTGGATAGAAAGACAAAGTTGGATGCCTTGAATTTTGGAAAGCCAATCAATTTCGATATCTTGAGCTTTTCCTTATGGCACGTGATATCCTAACTATTCCATATCTACTACGGCTTTGAATCTACTTTTAGTATTAGAGGGAGGGTTCTTAATAAGTATCATAGTTCGTTAAAATCAGATATTGTGGAGGCATTAATTTGCACTCGAAATTGGGTGTTTGGAAAAAATATATATATGTTTCATGACATTGATTACATTTATTATTACTGATTCTTCTATTAACTATAATTAGTTTTTGTAATATTCCATTTTAGATATTTTGAAATCTAAGCTAGAGAACTCTAAAGAAGATGTCATGAATATAAGTCCCAACAATGAAGCCCAAACAACTCAATGCTCGAAGAGGTTCTTCTATTTAATTTTTTTTCCTTCTTTCTTACTATGTTCTTTGCTAACTATTTTAATTTTATGCTTATAGGTTCTCCTAAATTTGAGGACTTCAAGTTGAAGAATTTTGGGATTGGAAATAGAAATTAGTTGTTTCTTTGATATGGGGTGGTGATTTGATGGTTTTGTAGACTTTTATTTCTGGTTTCTCATTGATACTTTGGTGGTTTTAGGTACTTTACTATGAATTTTGCTACATAGGAT
This sequence comes from Metroxylon sagu, assembly GCA_017589505.3. Lineage (NCBI taxonomy): Eukaryota > Viridiplantae > Streptophyta > Magnoliopsida > Arecales > Arecaceae > Metroxylon > Metroxylon sagu. The sequence goes on from JACVBY030000560.1 coordinate 803,185, forward strand.
ACTTTGAATTTGACATTGGTTATTAGTTATTATCTGGTGATCATTGTAGATACATAATAACTAATATATCACTATCTTATAGTTTGCCACATTGATGTTGGTTCATATCATGTTTGATTTAAAAGCTAACTTGGTTTTTAAATAATGCAGGAATACCCTAGACAAGCTCTATGATATTTTTTTCAAATCATTTGATGGCCCTTTTGTTGGAAATTAGTATTGCTTAATATCCCCAATGATGCGGTAAGGCAAGCTTTACACTTAGCTGCTGAATTTTTTTTCAGATCCATTGAAGAATCTTCAAGCACAAATACAAGGGATTGTGATAGCCGTGGCATTATCACTGGGAGGCCCTCTCTTTGTAATGTATGTGTTGAAGGTTATTTTTATATATTTATGAAAAGAAATGAAGCAAGTTTTAGTTAGTTTATTTATGTTGAGGGGAGGTAATTATATCATTGCTTAGTTCTTTTGGATCAATACCTGGATGCTTAGTTGTGAGCCTATATTGAAAATTTAGGATTGGAGTAGCTGTGACATGAGTTGCAATTGCTTAAGGGCATTACTAACTTACTGTTACTTGGAAGCCCCCTTCCTTATATTCCCTTGATGTGTTGAAGGTAATAAATAATATCCCCAATGATGTGACAAGGCAAGCTTTATACTTGACTACTGATTTTTTTGGGTCCATTAAAGTATATCTTTAACCATAACTATGAGAGATTTGGGCAGCTGTGACATGAGTTGATACTCTTAAGTGCCTGTGTCATTGTCATTGGGAGGCTCTCTCTTTGTAGTGTATGTGTATTGAAGGTTATTTTGATGGATTTATGAAAAGAAATGAAGTGAGTGATTGATTTATTAAAAGAGATTCTTCTCTTAGGCTTGTCTATACTGAGGGAAGAAAGTTTTACTATTGCTCAATCCTTTTGATTGAGTTCAGCTATTTCAGACTTTCATATGCAGTTGCATTTTCAGTTGGATATTAATATTATGCAATTTCTCACTCAAGTCTCATATTCATATTTCATTGTGATTGGTATTATGCTTAGTTGTGAGTCTGAATCATGCCGATGGAGTGCAACTTTCCATAAATCTACATCCACTCCAGAATGTCACAGGAAGAGAGGTTTGAATTTCAATTCAAGCTACTCTGTCGTTCCTACTTATTTTCTACTTACATCAATAAACCCCAAGAACATATTAAGTTCAGTTTGAGAACAAAACTGAAGTTTTTCCACTATCTATGTTTCTGTTTTATTACTACAGCTTCTTATGATTCTTTTTCATGTCATAAGTAACAAAATCATACTATAAGTATGTATAACTAGCAGGTGTATTCCTGAGAAGACATATTTATTAGACATCTTCAGACTTAAGCAATCCATTCAATCTATTTCTTTCATTGCAATACTTTTTTGGCCCATATGTTTCATATGTAAATTTAAGAGAATGTACATTGTGTAATCTATAGCTTTATATGTTTATGGCTTTATGCAAGCAACAATGTTTTGGTTGGCAAACAGAAATGTTATACGTTTGAACTTTATAGTGACGGGTGCCATAGAATTTGCATATTGTGTAATTTGTAACTTTATATGTTAATGGCTTTATACAAGCAACAATGTTTTGGTTGGTAATGACACTGAAATGTTATATGTTTGAACTTTATAGTGACAAGTGTCATAAAATTTGTAAATTGTATAATATGTAACTTATTGTATATTTGAATTTTGTAATGATAGGTGTTATGGAATTTATATATTGTGTAACTTGTTGAAACATTTATAGAGATATTATATGTTTGAATTTTGTAGTGACAACTGTTACTGTAATAGGTCATTTTATTACAGGTTAAACAAGTTTTCATTTTTGATTAATAGGTTTCTACAAGTTAAATAGGTTGGCGTCAATCTGATTCGTTATGATTTATTTAATAAATAGGTTAAGTGAGTTAGGTTGGGTTACTTATTTATTAAACATATTAAGTTCAAATTTGAAATCTTGGCCTGTTTAATAAACAAGTCAAATTCAATTGATCATTTCTAGGACCAACCCGTATTAGATCTAATCCATTTTCGATCCGATCCGATCCGATCCAACCCAATTGCCAACCCTAAGTAGAACCTTATAAATATGATTTGCATCACCCTATAAATATATGTATAAACCTTCAATTTCTTCTAATGCTTAAAGCCACTTGGTGCTCGTATTTTGCTATAAATCTATCACAACTACCATATCCCAAAAGAAGCTCAAATTGTAATATATCTCAACAACCATCACCATCAAACCTTTGCATGTTTGAACATGTGGTCTATAAGATCAGAAAAACAAAACTTGCAAACCTATTCCTATCAATGAACCGCCATCTTTATTCCCTTGTTTCTTGATATAGCCATAGCACCTCCTCCCATTCATAACATCCCCTCCCATTTGTTTTCCTCCCATCACCTAGGGTGACAATATCCTTTACCCAATCCATTGTAGGTTTAGCCAAATTCTCTATTTAATAAAATAGCTAGGTTCAACTATGGATTTTTTATTTCACCCACATCCATCCGACCTAATTTGTTCTCACCTGATTTGATTGCCACCACCTCTATCACCACTATCTCTCGTAGCCATCCACCAATCATAATTGTTATATCCTGTGAGTGGTTAAATCGCAATATATTGCAATCACCAACACTACCAAATGTCTTCATATTTGAAAATGTGTCCTAAATATAAGATTGAAAAAATAAACACCGCTCACCCTATACAGGGGTTAGGGGTGGGCATGAACTAGGTCAAGTCAAGCTCAGACCAAGCCAATGACAAAAAAGTAGTCCAAGGCATTAGGTCAGGCTGGGCCTAAACTCGGGCTAAGTATAGCTAGCTTAGGCTCAGCTCAACAGAAATTTCCTAAAGCTCAAATCCAGCCCAGCCAGCCCTCGCTTATATAAAGTACTTATACAAGTACTATACAGTACCATCGTTTGCTTGAATGGTTAGACTGTAGTAATTTTATCCAACTTACCTCAATTTGAAATCTACTAAATACCTTTAAAACTTTATTTTTCATTAAAGTGTGTGTGTGTGTGTATTCATGCTGGTCCGAGTTGGGCCTATTTTTCTTAAGCCCGAACTAGGCTAGAAAATTGAATGGGCTTAGAAATTAAGGTCCGGTCCAAACCTTATGGCCTAAAATCTTGTTTCAAATCCTTAAATTTTTAAGCCGAGCTTGGAGTGGCCCATGCCCACCCCTAACAAGGATCATTCTGGTTAGGTGAAATGTCATCTTCCTCCTTCTATCACTGTTAGGACAAACGAGTGGTGATTGTGGTAATTTTTTAGTTAGGCAATTATAGAGAGCGTAGTCTCGCAGTAGAAGGGCTAATAAGGGCCTAGGGTAGCATTATAGACCATTGTTGCTACCTCCACTTCTCTAAAGTGCTCAACCAATGACCCTCTGTACCCTCATCTTCCTATTTTCTAATTTTAGCATCTCTCATCTATCCTTTAATCCCAACAGACCTATCTTCATTAGCGCATACTCCAAAGCCATCTGCGGTCAGTGTCTACGCTGTAGTCAGAAGTGTAGTCTTAAAAGCTCGGTACCAAGTTAATTGTGTGGGTAGGAGATTTATAGCTCTTAAACTTTCTTTTCACATCCGATGTGAGACTATTTTGGAGTGTTACATTCTCCTTCCTTTATCTGCAATCTCCTCATCTTGGTAGGTGTGCAAATTTTAAAAAAGCGGTATAGTGGGACTACACTATAGATCTCATGAGTAGCCTTGCGTCTACCCCATGACTTCTACATATTATATTCTTCTTCTCTTATCAAATGACATCCTTGTTGCATGAGATAAGTTAGCTAAAATTTATCCTAAATCATATCGTGGGTGCTGCAAGAGTGGCTTGACGCTGTAATGAATATCCTACATCCACGTAGGTGTTGCCTATTGTACAACCACGCATATAAGATTTGGCTTGGATGCCATTTGTAGCACTCAGCTTGTCTGTTGGCCTAGTTAACACTGAACGAAATTGTTACGCCGAAAAACTATAAAGTACAAGTTAATTGACGAATAGACAGATATAAAAGCTCTTTAAGCTTTACATCTATTCTTAATACCCCAAAGTAATTTCACATTAGGATGGAAAGAGTTTGAAAAACTTATAACGAAAGTTACTTTACCAATTAACTTACTTGATTTGAATTCATTTTACTATCGTTAACACTCAAATTTTTAAGATCATATAGATCTGGTCTGCTAGTAGATTAATTGGGCTAATGAATGGGTTTGGGGTGCTATTAGTCATGTCATACCTGGCATCCAGTCCAGTCCCAATGGCTCAACTTAAAGGGACTTGGGAGGGGCTTATGGTGGTTTCTATTAAGACAATGGAGGGAGACTTTCAAATTGTTATTGGGTGGGTCACAAAAAAGAATGTAGCACTCTAGATGGAGATCATTTAATGGATATCAAGAGGATTGCCTCATTCCTAGAGATCATTGTCTATCTCTTCAAAGAAGCTAGCGTTTGAAACTAAAGCAATGCTGCAAACCGAACGGCTTCGTTCTTTGCACGCTACTCGAGACTATTTTTGGAACCAGCAGCTCTTCCTACTCAGTTACAAAGTATATTGTATTCTGATTTCTATGAGTTGTATTTACACCAGGACCTCTTCGCTAGCACAACCTCAAGCAAAAGCCGGGGGAAAAAATAAATAAAAGAAAAGGTAGCTAAATCATTTTGAACGAAATTTAACCAGAAAAGGATTTTTGAAAAATAAGTGAAAAAATTACCAACATCCTTTATATTTTTAATTTAAATCGAATATCATCTTTCCTTTTGTTTTCATCGTGTATTCATCAAAATAGACAACACATCATTCCCAATAGAATATGATGCTAATGACCATTAAAATGTGATACTTCTAGTCTAAGTTGAAGTTAAATGGTGAAAGCATGCCTACTAATATAAAGAATCATATACTAAATTAGTAATTGTATTTACATTATAAATTTTGATGTGTTGATTCATTTGATAAAGAAAAAAAATCTTAATTTTATACATCTGATCATTACTTGTAATGAAATAAAACATGCAATCCTATTTCGATTGCAGCAGTTCGTATAAAGAAAATGATGATCATAAGATAAAAGTTTTACTTGCTTTAATGGTTGCTTTACAAACTTAAATAAGGGATATTTTTTTTATCTCTAACTAGTAAGGCATCTTTTCAACTTCAGCCTTTATATTTTTCTACATCCCAATTCCAAATGTTCGAAATCTCCAGTAAGTAGGGTTTGTAGATGAGTATTAGAAAACAATTGCTTATTCTACCAGCAACTATGACGATAAGAGATGTGAGGCTATATTCTTTGGTTATAATCATTTTAATGACTTTTGTAGTAACATTCAAGGTATATAGTTTTATTATGGTGAAGGTTTAGTTACCATGCTTATGGAAGAGCAAGCTAATCTAAGAAAGTGAGGATAATTTCAACCTAACTCAAAAAAAAAAAGATGAAGGCATGGTTGGAGGTCGAGTCAATCAAGACTTGGAAGCAGCTAGATGATAAGAATCTAATTAAGACCCTATTTTTCATTGTTACTGGTAGTAGAGCTTTTGCCAGTAAAATTTTTATAAAAAGTTGTTTATTATCTAATAACTACATTTCTAAAGTACTTTTAAACTTTATATCTGTTTAGTAACCAAATTGGCAAAGTGCTTTTATAATAAAAAAATTACAATAAAGGACATTTTATAGTGCATTCAACCATTTAGCTATTTGTTTTATAAAAAATTATTGTAATAAAATTAGGCCTGCAAACGGGTTGGGTCATGCTTAATCCCGATTCGACCTGATTTTATGTTCGGGTCTTGATTTTGAACCTAAATCTAACCTATTTATCGGGCGGATCGGATCGAATTGGGTTTGTGGAAGGAATTTTATACCCAATGAGCCAGTAAGTCTATTCGGGTCCAACCCAAAGTATTGCATTTGAGTCAAGCATATAACTATTTTTTATTGCTACAATCTAGCAATTAATAATGAAATAGATCCATTAAAAAATTTAAATAAGATAAAAAAATCAACTTAAACTTAAATTTTTATTTAAAAACTATTAATTCTATCCAATAAATGATCATCATTAAGTTTATAAATTATGATGTTTAAAATATTTATTGATATATTTGAAGTATCCACCAAAATGTATAATATTAGATATAATTAGAGAAAAAAATATTGAGGAGGAATATAGTAGATGAAAAAAGAGAATTAGTTTAAATTAAAGTTCATTTAATAAATTTATAAAGATAATTAGAGTAAAGAAAAATAAGATTTATATAATTAACGTTTATGAATCGAAATAAATCGAGTCCAAGTTGAATAACCTGATGGGTCCAATTTTCAAACTCAGTCCAACCCATGAGTCTTTAAATACGGATCAAATCGTAGGTCGAACCGACCAATTTGCATCCTTAAATAAAATATCATAATTCATAAATCATCATAATAATATTAGAATATAATAATATTATAATAATAATGAATTATATTACTATAATAATATAATTATGATTATTATAATATAGTAATGATAATAATATTATATTAATAATACTATAGTATTAATATAATAGAGTATAGTTATTATTAATTTATAATTATCTTATATATAATTAATATAATAATATAATAATACCATATCATTGTATATTATTATCCTTATTTTATTATAATAAATCATATTATAGTAATAATATAATAATAATGATTCTTATAATATAATAATGATAAAAATATTATATTAACAATGCTATAATATTAATATAATTTAGTATAGTTATTATTAGTTTATATTATATATTATTACTATAATAATATGATAATAATACTATATTATTGTAACAATATAATAATATTTATATTATGAAGTATTATATTATTATATATTATTTTATGATATCATTATTATAATAATATATTATTATCAATAATTTATTATAATAATTATCATTATTTCATTACAATAATAAATCATATTACAATAATAATATAATAATGATGTTTATTATAATATGAAATGACAATAATATTATATTAATAGTAATATAATATAAGTATAATACAATATATTTATTATTAGTTTATAATTATATTATATAATTAATATAAAAATGTTACAATAATACTATATTATGGTAACAATATAATAATAGCATAATATAATAATACTATTAAAATATTATTTTATGATGATATTATTATAATAAAATAATACCATTATATTATATTAATACCATATTAGTTTAATAATAACATGATATTACATTATTATCATAATTTCATTATAATAATAAATAATATGATAATAATAATATAATATTAATAATAATATAATAATAAGGGGTTGTAACTTCAACGAAATAGCATGGGTAATTTAGATATAAGAATAAAAAATTAAAAAGCTTTTGCACTAGGAGAGTTGAGAAGTGAGACGATGCTTTAGAGTGGTGATGGTGAAAATTTGATGATAAACACCCTTTTCTCTCTCTCTAAAAACTCACCCAAACATAACCTAAGATTGATGATGAGACAATGCTTTAGAGTAATGATGATAAAAATTTGAATCATCAAATATACATTTAACTTAATTTTTTATGTTCCGTAAATTCATATTTCAAATGTGATGATTTCTTCAATTATAATTTCATACCGATTACCATAGAAGGTAATAACTCCTATCCTCATGATGATGGCTTCTTAGAAGTTAATCTGATTTAATATCATAAAAGAAGCCCTTCAAGAAGGATGGTAATTTCTAAATCTGAATCTATTTTCACTTATGCAATGCGATAATATGTGATTTGCCACGTGGTTGACTCAATCTCGATCAGATTAAAAATATTACAATTGTCAAGTTAGATATAATCTACAAGAGCAAATAGCACATCCGCGATCTAAAACTCGCTAACACAACGGTATCTCCCCACTGGCACAAACAAGAGGACCTGACGCCTCGATGGATACATGCAGCATTTCAGCCACAACGGTAAATGACTTGTGGCATCCATAAGCCATCTTCCAAGCAAAGGTCTATTTAAGGAGCTTGAGACAGGAATATTGCTTGGCAAACGGTAACAAGGCACCACCGATGCATGATGTATCAATGCAACGAGGAAATATATTGTTGGATTCAGTAACTTTAGCATCCTGAAAGAATAATCACCAAGAGTATAATAAAGCATGATGCAACTCAAGATTCAACAAAATGCCTAGTTTCTTTATCATTATCGGTCAAACTGCATGGTTCAAACAAGCTCAAGTAGTCTAACATTCATATAACCAGGAAATGAAGGTCCGGATTCCAAGCTAATCTGTTAAAAGTTCAGAATTCCAGGGGCAAAGATAAACTGCAACCATGCAACATTTACTTGATCTTCTTCTTAGGCCTCAGCTGCAAAACAGTAAAATTCATTTGTGAGACAATGATTCAAGGGGCTTTTATTATTGTCAGAAGGTTTTTTTACCAAAACAGGTTCACACAAAATCCAAAATAAATGAGGGCCAGTTTCCTACTGCTTTTGTTTTCTATTTTTGTTTCGAAAAAGAAAACTAGAATGAACAACATGAATGATGAATCAATCCCTTTTGCTTTCTGAACTTGTTCACAACTTTAAAGCTTTTGGCAGCAGCAAAGATTTATAATTTTCAAAAGAGTGAATTCAAGCAAGGGAATAACAGAAGTTTTGGTAAAATCCTATCTTCAACAACAATCCCTCGTGCGGTATTTCACTAATTTATAGAGACAAAAACAATAACAATGCCAAACAGGCCCTGAAGTTTCTGAAATGCTTGTTTGGGTGGTTTTATAAAAACCTATTTTGAAAATTTGGTAGTTCACAAAGTCTTTATGAAAAAACAGGTTGCCGATGTCTTTCATAAGACCTAGTTTACATATAATCAGGTTTTACAGTTTTATTTACTCACTAATAGACAACCAGAACAGTTGACAACAGAAACTAAATTGAGGGCCAACAAGAAAATGAAATAGTATCCACATTAATACTAACTGATAACAGAAACAGTAATAAAGCCATGCAATTCACACATAAAATCAACAACCATAGATTGCAGGATGAAACAACAAAATGACAGAAGGTTACCTGGTTGCTGTGGCCACACTTCTTCTTCCGACAGTTCACAGCTCTAGGATGCAACCTTGCATAGCACCTACACAATGAGAAAAAGTCTGAGATACAGCAATATTACTCGAGTGAATTCCTTTCTATTTTTCAACACAACAAGAGATTAATAACATGAAAGAACACGAGCAAATTGAGTTCAAAAAGTAATGTTCTCCTCGACATAAATTTAAGTGAAGAACAAGGGGCCGGTTAATGGGGAGTACAGGTTGCAGAAGGCCAAGAATGGGAGTAAGGATATTGAGCATTTGAGAAACTGTTTAATTGGGTTGCATTTCCTTGATCAAGAGTTCTGGAAACAAGATCAAGATTGGGGTGACATTCATTTGTAATAGTGCAAAATGCAGGTAACCTAAGAATTACATGAAAGATGTTCAAGTAACAAATTAGAGTTGACTTAACAGAGTCCTTGATAGCTATGCATGCCAGTATGACTCTATAAGATAGTATATTTGTTAGTCATGGCTAATGACTTGAACTAGTGTAATTAATCCAAAAAAAGTCTTTCAAAAACAACTACAGATTAAACTATGAACAAAATATATTGAATACTAGTTTAGGGAAAACCATTGACAAGCATAGTGTTGGCAAAGTAACATTTGAAATCTGCTAATGATTGGATGCCCAATACACATCTCAAAACTATAACCCCCTTGGACTGGACGGTTTCAAGCTCTTGACATAAATTTTGAGATGTAATTAGCAAGACCAAAATAACCTGGCCTGCAAATAGGGATAGGGATCAAATGCTTCATCTCATACATAACTCTACAAAGGGGTTTCTACAACATATAGTTTCAAGTTTTATGCATACTCTCATCCTACATCACTATAACATGCATCTGAAAACTATTCCTAATCAAGGTATCCAGAACTTGACAGATGCTTTGTTTTAAATTTAATTCATTTAATCATGAATAGCAAGGTCACAGACCTTCACTAAGCCAATTAGACTCCATACAATAGTTTTGGGGGGGGATGCTAAATAGGCCAAAATTAACTAGTAAATCTGCAACTTTAAAAACATAAACTTATCATTTAAATATCAAATTTTGCTTTTGATGTATAATTGACAGGAAGAATATCAATAAGCCTAGTAATTTGAGCACACAAGAGAACTTCACACATCAATTTGATTCATCACTCCTGCAACAAGTTCTCCTACATAACTGGCTGCTAAAACATATATTGGTTATCTATTGATGCATCAAAAAAACATGAAATTGATTGGTAGGTAAATAGTATGGGAACACTAATATGCCAACAATGTAAATTATTATATTGTCAAAGCCTGAATTAATGTACAACTGGCAGGTCAGAATATCAATAAGCCTCAAAAGTTGAGTTCATCAGCACACTTCACACATCTAATTTATACATCATTCCTGCCATACATTCTCTTACATTCTTGGCTATTAAAAGATACACTAGTTGTCCAATTGATGCATTAGAACATGAACAACCAATTACTTAATAACTAGAAATAAAATAAAATGTAGAGTGCTTCAATCAAAAGCTTAAAAATATTTATATCTAAACTCAATTAAGCCATGATTCCAAACTAGTTGAGGTCAGCTACATGAATCCTTTTCATCTATTTTGCTTAAAAATATTTATTTCTACAAGTCATAAAAATGTATATATATAATGTAGAATAGGCAGGTCAGAATATCAATAACCTTCAAAAATTCAGCTCATAAGGGACCTTCACACATCTAATTGATTCATCACTCCTGCCAGATATTTGCTCATATTTATGGTGGTTAAAAAGGCATATTGGTTATTCATGAATGCATCAGAACATTTTGAAACCAGTTAGCCAGTAAGAGTGCTAACTGACCCGAACAAAGGTGTTCATCAAAAGAATGGAAACGCAAGAAAACTAAAACATTCCTATAAACACTTCAACATTAGCATTACCAAATAAAAACCACAAAAGATGGGGAGAACAAAGCTACTAGCCACTCCTTGAGATATACATTTAAGGCTAAACCAAATGCCAAATTGAAACTTTCCAAAAATTGAAACTTTCCAAAAAAAAAAGAAAAGATAAAGGTACCAAAGAAGGAAAATTTACAACCAGGGCATCAATATAGCATAGCTGTGACTCAAAATGCTTCCATATGGTACACATGAAAGAAGGCGATCTTAAGAGAAACACTTAATTCCTTAAAATCAAACTATCATAATCCTTAGTGTACATGACACTGTCATTGCACTAATACTGATATCACCACCAAATATAATACTGTGTACCGACAAGGAAATAAAAAAGGCTTGAGCCAAAAACTCTAAGAATCCTCTGAACTTCTCAGGTTCCCATGGAAGCCTAGTACAAGATCAAAAATACTGACTCTACACATAAGCTAGTAGAAGATCAAAATACACATAAGAGACACTTATCTAAAAAAAGAAAACACAATTTAGGAAAGAAGCAGAAAGAAGAACCAGACAAATGCAAACAACCATAAAAGAAGATTTAAGTTTCAAAATTTATTTCACTACTTTAATATGTTCTGTCAAAACCCAATATTATATTCAAGATCAATTTGGACTCGATGACTCATTTATATGACTAGCATAGAAACATGACATATAACATAAAGCAACGTGAAGCCACAGAGACATTGCACTCTTCAAGTCAAACAAGCCACAAAGACATTGCACTCTTCGAGTCAAACAATAATCTCAAACTAGTTATGATCAGTTACATAAATCCTTTTTCTCCGTTCCTTGAGTTTCTTTTTTTTTTTTTTTTTTTTTTAGTAAGATGTCACAAAACACCTATACGCATCAAAACTGTCACAAAACATTCGAATCACATTTGGACCTCCTAAATTTATTGCATGTACTAGCTGCATGAGACCCAAAGACCCAAAGCAAGATGACGTAGTTCAAAACTAAATAATCAATCAGGCAACAGCTATCATTCCAGATAAGAACATTATAACAACTAATGTGCATACAAAAAACCATAAATAATACGCTGTATGCACTTTAATTGGCCAAAACAAGCTCAAACTTAAAAATTTTGGTCCATAAAGAGGTCTACAGGTAAAGATAGCATACTTCCGACAGATCATTTTGTCCTGATTGTATTTCCTCGCAAGAGCCATGAGGGAGGGCTCTATGATCCCTCCCCTCAGCCTCAATACCAGATGTAGAGTTGATTCTGCATCACCAAATCAAAATAGTCGTTTGAAAGGAACTCCATAAAAGTAAACCCTATAAACCTGGTAAACCCTATAAACCTGGAACTAGTATTAAAAAAAAAACGAACTAAATGAAACGAGGTACAAAAAAAAACAAAACCTTTCTGGATGTTATAGTCGGCAAGGGTTCGTCCATCCTCGAGCTGCTTCCCAGCAAAGATGAGACGTTGCTGGTCCGGCGGAATCCCTAAAATTCGGGAACAAATAGTCGCAAATCGTCGAAAAAAAAAAAAAAAAAATCCAAGCACAGTGGGGCAGAGGGAGGAGGAGAAAAAGACCTTCCTTGTCTTGAATCTTGGCCTTAACATTGTCGATGGTGTCGCTGCTCTCGACCTCGAGGGTTATGGTCTTCCCCGTTAGGGTTTTCACGAAGATCTGCATCGTTGCCGACCTCTCTCTCGACAAAAATCTATCCGAGGAACGGCGGTCGCTATATAGGCGCGTTCCAGTTCGCCTGCCTAGGGTTTCATTTCGCGGCGATAGAATGACGGAATTGTCCTTCTTTGCGGTTCCCGTTCTAGACCGCAGGGCCGATGAACCACACCAAGAACCGGTTCAAGAGCAGCCTACAACCACCCAAAGTTGACGCATTGAGGATGGGACATGGATCTAGCCCAATTGGACTTTGACCTGATCAGAACTTGTCAAATCCTACAAGATACATAAAATCAACCATCATAATATGAAAGAGAGAATGTCACATCAAAACCTCAAGGACTCTTTTAATTTTAGCAGAGGATCATAGACAAAGAATCCTCTCATTCCCCTCTACAATCAACTTTATAACATCTAATCTAATTCAACAATTTATGTATAATGCTTGATTGAAAAAATAATTCTCATTGACAGCTAGTAATCTCTACTTTTATGGCATGCAATTTTCAAAACCATATATATATATATATATATATATATATATATATATATATATATATATATATATATATATATATAGAGAGAGAGAGAGAGAGAGAGAGAGAGAGAGAGAGAGGGGGGGAAGAGAAAGAGATATAGACTTGATTACATTCGAACGTAATTAAGCTTAAATTTAGTCATCTTCCTCACCCTTCAATCTATACAATTCATGAATCATAAAGATAAAAAAAGTGAAAAAAATGAAATGCCCTCAAAATTCATGTGGATCGAAGGATGGAAAATATGATCAGATATTGAACTTGGCTACATTCGAATGTAACCAAACTTAAATACGATTACTTTCTTCACCCTTGAATCCATACAGTTCACAAATTCTAAAGATAGAAAAAATGTAAAGGATGGAGTGGCTTTGGAATCCGTATAGATTAAGGATAAGAAAGGTGACGGATCTTAGATTTCACTACATTTAAATGTAGCCAAGTTTATATATATATGTATGTATGTATGTATAGAGAGAGAAAGGTAGACTTGACTATATTTGAATATAGTCAAGTTCAAGATCCAGTCACCTCCTCACCCTTAAATTTATACGAATCCCAAAACCATCCCACTTTTTTCATCTTTTTGAAATTTATGAACTGTGTGAATGTAAGGGTGAAGAAGATGATTGGATTTAGTCTTGGCTACATTCTAATACGACTCCAAGTCTACCTCATATATATATATATATGTATGTATGTATGTATGTATGTATGTATACATACATACATATGTATGTATGTATGTAAAGGTAGACTTGGTTATATTCGAATATAGCCAAGTTCAGAATTCCTTCACCTTCCCCACCATTAGATCCAAATGGATTTCGAAGCCATCTCACTTTTTTCATTTTTTTCATCTTTTGATTCATAAACCATGGATTCAAGGGTGGAGGAGGTGATCGGATGCAGGTTTGACTACATTCAAATGTAGCCAAGTTTAGGATTCAATCATCTTTTTCATCCTTAAATTTAACAGATCCCAAAGCTGCCTATCTTTTTTACTTTTTTTTATCTTCAGGATTCATGAACTATGTAAATTTAAGAGTAAGCTTGACTACATTTGAATATAGCCTAGTTTATATATATATATATATATGTGTGTGTGTGCATGCATGTATGTGCATACATACGTACATGTGTATGTATATCTGTATGTATTCAAAATATATGAACATGCTATAAAATAACAGATCAAGCTAGATTAGGGCACTGACGCTCAACAATCATTAACCCAAGCTCAGTTCGACCCTTAACATGTTGGCATAATCCACTTAAAATGCAAGCTAGGTTGCGGAATACTAACCAAGCCCAATTGCAGTTATAGGCCCCATCAATACATGGGTTTAAACCTAGAACTAAATTATATAAGTTCAAATCATATATTATGCCTATATATATATATATAAATTGATGACCACGATTTATTCTAGCAGTAGCTGCTGTTGCCGCGTGTTACATTTTACAAAACCTTTCCTCTTCATTCTGCAATCCTATCAGCCAGCTCTTTATTTCTCATTTGAAAACCAAAGCAGTTCAATGCTCTTTTATTAACTACATTAGCCAAGTTCCTACCCATTTCAATACGGACCATCACGCACACTACATCTGAATTAAACCCTCCATGAATACTCGCATTGATTGCCTATCCTTTAACTTTGACTTCTATTAGCCTTTATACTTCACTTAAAAGATCACGATCCAAGAGTTTATGGACCTATATTTATTTAAGTTTTTTAGAGTTTATGGACCTATATTTATTTAAGTTTTTAGATTACATTTAGTTATGAAATAAATATAAAATATTTTAAAACTAGAATATCTCTTTAATTTTTTTTGGTTAAATATCAAAGAATCAAAACGGATAGTGTTGTAAAGATATCTCCTACGACAATATAAATAACATAGTAGACTTATAATATTTTAAAATAGACTTATTATTATCTATTCTTTTCACTTATTGTTTTATCTTTATCTACTTTACAAACATTTAAAAGAATGAGGAGATAATTTTATTTTTACAAATAAAATTTAAAATATATTTTTTCATTAATTTTCTCCATTGATTTCATCAACCAAACATCAAAATATATCTTTTTTATAAAATAAATCCATTGTTAGAAAGGTCTTTTCACTTATCTTTGATACTAAAGATCACCTAAAAGATTCTCATTTATGGCATGTCAATGTTACCATGTTGCCAAAGAATTCAGTCCTCAAACTTTGCGAGACTATGGTCGGTGCAACACCTAGTATGTTTCATGGTTTCAACCCATGGTTTCTCATGCACAAAGAAAGAATAAAGGATAACACTTTGTCTTTACGAAGTTTTTACCAGGCTTACCTTAGTAGCTTATTTTTAGTATCCAAGCCCGCAAAAATTTTGAACTGAGCTAGATGGGTTAGGCAGACTGCATGGCCTGTGATCAGCTTGGTTGCCATCCATGAATGCAAAAATAACACTTGACCAATGGTTGCTTCTAAACTAATGTGATAGGAACATCAAACACCACCTCATAAAGATGTACGAAAATATATAGATTGCCAAAAGCCAATGTTCCGAATGGTAATAGAAACATAAAATTATAAAAGTTTACTGAGCATGTCACTGCAATCACTTTACTAAATATAAAAGAAAATGAGAGAAGTTAAAAAAATGGTGGTCCGAGACATTGCAATTTCAAGCCGTTGATACGAAATTAGGTGCCATTATCTCAAGTAATCCCTTAGGGTTGTCAACATGAACCCAGTGACCAGAATTTGGAAGAACATGAAGTGAAATCTTTCCCTCTTTAGGTGTCTCTTCCCTTCTGCACAGGCCCTCAAGCTTCTGAAGCACATCTCGTTGCCATCTATCACTTTTTTCAGCTTGCACGATTGCAATGTCCAAGCCTTTTGGTGAGTGCTCCAGAAGAGACCAATAGCTTCTTTCCCTGCAGTTCTCAATCTTTAGCTCCAAAACCAAATACAATATACAAGTGGCAAGTGGGAAGTGATACAAACACTAGGGAAGCAAACATGGAAGCCTGCAATGCTATGAATTCTTTTACCTGTAGGAATTGAACATATCAATGGCAGCTTGAAGACTAAAAGTCCACGTCACATGTTCACCTGCCTTTTTTAGGTTGCTGCCAATCCATTCTGAAAGAGACTTGGAAAACCCAAGGCTAAGCATGTGGTCAACCACCCACCTGAACTCCAATACAACAGATCAAATGAAACAACGAAATGCCAGACTAAAGCTAGATTTCTAACAGCAAGTGGAACATATTTATTGCAGATGTATCTCTGAGGAGTTGCACATTTAAATCAATATCAAGAGATGCAATTCTCCAAGACCAAGTAATAAGTCCATCACAAAGAGTAAGGATTATGGAAGTTGGGCAGTATGGACCATTTAAGTGCTGGTGATCCTTTACTTTCTAAGAGGAGTAGAGGTGCATGGCATGCCTATCCACTGGTACTCTGATTACAAAATTGAGAAAGAAATTGGATGATCTTCAATGGTAAAGAAACATCCAAACCAAGTGAAAAATATATGCGCTTGATGTAGCATCATCACTTATGACTGCACAATTTATAAAAATATGTCCTTCCAAAAGTGGCAGAGGGCCATAATTTTCTAATTGGCCCCCCTGTCTGGAATAATAACAGAAATATTCATATCATGAAATTATGTTGTTACATAATAGTAAAGCTATTATTTGGGTAGGAGTTGTATGATTATGAACAACACATATAAAGGAAATATGAAAGGATATCACAACATTTTTCTAAATAAAAAATAATAAATATAACAACAATTGAGATGGCGGCATATTCATGTCAGCAGCAACTGAACTATAACGACAAAGGATTCTAAACCTTGCTATAGTCCTAGTCATTCTAACAAATACATCATACACTGGAACCAAGTCATTAAATGACTTGTACAAGGTAACCCACGTGATCTCAACTCTGCCAGAAAGATTTTTTTATATCTGACAAAATAGGCCCTGATCCTTTCAAATACAAATATATCTAAATCAGTAGTGTTTTCCATTTTACAGTTTGTCCTTTCACCTGGTTGCCTTCTACTTGGCCAAAATAAACCCTTAGCCTCCTCTGGTCTTCCACCTGCAACCCACATTGTGTTACCACTAAACTTTTCCAGAAATCTGTTCTTTTCATGCCATTTCGATCCAGCCAATTAATTGTTGTTAAATGCAGGCACCCATAAATATTCAGAATGGGAATTGCTGTATGAAAAAAAATGTTTGCAGTGGTTTTTAATAGATGGAGATGGCCGCTATCAGTTTAAGAAATTAGAAGAGGGAATTACGTAAACCACAACAAAGGTCTGTTTTCAAAGATTGCAATGATAAATATAATGTTTTCATTGTATTACTATTATCATTGAACCTAAGTCCTAAGATCATCTAAATAAATTTCATGTTGTAAACCAAAAATTACTCCTTGAATAGCATAATCAGCACTAGCATGCCCATTAAATTTCCCTGAATCCATTGTTTGATTGCTGTCTTCCTGTAACCCCTGAGTAACAGACTAGCTTAATTTAATAGGCATAAATAGAAGGAAAAAAACAGCAACGCGTTCAGTGCATAGTTAATTTCAGGTTTGCCAGCACTAAAGCCGTTAAAGGTCGAAGATATGAGCCTACTCTAGGAGCTCGAAAGGAGAAGCACAGCCATCAAGGTGGCTAGGTATGAAGCGATACAAAATGGGCTCAAATCATAGGGTAACAGTAAAGCAGGTATTGGATGGAAGATGGAGTGAAGCTACAAGAGCATAACAATCAATTCATATAAAAATATGAATAATAATAAGAAGAAGAAGAAGAAGAACAAAGGGAATAAAATCTAACAAAATAGATTTAAGCATGAAAATAAGGATCCTCAAATTTATTGACCGACCAGAGTAAAACTGTTAGTTGTGCATCATATGATGCGAGGTTGTTGGGCCACTGGAACCACACAAACAATGTGCATGGGCACCAATGGACACAAAAACATGCACACATGCACGCAGAGAGAGAGAGAGAGAGAGAGAGAGAGAGAGAGAGAGAGAGAGAGAATACCGTCGTGATGGGAGAGACGCAGGTAGACTATTTAGAGTAAGCAAAACCTTTTCTACTTCACCATCACTGTCATCTGAGTTTACTTCTCCAGGGACAGAATCCAACACCCAAAGCTGTTCTGCACCAAGAAAGAAGATGAAAGCAACTCAGGCATAAGTAAAGTTGAGAAAAGCCACAATTTACAGGGCATTTTCAAGATGAGGATTACATTAAAGTCATAAGTATGATAAATCGCAATGTTTACGGTCTCTACCAGGTTCATTGTATCAGGAACTGGTATTATTTCAATGCCAGACCGATAAACGTACCATACCAAATCGGTGGCATACCAATCAAGTGGAATAAGAGGCTCCAATTTATGAATTGCCCCAAATTAGGCCAAACCAGGCAGTTCGGCTCGGTTTGGTACACTGGTACAGGGTCGGTATGGGTAGTTCACCTTCCGTACCAAACCGAGAGACCAAACCATCTTGGTTTCAGACCGGTTCGAGATAGTTGAACTAACTCTGGTTGTTACTTATTGGAAATAAGCTTTATGTGCATAATAGGACTGACCAAAAACTAAAACTTGAAGCTAAGATAAACACATAGACACCACTTTGCCCAGAAAATTCAGCAAAGCCAGGATTCTACACAAGGCTAATGAATATAAAATCAACTTTTAATTAAAATTGTAAAAAGCAACCATAGTCTATTCAACTTTAGCATTCATATATGTTTTTATTCAATTTGAAAGAATTAGAGAACCTGTAACCCCATTGTTCTATGAGATATTATAACTATTATGTTGTTGTTCTGTTTGACATAGTAGTGTCATTAATCCGATCTCTCTTATATTCCCATTGCAAATTTCTTGATCTTTGTATAATTTGGCCACAACAGCAAGAACAGATATTACTGGCTAGACTTCTTTTGCAAATATAATGACAGAACTTATCTTACATAATATTTCTAATTTAAGCTACTTGTTTGTGTTGTGTATAATTTTGAATCCTTTTCTTGTTTTTACCATTTTCTTTTCTCTACTTTCTAATCTTTCTTTTCTCCTCTCAACTCAAACCCAATATAAAAAAATTATAATCTTCTCACAGCTCCAGAAAAGAAAAATCCCATAGATTATGGCTGCAGAGGAGAAAATCATTAAAGTGTACAATGATAACTGGTTGATAGATAGTTATAAAGAAGAATTTTGCATCACTTAAGGATAAAATTACAAATGCATTTGTGCATGCATGTCTGATGGTCCCATATCCTTGTGATGATCAGTTGTTTCTGAAAAACAGCCACCATTTATTATCAAGCTAGCTTGAGCTTGATATGGCTGGGATCATTAGGACCTGAGGAAAGAAAAAAGTGTTTAGCAAAGCGAAGCCTTGAGAAATGAGTGCTATCACACTAGCATGCAAGAAACAAGCCCTATCTAAAATCAAGTCCAACCTAGATTAGAGACAAGCACAATCATTGCCATCATAGTCAAGGCAGGAGAAAGTGGAAGGACGAATGGAGAGCACTATCATTGAAGTTCTCATCAACAATCACATATGTGAAGGTGCAGGCTAAAGATATGAAAGTTGACAGCCTATTCTCTTCCAGAGACCAGCTCCATAACCACTACTGTTATTGAAGAAGGAAAAGGAAGAGAAGTCAAGAACTTAACTTGGAGGTGTTCATCGACCAAGCCTTTGGAAAAGTTGGCTCATGGTTAGGTACCTAGGATTAGGAGAGAAGATGGTGAGAGAACCACTGAGATGGTTAGGTAGTATCAGGATAGGACCGTCTCATCATCAACATCATCCATCCCAAGTGTTAAGATGGGGCAGGATGGAAGTACATCTTGTTCCAAAGGAAAACCAGGAAAACCTTGATCTTGTGAACATCTTCTACTAATGTTTAGTAATTTGGTGATTTTGGGACTTAATCTTAAGGTGAAATAGGTTTTGATGATGAAATCTATGCTGAAATGAGGTGTATGTATAAGAAGTAATGACGTATACATGCTCATATACATATATGTAAGCTTAAGGATGCATATTAGAAACATCACAGGGCTTTCCTACCTAGGTGGCCACCTGAACACCTAGGCCATGCCAAAGCCATGGAGAAGTTCCATCGGCTAGCCCCACCTAGGCCATTTCAGAACATCGATATCTCCTGGCCACATCACCCTCCGAGGAAGAAAATCGGCCACAATTATTCCATCAAGTTCAACTCTCTAAATGCCTTTCTTTTAGCATCACATTGCTATGGCCCATAATGACTTGTTCATCTTGTGCTTAAAGGACTAATAATTTCTCCATCTTCCTCATCACTCATTAGTACACCCATACTTTATAGTAATTTGTACCAAATAAGTTCACATAATTTCCCTGAGACACATTTCATGTCCTTTTTTCGTCTGCATCTTTTAATATTCATCAATTCTTATTCAACCTTAAGCTATAAGCTAGAGCTTAACTTTTATTTGTTTCTATTTTTAGCCTGTCCACATTCTCAAAATTGACCCACTTTCTCTCTTGTAGCAAGAAATCTGATGCAGTGGCTGCAACATTTCTCAAAGAGATCAACCATCTTTGTGGCTTCTGCAAACCATTGTTTCAGAAAGAGACATCAAGTTTATGAGTTATTTCGGCACACTCTACAGAAAATGTTAAATATTAAGCTAATATTCTCTTCTGCTTTGCACCCTCAAATGGATGGCCAAACTGAGGTGGTCAGCAAAAGCTAAGAAATTCACTACATTGCTTAGTTGGCGACAACAGTATTCGGTGGGATTTAACACTACCTATGGCTGACTTTTCTTATAACAATTCAGATAATAGGTCCACCAGAAATTCCCCTTTTCAGCTTATGACTAGACTTCAGCCCTGTCATCCAACAGATCTTGTTGCTTGCCTCCTGATGCAAGGACTAGTATTAAGGCTGAAGGATTTTCGAGAAATA
The DNA here is from genome assembly GCA_017589505.3 of Metroxylon sagu. Lineage (NCBI taxonomy): Eukaryota > Viridiplantae > Streptophyta > Magnoliopsida > Arecales > Arecaceae > Metroxylon > Metroxylon sagu. The sequence continues at coordinate 824,538 of JACVBY030000560.1, forward strand.
CAATAGAGTTTCATGATGAAGTTTGTCGCAAGTTTGCCTTAAGCTAAGACAAATATAAGGCAGGGGCTGATCTACATTGCCACTTTACTCACGGCCTAAATAAGGTTATGACCTAAATAAGGTTTCTTGTAAAAGCATGTTATGTTATGTCCTAAATAAGGTTTCTAATTCTTGAATTTTGTTTGATGCTAAGGTTCTGATGGAGTGATTCCTTCTTTACTAGGTGTGATTCCTAGTGCCCCCTAGGTGTTATTCATAGGATTATTTACCTTCCCAGTTGCTCATTTTTTTCATTTCCCTCTATATTTCAGATTGTCCTTATTTCCTTCCATATTTCTAAAGCTTAGAAACTTGTTCAGCTTCCATTCTCAAAACCAGAATCCTAGCTTTTATAATTTGATAATACAACCACTTATTGCATCATGTAGCAACACAACAAAACCTTGATTGTAACTATGACATCAACAACAGCTGGAGTATGGTAGAGATGAGAAACCAAAAGGGTGAGATCAGAGAGTCGAGCAGGAAAGAAACATAGCATAAAGGAGAGGAAACTATGACATATTCTTGTCTAAGTTTAAAGAGAACTAACATGTTTTCGAACACTTTAACATGTAAACTCTGCATTTAATCATTTTGCAAACAAGTTTTAAAGCTCATGGAACAAGGGTATCCCAGTTTCTTAATAGAATGAGATGCGCCATTATCCCACCCTATTTCGATGGCCATCCCAATAGAGCATCCCGATAAGTATCCCCATCTCTCTCTCCTTATTCTTCCCTTTATTTCTTTTTTTACTCTGTTTATTTCTTTTATCTTTATTTCCTTCCTTCCCTCCTTTTCTTTCTTTCTTTTGCTCTTTCCTTCTTTTACTTCTTTCCTTCTTTTATTTCCTTTTCTTCTTCCTTCCTTTCGTTTCTTCTTTTTTCATTCCTTGTTTTTTCCCCTTTTCTTCTTTTCTTCCTTTCTTCCCTCTTTCTTTCTTAGAGTAGATGGGTTTCATTGTCCCACCCCTATCTCAGTCTTATCCTGTTTTCAAATGGGATGAGACAGTAGGGATATCCCCCATCCCACCGGAGATTAAAACGTTGTTCACAAATGGGTATACCATTACTTTATACACACATATACATATACACATTACACATATCTGAAAAGGCATTCATAAAGAATAAGCAGTGATCACAATAGCAATGTCCATATCTCCACACTTCATCATGTTCATCATTAAGAGTTCATCAATCATCAAAAGAAAGTGGAATAGACTTCTCATCCTCATAGATATCCAAGAATATATAGAGCTTTTTTTAAATTTAAAAAATAATACTTGGAATAAGAGTTTGGCGTGTATCCTATCCATATCCAATAAGTATTGATATCTGAAGCATATCAAATGCAAATACCACATGAACCTGACATTATGAATCTAAACTCCTGAGAACATAGAAAATATAAATTTAATCTTGACAAAATGCTCCTAGAAATTCAAATAAGTGAGTGACTTCCAAAAGTAAGCATAAATAGCTCATATATAGAGTTTATTTGGTTCATGAGTCATGGCTGAAACTTCAGAAGTAATGCAGGTTCTGAATCTGGTTAGACTGAAACTGCTAAATCCTGAGTTAAGTTTTGAATAATGGATGAAACTTAAAACCATGGAATCAAGACTGGGAGCATTTTACAGCAACAAAGAAGGTAATCTATGCAATAAAATTCTACAATCTTTAATTAGTTACAATTCTAACTTCTGATAGCAACTTAAGCCACAAGAAACATTGATATTAGAATTAAATTACTACACCTTAGAATGCTTCAATATTCTACCTTTATATTGATGTTTCACATGGCTAATAACTTGAGTTTTGAATTATAAGCAACCATGTTCTATTGTTTCATAGTCTTCAGCAACAAAAATAAAATGCCAGAAATAATAGCAGCATAGACAATGATGTGAACTACCTGCTTGGGAAAGACAGCAGATTCACCATAGTCCCCATGAGCACAACTTGCTGCAAATTCTAAGGCAACCTTTCCACCCATTGAGTGGCCTACGATGACTTCAGGCCATGCCCACTCACGAGTTTTCACCAAATTAGCCAAATCTCTTGCTGCATTCACCATGTCATGCGGAGGATCCAACCCCTTTATTCCAACTGATTTCCCATGATTCCTCAAATCTACAAGAACCATTCTCCACACTGCACGTAAAAAGCCAAATATTGCATAGAATCAAAAATTAAAATTCCATCTTATGTTAACAAAAAAAAAAAAAAAACAAGATATTTTAAAAGAACTTGTAGACGAAAATACTGCACAAGTTAGAACATAAAAACAACCATCCAAACGGGAAGAAACGGAAGAAAAGCATAGATTTTTCCAACAACACCGAAAATCTAACTATTTTAACGCGAAAAATTCCTCGAAATAACATCACATAGGGCAAATTTTAAATTGGAAACGCCTTCAGGAAACAATCAAATCCCTAACAGATAGCCAAAGAAAAAAAAAAAAAAAAAAAAGAAGCTAATCTCGCTACCATCCACAGAAGAGCGCTTGTGGAGCTCCGAAGCGAGATCCCGGGAGAAGGTCCTCCAGTTCCGACCGGATCCCAGGAGGCCGTGGAGAACGAAAGCCGTGGAATTGAAGGGCCCTTCGGAGACACGGACTTCCTCGTACGCTAGGGTTTCGATCGACCTCGAGTTCTGATGAAGAGGCGAGGGCGAAGACCGCGAGAGGACAAGCCACGGAGCCGAGCAATAGGTGAGGAGTCGAGATCGGAGAGAACTCTTCAGAGTTTTCTCCATTTTTTCCGTTGTTCGCGCAGAGCGCAGAGTCGTATAGATTCGGGAAGAACGTGTGAACAGCTTCCAGCGTTTCACAGGGGCGGCACGAGGGGTCGCGCTGGATGACCTAGAGACTGATGACCAAATGTTACATCCCGACACAACCAAATCTCATACCTAATTTTAAAAAATAGGGCAAGTCAAATGATCTTGACTCAAATTATTAGATATACCGGCATAAAATTTAATAGATAAACAAAACGCTTGCATAATTTATTTACAGGGTCAATGGCCAAAATAAATCATTTCGGCTTAGATTTTACCATCCAAGGAGCAAAATTGTTTGGTTTCGGTACTACACTTGGCAAGGAGCACCAGAATGCTCAGACTTCTCCCATGCTTTTCGATACTCGGTCATTTCTTCACCTTGAGCGTTTGTTTTGGAAATGAGCTTACCTCCAATTGCAAGATTAGGTCCATTTTTAGCATCCATCCTATCTAATGCCAGTCAACATACGAAACAAATAATAATAATAATAATTCATCTTGCACGCAGTAAAGCTCACCTAGCACATCATCCTGTACGTAGTTAATCCAATTGGGTGCATCACAAACCTCACGTAGCACATAACTGGCATCAACCTGTTCAGGGTTATTTCAACCAGGTACACAGCAAACCTCAGCAGAAAAGAGTTGGCATCAACGTTTATATTGTTAATTGAGCTAAGCACTGATTTAAATCTCGACAAAACATATACCAAGATGGTTGACATGACTCATTTCAAAAAAATTTTAGAGTCGATTTTGATGGTCCTATCCCTTCCTATCAAGTATAATATATTATACTATTGATTTTAAATAGATCTAATTTATCATAAAGATATATTTTTTAAAATTTAAATATATTTAAAAATTAAATAAATATTAAAGTTTTATAAATAATTTTTTAAATAAAAAATATTTTCAATAAATACTGAAATGTCTGATTGGATTGGGAATCGAGATAGGGACAAAGCACGAGAAATCTTGTTCTATCAAGAAAACTAAGCCACCTCTTCTCTACAGATTTAAAACCTTGAAACCACACAACAAACCTCACCCAGTGCACAGTTTGCATCCACCTGCATAAAGTTAATTCAGCTAGGCATAGACAAAACTGCAGCCAGCCAGCCAGCATATTGTTGACATCAATCTAGACATGGTAAATTCAATTAGGCACACATGAAACCAGGAATCTAGACACAGCTAATTCAGTTATGCACATACAAAACCTCATCCAGCGTACCCTCAATATCTATACATAGTTAATGCAACCATGTGCACGCAAATCCTCACCCAGCACACGCACATCCATCAATTTGTATATGTTCAATTCAATTGGATTCATACAAAACCTCACTCAGCACGCACACAACCTGAACCTGCACATTGTTAATTCAATTGAAAACATGCAGAACCTCATCTAGCACACACTAAACCATCAAAATATACATAGTTAATTCCATTGGGCGCACAATAATCCTCACCTCTTCATATCTATACAACAAACAATATCACAATGCAATGTACATTACATATACCAATATCAGGTCTTCAATTAGCCTTGAGTTATAAATCTATATTAATTGCATTTCAATCTCACACGTCCTATTGAAAACATTTGTCACTGTACCATTTCCAAGAATCTTATAGGTACAACAATGAGGATTGAATAATATTTGTGAAGTAGCTCAACTTCTATACACGGGAAAATCGTTTCTTACTTCCTTTGTCAGTATCTCCACATGCATTAGAATGTAGGTCCTACACATGATGCAAGCTCATTTTCAGAATGAGTACTTAAGGTAAACAGAAACATCCAAATCATAAGGTACAGGGAGAAATATGAGATTGCTAAAATTATCTAACAAGGGTGTGTTTGTGCGGCGCTAGTAGCCAATTGTCTAACAAGGGTTTGTTTGGCTTGCCGCACGGGATTAAGGTAGCATGAGATTATCGATCTAATTCTATGAAACTCGAAAATGTGCGAAAGGTCATCGATTTGCCAATCCTTTATTTTAGATATATAATGATGCTAAAATGGTGGGGTTCATGGATTTCGAAACTGTTCTTCGGTGTTTTAAATGTTGGATTAGATTGGATTTTTAATCTAATCCTATCTTGTCCATCATACCAAATACGGTCTAAAGGTAGTATTGAAACAAAGACAATTTTGGTTCTTTGATGATAAAATCTTGGCCATAATCCTGCCATGAGAGGCAAACTTAACATCCAAGTTGAAGAAACACGTCCATATCAAAAGGCAATTTTAGTTCATTGATGGTAAAATTTGAGTAATAGCCTTGCTACAGGAAGCAAGCTTATTTCTAAAATGAATGCTTAAGATAAAGAAATACCTTGTTATCAAAAGGTAAAAGGAGAAAAATGAGTTAGTGGTTGTTGTCCAGGAAAGGTGATGCAAAACCAAGGTAATTTTGGTTCTTCGATGGTAAAACCTGAGCTATGGTCACACCACGGGAGGAAAGCCCATTTGCAAAATGAACACTCAGTGTTAAGCAATGCGTCTGTATAGTTAGGAAGGTACAGATAGAAATATGAGTATGCCAATAGCTCATTTTCAGGAAGGATAATACGAAAGCCAAGACAATTTTGGTTCTTCAATAATGAAATTTGAGTTATAACTCCAACATGGAAGGCAAACTTATTTCCAAAATAAGTATTAAAAGTAAAAAAAGCTTCCCTATGAAAAGGTAGAGAGAAAAATATAAGCACACCACTAGCCCCCTTATATAAGAAAGATAATATTAGAACCGAAATAATTTTAGTTCTTCAATGATCAAATCTGAGCCACAACCCCATCACAGAATGCAAGCTCATTTCTTGAGTGAATATCTAAAGAATTGAAAGGCCTCCACATTAGAAGGCATCTATAGAAATCTAGGCTCCCTGTTCAAGAAAGGTAGTACTTAAATCAAGGCAATATTGTTTCTTAAATGCTCAAATATAAGTCATAACCTCACCATGAGATGCAAGCTCATTTCTGAAGTGAGCACTTGAAGCATTGAAAGGCTTCTAAGAGAAATTTGAGCATGCAAAAAAAACTGAATTTGAATTAAATATCAAAGATTGTTGAACCATGCTGAATCAGCTGGTTCATCCTGAACCAAACTAAATAGGGTCATACTAGCATAGTTTACTAGTTCAAGTTGGTATAAACTCCAAACTGATTGGTACCAATATGTATTAAACTAAACCATCCAATTCAACCCAGTTTGTGCCAGATTGAGAGGAGAATTTTAAGCTTCATAAGAGCCAAAGCGCCTCCCATGAGCTCTCTGCCTCTCATTCTCTCTTTTTTTTCTTAATTTCCTAAATCCCTTTTAAAAATTCAACCTAAAAAGAAGAATATAAGCTCCAAATTAGTTAAATTTTATTCTCCTCCTTTCTTTCTTTTTTCATTTCCTCACCTAAAGTAAATCAAATATAGAAAAATAAGGGAAGTTCATACTCTCTTTTTAGCATGATTTTATGATATGTTGTACATTTAAGAATGTTCTACATATATTTTGAAGTGAGAAGGATAATTTTTTTGATCACTATAGAATTTGTTGTATTAAAAATATATAAAAGAATTAAATTATTGAAAATGTATAAAATAATAAAGTGAAGTTTATTTTTTTTTAACCAAAGAGAAAAATAATTGATTGTTCATAGGAAGAATTTTTTAATCAGAATATCACATTCTTTCTCTTAAAAAAATATAATTTATCCATTTAATGGGAAAGATATAATATAAATAAATAAAATAAAACATCAAAATAGAGTAATTGCAAATAATATCTTGGTGGTTGAGGTTTCTATGGCTATGTAGGAGGTTTTGGGATAAATTAGTCTTTAAACATATTTCATATTATTTTAATAAACGTTGTTCCACCTGCCAACCCACTTTTCTACTTCACAAGTTCATCCTTCTTTCAAAACCCATTTGGTTCAACCTAGTTTTTCCTATGTTGAATAAAAGTGTGATCTAATTGCAAAAATCAAACGATGTAGGGCGCTCATTCAATGATTTTCTAGTCTAACGACTCAATTTGATCTAGGTTTAATTATTGTGTTGAGACGTTTATTTTGAATTTGTTCAATTTAGAGACTTAAAGGTTTCTCTTAACTTGATCTAGTTTAGAGACTTGGAGGCTTGTCTTGATTTCATCTAGTTTATAGGCTTAGATGTGAGAACCTAAAGTATGTATAATTAATCCCTTATTAATTATATTTACTATAATTGTCATGTTATTCCGATGGTTTATACTTTTCTCTAATGGTACCTAGCTATCAGAAAAAAGAGCTTTTCCAACAGCCCCTTGGAAATATACTTTTACCAATGGGCTTTGTTACGATGCTCGACAACAACATCATACCATTGGAAATAATTATTTTCAGCTATTTTTGACTTGTTTCAATAAATTTTTTTTCTCGAATTGATGACTTTATTGTAATGCAATATTTAATTAGGGCCAAGAAACTTAAATAATAGCTTTTGGCTCATCTATTTTAGCAAGGTTTGAGTTTTACAAATGGTATCTGAGCAAACTTAAGCCATTACTATATACACCAAGGGACACTATAATAAAGGTCTTTTGGGGGTTGGCCATGAGTCAATCATGGTGTTTTTTTTATTTTTGATTGGACCCTTGCCTAGCAAGGATGCTAAGGATTAAAAAAGATGGGAAGTATGATGACCCATGCCAATGTGTGTTTGGTCCAATGTAGAGATCTTAGTACTTCAATAGGGCTAAGGAACCCCAAATAGTAGCTTCTAGCTAGTCCTTTTGGGTGAGGTATTGAGTTAATGCACTTGAATTTATTTAATTCACAAATTTAGTGGATTATTTTGAATTACCTAGTTTAGCAACTAAATGGCCTATATTGCTTTGCATAGTTTAGAAACATAGAGATCTACTTTGGTTTGACTAGTTTACAAACTTAAATATCTATGTTAGATTTGTCCAATTTAGCATCATACAGGGTTGCATAAATACATGCATTCACAAATACATATGTATGTATGTATATATATGTACATGCACTATAGAAAAATTACTTTCCCATGGCAATAATTCTATGGCCACTAAAAATCTTGTCACAAAAAGGGTATATTTTGTAATAAGATTTTTCACTTATCATTGATTTCAATTTATGAGTTATTTTAGTGACAACGAAAAAATTAGTTTCACAAAAATTAACATAGTTTGTAATGACTTTTAAGAAAGTATCACAAAAAAAGATTTTGAATTTTCAAAATGGTTAATAGTAAAAGGACAAGCAAAGGAAAGACTACTAAAAATTTTATTTTTGTGACAACTTTTTCGTCACTAAAACTTCTGTAGTGAGAACATAATTTATCACATAAAATTATTTAATATTTGTTTCCAGATGATATTATCATAAAAAACTATTTATTTTTTGTCTATCACAATATATTCTTGTCACATATTTTTTTATTGGTATGAGTTTAGGGTATCTGAATTACTTTCCCTTTGTTTTATTGTCCTTATTAGAACTAGTAATTCAAGACCATTTTACATGTGACCCTTAATAATAGTTATTAATAATTATTGTTTTAAAAATAACAAATCAAGTACTATAGCTTTTCTTTAGTTGTGGAGTAAGCACCTGCCCTCTAAAGAAAATGGGAAATAGGGATGTTATTTAATTTGGTGGACTAAATAAATAGATGTTGACTTAATGCACTTAGAGGAGAGTAGATGTAGATAAAAATAAAATCCTCATTAAAGCTAACTACACAATCATTCATCTGATGAATTATATATATATTATCATTTGTGAGCTTAAACCATGCAAATTTATTGTATGACAATTAAAGGAGTAGAATACAGCCCCCAACTCCCAATTACCCTTGGTCTATAAAGTATTTTGGCTCTCACTTGAAGAGTACTAATGAAAAGCCATAAATGAATACACTACATATGATTGGCATCTTATTTGTACATCATAGAGAAATAAAATCGATCTTATCATGTGCATCACTAAAAATATTTCTAATATTAATAAATACTTTATTTTATTAATAAATAAAAGTATTTTATTATTAAATATAAATAAATATAAATATTTGTTAAATATATTATTAATTATTATATAAAATAATAATTAATATTTTTTTGTATATATATAAATATTAATATCAAATAAATATTATTAATATGCATAATAATATTAATAATAAAATATTAATGTCTAATAAAATAAATATTAAAATATTGATGATATTATTAAAATAAATATTAAATATTTCATACATATTCAATATTTACATAAAAATATTATAATATATTTATTAGAAATTTTACATTTCTTAGATAAAATTTTACTTTCAAGAACAACTATCCAAATAAGAAATTTATGAAATTTTAAAATACTGTATTTTAAAATTTCATAAATTTTTAAAATGTTTTGTCCAAATGCAACCTAAGTTTCCTTCTTCAAAAGTAAGGTAGAGAGAGGAAAAAAAAAAAAAAAAAAGAATGTATGCAAGCAAATTTGTCCTGCAATGCATCCCCTTATCATGTGGTTGTGAGAGATTTAGAGCTAGACCAGGCTTTACATAAGCACGGTTAAAGTACTTAAGAATAGTAACTCTTAGAGGATTGTGAGTTTTTATGATCTCATTATCTCATAGTAGGTATACTCTCCTATCATGTATGTAATTTATAGTTCAATAACACTTTATCCAAAAAAAAGTAATTTTGTTCCTTGCTTATTATGTTATTCCCCTTCACAACACCCTCTTAGATGGTTCCATATCCATCACTAATTGTTAAAATATAGTGAATTCAAATCCGCCCATCTTTTAAGATATACAGTTCATGATCAATGCAATGAATTTTCAATTTATACACCTTATCATATATTTTATCATACTAGTGTAATTGATGTTGTCCATTTTTATATTGATTTAAGGCACGTGTTAAATACTACCATGATATATTAATTCTTATTTCTCAGTTTTTTTGGATAACCTATCATTTATTATATATATAAATAGAGGCTCAACCTATGCAAAGTTCTCATTCGATGTATGTGGATACTATATTAATCATCATTAAAATCCATTACTTAATGTGAAATGGATATTAATAATGTTGGGATTAATGTTTTCGATTATTATTATTAAAATTCATTGCTTAATGTGAAGTAAAGACTTGACAATTAAAGCCTTCTATTTATTATAATTTATTATATTATCATATTGCATTTTAAGAAAAGTTAGAAAAAAAAGAAAAACATAATGAATGGTTGGAAAAATAAAGAAAAAGAAATGTACCTAATGCATGGTAAAAAGCCAATATTAATAATGCCATATTAATGATGGGAGTTTCAGCACAAAGGCTTAATATATATAGAATTCTTTATCATGTAAGTGGATACCAATATTAATGATCAAAGTTTTTGCTCAATCATCATTAATTATATTTTTGAATGGGCAATAGAAATTTAATTATAGAAGCCTTTTATTTATTATAATTTAATATATTAGTATATTATATTTCAAGAAAAGTTAGAAAAAAAAAGGAGAAAAAGCTATATCCATGTATCATGGAGGCTAGTGCTACACAGTTTTAAAATCATTAATGCTTTCTATAAGAAATTAATGTAAATTGTTTAATCCAACACTTTTTATATATAGATAGATAGATAGATAGATAAAAAGTTTCTAACCCATGCATTAAATGGGCAAAAAATTAATTATACTATTGTAGTAAAATATATTATATGATACATAAATAGAAAATTCACCCAATGAATTATGATTTACATATCTTAAAGTATAGATAAATTAAATTCACTAGGCTTTGTTAATTATATCATAATAAAATATATTATTATAAGCTATTAAAATCATTCATTTTTTGATACCTGATTATTAGGTAAGAAACAACCAAGACATAAAGTTTGTTTTCTAAGGACATATTCAATGAATTAGTACTCTATTATTAATTTTAAATTATTAGTTTCAAAGAGTTAATGCTAGTTATGTGGTGCAACCCTTACTATTTTCTTTTCATTGTTATAGATATAAAGCATAAAGTAGAGAATAAGCATAGCTGAGAAATCTTTACAAACTTAAAAATAATTTAAAAAAAACCAAAGACATGCATTAGATATTAAAACTAAATTAAAAAAAAACTCTATTAAAAAAATCTTGGAAAATTTCTTTATGTTTAGATTATTTAGATTATTTATAAAATTTAAAATTTTTTATTTTATTTTTATTTTAAAAATTCAAATCAAAGCAGCTCCGTGCACCGTACGGATAGATGACTAGTGTTATACTAAAAGACAGAGGCTTTTTTATAATTAGGGTTAATTTTTTTTTTTAACAAATTCAGGGTGGGAACGAAATTTTTTGCAAGAAAGGGGTTAAAGTTAAAAATGTCATTTGAAATGGCATTTTTTCGGCCAAAAATACGTCCCGTCAGTGCCAGCGGGGCTGGCACGGTGGCAGTTAAAAAATGCCACTCAGAGTGACGTCTTGAAAAAACACCACTTTAAGTGGCATCTTGAAAAAACGCCACTGAGAGTGGCATTTTTCTCTAAAAATCCACCCCGACTCGCCCTCCCTCCCTCCCTCCTCCTCCCCTCCTTCTCCTCCTCCTCCCCTCCCCTTGAGACCCCACGGCGGCCGACCCCACGCCCTTCCCCTCCCCGCCCCGGTCCGCACCCGAGCCCCCGCCCCCGCCCCGCCCGGGTCCATGCCCAAGCCCCCCCCCCCCCCCGAGCGCCCCCCCCGCCCGGTCCGCACCCTCCCCAGACCCCCCCGCCCCCACCCCCTACCCCACGGTCGCACCCTCCCCGGCGCCCCCCCGCGCCACGGTCCGCACCCTCCCGAGCACCCCCCTCCCCCGAGCCCCACCCGCCCGCCCCCCGCCTCGGTCCACACCCTCCCCGAGCCCCGCCCCCCCCCCCCGCCCCGGTCCGCACCCTCCCCGGCGCCCCCTCTCCCCCGAGCCCCACCCGTACCCCCGCCCCCTCGCCCGGTCCGCACCGTCCCCCGAGCCCCCCGCCCCGCCCCACCCCCGGTCCGCACCATCCCCGAGCCCCCCCGCCCCGCCCCCCCGCCCCGGTCCGCACCGTCCCCGAGCCCCCCCGCCGAGTCCCCTGCCCGGTCCGCACCCTCCCCGGAGCGCGCCCCCCTGCCCCGGTCCGCACCCGAGACCCCCCCCGGTCCGCTCCCGGTCCGCACTCGAGCCGACCGGTCCCCCCGAGCTGCCTCTCTCTTGCGCGCACCCAAGCACCCTCCCTCTTTCTCGTGCGAACCCACCCGGTCCCCCTCTCCCGCACCCGAGCAGTCCCCCGTGCTCCCTCTCTCTCGCGGCCCATCTCGCGGCCCATCCCCTTCTCGAGCCGGTGGTTCCCCAAGGTAATTTTTTTAATTCAATTAAATTATAAAAATTTAAATATGCTTAGTTGCTAGTTGCTTCACATTCATCTTTATGATAAAGAAATTGATAATTGAAACAATAATATTTTTAGTTCAAGTATATCAGTTAATCGCGATAGAAAAATTTAAAAATCAGTAAATTTATGTATCGGGAAAAATAAGTAAAGGTTAGTTAGCTTTTCGTGGAAAAATTACATTGTTTGATAAGTAAAAAAAATTCAATGAGCATGAAAAAATTAAATGAGCATGATCTATATTATCAGTCATGATCTATATTACTTGTTATTATCAGTGAAATTTTTTTTTTCTTATGTGATGTTTTTACTTGTTTTGACAGAGTAGTACGAGATGGCTCATAATGTTTTACATCCTGGGCCTCGCGATCCTAGTGTTCTCACTCTGCAAGCCTCGCATAGATCAACCAAAATATTTGAGGGCGAGGTATGCATTATTGATCGATGATTCTTAATTAGTTAGCATGCGTTTATGTTATTTATATGTATTATTGCAATGAATTTGTTGCAGGAATTACCGGTGTTTAGATGCCGTCGACATGACACGCAGATATGGAAGGAGACACCGGGCATGGCACACCCACGAGTGCAATATTATTTGGAGCAAGTTGGCATGTATGACATATATCAGATAGGTCAGATTCGACTCGATGTCGGCCTTATTTCTGCACTTGTTGAGAGGTGGCGGCAGGAGACCCACACATTTCATCTTCCATTTGGCGAGGCGACGGTCACACTACGGGATGTCGGTATTACGAGTGGTCTACGGATTGATGGGTTAGCGGTTCTTGGGCTTGATCCGCGGTATATATTAGAGCGATGGCGGGGATATATTTGTGAGGTTGTTTGGGGTTGAACCCCCGCCGAGGCATTTTCTAAAGGCCGTTTCCGCTTATCATTCTTCGATCGGTTCTACCGAGACTTCCACTTGGATGATGATGCAGATGATGAGGTTGTCCAGCAGTTGTGAGGGGGCAACTTCTCCGAATTATAGGTGGAGTCATCCTTCCAGATACATCCGGATATTTAGTGAAGTTGATGTATGTGCCTCTTTTAGAAGACCTAGGAGCATTTGCTGCATATAGCTGGGGTTCTGCTACACTTGCCGGTTTGTATCGGGCACTTTGTCGCGGAACGAGCCCTACTCAGACAGAGATAGGAGGATACTTGCCCTTGCTACAGGTAAACAGTTGATTATATCGATTGAGTTTGGATTTTTTTCTTTTCTATTGTTTACTAATATTGAGCATTATTCGAACGTTCAGATATGGGCATGGGAACGATTACCTGTTTTTCGTCCCATCAGACTTGAGACTCCGGAGGCTAGACCTGCTGATGCAGATGATGCTTGGCACTTAGGTGCACCATGGGGGCATAGATGGAATGTGAGATTGAACCAAAAGAATGTCCCAACTCATACACTGCGTGCCTATAGAGACCAGTTCGACGTATTGGATGATAGTTCCCAACGGGTATGACATAACTAAATTTCAAATCTATTTCCAATGTTATTTTTTTATTTTATGTAGGTAAGTTGTGGATTGATGGTTTTTTTACATGCAGTTCATATGGTGTCCGTATACGCCCGAGATTTTCTCTATTTTGCCTCCAAGCTGCTTATTCGGTTCGGATATTTGGATGGCACGGACCCCACTTATTTGTTTTGATTTAGTGGAGTGGCATTTCCCGGACCGAGTGCTTCGACAATTTGGTTGCCGCCAGTCGATCCCATCACCATGCGATACGTCACTTCAGCTTCATCAGATAGATCGACGAGGGAGGGCACATGCCTCGTGGGATGTCATACACGCCACACATATTGCTATATGGAATGAGCGGCGTGAAAACATCATTATTGGGGAGCCTATTGCTGAGGGAGTCCCATTTACTCCTGAGTACATGGAATGGTTTAGGAGTATAACACGTATATGTATTAGCCGTTCCGAGTATCATACTGCGGGCTACGAAGGAGAAGGAGCTTCATTTGAATTCATGGTATTATTTTAAAATGATTATTTAATATCATTTATTCCTGAGTTATTATTTTTGTTTTTTGATATTATATTGTCATAAACATGCAGCATGAGAGGTTTCAAGAGTTGTCCTTGAACTTGGATCGAGTTATGCATTCGACATCGGAGGCCGAGCGGCAAAGGATTCATTTGGACATGAGGGCGATTTTAGATAACACTTTTTCTGTAATTGGCCATCAGCATGTGAGGAGTACACCTGCTGCGGCACGAGTTCATGAGGAACCGACGATGGCACACGCATATGAGGATCCTGGGACGAGTAGATTTTGTTATACACCATCGCCTTCTTACATGCCGTCGCCATATGCACACGATTTTTCACACATGGGGCATGCAGGTGAGGGTACATCTGGTAGTCATGATCAGAGGGCGTTGCTGATTACTGACATTGCTGATACGGATATCACTAAGGTCGGCGATGATGTCTTCCACTATTTTGGCGATATTGATATGACAGATACGATCCCCGCGCAGGAGGGGGTCTCCCATGTGGTTGACGAGGGCCCTCGACCGATCGCGACATATGCGCGACGCTCTAGACGAGTTTGACGACCTCCTAGACGGGGCTGTGGTACTTAAGCTATGTAAATAAACTAATTGTTGTAAAGACTTTTGTGTTTAATGTATTAAATATGTTTCATCCATTGAGTTGTTTCTTGTATTGCTCAGATATTGTGATGGTTTCTGACTTATTGAAGCGTTATTAATTTGTTGCCTTGAACAGTTTAGTTATATGTAAACTAAGTGACTTAATTTAAAAGTAGTAAGATTTACAGCCTCTGAAGTTTGTTACCTTAGAGAACAAATAGTATGAAGGGTGAGGTTTACGTGCTAAGTCATTGGCACGATCAACTGCCACGAGTCCAAACTTGGGACCATACCCGTCGGCCCATTCCCAATTATCTGATGTTGTCCAGAACAAATAACTAAGCATGGGTACACCTTACAAACATGGACATTTATACATGCTTTAGTAGTGGCTGCATATATGGCCAATACCATTGGGCACACCATCCAGCCAACACTTCCAATTTATAAAAAATGTGGTGATTGAATTCAGTTGCAGAGCGTTGGGAGGAGCCACAAGAGATTTTACTTGTCACAGGATATTTCAACAGATCCACTTTCCTCAAAAAGAAGCCCGTTAGGCACATTGAGACTGATCCGGTGCATATCCCATCCATCTTCTTCCAGCTGGTTGAGAAAGTCAGCAAATCTATCTTCCAAGTTCGGACGCTCTCCTCCGACCAAGAGAACACATGATGCGGCAATCTTTCTCGTCGCTCGTGAAGCCAATAGACACCTGCCACGACTTCTCAAAACCGAGAGACCTGTAGCTCCCACCTAAACCACAATGCACCCAATCCAGTTAAGAGATGCTCCAGTCCTGGTTTAAAAAATATAAATCCATGATTATGATAATTGCCAATTGCCAGTAGTAAGCAACCTTGAATGTAATAAAAAACTCAAGCCCTCTTGATCCACTTTGGCTCACAAAGAGAATGTATTTTTCCTTCATGTACAACTTCAGTAGTTCCTTCACCTATTCTAAGCAGTTGATTAAGACAGTGATTTTTTTTTTTAAAAAAAGAAGTTTGAAAACTAAGGGAGCAGCTGATAAATTTGCTATAGAACGTAACTACCAAAGTTATTCAGGGTGTCAGTCAGCAATTTCTAGTCACATCATGTGGCGTGTTCATCTGACGTTAACTATGAGGACCTATCATTTTTCTTAATCTCATTTTCATGATTACCATTTCTTTGATTCTTGGGCAAAGATAATTGAAAATATTGGAGTGGCACCAGCTAGGTGCTTAGGTACATAAAGAAAGATGATCGGCAAAACTGGGAATGACGGTCAAGAAGAAAGAAAGCTTACACAGAAAAATAAGAAATTCATGACTAAAAAATGATTGCCCATATTTTAATCAAGAATGTTTTACCGCTCCTGGATGATTCTCTATAATTGTATTAATAACATATTTGAGATATCTTAAAAAAAAAAAAAAAAAGAAGAATGGAGGGCGAGATGAAATGCAAAACTATCTATATCATGTAAAAGGGTAAATTTGTTGATGTCAAAAGGCATTTCCTTATGCTGTAGGATTCAGATCAGAAAATAATATCAAACCCAAAAGAATCATACCCTGTGGCAGGAGCCCTCCCTGCCAATCATTCTCTCCAATGATACACCAAAAATGACTCGGGGCTGCAAAAATCTTTCCCAATATAAAATGTTCTCTTCCTTATTGCAATCAACATAACCTAATATCAACAAAGCTAACTTTAGATTACTCGACGGCTATGAGAATGAGCACAAAATCACACAAGGCAGTAAAATCTGCACCAGGAACCGTACGGAGCACAACATGTGATTTCACAAGCATCCGAGCACGCTTGAGATTTATCTGCTAAGAAAACCAAAATGTATGTAGTTAAGCATGTGTAACAGATAAAAATCACTCAAAAAAGAAAGAACATATAAAATTGATATGAATTACAAATTATACATGTTATTAATGCATATCTCTCTCTCTCTCTCTCTTAAAGGTGTATGTATCTACATTAGAAAATGTGCATGACAAGACACTTAAATAGTTTTCTGCCAAACTCAACTAAACTCTATAAAAAAAATGGATATAGCTCAAACCAACCTGCACACTATCAATTGGAACACACCTGACTAGAGATACCAAGGCAACTAAATAACAGATCAATCTAGGTTCACTTAAATTTATATGTACAATGGTTTATGGGTCTGATAAGCTTTCTTCCTTTAGCAACATAAATAAATGAATAAATAAATAATTTATAAGATAGGTTGACCCAACAAAGAACTGAAAGAGAAACTGCCGATTTCTTTTAAATGATGAGCTCTGACAAGCAGCAGCTCTGGTAAAGATTTCCAGAACAGTATAAGGAAAGGTTCTTGACAATGACAACCAAAAAACATATTATTTACTCTTATCATGAATATTTGAATCCTACCTGATTCTTCCAATCACCCACGGAAAGGTAGTGTTACTGAAAATATTTTGAGTCCTGCCTAATTCTGCCAAGCACCCATGGAGAAAGTGTTTTGGTGGGATCATTGCAACTTGTCACCCAACTCATTAGTGTATTTCAGGCATAATATAGTGGAACTTTATAAGTGCACTTCAGGAATACAATGGCTGTAATAAATTAAGTTGGTAATTAATGGGTCTTCTAGAAACCTAGAATCATATTTTGGGTAGAATAAAATGATACTTTATAAGATAAAGGTATTTTAGGCCATTCAAAGTTTTCACACAAGACTTCTATGTAGCAGTAAAGAGATTTATCAAATGATTAAAAAAGTTCAGAAAATAATATCGTAATAAAAGTCGGCTTTCATGGCATAACAAGCAAAGTTAGAATTAGAAAGGACTAACATACTATTTTAGCACAAAAATTCACTCTTTGCATAACAACCCATTGGCAAATACAAACTGCCACAGGAATCATATCAATGTGTGTTGCATTCAAAATATAACAGGATTCCAATGTTCCAAGCAAGGTTTAAAGTAGTGACCATGCTATCAATATGAGGCATATCGTATCAACTCAGAATGGTACAAGCACTTGATAAGTGCTTGTGCCACCACATGTTATGGGTGTTGTACCAAATCCAGTAGTGGTGTGCCATGTGTCAATATACTGTAGTAATCTACTGATTTTCTGTAGTCTCAGGCAAGATCCACCTAACAATTTGAAACAAAATTACAGAATCCAATGACTAAAGCAAATTAACTTATATAATTCCTCTATTTAATAGCACTTAAACATTACTTTTAATGATTCAATTATGTTATCCTACCAATCATATGACTTGAAGGCAGCATATTCACATGCACGCAATAGAAATTTACCTGATTAACTTAAGTGAAAGAGATTTAGCTTTAAGGAACAGAGAAAAATCATATAATACACCTACCAGTGAACAAAAATCAGCCTGTTCCCCCAACTCTTGGCAGCATTTTAATTGACTAAACTTCAAGGAACATAGCATAGGGTCATAACCAAGAAAAAAAACCAAGAAAAAAGAAAAAAAAAAAAGCATGTCAGATCAGAAACCCACAAAACATAAGTTAGTCTCTAATAAAATAAGCATAGCATAGCATATCATACTGAAAAGGAATATCTTGTACTGAATATCACAGCATAGCATAACAAATAGAAAAGAGTAGCCCAGACTCTGCTGTATATATAAGCCGATGGAGCAAAACACCTGTAATGTAGCCCAGACTCTCTCTATCTGAGACTCTCACTCAAACAATAACAAACATACCCTGAAAAAGTAGAAGAAAAATCAAGCAATTCAAGACACTAAACCTTGAGTGCAGATAGCCTAAATGAAGACTGTTAAAACCCACAAATTCTTGCTCTCATTTATTACAATCAACCATGCAGAAGTTGTTTCATACATAAAATATAGATAGTACAATTTAGGATCCTGAAGGTCCAACATTTACATTAGGACAACGGCGTCGAGAATGACCCGTTTGCTTACAAATACTACAACGATTTTTACTTCTTGGCTGCACCTCATCCATTTCATTATGAATGCGTGATGACTTAGGCTTACCTTTTTTTTTCGGTCTGAGGCGATTGTGATCAGGAATGCATGTGAATGTGTCCATCCAGTAGTCTTCGTGGGGTAACGGATTAAACTCACCTCCCCATGCATTTATATAAGAGCCAGTTGTGTATACTTCATCAACAAGAGGGGTTGTATCCATGGCAATTTCGTGGCACACGGCTAAGACATGTGAACATGGATACTTATAAATTGTCCACTTTCCACAAGAACAATTTCTGTCTACAAGTGACACATTCTGAACGTTGCCTCCACCCCTAAGAGCTTCACTTGACCTTCTTGTAACGACTTCATAGGTGGCTCTCTGCATGTTGTATCTAAACACTCTGTGCTCATTAGCTTTAGCTTGACTTTCAACAAGCTTAATTGTCACATGAGGAGTGAAAAAAGTATTTCGATTATCCTGCACATATCTCATGGCTTCCGCGCGTCTCGTATTGAAATACTTAACAAGACGGTAAAATGTCATCTGAACACAGGCCGTTATCGGCACATTTCTAGCTCCCTTCAGTACACTATTAAAAACTTCTGAGAGATTTGTTGTTAAAATACCATAGCGGAAGCCCCCATCATGTGCCAATGTCCACTTCTCTGGCTCCAACTCCGATAGCCAAGTCCAAGCCTCTGCATTAACTGTCTTGATCCGTTCCATGATAAAGTTAAACTTTCGAAGCTGATGTTCGCTCCCTGCTTTCCATACAGCTCTTTTTAATTGAATATTAGAGAATCTTGAGTTGAAATTACTGCACACATGTCTCAAGCAGTAGCGATGATAAGCTAGAGGTGGAGCCCATCCATTACTGTCATCTGCTATGGCACTTAGTATACCTGGATGTCGGTCCGAAATAAGACAAATGTCATTTAAATGTCTTTCACAACATGCCTCCCGAGATTCCACAAAAACCAACTCCGGCTAGCGATTACACTCTTCATCCACAATTGTGTAGGCCGGTGGAAATATCACATTGTCAGCATCAATGCTTGTTGCAATGAGCATCTTCCCCTTGTACTTTCCATAAAGATGTGTTCCATCAATAGAAATGACTGGGCGACAATACCGAAACCCCTCGATGGATGGATGAAATGCCCAGAAAACATAATTCAGGACACGCACATTAGATGTCTCTCGCATTGTAGAAATCCCAACGAGACCACCGTTCCCGGGGTTTACATTACTCGAAGTGCAAGCATGTATTTAGGTAACTTAGCATATGAGGGTTCCCATTCACCAAATACATCAATCAATGCCTTGCTTTCCACGCCATGCTTTGGAGTATGACACGGTATAATGAAATTGTTCTTGCCACAACCGCAATAATGGCTTCAATATTCACACTTGGGTCTTTCTCCACAATATGTTGGTCGAACCACATGAGCACCATGAACTCATGAACTTATGTGTTTGTGATCCCGAGTTACATGACTGAATAAACAAGAGTGTGGCCCCTCGTACCTTGTGATCTCAAAAAATCCATGCTTCTTCAACTTTGTAGCACGCAACCTCCAATGACAACTCTGTGCAGAACTTGAAGATGCACATTTCCACAGACAGGATGCACGCTTTCTTTGACTCCACAACATTATATGTGCGATGCTTCTTGATGTGATAAATTTCACATGCTTTTTTCAGTTCATCTTTGCTAGTAAACAACAATCCTGTAGCAAACTCAGTCATTGATGAATCCCAAAATTGAGAATTAAAGGGTAATTGTCTTTGAGTGCTAACACAACCACCATCCTGCAAATTCAAGTCATGATAAAACTCCGGTATTTGACTATGTGCAAAGACTTGATGCTCATAGACTTGACTAGGAACAATTTCTGGATGAGTAGATATAGGAATAGAACTACAGCCAGTTTCATGAACTACATCATCTCCATGTGAGTCTTCATCCTCATCTCGCTCTTCGTCAGAGTCATCATGTTCAGACCAATAGTCATCATCACGCAACTTTGTCGTCTGACTCAAGTCCCCGACTATCAACACTCTGATTGTTTGCCACATCAACACTCTGCACTACTGGCATAACTCCTTCCATCATTGAGAAATCCACTGGAGTTCTGATCTGCTGCTGGGCAATAGGAGAACTATCCTGAATATCCTCTGTATGATCAACATTGTATGGAGCTGGAGCATCTTCTTTGAAAACATATAATTCAACATAGCGATAATCTGGAAATTTGGAAGGAAATGTCAACATTTCCTCCACATCGTCATCCTCCTCGATTGGATGAAGCACATATTTCTGATGCAATGTTGGAGATCTCCACATCAATCTCAAAATATATTGCTGCACTGAAATTTTAAGCACACTATAAACCCGCTCGATCAACTCAACATAACGGGTTCCCATGCTCAATCTAAAACTTTTACGAGGAGGTTTATTATATTGTATTCCATCTAAGCCATGTTCAATTGATCCATCACAATAAAGCAGCAATCGAACAGTATCGGTGCTCATCTAAAAAATAACATTCAAAATAAATCTAGCATCAATACATAAATTGTATCATCAAGCATAAACTGAAATAAGTATAAATTTTCTACTGATTAACCGCAAACAAACTAATAATGGAATATGCACGTATTTCATAAGCATTTAACATTTAAATAATAGATGTGTACCCTGTTAAATATTCGATATTAACCTATTTATTTTCTATGTGTTTGTTGTATGGTAAAAATGAGACTATATTAGACACTTCCAAAGCATTTATTTTTTTAAGTATTATTATTAAAATAAGATATATTGCCATATCAAGTTGTCAACGTTGCTTATCATGATAGATCATGCTCATTGAATTTTTTTTACTCATCAAACAATGTAATTTTTCCACAACAAGCTAACTAACCTTTACTTATTTCTATCGATACATAAATTCTTTTATTTTTTAGTTTTTTTGTCGTGATTAATCGATGTAATTAAACTAAAAAATATCATTGTTTCAGATTATCAATTTCTTTATTATAAAGATGAATGTGAAGTCGTTAGTAATAAAGCATATTTAAATTTTTATAATTAAATTAAAAAAAAAATTATCTTGGGAGACGGGGGACCTACTCGGGTGCGCAGAGAGAGGGAGCCGGGGGGGGGGGGTGGGTGCACGCTCGGGAGGGGACGGGGGAGGAGATCGGGAGGGTGGGGGACGGGGGCGGGAGGGGGGGACCTGGGGCGGGGAGAGAAGGGGGGTGCACGGGAGGGAAGAAAGAGGGAGTGGGGGCTCGGGAAGGGGAGGGGGCGCTCGTGAGGGAAAAACGAGTGGGGGCACGGGAAGGCCGTGAGGGGGGGTTGCACGAGAGGGAAGAAAGAGGGAGTGGAGGCTCGGGAAGCGGGGGGAGGGGGGGCTCGTGAGGGGGGTGCACGGGAGGGAAGAGGGAGTGGGGGCACGGCCGGGGGGTTTACCGAAAAAATGCCATTTAGAGTGGCTTTTTTTCAAAGAGAAAATGCCACTTAGAGTGGCATTTTTTTAAAACGCCACTTAAAATAGTGTTTTTTAAACGGAACTAGCCCATCCACGCTGGCGCTGATGGGTATTTTTTTTTTCGAAAAAATATCAAATGGCGTTTTTTACTTAACATCATTCTTGTAAAAAATTTTGCTTTCACTCTAAATTTATTAAAAAAAAATTTAACTTTAATTATAAAAACAGCTCGTAAAAGACACCCTCGAGCAACTTGCCACGGTTGAATTTAAAACGAAGATATTGGTAGGATGGGATGTAATTAATGTTTAAAACCGGCGGCCCGCTTCGTGTGATTCTCTCGCTGTGGTCCTCAACGGCTGCATTCATATCGAAACCGCTGCGGCTCCTTTCCGTTGTTAGAAAGCGATAGTTTTGGATAAAAAGCCAGAGCATTTTGGTCAGTCCGTGCGCTGCCTTCCCATTCGAGGAAAAGCCCCGGTGTTTGCTAATGGTTCAATGAACTAACTGTCTCGGTTCCGAGCACCTGCATTCATTCTGAAACCATCGCATTTATTCTTGTTCTTTAAAAAATACGATTTCAGGGAAAACAAAAGCCACGGCAAGGAAGGCTGTGGCCAGAAAAATCTTCGTTGATTCCGAACGCACCTTCTAAATCCCATCTTCTTCGTTCGTCTATTCTTGTTCTTTAAAAAATACGATTTCAGGGAAAACAAAAGCCACGGCAAGGAAGGCTGTGGCCAGAAAAATCTTCGTTGATTCCGAACGCACCTTCTAAATCCCATCTTCTTCGTTCGTCCTGAAACCCTCCCAAGTACTCTCCCAGAAGCTCTTGGACCTTCCAAGGTGGGCTGTGTTGGCAGACATCCAGGATAATGTCTCCAAGAAGAAATGGACGATCGACGAAGGTACGTCCAGCTCCACCGAGGCCTCCAATCCCTGTTCCTCTTCTCTTCTCAAGTTTTTCTCAACCTTTGGTGCAGGCGGGATTGAGGCGGATCGATGCCGCCTACGATGCCCTCCAGTCGCTAGGGTTCTCCAAGACCGTCGTTCGCAGGAATATAAATAAACTTTTGAAGGTGAACTCCTCTGTTTCACTTGTTTCCTTTTTTGTTTTCTTGAAGATTCTTGTGAGCTTTTAACGATGTTTGGGGTTTTGGGCTTTTAGGAATATGGACAGAATGGATGGGTGTTCTTAGAAGACTCTTCGTATAGGTTGCTTATTGAGACCATCCTGGAGGAACAGGAGAGGGAGGGGACAGTCGGTGAAGAGGCCATGGCCGACGGGCAGGAGGAGGTAACTTTGTCGCACCATCTCCAGGAAGAGGCGACTGATGATCAAGCGTACAACATGAGTATTCGAGGAAAAAAACTCGATATCTTCAATGATGAAGGCCAAGAGGCGGAAAAGGCAAGAAAGGTGATTTAACGCTCAACAATTTCCTCCCTGGCTTGTTTTCTGTTGGTTCTTTTTCTTTTTTTCTCACTGCATTCTGTCTAAAGCTCTGAACCTCTTTGTTCACATGCTATAAAGTCATGCAATTAAATGATTTATTGCTACAAATTTTAGGAGCCCTTTGATGCCTTAATGTAGGTATTGATGCAAAATTTGGAGACTTTTTATGCCTTGATTAGAATTAACCTTCCATCTGTAGAATTGCAAATGTTCTAGCTTTTGTTTTTTGATTGTTCTGTTCAATTTATGTCATTGGAGTCTTGTATTTATGTAACTTGATTTGGTCGTTTGCATCTCATGTTAGGGCAACCTAATAGGACTAGATATAGGAAGTTCGATGCTTTAGTCAGAGGTTCTTGAGACATTAAAGCAATTGGAGGTTTCTACTAGTTGTTTAGGTATATTTGGACTGTGGCATATTCATGTTCTGCCATTGTTATTGTGCGAATCAAATTTAAGCTGTAGGTACATTATGTGTCTTTTTAGGGTTTCTTTTCTTGTGTTCTGCAATCATTTTGTCTGTGTCTCCTAGTAAATGGGATGCAACACCTTGAAGGTGATAAATATCAGTAGAAAAATTGTGTGCCATGGAATTCTCCAATTTTGAGTTTTTAATAGTTCCATACATGTGTACAGTTGTTATGAAATACATGTTGCATTGGAACCACCGTTTCAAAAGGTCTAATGATCTTCTTGTGTTCTGAAGCAGTTGGTTCAATTGATAGTTATGTAAAAGACTTACATATCATTACATGGACAAACATATAATAAATGAATGTCAGTGTGTCATCCTGTAGTGTTTAAATTTTTGAGCAAGATTCTTTTGGGTGGTGCAAATATAGATCTTTTGTGAAGGCAATAGCACTAACAGAGACCCTGATAAATTTTGAAGTTCTACTCAAATCATGCCTTCCTAATCCTATAGGCAAGATAATAGAAACAAGTAATTATCTCTATCTTGAAGCTTGAACCAATATCTTCAAGAAGCTCTTAGAATGAGATTTCAAATATCAAGATGTACCAAATATCAAAGAGCAAATAGCAGAGTTAATGACAGTTATATCTAGTAGTCTGGTCAATTATTGGATCTGGTCTACAACAATGCTTTTACCTGTGTGCTCATTTATTTGGCAATATTATATTACAGAACATCCATATTTCTTCTTAATCAATCCAGAGATATTTTAAGATATGAGAAGGGCCTTTCAAGCGTTACTTTAGATGGATGCTGACTTTAAAGTTGAAGATATATGATGTTCTATGGTAAAATTCTATATGAATGGATCATTGTGCACTAAGCTTGCATTATTTGTATATACTTTACTTTCTTGTGATTATTGATTCTACATCTAGTTTACCTGTTTATGTTCCTTTACCCCCATTTTAAACTTGATTATTGGAGAGCCATCATGTACTACATTGTTTGGTTCTTGGACCATGAAAGTTGTCTTTGTTGCCAAAGGGTCTTTATGTTGAATCTTTGGTCTGCTCACAAGAAACAAAATAGAATGTCTACTAGTGTCAAATAATGTTTAAAGATAATATAGTTGGAGCAATGTCTGTATTCCCTTTATATAAGGTGGAATATCATCCATTTAACTATTTGAAGATTTAGATAGGAGCCATCAATGTTTTAAAATATAGCTGCCTAGACGGCATTCCTAGTTAATTGCCTTAACATTTTGCATTATGTTTGAATATTTAGGATAAAGAAAGATTTCAGATCTTTGTATCTTATAGAAAATATGATTCTAAACAAAGTAGAATGAAAAAAAAGGATTCATGTAGTTAACTCCGACTAATTTGGGATTAATTCTTTGTTATTGTTGTTGTTGGAATATTCAAGATGAGAGTGATTTATAAATTAGCATAGTGTGATGCCAAGTTGGTGCTTTCCATTGAGTACATCTTATTTGATGTCTCATGTTTCATTTCTTAAGTATATTGTTTTATTTACAATCTTTAGTTTTTCTTGTGCTTGTGCATTTGTGTGTGTGCACGTATTATGTGTGTATATATATTTGAAGTCGTAATCTTTGGACCACCTTAACCTTGTGCTCCTTCTTGGGCACCTGCCTACTGCCTAAGTGCTAGGTAGTCCCCTGGTCATCCGTTTGTTGGCCATAGTCTGTTGGAACATCAAAATTGCTAAGTAGTCCCTCAAATTGTTGCCTTCATTAAATCTGAATTTATATTTAAATGAAAGTAAACAAGTACACCTAAAAATTCTGATTTTTTTCCTCTTCAAATCTGACATTCAAGATTCAACATTATAAGCTATGGGGAAGAAAAAGAGAGGATAAGGGGTAAATTTGAGGAGAATCAACTCAGTTGTCAGTCTACCTGTTATGTGTTGGCCCATGGATGTGGGTGGTGGTTTGGGGGTCTATTTTGAGTAATTACTCATTATGATCTATTATTGCAAACTACTTTTCTGCATATGGCTAGCTTCTCAAATGGACGCCTTAAGCTTCTACCAATTCTTGCTTAGCTGTAGGGATAATTTGAATATGTCCCCTTAAGAGATGTTAGGGGTTGTTTAGAGCTTGTTAGAAGTTAAATTATTCTAAGTTGTTCTAAGTTTTAGGAGATTTTGCTGGCTATGAGTAGCTAAGTTCTAGGAAAAGTTGTTAGCTTTATCCTTATTATGTAACCACGAAGAGAAGCATAATAAGATGAAGCAACTTGATCTTTTACCAACACTTTTGTTTTTCTAACAAGAGGCTATGTTTTCCCTTGAAACAAACTTAACCTAACTACCACTTTCCATCTATTCCTCTCTGGCTTGTTCCTTCCTCATCCAAGACAAGGAAGAGAGCCAAAAAGTCATTGCCCATGCTGATACCATCTTCTTCTTGCCTTGCCATTAGGTTTGTTACACAAGCATGTCCCAACTTGGTATTAGAGCTTGGTATAGAGGACGCAACAGTTGGGTCATTTGGAGATGGAAGTCACTTCCCTATCTATCGGGTAGGAAAGAATCCTCAAGGAGATGCAAGAAATATTTGCAGCCATGAATGCTTGGTTTTACAATATCCATCAAAATCTAACCTGTGAAACTACAAAGAGTTCTCGTAAACAAAGCTGAAACACCGAGGATCAAACTAATGGTATTGGAGGAACCAACTATGAGGGCTCCACTAACACCTACATGCCTAAGCTTGTGAAACTTGAGTGTCCATGCTACAATGGGAATGAGGATATGACAAGATGGATTTGTAGGCCAAGCAGTCTTTTGATTTCCACCAAATGCCTGAAAAGGAGAGGGTGCCATTGGCTTCTTTCAATTTTGAAGGTAATGCATAGTTATGTTTCTCAAAATTCATTATATCGAGAGCTAGTATTGGACTGGTACAGTTTGGTATGGGGTGTACCGTATTGAACTGGTGGCATATTGGTCGGATAGACTAGGGGGCCCAAGCCATGAACTGCCTCAAATTGGGCCCAACCGGATGGTTCCGTTTGGTTTGAGGTAGCTCGATTTGGTTCAGTACATTGGTTCGAAGTCAATTTAGGGTCGGTTTGGAGTGGTTTAGGGTAGTTCGTCCTCTGTATTGAATCAAGAGGCCGAACCGTCCCAGTTTTAGGCTGGTTCGGTTTGGTTCGCTTCAAATCACCTGGTTCGGGATGCCCTGAACTGTTTGGTTCGGGTTGGTTCGACAAACAGTGATGGTACTAGATGAAAGAGGAGACCCTTATCATTGTGTGGGAAGACTTCAAGCAGAATCTTCATTGTAGGTCTGGACCTAACCAATTTCAAGATTTTTTTTGGTGATCTAATGAAGTTGCAACAAACTGGTTCGGCAACAAATTGGTTCAGTGAGAGATCATCAAACCCACTTTGTGAAATTATTGATTCAAGCAAGGAGATTGACACCACCATAACAAGTCAGTCTTTGTGAGTGGTTTGAAGGAGAACATTAAAACTGAAGTCTAAGCCGACAAACCTTGCACTCTCTTTTGTTATGAAATTGGAAAGATTGTTTGAGACTCGTAGCCATTCCTTTTGTTGCGCTACACAATTTGAAATGCATAAGCCAAATCCCAATTTCTCTTTGGTATGGTATGCCATATCAGTGCATACTATCCCATATTGAGCATATTATATCATATCAGTACCGAATCAAGACTCAGCATAGATGGTATATTAAGTCTTTGGCATGTCAAATTGTCCCTCGTATCGGACGTACTGACACTATATTAGTATGGTATTGGTGCCGATTCTAGTACCAAGATGGCAAACCTTGCTCTTTGGCACTCAGTCCAAATCCTATGCCTATTAAGAAGTTAAATCCAAGTTTAAGGAAAGGATATATAAGGGATTATGTTTTAATTGCAATGAGAAATTTGGACCAGGACATTGATGCAAAAAATTATTTCTTCTTGAAGGAGTTGGAGGTGGAGGATGCTATGGCTATGCAAGAGTTGGAGAAACCAGAAATCTCCATCCATGCTATGAAGGCAGTACACACAAATTTTTAAACAATCAAGTTGCTAGAAAATTGGGAATCACTCCTAATATACAAGGAAGGTTTGAAGTCATTGTGGCAAGTGGAAAAAGGATTCCAGGTTTACATCACTGCAAAAGGGAATGTATGATGATCCAAGAAATTCCAATTACTATAGATTTCTATTTACTATCATCTGTGTGTTGTGCTGCAATTTTGGGAGCCCGATGGTTGAATACCTTGGGACCCATTATTTGGGAATGTCTTTTTGAATTAACCATGCAGTTAATCTTGATGGGAAAAGGGTTGTTCTACAAGGCTTGGTAGCCCCAATGGATAAGTTGATGGATGAGTTTGAGGTATCTAAGTAGTTGAAAAAGAGGAAGGAATGAGTTCTTTTGCAGATTGATCCTTTTTCTATGCACCCTCAAGGTCACCCTTAACCTAGATATAATTAGGAATTATCTCATCCAAGATTAGAGTAGATTTTGCAATAATATTAGGATATTTTTGAAGAGCCTCGTGGGTTACGTCCAGCAAGGCCCCATGATCACAAGATTCCTCTAAAGCAAGGAAGTGAACTTGTTTTTGTGAGATCATACAGGTAACCTCACTATAAAAGAAGAGATCGAGAAATTGGTGGTAGATATGCTAGCTTCAAGAGTGATTTGACCAAGCCAAAGTCCTTAATTATGTCCCATATTATTAGTGAAGAAGCATGATGGTTCTTGGAGGATTTGTGTTGATTGTAGATCCTTGAATCATATCACCATCAAAGACAAGTTTTGATGAGTTATTAGATGAACTCCATTGTGCAATGTTTTTCACCAAGTTGGATTTGTGATTTGGTGACCATGAAATCAGAATGCACGCTAATGACATATCAATGTCTGCCTTTCGAACACACCAAAGGAATTATATATTTATGGTGATGCCTTTTGGACTCACTAATGCACCATCAACATTTCATCCTTGATAAACAAGGTATTCACAACATATCTTCATAAGGTTATCCTAGTGTTTTTGGATGACATTTTGATTTATAGCAAACCATGGGAAGAACACATGAAGCATCTTAAGTTTACTCAAATATTTTGAGAACTCACTAGTTGTTTGTATATGTAAGAAAAAAACAGAAAAATGTAGTTTTGTCCAACAAGAAGTGAAATATTTGGGTCACAATTTTCAGTGAAGAAGTTGCTTTTGATTTAGAAAATAATGTTGCCATGCAAGAATTTGCCTAAGCCAAAAGCGGTTAAAGCAATGTGTGGTTTCCTTGGATTAACGGGGTTCTACTTTAAGTTTATTCAAAACTATCAGAAAGTTGCAGCTCCATTAACCCTTGCTAAAAAGGGGAAACTTCAAGTGGAACTCAAGGACAAAAGAAACTTTTGAATTACTCAAAAAGGTAATGACTCAAGCCTTGATGTTAGCTCTCCCTGATTTTAGCCAACCATTTATCAATGAATGTGTTGCATCCGGATTAGGCATTGGAGGAGTTCTCATGCAAAATTAGAGGTTGTTGCATTTTGTAGTCAAGCCTTGCTAGGTACAAATCTATTTCTGTCAGCCTATGATAAGAAGATGTTGGCTCTACTTCTTGTAGTTCAAAAATAGGGCCATACTTATTGGGGAGAGTGTACACTGTGCGAATAGATCAATGCAGTCTTAGACACCTATGGGAACAGAAAATCATCACCTTTGTACAAGAAAAATGGCTAGTAAAATTAATGGGTTATGGCTTCACTATTGAATACAAAGAAGGAAAAGAGAATTATGTGGCAGATGTGCTTCCACATAGGTATGAGGAGGCCGCGTGGGCTGTCATGTCAGTACTGGCTCCCTCTTGGGCAGTACCAACAAAAGAAAAAGTCCAAAACTATCCTAACTTGTAACAATTAGCGAAACAATGCATGTGGGGAGAAGTCATTGGGCCTTAGAATACAAAGAAGGTATTGTTTATTTCAATAATAAAATTTGTTTATCTACTAACTCTTCTTTGGTTCTTCTCATTGTTAAGGAGATGTACTTCAACACCCATGAGGAATATCACAAGACTCTTCAAAGAGCAATGCTAGATTTTTACAAGGAAGACATGAGAAATCTCTTTGAGAATATATTAAGAATTGTGAAACTTGTTAAAGGTAGAAAGAGGAAAATATCAGTTAAGCAGGCCTGCTGTATCCACTCCTAATGTTGACACAGGTTTGATTGGATATATTCGTAGATTTTGTGGAGAGGCTTCCTAAGCCTAAAGGAAAATCAATCATGGTATACCATATCGGTGCATATCATCTTGTACCAGACATATCATTACCATACTATTCCGATACTGAATCAAGACTCATGGGGTATATACCGAGTCTTGGTATGCTAAACCGATCCAATTATCGGGTGTATTGAAATTGTATTAATATGGTACTGATATAGGGTCTGGTACGAAGACAGTGAACCTTGAAGTCAAGTCATTTTTGATATTGTTGATAGGCTCTTCAAATTTGCACACTTTATTCCCATCTCCCATTGATATTCAACAGCTTCAATAGCTCAAATATTCTTTAAGCAAATATTTGTATTGCATGGAATGCCTAAAAGCATCATGTGTGATTGAGATGTCATTTTCATTAGCATTTTCTGGAGAAAGCTTTTCAACTTGTATTAGCATTTTCTAGAGAAAGCTTTTCAACTTGTAGGAAACTAGTTTCAACTATAGCTCAGCCTACTACCCCCAAACAGATGAGCAGATGAAGGTGATCAACAAAATAGTTGAGACTTAGAGATGTATCCCTGGTGTTTTGCAAGCCGTAGACCAAATGAGTAGCTATGATGAATTCCTTGGTTGAGTATTGTTACAACACGAGCTCTCATTCTTCTAACAAGACAGCACCCATTGAGATTGTGTATGGGAAGCCTCCTCCCACATTATTATTTGATGTTCTAGGCACTTCAGAGGTTGAAGCAGTGGTCTTTGAGCTGCAGGACGGAGAGCTAGTTGTCAAGGAGTTGCATGACCAATTAATGTGACCCAACAATGTATGAAAAGTTTGATGATGCTCACAAAAATGAGAAGTATCTCAATGTTGGAGATTTTGTTTATCTCTGCTTGTCGCCATATGGACAGCCATTCTTGCTCCTAGATAGCATGGGCCATTTGAGGTCATTGAGAAAACTGGACCAGTAGTATGCAAGCTCAAGTTACCAGAGAAGGAAGGTGGAAACAAATGTGGAAATTCAAGTAACGCTGACTTTCATTCTAGAAAATAGTGATTCAGACACTCCTATGCCCCAAGCATTCTTGATCCATGCAAGAGGAGAAGCCAAAAAGAAGTTTTAATTCATTGGCAAGGTCTCTCACCTGCAGATGCAACTTGGGAAGGCTTTGATGAGCTCTGAATTCATTTTCTTAAAGCAACCCTTGAGGACAATGGAGTCTTTTTTAAGGGTCAGGGATGTTATGTGCTGGTACATCTATAGTGTTGGTCCATGGATGTGGGTTATATTTGATTGGTCCGGGTTATATTTGATTGGTCCATTCTGAGTCATTGTGATCTATCACTATAAATTACTCTCATGTATATATTTGGCTTCTCAGATGGACATTTAAACTTCTGCCAATTCTTACTAAACTATAGGGACGATTCAAATTAATCTCCTTAAGAGATGTTAGGAGTTGTTTAAAGCTTGTTAGAAGTTTTAATTATTTTAAGTTGTTCCAAGTTTAGGAGATTTCTCGGCTATCAATTGTTGAGTTTTGGGAGAAGTTGTTAGCTTTATCCTTATTTATATGTAACCTTGAAGATAAGCAGAAGCAAGTAGAACTTTTCACCAACACTTTTGTGTTTCAAACTGGAGCTAAGGTGTCACTTGAAGCAAACCTAACCCAACTTCCACTTTCCATCTATTCCTCTTGCTGACTTGTTCCTTTGCCAAGATAGGGAAGAGCTAAGGCAAAAATAGTCATTGCCCATGCTACTGCCTTCTTCTTCACGCCCCTGCACTAGGTCTGTCACAAAAGCATGCGACAATGCATCATGGTTTCACTGATCGATTACCCCAACCAATGATCCTATTATATGCCAGCTTATGAATCATTTGACTTTTATCTACTATCTTTTGTAACTTGTATATGGTACACTGTAAGTTTGCACAAAGCTTTAGAATAACCTCCTTTATATGCCATAAACCTAATCATAAAAACTCATGTCAAGTCAAATTTGCTTTTGCAACAAGTCAAATGCTAAATAATCTAGCTAAGAAATTCTTATTCTCTCTCTTACTTCTCTACAATTCTTTTTCCAGTAGATATAAATAAAAAGAGATAAAAAAGTCCATTAAAACAAAGCTGCATGGTCTCCATTAAAGTGATGAGATGAAAACCTGATAAAAGAGATCCATAGTTTTATGGAGCACTCTTTTTTTAATTCCTCACATTCTTTCTCTGAAATAGAGTGGCTTTTGTATGATTGTACCTTGTAGAAACCTGGTTTGCTACAAGACTAGCTTGTCCCTTTTTTTATTTCCCTCAACTTGCTCCTCGATGCATTGGAGGGGTCAGGTCATTGAGTGCTCATAGATTTAGTTATAATCTTTATTTTGTTATTTTCTTCTTCTTCTTCTTATTGATATGCAGATATTTAAAATCATGAATGGGTTTTATTGAGTCAACAGCTGAAATTAGAAGAGATCTGACCTTATTTTAGAGACGGAAGAGCCTTGGTGCTGTAGTGCAGTTTTTGTAGAACTGTTCACACTCTAGTAATCAATAAGGCTAGCTCTTTCTTGTAATGGGTTACTTTTAAGAGTTAAAATTAGAGTAGGGTTGTAGCCATATAAAGAGGCCTCTTAGTTTATCTTAGTTTTTGAACAATTAGAAATAACAACTGCCTTTTCTCCTCCAATGGCCACTAGTGCCTACCATGGAAGGGTTTTATTGAGACCTTGTTTGATAGGTTGATGAGCCTTGGTGCTGTAGCGTACTTTTCATGGAACTGGACACGCTACAATAATCATAAATGGTAATCCTTACTTCTAAGGTTTGTTTTGGGAGTTAAAAAATTAGATCAGGGTTTGTCCTAAAGGGATCCCTTAGTTTATGGAATTTAATCTGCAAAATTGAAAATAAAGAGTGCTTGTTTTCCGGCAGCCATCTTCCCTTAGTTCATCTTCTTCCTCCCCCAACCCCCCCCCCCCCCCCCAGACCCTTCCCTTTTCCTCTCCCTTCTCTTATTTTCTTGATTGTTAACTTTCATTGTTTATGGAGGTCTTTAATCAAATCTACTATTCTCCCAGATCCTTCTCTTTACTGGCATGCATATTTGTTCTTTATGCTGTCATCATTTGGATTACTTTTGATTTCTGAATGCCTCCATTGAGATTTTTGCATTTTATTGCTTGATTTCTGTGTGCCAAAACTTTTGACAGCAGTGGTTACCCTTTCTCTTCCTAGAATTGTGCAATAGAGCCTTAATAAACCAAAAGCTATGTCTTTTGGCATTGTGAGAGGACTATACGCTAGAATTTCTGATAACACCTAGAAGTCTCTTTGGAGCCCTAATATCTTTGCCTTAAAGGCTTTGTAACCTTGTTTCATGCAGGCCCAACGTTAAGGCTGTTACACCCTAGACCCTAGTGTGGATTTGGATCATGACAATCTGCCGCATACAAATATGCAATGCGTTTTAAAATATATAAATTAGCTAATCAACTGGTCCATGTCATATTTCAAAAAAAATGTTTATACAATTAAATAAGAGAAACCTCAAGCTCAAAGGCTTTAATCAAATAAAGTTCTTTACAGATAAAAGAACTAGTAAAATTAAAAAAACTAGAAAACTAGATTAATTAGGCAACTGAATTGGTAGGAGCTGCATCTACCCATAGTCCCTCTTTAGTTCCTTGTATTTGAAAAAAAAAGGGAAAACGTTTTATGAGCTTGCACTCAGTAAGAAAACTAACCATAAATTCCATAAGTGAATTATCCAGATGTATCATTATTAAGGAACTGATATTTACATACCATACTTGTTTGATTAAACAGGCATTAATCAGATTCAAATTTTCAGGCTTAATTAACCAACATATTAGCATGTCATTATTTATTAATTCGTTTGCATGTCATTACTAATTATCAGCGTCATGTTATCAGTTTTCATGTCATCATTCATGTTGTCAGTTTTCATGTCATCTTATTCATGTGATCAATAATTCATATTATCAGTAATTCATGTAATCAGTCATTCATGTTATCAGTAATACATGTCATCAGTCATTCATGTTATTAGTAATTTAGTCATCAGTAATATATACTCCTTGGTCACGTACTACGGTCGCATTTATCCCTGTGACAGAGCCAGAAAACACATTTCAACCCTGTTGATGGGGGTGTATCTTCCACATATATTTTCTATGGAGGTGGATCCTTATATCAGTCATCAGTTATTATATAGTGGACCGAGAGTTCATGTTAAGCTTATATCATTCATTCTTTACTTGATAGTCAAAGCTTATGCATGTGTTATTACTGTTATCAACATAGTAATTAATTTTTCTTTAAAGTATAATTATTATTTAATTTTATAATTAAATGCTATGCAATATATAATTGGTATTTATTCACCTTAGCATCTATTATGCTATAAAAAAATTCATAATTTTAGCAATTAATGCTGAAAATAATAATAATAGGATTCAAAATAATTAATCAAATATTTATTTGCAAAGCATTTTTAGTAATCATAGCCGTGAAATAATTTCTAGTAAATGCCATGGGCCAGAATTTACAGATAAATATTTAATTAACTAATTCATGCTTAGTCAACTTACCTTAATTCACTAATCCAAAAATTCAGTTTTAGAAATGCTGTTCACCTACATAACAGATATCTTTAATTAATTATATGTTTTTAATAATTCATAATACAGTTCAGACTTAAGACTCTATCCTATTATGGCCCTCCAAGAATAAAGCCTATGTGTTCTCTGGGCTTAGAGATTAATTTCAACTGTCTAAGCCTATTTCTTGATCAAATCCCAATCTAATCCAACTTTTTTTTTTTTTCAATCATTGCCGGCTCAATGAACTAGCTGGTTATCTCACATAGCGAAGAAGACTCGGTAGAGTCTTCTTCTTCCTCCCACTCACTCTTGTAATCCACCGTGGCGACGGTGGTGCCGAAGGCCAAATGTGGTTGTAGGGACCGATAGAGCCGGTGAGCTGGTAATTGGGCGGCTAATCTCTTGGTTGTTGATGTGTTTGAGAGCTTTATGGTTGGAGTTCAAAATAAACCCCCTTTGAATGATATAGGGTTGCCAATGCCGAAGTGCCTGAACAAAAGCATATAACTTCACATGGCAAGTAGAAAACTTCTTCCTTGCTTCATTGCTTCATTGAAGAAAGCAATTGGATGACCTTGACTTAGCATGCCACCAATGCCTGCATGAGAGGCATCGCAATCAAGTTCAAACAATTTTAAAAGTCTGGTAAAGCAAGCATGAGAGCATTGGACAACTTTTCTTTGATAATCTAAAAACTCTTTTCAGC
Source organism: Metroxylon sagu (assembly GCA_017589505.3). NCBI lineage: Eukaryota > Viridiplantae > Streptophyta > Magnoliopsida > Arecales > Arecaceae > Metroxylon > Metroxylon sagu. Next base: position 860,316 of record JACVBY030000560.1, read on the forward strand.
TTCCATTGTCCACTCACCATTCTTCGTGCAATTTGTTAAAGGGGCTGCAACGGTGTTGAAATTTCTTAGGAATCGGCAATAAGATAAAGCCAATCCATGGAAGATCTTTCTTGCAAACTTTTTGGTGTAGGCCATTCTTTGATAGATTTCACCTTCTCTTTGTTCACTTTAATTCTTGCAGGAGTCAAGACAAAGCCTAGGAAAGCTAGGCTAGATGTCATGAAACAACACTTCTTGAGGTTTACATAGAGCTTTTTACCTCTCAAGATGATTAGAATATCCCTTAGACGAGTTATATGCTCATTTTCATCACAACCATAAACAAGAATATCATCAAAGTATACAACAAGGAATTTACCGATGAATGGTCGAAGTATTTGATTCATTACCCTCATAGAGGTACTCGGAGCATTGGAGAGACCAAATGGCACCATGAGCCATTAATTTAAGCTTTCACGTGTCTTGAATGCTGTCTTCCATGTGTCACTTGGTATGCTGTGATTTAATGGTATCCACTTCTAAGATCAATCTTTGGGAACATCGGAGCTATGACAAGCATGTCAAACATATCATCAACTCTTAGAATAAAAAACTGATGTTTGATAGTGATCCGGTTAATGACATGGCTATCCACACATTTTCCATGTGCCATCCTTTGGAGTCAATAAAGCTGGAACGGAGCAAGGACTCATGCTTTCTCTGATATAGCCCTTCAACAACTCCATAACTTGCCTAACTCTTCATATTCTTTTGGGCTCGTTTAGTAGTAAGCTTTGTTGGGAAGATTAGAATCAGGGATCAAGTCATCCAAAAGAGATTTCAGCTCATGACGTACACTGAAGAACTCCTCTGTCTTTGGCTATCAATAAGCATATATTATAACTCCACTTTTTTCGCTTTCTTTGATAAATTTTGACCATGTGAGAAAATTGCTACCCTCCTCTTTAGAAGATTTGGGAGCCTTTTCCTCTTTACTTCGGCAAAAAAGCAATTTCAAGTTTCTCCATTCTAAAGGTATAGGTGTTCTTACGGCCATCATGGGTGACATTTCTATCATATTGCTAAGGTCTTCCTAAGAGCATGTGATGCACATCCATAGGAACTACATCGCACTAAACTTGGTCTTTATAATTTTTACCCATAGAAAACAAAACAAGGCAATGTTTAGAAACTTTTTCCTCATTACCTTTCTTGAACCATGCAAGTTGGTATGGCTTTGGGTGAGGCTTGGTCTTGAGCTAAAACTTCACCACCATTTCTTGGGAAGCATTATTCTTACAACTTCCACCATCTATGACAATAGTGTAAACCTTGTCATGGAACTTTCATTGAGTCTTGAAAATGTTGGAACAAAGCCAATCTTCATTAGAATCCACTCTAGGTGTAGCAAGTACTCTTTGGATTACCAAGCTGTCACCTTCTTTGGGCTTGATTTCTTCATGTTCCATGTCTCCTTCTTTATCAAAGATAGGCTCGCCTGAGACTTTGACCAAGTCTTCATCTTTCTTAACAAGGTTCACCTACAGCTTCGGACATTCACTGGAATAATGACCAAAGCTGCCCACATTTGAAACAAGTAGGCGATTAATTGTTATGGCTATTTGGTCCTCCAATTTGGTTTGCAAGGGTTGACTTAGCACTATTCTTGGTAGAAATTTTAGGTTTGGAGCTACCATTCCCAACATGTGAGGATTCACCTTTGGAAAAAGGATCAGCTATGAGCATCAACATATTTCTTAGCACCAATGCACGACAGCCTAGCCTCTACTTTCAAGGCCAATTGGTAAGCATCATTCAATTTTCACAATGGATGTAATTCCACCTCATCTTGTAATCTAAGTCCATTGACATACCTTGCCACATCGCCACCAACCCCCCCACCCCTCCCCCCCACAAAAAAAAAAAAGACCTACCTTACCATAAGTTGCTCAGTTTTTTGAACATCATTTCGAACCATCAATATGTAGAACTCTTCAGCTAATCAATTGCACATTTTTGATCATGGCGAAAGTTGTTGAATTGAGCGAAGATATGTTGAAAAAAATCCAACAGAAGGATTTTTTTTTAAGGCAAGACTCCATCTTTTCTCAAGAGGAAATTTTCTACTTTCCTTTACGTAGGCGCATCTCTTAGACCTTGTCCCACCATGCTGAGGCATATCTACGCATTCTTGTTGCCATCAATATTACTTGTTGATTTTTTGGAATTTCTTTGTAATCGAAGAACTTCTCAGCAACACTAAGGCAATCAAGGAATTCTTTGGGTTGAAGTAGGCTATGAAACTTTGGTATGTCAACTTTGACGGCATCCGATGTTTGAAATACCTCTCTACCATAGTTTCATCATGAACTCATTTGTGTGCAAAGGGATTCATGAAGTTGGAATCATAGGCAACAAAAGCGTAGCCCAAACTGCAACTCCAATGGAACATATTATCCCCTAAAGTGGCATAAGGATAGTCTTTTCAGCCCTACCATTTGGACACTTGAAGAACATCATCGTATACTTGTTTGGAAGGTTTGGGTGTCTTCATGGAAATAAAAGTGCCTCAAGACTAAAAAAGAAAAAAGTTCCTTGATACTAATTCCTTTACTGTGTGAATCTTAATAACCATGGTGCTAGGACTTGAATAGGTTGTATGAACTAGTTGGCAGGTGTAAAAGCTTATCTGAATAGTAAACCAGCATATTTCTCCATTTTGAGTATAATTTGCAGCTTAAGATGATAGATTAGCATAATGAGACATGAGTGCAGGAATCCTTTTAATTCATCTATCTGTTAACATGCTTGAATTTATTTGAGAGATGGTAGCGTGCTAGATGTGCAGCATTGCAATCTTTTGCATCACTTTTCTCTTTTGTCATAATCTTTTGAAGGTTCAGAATATCTGTCATTTAAAATTTTTACATGTATCTTCAGAGAGAACAACTTTCTTATTTAACTTTGCTTTCAATTATCGATCTGCATAACAGTATATCATGATGTTTTCTTGTAAGTGCAAGTGGAGATGCTTCTTTTTAACTGCAAAATATTTCATGATGAACTTTGTTTAGGAGCCAGAAAAAGCTGAAAGCAGCATAAGGGATCCAACTATTGGTGAGCAAGTTGTTGAGACTGGGCAGACAAGTGGAGATGCTTTACCCCGCTTGGAGAACAGGCCAAGGCCCTGCAGGACTCCCTGTCATGGGTGGCTGAGTGAGGAGGATTGATTGGATGAACTCTTTGAACTAACCAGATAAATATCCCATGAACTTGAGAGAAAGAAGGAATAGGCATTATTAGCAATCGTAGTGGAACCAGATACCTGTCTAAATATTGAATCTGTTGGCATCCTATAATAGGGATATTGTGCTCTCTTTTATCATAGATGAAGGATAAATCAAAAGGATTTGGAGTCTAATATGAAACTTTAGGATGTACTTATACCAAAAATGATTTGAAACTTCTAAGGCTAGAAATTTGTAAGCTATAGCTGAAGGCCTTGTTGAATTGGCTGCTGGGGTGCCTTTAAGTGATTATTTCCTAGCAGCTATGTGAGATAGCTATTGGCCAACAGATATCCCAAATAGGCCTTTAGTCCAATGTAGATCAGATAATTCCATTTCTTGGTTATTAGATTTGAGTAATCCAAATGAAAATTACTTTGAATGTTAAAGGAGAAACATCTGTTTTGGGTGCACACCTATTATTTACAATATATTAGTTTAGAGCAAGGTCTTAAATCCTGTAGGATGGTGTTGTCTTAGTTTTTTTATGATGTGCCACCATCTTATCTCATCTTAACACTTGGAATGGGGGTTGTTCCACTTCACGTCGATTAGGATGCTAGGATAATGGTGGGATGGTTTTGTCCTGACACTTGAGACAATAATCCATCCCAACATCCCATGGGACAACCCATCAGGATTTAAAATTATGATCTAGGGGCACTTTCGTTGCATATAGTCATTATTTTATTTATTAATCGTCTGTGTGAGTAATTGTACAAAAGGAATATGTATGGAAGTATTTAATTTATATAAGTTTTAATGCTATTAATCAATATACGTGATTGATTGATCATAAAATTAAATCAGTTGTTCTTATTTATTGAGAGCCTAGGGCGTGAGCTTGTCTCTAAGAGATTGAAATATCAATAATATTGCTAAATCAACAACTTGATAATATACAATGAATCAAACCAAATACACTTCTTATGTGGTGTAATCTATAAAGCAATAAAATTTGATTAAATTTTAATTTGAGAGTAGACATGTGAGATTTAAATTGATTCTTCTAATAATTTGATTTACTAGGAAAGATTGGGCAAGGTTGAGAAATTTTAGTAATCTATTCTCCTTTCACATTAAGTATGATGGTGAGAGTTGTGGACAAAATAGTGTGTTGTTTAGTAGATTGGATTCCAATCAATATATCATGAGAGAGAGAGAGAGAGAGTGATTAAGCCAAATAGGCAACTTATCACATCAATATCTGAGATTAAGGAAATAGGAATAAGAAGTTTTGAGCAAACTCCATTCATGATTAGCATTAGGAGGACAAGGCTTATATGGAAAAAAATGATGGAAATAAGGGTTTTGTCATGGTACTCCCATAAATTATGCATACTCATTTTTGCATAATCATCCTTATCATTCATTATAAAATGGATGCATTTGGGATGACCGGTCATTGCTACTTTTGAGTAAAGGTGTGCATGGGAAATATTGCAAATGATAGGAAGTGGATGGGTCTTTTTCTTTGAAACGAAGAACCTAATATGTCATATTCCTCCCATGCCTTCCTAGATTAAATTACATCCGAGTCCTTTCTCTCCCACTTGGTATGTTTGCTTTTTCTGTTGCCACTGCCTCCTTGTTGAGCCTATTGTGCTAGGATGACACCACCCACTATCAAGCAAACCTAATAGGGTGGGAGACCTTGGCATTGTACCCAAGGTTGATGCCATTTAATGCCATTGGCAAAATAGACATTCTAGTATTGAAGTGGTGATTGAGATCTTGGGTTTTTTTTTTGTGGTTGAGGGGTGGGTAGGGTGGAAGGTAGGGAGGGGGGCAAAGTTGGAGGCAATGAGGTGGCCAAAGACAAAGAGGCTAAAGGCTGAGTGATAGAAGAGGACTTTCAATAGTGGCAAGATCTTCCATAGCAATCGGAAAGAGGAGAATTGATATGAGCCATTTTTCAATATTCTTATAGAGGAATCTTCTCATCCAATTGTCCAAATAAAGGATTCGACTAATCAAACTATTCTAATTAGGGTTATCCGAATCATCTCGAACCAGGTGGTTTAAGGCGAACTGCCCTAAACCACATTATTGCCTCCATACTAGCCTATCAAACCATATCGAATTGAATCGAATAGCTTGGTTCGGCCTGATACAATGGTGAACATGGGTGAGGGCTTCGCGATCTTATGGTTATCCGAATCATCTCGAACCAGGTGGTTCAAGGCGAACTACCCTGAACCACATTACTGCCTCCATACTAGCCTATCAAACCATATCGAATTGAATCGAATAGCTTGGTTCGGCCTGATACACTGGTGGACATGGGTGAGGGCTTCCTGATCTATTTGACTAATATGTCATCAGTTTAATATGATACGCACCATAGCAAACTGTACCAGCTCGGTACCGATACCTGGTAGGGTGGACCTTGATTCTAATCATATCTTTCTTTTTCTCTTGCTAGTCTGATGACCCTGATCATCATTTATAGTTTATATACAAAGGATACAAAGCAACTGATTGGAAATAGGTTGCTTACTAATTTCCTTTTCATGCACTTTTTATAGAGATGAGTAGGATTGCTATAACTTTGTTCCAAAAAACATTAGAAAGGTACCATAGCATAACCCCAAAAATAATCAAGGTGGCGATAATACCTTGACAAATTTAGTTAGTGGGCCCTTCTTTGGTCTAGACGAGCACCTAGGTGTCTAGGTAGTTGTTTCAAAAGTACAATAATTAAAACATACACACACATGTATATATTATAAGCATGTGTACATGCAATGTAACATTCCTTTTTAACCAAATATGGCTTTAGTTGACCTACTTTTCACACTAAAATAATGTCTAGATGTTGTCAAATGTCACAAGAGCCTACTAGATATAGTGACAAGATCAAGGTTTTAAATCTCATAGGATAGAATCATCCTGATTTTTCCATGGAATGGGATATCGCCATCCCGCCTTGTCCTAACACTTGAGATGGGGGAATGTCTTAAAATGCATTGATTGGGACACTAGAACAATGACCTTTGGGATGGTCCTGTCCCAACACGTGGGACAATAACTTGTCCTAGTGTCCCATAGTTATAAGTCTCCCAGTCTTGATAATGTATTGCTACATGATCGACTGCCATAGGCTTTGCACAAGCCCCCCATACTTGCGCTCTATGTCTCTTCAAAGATCTTGTTAAAAAATTTATGGATTTATTGCTTGTTACCATCATTAATTTAATTGCTTTCTTATAATATTCTGCTTGATGTCCATTGTGCTAGGTAATGTTGAATTGATTTTCTTCTTCATGTACAGTCTATACAAATTCTATAGGGTGCTAATTGTTGTGTGTCAATGACAATTGTTGATTTAATAATTTCTGTTGATCCTTCTTTTGTTCAATAGATATTAATTCTGATTATTTTAGAAAGAGCAATCCTGACATCTAGAAGTGATAAGATAGATGATATTAATAACAAGATACATGGTGTTTTAGCTGGTACTCTTTTGTTTTTGATATGAAGATGTTGACAAGTAAAGATGCCAGAGAATCTGATGTCTTATATACCAGAATCAAATTGCAAACCATTGATTCAATGAAAGCTTGCTTGATTATGATATTGAGATATTTAAATCAAAATATAGAACTTAGTTGTGGTACACAATTTATTATTGAAAAAAAAAGGTTATGCAATGGAGTCACTGTGTATGAAGTGTCGACCAGGAAACAAAGGTTATGACAAGTAGCCATTCCATGAATAATAGTGTCTACTGAAGTCAATGACTTGTTATTTATATTAAGAAGAAAATATCCTATACATGCTGCAGTTGTAATGACAATTAATCAAACAAGGATGAAGTTTAGAAGAATTGAATCATACTCAAGAATCCTACTATCTACCATTTACACATGGCCTATTATATGTTGCATTTTCTTGCATGACCTCATGGAATTATTAAAGGTTCTCCTAGAAAAGAATAATGATGTTGCTCATGGATGTACAAAAAAAAAAGCGTTACTTAACAAATCATTTGAACAATAAAAAAATTCTTTTCTGAATTTATTTTTTAAAACATTCTATTTGGATTTTGTGTAAAATTCCTGTTAAACTTTTTGTTGTCCTTTTTTTCTTTGACTGAATCACCATAACTTATTAAATCTTTTGCTCCTTTTTTTTTTTTTGTGGGTTATCATTATAGTTGTCATGGATGATTCTATGGCTACCAAAAGTGAAGAGACAGAAGGCAATTGTTCCATTTAGCTCTAAAGATGATTTTGATATCTCACTAGACGAAGAAGAAAAATTATAGACAGCTGGCATTTGGTGATGATCTTACACTACCCCAAATGTAATTTTAAATTTCATCAAATGTGAATATTTTATGTTGTGAAGTATGTTGCAGTTTTAATTCAAGCTTGATTTGATGCAAGAAGACCATTTAATTTGTCCTCCCATTATTTGTGAATTAAATACATTGACTGAATTATGAATACTTAGCACATGTACAATGTTTTAGCAAATACTTCATGTCATTTATTTTATTTTATTTTTTTAAAGAGCTAGAATGGGTGGAAGCCTGGTAAAAAATTAGGCTGAGGGCAGGATTGAACCTAGGTCTTTTATCCCTGCATGAAACTTTACCAATTTAACCAGTTGGCACCTTTGGTCTTATATGTACTGTTTCTTCTTACATTTGTTATTCTTAATGCGATTATAAGTTTTCATGACATGTCTTACTAGTATTGCTAATCTTAATGTTATGTTAAATGATCTATATTTGTTTGACTTCTAGTACATTTTTGTACATACTAATGGCAAGCATCAAAGGTTATAGTTGCGGCTAATGTTATATTAACTTTTTATATTTTGTCTATTAGATCTTTCTTCACATTGCCGTACTCTTGTTGTTTCTTATTTGTCAAGAGTATAGCATATTAGCCAATTTCGAATATAGTAGGTTATCCAATTTCTTTTGTGCATTTATTGAAAGGTTACTGTGATGACCATGGGTGGGTATGACATGCATTATATTGAGAATCGTATTGGCAAAGGGTATTGATCATGTATAGATCCACCTTAAACAAACTTGGTATGGCCTTTGCTAGCACCCAACCTCTTGATTTTAGTTTTTTCTTCATTTTTTCTTGTCTAAATAATACATTCTTGCAATAAGTTAGATAGGAGCATTGAATTAGATTTCCCAATGAAGGTTTTCTGTGTGCGCTAAAATCATTAAAATGCATAAATATCACATTATATCTTGTAACTTGTGATATGAAATGTATTTAAAAGATACACGTGTTACAATTAGCAATTCAAAATGAAAATAAACTAAGAAAGAATAGATTCATAACATCATTTAATAATAGTAGCAGCTACAACTCAAAAACATTCAGGTGATTGCTACTATCATCAATGTTCATGTACTATACTTATCCACATTTTATCTTTCTTAAATTTTTCAAAATTTTATTGCTTGTCTTGAAGTGTAAGTTCATTGCATCCACATAGGGCATTTACCTCATTTCTTTTGTTCATCAATTTTTCTTCTTCTCTTTGATGGTTTAACAACGATCTTTAAATATATACATTTTTTTATTAATTAAAAACAGAAAATTAATTTGCAATAATTGCAAGCCTTGGCTTAGGTGTAACCAAAGTACGCCCAAATTGCACCAATTGCTGATCAAATTTTGGCAGCATGTGCACATAATTAGTGGAAAAATGGTTATAGATTGGATAATCCTGGGTGAAAATCTTATAGCTATTGTCCTCTCATTTCCACCTTCAAATGGTGAAAAAAGAGAGCTTCACCCTTTAACCCATTTCCCAAGTTGTACCCAGGCATATTTCTTGGTTTCAGGGTGGTCCAGGTTGGTTTAGGGTAAACTGACCTCGATTTGCCCTTGAACCACTCTGTGACCCCAAACCACTTGATCTGTCCTCATTTCTGATGGTTTGGACATCTTTCGTCTGTCCTTGTATTGAGGCAGTTTTGGTATAATACATGCCAAGAGGTATGCTCCAAAATGCTTGGTATTTCAAACCTTGATTTGCAGAAATGTACTGCCGTGAATTTAAATTTGCTTATTCTTGCACAGATAGCGCATTGCTGGAAGGTGCCACCAGGGAAAGAAGTATAAGACAGATTGTTTGGATATTCAGGCTACTTTGGATAAAAGTATAAAAGCAAAAAAGTGTTTTTTCAAGGCTATAATCACAAAAACTCCACAATATCTCTGACCTCAATAAATGTTACAATATTAATTTTGGTAACTTGATAGATTGGTAATGGAGTGCTTGCATGCCACACATTTGATGGTATACAAATTAATTTCCTTTTCACTTTTATTTAATCAGCAGCATTCATTCTCTATCCTTGTCTAAAATCTGTAATGAGAATGCTTTCACACACATCTCTGGGTACTGAACTTAAAGTTTTTATTACCAGCACAATTTCTGAAAAGTGGAAATCGGAGTTTGAAGAGGAAAAAATATATATTATAACAAGTTTGAGTGTTAGCACTTCAGTTAAGCAACAAAAACCCTCTGAAATGACTAGCAGCTATTCTTTAAGTTTCATACTGAGAGTTGTAATGCATGGATGACACTTCCACTTTTTGGCTAAGGTACACAGAATTTGCAGAAGCCAACAAGTAGAAGGCAGCACCTGATAAGTCATTCTTACTAGCTTTCTAATTGTTAACCATGTGCTTTCTTTTTGTGCACGTTTATTTTTCAGTTTGCAGTGTTTGATTATTTGTTTTGTGGATTCTTTGATGGCATTATTTGCTCATGGACTGTAAAGTTTGTCTGTTTGTCTGTTTGTCAGACAGTGTTTTTACCATACTTCTTTTATTTTATACTGATGATTATTGCCTCCTGTTATGTAAACGTTTTGAGTTTTTGCATTCTAAACAAGTGTGATCATGTTTGCTTTCTTGGTGATGTGGTTGTACATCAAATCTTGCAATTTTGCTTACACTTCTATCAGTTCTATGATTTTTTCCCCCTCTCATAATATCTATATTATCAGCTTTCTTAAAGAAAGAAAACCAGTCTGAATCTGATGATGATTGTTCTTGAGAATAATTACATTCTTTTCTCCTTCATTGTTCATTCATGGAAATTTTATAGAGCAGTTATTGCTATCAAAAGATTTAGATTGTTCTAGCTACTTTGTATCTTGGTTGACTTGTGGTCTTGGTAGTTAGCCATTATGGTAAACCTAGGTTCTGCTGTCTAGCATGTTTAGATGCTATATGCTACCATATAAGTCTTTGAGCATCTTAATTTCTAACATGTTACTGGACGATATTATATTGCAACGTTTAGAGCCAGATTTATGAGGCAAAGAATAAATAAACAGCTTGCTTAGCTTTCTGCAAAATATAAGAACTGGAAGAAATTGTTAGGCTCTTGAACATGCACCTGCTTTCTCACCGATTTATAGTTTTGACCAGAAATTAAAAAACAAAAACTGGTCTTTTTTTTTCTTTTTCCTTTTTCACTAGGAAACTGGAGAGGGACATGTAAAAGTGGTGGATGTTGGGTTTCGACACCCATATGTTTCAAGACTTTTAGAGGCCAGCCTCTAGCTGTCTCTTAGATTTCTCTTTGCAGATCACTTTATTTAATGTTTGATGGGTTGGAAAAAAAACAAATACTGCATCAAATTTCTACTAACAAAACTTAGTGTATCCTAGTCTAAAAAATGCTTTCTTAGTTGTTTGCAAAACTTAGTGTATCTCTTAGTCTAAAAATGCCTTCTTAGTTTTTTTCTTTTTTTTTTCCTTTTTCCTTTTTTGGGTTTTAGGAGTACTTGTCAAACATGGAAAAATGAAATAGTTGTGGCGTGGTTGTAATTATTATTACATCTTTTGGTTAATTACTCTTCAATTCATTGGTTTGGATGAATGTGCATTTTTTTCTTGCCTTATAGAAAGATGCAGAAAGTAGGGCTCCTGTCTTAAAGCCAAGTTCTTTCTTTTGAATCAATTATGTAAATCGAAAATAAAACTGTGATAGCTAACCAACCTGTTTGTTCCTGAATCCTAATGTTGCACTGTTAACAACTGAAAAAGGCAAGAATGAAATCTAGATCTCTGACTAAAACATAGTGTAGAACGTAGATTTTTCAGATCCAAGGTTCCTTTCATTGCTGGAATTCATGGTCGATCTTTGTCAAGCAACCTCTAGATTCTTTTTGCCTGTTGAATTCACTCTGTTATATTTCTCCTTGTTGTTGATATGTAGAGTTGTGCTTTTATTTCTGGTTATATTAAAGTAGGCCAAATTGTTAGGAGGATTGTTTAGAATTTATGTTACTTGTAGTATGATGTAAACTTAGATATATGCCATTTTTATTAACATTTTCTTGATTTTGTTTCTAGGAATGCTTTACCTTGCAGTTTGCTTTTATATATCAAGTCCAGCTTCAATTAAAGTTCTTTATGTGGAGATTTGTCGTTAAAAGGTCAGCTCAGATTTAGGCTTATTCTTGATTCTTTGTTATTTCCTGCTTAAACATATTGGCTTATCTGTTCGTTTCCAATTATCCTTTCTTGCTTTTAATTTGCTCCTTTCTTTGTATACCAGTCTTTTCTATGTTGCATTGTATCTTGCAAGAATTTCCCCTCTTTCAGGTCTAGTTCACTTGCTTCCTCACAACTCCTACCTTGTTATTCTTCTCTTCTTATTCTCACTAACACTATTCTGTAACTCATACTCTTTTGTGTGTGTATGTGTGTGTGATATGTATAGATTTTTCTTCCAGTTTGCTTTTAAATTTTGAAAATGATTATATGCAGCAGACAATAAAGAGAAAGAACATGATGGAAAGTGTTTTTTTGTTTTTCCTTTTCCATCCTCCATTGCTTTGCTGTTCTAGTTTCTTCTTTATATTTTAGTATCAAATCACAAAAGTTTCTTATTTGATTTAAAATTAACTGTGTTCATTAGGGACGACGATTTCTAAAACTCCAGTTGAATGCTTAAACTTGACAATATAACTGTGTGCATCATGATATTTGCTCGATCCATTTGTTTACTTGTACGAACTGGACCCTTTTTTCCATTCTCATTTAAATATTATCCATTTTTGAAATGAATATATGATTTGATATATTGTCACTCCAACAGTTCTTTTACTATATATGAATAACAATACAATAATAAATGTTTGCCAGCAACGGATAGCAGACAGCAATTAATCGAAGGCTTTTACCTAACCCCTTTTTTTTCCATACACGTTGCTCTGCATTCATTGACTTAGGTATTCCTGAATAATGTCTTAAGTTATAATTTGTAATCTAATAGAATTTTAGGTGTTGTCTGTTGTTCCTTCTATTGACTCAGACATCTTTCATTTTTTTTACTTCTCCAATTCCTTTTAGTATTTGAAGCAAGATCAGCTTTTCATGTGGGTGCAACGAATTAGATCTCTTAAATGATTTAGAATAACAAAATACTTAGGGAGCAGGTCCAAGGACGAGTTTCTATAGAGATCCTAAGTAGGTGAGTAAACCATACGTAGAAACTTTCTGCGACCAAAATTGGACCCAGGATTTTATTCTTCAGCTGAAACCAATCCATTTTGCCAAAACTGATCAGTTTTGGTCGAGACTGAAATGAAACTGACCCCATATTCAATTTTGCTCAGTTTTGACTCTGAAACTGATTGAAATTAGACGTACACGCTTTTATTTTTTTAAAAAAATAATTTTGTTTTGGTGTTTGTTGTCATGTTACAAATTTTCTTTTTTTTTTGGGATTTAAGTTAAGGTTTTAAATCTCGTGGGATAGAGGTATCACAATCTTTTCATGGAATAAGATGTCTTGCATCTCGTTCCATCTCGATCTCCGATTCGGTTAGACATCAGCTCTTGATTGTGACTTTTTTTTAAAAGAAATATTTATAAAACTTTAGTTCTTTATTCGATTTTTAAATATATTTAAACTTTAAAAGTTATATTTTTATTATAAATTAAATATATTAAAATTGATATTATAATGAATTATGGCTGACACAGAATAGGATGGAATAGTTGAGATCGGTCTCAAAATTTCTCTGGAATAAGATGTTTTAGCCGTCTTAACCCCCATCTTACTGAGCTTTAAATCACATGTTTAAATACATGGGCTACTGCAAATTTCCAAGAATTTTCCTCTTCTTTTCTTGAGTTAAAAGAAGGGATAAGTGGTGTAAGTAACCTTGATGGGTCCAGGCCTTTAAAGAGACCCTTATTTCAATATTTAATAAATATTATCATGAACAAATAAATATAATACATTTTACAAGAATAACCTTTTTTATATAAAATATAACATTTTATAACTACATGCCTTTGATTAAATAGCCGCTTAGACTCAAATGTATCAGAAATATAAGCCTCAATTCAATATATTTTTGAGTAACTTTAAAAAAAGAAAGAGAAGTTTTGAACATACTAAGGCACTTAAAAGTTACCAACTGCAAAATGTAATTAATTTTTGAATAACTAAGGTTCAATAAGTAAATAATATGTATGATTACAACAGAAAATGTCAGTATACTTGATGAATCTAGCTTATATGCGATATTAAATTTCAGCTTAAAATTGTCAAAACTGCACAAATAAAGAATCAATATAACACATAATACTCTAAAATGTTATGTAATAACTGTTTTTGGCTTCTTTTGCTCTTCTTTTTCTTTTTTTATTGGAAGTTTCCTTCATGTTTTATCAAAACTCCAAACAATGAGTGAAATTTCTGAAATTACTGAAAATCTTGAAGCTGAAACTTCAGTAATAAGGCCAAAACTCAAATCGAAACCAGCTTTCCAAATCTTGGTTGGACCTACCTTCTCATGTAAGGTAAATGTTTTAGAAGATTGTAGGCAGCAAATTGGTAACCAAGGACCACCCCAAGTAGGTGCCCTTTGGCGTCCCCTAGATCCCCTAGATCCCCTAGATTGTGAATTTAAAAGATAATAAATATATGAAAAATCTTTAAGAAGTAACTATAATCCAATATATGAAATATAACATATAAAATAAGATGTAGAAAGTGAGGAAAGCATAAAATTAGCACAATGTATATATATTTCATATACATATCTACATATATTCATGCATACATGTATATATTCATACATACTTTTATGCGTAGTTGCATAAATATGTATGTGAATGTGTGTCTATGTGTGTATCTACGTATGCACGGATGGATAACTTGGAAGGAACCCAGGTTATTGGTCCCATCCCCTAATGACTTTACCAACACCATGTGAAGCACTATGGGAGATGCCATCCAGGGCCATGTTAGAGGCCATTCTTTTAAAACATTGCTTAAGGCATGACTCTGGTTTCTTCTATAAGTGCCAGAGAATCTTGTTGATGACACTTATGTTAGTTCTCCAATGACATTAATGATCCGGAGAGATGTAACAACATAGGCATGCTTATTAAGCACACTCGGTCAAACATGGTTTCGGTTGCAAGTGTGTTGTGGTGTAATTAATATACCGGAGGTAACATCACTTATTCGAAGGATACATAAATTATGCATATTTTCACTGACCGGTTATCTTGTTATATAGGCAGGTTGACTCTATGTAGCACAGTTCACAGCAGGCTTAGCAGCCCTGGCATCTTAAGGTGCATTATTGGATAGAATAGTGCTATATAAAATTATGTTCTGGAATATAAATGAATTTTTGTTTAATATTTAAAATTCTTGCCAGATGATAATAATATGCTTATCATATTGAGTAAAAGATTACTTTTCTTCAAAGTCAGGTTCACCATATCAAGAACTGATACTATTTTGGTATTGGATCAGTATAAGATATACCATATCAAATTAATGGTGCATCGATCAAATGGATTAGAAACCCTAAACCATGAATTATTCTAAATCAAACCAAATCAGTTGGTTTAGTTTGGAGCGGTTTGGTTCGATGTAATACGTCAGTTAGGGTCAGTTCGGGAGGTGTTTGGTTGATTTTTCCTATACAAAACTAAGAGGTTGAATTGTCCCTGTTTCACATTAGTTCATTTTAGTTTACCTTGAATCGTTCAATCTAAGATGATTTGACATACAATGCTTCAAAGTATGAAGAAGCAATTCAATGCACACAAGCTGCAAGTGTGTCAATTGCTTGAATTGGTGGGAAAGATTCAAGTACCAAGGAGGTAAGGGGCCATTTGGTTAATCACCATAGTAATTTTTCTCGATGATAGGATCATTGGGATCCAACATCACTCTATTTGATATGAGTTATTTCAATAATCAAAGATCACCACTGATCACATATCATTCATTATGTTTGATATACATTAAGAATGAAAAATTAATACCAACAATACTCTTAAAAACTTATTTGCATAATATATGAATATAATAATATGATATTATATATTTATTATATATAATAAATATAAATAAAAATATAATATTAATTATTAATTATAATATATATTATAAATAGATATATTATACATAATAATACATTAGAAATATTATATTATATTATTATAATATAGGAGGAGAGATCGACAAGTGTAGAAAAAAATTGTCTATAAATTTTAGTGCACACCATCACCCTGGTAATCTAAAATCTACCCCTTAGGTGGGATTAAGATTACCTCTTGGTCAATCATCTTAATCCCTCGATAACCATATATCATTGCCATAACGAGGACACCAAATAAGAAAATCCCATCACTATCTTGTCGACCTTCATACCTTCCTTTACCTTGGTAGGACTACCTCGATTAGGATGATATGGGGTGAAAGAGTGTTTTATCTTAGTTTTATGTTTTGTGCTTTATTATTGGTGACTTCTTCATAAGAGATATGGGGTTCGAATTTTAGTAGGCATAAGCCCTCACTATTAATTACTCGTGTCTTATGGGCTGAGTCACTTCTGATTAAGAAATCATAGTTCTTTTGAGTTTCAACCTTAACTAGATAAGAGAGCAAGGCTCAGCTTTTAATAGTGTCAAGCTTCAGAGTTTTTTGGAGTAAGGTTTCAACTTTTGATAAAACAGAGCTCCGGTTCTTTAATAGAGCAAGACTCTAATTTTTAATAGAGCATATCTCTAAAGCTTTTGATGGAGTAGAGTTCTAGAGTTTTGATGGAGTAAGGCTTTAGGTCTTTAATGAAGCAAGGCTCTAATTTTTTATGGAGCAGGGTCTTAAGACTTTGATGAAATAGGACTCCAAGACTTTAGTTGAATAGGGCTCCAGAGTTTTTGGTGGAGTAAGGCTCTAGAGTTTTTGATGGAGTAAGGCACCAATTCTTTGATAGAGCAAAGCTCCAAGACTTTGGTGAAGCATGGCTCCAGGTCTTTGATGGAGCTGGGCTCTAAAGTTTTTGGTGGAGTAAAGCTTCAAGGTTTTTATGGAGTAAGGCTCCAATTTTATGGAAAAGGGCTCCAAGATTTTGATGGAGCAAGGCTTAAATTTTATGGAGAAGGGCTCCAAGACTTTGATGGTGCAAGGCTTCCAGTCGTTGGTGGAGAAGGGCTCCAGAATTTTGGTGGAGTAGGACTCCAAGTCTTTAATAGAGTAAGGCTCCAATTCTTTGATGGAGTATGACTCTAAGTTTCACACCTTTAGGTAATGGAACAAGATCGTAGACGTCATTATCCTTCATGGACTTAATCTCCTCATTCATGGCATTAATCCACTTGTGAGAGTTAAAACTTTCTATGGCTTGATGGAAGTTGATTGGATCATCTTCCATTATTCCAATGTCTACCTCATGCTCTTGGAGAAATACAATGTAGTCATCTGGTATTGCATTTCTTCTCTCTCTAGTGGATCTCCTTAATGGCATAGGTTCTTAAGATGTTGGAGCTTGTTCTTCTAAAACAATTTCTTGAATAGGACGTTCTCCAACAGTGTCTTGATCTATTATGTCTTGAACAAGGTTAGGAATGAGATCCTGATCAATGCCAATGACATCTGTGGAAATATCAACATATTCTTTCTCAAAGACAAAGTCCCTAACTGTATCTCCCCTTGCAAGCTCAACATCCTCAAAGAACCGTGCATTTCCTGACTCGAAAATCGACTTACTTATGGGATCATAAAACTTGTACCCCCTGGATCTTTCAGAGTATCCAATAAAATAGCAGCTCACTGTCCTTGAGTCTAGTTTCTTTTCATTAGGCCTATAAGGCCTTGCCTCAACTGAATATCCCCAAACATGCAAGTGCTTTAGACTAGGCTTCTTGCCCATCCAGAGTTCATAAGGGGTTTTGGTTGTTGCTTTAGTTGAAACTCTGTTAAGGATATATGCTGCAGTCTTAAGTGCTTCTCCCCAGAGTGATTCTGGTAAGTTAGAATGACTAATCATAGTTCTTACCATATCCTGTCTTTCAGCAACACCATTCGTAGTGAGCGAACCTGACATGGTGTATTGTGGGACGATACCGCATTCCTCTAGGAACTTAGCAAATAGTCCTGGACGTTGTTCACCTGAACCATCATATCTGCCATAGTACTCTCCACCACGGTCAGATCTGATGCTTTTGATCCTTTTACTGAGTTAGTTTTCAACTTCAGCCTTATAATTTTTTGAGCACGTCCAGCGATTGTGACTTTTTATGAATGAGATATATGTAGCCATATCTGAAAAAATCGTTTATGAACGTTATAAAGTATTGTTGACCATTCCAAGTGATTGTAGGAAATGGGCCACAAATATCCGTATGTATAAGTTCTAAAACGTCCAAAGTCCTATTGGCTTCAAATCTTCTTTTATTGGTTTGTTTTCCCTTTATACAATTAACACAAATATCAAAGTCTGTGAAATCTAAGGAATCGAGAATTTTATCTGACACAAGTCTCTCTATTCTTCGTCTGGAAATATCACCTAATCTCTTGTGCCATAATACAGTCGAATTCTCACTGGTTAATTTTCTCTTAGTATCTCGTGTACTTAAATGCAGGGATTTATTAAATGAAGCAATTATATCAATTGAATAAAGATTATCGTAACCTGACAAAGAACCAGAACCAACCAAATTTGAATCATGAAACAAACTAAATTTTTCATTTCCAAATGAACAAAAATAATCAGATTTGTTCAAAACAGAAATAGAAATCAAATTCCGTCTAAAAGATGGTACAATAAAAGTTTCATCAAGATCCAAATAAAATCCAGTCTTTAACAATAATCTAAATTTTCCTATTGCCTCAATTGGAACCGTTTTGCCATCACCCACATAGATGTATCTTTCAGCTTCATTTGGCTTTCGGCAACTCAGGCAACCCTGCATAGACACACTGATGTGATTTGTTGCACCAGAATCTATCCATCATGTATGTCTAGATACCGAAGTTAAATTAACCTCAGAACAAACCAAATTAAGAAGCATACCCTTCTTAGCACGCCATGCGTGATAATTAGTGCACTACTTCTTCTTATGTCCTTCAACTCCACAGAAGAAACAACTAGTGCCTTCCGAATCATTTGGTTTCTTTTGTTGTTTCTTTTGAGGTGCCGTATCTGCAGCCTTATCCTTCTTTCTTTTCTTTCCTTTGTCCTTAGAAGTTGAGGCCAAGTGAGCACAATCTGTCTTATCTTGCTTAAGCCTTTCCTCTTCCTGAACACAGTGTGAGATGAGCTCATTCAGAGACCAAGTCTCTTTCTGATAATTATAGCTCACTTTAAACTGGTTAAACTGTGCCGAAAGGGATATCAAAACCAGATGCACTAGCAAGTCTTCAGAGATGTCAAGCTTTAAGTGCTTTCAGCTTGGAAGCAAGATGAGACATTTCCAAGATGTACTCCCTGATATTACCTTTCCCCTTATACCTTATTGAAATTAGACTTGTCAAGAGCGTACCAATTTCAGCCTTTTCGTTCTTGATAAATCTCTTTTCAATATCTTCAAGGAAAGCCTTAGCAGTAGTTATTTTTTTTAAACATTGTGTCCCTGAATGCTTCTGGAATGGCCTTCTTCATGATCATCATACACATGCGATTTGATTTTTCCCACCTTTCTATGTTCCTCTTATCATCCGAGGTGCTCTTATCCCTTATCCGTAAGAGGTGAAGGAGAGTCAGTCCTTAACGCAATGTCGAGATCCATGACTTCAAGAACTATCAAGAGATTTTTTTTTAGGACTTGAAGTTTGAGCCATTCAACATAGAAATTGAATTGATATTGGCAGTAATGTTAGCATGACTGTAAGCTGGACAGAGAACAACAAAACAAACTCATATTCCTCTTAAAGCAAAAATAAATTCAAATAAAGATAAATTCCATCCCAAAATATCAGACACTTATTAATATTTTATCTTTGGACAAAATAGTAACTTGTAAGTGATATTGGTAGTAATCAAACACTGATGATAAGAACATATCGAATAATGAATCTACCTTTGGATCGATTTATTATTCATATGTAAAACTAAATAACCATCACACATTTATTACCATAAGTGCACATGCAATTATGTTAAATATTGATTTTCCTTTGGACTGATGGATATTTACATAAACTACATGCACATAACCTTTTATATTTTGAAATAAGATTAATTTCTACAAGAGAGATCACTTTGGTGACATGTTGTTTTAATTAATCCATCTCAATATATATATAAACATACTAATATTTGAAGTTAAAGTTACACAAAATAATTATTCTTAAACCCGTTGATGCATCGATCAACCTGTAACCAGGTCAAGGCTGGTCGGATGAGCCAACCTTGATCTTACACCAGCCCCTGACTCGGTCCCTTAAAAAAAAAACTCTCCTTTTTTTTTTTGGAAAGGATAAAAAAAAAAAGAAGAAAGAAACTGTGAGGAATCACTTACCAAAAAAAATAAAAATAAAAATAAAAGAAAGAAAGGAAAGAAACTATTACGGGTTGCTTGCAAAAAAAAAAAAAGAAAACTGTTTGTCCGCAACGTCCCTTCATCGGTGCGGATAGAGACCCGCGCCGGTTTCTATTATGGTCAGCGGTGAAGAAACCGCCTGTCCCTTTTTTTTTAATGATGACATGTACTTAATGTGCGGCTACAGATGCCATGGCCTGATGGCCGTGGCTCCTTCACCAGCGTGGCCTTATCGCCATGCCTGGAAAAAAAAACTTGATGCCAGTGATGGCAAAAATTGCTGGCAAGAGTCTGAAACCCGAATGAAAAGGAGAAGGAATTTTTTGAATTCCTTCTTTCCGTTTATTTTAAAATAATAATAATAATAATAATTTATTCTATAATTCAATTTCGATGATTAAACATGAAGGCGCTCTCATACCACTTGTTAGAAATTTATAGAATTTCCTCTGGTGAAAACCATCATCCAAAATAACAGAATCATTTATGTTGCATCACCAAGATAAAATTAAATATATAAGCGAAAGCATTTACCCTCTAGAGTCGAGCGGTTGGCCTTCCAGATCAACATGTCCACTTTAGAGAGAGTCCTTTAGTTTCTCTCAATGTTTTTTTTTTTCTTTCTGATAATGGGATGTCAAAAAAAATGTCTCTGTTCGTGTGATTTGGGGACTATGATCACTATATATATATAGAGAAAATCTAATTTTATTTCTATTTTAGCTCATTATAAAAATAGAAATAATTTCCTGAGTCTCTACACATTAAAGGCCTACACCCTATCAGATACATTAAAGCCTAAATTACTGAATACTTAATCGATCATTTTTAATTGAGCTTAAATTTATTTGACGGCCCGCAATACATAATTATTCACATATAAGCTCAACATTGGATTAATGATGCAATACATAGGACTTTTCGATAAATTATCTAAAACTTAAACAAAGAGAGAGATTTATAATGGTGCTTTATTTGCGAGAGAAGAGTACGAAGATAATGAAGAGAAAGATCTAGAGAGTCTTTTCTTTTCCGTTTTCCTCAGGAATTCTGACTACAAGCTAGACAGAACGGGCCTTGATATTGCTGCATAATTATACAACAAACTCTCATCCGCTTAGAAGATCTAACCCTTGTTCACTTCATTGCGAATATTAATTTTAAATAATAATAAAAAATCACAACTAGATTCTGTTTTAGTTTATAGAAACTGCAGCGATGTCTAAAATCTTGAATTTGAGAGGTTCTGTTGGCCATTAGCGCCGTCACTAACCTAGCAAGTCAGATGATACATAACAGGTGCAGGTTATCTAGGGACAGCGGAACGTAAAGAGATGATAGGGTGGATTTCTCGTTGAAGTTAAAAGCGTGGCACGGTAAGAGACAGTAACAAGTACAGTCCAAACGCGGCAAGCCTCGCAGCGGAGAGAACCGGAGCGTAGAGATGCGCCCCCTGAGTTTCCATTGTAAGGTACTGTGTTTAAATATTAAATAATTTATCAAGTAAAGATTTTCAAGCCAGAACCAACTTAATTTTTCCAATAAATCGAGCTTGTAAACAAGTGTGGTTTACATCAAGAAAGATTGCCCTCCCTAATTAACGCCCTTTCCGGTAGATAGCAAGATAAATCAATTTCTGCTCCATACACTGACTTTGTCGTTATTTAGAGGGAAATATATACAATGTCAAAAATAACAGTGCATGTATCAAACTATATAGATCCAAATAGAAGATTGCAATCGCGTATGCCAAACACCAGGAGAACACTGAAATAGCTGCTGATATAACTTCTTTGTTAATAGCACCTCAACTTTGTAAAGAACTGATTTGTTATATATAACTAAGCTAACCGGCCCTAATTGCATTAATAGTTTATTTGATCTATCAATGCAAGATAATTGAATTTAGGAAAATAGAGTTGGCATTCTAATTGCACGAGGCAATCCCAGGAAATATAATGTATCATATAGATATTAATACGGTCGCTATCGTGTTTGGTTAATTAAACAGCCATCAATAGACCATAAACTTGATCTGGTTCTGGTATTTATCTTATATTAAATAAAAATAAATAAAACAAGCATATAATGTCAATTATAAGATTTAAAATCATGCCCTAATAAAATATGATTAGAAATAACAGTTGGTTCAATTAAATTTAAGAATTGAGGGTAATAAGAGTAAATATAATGTAATTGGAGGATATCCTGACTATATATCAGACGTATAGTCCTTGGGAGGCATAAGATCGATTTTAAATATCGTAATAATAAAGTTTAGATAAAATGATATGGTATTTATTAGATATTACAGGAATAATAAAGGTCATGCAAGTTTTGATTAAAAAATTTAAATAGTTGACAGCTGTGGGATTTGAACCCACGCCCTTCCGGACCAGAGCCTAAATCTGGCGCCTTAGACCACTCGGCCAAACTGTCTTTGTTGTCAGGAATTTAAAAGAAATTTAATATCTTCCGTAACACCCTGCAGGCACTCTACGGGTCCATAAAGAGTGTTATATTTTTTTAACCTATTTCAGGCTATAGAAAATGATTTGCATGACCCATTCAAGAACATATTTGGTTTAGAAAGACCTAACTAAAAAGCAGCGTTGGTGGAACTTATAGAAGGAGCATACTAAGCCAAGTGTTATTTTGAATTCCTTTAAAATAATTGAAGTATTAGTAATCAAACATAGATGATATATCTCAGTTATTTAATGAACCAAACATGAGGCATGGTTTAATCTCAGAAAATATATAAGCCAAGCGTGAGCAAGGACTATTTCATCTATATGTAGCAATATGTGCATGCATGCGCTCGTGCATGATTATATATATATATAGAGAGAGAGAGAGTAAACTTAATTATATTTGACTAGATCATCCACTTAGATGTAGTCAGATCAATATAAGATCAAAAGTTTTACATTGATGATACGAGGCGTTAAGTGTGATCTATTATATATAAAATATTTAAATACTAAAAATCATATGATTTATAAATTTTTCTCATGCATTAAGTGGTGCAAAAATTAAATATTTTAGAATATAAGAAACAATACATATTTTTTTACCACTTGACGTATGTGTAGTCTTTAAATCATATAATTTTTAATATTTACATATTTTAAAGATAATAGATCACATTCAATAACTTAAATCATTGATTTGAGACCTCATCATCTGAATATAGATCTTTTTGAGTATGTGTGTGCGTGTGTGTGTGTGAGAGAGAGAGAGAGAGAGAGATTTTGTGCATCTTACAAGAAAATGGGTAAATTTGAACGACGAATGGTGATATGGTTTGGATAGGCTTTTGTTATATGCATGTTTTAGCCTCATATATGAAGGTGGGAAATGATGAAATCTCTTGTAACAAAAATGAAATTAGGTTGGGCTTCCTTTATAGCTTAGGACTTGAACTGAGGCTATAAATGGGTCAGATCAACTTGTAACCTGACCCATTCAATTAGCCTTAATTTGATTTGTATTTAAAGACTCATAAATTAGGTTAAGTTTAAAAGTTAGACCCAAAGTTGACCCAACCCACTCGATTAGACGCAATCCGATTTATATTTAAAGGCTTATGAATTAGGTTGTATTAAAAAATTGGAGTCAATCTAAATTTTAAGTCAAATCTGAGTCTTAATTTTTTCGAGCTAACCTCATTTGTATTCATTGAGGTCTAATTTAGATCAATAAAAAATTCATCCCACCTAACCGATTAAACTCAATGACATAAATTTTATTTTCATTTATCCTAATTATCTTTACTAATTCATTGAATGAATTCTCATTTAAATTAGTTTTTAGTGTCATCTTAACCACTAGATCTCATATTACCTATTTTCACTTAATTATATTTAAATATTTATATTTTATTCTTTATTTTGATGGATTCCTATTTATAATGTCTTCAAATATCTTAATACACATTTTGAAAGTAATAATTTATAAACTTAAGGATGATCAATTCTTTGGATCGAATTAAAATTTTTTGAATAAAAATTTAAGTTTAAGTTAGCTTTTTTTAATCTTATTTAAATTTTTTAATAACTCTATATTGAATTATCAATTACTATATTTTAATTAAAAATAATAGCTCAACACTTGACTCAAATGCAAATGTGATCCGACCTGATTCCAACTCAAATCCAAACATTATGAGTTGGTTTTAGGTGGTACTTGGCACTAAAAGGGCATCTATTGAGTCCAAAATTCATTTTATAAACTTAATTTAATCAACAACCTAGTTGGATTTAGATCCAAAATTATAATTTACATATAAAACTAAATCGAATGAGAATTAAGAATAATCTATTCTTCTTCTTCTTATATATATATATAAAAGAAAACATAAATGCATGGTACGATGGATTGGTACAGGTTTTATTTAAAGACTCCTGCGGATTAGCTCGAAGATCAAGTGGAGAGATTAAACCAACCGTTACATGGTAAAAATTCACTTATGCTGAGAAAGGTAGCAGTCACATATTTAATTTAGTCTAGATGGGTACGTATGCCAGATTACTATGTAAAAATGTGCGGCTGTCCAACTTCACATTAATTTTTTCCATAATCAGATAGTGAGATATGAATATTTCTCAATATTCCTTAATGTTAATTAGCATAATTTAATATACCTAAGTAATCATTGTCATATGCCTCTCAAAATAATTTTAATGAGTATTAAGTTACGACAATGGTATGGTGTAATATTTGGAAAAACGATTTATCTCATAACAACTAGTAAATGTGGTTACATGAACATGTGTGAGTCGTGTGATGTGAATGACTTCGCAAGATTTAAAGTAATTCCTTTTCCACATATGTATAAATGTAAAATTCATCCATAAAAGTAAATAAAAATCTTACACCTCAAAATTCTTTCAATATCAACCAGCTTCTTTCGGTGTGTTCTCAAACTTGCTTGCTTGACCATACTTCGCTCGGCAAGAGCCGTGACACTTTGATGGTCAACTGATGGTTACCTCAGGATAGCTCAGGCTGGTTGGTCAAGTAAATGGTAACAGCAAGAAGAAATACTTAATGGAGCGGTCAAGTGGTCCGGCGCTAACGAAAGGATAGCTGTGGTCAGCTGGCGAGCCGCTAAGAAATTGGTTTTGCTTAGAAATGAAAAGATAGGCTTTTGTTTTTCTCGGTTATTAAGCCATTTCACTCTGCTAACGACAAAGCGAGACATTGGAAGTCGAATTTGTTTGAGGGTCTTACCATGGAGAACGAATCAATTTTAGGGCGACTCATGCTGAGACGGGGAAATCACTTCCTCATATTATCCTAAATTGCATCTTTATTAATAGCATGCCGTTGACCTCCATCACTATGGCTATTCTTTTATCCTGGCACTGATTTAGCATATTATATATATATATAATATGATAAAATTCAGATATAATTATATTCGAATGTAGTCAAATCTATTTTTCTTTTTTTCTCTTTCTATCTGTATATATAAATTACCAAACTTTCTCGCTTTGATCTATCTGATTGACTTTTAATTTACCTTTCTCTTTTTCTCTCTCTCCCTATATATATATATATATTACCATACTTTCTCACTTTGATCTAGTTGACTTTCTTCCATAAAAGATATCTTCATTTTTAATAGTAGATCTTGCTTGCCAAACTATTTTCCTGATATATCTATCAATCTTGGGGAAAACATCTTTATCCATGAATACCTACATTTATCTATTGGAAGGCATAACATAATTCATGTAAGCTAAAGAAAATAAAGATAGGGGTTTACCATTCTCTATCAATATCATTCATGTAGATTCATGAGCCAACAATTTATTCAAAAGTGTTATATTCATTAATAGGGTTTTACTAAAGTATTATTAGATTTTTAAAATATTAAACTCTCTATCAATATCATTCATGGAGATTCATGAGCCGATAATTTATTCAAAAGTGTTATATCATTAGTAGAGTTTCGCTATGGTACTATTAGATTTTTAAAATATTAAAAATATCAGTTATTTGATTTTATTTTAAAAGATGTAAATGTATCATTGGTAATCAATCCAAATGGGTTGTGCGTAGCTGATGCGAAAAAAAAAAATTCGAACTTTATGGTTTATCTAGTCATTTCTTTCTTTATGATCATATTCATCGAATTTTATGTTGATTGGATTTTATGCTATTACTGCCATTACTCGGCATTGACCTTGTATTAGAGAAAAAGCACACCACATCTGCTATAGGAGATCTTAGGATTTTGTAAGATTCATTGATGAAAAGAGAGGAAGATGACCTATAGAACGAAGTCCATGAGGGGAGAGAGTGACTGATTATTGGAACAAGAGTAATTGGTAAGAAGGCAATCCTTCCATATGAAGATGGATTTAAAATTTGGAAGATTATTGCTTGTCACTATTTCTGAACGGCATCTCAAAAGAAATGATAGTGGATGTAAAGGAAATGATTCAGTTTAACCGGTAACCTTTACTATTTTAAAGAGTATCGTAGCATGATCCTTATTAATAAATTCTTATGGTTGGTAGGTAGAGATGAACTATTAATAGTTTTTTACCCCATCATCGGTATGGACAGAGCTCCTTAAAATGATACACTTGGGCACTCCCTAGCTATTTCATAATACCATGTATCATGTATCTAATGAAATTATGTTCGAGCAAGCTAATATAGTATTTCTAACGTATCAATCATTAAGACAAATATTTGTCTCAGCTAGATTGAGCAATTTCACATAGAAAAAATTATAGATAATGCAATGAATAAAATAAATAACTTTGTTTTAAAAAAATATCCTGCAAAGCAAAGCCACAAAAATATGATATATTTTTCTACACACATGTCATGTTTTACAACGAAGGTCGGTAGAAGCCCGAGATCATTTCCAATCACAAAAAAATCTGCTTTTAGTACGGCCCACTGCTTTTGACAGATGATTGCATCCAGCTTGGACCAAGTGCTGCATGGTGTCAAAGTGACGGCACAAGCCGAGTCGGCTCGCTTTACGCGGCTCGTCATCCGGCTCTTGGACAATATGAAACCAAAACAGGGGGCACGCGCCCTTTCTTACGTCAACGTATGGCCCCACAAGGCCACTTTCCCCGAAGGCCGACAATTTTCAATGTTTTCTCCCAACAGCAACGAAAAATTCCTACCAATCAAAGACAGGCACACCATCGAACAGCAAACCAGCTCCTTTCGTGCTCCAAACCAAACCAAACCAAACCAAACATCCGTCCTACCAACCGGCGCACCGGATGCGCACGAAGCAGGCATCCCGTGATACAAAAGTCCACGCCGCGCCGCACTGAACCCCACGGGCAGCCCCGTCGGAGTTTGAATTCAACTTGGCCTCGTCCTCCTCCATCCGGACACACGGCGCCAGCTCACTCGAGCGCACGCTAGTCCTTTATTTAATCCGTCCCGCCACGGCCGCCGCCCCCACCCGGCCGAAACGCCCGCACCGTATCGCCGACTGTATCAATCGCGGAATCCGAATAAATCCCGCCTTAGATGCATGCACTGCATTCCGAAAGGAACACTTTTCTTTTGCGTCCAGGGTCGTACGGTTCAGAAGAGGGAGCTGTACTGGGTCTTAAAAACGTGACAAGAAAGAGTGTTAAACGTGGTAAGAGAGGATGCAGAGTCGTTCAATTAAGCAACGGCTTTAAATTTGTCATTCTCGGAACCGGACCCGGGTCCAAAAGGAATAGGAGATTTGATGCTATGGAATTCTTCTCAGGAGAGGGCGAGGCGATGCGGGTTTGGACGCGGATGGAGGACAAGGCGTTCGAGATGGCGCTGGTGGCGATCCCGGAGGGAACACCGGATCGGTGGTTGCTGATCGCGGCGCAGCTGCCTGGTAGGAGTCCGAGGGAGATGTGGGAGCGCTACGAGGTGTTGGTGCACGATCTTGCGGTGATCGAGCGCGGGGAGGTGGAGACACCCAGCACATGGGACCACGACGAGCCGGAGGAGGGGGACGAGACATCCGACGCCACCGGAAGCACAGACGTCCGCGGACCGGGAGGTCACCAGCACTCCGTAGGCCGGGTCCGCACCGAGGAGCGCCGGCGGGGAATCCCGTGGACGGAAGAGGAGCACCGGTGAGGGTTTTTAATTTTAATCTTTTTTTTTTTCGTTTTTAATACGACGCAAATGGACGTCATGTGTTCGCGAAAGGAATTCAGCATTGCGTGTTCTCGCTTTCACGGTACATAGAGTCGGACCTTTATTTTTCTTCTTAAATTTTAAAAACCAAAACTTCGGCTCGGGCGGAGGGCGGCGGGAGGCACATCTCTTCCGGGGTTACGTGTCTCACTGCTTGTGGTCCCGTGGAAAAATTCCGCTGCCAGATTCGTACGTCGGTGCCGAGGGTAGGCATCGTACCGGATTCGAACATGATCGTGGTTTTGGACGGCATTGCCGGGAAGTTGGACCAAGTCAGGCCAGATACGGATTATCAAAATAAATAAATTTAGCAATTCAAAATCCATATAATTATTAAGCAGATCAGAAATCATAATTTTTTTTTATTATATAGTAATGCGGACTTGATTCATTTAATTCTTTTAATTAGGTTAAGTAGTTAAACACGTCTTAAATGAATTAAATGAATTAGGCCATGACCTTATCTAATTATCAAATAAATTAAACAGAAATAAATGATTAAAAGTCTGAACCGTTTATAATGCAAATCTATTTCTATCAAATCTGAACCTACCTTAATAGATCAGTTGCAGATGAGTTGATAGGTCAGCTTATAAATTACCACTCTTGCATACAAGAAGGTTGCTTCTATTTGGAAAACGTGGCAAGCATTCTAATTATTTTTGATTTATTTTTTTTATTTTTTAAGGTTATTTCTGGAAGGGCTAGCTAGATATGGTCGGGGTGATTGGAGAAACATTTCAAGGTGGGCGGTCAAAACAAGGACGCCAACTCAGGTAGCCAGCCATGCTCAAAAATACTTCATTCGCCAGAGCCAGAATACTAGCAGCAGAGATTCTAAGAGAAAGAGTATCCATGATATCACCAACCCATGAGAGGATCATGGTGCTAGAGTTGTACATATATGTTGTGAAATAAAATAGTACTGGCAAGTGACTCTTTCATTGTCTTCAATGTACTGGCTTTGCTAGCTGCTTAGCTTGCAAATGTTTCATACTAATATTTTGTCTATTGTGGTATGAGTTTGCTGTTCACTACCATACTACATGTTTGTTCTATAATGAAATGCTTATGTTTGCCTTTCCCCATCTGACACACGATTCTTCTAGTTAGATGCATGTAGCCTTATATGGATTCTTTGTTGCTTGTTTGATATAGAAGCTTGTATGCATGCCCAAAAAAAGTATATACGTGGCATTTGAAATGCTCAGGTACTTGTTCCTTCGCATGGATCATGTCTCAAACACCTGGTAAGTGCATGTAGCCTTTATATTTATAATTTAGAATATTTTTAGTTATAGGTACATAGTGTGTGAAGGATGATATACAATTTCAGCTATATGGTACAAATGCTCACTACAATTTATTGTAATAGTTATTGTACTATATAACTAAAATTATTTATGTAAATAAAATTGTATATGTATGTACATAGCAAGCATTAATAAGAAGAAGAATCTAAATATGCCCGGGAATAGAAGACTAAAGGTAGGCTTGCAGGGTGGATCAACATTACATAAAAGTAGCATTATAGATATGTATTATTTTATTCTACAAAACTCTCACACCTACTAAAACTAGAAAGCACTTAAAATAGAGTAGTAGCAATACCTAGTAGTTTTCTTCCTTCTTGAGGGCCTTTTATAGAGAAGGAAGAGATCCAAACTTAACTTAGTATGCAGTCTCTTTTGAATGGGTTAAAGCATTGTTGAAAAATACTTATCTTAGGAGTCTCTTCATGTAAGAGCCTATACTGGAGTGTTTAGTCTTGCAATGATTATATACTAAGAAAATCCTAAGTACTTATATAGAATTAAGGAATCCAAATAATATATTTTGGCTAGCCTTTTTGGGCGAGGTTCTGAATTGTTACTAATGGTATTGGAGTGGACTTACGTTATGGCCCATGTGGACTAAGGAATACCATATATAGGCTTTATATGTTTGTGATTGAATTTAATTGGATTTAGATATAATTAAATATGAATCCTTAGCTTGGTAAGAATGCTAGGACTTAAACAAAGGAAGTATATGAGAGTCCATGCTGATGAGTATTTAGTCCTACATTGTTTATGTACTACAAAAATCCTATATGCTGATACAAGATTAAGGAGCCCAAATTATAACTAACCTTTTTAGGTGAGGTTCTAAGTTGTTACACTTCATCCTATCACTGTATGTACCAAAATCTTGACTATAGAGGCCACTTTGTTATTCTATCATCAAATATTTCTTTGAAGGTTATTCAATCATTCTTTGTCTTAGAATCTTCTTGTTCAAGTGGAGTAGTAATTTATTTAAGTTGATGACAAGGATTGTCCAACTAATATGTACTACACAAAGAAATACTGACTCTATTTATGCATTGAAATCTTGACTATAGAGGTTATCTGTCATTCCATCTTCAAATTTTTCTATAGAGATTATTCGATCATTCTTTGTCTTAAAGAATTTGCTTATTAAGGTTATTTATTCTTTTGGCTTTAGCATCCTTTGTCACTTTGTTGTTTTGGTCCTATCATGATCATATCTTGTCTCTTTGGAGAATCTTTTAGTCTCCTAGCTTAAGACTATATCCTAAGTAGCCTTCTATATTTATGATGCTTGCAATTTCTTTGCCCTCATCTTGTTTAAGTAGAGTACTAATTTATTTAAGTTAATGATAAGGATTGTCTGATTAATATCTATTATCTAAAGGATATACCAACACTACTTGATGATCAAACTTCGAATGGAGATGTTGCTTGTTAATAACAGATGTAGCTATATATCATTCTAAGTGGCAGATAAGATTCTTGAATCATCTTAAGCATGATTTTGAGTGGACTAAAGCGTTTTTGAAAAAATTTACCTTAAGAGTATCTTTGTCTTGTGTTATATGTGTCGAAACCTTTACTGTAGAGGTCACTTTGTCATTCCATCTTCAAATCTTTCTATAAAAGTTGTTCTATCATTCTTTGTCTTAAAATCATCCTGTATAAGTTTTTAATTCTTCTAGCCTTAGCATCTTTTGTCACTTTGTTGTTTTGATCTTATCATGCTCATATATTGTCTCTTTGGAGAATCTTTTGGTCTCTTAGGTTTAGATCATATACTAAGTAGCCTTCTATAGTTGAGATGTTTGCAATTTCTTTGTCTTCATCTTATTTAAGTAGAGCAGTAATTTATTTAAATTGATGATAAGGATGGTTCAATTAATATATATTATTAGAGGATATATTGGATTGTCAAGTAAAATTTATTATTAGAGGATATACTGGCTCTACTTGATGATAAAGCTTTGGTTGAAGATGTTGTTTGTTAATAATAGATATAGCCATACATCATCCTAAATAGTTGAAAAGATTCTTGAACCATCTTAAGCATGGTTTTGAGTGGGTTAAAGCATTGTTAAAAAATTTTTACCTTAGGAGCCTCTTCATCGTGTCAATCTATATATCAAAATCTTTACTATAGCAGTTCTTTACCATAGCAGCCACTTTGTCATTCCAATTTTGGATCTTTTTATAAAGGTTATTCTATCATTCTTTATCTCAAAATATTTCCATAAAGTTTATTCATTCTTTGGCTTTAGCATCCTTTGTCACTCTATTATTTTTGTCATATCATAATTATATTGTCTCTTCAGAGAATCTTTTTAGTCTTTAGCTTTAGATTCTATCCTAAATAGCCTTTTATATTTGAGATGTTTACAATTTCTATATCCTTATCTTAGTTAAGTGGAGTAATAATTTATTTAAATTAATGACAAGGATTATCCTATTATTATATCTATTATCCCAAGGATATACTGACTCTACTTGATGATGAAGCTTTGGTTGGAGATGTCGCTTGTTAATAATAGATATAGCTATACATCATCCTAAATAGCTAAAAAGATTTTTGAACTAGCTTAAGTATGGTTTTGGGCAGGCTAAAGCATTATTGAAAAACTTTTACTTTAGAAATCTCTTTGTCTGGTCGCTTTATGTATCAAAATCTTTGCTACAAGTATCACTCTATCATTCCATCTTCAGATCATTTTTTCAAGGTTATTCTATCATTCTTTGTCTCAGAATCTTCCTGTAAAGTTTATTCATTCATTAGGCTTTAGCATCTTTTGTAACGTTGTTGTTTTAGTCATATCATAGTTGTATCTTATCTCTTAGGAGAATCTTTTAGTCATTTAGCTTTAGATCATATCCTAAATAGCCTTCTATATTTAAGTTGTTTGTAATTTCTTTATCCTTGTCTTATTTAAGTGGAGTAATAATTTATTTAAGTTGATGACAAGAATTATCCAATTAATATCTACTATCTGAGGATATACTGACTCTACTTGACGATGAAGCTTTCATTGAAGATGTCGTTTGTTAATAATAAATATAGCCATACATCATCCTAAGTGATTGAGAAGATTCTTGATCCATCTTAAGCATGGTTTTATATACTTCTATTTGTAGATCATTTTAATTAAATTTGAATTTTTAGTGAGACTTGAGCTTTTGTAGGATCAAGTACATTCTGAATGAATACATACCTGTCTAAGTTATCACAACTCAAGAATACTATTAGTAACTTAATCAATATCTTGTTATTATCAACAATGAATTATTGAACCTTAATGTTCAACAATCTCCCTCTTTTTGATGATGACAACATTGATTTTTAAATTAAAACATAACATGGGATAAGCTGATTAAAATTTTACTTGATATTGTTATATATAAGTTAGAACTGGTGCAAGTATCAAGTGTTGAAATTTTTATGCCTAGCTCCCCCTCAACCCTTACTGACCTCCTATTCAGGTGTTTTATATCAAAATGAGGCTTTTAATTGAAAGATAATTTATATTAACACATCATAGTAAAAGCTTACTAAAAAATGATGGAGAAAACCTAGAGTATCGAAAGAGTATCAGTAAAATATAAAAAATGCAGCAAAAATTCAGCTAAAATTTAGATTTTGCAATATTAAGCTACAGAAACATAGATTCTCACACATATCACTCCACCTTTGGCATCAACAAATGGAGGAACATAATAGATGAATAAAAATTAAAACAAGAATCATCATATATATCAAGTAATGTCTAGATATAAGACAATAAAAGGGAACATCCAAAGCAGAGATATAGTCTATCATTAATACAATAAACAGGCGTCAAGGTTACAAAACATCTAATAAAAAAATACAATCATGTTTATAAAATATGATTTTAGTTTTTTACTGACCATCACTTATCCAGTCCTCCTCCTTTATTTGGATATGGGACTGTCTATGTGCAAAACATAGGTGGATTTACAAAACTATTTGCTCATAAATGTTAGAAAACAAATATGAGTTTCACATGAATATGTGGATAATATCTATACAAGTTCTTGATCTGTCTGTCGCATTATTCCTATCCTTATTTTCTATGCATTATATGTTTCATAAATAATATTATATTTGTGTCATCAAGTTATACACAACCTAACATGACTACTTTTTAAGTGTGCCAAGTGGTTGAATTAGCAAACTTGCATTATGGGAGGATAAAATGAATCATGATAGAACTGATTTCTATTTAAGGTAAATACTCTCTTCAAATATCAAGCATTGAGAGTACTCATAGGAGCTTTTTTTTTTTCACCCTCAACCATAAATAGATGTTGTGCATATGTAAAGGATGTTTCTTTATTATAGTTATTTTCCAAGTTATTTCAAAAAAAAATCTCTCTCATAAAAAACAATAAAAACATATTTGAATATAAGCTAAATAATTTGTAAAAAAAATTTCATGGTCGTTATTTTATTAGGAAAAAAAGAGGGGGACTGTCTGTGATTGTTTTAGAAAGAAAGTACAAACTAAATATTGATAAAACATTTTAAAAATATTTTTATTGATAAAACATTTTAAAAATATTTTTATCTTTTTTTGTTTTTATTTTTTCTTCTTTTTTTTCCAGAGGCAAGGGGATCCAAAGCACACAAGGCACAACCTTCACCTCCTAAACATAATTATTTAGGCATTAAGCCTGCCTTATTTACAAGGATCTTTGATGGTAATGGTTAATGCAGTCGTATGAATTAGGCTATCAGTAATGGTCATGGCCCTCCAAATGGAGGAGGCTTCTTGTTAAAATCTTGAGTGGTCCTCAATTATTTGATATTGGTGATGAATATCAAGTGAGTTTCCTTATGTTTATCTTAAAACCATAGCTATAAGGTTGTTGTTTGAAAATCATTGACAACCAAAGTGGTTACACTAGGTTGTAATGAAGATATGCTAAAAGAATATTCACAGTATTCACAGGCTCATTTTTATGAATGACTAGCTATTTTTTATATGTAGTATATATTGAAATTCAATTTCACGACCAACTAAAGAAATTAAAATTAAATTCAATATTATTGTTTGATAGAGAAATTATAACATCAGATTATTGTCTTGTGATGTTTTTATAACTTACAACGATCATGTTGTATAAGTGAATTCCTTTTTGACATGCCATATTAAATGATCAACTTAGCAATATTCTCAGATATGCCATATTAGATGATCAACTTAGCAATATTCTCAGACATGCCATATTAGATGATTAACTTAGCAATATTCTCAGAAACTATCTGGCCGCAATTTTAATGACAAGCATTCCAGCCTTCACTTGAAACAATGCGAAGTATTTTAGGGAAAGCATTCCATAAAATAACAATTTCTGATGTACCATAAGGAAGGTGGGAATTAGCAGCACTTTTTTGCCGGTTAATTTTAAAAACCATATCATAAGTACTTTTAGGTAGTGTTTTCTAAATAGTTGTTGGCATATTTAATTGAAGATTATTGGGTTTTTTTTTTTTTTTGTACTTAAAGTAAATCGCAAGAAAATGTCTGCTATTCCAGCAAGGTTACCAATATCGCTAGGAAAAAGCATGTAATCATCGAACGCACGCATGGGATTAATTTTTTTCTTTTGATCTTTTAATTCTTTTCAAGATCTTCGAGCTTCCTTCACGAAGCCGAAAGGTAGCCCATCCAGTGGATGCCATTCCCCCGCTCCAATTGTTGACCCTCAACCTAGCTCCCGCCAAACCACAGACCCCATTTCTCCTCAACACAGCCAAGAAGCTCGCCCGATCCCATTGCCCCTCTCCCAATCAATCACCCTCAACCTAGCTCCTACTAAAACCCAAACCCTCAATCCCCTCTCACCATCGGCCTCAGTCTCCTCAATCCTCTTACTGTCAGCCTCAATCCCCTCTCATCGTACCGCCGGATTCCTCCAGCTGGCCAAAATCATAGCAACCTCCAATTGCGACTGCTCTGTCATCCCCAGCATCTCTAAAGAGGGAGATCCTTCGACGCTCATTCCTCTCTTATCCTTCTCTCAAGCCCTATATCCGCTTTCCCTCTTTCTCCTCTTCTCCATCTCTCTCTCTTCTTGTGATACCCCAAGTTTAGTCCCACATTGGATAGAAGAAAAATGGGTGATGTGCTTATAACTCAAGTCCACTTGCTACCCATTAACTTCCACTCGAATTTTTGGGCCACGTGGTTTCGGTCCACTAGAAGTTAATTGAGCCAGCGGGTGGGCTTGGGTGGGCCACGTGGGGTCTCGCCATGAGGTGGAGGGTCCCGCCATGAGATGGAGGGTCCATCCACTAGAAGTTAATTGAGCCAGCGGGTGGGCTTGGGTGGGCCACGTGGAGTCCCGCCATGAGGTGGAGGGCTTGGGTGGACCACGTGGAGTCCTGCCATGAGGTGGAGGGTCCCGCCATGAGGTGGAGCCATCCTTGCAGCACCAACGACCCGACTCGGGTAGATTCTGGCTAGGTTGTGGCATGTGACGAGGACCTTGCTTTATAAGGTGTCTAGGTTGTGGCATGTGACGAGGACCTTGCTTTATAAGGTGAGGAGATTGTGAGGGAAGCCATCCTTGCAGCACCAACGACCCGACTCGGGTAGATTCTGGCTAGGTTGTGGCATGTGACGAGGACCTTGCTTTATAAGGTGAGGAGATTGTGAGGGAGAGAAATGGGTGATGTGCTTATAACTCAAGTCCACTTGCTACCCATTAACTTCCACTCGAGTTTTTGGGCCACGTGGTTTCGGCCCGCTAGAAGTTAATTGAGCCAACGGATGGGCTTGGAGCGTTACACTTCTCTTTTCATTTTCTCTTGGATTTAATTTGGTAGTGATAGCATTGGTTTCTTAAATCCTTAGGCAGATCTAAGCTACAAGAACTTCTTGAAAGTCATATTATGTTTTAACCATCTATAATCATTATTATCTATTCCACGACTCTTGCTTTCTGTAATTCAAGTAAATTTTTAAGGTTTTTTTGATCAAGATTATATCTTATGAAAAATGAGAAGGATGTAAAGACGCTTAGGTGTTACAAAACTGTGTTAAGAAGGTCGGGTTACCTATTATTTCAAACATGCAACTAATTTAGTTTCTCAGTGATTACTTCCAGGCATCAGAACACAAACATTGAGATTAATAATGAGTGTAAATTGATGAGAAATATGGTTATAAAAGTCTGGATTCAATGACTATCTATAAGTCAATCGCAGGACCAGGTCACTGATTACTTCACGGTATCTTTGACTGTGATGCTTGGCATGGTAGATCTCCAGGTCTGTGAATGTGCCTCGTAGATTTTGTTGATCTAGTTTTGTTGTGGAAAACAAAATGTCAACTTGTATATGATGTAACGACATATCAAAAATCACTTATAAACATATTTCTACTAGTGTTAACCATCCAAAAATTTTTCTCCTAAGACCTCTAAATACCTGCAGATCTTTCCTGTGAAGTACCGTGGAAGTATATTGATTATAGGGTCCTGGAATTGATGTCATCCTTCTCCATTTCTCCATTCACTCTCCTCTTTCACACATACCTCTTCTCTCTATGATTCTTTATATTATATCTCTTGTCGTGAAGCTTATAAACCAATCTCATGTCCATTGCAATGCCTCCCGATTCCTGTC
The DNA here is from genome assembly GCA_017589505.3 of Metroxylon sagu. Lineage (NCBI taxonomy): Eukaryota > Viridiplantae > Streptophyta > Magnoliopsida > Arecales > Arecaceae > Metroxylon > Metroxylon sagu. Next base: position 897,514 of record JACVBY030000560.1, read on the forward strand.
ATCCGATGTGCATCTCCTAGAGCCATTATGAATTCAGACAAACCTAGAGAAGGCTCTTAGATCTAGGGTTTGTTAGCGAGTGGCAAGGCCTACCTCCTGGATTGCATTGACAACGCCTTTCCCGCTGACAGAAACAAAGACTTGGAGTTTAGCCGCGTTTCCAAGAATTAGGATGTCGAACACCTTCAGAAGCGCATTGCCAACAGGTTTGGCACTGACCTTTTCTCCGGACGGTGACAGAAAGGCGTTTGGAATCCTCTTCAAGCACTTGGCCTCGACGAACTTTTTGCTTCTGTTGGACGACCAATGGGAATTCTTTTATCTAAACCAAGTCGGAAACCATCACCCTCAATAACGGCAAGTACAAGGTCGCCTACGCAACATGGTTCAGGGAGGTCTGTGTATGTATCACTGATACACTGATCAGTGTATCAATGATACATTGATCAGTGTCAATGTTACTTATAGATAGTCTCCTTTCACACAAGAGCTTTGTTGCATTATGATCAGATGCTTTTCTATTATTCCTTTGTCTTACAAATATGTTTCTCCATTCTTTCCTTCTATCTCTTCGTAAGATTAGACCTCAACAACCTATATTCTGGCCTGCATCCAATTTCCTAGTATCTTTGACATGCTATTTGAGTCTTATTAATGCTTATTTTGCTCACGACAGCATTAGATATGAAGTATGATTGCAATGCCGCGATCATCACAGCATTAACAAATTGAGCCAAAGGAGGTTTCACTAGAGGAGGTTTCACTACCTCCTTCGCTCGCCATTCAACGAATCTCGAGATGATGATATATACCTTCTTTTCCCTCCTTTTTCTTTTTCTTCTTTTTCTGTGAACCTAACAAGCCTTACCGTTGTCTTCCTCTCATAGCTCGTCGCCGAACCTTCGCCGGCGCTCCCATTGCCCAACACTATCCCCAAGTAAGTGTTCTTCTCTTCCCCATCTCGGGTGTAGCCCCTAGTCATCGGATTTTGAAGTTTAATGCCGGATTTTTTTTGATTTTTCTCTATTTTGGCAGCATCAAAAGACGATTTTCCAGCGGCGATTTCTTCCTCGCCGGTGACTTCTTCTAGCAAGTACTCCTGTCATTCTCTTCCTCTTTGCTTGATCTATCCTAGGGTCGCATGGTTCGGTCGTTGTCGATGGCAATCACCGAAAAGTGGGGAGAGAAAGAATACTCTATTTTCTTTGGATCTACTTCACAGAGAATTAAAAGAAAAAAATTTATCGATGGCCAGCGAGCCACCGGTCATCGGAATCTGGCAGCCCGTAGCTAAGCCACCAACAACAACTAGTAGCCGCTGATTGTTGCAGAAAGCCAGAATAGAGAGAAAGAGGGGGTGTTGGTCGCCGGCTTGGTCGTCGGTGGCAGCCAACGCTGAGGCAACCGGCCGACCGGCCAGGGAGGCCGGCAGTGGCTCCAAGCGATCATTAAGCATGGGTTCGGGAAATGAGAAAACAGAGAAGAGAGAGAATGAAATGGGTTGAGTTCCGTTGATTTGAACTTTGGATTCAGGTCTTTTGAACCCAATTTTTGGAGCCCAAATTAGTTGACTCACCCACTTTAGGATTAGGATTAGATCTGGGATAAGTTTAGTTTGTGAGAGAATTTTATATACTATTTGATCTGATATAAGTTAAGATAATCAAGCCCTAAGTTGGATCTAGGAGTAGACTTGATAGAATGATAGAATTTATTTTGGTACCATAATTTTTAAAAATTAAAAATTTAAATATTATGTTGTATGTGGCAGTAACTTAGTTGGATTTGATCTATGGATTTACAACAAAAGGTAAGTAAGTCGTTTATCATCAGTAATTTCAGTAAATTATTAGTTATGCAATTTCTGAATAAAATACCTATATATGTTTAAATATTACTTATTATCTGCTATTATCTTGCAAAATAAATTATGATGCTTTAATATATGCATTTGTATCTTTGATGTTATTATTTTTAGATTTTAGTTAAATTCTGCATAATTTATAAAATAAATAAATAATAAATAATAAATAATAAATGATAAATAATAAATAAATAATGATAAAGTAATAATAGAAATAATAATAGTACATATAATAATAATAAAAATAATTATAAATCAATATTGCTTATGCAAAATAAATAGTTATGATTTATTCAAACCATAAAATAGTAATAATATTTGATGTTAATGTTATTAACATAGCTAATATGATATGAATGTGTATTTATACAAGTTAATCTAAAGAATTTTATGGACAATATTTGAATAAGATATAAGAATAAATTCGGTCCACTATGATATGATTTTATGATATGATTGCTGATATTGGAACCCACCTCCATAGAGGATATTTGTGGAGGATACACCCATTCATAGGATTAAATGTGGTGTTCTGGCCTTCACTAACAGGGATCTCACCCATAAGGATTAAATGTGATGTTATGTCTCTCACCCATAAGAATTAAATACGGTGTTGTGTCCTCCATCTATAGGGATTAAATGTGGTATTCTGGCCCTATCACAAGGATATTGTGGCCATAGTGATCGTGGCGTATTTGTAACAAGATGAAATGTAAATGTTAATGATATGAAATAAGTAAATCATGATTGTAATGACATGAAATAAGTGAAACATGACTGCGATGATGTAAATTAAGTGAATTATGACCGTGACGACTTGAAAACTTGAAATTAGAATTTTTGAAGCATAATATGAAATATAATTTCAATATAGTTCAAGAATATAAGTAACATTAGATAACAAGATAACATGTAAGTTCTGATATGAAAGTAAGCAAATCATGACATATTATATTTTTGAAGTTATAATGATATGTTTATATTATGCTTACTTATTGAGTATGAGCTTATTAAACTCTTGTTGATGTTTTTCTAAAGCCAAAGAAATAAAGAGGGACACGAGTAGATTGAAGCTCTTACTAACCTAGGAAAAATTTATATTTTTTAGTATCCTGGCATCTACTTATTTAGAACTGTAATAAGAATGTAATTATTTTTTAATGGTATATTAGTTAATTGTTCTTCTTTTTGATGATTGCTTTTGAATGAGCAAGTTTCTGGTTAGAGTGATGTTGATCTTCATCTTCTTTGTTTGGCACCATAAACATAGGAAAATAATTATGCCCTTTTTCACTTTTAGTGCATCATTGTTCCAATCATTTCCCATTATTTTATCTGATGTATTTTGGTTTTTAATTTGCTTGATTACACCATTTATAGTAATTCCAAACAATTGCTTACCTGATCTAGCTTGGGTCCGTAATTATTGCAACAACATAGTGATTCATATGTTTGACTATAAACTTAATTAGTCTAACTCTATGTATTAATATGATGCCTGTTGTACAGTTTCCTTAGGAGTTTATTGAAGGTTTTTTGATAATGCCAGCCTAGGAAAGTCTATATAAAATATAATTTTCTATATAATTTCACAAACCTTCACATGCATTATTTTCTGAAATTACTGTGTGAATAGTGAACACATTACTTGGATCACTTGTCTTATTAGATGCCTGCTTCAGGGTGATGGTTTGTGGATCTCTTTTTGATATTTACCTAGGGGAAATAATGATGAAATTGAATTGGAAGTTGTTTTCATGGTGTTTTTTCTATTGTTTGATTTCTAGTTCATTGGTTTGAAAAAGGATAGACAGACGCATTGGTTGTCTACTTGCTCAGTATGCTTGAAATTTCTTAGTTTTTTCTGTCATACAAAAGCCTTGAGACATTAAGCCAGAGATCCATGACTTATAATGTAAGAAAAAGTTATGATGACCATCAGATCTGGGACAACGACAGAAAAGAATGACATGACTATTGCTTATGTAATTAGGTTACAAGATCTAACATCGGGCATTCACTGTTAAACCTGAGGCGCAAAAATTCAACAAAGTGGTCAAGGTTCAAGGGTACTGTCATGTTTTGACAATACCTAGAGCACAGGATATAAAAAACACATTCAATACACTTAAGTTTGTTATGTCAGAAAAAAGCATTGTTTTTTTACATTTTTGAAGTGGAGGAGGTGGGGAGCATTAGATGTAAGCTTTTTCTATGCTGCTTTTGACTGTATATGAATAATGTGATGTTATAAATAAAAAAAAATCTAAAAACATTGAAGGATAATATAACGAACTAAAAACTTTGAAGGAAAATTTTAAACGAATAAGATTAAAGCTCTATTTTTTAAAAAAAAGTTAAAAAAAAAGTACTTCAGCTAAACCCATGAATGTAAGATTCACCCATATTCCTGTATTATTAACCGGAAAAAAAGGGACTAATGTGCATATCTTAGAAGGCATAAGGTGAACATCAAAAACATCAATTGAGCTTCCTTATGAAGTGCATTATTCTTGTGCCATATGAAAGCTTCCAGTATGTTTTTCTAAACCATCATACTTACCTTTTCTTAGATACCCTTGACTTGAAGAATCTCCCTCTGTCACACAGTGAGTTGGGGTTAGAACCATTAAAGCATTAAGAACAATAAACCTTTCTCTCGTCCAATCTTTTAAAACCAACCTGCACCAGCTAGCATGGGGCATGCCATGCCAGTCTGATATGGCAGTGGAACTACACAGAAGCTTGGCATGCTCCATACTAACACGTGGAACAGCTGATGTGCCTACTCTAGCAGTGTATCATGTGTTGATAAAGGATGCATCATACCAACTTGACATGTATTATTAAGCTACCATTTTAGGATGACATACCAATACTTAAAAACCACTATAGTATGTTTTTTTGCCATCTTGTTTTTTTTATCACATCAATTCGGTAAAGATCCGTTGAATGGGATTCTATGGTGTAGAGAAGCCTAAAACTTGGGGGTCTTTTGGTCATTATTGCTTTGTGCAATGAGATGTAGTTGCAACTTGCTAATGCCAGATGATTGAATGGGACTAGAAATTATTTGTCTCTACTTATTATATTAAGTGGGACAACATTTTTAGGTTTTGGGTTATCTTTGATTTATACTCAGTTGGATATATATGTTCTGATTTTGTTCTCCATGGTTTTGTAATTAGTATACACAAACAAAATAAAAAGGAACAATCTTTCATTTTCCTCAGGAAGCTACTTTGTTCAATTTGAAATCTGAAAAAAATAAATGGGAGGGCTGTATTTTTTTTCATTGTAATTTGTTTTGAATGGAGTGCTTGGATCCTTCAAAATAAGGAGAAAATAGACTGTAAAATTTTTCTATTTGTTAATTTATGTCTACATACCTTCATCAACTTTTTTACATCAAAGAGTGGCATGCAGAAGTGCAGAACCATATCCAAATTTCATGTTTGCGTACTTCTTTTTAGTAGATCAATTGAATTGTGCATTCTGCACGAGCTTTGCTGAGGCTGAGCCCAGCACTCACTAAAAAAATTTATAAGAAAAAAGGTTATCGGTGCTTCAGCAACCTTATTGGACAATGCTTCAGGGTTTAGGTGGTTGGAATAATAAAACCATCAGATAGGTACTTCTGTTTTCTTCTCTTAATAGCATCATCGTAGTGGTTATAGTTTCATGATCTAGGGAGTAGATTTATGCCTACATGTGTGGGGCTTCTATATTTTACAAGACTTAACCATCAAAACATATTTTCAATATGCATATACTATAATATTTAGTGATAATAATATAGTTTAATATTGTGGTTGCTTTCAATGGTCGACCAGTTTGCATGCAAATTATTTTGGGAGTTCCTCTAAAAGAATTTCTAACCGTTAACTTACAAAACCAATGTGGTACCAGTCTAATATGTTGTGCTTTAAGAATACCAGGGACATGATTGACAGACCCTAGTGTTGAGAGACTTTTGAAAGCATTTTGCTGGTTGGTAAGTTAGAGTTTTATCTTATGGTGGGATAATTACATTACTGATGCACAAGTTCCGTATGTCATTGCAGGCTCAAGCTTAAAGTAGGGCTTTAATTATTTTCTTTACTTAATTATAGAGTCATGATTTAATAATGTATGACACTTGCTTTACTTAATTACATATGAATCAAGAGAAAGTAAGGTCCTTACCAGCTCATATCGTTAAGGTAAATTTGTTATTATGAATTTTTTATATTATAATTTAAACAAAAACACTTATATATTATTTCATTATAACTTTGATATTTATTTGTTTGATATCATGATTTATTATTTAATTGAAAACTCTATTAGTAAGAAGGAAATGAAGTCATTTTGAAGAGTTCTAAATAACTACACACAATTAAGGCATGTGAAATTCTTACAGTTAAGTAAAAATCCAACTAAAATAGAAGGAGCTAATATTTGTAGAACTAAATTTTGAGAGGTTTTGATATAGTAAGATTATAAAAGGAGCCTTTGATAAAAACAGATAAACCTCAAAGGACTATTGATGTTATTGGATTGACAGTTGCATGGCCCTTAACTTTTGTAAGTAATATATTTTTTTTATTATTTTGCGCTAATTTATCTTACTTTTACATATTAGTTACTAGTTTATAAGTTGATTATTTATTATACTTCATTTTTGCATAGTGAACTTATTGGCGAATGACTCATAATGCTTGTTCATCATGAAATATATGATATTTTTATTAGAACTAAGATAGATTTTTAGTATTTTATTTATCGTTGAATGTTATATTCTATAATATCAATCAAGTACTATAAATTTTTTGTAACTTTTTATTGGTTTATAAAGGATTAAAATGTATGATTCTTTTGCACTTAGTTTAATAATGATCGAGTTATTCATTAGTGCAATGTAATTTAATTGTATATAATGAATATTGATACATTACGTGATCTCAAAATAAAAATAAAAAAGAAATTCTCGGTATCCCTATACCAAAATTACTAAGTAATTCAATTATATTTTTTTAAAAAGAATAACATATTATGAGTAGTTAAAATTGCTACCAAAGGGTCAAAATCGATAATCAAAATCACTGATAAATGGTATACTTTTATGGACAGTTACAACCGTTACTAAAACTTTTAATAGCAGTCAACTAATGCAGCTAAAAATATCTATAATTTAAATGTATATGATTATTAAAAAATTTTGCTAGCATTTTGCAATTATTGAGAAAGGTTTCTACAGCTAAGGTAGAGTGCAACTAAATCATTATAAACACTGCTTAAGAGTGCATCTTTCTCAGCTGTTAGAAAAAAATGTCACCGTAAAAACAGCGACGGGAAAAATATGCGAGCGGCTTACCAAGCTAAAGGAGCTTTTTCTTGTAGCGACGCATCAGGCCTCTATCTAGCACGTACTTGGAATGATCCTACTTCCAAACGTCACACGGTTCATATCGAGCTGGAAGCTAGCCAGTGCCAGGTTTTTGAAGCAGCGATGAAGATGCATAAATTCTATAGAATGATGCCTAGTGGACTACAGGATAAGTGACAAGGCGCAATTCCATAAATAACCCATCCAGCCTTGATGACAAAGGGAGAAGAGCCCACTCAGTGGATTTATGTGAACAGTAACATGGTTTGCAGTGCAGCTTGCGCTTTGCAGCAGGGCTGGATCTTTAATAACCACCAATGAGATCGCTTTGTGAAGCATAAAGTGCAAAGAAAGAGAAAAAGGGAACGTACGACATCGCACGAAATAGGAAGGTGCATGTGCGTGTCTCTGGATATGTCACATGTCATCGGAAGCTAATGCGAGGCCAAGTCCTTCTCCAAGCAAGCGCTCTGACAGCCAATTTCTGGTCGCCTCTCAATTGGTTCGGTCCTTTTCGTTTTTTCTCTTAGCCTGTGGGGGCAAGCAGTGTTGGAACTCGTTCTAAAGCCCAGAGCTAGGACACGGCTCTGCACAAGACGGTAGGTCGGCAAAGCATTGATAGAGGAGAAATAATTGAATGCCCTATCAAAGGTTTAGGATAATGGAAAAATTCAAGTTTGATTCGTAGAACAATAGTGCTTTTATAAGTAGAATTTTTTTAAAAATTATTTATTATTTTATAATTATATTTTTAAAGTAGGATAAGACTAACATATATTTGATAATAAGATGCTTATATAATAAAAAAATGATAAAAAATATTTGACAATACTTTTGATCTAAATATTTTTTATTATAAAAAATCATTATTCTAACTTATTCTACATTTTAAATTATTATAAATATATTATAATATGATAATATAATATAAGAAAATCTAAAAATATTCTAATATAATAATTATTGTCAAATAATACTTCCTCCCTGTGTTGCTGTGGACGCCACTGTTTCCGAGCTTGTCGCCATTGAAGCTGTCGCCAAGAATGGTTGTCGACGGTGAAGCCAGGTGGATGAGAGGGGACCGGGCAAGGGAAGAGAAGATGTTAAGCCTTCTCTGTTGGCTAGCTGGATGGAAGAGACTTCGTATCTTTTGTTGTGCGGGGGTGAGCCTGCCGATTCATTGAACTGGGCAATGAAATATATATATATATATAATAGTGAAAGCTCATTCAATATTGGATTTAGATTGGCAATGGGAGTTGGGTTGGCCTAGGATTAATCAAAGGAGCAGGTTCAGTCAGTTGGAAAATAATTTTTAAGCTCAAGTAACCCATAGCCTTGTTCCTAGTGGACCATAGGGTCTGAAGTGTAGGCTGTATTATGAATTATTGAAAACTTTTTGTCATATAAGTGAACAGCATCCCTCGAATTACGTTTTGGACTAACGAGTTGAGGTAAGTTGGCTAAGCATGAATTAATGAATTAAATATTTATCTGAAAAATTCTGGCTAGTAACATTTAATTGAAATTATTTTACAAGTTATGATTATTGAAATTGCTCTGTATATGAATATTTGATTAATGATTTTTAAATCCTATTACTGTTATAATAGTATTGAATACTAAGATCATGGATGTTCTGATTATATTAATTTGTTTGCTATAACAATAATAATATTATAATAGATAATTAAATATATTCATAAAATAATTATATTATAATAATAATAAAATAAATAAATAAAATAATAATTATTATAATAATATAATAGGAAACTTCGAAACACACATGAATAAACTTCAATTGTTAAGAAAAGAATGAATGATATAAGCTTAACATGAACTCTTGGTCTACTATGTTCTGAATTTGATACCATGTTCTGACTTTCATGCCATCTTCTAACATTGGAACCCACCTCCACAGGAGAGATATGTGGAGGATTTACCCCTATCTATAGGGTTAAATATGGTGCTCTATACCCCATCCATAGGATTAATTGTGATACTCTAGCCTTGTCATAGGGATACATGTGGCCATAGTCTGTGACTGTGGAGTATAAACTTCTGATAACATGAAATACTGATAACATGAATTACGGATAACATGTATCACTAATATCATGAAACACTAATAATATGTATTATTGATATCATGAAATATTGATAACATGGACTAATGGTAACATGTATTACTAATAATATGAATTACTGATAATATGAATGACCTAGACATGTATTACTAAAAACATGAAATACTAATGATATGAATAATAAGACATGTAAACTGATAATATGAAACCGTTAACTAGTAATGATGTGCACATGAATTATTCAATATTGACATGTTAATATGTTGATTAAATAAGTTTGAAAATTTAAATTTGAATAATTCATGGTTAGTTTTCTTACTGAGCGCGATCTCATTAAACATTCTATATTTTTTTTCAGATTCAAGGAACTAAAGAGGGCTATGGGTAGATGCAGGACCTAGCAAACTAGTTGATTAGCTTCTTTTTCTAGTCCCCCACTTCTCCTAGTTTTGCTAGTCCTTTGATTTGTAGTGAACTTTATTTAATTAAAGTCTTGAGCTCAAGGTTTTTCTTTTTTAGTTGTATAAACATTTTTAAATATGACTTGGAGCATTGATCAATTCAATTATGTGTTTTAAGACGCCTTGTATACTTGTATGTGGTGGATTGTAATGATTCAAATCCATAGTAGGGTTTGGAGTGTGACAATTATAATGGTATTAAAGCCGACTCGAGTGCGCAGAAGTTGATGGGCATAAGAAAAGGGCTACCCATGGGATGGTGGTAAAGGCCTGCCATAGCATAGAGCTACCCTTGCAGCACCAATAACTCGGCTTGAGAAAGATTCTGGCTAGCTTGTGGCATGCGTAGATGACGTTGCATTATAAGAGAGAGATTGTAATACCCAAAAATAATCCTAAATTGGATGAAAAAAAAACATATGTTATAGCTCAAGTTTACTTGCTATCCATTAACTTCCACTTGAGTTTTTTGACCATGTGATTTCAGCCCGCTAACGGATTAATTGGATACGTAGGTGGGCTTCGGGCGTTACAATCATATTAATCTACAATCTAATGAGGCTAAGGGTAGGGGGAGCTTAAGCTAAGGAAAAGCCTTCTTTGGGGTCTCCTCCAAGGAGATCTTATTGGATTGTGTACAACACCATTGCAGAATAGAATTTTCTTCCTAACTCTCTTTTAATTTGCTTGGTTTCTCATCGTTCTAAGTTATACTATTTATTTTTATTTAAATCAATAAAGGTCGCTTCTTGATAATAATATATCTTATGTCTTCTATTTTCTTTCCATTCTTTCACTTATTTTGTATTATTTTGATTAGCAACCCATAGATATTTAGTTTTGTTTTGAATTAGATATCTAGAGTTTCAAGTTTCTAGGAGTTGGTATTTATATGGCCGTCTGATAAGTGCATAACTCAAGCTTCCTAGCTAGCTCCTTTGCATACAAGCATACCCTCATTGCTCAAAGGTCATGTACCTAGATTGATTTTGTCCACTTATTTTTTCCTTTTAATTTCTTATTCTTCTTCCCTAAAGAATCGGTGGTGACTTATCGTAGCCCTCTCTAGGGTCCTAGCATCTAGTGACTCTACTAGGAAGATCAACCTTGAAACTTGAAAATTCATGTAGTGGAGTTGCTGGATCGATGGTTTTAGAATTTATACATAATATTGCCTTTTAGTTTCTTACTTGATACAATCCAAAAAGAAAGAACAAGAGGAATTTTTGTCAAATAGAAAATTTTAATGCATGTTTCTTGAAGAATTTTATTTTAGTTATTTTTGAATAAATTTATAATTAGTGTTCTAATACTAGTAAGTTTAGGAGCCTGACTATAAAACCTAGCCTAGGCTAGGCTTTTAGGCCAACTAAAGATTGATGGATCAATAGGCCGAATCTATTAATGGACCAACTCAAAGAAAAAAAAAAAACTCATGAACGAAACAAGGAAACAAGACCCAACGACACCCTGTTCCTTGTTTCCAAATCAGAAAAGGGTTCCTATTCAAATCGAAATTTCAAACCCAATTTAAAGATGAATTAAGATCTAAATCTCTACAAATAAGAGATCTTGGGTTGGTCTAGAGGGAAGCAAGGGCAGCAAACATGATGCAAGAAATGTGGAAGAAGGTGATCGAGCTTTGAGGGGTCACCGGAGAAGGCATCAAAAGAGGTATTTTTTTTCCTTTCATTATATAATTCCTTATCCTTAGCTTTTTTGGCTAGCCAAGAGAAGGCTGCCAATGATCGAACTAAGCAAGAGAAAGGCCGAATGCTCAGTTTCCTTGCCAAATGCCATGTTTCCTTGCATCACTAGGTGGGCAAATTCCAATGATAGTTGATCGTATCAGCCTAGATATTGAGAAAGTTGGGTGGGGAGGAGAAGAACCATAGATCTCATAGACTAAATAAAAATCTAAAGCTTCATAAGAAACCTTGATTTCATTTCTATTCCATTTTCCCTATTTCCATAGGTTCTTATTCTTCACAAAGTTCCTATTTGACCAAGGAGATCCACCCACCATCGAAAGATTAGGGTAAAACCAGCCATTAGGACTCGCTAAAACTTGTAATGGGTCAAACCAACCATTGTTCCATCAACTTAGAAGGGTATTATTTTGTGGCTAAGCCAGAGGACTTGATCGCCAATCGGATGCCATTCAGCTAGCACAAATCAAAATGGATGGCTGGCATCCGGCCTTTGACGACTGACCAAGTCGGCTGGGGGTAGTGTTCGGCCTACCATTGGTGTTGCCGAAGGAAGAAATAATGTCGAAGCGGCATCAATCAAGGAGAGGAAAAATCTCCTATTTCTAAAGCCCACATATGTCCCTAACTTGCCAAAGACCATCTTGCCCCTCCAAACATTAAAATTGATGCACATATCCTCCATTTTAAGCCTAGATTTATATTGTTGCACATGTCCTTGGCATCAAAAAGACCAAAATGCCCATTTGGTAAAAGAAAAGATGCACATGTCCTTTGATAAGCAAAACAATGAAATACTAGATTTGGGAAAGTATGAATCCCTAGTGTTCCTGCTTTAATGATGCTAAAAAAAGATAGATATTGGAGATTATGCATTGATAGCCATGCCTTCAACAAAATTACAATCAACTATAGGTTTTCCATCCCAAGACTTGATATATGTTGGATATGCTTGCGGGTTCCATAGTCTTTCCAAAATTGATCTCCATAGTAGATATCATTAAAGTTGCATTCAACCAATAGATAAATGGAAGATAGCTTTTAAAACTAAGGATGGGTTATATGAATATATGGTCACACCTTTTAGCTTGACTAACTTTCTAGTACTTTCATGTAAATGATGTATCATGTATTGAAATCTTTTGTTGGCACACTTGTGGTAGTTTATTTTGATGACGTCCTGAGATATGGTAAAAGTGTCAAGGAGCATATAGAGCACCTTAGGCTAGTATTGTGAATGCTTCAATGGAAGAAACTATCTATCAATTTAAAGAAGTGTACCTTTATGCAGCTTAAGTTATAATCTCATCGGTAGGAATAGAGGTAGATCTTGAAAAAATAAAAGCTTTAATATAATCGCCAACACTCATAAATATACATAAGGTCAAAAGTAGGGATGGTAATTTTACTCCAACCTAATAGAGACCCACACCAACCCACCCTAATTAGGGTGGCTTTGACCAGGTTTGAGATAGGTTTTGAGAAAAACTCAAAAGACTTATATTCAAGGTATGGGTCTAGCCAGTATATACATGCATGCATATATATATATAATGAAATAGCTAATCAATCTTACGAATGAAATTTTCTAGCTATTTTTTCTTTTTTTTTTAAGCAATATTCATGATTTAAAACAAATTTGTAAATATATCCATGATTTTTTAAAGTGTATTTTTAAAGACAATTTTAGAAAAAGAAAAAGAAAAAAAGTAGGGTTAGGGCGATGGGTAGGATCGAGGGTCCCTGTTCTTCGTGGGGTTAGGGATGAAGACTGTACCTGTTGCTTCGATGGGGCACGAAGTGAGGATGAGGTGAGGTATGGAATGTTGATGCTAAGATCAAGTTAAGCAAAACCTGACCCTAACCCACCCCCCCCCCCCCCCCCATTGCCATTCCTAGTCAAAAGCTTCTATAGGCTTGCTACTTTCTATCGATGATTTATTCAAAATTTTAGTAGCATTATGGCTCCTATTATTGAACGTATGAAGCATGGCCCTTTCCAATGAACAAAGGGAACTAACAAAGCTTTTGAACTAATCAAACAAAAAATGACCCAAGCTCCTATCCTTCAGCTACCTAACTTTGACAAGGTATTTAATGTAGCTTGTGATATATCTTATATCGGTATTCTTAGTAAAGAACGACATCCCATTGCCTTTTTCAGTAAAAAGATTAGCAATGCTAAGAAATGATGCTCTACATATGATGTGAAACTTTGTGCAATGATCTAAGCCCTGAAGTACTAACGACACTATCTCTATAAGGAGTTTATCTTGTATTTTGACTATGAAGCCCTTAAATATATAAATTCTCAAAAAAAGCTCAGTTCCAAGGATGTTAAGTGGATAAGTCATTGCCAAGAGTTTACTTTTTATCTCAAACATAGTAGAAATTGGAAATAAAGTTGCAAATACCTTAAGTCATAGAGCTAACATATTAGTCTCCATGACCAATATGACAACTGAATTCAAAGAAATCAAGAATCAATACATAGAATATAAAGGATTTGGAAAGATTTATATTGCTCTTCAAAATAGTATAACCTATGAAGGATCTAAATATTTTATCCGAAATGGTTATCTCTTCTAAGATAACAGATTATGTATCCTAATTCATCTCTTCCAAATTTCCTTATTCAAGAACTACATGCTATAAAAGTAGCGAGACACTTTGGTCGAGATAAAACTTTAACTTTAATCAAGGATAGATTTTATTGGCCTTCTATATTAAAGGATGTTGAAAGGTTCACTATGATGTTTAGGGTGCATCAAACTCCAAAAGACCACATGTAAAGTACTGGATTGTATCTTCCTTTTTCTATTCTTTGAAGACCATGGGAAGACGTTAGAATGGATTTTGTGCTTGCACTTTCAAAGATGAGAATGAAATTTGACTCTATATTTGTGGTAGTAGATAGATTTCTAAGATGACATTTTATTTATTGTCATAAAATATCTAATGCTTCACATATAACCAAATTATTTTTTGAAGAAGTAATATAGTTACATAGTGCCAAAAAATTATTGTACCAGATAGAGATGTTAAATTTGTGAGTTATATTTGAAAGACTATGTGAATCACAAAGCTCTTGATTTTTAGTGCTTACCATCTTTAGATTGATGGGCAAATTGAAGTTGAGAATTAAAGTCTTGGCAACCTACTTAGATGTCTTAGCACTAATCATCATGACCCATGTGATTCTCTTCTTCCTATTACTAAGTTTGCCTATAATAATTTTATCTATCATTCTACTGTTCAATCTTCCTTTGAAATTATTATTAGAATAACTCATTATTTGCTAGTACATCTTTGTCCTCTTCTTTATCGTTACAGATTCAACAAAGAAGCTAAGAATTTTTCTAATCATATTCAAGACATTCATATGGAAGTATGTAGAAAGATGAACAAATAGATAAGTATGAGTTTCAAATAAACTAAAGGTGGCAAGATGTACAATTTAATGAAGGAGACAAAGTAATGGTTTGGCTACGTCCTAAGAGATTGGCATTAGGAATATTTCACAAGTTACATCCAAAAAAGATGGGGCCATTCAAAATTTTGAAGAATCTAGATAACAATGATTATTTTCTTGAGTTGCTAGCTAATATATAGATGAGCCTAGTCATCAATGTGTCAAAATTAACTACTTGTATTGGTTATAATGAAGATATTGATGAAGAAAGCGATCTTTAACTTTCACCTTTATCCAAGTCCTTACTTTTAAGAATTGAAGAAGTTTTTGATGATGCTATTGTTTCTACTCACAAACATGGCTTCCAAAAGTTTCTTGCTCCTATAAAAGAATAAACATTTTGAAGACTGCATGTGAACTACTAAGGAAAATCTACAAAAGCTTAACCCGGATCTCTATAAAGACAATATGGCAAAATATTCATCAAGGGCTGAATTCTCCAAGCTGGAAGGAACTGTAGTCTAGAAAAAAAAGAATAAAAAAATTTTAGTCGAAATAGAAAATTTTAACACAAGTTTCTTTAGGACTCTTATTTTAGTTATTTTTAAATAAATTTATGGTTAGTATTACAATACTAGTAAGTTTAGAGTATCTTTGAGTTTAATTTAGTTTGACCCAATATAACTCTATAAATAGGCCCCAAATGAATCTCATTAAATGAATTAATTTAATAATATATTGTTAAGGTTCTTTCTTTCATAGTTTAGAGTAATTTCTCACTTGATGTGATGCAAGGTTAGAATCTAATGAGAGATGATCGAAAAGAGACCATAATCATGGAGCATTCCTCAAAGAAGATAAATGTGCTTAATTGAAGACTTTGAAGGAGTTGGTGTGAAACTAATCGTTATCTATTTTGACAATCCTACCTACATCACTACTTCTTTCATCACTATATATTCTTGTTTCGTGAGAAAATTCAAAAATCAAAAAAGTATTAAAAGAGGTAGGCCCGATACCTTCCTCACTCTCAAAATTACATTCTTATGGTTTTCATACTCTAACATACATCCTTGCTTGATTGTTATTCTTATATATGCTATGATCTTTTTGTTCTTGAATCCATGCTTTGCTTGATTCATATGTAGATCTATAAACTTTAGTTTTTCTTTGTTTTATTTTTTCCTTATAGATCTTCCCCTTTTTTTTTCCTATTGTCTTACCTAGATCTAGTATTTTCTTTTATTTTTCATGCCTATTAGATCTTGGCTGAATGCTTAGTTAGCTTCATTATATTGGCTATTCCTTAGATTGTAGATTTTTTCCTTTCCTTTCTTGCTTACCATGCCTACTTTGCAAGCCATTAAACAAGGATAAAAGACACGAACTACCAAATAATAGAAGTTGCCATTTCTCTCGGTGAACTTGAATAAATTCCCTTGCATAACTAAAACTCCATGAATACATGCACTCCCATGCCTTAGTCTTGTGTAAAACGCATTGTAAGTAACCTATCATTTACCTCATCTCCATACCATCACATATATACAGCTGTCCCTTTACCCGATTGCAAAGCACTTAGAGTAGCTTTATGGAAACATAGATCCTCTCCTAGTCTGGTTTTCACCTTATGGGGAACTACTAATATTTGAATAATCTTTTGAATGAGCCTATGTTGTGGTTGCTACCCTTATCTACTTTGATTTGCACCTATCTAATAGGTGCATGGTACAAACAATAGTAGTTAATTTTTTTTGCACTTCATCCCTCCTTGTGCTTTGCTGTGTCCACCATTAGACCAGGAGACCTTTCGTTCAATTCCCCGCCCCACTATGCATTTGCATTTCTAGTGCCATTTTGAGTTAAAAATCAATCCTATGACGATAAGGATCAAGTGCTTGTACCCCAATGTTGCCATATCTATACATTGATTGCTGTTAGGACTCATTATAGCCCCTTGCTGCATCGGTTTCATAACAACTTCCATTAGAGGCAATCTCTTCTTGCCCACACTACTAGATGTGTCCAGAGTGAGGATGAGATTCACTCCAAGGAACAAAATTGAAGCCTTGACATTGCAGTTTCGAGTTCACATCTTTGAGGCCATCAACAAATTTCAGTGTTTAAAACAGCTAACCTTTTTATTCTTGCTGTAGCAAAAAGAATTATTAGTACCACTAACAACTCCAAGAAATGCTATAATTTTTTTACTAGCATTTTTGTGACATTTATCTTATGAACCATGTGAACCCATTAAGGTTCAATGAGATCAATCCATAGCTAGAAATTTTGATTGATAATTGTCATCATCTATGAAGATGGAATAACCTGTTGCATGCCTGCCATCATTTGACAAATTATGCTGTAGGTAGGGAGAATAATCAAGTCATCATATCTCTTACTCCAATGAGAACTCTTTTGAAAGGAACCTTTTGAGGTAATCAGTTCCATATACTTTTTAAGCATTCCATCAATGCTTACTATACTGTAATATTTATTTCCAGAGATGAAAGGAGAATAGCCTGTCATCTCCCTCAACTTTTAAGGAACATGTAAAGCAGAGAAGCTCTCATTGAATATATTAAAGAAAGCGTATCACAGGAAGCATATATGCAAACTTGATTCAAACCTGAGTCATAATATAGATGGAATATGACGCAACATTTATAGTAGAATAATCATGGAAGAAAACCAATTAAACCACTACTTATTATTCACCGATCCAATGCAAGAAAAAGTTGACGGAACATATGTCCACTTTGATCTGATACTAACTACCATCTATTGATGTGCATCCACTCCAACCAAAAGATCCTACCTTCTTCAGCCCTATCCTGAATTTGGAGCCTTCCCTGCAGAAAAGATTATGGATCAGTGTTAGTCCATTGCCCAAGATAATGAGATCCAGCATCAAAATTAAAATATGAACAAAAAAATAACTTTCACTTTCCATTGGTATACATGGCAATTCCTTTTCTAGTAGCCCAAGTTGCCACAATGGAAACACCCTTTAGGTTTTTCTTGCCCTTCTCAACATCCTGCCTAACTTGGTCCCACCTTGGTGGTTGCTACACCTACTATTGTTGCTACTCAAGCCCTGGAGTCGCTTCTTTCTTATTTTAGTTTTCACTCCTCAATTTAATTTTCTTTTAGAATGTGGTGCCTATGCATGATGTACTTCTAGAGCTCTAACTTATTTGATAAGTTCCTTAGTCACTTGGGGCTTTGGAAGCATCTTGATGAGGGGCATTATCTTAATGTTCATAGTGTAATTCAATATAAAGTTTTTGTAGGACTCTGGCAGGACCAAAGTATATTATCAATCTGGGTGTTTGCATTCATCTTTAATCCTAGGAGCTCCACCTCCTTAATGTAGCCAATTATATTAAGCACATGATTTATGACGAATTTATCATTTGGTAGCTTAGTGTTTATTGACACCTTAAGGGGCTGTTTGGTTCATGAAAGTCTATCTTGCTAATTTGAGATTATCATGCTAATTATCATATTTGGCAATTAGATATGATAATTTGAGTAATAATATTTGATTTCCAATAATCTAAGATTATCACAATTATGGTAATCCGATTCTTATTTAAAAGGTGAGTATTTGAAATTACTAAAGTCTAGTCCTTTTAAATTAAGCTCTTGAATTTCATATAATATTTAATAATACTTAATTTGATTATATGTTTAATTTATAATAGACAATATTTGAATATTTAATATTATATTCATATTTAATATTAAATATATAATATTTTATATTAATATTAAATATATAATATTTTATATTAATATTAAATTTTAATTATTAATATCTATAAACTTCTTGCAATTAAATTCTTATATAATATATTACTATACATTTATGTATTATATTAATGTATATTATATAAGGAGATATTTAATAATATTATAATATATTTTATATTATGTATAATATATATTAATATTTATAATATTTAAATATATAATATTTTTAAAATCGGTTTCCAAAGAATCTTGATTTTTATCAGAACATTTCATATTTTAGCAAAAAGGAAATAGAGCCCCTTAAAAGATAAAACATATATAATAAAATTTAAATAAAATTCAAAAATATAGTAACTGATTACCATATTTTATTATTATTATGAACCAAATGCGATTTTCATGCCTTAAACCTAGGATGGATCTAAAGTGTAACAATCTGCCAAACATTTGAAAATAAATTTTCAATATGCAAGGCATCATATGCAGATCAATTACACATAATTAATTGAAATAAAGGTCTAGCTTTTATTCAACTCTCACTTATATTTCGATATCTGAAACCAAAATAATAATAATAATAATAGAGTTTTATGAGCTTTTGTTCAGTAAGTAGCACTAAGCGTAAATCGGTGAATCAAGTAAATATTACATTGTAAAAATTCTTATATCACATCATATAACAATAATAATAGCTAAAATAATTGTTTTAACAATGACATTTTAATTTCAAATCATGTCTTATTATACCAACTCCTTATTTATTTAACTACAACCATATATAATCCTTGTGACAGGACCAATACACCATATTTAACCCTATGGATAAAGGTTTCTCCTACGATATGTCTCCTATGGAGGTAGGTTCTAGTATCAATTATTCATAGTGTCTGAGAGTTTATGTATAGTATTAATCATATATAATTTATCAATAATCCAATCATTCATATTCAATAATCTTAATTTCTATTCTCTATTTTCATTTATCATATTATTTCATAAAATCATTTGTCATATCACTTCATATTGAAATCATAAATGATTTTCTCTTGATAATATTTATAGAAAATAATAGCAAAAGTAATTAGATATTAAAAGACTATAAATCATTCTTCATATGATAACAATTTGTAGTAATTACAATAATAATACATAATTATATTCTACTTACTTGATCTAAATTTTGTAATAAACATGTTATGTAGAGTTTAGCATTTCAAAAATAATTGTTAAAATCTCAATATTTCAAAAATAACTAATTATACAAAAAACTTAGCCATTATTTCAATTCATATATTTATTTACCAATTATAAAATAAATTTTGATAATCGTGCAATCTTATAAAAATCTCAATTTATGACTAGGTTACTTACCTAACTTTAAATCTTTTTAGCAATCATGAATAATTTATAAAATGCTCTTAACTTATGATTAAGTTACTTATCAAAGTTTGGAATCTCTTTTAACAAATATGAATAATTTATAAAATACTCTAACTTACGATTAGGTTACTTATCAAGGTTTGAAATCCTTTTAGCAATCATAAATAATTTATGAAATACTCTAACTTATGATTAGATTGCTTATCAAATTTTGAAATCCTTTTAGTAATTATGAATAATTTTTCAAATACTCTGACTTATGATTAGGTTACTTACTTGCTTCAAATAAAATTAGAGAGAACAATAAAATTGGTGAAAACTAATCCTCGCGCTCTAGGACTCCATCAACCTTTTTAATCCTTCAATCTTTACCTTCTTTACCCTTCTAAACTATTGATTTGATATCAAAAGAATATCAAAAGACCTCTATCAAGCCCTATTTATATAGAAATTTTCTAAAAATAAGAGGTTCCCACTCTTCATAGGATTCTAATCTTCTAAAACAAATAAATTTTTCAGTTCTAGTAGGATTCTAATTTCTTTAAGAAAACTAAAGAGATAAACATTTATTAAATATTTTAAAATAACTTTTAACTCATCCAATATAATTTTAAAACATAAAAATTCAGATAAAAGCACCAAAAATCATATTTAATCACTACTAATGGCATTTTCGTAATTTATTAGCAATTCATCAACAATAATATATGTTCATAAAATTCCTTCTAACTTCTTTAATTAACCTTCAATTTGAGTGATTCAAGATGCATTAAAAAGCTAACTCAATATAAACATTATGGATTTAGATTCAATCAAAAATTCTAATTATATTATTTTTTATAATTTTTTAAACTTAATCCAGCCAAATTATATTTTAATCTAAAGTAAGCTAGCCAAAAGGGCTAAGTCTCACAGCGGTAATTATCTATTCCTATGAATCTAATTATCAAGTATAAGATTATTAGGAATGTAAAATTCTTGATAATATTACACTACCATTAGCCAAATGCCACCTAAGGGTACATGCAAGACTTGATTATACAAGGCATATCTACTAAACATTGAATATGATATTGGATGCAACCTTATCTTCTCATTGTGTGATATGAGAATATCTAATATGCTAGCTAGGATACTAACACTTGTATTTTCAGTATAGAGTGGTTCCAATTCTGAAGTGCTTCCATTTATTATTTTGTAAGGTCAACATTATCCATATATGTTGATCTACCTTCTATCAACATTCAATTAAGCTTATATGCAGCCAATGCTAATTCCAACTTGCATCTCTAGGTGACATCATTAAGACTAGCTAACTTGTCTTTTATTAGAGTTTCCACTAGGGCATTAGAACTACCTAAAGTTATTTTGACATTAAGAAATAGCAATAATAAACCATAAGTATATGAAACATAAAGATAGTCATTTTTTAAAAAAAATGAAATTTGCATGATTAAGGTTTTCAACCATAGAGTTGTTGAGCTGGGTCCTACTTTCTCGCGAGCCCATGACCCAATAAAATAATAGGGTCAAGTAACCCTTTGAAAAAACAGACAATAATAGGAGAAATAGAAGCATGAAAAAACAATAGGGAAAAGGGTTAAAAGAGGTTTTTGATAGCCAACATTTTTCTTTGATCAGGAAGTCATTCAATCTTCGATCAAAGTAAAATTTGTGAGGTGTTCTTCACATCCAACAGTCTAATCTTAATTTTATTTCTCCTAAGTAGTATTTTTCTATTAGCCCTAATTTAGGTGATTTTATTCTGTTATTTTGTTAAAATCCACCTGTGTTAGTGAGAATAATTTTTTGGTAATATCTGGCATTGCTAGCAGGATTATTGTAGCCCCATTATTGATCTGAATAGTGGAAGATTTTTTTAATATGGCTTTTATGGATTTTTTTCTTTACATTGAAGCGTTTTCCATGTTAGATCTTAGTGTCTCATGATTTAGCTTGTGATTATATTTTCCTTGTTATTATTACTTTCGTATTTTTTTCCTTGGTTGCACATACAAGTTGGAAGGGACTATATGTATTCCAATAGTGGTATCAAATCCAGGCTTCTATCTTGATGTTTATATGTGAACGATGCAAACACTGAAAGCTGTATGATTAGTTTGAATAGAGAGAACTAGTTTGTTTGGAAAGCTAAGAAAGAAGACTATATGTGTTGCTGAGATCCATTGAAGGGGAAAAGGCTAAGCTAGAAAAGATGACAAATAAAGAATGAAAATAATTAGATTGAAAAGGTATTGGGTGGATAACAATATTTTCCATCATGTTTCTAATGAAACATCAGCACAAGCCCTATAGAAGAAATTAACAGACCTATATAAGAGAAAACTATAGGGAATAAGTCTTTTGTTATAAGAAAACTAGTAAATTTAAAGTACAACAATGATGGATCTATTGTAGAGCATCTAAATGAAATGAAAAGCATGGCTAATTAGTTGGTTGCAATGAAAATATCACTAAATGTTGAACTTTAGGCTCTCTTGTTGAGTTCTTTGCCAAATAGTTGAGAGACCTTGCTGGTGTCTCTAAGCAGCACCAAATAGAGTTGTAAGCATGAGCCTAGCTACTTCAAGTATGTTATGTTGAATGAAGAAACTAGAAGAAAGTCATTGGGAGCCTCTCACTCTCAAGCACTTATAACAAAGAAACATGGTAGAAGTAAAAGTAGAAAGTCTTAGGATCGTAAGAAGTTCAAAGAAAGATCTAAGCTAAGGAAAGAGATTGAATGCTACTACTGCCACAAAAATGGTCACATGTAGAGAGAGTGTCACAAATATATGAGAGTTCAAAAGGAAAGAGTCAATGAAGAGAAAGAGAAGGAAAAAGAGACTAGTGCAGGTATGCAGTGATATGTACGAGGCCAAATATAGCACATATAGTGGGTGTTGTGAGTAGGTATCTTACCAATCCAGGAAAATAGTATTGAGAAGCAGTAAAATAGATACTAAGGTATATTAGAGGGTCATCAAAGATTTTTCTTTACTTTGGTAGTTCAAACCCTATTTTAGAAGGCTCCACATTTGTGAATTAGGAAGAACTAGATAGGAAAAAGTCTACTTCTAGTTACTTATTTACATTTGCAAGGAAAACAATTTAAGTTGCAAAGGTGTGTGGCTCTCTCCACAGCTGAAGTAGAATATATTATAGCTGTAGAATCTAGAAAAGAGATATTATTAATGAAGAGATTTCTTGAAGAGCTAGGCTTGAAGCATGATAAGTTTGTCATATACTGTGATAGCCAAAGTGCTATGGACCTGAGTAAGAAATTCATGTATCATTCTAGAGCAAAGTATGTTAATGTTAGATATCATCGGATCCAAGAAGTATTAGAAAAGGATTTGATGAGAATTAAGAAGATTCACATAGAGAAGAATCTATCAAACATGATGACAAAGATTGTACCAAAAGAGAACATTGAGTTATGTAAGAAGTTAGTAGGCTTGGTAGAGCTTCCTACATGAACCAAGAGGGGGAGATGTGTTGGGCTAGGTCCTGCTTCCGTATGGGCCCAAGACTTAATAAAATAATAGGGTTAAGCAACCCTTTGAAAAAAAATAAATAATAACAGGACAAATAGAAGTGTAAAAAAATGGCAGAGAAAAGAAGAAAAAAAAAAGGTTTTTAACAGCCAATATTTTGCTTTGATCGGGAAGTCATTTAATCTTCAATCAAGGTAAAATTCATAAGATAATTACTTGTGAGGAGTTCTCCACATCCAATGGTCTGATCTAGATTTTGTTTTTGCTAAGTGGTATTTTTCTATTGGCCCTAATTTGGGTGATTTTATTCCATTGTTCTATTAAAATCCACCTATGTTGGTGAGGAAATAATATTTTGGTGATCTTTGGCATTGTTAGAAGGATTATTGTAACCCCATTATTGATTCAAAAAGTAGAAGATTTTCTTGGTCTAAGTTTTATGGCTTTTTCCTTTGCATTAAAGGGTTTTCCATATTAAATCTTGATGTCTTGTGATTTACCTTGTGATTATATTTCTCTTATTATTATTACTTTTGTTTTGTTTTTCCTTCGTTGCATATATAGATTGGAAGAGACTATAGGTGTCCCAATGATGTTGTCACTCTATTGGAATCTAGTATACTCTCTTAATGCACTGATTCAATAATAGAACATGTATAGGTCTCCACCATTATGCACCACTCTTGTGTCTACACTATAAGCAGGGACAAGTTGATAAAGTAGATAACAACCATCCTTCTATGCTTTAATGAATATTGATATTCAGAATGCCATTATCAACAACAACATTTATCTAGGTAGGACACTTGATTTCGGATCTCAACCCATATGGAAAGCGATTAATGCCTTTAGGTCACAATTATACCCATCAATTAAGCATGACCTACCACCTACTTAAGAGTCAAAATCTTATGGTGAGCTTTGCTTTGACATGTACACCCATTTGACTTGCTCCTCAATTCATACAACTACAAGCATGCTAACAAAAATGAGATTGGGCTCTATTTTGGTATGCAACTATCTAGGTATGCAAGAACCTCATAGAGCAGTAATAGAAGGTCATGATGGCTAGTAGTGTATCTACCCTTATGCATGCTTAATATAAAATCTCACTAAGGGATTGGTAAGGTTCAGTGATTTGATCATTAGGATACCATGAATGAATATAATAGCAACTATAGCACATGCATGTGTATAATAATATACTTCATATCATATATGCAATACATGACATCTCAATAGATAAATTGTAGACAATCAAACAAATAAGCAATGGTAAAGCAATAAATCATAACCTTATAAAAGTGATGGTAGTGCCACAAATACAACTGAAGAAATAAAGTCTTGTAGTAGTTGATCCATGCTATTGCCCCACTCTGATGCACCTCGAATAGGTCCTCACATTGTTCTGATGTGAGATTTAGAAAAATCTGTGTTAAACTCTAATGGTGAAAGGTAAACTCTTGATTTTGATCCTTTCACAATGATGTTATAAAGCTTCTAACATATGATGTCTAGAAAAAATAAACCATTAAATAAAATAAAATTGCATATGTACATATTACATTTTGCCATAATACCAAAAGAGCTTTTTCCAATAAAACATTCTATAAGTGTTAGTACATCTAATGTACAAAATACATGTGAATGTAACCTATCTACAGTGTCACAAAGATAAACATAAGATTTTATTGAAAAGAGAATCTAAATGTGATTAAGACCTCACACTAAATAGCGTAATTTTCTCTATTATAATTATTTCAAGATATGCCCACTAATTTAATAAAACCATCATCCTATGATGTTAATAATAACAGGCTTCTTACTTAACAACATCTTATAATATAAGAAAAATGTGTAGTTCATCAAATATTTCAGTAAAGACCTAATTTGAAAATAAATTTCCATCTATTTTCAAAATATGTGTAGTTTATCAAATATTTCAGTAAATACCTTATTTGAAAATAAATTTTTGTTTGCTTTCCTCAAATCTAAAATAATTATACATTAATGGGAAGTAAGTGGCAAAGCTAAGACAATGTTCTAGTCAAGCAATACTGCCCATGAACTAGTTTAAGTTGTCTTCTAGTTTTAAATCATTACAATGATCTAATCCAACATAAAATCAAAGGAAATTGTCTAGCATAATTTCTTTTGGTCCCAAACTAATTTAACTCATTTTACCAATATTATTAATTCTTTAAAGTCTCATGATAAAGTGGATACTAATGTTGAAAATGTTTACAAAATCCTTAGGTCTTTGCCAAAAGCCTTGGCAACCAAAAGTGACTGCTATCATTGAGGCCAAAAACTTGACAAAGCTAAGCCTTGACAAATTACTCGAGTTACTTATGACCAATGAGCTTACCATGAGGGGAGGAGAAAGACAAGTTAAAAAGAAAGGTATTACATTGCAATCTTCTATACTAATAAACAATCATGATGTAGGTAGCCAGGAAGAAAGTAAAAAAGTTGAAGAACTTTCTATACTTATGCACAAGTTCAAGAAGATTTTCAAGACCAAAAGAGGGAATGACAAAAGGAGAGGAAGAAAGGAAGACTCAGAGGGAGAATCTAGCAAGGAAGAAGAGACTCCTCTCCTATACTGTAAGTGTAAGAAGTTGGGGCACTTCAACACAAATTACCCCCAACATAAGAAGGCAAGAAAGAAGACAAAGAAGAAAACGCTTGTAACCACATGGAGTGATTATGAGGTAAGCTCCTCCAATGATAATTCCAATACCGAGGTAGCCAACCTATGCCTTATTGCAAAGAAAGATGAGGTAAGTGATCTATACTTTCCTACTTATGACAAAGAAAGATGAAGTAAGTAATCTAGACTGTCCTACATATGTTGAACTTTTAGAAGCTTTCGAAAAATTACATATTGTTATAAAGAAATTAGGTCATAAAAATGCCCTTTAAAGAAACAAATTAATGGTCTTGAAAATGAGATACAAATTTTGAAAAATGGAAACAATGCTTTGAAAGTTGAAAAATATGAATTAGAATCACATGCTTCTTGAAATGAAAATCTCTCAAAAGAAAGTGAAGATATGGATTACTAAAGAAGAAAATTGATGATTTGAATCAAATTCCTTATAAATTCACAAAAGGGAATGAAAATCTTGATAAGCTTTTGAAAACCCAAAGATATGGATTACAAAGAGTAGGTTTACGATGCAAGTCTTTAAAAAATAAGAAGTATTTAAAAAATTTCTTTGTAAAAGCAGCATCTACATTTGATCCTTTTGTTACATGTTATTATTGTGGATGTAAGGGACACATCCTCCATTCATGCCCAATAAAGAAGAATACTTATATGGGTGTGAAGAAGGTATAGGTACCTAAGAGAACTTGAGTTCGAACCCGAGTCCCAAAGAGCATAGGCCCTAACCCCATTGGATCCAAAATAATTTAGGTACCAAAATCTCAACCATGACTCTTTTTATAGGTTTATCTCAAGGTCAATATAGAAGAGAATAACTAGTACTTAGATAGCACTTGCTCAAGGCATATGAAGGGTGACAAATCAAAATTTCCAAGTATTATGCTAAGGGATGGAGGACATGTGACCTTTGAAGATAATAGCAAAGGTAAGATAATTGGTACCGATAACATCAGTAACAACTCTTCCTATATTATTGAAAATATACTTCTTATTAACAATTTAAACTATAACTTAGTATTAGTTAATTATGTGATAAAGGTAATAGAGTTATTTTAGAACTTACTCATTGTTTGGTAGAAAGCATGGATAAGAAAACTTTATTCATAGGTCCTAGACATGAAAATGTTTATATGCTTAATTTTTATGTTTATCTACTTTGCATGATGATTGTTGATTATCGCATAGAAGACTTGGATATGCTCGTATGGAATGAATGTCTAAATAATCAAAGAAGAAGCTATTTTTAGGTTTACCCAAAATTAAATTTGAAAAAGACAAGATTTGTGATGCATGATAAAAGGGTAAGCAAACTAGATCCTCCTTTCATTTAAAAATATTGTGTCCACTTCTAGGTCTCTCCAATTATTACATATGGATTTATTTGGATATACTAGAATTGTTAGTTTAGGAGAAAGACATTATGCATTAGTTATTGTTGATGATTACTCTAGATTCTTATGGGCACTATTTATCACTTATAAGGATGAAGCCTTTTATATTTTTACAATGTTTTTAAAAAGGATTCAAAATGAAAAAGGTTTCAAAGTTGCATGCATTAGAAGTGATCATAGTGGTGAATTTGACAATCAATCCTTCGAGCAATATTGCAATGAAAATGGGATGATCATCAATTTTCCGCACCAAAGACCTCTCAATAAAATGTAATTATTGAGAGAAAAAATAGAACCCTAGAAGAAATGGCAAGAACAATTCTTAATGAGAGTAGTTTGCCTAAATATTTTTAGATGGAAGTAGTTAATATTGCTTGCTATATTATAAACCATGTTCTTATTAGGTCCATCCTAAAGAAAACTTGATATGAGTCATGAAAGGGAAAAAGCTCAACGTTAGTTATTTTCATGCTTTTGGTTGCAAATGTTTTATCTTAAATAGCAATAATGATGACCTAAGTAAATTCAATTCAAAATTTGATGAAAGGATATTTCTTGGATACTCTTCAACTAGTAGAACATATAAAGTTTTCAACAAAAAAAACTCTAATCATATTGCCTTTGATGAGTCAAATCCTTCATCAAGGAGATCCAAGTCTCATGATGATATCGATGATATCAACAAGAGCCTTGAAGATATCTCCCTTCATGAATGACCCTCTCCTTTTCTAGATCTAATTAGGAGTGCTTTAAGGTTTTTGTAAGTTCTTGGAGCACCATATAAATTATAATCCTAATCTAATTGGGTTTTGAGATGGGCAACATCAAATTAGAAAACCAAACTTTGCCAAGGATAGTTCATATGAGAAACCTATTTTTATCAAACTATGGGAATCCAAGACAAGGTCAAAGTTTGCTCATTAGAATTTAATCCTAATCTAAGAAGTATTCAAGAATGGATGGCCAACCTTACTGATAGAGTTAGGAGCATAGGACTTTCCATAAGAACTATGTCCTAGATGATAGGAAAACTAAGATTTTCCATATGGATAAAGAGGGCTAACCACATGAGGAGACATATGGATGGTTGTGGATGCCTAAGGCATGGAAGAGCATGGTTTTGGCTTAGAGGTGGCAGAAACCTAACCTAACTGACAAACTTGATCTAAACCCATCTGAAAAAAAGATAAGGTTACATTTTACTTTTTCTAACTTGGACCCAAAGTGAACGAAAAATTTTTGGGTTGGGTCGGATCATGTCATAGGTAATCCAAAATGAAATAAAAATGGTATTTGCTGAAAAATACATTAGCTTTGTTCACCACTTATAATTGGTTGTTTTGATATGAGGGTAAGATATATTTTTAATTTTATTTGTTTTAGATTTTAGAATTTTATCTAGATAGCATAATATAGTATTATTAATTATCCATTAGATTTTTTACATGATTATTGTTTTAATATTTTATATTCTTTGATATGCAATATAGTTGATGCTAATGTGACTCAATGAATGATGGGATTAGAAGTGTACATTGCCTGTCATACTCCGAACCCAAGATTCGAGCAGAAAATCTTGACAACTGCTACATACTCATAAGGAGTTTCTTACAAATATGCAAGGCATCTCACATGATATTATAATACAGCAATGTAAAGTTTCAATCATAAAATTTAAAAGTTCTCAAGTAAATAAAAATAAACATTTAGTTATAAAACCATTATTTAAAATACTAAATCTCAACAACAAATTAACAATAAATTCTTTATTCTTCTCATACATCTAAGTACTCTCCCAATAATATCCCCACAACTACTTAACATAATCTAACAAAGAAAAGATAAAATAATCATGAGCTCTGTAGCATGGTAAACAATGATTAGTTATCTAGAAATGTAACATAATGTCAATATATAGATGCAATTAACAGTTAAAAACATGAGATCTATATCTTCACGATTTTAGTTTTCATTATGTTATGTAGCCTAATCTTGCTATGCTCAAATAATCTCACCAGTATTTTATCCTCATAAGTAGGGTATCAACAAAGGTATGTCCCCCAAGATCATAGGAATCGCCAGTGTTTTACCTCCACAGGTAACGTATCAATCAAGGTATGTCCCCCCAGGTCATGGATATCACCAGCATTTAATCCCCATTGGCAAGGTCCTGACCAATGTATATCTCCCATTGACACAAGTATTGACCAGTATATAACCTCCATTGGTGGGATCTAAAGTCATCCAGCATAGTTAGGTTTAGAATCTTAAATTCAGTTTCACTATCTCTTAATCAATCTTATGCATTAAATTATCAATCGAATATCTCTTCATCAATTCATCATGAATAATAGATAATCAATATCAGATTATAAATCATGGTAATATAGTCAATATGCATGGCATGCAACATTTATAAACAAGCATCTCAAGGGTTATACATATTTGATTATTTAAAAACGTGATAAATTCTAAAAGCGATCAATCAACATATATCCATACTCAGGTTTTCTCTTTCAAACCTAACATATAATTTAGGTCTAATCAGCACATATCCATATTTGTTCTTATTAAATTAAATCCCCCACATCAATTTATGAATTAAAATTTTTAGGTCCTAAGGCCCCTTCCTAGGGTCACAGTAGTAATATTCATTATTTGATATTTCTAGGGATGTTTCACTTATTTGGGTTAGGGTTTACTATTGAATTAATTAGTTAACACCACTAAAGCCCTAATTTAAATGCCATTCTTTTAAATTTGGCTCTAAAAAATTTATCCCAATTATTTATTCTTGAAGTAACTATCATGGAATAGTTATTTCAGGTTTATTCTTAACCTGGTTCAGCTCCCAAGGACAAATGCATCAATTTTAAATTAGAAGAACATACGCATCATTCTTGGATTTGTTTAAGAGAGGATTCACATGTCTTTATCACAAAAAAAAGATGGGCACAGTATTAAATTGTTTAGAAGGGCATTTAGGTCCATTGGCTAGTTGGCTAGCTAGGGATACACACATCATTTTTTGATTTTGATCCAAGAGGGACACACGCATCATTTATCTGATTTGCATATATGCATATATTTTTATCTGCTGGAGGATACCGATTTCTTTAAGAAAACAAAAGAGATAAATATTCATTAAATATTTTAAAAAAGATTCTTAATTCAAAACTAACTTTAAGTCATCCAATATAATTTTGAAATATAAAAATTCAGATAAAAACATTAAAACTCATCCTTATCTTAATCAATAGTATTTATATAATTTATCAGAAATTCGTTAAGTATGATATACATTCATAAAATTACTTCTAACTTCCTCAATTGACCTCCGATTTAAGTGATTCAAGATGTGTTAGAAAGCTAACTCAATATCAAACATCATGAATATATTCAATCAAAAATTTTAATTCTAATTATATTATTTTATATAAATTTTTTTAACTCAATGTAGTCAAATTATATTTTAATAAAAAGTAAGCTAACCAAAAGGACTGGGTCTCGCAACCTCATATTATGCCACTATCCTATTCCTTTCAGTCAACTTAATAAATTATCCCTCTTTCTTAAACTTGAGACTCTCAAGGTAGTACTTATCCATGAACATCTGATGAAACATGTCCTAGGTGACAGCCTTATCACTATCGTGCTGCTTTTTGATAGATTTCCACTACTTGTAGGACTCTTCTTGTGGTTGGTAAGTAGTGAAGCAGACTTTTCTTGGGTCAAGCAGTCCATGGTTATAAATGCTTTCTCTATCTCTTTTAACCATTTCAAAGCTTTGGTCAGCTCAGGAGAACCTTCAAAGGTAGGGGCCATCTTCTTGAATTCTACTAACCCCTACTCTATCCTAACAAGTTGGCCACCCTTAGTCCTTGATTGTCCCATTTGTTGTACCTATTGTAGGACTATAATCAAAGCTCACACCATATTAGACATCCAGCTTTAACTTCTTGGGGTACCAGTGGTACCTTGGTTGCTACTAGGTAGCAATATAATGGGCATCACTCTAGCGGTGATTCAAGGTAACTCATCAACTACCAAGCCCTTCTACTAATGGCTTTCAACCATCTGAGAAGAACTAAATGACTCAAGTCTAGGAAACACTAGTAGTTTCATAGGGGTCAACCATAAATGGATCATCCAAATGATTAGCAACTCTCAAAGTTCAAGGTCAAGCCATTACAACCAAAGTTCAGATATAAATTTTAAAATTCATAATAGGTTAATCAAAATACAAGCAATCTTGTAAACCTTTGTAATAAAGAAAATATTTGAAGCATGTCTCATCAACTAGTTTCTACCTTTCTTGCCACTAACTAATCTAATCCTTAAGGATCTATAGCCTACGATCTAATACCACAAAATCTATCACACCTTAACCCATCAATTTGATTCGAAGTATGGCAAATGATTGCATATCCCATAGAGTTTGAGCTCATAGAATATACTAGGCCTGCCTAAAAGTTTCAAATATCTTAAATATAAATCCATGATGTATTAATATTAGGTAGCGGTAGGACAAAGAGCAACAAATCTAATAGAAGTTCTAAATTGTCATAATATCATAACAAATAAAATTCAATGTCCCTAAAGAATAATTCAAAATATTACATACTATTTTGACTACTTGTAGTTGACATAAAAACAAGAAAAGTTAGATAATTCTAATCCTTCAGTGTTCATCCCTCAACTCATTTTATTTTACTCCTCCATATTTGAAGAAAATAAGAATGTATAGTAAGCTAGTAGCTCAGTAAGTAACCTTTGTTTTTAATTGGATCAAGCATATCATGCATAAAAAATATAAATTTATATAAAAATAAAGTAATTTATCAAGTCCAAAATAGAATTTCATAATGAGCATGCTTATCAGAATATATCATGGGTTTTCAAAATATGTAGTGCATCGATTCAGTCAATTTCTCCCTTTTGTGAAGATAAATTCAAAAGTTCACTCTTTCTTAGTCATTATGACTATGACCATGATCAATCATGTGATAAGGTCCAAAGCAAACCAACTCTTGAATGTAAAGCATGTCAATGAATGATCATGCTCTAACTAAATAAGCAAAAAACATATGAAAAAGCCACATGTGCTACTGATCATATTGCTGAATCACATAAGCTAGCAATCAGCTCCTACTGACTAGATCCTAATAATGTCAAATTAGAAAGGAAACTTAACATCCATTCCAGATTGATTAAGAAATCCAAATATTAATGTATAATCTTCAAAAAATCCATTTGAAAATATTTAATCATGTTACTCGAACAATGTAGTGTTCAATGCGACATAATTCAATTTCATGCTCAAATAGAATATTTCAAGCTTGATCTACAATTTAAAAATGAGTTTTCTATTAATGTATTCAAATTTTAAAATGAGCTTTCTATTAATGTATTCATATAATGAGTTCTCTTAGAATTAAAACCCTCTTCAAAAATTAAAAAGAAAAAAAAACTTTCTTAAAGTAGTATTTTATCAAACCAAGGACTTGACCCTCATTGCTTGTTGATATGCACTCACAAGATTGGATATTGTTGTATTCATGTGCTTAAAAATAAGTGACAACATTTAGTAGGACCAAATTATCATATGTTCGGAAAGAAATGAGCAATTACATGTGACAAGTGAAGTAACGACCCAAAAAAAAAGAAAGCACATCTTTAAGGGTTTTCTACTAATTCTTCTTCAACTCCAGCAAAATAAAGAGGAAAAGAGGAGGAGGGGTGGAATGAAGGGGGTGCATATCGCTCTTGCGAAGGATGACCAATGAACTTTCTATTAATGTAGGGCATATGTATTATTTAATTTAAAACATAAATGACAATATGTATAAATAAATTTCATAATTTTAACTTTAAATTTTTATGCTATTTTTTTCAATGAATATAATAAACAAAATAATATAAATTTTTGAACAAAGTATGGGACATGCAAGATAAAACACTAGGGTTTGAGGTACTTACCACTTTAAATCAATTAGGCTTTACAATATATATGATAAAGTTAACCATAATCTCAAAGAGGCAACTTATCTCTTTATGTTGGTGCTTCACTAAGATTGAGGGCCTTGATCATAGGAAAGAAGACCATCAACTTTCCTTCATACCAGAAAAGAAAGGAAAGTAACCAACCAATTGCATCCTTATAGATTCGAATTCAATAATTAAGGTAGTCTATAGGCCAAAGGTGGCATCAAATGATATCACGTAAAGGCCAAAGTAGATATCAGCACAACAAGTGATTGCAAGTAAGGCCCAACCCCACAATTGACACCCTAAGAATCAAAGGAGAATGAATTCTCCATTAAGACCCACTTAAAGTCCGTTTGGAGAGAGTAGGAAGAGAGTAAAAGAAAGATTTTTTAGAGAAAGAAAATATGAGAGGAAAGAGAGAGAAGTGCTTTCTAGGTATTTAAGAATACATTCTTTGGTGCATGCTATTTACAAATGATAATTATAATATTATCATAATGGATGAAACTAAATTCAAGTTTAATTATGAGTTGGAGTTACGGAATAGTGCATTATCCAAAGCTTTTAGGTTCAGTAGAACCAATGCAGAATAGTGCATTATCCAAAGCTTTTAGGTTCAGTAGAACCAATGCAGAATATATAGAAATAAGAATCAAGAGATAATTAAGAATGATTATTTTTAATATTGTATGATTGATTATTCATAAAGAAGAAGAGATTAAAGAGGATCTTATTTATAAGATTAAAGTAGGTTGAATGAAATAAAGAAACAACCGAAATATTGCATGATAATATGATATCTATCAAGTTAAAGAGAAATTTATAGGTTAGCAATAAGATCAGCTACATTTTATGATATAGAATGTTGGATAATTAAAAAATATATGCACAAGATGAGTATGGTCAAAATAAGAGTATTAAGGTAGATGTATGGTGATATAAAAAGGATGAAATAAGAAAGAAAGTCATTTGTAAAATAGTGGAAATATCACCAATTGAAGAAGGATGACCTAGATAGTTTAGATGTGTACAATATAAGCTTAGAGATGCATCAATATAAAAAATAATTTAATACATATAGAAAACAAAAAGAAAAGATGTAGATGGAAAGCACGTGGGAGGATGTGGTAAGAAAAGATTTGAAATCCCTACATCTTACAAAAGGTATAGCCCTAAACCTAGTGGAATGTAAAAAAGAATTCATGTAGCTGACTACAATTAGTTTATAATTAAAATTTAGTTACTGTTATTGTTGTTTTCATTAGTTCACTTTGACTTGAGCTAGTTTGAGCATTTCTAGAGCTAAACTTAAGTTATAATCAACCTACTCAGTTCATTTAATAATACTAGTAACATAAAAGAGATTATTTCTTTTCAACTACTTTCATTTGATAATTCATTCAATGAGAATGGTAGGTTAGACTGTGTAAGCAAGATTTTCTCTTTTTCTTTGATAACTAGGATTGAAGGAAACTTGGGTGAAATCGAATGAAAGGAATTAAATCCTGATCGCTGGTGGGCATAGTTAGAATCATGGATGTGTATAAATAAAATATATTTTATAATAATAGCAATATGATTATAGTTAAAGTCATGCTTATTTTAAGTAGCTTTCTTAAGTAGGCCAGGGCTTCAACTCTTTAATAGGTACCCAATATACTTGAGAGGAGGAATTAATTAGATAATTGAACGTTTTTGTCTAGTCTTACCTATAATTCTAGTAAAAAGTAAGTTACTCATTTGAAGGTTTCATATCTTAATATCCATTGTTATAAGAAGCATCATTTGAAGGTTTCTTTGCATTATTATGCAACAAATAGGCAGCAATTTGATGCATAGACTAACAAAATGCATGAGTCTATGGGGATGAGCTGGAGTTAGGTAAGACTTGAATAAGAATTGTAGTTGTTCAGGACTCTTAGATCTTACACCGAATGAATATAACCATGGTTTTGTAGCCTTCCTTTTCATAAATAAAGGATGGCTTTATTTTAAAATTAAAATAAAAATGGGATGTAAGTTTTATGGCTTTACATTTATTGTTGTTTTGGAAAGGGGCCATTCATAACCATGCCATACAAAAGATTTTTCAAAATATCAATGACACTAAAAGTGCTATTAATTTTGTTTTCAATGGATGCAATTCATCAATGTCAATGTGAATGTAATTAGTTTTTTTTAACTAAAGCACAAGGTGATGAATGGCTGTTAAGCAAGCATAGTTTTTTTTTAAAAAAAAAAACCATAGTAGGATAGTCTAAAATAGGATTAAATAATTGCAAAAAAAAGTAAATTTAGAATTCAAAAGACTTAGACAATAGTAATGCAAGATAACCTAATTTTGACAAAATGGGCTCTTTGAATTGGAATCACAAGAAAAATTGTTTTTTATTGAATATGACATTATATAAAACTTATTTATTTTTGAAGTGTGTCCTAATTTGTAAAAGAAAGTTACTGGGCTACTTATAGTGGGCATGTTTTGTTATAATATACCAATCCTATCATTTAACACAAGATTTGATATAAAAGCACAATGGCTAAAAATCCTACAAGTTATTTTCTTATGTCTTGAAATATGAGATGATCACATTGCTACTTTTGCCTCCTTTATTTTTTTTTTAAAAAAATATGTGCTATATGTTCTTCTCTAAAAGAAAAAGAAGATTATGTACTTTAGAATATGTTTTATATGCTAGAATTATTTCATTTTGATTTTCTTTTTGAACTTGCTCATAGTATTTAACTCCAAATTCTAAGTATGTACCTTGAATATATATGTTGAACCATACTATTAATATGTCTCTTTTTAATGATATAATAGTAATATGCCACCACCAAGATTTGAACCTTGGACCTTCTTTAAAGACCAGCCCTTAAAAGGAGGGATGGTGTGTGATTGTGACGGTGAAAAAAGCGAGACCCTAAGGCAAAGATGGCAGAACATAGAAGTAAGGGTTCCTCAACTTAGCATCAAGTAGGAAAGCAGGCCAAAGATAATTGGCCAAGATCATGATCCTCAGTGGCCAAGCAGATGACCCTCAAGTGGGATATATCAAGTTTTAGGTACAGAAATGGAGAAGTTGAGAAACTATTTCAAAAAGATAGTCCAGTTTGATGAAGAGGACCTGTAACAAGCTAGAGCAAATTAGAAATTAGCGGTCATTGGAAGAGCTATTGGTCAGAGATTTAGTTTAAAGTTTCTTACTAGTACTCTAAGAGAAAATTGGAGATTGATAGGGGATTTTGAAGTTTTTTTGGTGGGATTAGATCACTATATTTTCTAATTCTAATTTGAGGTAGATCTTGCCAAGGTGGCTATGAAGGGCCTCTAGTTGGTAGGAGGTTATGTTCTTGCTATAGAACCATGGTGGCCAAACTTCAAAGTATCAAAAACACTAATCACAAGTGTCACCATATGGATGAGGATGGAGGAGCTTCTAATAGATTTTTTGGTCTTAGAAAAGGATTTTGGAGATTACTGCAGTAACAGGAAAACCAAGGCTGGACGATTGGATAAGCAATCTTCATCTTAGAAGTTTTGCTTATGTGCAAGGGAACATTAAGGAACCCCTCATAATAGGTGTTGATCTATTGGGAGGTGATAATGAACCTCTATGGCAGAGTGTCAAGTATGAGGAGATTCCAATCTATTGTTATGCCTGCAGTAGAATGGGCCATGATTCCAAGGAATGAAGATATGAGGTGTCCTCTAAGGTTGTTTCTATTGTTGGAGAGAAAGTGACTGAAATCAATCAATATACATGCTATGGGACATCATCCCATGAAGGGCACTAGTGACTCCGTAATTCCATCTATTGCCATATCTTCTCCAATCTGGGTTTTGCTCAAGTCTTGAATAAATTCAAGGACATATTCGAAGAAATTTTGACCGTTGGTTGGAATGGTTTGTGGAGTCTGAATAGCTATGATGACTAAACCTAATAAGATAACAATTATAACCCAAAAAGTGATAAGTGTAATAAGTATTTAAAGAGAAGAGCAGGTGATGGAAGAAGGCAGGGAATCTTGATTCAATCCGGTGCACCACACTCAACTCGACTGTTGGAAGCCATTCGAGTTGGGCTAAGTCAGCCCTCAATTCCATAACTAAAGGCCAAAACTTAGAGAAGATGAACAAAAATTAGGGGATTGCTAGTTGGGTCTTTCAAAATTCAAAATCCTTTCTTATAGAGTCAAGGTGTAGCATAGATAAAGCCCTTCCCAAAGATATTAATCCGATTGAATCACCCTTGAGATTTGCAAATAGTGGCCAAATTTCAGGAAGACAGCAAGAAGGAAATATCTTTGTTTTGGAAGTAGAAGTTGGTGCAACCCTAGTCAACATTCAATCCAATAAAACAAGTTAGATTAAGAAGGTTGAGCATAAGGGAAAGGGCCAACAGGAAGGAGGCAAGTAGGCCAGAGCTTAGTTGTCTAATTCGAGCTCGAGAGGGTTCAGCCCAAAAACAAAATTTAGGCAGGACCAAATCGGGCTAGGGCCTTAGTGGCTAAGGCCAAGAAGCAAAGTAGTATCAAGATTTGGGCTACATCCAAGGGCTCAATCTTGAGGGCTAGGTAGGGCAAAACATTGAAAGACCCCTATACCAATGGAGGGATGGGGTGACAGAAAAAGGAAAGGGTGTATCATTTATAGACTTGGTGTATACAATGGCATCTCTGGGATCTCTAAATTCAACCATAGAAAGGGAGTCAATGGGATAGGACTATCAATCTTTCAACTATGATCTTGGAGTGCTTGTGGGGAGGTACCTAAGAAGCAAGAAGGAGAATTGATGGTCAAAGACATGCCTAAGCCAAAAGGAGCTGGAAGCTGTGTAGGAGGGGCTTTCTTACTGATGGTGAATGTGGTATGGAAGAAACTAGACAATGGGCAATCGATGAGGTGGGGGAATCTCATGGTGACAACAATGATACCATCAATCCAGATGGTATAAACAACGAGAAAGTACCCTCAACTAAACATCTTGCACCAAGCTCCGCTATGCCTAATTAGTCAGTAATGGGAAAGGAGTTGGTGCCGAAGTGATGAACGGCAATTGACCTAAGGATGAAGTCGAAGAGTCAAAGATGTCAATGGAGGGGGGTTCTGGAAAGGGTAAAAGTAAATTTGATGATAAGCTAGGGATTGGAGATGGTGTGGATGAGGGTCCAAATCAGACCGAGAGGCCTTCTTTAAAGGCTATGGGTGAGTAGGACTTCTCTGAATGGAGCGGGCCCATTCCAAGTATGCTTTTGTCCAAGATTTCAGCAGAGGCACCCTACCCTACAAACTATTAGTATTATGCAATATTTATTTTGGAATTATAGAGGGTAGGAAGCCTTCCTTTTTACCAAACCTTAGGAAGCTTCTTTTATCTTATCACTTTGATATCTGTGTTTTACTTGAAACCCAATTATCAAGCGATTCAGTTAATAAACTAATTTGGAAATAGATCTAGTATGGCACTTTAAAGTCATTGAGTCTAAAGGTTTGCCAGGGGGCTTAATTGCTTTATGGATTAAAAATCTTGGGGAGGTTGCATTTATTAATGTCTCTCAGTAGTGTTTATATAGTATTATTTTGGGAAGCGATTAGATTCCTTAGATCATAGCTGCAATGTATGTAAACACAAACAGCTTGAATAAAAGATTGCTATGGAATGAACTAGGGAATGTATATTTAAATAAACCAATGTTATCATAGGTGATTTTAATTGCATTCTCTCTCAAACTAAAAAAGGTAGCCAACCATTTGTTGATAACTAGGAAAGTAGGGATTTCTAGGGTTTTCTTCAAAATAAGGGTCTCATTGATCTAGGTTATTTGGGAACTCAATTCATCTGGTGTAACAATAGGGATAAAGGATCGAGGATCTAGGAAAGGTTAGATCGAATCTTTGTCTCAGATAGTTAGCTTCACCTGTTTCTAAACGCCTTAGTTCATCATCTCCTAAGAG
The DNA here is from genome assembly GCA_017589505.3 of Metroxylon sagu. Lineage (NCBI taxonomy): Eukaryota > Viridiplantae > Streptophyta > Magnoliopsida > Arecales > Arecaceae > Metroxylon > Metroxylon sagu. The sequence continues at coordinate 937,060 of JACVBY030000560.1, forward strand.
AGGGTTCTGATCATTGCCTTATCCTCTTATCCTTGAAGGGTAGGGGATCGGTGCATATTCCATTCAGATTTAAAAATATGTGAATGTCTTATAAGGAATCTTTTTCTATTGTTTGGCATTTTTGGCACTTAGTGGTTGATACTTTCCCGATGGTTAGTCTAGTCCAAAAACTCAAAAAGACCAAAAATGCCCTAAAAGCTTGAAACAAGGTTGTAGTTGGGATTACTTTTCAAAAGTTGGTAGAGGTTGAAAAAGAGATTGTTGAACTATAAGCACCAAAGGATGGCAATGGCCTATTAAATCTTAATGAGATGTGCTACTTAAAGAACAAAATTAGTGAGCATCATAAGTTGTTGGTTATCGATGATGTCTTTTAGAGATAGAAAGCAAGGATTCAATGGTTGCAGTCAAGGGACCAAAATATAAGGTTCTTTCATAACTCTACCTCAATAAAGAGGAATAGAATAAGATAGATTCATTGTAGAGATGGATGGATGATGGATACTAATTGTAGAATTAAAGAAGTGTTCCATGATTATTTTGTCGAGAGATGGAATTCCTCAACATCCTATCCTAGTCTCAACCTTCCTGATGTTGCATATAAGTTATTTGAAGAGGAGAGGAGGATTCTAGGAGCAGAGTTATCGAATGCTGAGATTTGGATTGCATTGAAATTTATGTCATCTGATAAGGCTCTAAGCCTAAATGGGTTCCTACCAGGATTCCCTAAAATGTGTTGGCACATTATTAGTAGGGATGTCTACTCAATAGTTAGATTTTTTCTTTTTTCACTCATAGGTCAATGCCACAAGCTTGGAAGGCAACCTTTGCGGTATTAATTCTAAAATGTCAGGACCCAAGGACACCTTCCCAATATAAATCTATCAATCTCTATAATATTATTTATAAAATTATGGCTAAAGTGATTACCAATAGAATTAGGCTAGTTCTACTCAATATCTTATCTGAGGAGTAGGCTATATTCATTATGGCTAGAAGCATTTCTGATAATATTTTAGTGGCTAAAGAGGTAGTGCATTCCTTGATTAAAGCCCTTCAAACTAACTATTGATGGCAGTGAAACCAGACATGGAGCAAGCATATGACAGGGTCAATTGTAAGTATATCTTATCTGTTCTTGATCACTTTAATTTCCCTTCTACCATGATTGAATGGATTTGGGGTTGTATTATAAAACTTGAATTTGCTATCTTGATAAATAGTTTTCCAAATTTTTTCAAGTCATCCATGGGTCTGTATCAAGGATGTCCTTATCACTATATCTTTATATCTTTTAATCCTATGCGTGGAGATGTTAACCAAGGGAATCAAGAAAGCAGTTGATAATAAGTGAATTTAGAGCTATCAACCAATTAGGGGAGGTCCAATTATTAGTCACCTTTTGTCTGCTGAGGACTATTACTCGCAAGAGCTCATAGAGGTGATTGTGTGGTTCTCCAAACTGTGATTGTGTAGGCAATCTGAATAGTATGTTAATCTCCAAAAATCTATGGTTCAAATTAGCCCTAGAGTTCATCATGAAGTGGCCTCAGATCTACTTAATATATTAGAGTGAGGAGAGTCCAGTCCCTTGAAAATTATTTGGGTGTGCCACTTAAAGGTACTAAGCTAACCTTTTTAGATATGCAGCCTATAATGGAAAAAATATAGAACCGATTAAAAGCATGGAAATGGAAACACCTCTCCTTATTAGGGAGAGCTACTCTTATAAGATTGGTCCTCTTCTCAGTACTTATCCATATGATTGCAAATGTGGTGGTCCCTAAGAAATTTATAAAGTGGTTCTCCATAAAGTTAGGAGTTTCTTTTAGGAGCATAATACAAATAAGAGAGTACTTCATAGAGTATCACAAGAAAGGGGTTGAATCTTCTAGATGTCAACCAGCGGTGGGATGCTTTGCTTGGGCAACTGGCAAGGAGGTTACTATTTCACCCAAAGTGCTTGTATGCTCAAGTTTTACATATAAAATATAAATTTCAAGAAGATTGGAGTATATACAACCCTCCTAAATCAGTCTTTGCTATATGGAAGACTATGTCTATTCTATCCATCGTGTTATCAAAGCAACTATTGCGGTCTATTGGCAAGGAGGGACACTATTGGCATTGAAACGCAGTCATGGTTCTCGATAGTTTCTTTGAATCAAAGGTCGTTATCTTATGTCACTAGTATCCCATCATCTATCTTCATGGTTGATCAGCTACAGACAACTCCTAGTGAGTGAAATCAAGCTATGCTTAGGAGGGTCTTCCCACCCATGATTATGGATGAGATTACTAAGACCCCTCTTGGAATGGAAGGATATGATGATGTGCTATGTTTGAGTCATAATTATAAATATAGAATATCTATGAAAGACATTATGGGGGTGCTAGGAGCCAAGGAGGATGCTTATGTGCAAACTGATATTAGGAAGATATGGAAACTAAAGTGTCAGCAAAGGATGCTATTTTTCCTATGGAATCTCTAGCACAATGGGATACCTATGTCTTCTATGCTTGCTAATCAGATTCTATGAGTTAATCCCCTTTGTAAATGATGTGAGCAAAATGATGAAGCAATTAACCACCTCTTTTTTTACTATGAAGGGTTCACCCATGTCTGGAATTGGTTTCAACAGTCGAGCTTTTCTCAGGTTCAGCCAATTCAATAGGCTTGGGTTTTCCTCTTCCAAAGACCACCGGATACAGATATAAGAGTAGGCCAACTCTTCAGTTATATTTTATGGTGCATATGGAAGGCTAGACAGGCTTTGGCCCAAGAAAGTGAGATGATGCAAGCGGCCCAAAATTCTAAAGGCAAGTTTTTGGCTTCTACGGTACCTCTTCACTTGCTCTTGTGGACTATCCAAAATATGTTTCTTGGGCGCCCCATATCCAGATTTCTTAAAAATCAATTTTGATGGATTAGCTCATCCGGAATCTTTTGGAGTTGGGGTTATTATAAGGAATCATATGAGACATTCTATTTACCCTAGTTATTCCTTTGTCTACATCTTTGATCCCCTTTGCATGTTGACTACTGCATGGATTGGTATAATCGAAGCTAAGCAAAGATTCCAAGGATTATGACTCATTTTAGAGAGTGATTTAGCAACAATGGTGTCTTGGCTCAATGGGCAAACACAGTGCTAACATCCTCTTTTAAGAGATTTGCATGCTATCTGTTCTAAGTCTCCACAGTTTGAATACCACCATATTTACATGGAAGTGAACCAAATAGTCGACTATCTAGCAAACTAGGTTACTCATCGTAAGGAACAAAAAAGTTGGAGTTAGGAGTTCCCTCCTTAGCTCATTTAGATTGCTTCTGCAAATGCCAAAGGAGTCTTATTCATGAGGCATTGGCCTCCTTGTTTTCTTTATTACCAAAAAAAGAGAGGAGGGATTCTAATCAATTATGTTGACAACTATTGACAAACTATAACAATATTATACAAGCAAACAATTTAATTCTTTCCCAAATAATTTTAAACAAACATTGTTGATTATTAATAAAAAATTTAAAGTTATTGTCGGGCCCCTTCCCGACAGCATGATTTCTTATGAAAATTGGGTAGAGATCTACTAGTCTTTATGCTAAGTACCATAAAGTCCAAGCGATCCCTATCCAATTGCCATAAGTTACATGCACAAAATGCTAAATCTGCTAAAAACTTTTGACCTGCTCAATTCATTCATACTATTCATAAGATTACATTACAATTTATTTCATCCTACTCAGATAACATAAGACTTTCACATTATTTCATCATATGACTCTAGGCAATATAACTTTCATCACCATACTGCTATAAAGATCATATACACAAATCTATTCCACAATGACAGTTATTTTTTATAACCACCCAAGTCCAAAATACATCATAGGGTTACAGTTATACACATCCATCCATATCCATTTGAAATACATGTACAGTCCAAGTAACATAAGTCCATGTCATCAACCAATTTATACACATCTAGCAGCCCATATCAAAATCAGGCATCCAAGAGCCAACCTGCTATCTCTGATCTGAAATCCAAAAATTTCAACAGCAGAGGGGTGAGACCTAAGTCCCAGTGACTGGATAGCCATCTAACAATGGAAAAAAACTGAGAACCACATTTTTTAAAACCAATAAGCATACTGATACAACATATCACAATTGATACAGAAATCTTTTCAATGAGATAAGAAAACTCATAAGTTAGCTTATGCTTCCAATAATGCAACTTAAATAAGATAATGTCACTTTTACAAAACTTCATGATGATGGGCTGGGTGTGCTACCACTAAAGTACATCCCTACAGTCGCCCTTCTGCAGGTGTACTCTCAATGGGTAAGTGTACTGAGCGCCAAGGATCCCCGCACCACATGACACCCCTCACATGTGCGGTTCACCCCAGGTGTGAGCTTGCCCCTTTTCCCCGGGCCTCCTGCTTGCCCTCTTCATGGGCCTGTATCTCTGAGCCCCCTCGGGCTATATAGTAACCTAGCTCTTAACCGAGCTGTGATTCTTACCCAACTGGGCTGCTTACAATCTGCCCCACTGGGCTGATCTAGCTTGTACTCTCCCTGACCTCGGGATCATAGTACGATTGAGTCGCAAGGAGGTGCCGGTTATAATAGTGTGTGCAATGCTCATGCTATGGTACAATCTACAGGGTGATCAGCCTCATAGATGGCCCCATGCTCTTTATACTGTATGCTGTAGAAATACTCAAATATAAGTTTATAATCCAATATATAATCAGCTATACTTTCTTTGAAACATTGATATTCATGCATGCCCATGCATCACTTTGAAACATAAATCTGAAAAGTAAATTCCATGCTTTACTGAAACATGTGTTTTTATCCAAACAATGCTTTTCATGAAACTCTATACTTTGCTTTGAAACATGCTCTAGCCCATATTTCCCTTTTCTTTTCTTAAATTCATGCTTTGCTGAAATTCATGCTTTTTCTGAAACTTATGCTTTGCTGAAACTCACTTTGCTTTGAAACATGCTCTAGCCCATATTTCTTTTTCTTCTTTTAAACTCATGCTTTGCTTTAAAATATGCTTTAAACCCTTGCTTTGTTTTAGAACATGTTTTAAACTCATGCTTTGCTTTAGAACATGCTTTAAACTCATGCTTTGTTTTAGAATATGCTTTAAACTCATGCTTTGCTCTTAAACTCATGCTTTGCTTAGAATATGCTTTGAGAATAATATACATCATAATCGGGTTCTTATTTCTCATATTTAACTACTTGAAATACTATACTTAGCATAACATACTCTGTTTTATAGCAAAATATCACTATGCTATCATAAAACATTTCTCAAAGTTAGATGAGAAACCCATTCACCTTAGCTGCTTAGCACACTGCTATGGCTGCTATTTCCCTTGTTCTGGCTCTCTTGAACTAATCTCTTGGCCTAAGTCATCATACATGCATTATTAGGGTAACAAATACCAAGGGTTTCATGAAACAATGCATACATGCTCTATGCCTTCATATCTTAGCATAATATCCTTCAATCCCTAACATGCTCAAGGATTCACAATATACACATGCTATCACCTCATTTGCCTCTAAATCATGAGATTTTAATATCATTCTTTAGCTTAGGGAAGTTTGGGCTTACCTTAGAAAAGATGGGCTAAATCACCAAGCCTTTTTACTTTCCTTCCCTTCCTCTTTTTCTCTTCTTCTTCTCTTCTTCTTTTCTTTTTCTTCTTCTCTTCTTTCCCACGGCTGGCTGAACCTCTCCTCTTTCTTTTCTTTCTCTTTTCTCCCTCTTTTCTCTCTTTTTCCCTCCTTTCACACGGCCGCTTAAGGACTAAGGAGGGATGGTGGCCTTAAATGCTCTTGAAAATTTCTATTTTACTCCTCTTTACTCTTAAGTCACACTTTTCAAAGCCCATATAGCTTCCTTCTCCATCAAGTATTTTTGCCCCTTCAATTTTCTTTCCTACCTTGCCCTTGATCAAATCCTCAAATGACTTTTTTACCAAATTTCATGTTTGCCCCTGATCAAATTTTTGTTAATGCTTCTGACCAAATTTTCGTTATCAGATGAAAAACAGGGGTTATCCACCTATTAGTTAGCATGAATGCTAGCTAATGAGAGTGAAATTATCCTCAAACCATTTCCACTGATTTTTATCCACCTAAACCCGCAGTTAAGCGTGCTTAGGTGAGAGCGATGGGTGACCTCCTAAGAAGTCCTCACTAAACCCATTAGTCGACTAAGATGCCAACTAATAAGAGTGAAATTGGTCTCAGACCAACTTCACAAAAAAATTTTCTACAGTAGTCAATTAAGTAGTCGACTACTGTGACTAAAATTGGTTTCAAACTAATTTTACAGAGAAATCTTGTTAGTTAGTCGATTAGCCAGTCGACTAATTTCACAAAATCAGCTAATTTCCATCATTTAGCTGGCTCTAGAGTCAGTTAGCTGACTCTAAAGTCAACTAACCTCAAATTCATTTTTCTCAAAAGCTAATCCCTCATAAAATCTTTTCCAAAAGTCCTTTTTATGTATTCCACCCTCCAAAATTTTCATTCCAACCTCTTTCAAGGATCAAAAGTAACTAGTAGACATTGAAATCATTACAAAAACTTTAATTACAAGCTTAAATAATTAACTTTATTAGCTTTTTGGAAGGATCATAAGGAAAACTCAAAATAACTTCAAATTTTAGCTTTCATATCATTTCAAGATTCCATTCAAATCATTAACATTAGAAGGTTAAAATAACAATAAAAACATGCTTAAAATGAAATTACAATACTTCTAAGTTTGGGATATTACAATTATAGTATGGTTGACTAATTTGTCAAATTTTCATGAATATGCTATGTGCTTGTATCATCTAAATCTTTTAAGTTGGAGAGATTGTGAAGTTTTCATTGTATACAACATTCAATTTTTGTCAATTAATTTTATAGTGCTCAAATAAAAAAATAAATTATTCAAAGATTGCTTTATACTTACTATTTCTAGCTAATCTTATACTTTTTTAATTCCTAAGTCAGAGTCATAGGTGATATATGTAATCCATCAGAATATATACCATCAAAAGCACCATTTTAAAATGATGTTATCTCATTTGTTATTTTTAGTAATGTTACATCAATACTTTGAAAAAGAAAGTCCACAATAGAAAAAAAAGATAAAACTATGTATTAATAATAACCATTTAAACTTGAGTACTTCTATACTTATGCACATGACTAGACATCAATATGGCAACATGTTATTATTTATGTGCGAGGCATATGTCAGCCATTTAAGAGTAAATGGTAGCCCCTTCCCAACTCTTCAATGCATGGCCATATGAAGAGCATAGACATAAACCTTTCCTTCATCAAACATGTCCCCATAATTGCACATAACTCCTTACTTGGTACAATTTTAAAAATATGGTTAATTTACTATACAAATACTTACAAAATCATCTGTCAAAGAGTAAGGTCTCACACAAACTCTATCATACCAAAACTTTAATTTCATTTTAATTAACCTATATAATAAGAAAATGTCTAATTTTATTAAAAATTAAATGAATCCATACCTTTGGAGGAGAGGGCATGATGGGATAGACTTACATGCCTCTAGCTATAATTGTCATATTAATTTAAGATGATCTTCACTCTTATGATATAAAATAATATAAATAATTTATCCTGAGATATTAGCTATATAATACATCATGTCAATATTTAGCTAAAATGTTTAACTAATTTTTTTATATTTTCTTACACCAACTTTATATATTGGATATGAAGATTGAAATGCAAAAAAAAAAAAAAAAAAAAAAAAAAGTCAAAATATTAGAATGTCTTTGAAGTGAAAAAGAAAATTTACTCTGCATTTATTGCTTATCTATCTAAGACATTAGGATATCTTCACTGTATCAAAAGTTTCAAATTTTTTATTTTTTTATTAAGATAAATCAATATCTCCGATATTATCTGCACAGTGCGCTTGAAGATACATGCTCATCTTCATCTGATTTAGCTCTGCTAAGAAATAAAAATTAAATTTCCACTTTAGATCAATCTGCTATGGAGAATAGATTTTGCGACTCAGGAGCACCATCCAACGTCGGGCAATGCATGATGAAGACTCTTTCCGAATCTCAAAGTCCACCGTGTGTTGTCCAGAACCGCACTCATGCTTGTACACCTAGCGGCATGGATACAGCAAGTGGCAAAATCAAAATTGAACTGCGACAGGAGGCCATTTCACCCTGCTGTTTTATTATAGTGGTATTGGGGTTAACCGACGGACGGAAGGGAGGGGGACGGGGTCGGAGGCAAATTTAAGGCGGAGGTAGCGTCGACGGGCACAGGAAATGGAGAGAGAAGAGGAGCGACTCAGACACGCCCCCCACGCTCCCCATTATTAGGAGCCAAAATATATAAAGGGCGGCCACAGTGCAAAGGGGAGGAAAGAAAGAGGGGGAAAAAATAATAAAAAGAGAAAAAGAAAGCGGAAGAAAAAAAGAGCAGCTCTCTCTCCCAATCCCTCGCCTCGCGCCCAAAACCCTCGACTCCCGTCCTTGGAAACTCCCTCTCTTCAGCCTCTCGAAGCGCCGTCTTCATTGCTCCTCTTTCCCGGTTCGCCCCACTCCTCTTCCAACGTGAGATTGGAATCCCTCGCCCCTTTTTCCCCCTTTCCCTTTCTCTCTTTATTTTGCTGTCTTTCTCCGTTGTTGGGGAATTATTTTTGATTTTTCGATTTATACATTGGTCCTAGCGCTCTGGGACCCTCTTTTAAGCTATTTTGGAGCTCCAATCTGTTTTTTCTGATGTATTTGTCCTTTTCGTTTGTTGGTTTTATTTAGTGTTGAATGGAAGCTGTTTGATAGTTTTCTTCTGGGAAACGCTGATGCTACCGTTTTCTTTTCTTTCTTTGTTTGTGATTTTGTTTTTGGAGTAGAGCCAGGCCTGTGATCTCTCTATATTAGAGGTTGTCTGTTAATAGGGTTGGATGTTGCTAGTAGCGTTAGGTTCTGCATTCAGGTTCTAACTCGATTTTTTTACTCAATTTTTTTGTTTCTATTATTGTGTTTTAAAAATTTAGTAGTATTAATAAAATCTTTAGTTCTATGATTTGAATTCAAGGTTGAGTATTTGGGAGGTACAATATGAAATTTTTGTTTTTATAATTGTTTTGTTAATCAACTGTGGAGGTTGAAACACCTAAGTTACTTCCGTACGACTGTTGAATTTGTTCTTTGATCATGATGCCAAAGAATGTAGCTATTTATCTGCTTGCTCTGCAAAGTTTAGATCCATTTCTGAGTAAAAAGTCTTGATTTGATGTTATTCCTTGTATTAGAATTTGCTGGTTGTAACATTTTTTGTTCTCTGTTGTTTCCAGGGACGGAGCTAGCGAGTGCTTATCTAATGGCATGGACAGAGACAAATGTTGATAACGGGAGAGAGAGAGATAGTGTGGCATCAGAGAATGAGCCCTTAAAAGGGTTGAGGTCTTCATCTGATGCAGCTGTACCCAGAACCCAGGTTCCTCCCCTGAAGAAGAGGTTTGAAGGGAAAGATGCACTCTCATATGCCAACATCCTTCGCTCACGAAACAAGTTTCTGGATGCACTTGTGTTGTATGACAGTGTCCTTGAGAAGGATAACACCAATGTGGAAGCCCTCATAGGCAAGGGGATATGCCTGCAGATGCAGAATATGACACGGCAAGCATTTGAGAGCTTCATGGAAGCCATTAGGCTGGATCCACAGAATGCATGCGCCCTCACTCACTGCGGAGTTATTTACAAGGATGAAGGTCACCTGATGGAGGCTGCCGAGGTGAAGCACCTATCACATGTTGTTGTTCCTATGCTATAAATGACTGGCATAGACATATTGATTCCTCATAACCTAGAGAGATGAATTTTATGTTCATTCTTTGTTTATTCATTAAGTTTTTAAGATGTACTCTGGACTCTTGTTGCAACTGGGTTTTTTGGTAAAATTAGCATGATGATTAGTTGAATCATTGCATCATTCTTTCTTTATTTTGCCCCTCTAATTGAATATATGATAAGTTTTACAGGTTATACTTAAAGAAATGTAATGCTCATGGCAATTCCAAAACATGTGATCAGTAAAATTCATTAATGATTGCCAGATTCAAGGGTGATTTGTACCATGGTTTGACGTTGTGGCGGGACATTCTGTGCTTTGCCAAGACTTGTTGCCATCCCAAGTACGGGTCCATCTTGCCATCATCCTAACATTTCAATTGGCACGTCATGGGATACCCCTTGTTCTAAGCGTCGGGATGGAGCAAGATGGTGGTGCATCCTGATATGGAGAAACTGAGACAGTCCTGTTCCATGGGATTTAAAACCTTAATTTATACTTATTATTTTTTTTTATAGATATGTGAATAGGATAACAATCTCATTGCTCAATGTACAAGCCAGGATCATTTTTGATATCAGCATCTGCTAGTAAACTTTAGGGTGTGGCTGAGACATGGGTATTTTTTGGTGACTAATCTTTTTCTTATTTTCAAAGAGTAGATCTTGTGAGTGCTTTTACTGAGGATATGTGCTTGTATAATGTTGAATATTTGAAGATTTGAGCACAAATGGACATCGGTGGAAGAATTGTAGTGGCATTGATTCCATGTGTTTTTAGATACCTTTTCCTTAACTTTAATGGGGAGAGGCCTTTGTTCATGGTTGATCTGCAAGGCGTCTATCCTGACTTTGAAGAATCCCTGCACTAAACTACATGTATTTCAATGGTGCTTTGCTGGACGCACACTGTCACAAGCCTTTGTTGTGGTGTGCATATTGTTGTGGGTCTATCATGCATCCTTGTTGCTATAGAGATGCATAAATCAAGAATGCAAGTTAATATTCAGTCTAAGCTTGTTGTCATTGAGATATCTTCTTACAAAATATGCTATCCTGTGAAGATATGGTAGTTGAAGAAGTAATGCTGGAATTCTCACTGTAGTTAGCTGTTATGTTAGCTTTTGCTGCTTGAGTTGCCATTATTGAGTGTGTCATGATTTTGATTCCTAGATGAGCTGAATTGCTCTTGTTCAAGGATGTTTGATCTTGTTGAATAATTACATGACCTGATGCTTGATTAAAAGTGCTTCTTGCTTGTATAGTATAACCCTAGTCTTACCTAGCATGGGCATGGAGTAAACTGCTTCTACTCATCCCTTTTTCTGCATGTGTGCATACCTCATTATAATTGTGTATTCGTATTACCTTTGTACGAGGAAAGCTTCTAGCTATGTGGCATACCTGCTTCGGAACTCCCCAGAAACATAAATAGGCACCCACTTCATAGTCACTTCTTCAATTAAAGTTTCTTCAAAATGTCCACTTCTACATCCACAACCATACTTGTTCCTGCTACCATTAACTATTCTGGCAACTAAGATATTGCCATGCATTTTTTTCACCCCCGTTCCATTGTCCTGCCATGTTTTGTTTACTTTCTGGCAATGTTGTCTATAAGTCTGTCATCTGTTTTTCATCAAAATGGTGATTTTTTTCCTTTACTCATTAAGCTTACATAACAAATTTAATGCAGTCATATCAGAAGGCTCTAAAGGCAGATCCTTCATACAAACCTGCTGCAGAATGCCTTGCCATTGTCTTAACAGATATTGGCACCAGCTTAAAACTTGCTGGTAACACAGAGGAAGGCATTCAGAAATATTGTGATGCTCTACAAGTAGACAGCCACTATGCTGTAAAATCACTCCCTTTGTCCTTTTCCTCTTTTCCCTTTTTAATTTTACAATTGTTACCCCCAATCCATCACACTTATTGTTATCATAAATGCCAATCTTTTGCAGCCTGCATATTATAACCTTGGAGTGGTTTACTCTGAGATGATGCAATATGATTTGGCCCTTAATTGCTATGAGAAAGCTGCATTAGAGAGGCCCTTGTATGCAGAAGCATACTGTAACATGGGAGTTATATATAAGAACCGTGGGGAATTGGAAGCAGCCATTGCTTGCTATGAAAGGTACTTTTGGTGGTTCTTGTCATGTATTAGCATTTGTTGTTGTTATCATTACTTGATACAACTACTAGGGAATTGCCTGTACTGATTCTCTATTTTCCTGGATTTTGTGCTGCATCAGGTGTTTGACTGTTAATCCAAATTTTGAGATTGCTAAAAACAACATGGCAATAGCTTTGACAGATTTGGGAACAAAGGTGGGCACATATTGATTACTTTTCTGAGATATATATCACTCATGCATGATTATTTCTCAATCGAATTATGCAAATCTTTTTCACAGTTTAAGTGGTTTAATCTTGCCATGAGTTTTTCTTTTGTCAGTTTAATTGCTTAATTTTTAATAATAATCTTTGCAAGCGTATTTGTAACAGGGAAGGTTATAGGAACACCCCCTCAACTTAGGGTCAGTTTTTCTTACCACCTCTCAAGTTTAAAAAATTTCAATGTGGTCATTGAAGTTCATTAGTGAGTCAATGTGGTCCCACCATCCTTCTTTGTTTGCTTAAGCTCATGAGATTATATCATGTGATGGTCAAGTGACATATTTAGGATCAAAATGCCCTTGATAACTTTAGGACAAAATTACCTGATCTAGTTTGATGCTTTAAATCTGTCGTTGAGATCTAGACACTAGAGTCATTAAAGTCGTGGCAAAGGGTGCTATGCCTCATCGAAAAAGAAGAAGGCCATCCTATCGATGGAGCTGAAGATAAAATCCATCCCTTCTCCTCTTCCTCCTCTTGGATCAAGTGTCCTTCCAAAAACAAGATTCTGAATGTGGCTTCACCCTCTGACCTACCCATTAACCCACTTCTTTTAGGTTCATCAGTAGAAGGAACAAAGAAACAACATGGAAATAAAGGAGATTTAAAGCTTATTGTTTTTTTACCATGTTGTTGTGGATGAACATGAGAAAAATAAGGACAAAGGGGAGTAATAAAAGATCATGGCATAAAGAAAATCTTAGAGCCACATTTCTCTTATCTCCTCCTCCTAACCTTCATATATTTCAATGCCCAAAGAGAATAGTTGTAGGCCCTTTAGACATATGTTACTACTAACAAAGAAGCCATAGGAACTAGAGCCATCCATGCTGGAGCTCAGATCTTGGAAAGAGAGAGACCAGATGGACACAAGGAAAAGCCCGAGGTAAATAAGGGTTGGAACCAATGGAAATTATAGTCCACCGACCTCCCACTGCACCTTGTCTTTGTCTTTATCTTTGTGCAGCAGCTGAGGTTCCTCCAACATTGCCAGCATGGTCAAAGTGATTGCGATGGGGTCTTGAATGCCCCCCCCACTGCCCCTGCTGCTTCCGCCCACAAATGGCTTCCCACCTAATGCCAGGGCCTAGTAAAGGGAGGAGTGGGCTGCTATGTTTCAGCTCAACATGGGCAGGTTGGATCTTAGCTTTTTTTTTTTGGTGGTGAGATGAGTGGGATCAGGGTAGAAGACTTGGAGGCTGTCTCCCCTTTTACCATTGCTCTCCTCCCCTTCTCCTTAATCTTCCTTTAACCTTTCTTCGGCTAGTGTCAAGCTTTAATTAGAAATTTTAAAATAAAGATAAGGACATTTTTGTCATTTAAATGATATCTTAACTGTGTTGGGTATCAAGTGGAGCACAAGACCACATTAAATCGCTTAACAAACTTTAGGGACCACATTGAAATTTTTTAAACTTCAGTAAAGCTGACCTTAAGTAGAGGGTGTGTTTGTAATTTTCCTTTGTCATAATATCTGTTTTCACTAACAAACTAAAACTGTGCTTGTACTGCTACTGTTGTACACACATTGTATGCATGGTGTGAAAATTATGAAAGTAGTTATTTCTTACAGTTAAACATCATTAAATTTCTTGGGAAACATTCTCACTTCTAACAATCTTTTAGCAATCATCATAGTTGTTTGTCAAATACTTGAAGAAAAAACTTCTTATCCAGCTAATTTGTGTTGTTATTTTTTTTTTAACATATAAATTCATTTAAATCATGGGGAAGATGACAGTTAGGCTCCTGCTTCTTGAATTTCTCTTCCAATATTCAAGTTATGACAATTGAGTTTTTTTTTTTTTTTTAATATTCTTTCTCAACTATCTCATAGAGTTGTGGATTCTTAGGTTTATTATTTGTGCCAAACATATGATCCCAATTTTCATATTGCAAAAACCTAGTCATATTCCCATTCATTTAACATATTTCCAAATCTAGATGAATTGCGAAGTTTTGCCTCTTTGTTGCTTAGGCTTAAACTTGCAAACCAATAAGCAAGATCTCTCTACCACCAACTTGTGTTATAGATCTCATATCAGGCTCACTTTCATCAAACCTTCTCAACTTAAAATGTTGCTCCACAGATGATTCCAATTTGATACAAAATGGTTGAACCAATAATATTGGAATTTTTTACACTTAGGTGATAGGGTCGTAGGGGTGCACACGTCTTAACTAGTCAGACTTCAACCTCTTTGAAATATGGAATGCGAAGAGTACTTATGAACAATACAAATATTTACAAATGTATGCAGATGAAGATATTAAAATATATTGACTGATTGACTACTCTTAGATATTTTTTGTGATATTTCTTGTTAAAACTTGCCCATGCTCTATATTGCACTAAAGAAAATTAGAAAGGAGGTTGGACACTTTGTTACATGTCTTATTCTGGTTAATATTGTTTAGTATATCAAATATTTCAGTATCATATAGTGCCTTGGGACAAAACTTTCCAAGAGATTTTGTTGAGTATTGACCCTTTTAGCATATGCAAGCAACACTTATGACTGTTAGATGTGATGTGATGTTATTTTGTGTCATGCTGTGTCCATATATCTAAAATGGTTAAAGCTTGAGAAATCCTTGAACCAAGGCTTTTGGAAGACAATAAACATTTAAGTCTCAGCGGGATGGAGGCCGAGATATCTCATCCTAAAGAGATTCTAAGACTGATCTCAATTATCCTGTTCTATTTTGTTTCAGTCATAATATATTATAATGTCAATTTTAAATATATTTAATTTATTATAAAGATATAACTTTTGAAGTTCAAATATATTTAAAAATTAAATAAAATATTAAAGCTTCACAAATATATTTTTTTAGGAAAAAAGCATCCCAGCAAGTATTAGGATGCCTGATCAGATCGAAGATCAAGACGGGACAGGACACAGATGTCTCATTTTGGAGAAAAATTGGAAAACCTCTGTCCCACGAGATTTAAAACCTTGTAATAAATTTAAGGGTTAGTATTTCAGAAATGATTACGCATCTTTTTTTCCTCTAATTTTTTAATTCTTACCAGATGAAGTGGGCAATCATCTCTCTATGCCATGATCTGTTGTGATGGCTTTCTGTTGGTAGATTATCTCCCAATGGAATATTACAATGTGATGTTAGTTTCCCCCTAGTCTGCTATCTTTTCTCTGGCCAGTCTAAGTCTCTTTCCCCATTTTGTGCAACTCTTCCTTCTTTCCCTCTTTAGGTGTTTTTAATTTGTGTGTGTGTGTGTGTGAGTGAGTGAGAGAGAGAGAGAGAGAGAGCAACAAGGAAAAGGGGTAAAAGAGAGAGAGAGAGAGAGAGAGAGAGAGAGAGAGAGCAACAAGGAAAAGGGGTAAAAGAGGAGAAAGTTGGATTTGAAACTCTTATCTTTAGCAAGAAATTTCATTTCAATTAAAATTTTTGTATTAATACCATTCTGTATTTTGGTAAAACCTTCCCTGTCTGATCTCCTTGCTGAAATTACCTCTCCCATGTCAAATTGGTTGTAAAAAAAGAATGATATTATCTCCTCTAGGATGAAATTCTAGCCCCTTTTTTCAATTGAATTTCTTTTGACCAAATCTTTCCTACATTCCAGCCTAGAAGTTTGCTGAGTGTTTTTCTGATCAATGTCAAATTGGTCTATGTTCTTTTCAATAACTTCATCTTTATTATTTTTGGATGTCATGTTTCCATGACATCAAGTGCCCTATTGTTTCTTCCTTAAAGCCACACATCTAGATGTGACCCTTTTTAATTTCAGAGTTTATTTAAATCAAACTTTTCAATAATAAGAAATTGTTGCAATATGAAAATGGGGACCCTTAACCTGATATACCTGTAGACCCAAACATTACTTAAAAGTACTGCAAAGCAAATAATATAAAATCATTTTAACAATTAAATCAATTGCTGCAGAATCAATTAACTTTAATAGTTAGATGTTAGATGGGTTTTGGTTGCATTAGAATGGATAATAAAATATTATTCTACATATATTATTGTGTGTGACAACCCATTGCAATTCTAGACCAATTTTATGTCATGAAAGTTGCCTTTGATTTCACCCATTGCAATTATAGACCAAATACAACCAAAGGTCTAAATGATAAAGGAAGTTGAAATGAAATTTAAAAAAATATATTGTATAATTGAGATAGGAGATAATCTGTCACAAATTTAGGAATCACTCAAATGTATAAACTTAACCATGGAATCCACCACATAATCTGAAACTTATACTTCTATAATCGGCAGCATTCTATATATGTACCATTACAAAGGTCAAAATAAATATTAGATGCACACATGCAGCAACTGTAATTGTATACTTTTAGCTATTAGACAGACATAGCAAACCTTAAGACCTAGGTATACCCAAAAAAAAAAAGACCTAGGCATCTAGATCATTCAATTGTGGCCAGCAATATTGATTGTTCAGGTTTTGGTCAACCTAGTTAAAATAGAAAAAATAAAATTTAACATACATAAAAAGAAACAAAATAATAAGTTAAACTGTTGTTCCATGAACCTTACTCCTACCCTTTTCTCTTTTTTTCTCTCAAGATTGGGAAAAGCAACTGCCAAATATGGGCAACCAATGGACCATATAGTGCCTAGGCCAGAAGTGGTTCTGCATGGAAATGCCTGGACGGTTGTGGGAGAGGAGGACAAAGAAGGATGAGAGGAGCAAGGTTGAGGAGACGAGGCGGATGAGTACAAGCGACAAAAAAGTTTAGGAGGAGACGAGGCAGAGCAAGAGGATTAGTAGGGAAGAATGAAGAAAAGGAAATACAGCTTTCCTACTGCTCACCATCTCACCACCCATTGTTTGACCACTGCCTGCTATTAGCTGCCAATCATTTATTCTCCATGCCTCTATTTTACCTTGATTATCTTCTCACTTAGTTTGGGGTTAAGGACTCAAAAATTGAGTACTTGACCCACCTAGTTTGGGATTATAATGACCATCAAACCCATCTACTCCATGATAACCTTGCTTAACCCATGCCAACTTCTAGCTCTTGCTTGGTTCTTATATATGGACCAAAATTGTCTTAGTAAGTGTTTGGATGCTTGTTTTGTTGCCAGTGTCATTTATGGGACAGCGAGGCACCTGTATAGCTATCAAGAATGTCTTTTAGAATATTGATATTTCAGACACCCAATCCTCTACTCTATCTTAAGTGTTAATGCCCTCTCCTCTCTCCCAATGCTCCCATTGCTCTCCCCGCCCATCTTTTTCTCTCACTTCCTCTTCCTCTTTCCAAACCACACTCATGCTTCCTAGTGCACTCTTCCTCCAGCTACCTATCCATTTGTCTCTCTCCATTATCTCTCTAGCTTCTACTTAGCTTTTGACTCTCAGTTCTTTTTGCCCCACCCTTCCCTCCCACTTCATCTTCTGGGATTTTGCCTCTAATTTGCTTCATGGGTTGGGGATACAATGAGGGTGGCAATTTTTGATCCAATCTGTTTGTTCAACCCAACCAGATCCAGACTCGATCTGCCTAACCCTACTCATTGGGTTTGTGGGGTCATTATGGGTCAACCAATCCTGACTTGTCAGCTGGTCAGGTTGTCTTTGGGACAGGGCTCCTCAATTTGTCAGGTCAGAGGCATATATACACAAATATTTAAGAGATTTTGTGGGCTGAATGTGTCATTAGATCAATGATTTATCTTGTTATTTCATCTACTTTGTCATGTCATGTGATTTAATCCAATAGCTTTGAAAAAATAGTCTACTCATATAGTATGAAACCCAAAATTAGATGGGCTTGGGCCAAGTCAAATGGGTCTGTGGGTTGGCTACTGATAGGGTTCAGGTCTGGTATTCTTGACTTGCTAGTGGGCTGGGTCAGGTTTGGCTTGGGCCCTACAGGCCTTGATATATGATCTCAACCTGATCCAACCCATAGATTGCCCACCCGTGGGCTGCATTCATAAATGAGGACTACCCCAACTAATGTAGGTTGTCCACCCTAACCCAACCAAACCACTGTTAGAATTGGGTTCATGTTGATTTGAATTTGTTTGTTAGAAATTTGACTTAGACCGGTACTTTCTGGTGGGGTTTGGGCAAGTTGATGAGTCCTTGTTGTGAATTTTGGGCTACAGATCTGTTGCTCCCCTTATCTTGTTCTGGCAATAAGTATGCTGTTGGCAATATCCTCAAGTCACAATCTTTCAATTGTGAAAGTTGTGCATTGAGAAACTTTTTGCACCTTTATCGAGCTCTCATTTGGTATTCTTCCATCTACATTGCCCAATTGATATTGTGATGTTCCTAAATGCATCCTAAGGCTTATGCATCTAATTTGTTGTGGCCGAAGTTTGCTTTTCACTTGGGAATGAGCACATTTCTTACAAAATACTTGCGATGTTGATTGGTTAGTCAAATGTTTGTAGCTTGTCCTTATAAAAGTTAAGTTTTACATTCATATTATTGTTTGCAGGAAAATTGTCTTCTGTCAACATATCTAAAACTCAATTATCATGACTCTTATAAGAGTATCTGTTTTGTAACCGGTGACAATGGGTGGCCTGTTTATTCATTTCATAGATGTAAACTGTTATTTATAATTTAGAAGTCTTATTCGTGATTATTTGTTACCAAAACTGTTATGATTATCTTATGCCAGTCAGTTTACTGTCATGTTTTCTTCAAAGACATGTAAGCTCTAGTTCAAAGTGAATTTGTTTTGTGAAGATTTATAATAAAAAAAGGTACAAAATCTTTTGTTTTTCCGAGGATGTGTAACTACAATGCTGCAGTATGTGTTCAGGTAAAACTGGAGGGTGATATTCACCGAGGTGTGGCACACTACAAGAAAGCATTGTGCTACAATTGGCACTATGCTGATGCGTTGTATAATCTTGGTGTTGCATATGGTGAAATGCTGAAATTTGACATGGTCAGTGAAAGAGAAACCTCATTACCTTGTCTCTCTCAGAGTGTATATTTGTCATCTAATTATCCTGAAGAATGCATTCAATTAAATGTGTAGCTACCAGTTATATGGATTTAACTATCCTCCCAATTTGTTATTCCAGATTTACTGTTCCGTTCTTGGTTATATTTGCAACATTGGTGTTTTTTAAACTCAAGTTCTGTTGATTTCTTTAAATTATTTTCATCCATAGCTAAAATGTTGAAAATCTATCTATGAAGGCAATTGTATTTTATGAACTTGCATTACACTTCAATCCTCATTGTGCGGAGGCATGCAACAATTTAGGAGTAATTTACAAAGATAGAGATAATCTCGACAAAGCTGTGGAATGTTATCAGGTGAATTCAATCACATTTAGTTGTGTGAGTCAATTACTTTGGCATGTGCTCTATGTAGTACCGTTTTTAATTATTTGCATCACTTTCATTGGATTTGACATTTTTGCTTCTTGTTATGTATGTAGATGGCTTTATCCATTAAACCTAACTTCTCACAGTCACTCAACAACCTTGGAGTTGTTTATACAGTTCAGGTTTGTTATTCCACACTCACATCTTGTGCACATAATTAAAATCATGGTTTCAAATTCTGGCAGGATGTCCTGTGGGACGCCGAGGCAGGACTACCTTAACATCGTCCCAATGTCCCAATCAGCATGTCTTGGGACATCTTCTGTCCCAAGTGTAGGGATGGGGCGGGACAATGGTGCGTCTTGTTCTATAGAAAAATCGGGACGGTCCTATCCCAGGGATTTAAAACCTTGATCAAAACTATTATTTTTTAGAGATATTTAATCTATCTATAATTGTAGGGTAAAATGGATGCTGCAGCAGGCATGATCGAGAAAGCCATTGTAGCCAATCCTACCTATGCAGAAGCATATAATAACTTAGGTAACTAGTGAATTCCATTTCTTCTCTCTTTTTCTTCTTTCTGGTGTTCTTGATATGCTGCCACTTATTTATAGAATTGGTATGATGTTTGTAGACAAATTAACTTCTAATTGATGGAGATTTGATAATTTGATGGTGATAATGATGCTATAATCTTTTAACAAACACCAAGGCATGAATAACTAAAAATATCTAGCTTAATTTTGGAAATAAGGGTAGAATTTGGAGCATATTCTCTTGTTGTGTTCAAGAATCAGGATTTTACTTTTGGCTAGCATGATTATCTTGATGACTCGAGATAGAAAAACAAGCCTTGCTGGTTCTTACTTTGATTATGATCATGTTTATCTATGAAATAATTGATTTCTTCTAGAGAAAAGTTTAGCAATATGATATTTAAAGATACGCTGGTACATGAATTGCGATATGAATGGACCGTATGATAACTTCATCTGATACTTTGCTACTGTTTCTGCTAGATTGGTATCATTATTCGCTAATTAATTGTCATTGATGGTGTAACACAAAGAAGTTATTTCTAGATTCGCAATCCCTTTGAGCTTTTTTGCAAATTGTTTTCCTGATAGAAACTGTTCCATCCAATAATTATTCCTCCTTAGCCTTTGACTGTCAAGCATCTCATATTGATGGTAGATTTAATGTATTACGGCACCATTGGCTAAAGGAAAATGCTGTGATCATTTTATTGCCATCTGATTCTTGCACGCACCACATACTAGAGAAAGCCCAGTTCTTCATTGAAGTAAAAACTAATCAAGAACAAACAAGGTACAGCTGTCAGATTTAAATTCAGATGGTTGGAGCTAAATGTTTTACGCTACAGAGGCTGTGTCATCAGATTTCATGTAACAGAAGGAAGCACTCAGGCTGTGTCTTCTGTAAAAATTTTATTCTCGGTTTTTAAGAAGATCTGGTGGGAAGATTCCTCCATTGCTGTTTCAGCTGCAATAGTTATGTTCTTGAAACAAATAGTAGATTTGAACCAACAAATAGTAACCACCTAAAGTCTGTACTAGAATATTCTCCATTATATTCATTCTGTAGGAAAAAAAATATTTAAGTGTTGTTCATTGAACAGTTGCTCATCCAATAATACTTCAATTTATTATTATTATTATTATCATCATCCTTGTTAGTATCTTCATTCTTTTTGATGGAATTTGGTATATATTGTATAACTTTTGTGTTTTCTGTTAATTAATGAATTATATTAGTGGGAGAATTGGATTAACAAAATCAGTTTTCTTGTTCACATATTTATCATTAACATTTTTTGGATGTTTAGGGGTCCTTTACAGAGATGCAGGCAATATTGCTCTGGCTATAGAGGCATATGAGAGATGCCTTCATATTGATCCTGATTCACGTAATGCAGGCCAGGTATTACTTTTATTTTGTTGTCCTTTTTTTTTTAATAATCGGGTTCTGACTATTTTTACATAAAGTTAACAAAATTTTCTGACCCAGTTTTATGGAATTAAACTCTCCTTTTGTTCTTCTTGAGACACATGAGTAATTCTTGAAATTCTAGCATTTAGGAAATATACATCACTAGCCATGTCCATATTGGGTATGTACTGATATTGGTACTCATTGGATACTTCTAGATATGTGTCTAATACTTGTGTAAAGTATCCTTTTTTTTTCAAAATTAAAAGAGAACACTTGAGATATTTCCTGAATACACCCGAGATACTCCTCCAATACTTCAGAAATAAGTGGGAGGGTATATTCTTTCTTTTTTTTTTTTTAATGTTACCTTGATTGATGAATGGCCAATTTTGTAGTCTACGATATTAATGATTTAAATATGCAGCATTGATTGGAGTCAGGATTTGAATGATGAATAAATAATGAGCTTGTAATAATTGATATTATCATATGAAGTATAGACATATTATTTGGATAGCCTACTATTGTTTATGAATACTTTTTTTATATACATCCATATATTTGTATGTGCATATATGAATATATAAATACATATTATATTTATTGATGTATCCTAGCCATATCATATCCAGCTTTTTTAAGGTTTGCCATATTGGTGTATCTATATTGTGCTGTATCTATATCTTGTATCTGTGTCCAAGCTTCGTAGATGCTGGCAGCTTGCTTTCCCAGATGTTCTGCAAATTGCTGGATAATGACCACTATAAGCAACTCATGTGCATCACTACTTGCACCAAATATAGATTTTATGTAATTATGACTTCACAGTTATCGGTTATCACACTTCTTGTCTCTTTAAACTTGCTAGACGAAACATTTGCTTAGGGTGCTGTACTACCATACCAAGTTTTATCAGTTGCTGGATAATTGCAGTTTTCTCTCACTTTGATCATCTATCTCTATAAATGGTAGCATTACCATACCAAGACTACCTATCTTGGTGAAGTATTTTCAATTATTGTTTATTTATGGTTGATAAATCCATTATACTAAAAGAAAATCCTACAAGCCTAATATATGTAAATGGGATTAGCTTTATGTTGCCCTCATTTGGTCTTATATTTTTATGAAAACTAAATATCAGTCCAAGCATTTTAAATCATCACACATTGCCTTCCCCTCTCTTTCCAACCCTCTGCACAAGCCTAAGCCCCCTTCTTTGTTAGAATCTTCTCTAGTCTTCATCTAGAGTTGGCTCTCTTAGTTGCACGGTACTTTGATGCCTATAACAATTTCAGCCATATTTTGATCAGATAAGTTCTTATCTTGTTAAAGCATGTTGTGAGAAACACTACAAAATTAAACATCATTAACTTTTGATATTTTATTGAAACAATCTTTTTGGCACTCCCGGACTATCAGTTATGACTGAGGCCTTCTCACAGAATTCCCAATAAAATTGTTAGTCATATTTGGGAGTTATGATATTATCATGGGATTTGAACCCAAAACTTCTTGATGCAAAGATATGTGGTCGACTCTTTAAAATGCAAATTCTCACTTTTAATCACTTGTCTACAGCATCTAAGATAATTGAAAAAAAAAAAAAAAAATGGTGATTTCTTGTTGAGGCATGTAGTGGGTGCAAAGTGGAACAATGCTGATTGAGCTCAGGTGGCAAAGTGGTACATATGCACTTGCATCCTTGTATCTTTTGGTTGATTTTATGCTCATGTCTTTCACAACTTTCATTGCATAATTCTTATTTAGCAATTGGCATCTGGCTTGTTTTTGGCTCATCCATCCACACGATCATCTGCTCGTACCATATGTCATGAACCTTATCATGTGCAACAGAATTAGTGCTTAACACTAATGCTTGATGTTAGCATGCTGCAACTATAAGATTTCTAATCTACGGATGACTAATTAGAATTCCACTTCTCTTTTATAAATTTATATGTTGGCCTTTCCTAATACTCAATCTTTTTCTCTACTATTATTTCTTAATGTGCTTTCTTCCAGTTAATGAAAACCATTTGTCGTTTCTGGCTTTTTCTCTTGTCATTTTACTTAATCTCCTAAGTGAGGAATCAATGTTGTTTCTTGGCAAAAGCTTAACAGTTCTGTTAAATTGTGATCACATTTCATGGTCATTGCTTAATAACCTTCCACCGTTAGCTCTTGTCATGGCCAGATTGTTTAGTTTATTGGCAGTTAATGCAATTTTGACTATTTTTATTTATAGAATGGTACTCTGGCATTGTGAATTTTTGCAATAGCTTAAGTCATTCTGCCAAAGCTTGTGTGTATCTAGTTTTCTGTACATTCTGTAAGTTGCAGCCTTTCTTCATGTAACTGAATGTATTACTTATTTTTCATTGATATTGGCCTTAGTGTGTGTTTGTTATCAAGGGGATGGATGCTGAAATACTGTGCTGCTTCATCCTTATAAGGATCTCTTTTCAACTTCCTTTTAATACCTTCTCTACCAATTCTGGAATATGACTTTTTTCAGAATCGATTGCTTGCTATGAACTATATACATGAGGGCTCAGATGATAAGCTTTTTGAAGCTCACAGGTACAATGGATTACCTAGCATTAAATTATTATTTTACTATGTTTTTTATTTAAAAGAGTGTGGCTTTATTTCATTTTGAATAATTGCAGTTTTCATCGAAAGATGTAAAGAAATTCCATTTTGAAATTGCTTCTTGCCTTTCAATCCTAATATTAGTGTGTGAAATTTAGGAGACATCAATCTGTAAATATGATCATTATTTGTTATCATTTTTTTTTTTCACTTATTTATACTATAAGTTGTTACTTTTGAGTTTTATTTTCCGCATTTTGGAGTTTTCTTGTTGATCTGGACATGTGCTTACCCTGTGAACAAGAAACTTTCTGTTTCTAGCTACTAATAGCGGTAGGCTATGTGCTTTTGCCATGTTGTCACACAAACCTGTTGTATTTTTTTATCTCCCAATTTTATGACATTTATTTTTAATAAGTCTCTGGATCTGATGGCTTGAAGTTTCAAACAATGATTCAAGTTTCGATGGGATGGGGCCAAGATGGCTGAGTTGTCTCATCTCAGAGAGATTTTAGGATCGATCTCGACCATTCCGTTCCGTTCTGTCTTGACCATAATACATTATGGTATCAATTTTAAATAGATATAATTTATTATAAAGATATAATTTTTAAAATTCAAATATATTTAAAAAATGAATAAAACACTAAAGCTTCACAAATAATTTTTTTTAAGAAAAAAAGGGTATTCCAAGAAAGTATTGGAATATCTGATCAGGTCGAGGATCGAGATGGGATAGGATGCGGAGGGGGGGCGGGGAGGGGGACTTTGTTTTCAAACTTATAAACCTTCAATTTCTTGTTGGAAAATTCATTTTGGTGGAACACTGGCATTCTATCTAGATTTTAGACGGTCCAATTTCCCTCTCTATGAAACCTTTGTTTCATGTTTTTTGCTATTCTCGTAGATCGAAGTATATTTTCATTCACAACATTTATATAATATATGCTGCTGAGTCACCCATCCAATTCTGATAGAAAAAATTTAAAAATCTGGTCTGGTCAACTGACGGTATACCCTTTTCAAGGGTATCTGACCCTCCTTTGAACCATGACTGAATTTTATGAGTAGATACACTATCAATCTTGTCCAACTCTTATTATATTGATTGGTTTCACCCATAACACCTCAATGTAAAAGCAGCAATAATTAGGTATATGGGTGTCATGATCTTATCTCTGGGCATTAGATTTGCTTTTAAAACCACTTTGTTCTTTCAGAAGCTCTTTATGTTAGGTATACCTTTATGTTCTTGTGTGAAGATCGTTGTACATATCAAAACAGTAACATGACAGACATGACTTGTTTAAAGGATAGATTTGAGTTCTTGTTTTTCTTCCAGATTGATGGTGCATGTTAGTTACACAATTGTTTGAGCTAGTATTTGTCATGCACAGACAGCCGACAATCGAGTGGTGGGGCAGGAGAGTTGGAACGACCATGACTTTCTTCTTTGATAAGAAGAATAAATTTACTTAAATGCTTCAGAGATTTGACATGCTAAATGGCAGGCCTGTGCCATTAGAAAGTGACACATGCATTATTAGTCCTCATCCTCACCTCCCCACTACCCCTGCCTAGCCAAAAGAAGGAAAGAAAGTACGCAAAACCGTGTATACTAGTGTTCATATGTAGTGGAGAATTATGCACTGTTGTCAGTGACCTGGTTGGTTTTGTTGAATTTTTCTAGAATATCACAATATGCTTTTGTATAAGTACATGCAAATGTGATATTTGTATAGATTCTCACTTGCTCATGTACTCTCCAACAGTCTAGAAAAGGTTAATATACTTCAAGGAAGCTGGAAGTTCTTCCTGCACCGTCAAATCAGTTAGCAGAAGTTCTATCATTTTCATTGATCATATGACAGTACTTTAGAATTGGAACCTGTGTTGGAACCATCCTTTTTCTCTTAAACTATGTCAGAAGTTAGTTTTCCCTGCTGTCAATTTGCACGAAGTATGCTAGTAGCAGGAAGCTACTGCCTAGCATTGCATCTGCATTGTAACCTCATTCCTGCATCCACTTGTTGGTCATTTCCTTATTCTAAATTTTACCGAGAGATCCACATCCCTGTAGCTGCACCTGCTCTCACTTCAGGATACTGAGCTAAATACTACCTATTTACTGTTTGTTTTTGCTTTCCTCTTCTTGTTAATGTCTCTAGTGCTTTAAAGATACTAGTGACATACAGCTGCTTTTATGTATCTGCTGTTTTACCTTATTATATATGCTTCACTTTTGCGCCTTCCTGCTACTTAATACTAATTTTGTTTCACAGAGAATGGGGAAGGCGCTTTATGAAGCTATTTCCACAATACACCAGTTGGGATAATCCCAAAGACATGGAACGGCCCTTAATAATTGGATATGTGTCCCCTGATTATTTTACTCATTCTGTATCATATTTCATAGAAGCTCCACTTTTACACCATGACTACACAAATTACAAGGTGGTTGTGTACTCTGCAGTTGTAAAGGTACCTATCAGTTATTTTCTCCCTTTTTTTCCCTTATTAGTTTCAAATAATGCTTCTGTAGAAGATGAACTGTCTTGGACATCTAGTTTGTACCATGTTGGGGAAACCAAAGAATTGGTTGTAGAATGCAAGTGCATCCTTTTTTCCTTTTCATTTCTCTCTGATGATTTGGCATGGTTTATCTTATCTGAAACAGTGAAATGAAAGGAAATACTGCTCTTATCCTGCTGATAATATTTCTCATTCTTATTTTTTTCTTAATATGATCTTTTAGGCAGATGCCAAGACTGTTAAATTTAAGGACAGGGTCTCGAAAAAAGGTGGATTATGGAGAGATATTTATGGGATTGATGAGAAGAAGGTTGCTAGCATTGTTAGAGATGATAAAGTTGACATATTGGTAGAACTCACAGGTCATACTGCAAACAATAAGTTAGGGATGATGGCCTGCCGTCCTGCCCCTGTTCAGGTATAATATTTGTCATGGTTGTTTTACAGCTTTGCTTTTGGTTTGTCCCAATATGGTTGGCATATAACATTTTTATTTGCCAAGAATTATTAGAGAACAAAAGTTCCACTTTGCTAAAATTTTGATAATTCTTCTTGAAATGCTGTCCGTCCACTAGACCACCCTCCATTCCACTACCACTTAGTTAATGCCTGTCACCACCTTATCCTGTGGCACCACAACCCTACTTTATCATGGTAACCATTGTTCATTACCTGCAATCCCCAAATGTTGCAATCCACAACTGCTGCTGCCGCTGCCACCATATGCCATCTCCCATCACCATCATCTTCCTCTGGGCAAGCTCATCCTGTAAATGATTGGCGCTTTCCAAAAATTTTTCAATCAAATGACAAAGGAAAATTCCATCCTATCAAAAGCTTTGCATTTTGTAATGGTCTCCTTGAAGCACATTTCCTACTAAAAAATAAATGAAGTTGTGTATCTTTGTGTTATAATTTGCAGCTTTCTGCAAAAACCATTTCCTATGACATTTCTGTCTCTTTTATATTATCTCTTTTATTCTACTTGTAGGTCACTTGGATTGGATACCCAAATACCACTGGTTTGCCTACAATTGATTACAGAATTACGGACTCATTGGTTGATCCACTTACTACCAAGCAGAAGTAAGCTTATAGCATGTGCTTGATTTGACAGTCATCCAGTAGATTTTGTTGCTAGTTGTTTTTTATGAATAATCTGTATGTGACATTTATTTACTTAGCAGGCATGTTGAAGAGCTGATTCGTCTACCTGAATGTTTTCTTTGCTACACGCCTTCTCCAGAAGCTGGCCCTCTTTCTCCAACACCAGCTCATTCCAATGGTTTCATCACGTTTGGGAGCTTCAACAATTTAGCAAAGGTACTGCTCTGCAAATGGATACTGCTTTTAATCAGTCAACTCTAAATCAAAGCTGGGGCACTAGTTTTAATTCATCAATTTCTTTACAGATAACACCCAAAGTGTTGCGAGTTTGGGCAAGGATATTGTGTGCAGTTCCAAATTCCCGACTTGTGGTCAAGTGCAAACCCTTCTGCTGTGATAGTGTAAGGCAGAGGTTTCTTTCAACGTTGGAGCAACTGGGTCTGGAACCTCTACGTGTCGATCTTTTACCTCTTATTCTTCTGAACCATGACCATATGCAAGCTTATTCCCTAATGGATATCAGGTGAAGGATTACATGAACTTTTCCTTTGTAGGTGATGCGAAAAGTGGTCATTTATTGCATTCATATTCATCTATGAATGCTACATCCTTGTGCATATCTTGTTCCTTTCTTCTTGATGTATGCTTCGCATGCCATATGCACTTATTATTATGTTCATCCACCATCATGCCGAACCTGCAGGTGAAAATCTCAAGTTTCTCTTGATCTGCTAATATATTCTGTACCTTTTAGAGTTACCAAGTTCAACTTAAACTTGTTCTTGGGAAAAGCTCATATGATTTGCTTGGTCTCTCGTTCTTGCACAATTTTCCACATCATGCAACATCCAGTGCAGCAGCATTTTCTAACATTTTTTTTCTTTTAATTTATCTGGCCCACTACAGTTACGTAATATCCCATCATGTATGTCCATTTTAACCACCACACTTCAGTCTTGTTGGATATACATTTGCTAGCCCTCCTTTTCTATATATATGAAATAACCATCATTCACACTTACATTATCACATGGTTAGCTCAGTTGGGCCAGTCATTTGTGTTCCTCGTAAGATTCCATACTAATTGCCATGTTTTGTTGCAAATCAAGATACCTGTAGAGCAGATGTATCTGTCATGGTTCTGGTATACGGTCACCTATCTTCTTTTTTTATCATTTAACATCAAGCATTGACAAAGGTGCGGACACCATACGGTTTCTATGGCCTTCATGTCTATTGAATGTGCAACTCAAATGAAGAATTCCCATTCTTAAACTAGCAGCTGCTAGAGCTTGCTTCAACTGCAGAATTAGGATCTCACCGATCCATGCCTTTAGCCTTCTTACTCTTGAATTTCATAAGTTTTCTTCTGGGCCTTAAGATAGGCCTGTTCTAAATTTTTCAAATGTTAAGTCAATTTTTGTCCTTCAACATCATTAATTGCTTGTACAAATCTCTGTTTCCAATACAGTAGTGGTGTGTCTTTCTTCCATAACTACCTCCAAAGTATTGGCTCTTTTGCCTTCCAAATTATGGGCAATTCTACTTGGTTCAGAGTGGTCTAGACCTGTTCGCACCAGTTCCCTAACTGAGAGGCAAAACTGATCTGGTTCTATACTTGGTTAGGATCAACACTGATCTAAACTGCCTGGTTTGAGGCATACTGGTCCGAACCAGGCGGTTTGAGTTAGTTTGGCACATGATGGTATTTTCTGAAAGGTCATATATCTCACTTATGTATAAATGACTGAAGGCATTTGATTAGGAAAAAAGTAAATTTAGTGGCCTCACCCTCATTCTAAATGATCTCGATATCCAACTCAAGTCAAAGCAGTAGTGCTACCTGGATTGGGAACTCTTTGTGGCATTGGTATTTTCAAGCTTTGAGTGTACCATCTTTCCACGGCAAACCTTTTTGAAATGAAGTGTTACCTAAGATTTGTTAAGGTTCTTATTGTCTAAATTAAGTGATTAGTCAGCTGGTCATCTGATTATATCTGCATCTATTGATTATGAATTGACCCCTGTGAGTGTATTAAAGTAATTGCAAGATAAGAAACAAACTGTTATCAAGCAGTGATGAGATTGTTGATGACAATTTATTTGCTTGCACTTGAATTTTTCCTTGACCTCGTTAAGTGGGATATGGCATGGCCTTGAGTAATTTGTAATAGTGTAAATTTAAAGTTTTGTGGACGAAGCACCATTTTATATCATTAATATACATTTGGTTGTAGACATTTTGGCTTAACCAATAACAACAACAATGACAAAGTCTTAATCCCAAACAGTTGAGGTCAGCTACATGAATCCTTTTTCTTCATTCTATTCGTTTTTGAATCATATTTTGTATAATATGCAAAAATTTTAAATCTTTCTTGATCACTTCCTCTCACATAGTTTCAGTCTACCTTTGCCATTTTTTTCTTCTACATGTATCAAATTACTTATTCGCATAGGTGCATCTTTAAGTCTATGTTGCACATGTTCAACTTATCTAAGTCGTCCTCCTTTTAATTTGTTCTCAATTAGTATTATCTTCACCTTTTTACGAATGACTTCATTTCTTATTCTATCTTTTCTTATATTACCATACATCTATCTCAACATTCTTGTTTTTGCCATATTCTTCTTATATATATGTAATTTTCTAATTACCTAACATTGCGTACCATGAAGCACAATCAGTCTTATAGTCATCGTATAAATTTTCTTTTTGACTTAGTAGATACTTTATGATCACATAATATTCCAGTCGCACTTCTTTATTTCATTCAATCTGCTTTAGTTCTATAAATATCTTCAATCTCTCCTTATGAATAATTGATCCTAAATATTGAAAATGATTATTTTTAAGAACTTTATGATTCTTAATATTTACTCTACATTCATCTTTATTTTTAGTTATACTAAAATTACATTCCATGCATTCAGTCTTTGTACTACTCAACATAAAACCTTTTGACTTTAATGCATTTCTTCATAATTCTAACTTACAATTAACTCCAGCCTTAGTTTGATTCATTAGTACTATATCATTTGCAAATAACATCTTGAATATGTTTAGGAAGCTCATTTATAAATAAAGCAAAAAGGCAAAGACTAAGAATAGATCTCTGATATAAATCTATTATAATAGAAAATTTGCTATTATTACTTTCAGTAGTTCTTATAGTAGTAGCTGCTTTATCATACATATCTTTTATTAAATTAGTATATCTAACAGATACTTCTTTCTTTTCTAACACCCACTATAAAATTTTTCTAAGGATTCTATCATATGCTTTTTCTAAATCAATAAAAATTATATGAAGATCTTGACTCTTTTTTCTATACTTTTCTATTAATTTTGTAAAGAGAGAAATAGCTTATATAGTCGACCTTCCTATTATAAAACCAAATTGATTCTCTGATATTTTGGTAGTATATTTTAACCTATGCTTAATTATCGCTTCTCAAAGTTTCATAGTATGACTCTTGAGCTTGATACCATGATAGTTAAAGCAGTTTTGAATCTCTCCTTATGCTTATAAATTGGTATTATAGTACTCTTCATTCATGAGATAACTTTTTAGTCTTTAAAATTTTATTAAATAAATTTGTCACTTAGGTTCCTCTAGCATCATCCAAACATTTTTAAACCTCGATGGGAATCTTGTGAGATCCCTATTGCTCTTTTTATTTTCATCTTTTTTGTAGCCTCTTACCTCAGGTATGCTAATTCTAAGAGTACACACCATAATTTTATCCTCAATTGAATTAGTAAGATATCCTAAATTATGCATATAATTTTTATTTATAAATTTACTAAAATAGCTTCTTTATCTTTTTTTAATCTCATCATCCTGAACTAAAACTTTTTGATTGTTATCTTTGATGCATTTAACCTAAGTTAGATATCTAATTTTTCTTTTCCTTAATCTTGTAATTTTATATATATCTTTCTCTTTATCTTTGGTTTCTAACTTACAATATAATTTTTCATATACCTTATATTTAGCTTCTCATACTACCCTTTTTTAACTTTTTTTTTTTTAACTATCTTATAGTTTTCATATACTTCTATATTCCTATATTTAGGTAGTTTTTTATAGTACTCTCTATACTTCTCATTTCATTACTAAGTTTTCTTGTCACGTGGTCCTTTTTTTTTCTCTTTCTTAACATATTTATAGCTACTTTTCTAATACTATTTGTTATGTCTTCCCATATGGAATTGATTTTTTCATTTATGCTCTATTTTTCTTTCTTCATCATTCTATTCTTAAAAGCTATTAGTTTCTCTCCTTTTAAATTTCACTATTTAATCCTCAATTTCTTACTTTTACTTCATCTCCTTCATTTTTGATTGCATGCATCGATAACCATTAATTTATATTGCATGGTTAAACTCTCATCTGATATAACTTTATAATCTTTATAAAAATATTTAATTAATTTTTTAAGTAAGGAAGAAATCTATTAGACTAGCATTAAAATCACTTTTGAAAGTTATTAAATGAGTCTTTCTTGTTAAAATATGTGTTAGCTAATACTACATTATATGCTATTGCAAGCTCTAAAATGGCATTTCCTTTTTTATTTAATAACTTTTAAAATTTCCTTCTTCATTCTGTTTTAACCCTGATAATTAATTTGTAATGCGGTCAAGTTAAAATTTTGTGGACCAAGCACCATTTTATAAAATTAATATACACTGAGCTGTCAATTGGAACCTTTTTCTGAACATTCTTTATCCTGGTTTCTTCTGTCTAGAATTCTTATTAATCATATCATCCTGTCCTGCTGGCTACTGTGCGTGATTTCTGACTTATTTGTGCCCTCTGCAGCTTGGATACATTTCCGTACGCTGGAACAACAACTACATGCGAGTCTTTATACATGGGGGTTCCATGTGTTACCATGGCAGGTTCAGTACATGCTCATAATGTTGGTGTCAGCCTTCTCACTAAAGTTGGTGAGTGACTTCCCAATGCTTGCTCTGCATCCTTAGACTATAACTGTGGAAATATCTTGACTCCAGCTTTTAATTACCAAACTCTGAGAGCCATGCAGCTTGACCTCGGAACTATGCTTTCAGTGGCTAGGGAATTGTATTGCTTTTAAACTGCCCTTTTAATCTGGTATTGGATTTAAATTGCACCAAGCAGCCTTTAAATTTCTTCTGAATGGTGCTCATATGGTAAATGAGTTGGAACCAAATGTCTTAATGCTCAAATGATTTTCTTTTTCTGGGGAGATATTTTCACAGTAGTTCTTCCTTATGTTTTGATGTGTACTGTGAAAAGATAAAGAAAATTGCCCAAACATCAATTGAACTTACCATCAATTGCAGATTGCCTACAATACCTGGATGCTTGATCTTATCATTCTAAATTTGTGATTCTTCTTTTGGCTCTTCTACTGGTAAAATATATGTTTCTCAACCCCTGATCTGTCATTTGCTCTAAAATGCCAATTTCATGTTGTGAAATTTAGATCTTGATAGACCAAAGGCAGTTCCACATCAAATCTGTCTTGTATTATTGTCTGTGTCCATATTCAGCTTGTTAGACTATTTGAATACAGCCCTCTTGAGGTGTTGTGAGTTCTCCTATGTCCTTTTATCTATCCTTTATTTTTTAGTGCACTTAAGCAAGCTTTAAAATGTTCATGAGCAGCTTAATGTTAGATCCTCTTACTAAATTTTTTATAAAAAATTTGGTTATCTTGTAGTTTTTAATTTCATTAAAAATCATAATGGTGATGGTTATCTTCATGCTATTTGGAAATGTCCTGAATGACTAAAAATGCAGGGCTGGGGCGTTTGATTGCCAGAACAGAAGAAGAATATGTCCAGCTGGCATTACAACTGGCTTCTGATGTCCCAGCTTTAGCAGAGCTGAGAATGACTCTCCGAGAACTTATGATGAAGTCACCAGTCTGTGATGGAGCAAAATTCACACAGGGGCTAGAGTCTACATACAGAAACATGTGGCACAGGTATTGTCATGGTGATGTGCCATCCCTCAGGCACATCGAGTTGATGCGACGGCAGCAGCCACTTTCAGAACAGGTTTCTGTGAAATTTTCTGAACCCAAAACAAACACCGTACAAGACAATCACCCAGGGACAGTGAAGATGAATGGAAACTGTGAGGAGAATGGAAACTGATACAGATCTTCAAGAGCTGAGTTTATCATCAAGTTCTTTGTCTGCCAAGAGATCTAATTCTGCTGGGAGAGAACGTAACTGCCAACGAGACCAGAACCATGGAGCATTGCTTGCTCAAATTGCTGGGTTTTTGGTCCTTTAAGTTAATTCACCATAAATTTGTTAGAATGGAGCTGTTTATTTAGAAGATGGCAGCGGCATTGCTTGGCCAATGTACAAGTGCAGCATTACCAGATGGAGGCTGGCAAGCGCTGTTATGAAATTTTTATATGTAGTAGAAACTGAAGCTCAGGTTTGGAGATAGTGCTGAGGCTGAAGGCTTGATTGTTATAGTGGCATTTCAAAGCGGAAAGAAAATCTTATACTAGGTTTGTAAATTTAGATGCAGATGGATAATCTTATAAAAAATGAATTCAATTGTGACTTTCTTTCAGGTTACAAATATGCTGCGTTGAAGCTGCGGGTATCATATATATTTCCCAACATGATAGTTAACTTGCCAGGAGAATGCGTTAAATGCCGAGCGTGCTTCTCGGCATAGATATGAATGACTCTGCTGAAATATGAATGACTTCACTGTTTTTACTGAAGCCTATATGACGAGTACAAAATAATAAGCCCAAGAAATCCACTTGACCATGAACGTGTTCCCCACTGACGGTCATAGGCCTCATTTTGCCTCCCAACAGGAGTTATTCCAACAGAGCTCAGGGTCTCTTCAGACTTGCTGCTTGCCTGCATTGAGTGATGATGGATATAATGCCGTAATTACCACCGCTTTCTTGGATGGTATTACCTCTCCTCCCTTGGGTGAGAGGGCAAGGGGGTTCCCTTCCAAGGTAGGTAGAAGATAGTAACTAGTGCTACAACAGATTTATTCCTACCACCAGTGCTACAGCATTTAGGAACTATAAACGGTAGGATATATATATATATATGTACGGCACATTCTCTGTGCACCAAATTCAGAGCATCATGATAGACTTATGGGTCACAACTTTCTTTAGTTTCTTTCTACCTGCACAAAGGCGCCGTGCTAACACTGTTTTTTAAAATATAGGACTTTATTACCCTGAACAATAGAATCAACAGAAACGAAGATTATTATCCAATATAAATGTCAGTTCAAGAATATCAAACTTACATTGTTTTTAAAGTTTCCTCCAGAAAATACTGCATGGTAAAATTTCGAGATCTGATTGTTTGTCATCGGTAATTTTATGCATATCACCAGTTTTCTCAAGATTTTTTATTTGCCCTGCATTAGCGGAATAAATTTTACAATAAAAGTAGTAAGAATAGGATTTATTATGCATAATGATTAGAATCTCTTAGGTAGAGCAATGGTTCAGGTAAGTGATATCTTCTTAAATGCAACAAGATCTACTTAATCTTTTACCATAGGTCACCATATCATCATCTCATTACCTGAATCAGTAAAACAAGATGCTAATATGATAACTTACAAAAATTACTTTTTGAAATATTGATTTCTCTAAGAAAATGGTAATAAATTGAAATAGCATATAATTTAAGATGCTTAGTGATGTAGTTTGATTTAGCTAGCCTATCTTATGGTGGCACATGACGGAATCAGATGTCAACGTAGAGTAGCTAACCATCACGTAGATACCCTTGCAAGGGAAGAAAGCCTTATTCAGAAAGGTTTCTTATTTTAAAACCATCAGCTTATCTCATTTTGATTTGGACTATATTAACTAGGCACAAGACTAGTTTGATATGGAATCAACCATTCTATTTGGAGATGATTTCTATATAGTTGCCACATCATCTAAGGATTGCGCTCGTTAAAGCTATCCAATGTAAGAGTTCGGCTCTAACTATGACTCTTCTAGACATATATAAAAGTAGCTCAAGACCTTATAGGTAAATAGATTTTCACCCTTTGCTTAAATCTTAAGTAACTTGTCTTAGAGCCTTGTGATTTTTTCTTGTTCACCTTAGTTGACTTGAGCGTCGAAGGATTTTCCTTGAAGAAAAACTTCAAGCTCCCTTATATTCCTTTTTTTCTCTCATAGGAAGGTGGATAGTTTAACTAAGAGATGCTTTATTATCTAAGTGAAGATAGTTTGCCTACTAGTAAGCTAAGACTAGATTCGAATATCAACGGATTAGCATTGTCTATGAGAAAAGCATCCAATTATGTCACCAAAGTAATGTCCAAGCAGGCATTAGCCATGCCCAGCTCAATTCCTAGGATTTCATGGGAGAACCGACCAATCTCACTTCAGCAACACTTCTGACCTAGGCATTGCCTATTACTCAAGAGCAGTTCAAAACCTCATTTCAACGCATCAAACTGCAGATGAATTTAGTTCAAAATTGGATCCCTCAAGAATTTAGTTCTAAAGACCAACCTTAAGCCAACCAAAGAGCTCATCGAGTAGTTGGCATCGACTGACTTTAGCACAAGTCTGGTGATCATCCATTGAGGCTAACTATTTAGTTCGGATGAGCACATTGCCTGAATATGTTTATGACAAGTTGATGATAAATAAATCGGCAACTCGAAGGGGTGGATTAGAAGATTAAGGTGGTCATGTAACATGTTTGAAGTTGGGGAAAAGTCTTCTAATGATCTTGGTCTTCCCACTGAACCTTCATTCATCAAAGAGATGATGGCCAAACCATTACCCCTCAAATTTAAGATGCAACAATTGAAGCTCTATGGTGAGACTTCAAAACTTGTCACCATCTAGAGAGCTCCAAGGCTCTCACGCTACTACACAACGCACTTGATGCCATTATGTGCAGAGCTTTCTTAGTGAAGTTGAAGAAAGCAACTTGAACATGGTACTCTAGTCTTAGGCTGGCCTCTATTAGTTATTTTAGATAGCTAAGTCAATAATTCATTGACCACTTTGTTAATAACAGAATGCACTAGAAGTTCAATTTGGAGACATTGGAAGTTTGAGACTTGGATACCTGATAGCCATTGCAATATTGATGGGCAACTTAAGTAATTCTAGATTTAGCTTTTCTATAGCCAAATGATCCTTTTTGGGAAGTCCTTAGCACCTCTTATACTTTTTTTCTATTGCTGTAGTACTCCTCTAAGTCGTTTAAGCTCTCTTCATTGGTGTCATCGCTACATTCATTTCCAAATCATCTCCTTTATCATCCTACTGGCATCTGAGTCCCACTGATGTAATTCGAAATCATCAAATTGGTGTCATATGTGGGAATGAGAAGAAAGCCATACTACCTAAAACCAACAAGAAAGCTCTTGCCAACAAGTATGAAAAGCCTTCGTGATCCTCTTCAACTCCACCACCTCACTCGAGGCCTTAGTAAGAGAGGAACAAGACCAAAAACACCTCTTTAAGAAGATCTACATACATTGGGCAAACTACTTATAGGTGAGGAAGGCAAGGTTAAGGTCCAATCGACTACACACACCCATTTTTGGATATTTATGATAATTTTACTTTAATTGTTGATCCAAAACTTAATCTAACTCATTTTTAAGGGGTTTGAGCCTTGTGCATTTAATCTCCTATCAAGTTTTATAATGAGTTCTTAGAAAAAATAAAATTAAAGTTTGAAACCTTCCTTTGGACTTCTTGTGTCAATCATTTTTTAATTTTATCAATATCTTTTTTTGACTTTCAATTCTTATATGATGTAAGCTCTTGTTGTAATAAGTACATGCCGAATAAGAGAAACATCATTCTTAGACTTTTATACCTATCTATTATCACAAGTTTAAGTATTGCA
This sequence comes from Metroxylon sagu, assembly GCA_017589505.3. NCBI lineage: Eukaryota > Viridiplantae > Streptophyta > Magnoliopsida > Arecales > Arecaceae > Metroxylon > Metroxylon sagu. Next base: position 974,731 of record JACVBY030000560.1, read on the forward strand.
TTAGTCCTTCAATCAATGTTTTGTGATCATCAAAACATGTATTATTGAATTCTTAGGTTCAACAAAGCCATGCTCTTAAATCAAGCTAAAAAGGAGCCATGCTCTTAATTCAAGTCAAAGAGGAGCCATGCTCCTAACTCAAGACAAGAAAAGGAACCTTGCTCCTGATCCAAGATAAACAAGATGATTATAAGGTCTACCTTTGGCCTCCTAATTTTCTCTCTCTTACTGACTTTAGTGTTAAATAGCCTCAGTCAAGCACCCCCCAATGCTCCTCAACCCCTGGCACTTCTCATACCCTTCTTTTGTTTTTATAGGAGAATTAGTTAGGATGTGAAGTATCCCCTTTGCCAGGCTAGATAGGTTGGGGTCTACTTTAGTTTCCAACTTATTATCCATCTCAGTAGTTCTATTAGCACTTAGTGTTTCTTACCCAGAATCTAACGTCATTAGGTTCAAAGATGTTTTAAAAAAAATTAGCCAAATTTTTAATCTATATGGAAATAATTTTTTTATGTCCCATTGGGGCTGGAAATGGGTTAGGCTAGGTTGAGTCGGGCCATGCCCTAACCAAAGCCCATTCTGAAAAACTTTTCTAGGCTTCGGACCCAGCTTAGGCCCACTTTTTTTCTTTTAAAAAAACAGGCCTTACCCAACCCAAGTCCAAGCTGGAGCCTAGCATGAAACCCAACCAGACTAATCCAAGTAATTCGTTTGGGCCAAAAATTAGGCCAACAAGGTTAATTTTTAATTTTTATATATTTGCACAAAAAAAAAGAACATTTAAAATAATTATGCTTAATAATTCAAAAAAATTTGATACGATATGGAGAACTATTCTCACACAATTCATAGGAAATTAAATATAAAATTTAAAGTGCTCATCATATTTTAAGATTTTTAGACTAAATTCGAGTCAGATTCGGGTTTAATTAAGGCCCAATGCTTTGAGCCTTCGAGCTTTGGGCTAAGTCTAAGCTTAAATTAGCTTAGATTTAATCCTTGACTCGAATTGAAGCCGAGCCGACCCGATGGTCGTTAGGCCAACACGAGTTTACTTCTAGTTGAATGTTCCATGCAACCATGGAAGGTTGTTTAGTACGACTTTTAGGCTTTGGTGTATTTAAAATATTCAAATAAATAAGAGGCATTTTGTCTACTTTCCAAGCAACCTTTTAATGTTCACCTCCTTCCGATCAAATGAGAGGATCGTGCTAAATATTATCTTTTTCTATGAAAAGAACGACACAAGCTTAAATGACAGATATTTGATGTTTTTTGTCTGGGAAAAGTCCGGTACAAGCTTTAAACGCAATGTTAGAGGATGAAGGAATTTACCCTAATATCAAGGATAAAACTGTCTAAAAGAAAATCATGCGGTCTATTGTTGCAAAACCGAAATTTGGATGGCGATCGTAAACTTGGGAAGCGCGCTACCCATTTTTTCATATTTGTTTTTATTTATGATTTATTTATTTAGTTTTCATCCACAGGGTGCACAGTCCCTGTGGGCGCTGACTGCCCGGTGAAAGGAAGGGCTGGTATCCCGCTGCCTTCTTTTCTCCGACCGCCCATCATCGCGCCTAACACCTTAATAACCGAGCTAGAGAGGGAGGAGAGAGAGAGAGAGAGAGAGAGAGAGAGAGAGGCCTCTTGCTCCTCCCATGGCGATCCTCTACGCCGTGGTGGCGAGGGGGACGGTGGTCCTTGCCGAATTCGCCGCGGTGACGGGCAACACCGGCGCCGTGGCCCGGCGGATCCTCGAAAAGCTCCCCCCGGACTCCGACTCCAGGCTCTGCCTCTCCCAGGACCGCTACATCTTCCACGTCCTACGATCCGATGGCCTCACCTTCCTCTGCATGGCCAACGACACCTTCGGAAGTGAGTTCGATGCCCCTTGCCATTGATTCCCTTTAAATTCTTGATCTTATCGCCCTTCAAATGATTGTTAGTTCGATTGGTTGTCAGTTGATGGCGTATTTTGTGCTAACTCGAGGGTTTTCATTGGTAATTAGGAAAAAGTTGGAATTTTTTAGGGTTTTCAATTTAAGTCGTTTGTTTCTGCGGCTTGTCTGATGTGCTGCGTGTATCGTAGCAATTTATTTGGTTAATGTGCCTTGTTTGGGAAGGATCAAGCAGTATTGGAAAGGGAAGAGCGCGCCGAAGGGGAGGAGAAGATCACTGGGTTACGGGCTTAGTTGATCTTAGATATTTCAAGTATCACCAACTTCTTCGATTAAGAAGATAGTGCACTTTTATTGGTTTCGAGTGTCAATTCAAAAAAAAAAAATGTACTGGAAGTCAGTGGATCCTTCCCCTTTTTATGCTTAATCTTAGAGCAGGTTTAATTAGTTCTCTTTCTGCATATGAAAGAGTTTTCATGCCAAGCTACTGTTGCTTGGGCTGAGCTTGGGTACGTCAAACTGTTGCACAACATCTGCAACCAACCTATTTATAATCTCTCATGTCTTAATGTATGTGTACTTTTTATGCTTTTGAACGTACAGCATTCAATTATGCATAGGCTATCAAATGTATGTGATACCATTAGAGGCGAAGAAAGGTTTTTAGGTTTTTTTTGTTTCATTAAACACATAAACTGATACTGCAAACCATCATTTGATAAAAATCCTTATTAGCTTAAATACATAAATTTGAAAGGATCATCATATTTAAAACAAGTATCCATTTATTTGGAATCTTAATTTGGAACTAGTGTGGAATAATTTCTTCAAAATGCGTACAATCTTTCAAGAGAGGTTTCCTGGTAACTGTAAGGCTATCAGTAATGTCACTCCATGGTCACCATTTTTCAAATATATCGAATTTGCCTTGGAGGTGTTGTCATAAGTGGAGATGGGTGTAAAATTATGATCATGATTATTGGATTTAAAGAAGTTTACTATGGATTTTGATGGGACCCTTGAAATACACTGTGGAATGCTGCTAGGAGGTAGCAAAGCCCCTATAGGGAACAGCAAATTTTGTGTTCATTGTTTAAAGTGGCATAAGGAATGGGAGCCTGAGCAGTAACAGGAGCATGATATGGGAACAAGGTTTTACAACATAGTTTATTGATCCCTATATTGCGGATCAAATCTAAATGGAAAGATGGATGGACGATTTAATCAAAGTCTACAGTTGGCAAAAAAGGGAAGTAATAAAGCCCAAATTCTTTTTTCTACTAAGAAAGCATGAATCTGCCAAGCGGCATAGGGATGAATAGAGGTATTCTAAGTTTTGTATTCATACTCCTATTGTGAAAAAAAGGACATAGCCATTTTATATATCTATGGCAGACCAAATCATTTTTTAAGCTAGAGAAATTATTATTATTTTTTATGCTATTGAACTGCTGCATACATGGTCATTTTAGGGAGTCAAAAAAATTCCCTTAGGGTTTTTCTGTTTCTTTAAATATGTGAATCAAGATATGTAAGAGGACTTTTATGCAGTCTCTGAATAAAAGAATATCTTTGATTTTCTTTACTCTTGTGGTGCGATTCCTAGGTCTCAGAGTGAGTCCAGTACTATTACCTTCACCCTTTTCTCTTCTTTCATTTTTTTTTTTTGGCTTCTAGTTATAAGCTGCCTTTCTTCTAATCATTTTCTCAAAATCACACTTTATTTCCTATCAACTGTTTATATTGTACACATCAGGTTTTTTCCTGAAAATTCCAGCAAGCTATTGATCACAATTGTCCAGAGGCAAAAACTCTAAAAGTTCCCATTTAAACCTGAGAACCCTACACCTTAGGTTAGATAGCATTCGTTCATTACCTATGATTCTTCAAAGATTACCTTGCTCGTTAATTTTTATTGAAAACTTAGATCTTAACCTGAGATCACAGTACCTTTTTCTTCCAGCCCTGCCCTAAACCCTTGTACATATACTATCCTACATTGGTTTGGTATCAGAGCTTTGGTATGCTATAATGTTCTATTATAGTGGCCAAACCAATCCATGGATCACGTATAATTATCTACAGTGCCTTTATGATCAATGAAGATTTTACTGGTGAACTTGAATCACAGGAATTTCTAGATTGGGAAATAGATCTGTAAGATTACTTCAATTGTTATGATATGTCTCACCAAATGCAAGTACACTTCTCCAAGACAAAACTGAAAGGTCCAGCTGGCATATAGTGGAGAAGCATAAGATCAGATGATTTGTCATGTGCAAGCTACCATCATGAATTGGGAAGAGATGAAGAAGAGATGGAGAAACTAATTAAGCTTAGGTATTTGCTGCCCTATTACAAATTGTTCTTTCCATTTCAGCATAGTACAGATGTGATCAACCTTTTTCCAAGAAGGTTCCAAAAGGAATTCTGTAGAAGAGGAACAAGTTTCCCAGAGCTCGTGGACCCAATTAAGGACAGATCACGGCTGTATAATGGAAAACTTGAAAAAAGAAAAAGCAATGTACACAAAGCAGTCAAGCACCATACATTCTTGGTTATTGTCAGACATCCAGAAGTGAGAACAGTAAAGATAATGTCAGTTCCAAGCCACAACTAGATGGAGACACAGGTTAATAAAGAGGGCATTGAATCCACTTGTGTGGCTATGGAACTGAAAGAAGAGTAGTATCCTTAGAACCTTGAACATGTACAACATCATGAAAACATTATAGAAAAAGAATAGCCATAAAGGAAGCTTCATGAGACTCGCATTATGAGGAAGAGCTTAGTAAAGTAAATAATGATGCTATGAATTTCAGAGATTATGCTATCTTGTTAGAAGAAAAGAAGGTGACACTTATTGTTGGTCCTACATTCTCTTCTTCCATAGACTATCCTACATCACCCTAACTTTGGAAAAAAAAAAAAAACATAGCCATTTTATAATCTATGGTGGACCAAATCATTCATGGCATTGCCTAATCGGAAGGGATTCTTTAAGCTAGAAGAAAGAAATCTTTTTTTCCTAGAAATGTTGTATACATGTTTATCATTAAGGCAATGCTTAGTTGTTGGTTCATTTGGTTTAGTGGTTAGTGGATCGTCGTCCACTTAACCAAACAAACATTGACAAAGTCTTTTTCTTTTCTTTTTTTTTTTTTGGGTGGTGGGGGGGGGGGTTGTTAATTCTGGGCAAACAATGCGTCAACAAGGTGCTTAACTTCGATAAATTTATTTAATCCCCTAGGTTTTAGAAAATCATAGATCTCTCTCTTCTCTCTCTTACTTTCTAACTTTATTCTCTAACTTAGTCCCCATTTGGCATTGCTTTTTAAGGGCTATAAAAATGCTTCGTGGAGGGCTAAAGTACTTTTGGGTGATTTTGAGATGTGTAGTAAATATTTTGAAAAAAATTTTTTTTGGGATCCTTCAAAAGTTGACAAAAAAAAGTTGCTCGGAAAAGCTCCAATCTCAAGCTTTTGTGCAAAAGATGCATAGCACAATATAGCATATTGTAGTATAGTATAGTGTTAATATAATACTATAAAAACATTAATATCATTATACTACTTTTATAATAATGTCATAATAATATAATATTATTATAAAATATTTTATTAATGATATGTGAAAACATTATCAATACAATAATATTATATAATTATAATAAAATTTTATTCTATTTTTATAATGCATATAGAAATTATTATTTATATTATTTAGATTAAAATATTTAAAAATTATAAATAAAAAATATTTTATAATATTAGTTTTTGATGGCACGAATAATTAGATAATTGAAAGTACTATGCAATATCTTTTATCTTCATTTTCTATTAGTAAAAGTAACTTTGCAGTGTCGTACCAGATGTTAAGTTTCCATAATACTTTAGAAATATAGTTATTAAATAGTAAACTTTTAAAATAGTAAACTTTTAATTAAAAACTCTACTAGCGAAAGCTATACTGCGCAAAGCTTTACAGAAAAAAGCTTAGCATAGCATAGCATATAGTATAGTACTGTGGAAATATTTTTATTATTATACTATTATAATAATACCATAATAATATGATATTAATATATTATAATATATTATCATATAATATAATATAATATTATTATATTATATTATAATAAAAGTTGGATGGAATATAATATTATTGTAACCATTATATAATTATGGAATAAATATAATATAATAAATATAAAATGTTATTTAGATTAAAATATTAAAATAAATAATTTATAAAGTAATAAGACTTTATAATAATCGTTTTTGATGATATAAGCAATTAGACAATTGAAAGTATTATGCAATATAATTTATCATCATTTTTTTTTACTAAAAGTACTTTTCAGTGTCATACCAATATATGTTAAAACACTTCTGATAATCTAATTACCAAACAACAAATAATTTTTTATTAAAGCTCCGTTGCAAAAGCTTTGCTACCCAAATCTCTCTGGACAAAAACTTTACTACCTACAACAATGCCAAACAAGGCCTTAACCCATGACTCTTATACTTAATCCAAATAGGGGTTTTATGAACCCTAGGATAACTGATTAAGGAATCGTTATTGTGGAGCTAAAAAATGTCTACCTCTTGGCTATCCAGCATCAAAACACTACCTAACTGTTTGGTTGTAAGGAACTTGTGGAAAGGAAAATGAAGGTGAAAAGAACAGGTCTAGTTTTCTAGGTGTTGGTTTGTTGGAAAAGAAATTTGAATTTCCTTTATGTTGTTCAAAGTGCAAGAAAATTGAGATCTTGCTTCATCCATGGAAAATTAATGGGATTACCTCTTGATTTTGGTTTAATGCTTATAGTGAATGTGGGGAGATAGCAATCATGGTGGATGTGGACAAGAGTTTGCTCTTTTTTTTTCCTCTTTTTTCTTCTGTGGAGAGAGAGCGTGGAGGGAGGATGAGGAGATGTGGTTGTGGGTGGGGGCATGGGTGGGGGGTTAGCAATTAGATCCAGCAATAGACATAACTGAGGTTGGGTGGTGTCAACTCTGATTTAGTGGTAGGTGGCTGGTGGCTAATGAGAGACAAGTATGGGGTTGTCTCATGTGGTCTAAAGAAATGAGAATGGTGAGAATTGAGGCATGAGAAAACTTTTTTTTTAGGGGTTGGGACAAACATGTGTTGGAAAAATTTTAGTTTCCATTTTCCAAATAGTTTTTTTTAAAGAAAAATGAAGGTTGAGGTTTTTCTAGAAATTCAGAAATGGCATTTTCTGTATTTGTAGTTTTCCTTTGAAAGAAACACCTAGAGAAATGATATTTCAAGAGGAAACTGGCAACTAGATGCACTATAAAGAATTAAAAAAAAAAAAATCATAACAGTAGCGGTCTTTAAGGCATTTCTCACTTAGGTGGACCTTAAAAAGAATGGACTTCTTTGTCCTTTTCTTTCTCCTTCCTCTTGCTTTGGATAAACACTCTTCTACTCCTTTTGTTCTCCATCCCTTGAAAGGCTATATACCTACATGTTAGGTGAATCCTTTTTAAATCCCATACAAGGTAATTGGCTATCTTTCTCTCAAACATACAATTGAACTGTGATTGTATATCTCTGGTTACAATTTGCATAACTAGAGATCTAGATAATGAGGATTGGGGAGATGAATTCCACCATAGGAGAATATGTAGAGGGCAGCTTCTGTATGTATTAGTCAAGGTCACAATTGGGATCCAAGCCACGATGTTTGATGCCTTTCCCTACCTTTGTGCTCCCCTCTACACCGCTACCAGTGCCAATTGAAATGCTGCTTTATATTTGATGAATTTGGATTTCTTCCAGTTATTTTTATGAGCTAAAGACTAGGACATGATTTTAGGTAAAATGATTTAGAGGGTTTCCCCAAGATTAGGCATGTAAGTAATTGCTTTGCATCTAATTTAGAGCAAAGCTATTATTATGTTTAATCCAGTTTGATCTATATTTTGAATATGGCAAAGACTGCTCATAGAAAGTGCACAAGTTTGGGTCATTTGAGGGTAAAGTTCATTGCAAGTTGTAGCTTATTTGGCAAGAATTGGTTTAAGATTTATAATAGTGTCTGTATGTAGGAATTACTTTCTCCTCTAATTGAGTGGGATATATCCACGAGAATCATGTAAGAGTTTTTAGCTTTCTTGTGATGCATTTTGTGTCCCCAACTCCTTTAAGCTGAGGAAGCTGTAAATATATATATATATATATTTTTTGGTTGCTCTTTTAAATTATGCAAGCATTAAAATGTCATGTGTTGATAAATATACATTTATGGCTCTCTTGAATCTTGTAAAATTCTTGAAGATGACCTACTTGTTGGACTCTTTGGAAATAGAGATTAGGAGGTATGTGGTTGTGTGGAGGAAAGGTGCCTTTCTGTGAGAAACCATGTCAACTTCATGTCGTTCATTATGCTAAATATTTTGATGTCTGGTTGATATTTGTTACTCTGTCTTATCCAAAGGCCAAAGGGCAATCAGTATGAGTATATGATCTGCTTCTTTTTTCTCATTTATCTTTTCCTGCATCCTCACACTGCTAGCCACAAAAAGGAAAAGGAAAGTCAAAAGGGGCAAGCAATAACAAATCTTGTTCCTTTCAAATCAATATGCAATTTATTAATGAATAATTTCATAAAAATAGTATGACTGACTTGGAAAATAAAGTGACTTTCTTCATGTACCTGGTTGGATGTTCAGGTTTATTTTGGAAAATTCTGCTTCATTTTCTTTGCCTTTATTTTTCACATTATTTATTTACTTATTCTGTAGGGAGGGTTCCTTTTCTATACTTGGAGGATATCCACATGAGATTTATGAAAAATTATGGCAGAGTTGCTCATTCTGCATTAGCTTATGCAATGAATGATGAGTTCTCTAGAGTGCTACACCAGCAGATGGAATTCTTTTCCAGTAATCCAAGCGCTGATATGCTTAACCGTGTGCGAGGTGAAGTCAGCGAGGCAAGTTATGCTTTAAGAAGTACTTCTTTAGGTTAGCAAAATATAATTGACATTTGACATGTTGTTCTTTGGCCTTATACAAGTCTGTTGCTCCCCTCTAAAAATGTTTGTATTATTCAACTTTACTGAGGAGTATGTGATTCCCATTGAAACAATTTTTGGCCTTTTCATTCTTGTTGATCTCAGTGCAATTTGGATGTTTTCAGAATTACTAAACACGTCAAGTGGATGCTTTATCCTTTCTGAGAATCATTGCACTGCATAAAATTATGCAAGTATCGACAAAATAGTTGTTTGTCAATCTAAAATATTAGTGACTATATCATACTACACTGATCTCTGGAAGTCCTAAACACTTCTGTGGTGCCTTTTTTAAACAAAAAAACAAAAAACAAAAAACAAAAACCTTTCTGGACTTCTACCTATTTGAAATCACTTCCTCTGTTTCAACAAACTGTCTGATTGCTCAATACTGGATTTTCTGACATAAGTATGTTGTTGTTAAAGAAGGGATTATGTTTAGCTATTCTTCCTCTAACGTGGCTTTGAGATAGTTTTAACTAGATTCGGCTTGCTAAATTTCAAAATGGTTATGAAAATCTTTCAATGAAGCGAAATTTCCTATTTGACTTTCTCACACTTACTAAGGCTTTGTAAACTTTTGCATTTAGAAACTAGTAACTCTTCAGGCAGATTGCTATGAAATGCTTTCATTGTAGTAGACTTTCTGATTAGATTTCTTGTGATACTCCTTTAGGTTCTGCATGCATTAGTGTAAGTCTGGTTGTTTTTTCTCCTTTCATTGTTTTACTTGATTTTTGAACCATAAGAATGGGAAGAAAGAGATGTTCTTTTAATAGATTTTTTTTTTACATATAACTTATGTAATTTCAAATTTTAAAATAGTTTATAAACTATCTCCAAAAATGAAAGAATCTTATATAAAAAATTTTATACTTCTATTGTGATATTTCTTTATTGAAATTAGACCTTTACTGTTAAAGATCGCAAGTGGAAAAGCATAATGTTGACATTAATACCACCTTCTTCCACATGCCAAAGCTTTGCTGCCACTATCTCATGATCCTTACTTCTTAATTAGCTGTATTTTTTTGTATGCCATGCTTAAAAATTAATTTTTGTTTTGTTGTCTTTAACTTGTCAATAGTTTGTTTTTCTGATGATTGGCATATATAATTGGCCTGGCAACATGGTTATGCTCGTCAAGCTTATGACAGTTAAAATTTTACAGATACACACAATCATGGTTGACAACATTGAGAAGATATTGGACAGAGGAGATCGAATTGCACTTCTTGTTGACAAAACTGCTACGATGCAAGATGGTGCCTTTCATTTCAGGAAGCAATCCAAACGCCTTCACCGAGCACTTTGGATGAAAAATGCCAAGCTTTTGTAAGTGCCAACACTAACATCAAATTATTCTCTCCTGATTTTTACAAGATATACTTTTGCATGACATTGTTTAGCTAGACAGTTGGACAGGTTAAGTGAGTTTTTAATTGTCAAATTCTTGATCGGAAGGTAATTACTTTTCTTTTGATTAAATTATATTTTTAACCCTTAGACTTTAGAGTTTATTTCACTTTGGTCCTTTGAACTACAAAAAAGTTTTTATTATATCCTTATACTATCATTTTTGTTTCATTATAGTCCTTGATGTTACAAAATCCTAATACCGCTGGTTTGATGCTTATATGGCATGCTTATGTGGTGAATGGCATACTATCATGGCATGTTTTAGATGTAGGTGTTATCTCCGCACGTAACTATTTTCTTGTGGGGAAGGAGAGATGTAAATGGGTCAAGTTGAGTCAAACCAACCCAACCTCATAAAAGGTTTTAGGGTGACGATGAAGATAGATCCCGTGGAGAGGGCATTGCCGGCCTCGTGGCGAGCCGGCGATCACTATGGGTGCCCTTGGACAAGTTGTGGGCACTAGCCTGCACCAGTTTATACCTCAATGAGATCTAGTAGCACATTGTCTCCCTTAAGGCCATCGTCTGCCCGATTCGTGCCCATTGTGCCGGCCTCATGCTGTCAGTAATCACATTAACCGTACCATTGGCCTCGCTACCACCGTCCTCAAGGTGTTGGATGCGGTCCATGGCCTTAAGCGGTCCTTCCTTTTTGACCCTTACACCAACCTTCTCGACTACCTCTCCATCCTCAAGCATCTTGAGGCATTCCGCTTCCTATCCAACAACTATGACCTTGCCATCCAGTGGCTCGATGACATCATCGACTACTTGGACAACCACTCCATCATGGACCCCTACTTCTCATCTACTCTAAAGACTTCCCTTGTTGCCCTTAAGTCCCTCTCACCTCAATGGTGGCCTCCTTGTTGCTACCCTTGACAAGCTCGAGGCTGAGTTCCGCCACCTCCTTTCCAACCATAGCACCCCCCTCCCCATGCCTTCTAATGCCGCCATAAAAAATGATGTCGCTTCCTCCTCTCTTCTGGTCCCGATCATCCACAAGCTACTTGCCATCCTTGAGTGCATGACTGCCTAAACCGCACCGCCTACATCAACGTTCATGGCTCCAACGTCCATGTCAACCTTATGCCCTCAACCTCAACTACCTCAAGATCACCTCTATCGACCCATTTACATCTCTCCTTCCCTATATGAAAGCAATTATGTGTCGAGGTAACACCTGCCTCTAGAACATGTCATGATGACATGTCATTTGCTACATAGGCATGCAACATAAGCATCAAACCAACGGTATTAGGATTTTGTAACAACATGGACTATATTGAAACAAAAATGATAGTATAAGAATATAATAAAAAAAAAACCTTTTATAATTCAAGAATCAAAGTGAAACGGACCTAAAGTTCAAGGTTTAAAAATATAATTTCACCTTTTCTTTTTTACAAGTCTTATCTTGGAAGAAGGATGAGTGGGGGGAGTTTGTGAAGATATTGTGAAATAGGGTAGGGGTCCATTGACTAGGTGTGCTTGGATCCCAATCTTAGTGGGGAAGGATGTGTACTTTGTGGTGGAATGGAAGGATGACTTGCCTAGCACATAGCATTAGAGATTTAACCAATCCATGGATGTGCTTAAGGGGTGAAGGGAGACGGTTACAAATGTTGAGCAAGCAAATGTTGCATATTCATCTTTGCTAGAAAATTTAGGACATGAAGTTGGCAGTGATAGATGATTGTAGACGTGATGTTGGACAGCTGGGGGTTAGAGTTGTTTATGCCTGTGATGGTGGACCTAAAGATCTAAGGATTAGGGTTTTGAAAAAAGGAATTAGAGTCTTATAAATAGGGATAAGTAGAGATGGCAATAGGGTCAGAAAAATTCATATCCGTACCTGCTTTATACCCGCTATAGGTATAAAATTTTGTACCCATACCTGTGCCCATGAAGATTATGTAATATTTATACCCACCCCATTACCTGTACCCACTCCATACCCGTCACCTATTTTGGACTCTGTTTCATTCATTTCATGTTTTTTTCTTCAAATTTCAATTATAGCCCCAAGCCTAAAGCAATTGTGGATTGCTTTCTATTTTTTCCTTTAATTTCAGTCTGAACAAATGGATCAGGCCTAGAAAAATTATGGTCTATAGCTTTTTATAAAATTTTCTATTGAAAGTTTGTAACTATATTATAAATAAGGGTAATTAACTAAATTTACTAACGAATATAATGGGTATAGAGCGAGGCGGGGTAGGGATATATTTACATCCATTCCTACCCTATACTCGTGATGGGTCTTTCCTCCTGTCCTTGTACCCTTACCTATACCCACTTCCTAGCGTCCATACCTGCCCCACATGAAGTGGAGGCAGGTAGGTACTTGTGAGTTTGAAGGAAATTGCCATCCCTGTGGATAAGGCCTTTGAAGTGTTTCTTTTTTTTGAGACTTAATGATGGAAGGCAAGATTTCCATAGGTCTTAAGAGATCAAAGTAGTGCAAAATGAATTGATTATAGGTCCAAGTATAATCAGATCTAAGATCAGTTGTCAACTGTAGAAAATAAACAGTAAGAATGTGCAATAAAGGGAAAAAATAGAAGAGAAACTAAAGTAAGATAGAAGAATCAAAGAAAAGAAGAAATAAAGAGAATGAGGAGAGAGAAGATCATCAAACCTTGGCTTCCTTTCTTTCTTTTAATCAGATCATCGCAAAATCATATTTGAAAAGAGAAGATTACAAACTCTTTATACACTTCAATCCTCGGCAGCATGAAATCTTGACCATTTGAATTAAAAACAAATCCAAGCCATCAACTAAAACATAAGAAGAAAAAACTAAAGGATACAGAAGTGCTAACAAGTTGCTGCTACTATAATATGAACAATCCCCTGCTACAGTACTGTGAATAATACCCGTTGCAGTAAGGCTGCAGCAACTTGACATAAAAGGTTCTCTAAAAAACTCTCTCTTCATGCTATCAGTATGACCACTTCTATATCCATAAACTGTACATTAAGATACACAAAATGGATCTTTCTTTTGTTTGCTTCCTTATGTACACCAAAAGCACTTTAAGCTTGTTAGTAGTATGATGTTAATCAGCCTCTTAGTATGAAATGTTATAATTCAATGATGAGCTGTGCAGCTTAACAATTACCCAAACATAGTGAACAACATAAAGATTAAGCATAGTAAAAGGATAGGAGTATATAAATTGGTTGTCATTGAAACTCAAATAATTATGAATAATATTTATCAAAATAAATACACTTTCTAATATAGCTATTTGAAAAATACTGAAGTACACTTAGGAACACTTAAATACATTGAAATTCACTTGAAAACACTTGAATACATAAAAGACCTGAAAACATTTGGCACGATTAATTTTAACACCAACTGGTCAGTGATCAACTATTGTACCTGTGGGTCAAAGGTTCATTGATGAATAGGACTACTAGCTAAGAGTTCACTTGGGCCAACTATTGTACTTTTTGGTCAAAATTTCACTAAAATGCCAACTATTATACCTGTTGGCCGTTGCTCCCTGGTAGCCAACTATAAAACCTGCTGTTTAGCAGTTCATTGAAGGCAACTATTATAACTGCTAGTTAAGGGCTTACTAAATCGGTAACTAAAGGGTTCATTTTAGTCCTTTAAGCATAAGACTTCCACTTTGAAAACAGCATAACAATTGCCAATATTGCAGTGATATGTGGTACAACTACCAACAATTTAACATTACTTTTTTATAGTTTACACAGCTAAGAAATTCATATTCTAAATAATTACTCCAAACATGAAAACAAAGTTTTCAAAATTGATTTATCACAAATATTAATAAGAAGAGATTGGCAAAATTGTGAAAGTATGATCACTTGCTTTAAGGTCACTTTCTTTTTCTGAGAAAAAGCTGGATAACATTTAGGTTTCATGAAATCAAGCATTAACCATAACTAAATTATGATAAAATCCCGATTGCAATATGAGATGGTTCTTTTGAAATGTTTATAGACAAAAAGGTTGAGGAATCTAATTGAGAAATCAATAGATCCTGAAAAAGAAATCATTTACAAAATAATATATAAAATGTGAAAGGATAAACTACAAATTCATGTTCCAAAGCTTCACACCACACTCTCCTCTCTTCCTTCTAGGTGGCTGGTATCTACTACCTTCTTCTCTTCACAAGTGGCTTTTAGGTTGCTGTAATTTCTACATTTGTGAAAAATGGTAGAAAGAGGGAAGCAGCTTCCTATTTAAAGGATTCTTGAAGCATGAGGTGTCTAGGCGTAATATAGTAGAGGTAGATTTCAAGCTAACGGTCAGCTAGGTGACTGATATGTTATCACGATGTGCCTAGTTTAATGATCCGAAGCATGAGGTGGTAGCTTAGGGTAAAACAACATGCATCAACTAAATACTTGGTTGAGGTGGCAAGTCAAGCATGAGGTGGCAATTTAGTTGCTAAGCATGAGGTGTTGACCAGTAATTAGAGAGAGCATAAGCTGTACTAAACTATGGATCTTTTCAATATAATCCTTGCTTTTTTATAGTTTACACTTAAGGTCTCATTAACAAATTTTTCCTTGTGGTCACTAATCTCTCCCATGGATTCCTAAGATAATTCCACAACTTAGTTTAACTGAATCGTATGCACACTCATAGCTGCAGTTCGGTGTAATATGGTTCAGTACCGTATTGAACTGGTTGTCGGCTGGTACTGGGTGCTGGTTCAGTTTGGGAGACCTTACTCATGGCTAGAGTGATTTTTACCACTTTTGTTATAATAAAAGCAAGATATTTTTTTCAACTTTTCTAGTTGCGGCAATCCTTGTGATATACTTACTTCTCGCATGACAGATTATCAATCAATTCCTTATGGCAAAGAAGGTTTTCTCAATGTGGGTGATTATACCACTATATTTGCTCCATTGGAGACTACAAGCTTCACTGTTGCAACTTGTATAACCAGACTTATATTTGGCTAGGCATGTCTTAAAAACAAAGGCTAGGGTTTAAGCCTCATTTTCTAATGATGTATTTAGATTGCCAAATTTGTCACTTTGAGCTGGATGCTGATAGTGGTAAAAGCTCAATATGTAACAGGCCTTCAACTTTCTGGTTTGCCTTCTAAGTGTTGCTGTTTGCTTTTATTAGTTTGGATCTCTGTGTGTTTGTGACTGCTATCAGGGATGTCTTTAGTTGATAAATCATGTTATGTTTGATTGTTACATATGTTTGGATCCTAGAAGTGGAAGTGGGCCAAGTTGCAATTACCTAACAATTCTAATGCTCTATAATTTGTTTCAATCCCGAGTATAGATTTTGCCATGTCTGCATGCCATCTGACTAATAAGTCATAGCATTTATTGGCTACTAAATGGATGCATCACTAAAAACATTAAAGCACAGATGCCAATAATTCTCCACTCTACACTCTAGTTAAGGTTAGCCATAGGGTCTGCTTGTCACTTGCTTCATTTACGTGGGATATTTAGGGCATAAACATGACCTTTCAAATTGTTGTCTTATTGACTGGATGATCCATATGAATGAACCTGCATATGGAATGATGTATTTGAGACAGGGCAAGAGCATGCCTTTATTTATTTATTTTTTCAAATTTATGTTTGGTTCTACTAATCTTTCCTCCAGTGTATGCTGATACTGGCCCATACTTTTGTCACTGCAGAGCTCTATTGACATTTGCAATAGTCCTATTGCTGTATATTATAATTGCTGCTTGCTGTGGAGGTATCACTCTTCCGTCATGCAGATCATGATTTACTCAAGGATATGTGACCTTCAGAAGGCGCATGATAAACCCTTCATAAATTTTCTTGCCTGTGCATTTGTGGTTGGTAGTTGCAAACGGTGGATTTCTACATGCTGAAAAATTCCTTCTGGTGTTCCCTACAGTCTGCTACATATTTTGTTTTCCTTTTTGATTAGTTCTGTTGATGCTGGGGTGTAATCATTTTAAAAAAAGAATAACTGCCTCCGTACCAAACAGTTCGTTTACTGAGGCTGCAATTTGTGTTGGGGTCGCAATCTTCACAGTTTGAACCTTTTTTTTCTTTTTTTAGTCCCTGGTTATCCAGGATGAGTATGAAAATATTTTTATGGAAAATTTCTGTTTGTTCCCTGACTTCCTTTTTCTAGATATCTTAGGACATGCTTCTACCAGTGCCTAAAGACTTGGATCTGATGATATGTGGTTGTCAGTGCAGTTGCTCTTTCGGTTACAATTAGGTAGTATAACACTGAAAGATGGAATTACATTTGGGTGGTTCCTGTTACTGAACCTCATGAACTCTGTTGACATTTGTTGACTGATGTGCAACAGGGTCAGTTTTGACTGTGATATCTAATAAGAATCTCGCTGTTTTTCCTGATTGTGCTGCAGTTAGAGATCAATGGAAGCTACCTGTGATTGCAATCTATCTGAGTTTGATTGATTTCCAAAAGCCTATTTTGAATCCGACAGGGTCATAATTCTTCCTTGGAAAAAGTTCAAAATGGCTGCAGTGTCCCAGTTCAAACATTTAATTAGCACGAGCTTTTGAGTTGCGATTGAAGTTCCTTCCCAAGCTTCTTGCTTGTCCAAGGCACCAAGACATGAAAAGATGAGTGCATATTCAACTAGGGTTGAAAAAGAACCCATACAAGACCAAATAAATTTTAACATATGAGAAGACAAAGGCCCTTTTAGATCGCAGTTTTCCTTAGCCAAAATCTCTCAAGGAAACACCATAATTTTTTAAAGATAGTTTCTCCTCTACCTGTTCTTTCCTCTTGATTGAAAATGAAAATAACATTCTTCAGCACCCTGTCAAAACTCGGTAGTACATTATTTCTATCAACGTCAAAGCCAGATCAAAAGATAAATGGTTTCCTGCGCACCGTTCTTTTCTCTAGCCCTTGTAGGATCTACGATGAACTTGATCGATCCATTGCGTTAGACAGCACTACCATGTGCTACAAGCATACTTCAGCGTCCACGTAACATTAAGAAGCATCCGTAAAGTGGCCACAACCATAAATAATTGGAACCTCACCGGTGGAAGGAGATTGGTTAGTAACTGCTACTCATTCCTGCTCCCCTGAACTGCACCACCACCACCTCCGACTTCTTCACAAAACTCTAAAGAAAGATATACCTCCAACTAAAACATGTTAATTGTTGCCTCTTTTTAAGTCTTCTATAAATCTCCCACCCATTCAAACACTCTGGATCATCGCCTAAGCCAGTCATCAACGCCCCATCCTCCCCCAACCATTCCCATCCGTTGCAACCTAAGCCACTTCTCAACATGAGCACCGGTGAAGCTGCCCCTTCTACTGCGATCACCATCGGGGACTCGAGCACGGAAGCTATCCCGAGAGCTCCTGCCGCACCCGCGGCGCCCCCTGCCGCTGCCCGGAAAGTTCGCTTTGCCATGTTCAGGAGGACTAAATATGGGGGAGGGTGGAAGAGAGGCGTTGCTTGCTTCTGCTTCATTCTGAGGATCTTTGCTTTCGGTGCTGCTCTTACTGCAGCCATTCTCATGGGAACTACTAACGAGACCCTCCCTTTCTTTACTCACTACTATCAGTTCCATGCCGAGTTCTCTGATCTCCCTGCTTTATTGTTAGTATCAATTTCACTAAATTGATGCACTTTAAGCCATGCATTCTAAAGAAAACGTTAACACCTCTCAGATTTTGATCATATCATAACAAAAATGTTTCATTAAGTAGTGAACCAATAAATGATATTAATATTAAACATGGCTCGGCTGGTTGACAAGGGTTGTGTTTCAGGTTCTTTGTAGTCGGGAATGCGATAGCAGCAGGCTACCTCGTCCTCTCCCTTCCCTTCTCCATCATCAGCATTTGTCGGCCGCAAGCAGTCGGCCCATGGCTTTTACTCCTTATCTTCGACCTTGTAAGTCTCAAACCTGTCATCAGTTTTATCTGCTCGTTTTAGAAGTGTTCAAGAATTTTGCTCGTAGACGCATCAGCCTCTCTAGTAATGGATGAATCAAATGATTAATCTTTAAGGCTTGTTGGTTATATTACTCTTGCTTTTTCTCAACAAATGCAGGTAATGGTAGCGCTGACTACGGCTGCTGCCTCGGCTGCTGCGGCGATCGTCTATTTGGCTCACACTGGGAGTGAGAAAGCGAACTGGGTTGCCATCTGCCTACGGTTTGATGGGTTTTGCCAGCGGATTAGCGGTGCTGTGGTGGTCTCATTTGTGGCAGTAGTCCTCCTCATGGTCTTGGTTGTGATGTCTGCTCTCGCTATGAGAAGGCATTAGAGATATCTGCAGCCTGCCTTATGTTCATGTCGTATGGCTTCGAGTCCTCAAGTCTTTTAATTTTAGCTGTGTGATGTAAAACCGAATTGCAGCTCTCTATAGTGGAGATGATTCTGCAATTGGATATTCTCTTGGTTGTTGTATCGTGAAGGTTTGAGTACTGTAATTTGCTGTTGTGCACCTTTAAAATACTTGTTCATGAACATATATTTTAGATGCCATTGTGAAAACATTCTTAGAGGGGACAAAAGGGTAAGCCCTCATGAAGTAATTTTGTGGCTAGACAGAATAATCCACATTGAATAAGTAGGCAGCAATAGATTTAGCACTTGCATAGAATAATTAATCTACCAAGTTTTTAAATCTAATAGAACTTTTAATTTTTCATGAAATGACATGCACTATTGTTCCATTCTACCTCAACACTTAGAATTTCAAGATGTATCAATAGGGATGCTAGGATAATGCCAGAATGGTTTCATTTTGATACTTTAAATGATAAATCATTTTGGCATACCACAAGGTATCCTGCTAAATTTGAAACTATTTATGCATCATGAAGATTTTGTTATCTCTTATTGGTTCATTGGGTCAGCAAAGGTAAGTCTGCAATCAAGGTTGATCTAGATTACTAGGCTTTATATATGATGCTTTATGTTGATTAGCACAATGAATCCAAACCTTAATTAGCCAATAAGTCATACATTCACACCATGACTTGTATAAAGAGATGAGTGCCAACTAGCTAAAACTAATGGCCCTTGATGATCATGATCTAAAACATGAGTAAAAGGCAGCAACAAATATATATATATATATATATATATATATATATATATATATATATATATATTGTTGATCTTACATTGATTTTGATGATTACAAAACAATTAAGTAAGTTATTAATGAGTTTGGTGAAGTACCACAATGAAATGCAGGCATAAATGAGTTACCAAGATGAACAAAATAGATCCCAAGCTCCTAAATGAGTTTATGGTTTAAGAGAGAAATTTTTATAAAGGATTAAGATCTAAGAAGAATGTTCCAAGCTCAAATCAAGTGAAATTCAGATGCTTGGAAGGTTTTTCAAATTAAGAAAGTTCATGAGAGCTAAAGCACTTATTCTTTTCAATACAATGAGTTCTCTTGGCCTTGGAATGAGTTTTCAAGTTTTGAAACTATTAGCTAACTCCCATGCCAGTTATTGATACTCAAAATGGAGGTTTGAAGCCATTAGCCGACTTTCATGCAAGCCAACAAGTCAAATCTGTGCCACAGAAGGTTTTACAGTGAAGATTTTTAAGTTAGTCGACTAAGTAGTCGACTACTGTGGCCAGACTGAGAGTTTTTCCAAGTTAGTCGACTAACTAGTCGACTACTGTAGCCAGAACAGTGAAGATTTTCAAGTTAGTCGACTCTGTAGTCGACTACTGTGGCCAGAACAGTGAGAAATCCCAAAGTAGTCGACTACCATGCCAACTAACTTCCTGGGAAGCACAATAACGGCTAGTTCTGACATTCCAACTGCCGGGCCCCCTTTTCGACTGCATGATTTCTTATGAAAATTGGGTAGAAATCTACTAATCTTTATGCTAAGTATCATAAAGCCCAAGTGATCCCTATCTAATTGCCATAAGTTGCATGCACAAAAATACTAAACCTGCTAAAAACTTTGACCTGCTCAGCTCATTCATACTATTTACAAGATCACATCACAATTTATTTCACCCTGCTCAGATAAATAAGAATTCCATACTATTTCATCACATGATTTTAGGCAATAAAACTTTCATCACTATACTGTTATAAAGACCATATACACAAATTTATTCCACAATGGAAGTCATTTCTCATAACCACTCTAAGTACAAAATACATCATAGGGTTACAGTTATACACATTCATCCATATCCATTTCAAATACATATTCAATCCAAGTGACATAAATCCATGACATCAACCAACTCATCCAACATCTAGTAACCATATCAAATTCATGCATCCAAGAGCCAACCTGCTATCTCTGATCTGAAATCCAAAAAAATTTTAACAACAGAGGAGTGAAACCTAAGTCCTAGTGACTGGATAGCCATCTAACAATAGGAAAAACTGAGAACCACATTATAAAACCAATAAATATACTGATACAACATATCACAATAGATACAGATATCTTTTCAAATGAGATAAGAAAACTCATAAGTTAGCTTATGCTTTCAATAATATAACTTAAATAAGATAATGCTACTTTTACAAAATCTTATGATGTTGGGTTGTATGTGCTACCACTAAGGTACATCTTTACAGTCGCCCTCCTACAGGTGTACTCTCAATGGGTGAGTGTACTGAGCGCCGAGGATCCTCACACCACATGGCACCTCTCACATGTGCAGTTCACCCTAGGTGTGAGCATGCCACTTTTTCCTGAGCCTCCTGCTTGCTCCTTCCATGGGCCAATATCTTTGAGCCCCTTCGGGCTATATAGTAACTTAACTCTTTACCGAGCTGTGATTCTTGCCCCATTAGGCTGCTTGCAATCTGTCCCACTGGGCTGATCTAGCTTGTACTCCCCCTAGCCTCGGGATCATAGTACGATTGAGTCTCAAAGAGGTGCCGGCTATAATAGTATGTGCAATGCTCATGCTATGGCACAGTCCACAGGGTGATCAGTCCCATAGATGGCCCTATGCTCTTTATGCTGTATGCTGTAGAAATACTCAAATATAAGTTTATAATCCAATATATAATCAGCTATACTTTCTTTGAAATATTAATATTCATGCACGCCCATGCATCACTTTAAAATATAAATCTGAAAGGTAAATTCCATTTTTTACTGAAACATATGTTTTTATCCAAACAATACTTTTCATGAAACTCTATACTTTACTTTGAAACATGCTATAGCCCATGTTTCCTTTTCTTTTCTGAAACTCATGCTTTGCTGAAATTCTTATTTTTTTTCTGAAACTCATGCTTTGCTAAAACTCATGCCTTTTTTTTTTCCTAAAACTCATGCTTTGCTTTATAATATGCTGTAAACCCATGCTTATTCTTAAACTTATGCTTTGCTTTAAAACATGCTTAAAAAATAAGATACATCATAACTGGATTCTCATTTCCCATATTTAACTACTTGAGATACTATACTTAGCATAACATACTCTGATTTGTAACAAAATATCACTATGCTATTATAAAATAGTTCATAAAGCTAAATGAGAAACCCACTCACCTTAGCTGCTAGCACATTGCTATGCTATTTCTCCTGTTCTGGCTCCCTGGAACCAATTTCTTGGCCTAAGTCATTATACATGTATTATTAGGGTCACAAGCACCAAGGGTTTCATGAGACTATGCATGCATGCTCTATGCCTCAATATCTTAGCATAATACTCTTCAATTCCTAACATACTTAAAGATTCACAATATACACATGCTATCACCTCATTTACCTCTAAATTATGAGATTTTAATATCATTCTCTAGCTTAGCAAGGTTTGGACTTACCTTAGCAAAGATGGCTAAACCACCAAGCTTTCTTCCCTTCCTTCTCTTCCTCTTCTTCTCTTCTTCTTTCTCTCTTTCTTTTCTTCTTTTCTTCTTCTTTCCCACGGCTGAAACCCCTCTCTTTTCTTTCCTTTTTCTCCCTATTTTCCTTCCATTTTCTTCCCCTTTTATTTCCTCTCATACGGTGGCTTAAGGGCTAAGAAAGGATAGTGGGTTTTAAATGCTTTTAGAAATTCCTATTTTACCCCTCTCTACTCTTAAGTCACACTTTTCAAAGCCCACATGGCTCTCTTCTCCACTAAGTATTTTTACCCTTTTAAATTTCTTTCCTATCTTGCCCTTGGTCAAATCCTCAAATAACTTTTTACCAAATTTCACTTATGCCCCTGATCAAATTTCCATTAATGTCCCTGGCCAAATTTTCGTTATCAGATAAATAACAAGGGTTATCCATCCATTAGTCAGTATGAATGCTAGCTAATGAGAGTGAAATTAGCCTCAAACCAATTCCACAGAAGATTTTTATCCAGTAGTCGACTAAGTAGTCGGCTACTGTGGCTAAAATTGGTCCCAAACCACTTTTACAGAGAGATTTCCCAAAGTAGTTGACTACTTAGTCGACTACTTTAGGCAGAATTGATCACAAGCTCATTTTACAAAAAAAATTCCCACAGTAGTCGACTACTGTGGGCAAAATTTTTCCCAGCCCAATTTACATAGAGCTTCAGGAAATTAGTCAACTAAGTAGTCAGCTAACTTTCCCAGTTAGCTGACCAATTAGTCAAGCAGTCAGCCAACATTCAAAGTTAGCTGACTAAGTAGTCAACTAACTTCCAAAGTTGGCTAACTAACAACTCAAGTAATCAGCTAACTTTTCCAGTTAGTTAATTAATGGGTCAACTAACTTCATATAACCTTTCCAAAAGTTATTCTAATGCATTCCAACTTCCAAAATCTTCATTCTAACTTCTTCCAAGGATCAAAAACAACTAGCAAACATTGAAATGATTACAAAAACTTTGATTATAAGCCCAAATAAGTGACTTTATTAACTTTTTGGAAGGATCATGGGAGAAAACTCAAAATAACCTCCAAAATTTCAGCTTTCACATTATTTTAAGATTTCCACTCAATCATTCACACTAGAAGGCTAAACTAACAATAAAAATATACTTAAAATAAAATTACAAGACTTCCAAGTTCGGGATATTATACCAACAGTCAGAAATGGCTAGTTTAACATTCCAATTCCTCAACAAACTATAAATACACGTAAATAGGATGAATTAGCAATTTTTGAAGAAGAGATTGAAAGTATTTTTGAAGGATTACAAGTGGAAAAAAGAGAGAAAAATCAAAGAGAAATTCAGCCTTCTCTCATTTGAAAAGCTACTATGCTGCAGAGTTTGAAAACTCATTAAAGCTCATTAAAAGCTCCTTTCAACCACTCAAGAAGCTTCCTCAAGTGCTCATAACTCCAGCATTTAAAGAAGAGGAGCTCATTTAAAGGAGGAAAGCTTCAAAATCTATAAAGTATCATTATTGTTTTTATTTGCTCATTGAGGAGCTGTACTTTCTAAAATTATATTTCCTTGTATGCTGTTTGAGTTTTAACTTGGTTGAAACTTATGTATGGTGTACCAAACCCATAATTGGTGATTTGTAAGGCTTCCTTGTGCTTGAGAAATAATAAGCTAGCTGAGATAGCTAGGAAAAGGCTTCCTTGTGCTTGGGAAATAAGAAGCTAGATGGGTTAGCTAGGTTTGTAATTGTTTGTGGAACGATTAGTGAAGGAAATTCCTAAGGAATTCTTGAGGAGTGGATGTAGGTGCAAGGGTTGGCACCGAGCTACTGTAAATCTCTGTATTTGTGTGTATGCTTATTGTTGCTATTGTTATTTGTTCTTACTATCAACACTTCACTCTCACACAGATTTTCTAGTTTTGAAATATTGCACATACTTGCGAAAAATTTTCAAAGAATCCAATTCACCCTCCCCCCCTCTTGGGTTGCTTAGCTGGGCAATATATATATATATATATATATATATATATACAGAGAGAGAGAGAGAGGAAAATAGAGCCAAGCATTTCTAATTCATTAAGTAAATGAAATTGATAATGGCAAGGAAGCAAAGAATAGAGGTAGTAAATAGGATAGAAGAAAGAGAGAGAGAGAGAGCAAAGGAAGATGAAAGAAGAACAAAGTATGTACAAAAAGGCCTATGAAAGAGGATCCAAGTCAAAGCCTAGCTGAACAACTGAACTTAGATTTAGGGATTGCAATACGACCCTCATCTATAGAAAAAAGATAATTTTTACATTAACATAATATGATTTAATATTATATTATTATAATGTAATATAACATTATCATATAATATTATCATATTATAATTATATCATATAATTTAATTATAATATAATATAATGTGTTATAATATTATAATATAATCTAAATATTATAATAATAAATAATGTGAAATATTAAATTATCATGGTAATTATAAAAACATATTAGAGATAGTTTTTGTATTATATGGTTAGTGATCTTAGATTCTTATGGTATGCCAAATGGCTTAATCATGAATATATGAAAATCTTCAATCACTATGACATAGCATACCAAACACGGTGATTTTAAATTACTAAACATAAGATTATTTTAAAATAAGGACCGCTAGTGATTCAATATTATCATGATGATTCTATTTGGGTTACCAAATGTCTGTTAAGTGGTTTGGTCTATGGCACCTAAGCCAGACATCTATTTAATAGGTACAAGATAGCTAGATTTTAGATATTAAGTTCTAGCCCTAACTATGCTTTTGGACACTTAGATCTATAGTATGTCTCATACTTGAGGACCTCTAAGGAGACAAGTCTATTGATTTTATATTTTATCCTCCTATTTACATGTCTAATTTTCAAAAGAAAACAAAAATTTACTAGCTATTAAACTAAATTATAAAAATTAAGCAAAAAATGAACATAATATATAAAAATGAGGCAAGCTATGCTAATATCAAGGAGTAAAAATTCATTAAATTAGTGAGGATTATATGTTAGTATCAAGAAATACAAGATTTAAGCAAAAACAAAGAAGAAAGAAAAAGGAAATTCTTCCTTGGGTGATCTCTTTGCATGACATGATCTCCTCTTTGTTGGAGACAGCTCCTCCTAACTCTTCACATCTGAAGTAGAAGCCCCCTTGGCTCAAGACATTTAGATCTAAATTAAGTAGGCCAAAGGAGGGAAGAAGGGAGAGAGCTAATATAAACCTACAAGAATCCTAAATACCTCATGAAAGAAGGTCATGAACTAAAAGAGGGGTCTCTGGGAAACAAGAGAGTTCTCTGAGAAATAAGAGAGGGATCTAATTCAGTAATTCTCTTCTTTAATTTAGAATTACTGAAGATTACTATTTAGAATTTAGAGAAAGGTTAAGATTATATTAACTGAGCCTTTGATTAATCCTTCAAGAAATATGAACCAATGATTCAAATTTTGAGAGTTAGTTTTAGAGAGGTGTTTTTAATTGAAGAGACAGAGATTTCTCAATTAAATGTGAGGCCTCTTGGCTATGAGAGAAGCCTCGATTCAAATTTGAATCTTTCAAAAAAAAATTTAAATTAATTATAAATTAAATTTGGATAAAGAAAAACCAGATCGATTTGTTTCGGGGCAGGTGTGCCCTAGTCCAAACTTGACGGGGTGTGGTCTAGTAAGAATCTCATGGCGAGTAGGGGTAGGCACCATGGACTAGCCTGAGCTCAGCCTTGAAAATTTCAGGGCTTGGGCCAAAGCTTTTTACCCCATAGGACTAAGCCGAGTCTAATTTTTAGGTTTATTCAAATTTAAAGTAGGATCTAAACTTAGAAAAAATAGACCTAGTCTTGCATAATTATATATATATATATATATATGTAGACTTGACTATATTTAAATGTAACTAAGCCTATATCTAGTCATCTTCCCATCATTGGATTTATACTATTCATAGATTCTAAAGATGAAAAAGATAAAAAAAAAATGGGATGGCTTTAGGATTTGTGTAGATCTAAGGGTAGTGAAGGTGATCGGATCTTATACTTAGATATATTCTAATGTAACCAAGTTCATCTCTTTCTCTATATATATAAAAGTAGACTTGGCTACATTCGAATGTAGCCAAGCGCAGAATCCAATCATTTTTCCTACCTTTGAATCCACACGAATTTCGAAGCTATCCCACCTTTTTTGCTTTTTCATCTTTGAATTCGATAAAATATGTGGATCCAAGGGTCAAGAGGATAATCGGATATAAGCTTGGCTACATTATATATATATATATATATATATATATATATATATATATATATATATATATATATATATATATATATATATAACTTCTCCATGATTATTTTTTAATTATAATAATTAAAAAAATAAGATATAAGTAGTAGGATAATGTACTTTATTATTATTATTATTATTATTATTGGTAAAAGGTACGAATTGGGTCCAGGCTCGAGAGTTTTTTTGGTTGGGCTGGGCCGACAATACTCGGCCCGAGCATGGACCAGGCACGGTCTGCCCGGGGGCTTGGTTTTTTGACCCTCGGCCCCGCTCGGCCGGCCCGGTCCACGCCACCCGTCCGAGTCGGTCTCCTTCGCACGGTGCGTCCCATTGGGCGGTAGAACGAAAGAAGAAGAGAACTCTGGTCTTTACCAATCCGTCTTCTTCCGCAGCCAATCGCGCGGCCACGCAGCACAAGCGAGGAGAGGAGAGAAGGCGTCGGCCATGGCGGATACCGAGCAGGAACCCGTCCTTCTCGAGCGTTCCGCTCGAGCAACCAGAGGAAAGAGGTAGCCTTTCTCCTTTTCCCCCTTTCCCTCCTTCCCTCTCTCTTTTTAGGTTCCTTTCTTACGAGAATCTACGAAACCCTAAGATATCAAGATTTTTCATCCGATGAATCCTGTTCTGTGGAGCCCTAGATTTCTCAACTGTTGTTCATTCTCTGTGAGAATTGTGGAACTTTTTAATTCTTGACTTTGGCGATTTGATGTGGAGGAAAGTGGTGTAAAAAGCTGTTGCATTTGGTGTTGGTGTGAGGAATGCTCATAGAAGAACAGCAAGTATGCGGTTTTTACTGTAGTAAAGAAATTGGAGAAGTTTGGGCTTTGGTGCGTTCGCGAAATACCATGCGACCAAGAACTAGATAGATTGAGTTTGGGGTTTAGCCACCAAAAAAAAAAAAAAAAAAAAAAAAAAAAAGGGTTTTAGTGCCCTTGAGAATGATAATTTACGGTTGAATGCAGATGCCATGTTTCAGAAGTTTAGTTTCGAAACTGAACTGTTTTTAGGTAAAATTACTACTTGCACAGTTTAATTTATTTGAAGCAACATGATGCTGAAATCATAGCTATAAATTACTAATTAGGTACGGTATGGTATATACCCTATATCAAAATAGGTGCCGATTTTTTTTTTCACTTTTAATCATAATTCTGCTCGGTATACTTTGGCACTGAGCAGTACAGGATGGTTTCATTTTGTTCGGATCAGTTTCTGTTTAATTTGTATCAAATCAAATCTCAATAGCATACTGATACCTTACTGGAACAGTATGTTGCTGATGGTATGGATCGGTTTGGCATAGCTTGATTTGAAGCAATTTTCTTTTTTGAGCACTTAAGAGGCACATAGCTATACTAAATGCAGAATATAGTACAAATTAATTTGTCATGATTTTAACCTCTAAGGTCGATAGGCTGCCATTCTGTTGATAAAAGAAAGGTTTTAACATGGATATTCATGAGAAGTTTAAGAAAGGTTTGACATGGATGTTCATGAGAAGTTTGGACAGTTTTGCTAGAAATGTTATGACATAGATCTTTGCTAGCAAGTTTCTTGCAGTTTGTATCAGTTAATATTTGGTATAGATGATATTATTTATTTACTTGGTCATTTTATATTATTTTTTAATGCTGTATTAGGTATTGCTCTATATCAAAAAGGGCACATTAAGTTAATAGAGTTTGCATACAAAATGATACCTATCAATCTAGTTCAGTTCTTAAAAAAAATGCATTAGTTTTTTCATTGTGTTCATCATTTCAAGGTAGTTTTTTCAAGCTTATACAACAACAACAACAAGAAGTCAACAATCACAATGCCTTAATTCAAAACTAGTTGGGATTACTTACATGAATCTTTTTTTTTTTTTTCATTTTGCTTGGTTTGAAGTCATATTTTCTATAAAATACAAAAATTTGAAATTATTCTTTATTACTTCTCCCATATAATTTTTGATATACTTCTATCTCTTTTTTCTTCTACATGTATTAAATCACTCCTTCACATCAGTGCATCTCTATTTCTTTGTTATACGTCTAAACTATCTAAACCGTTTTTTTCTCAATTTGTTCTCAATTGATGCTATCTCTATCTTTTTATGAATGACTTCATTTCTTATTCTATCTTTTCTTGTATTACGATACATCCATTTTAACATATTCATTTCAGCCACATTCATCTTGTGTACGTATAATTTTTTTAATTATCCAACATATATACCATAAAGCATAATCAGTCTTATGGCTATCTTATAAAATTTTTTCTTCAACTTGACAGATATTTTTGATGACATAATATTCATTTATACTTCTCCATTTCATCTGAGCTACTTTAATCCTATGGATAACATTATCCTCAAGTTCTTCTTTCTAATGTATAATGGATCCTAAATATCGAAAATGATTACATTAGGAACTTTATAATTCTTTTTACTGTATATTTATTTCGATGTTTAGTTTTATTAAAATTACATTCTATATATTATGTCTTTATACTACTTAACTTGAAACCTTTAAATTCTAATATATTTCTTCATAATTCTAACTTACGATAAACTCTAACCTTAATTTCATTCACTAGTACTTTATCATTTGTAAATAATATGCACCATAAAATCTTATTAAGAGTAGATCCTTAATGTAAACTTGCTGTAATAGAAAATTCACTAGTAACTGCTTCATCATACATATTTTTTATTACATTAATATATCTAGCAGATTACTAGTGTAAGAACTATTGGTAGTAATACTAGCGAATTTCTTAGTACAATAGGCTTACATCAGAGAACTACTCTTAATTTCTATCGTTTTGCTTTAGTTGTAGATGAGTTTATTAGACATATTCAGAATGATATTTCATGATGCATATTATTTGCAGATGATGTAGTACTAATAGATAAAACTAAGGTCGGAATTAATTGTAAGGTAGAACTATGGCAAAATGTATTAGAATTTAAAGGTTATAGATTAAGTAGGATAAAGACAGAATACATGGAATGTAATTTTAGTATAATTAGAAATGAAAATGAATGTAGAGTATAAATTAAGGACCATAAAGTTACTAAAAATGATCATTTTCAGTATTTAGGATCGATTATTTATAAGAAAGGAGGGATTGAGGATAATATTTTTTATAGGATTAAAGTAGGTTGGATAAAATAGAGAAGCGCAATTGGAATATCATGTGATCGTAAAATATCTGCCAAGTTGAAGAAAAAGTTTTTAGGACAGCCATAAGTCCATCTATGCTTTATGGTATGGAATGTTGGGTAGTTAGAAAAATACACGACATAAGACGAATGTGGTAGAAATGAGAATGTTGAGATATATATATGGTAATATAAGAAAAAATAGAATAAGAAATGAAACTACTAGTAAAAAAGTAGAGGTAGCTCTAATAGAGAATAAATTAAAGGAAGGATGACTTAGATAGTTTGAACATATGCAACGTAGACCTAAAAATGCACCTGTGTGGAAAAGTGACTTGATACATGTAAAGAAAAAAAAGGTAGAGGTAGACCCAAAATTACATGGGAGGAAGAAAGATTTTTCTGAAGACTTTATCATTTGCTTTTTCTAAATTAATAAAAATCATACGAAAATCTTGTTTCTTTTCTCTATACTTCTTCATGAATCTCTTAAGGAGAAAAATAGCTTCTATTATTGATTTTCTAGGCATAAAACCAAATTAATTCTCTAATATTTTTTTAAGTCATCTCAACTTATCCTCAATTATTTTCTTTTAAAGTTTCAAAGTATGACTCATGAGCATGATACTAAGATAGAGTAGTTTTGAATATCTCATTTATTTTTATAAATTGGTACTAGGTGCTTTTTCTAATTCATCAGGCATTTATTTGTCTCTAAGATCTTATTAAATAAATTTGTCATGCAAGACACTCCTACATCATCTAAACATTTTCAAAACATAGATTGAAATTTTATTATGTTCCACTGTTTTTCTTATTTTCAACTTTTTTATAACATCTTTAATTTTAGATATCCAAATTCTATGAGTATATGTCATATTTCTATCCTTAATAGAACTAGTAAGGCGTTCTAAATTATCTTCATAATTTTTATTTAATAATTATTAAAATAGCTTTTCTATCTTATCCTTTTTAACTAAAATTTTTTAATCATCTTTGATCCAATTAATTTGAATCATATCTCTAGTTTTTTTTTCTTACTCTTGTTATATATATCTTTCCATCTTTAGTTTCTAACTTGCGATATAATTCTTGATATGTCTTTTATTCAGTCTCCCTTATTGCCTTGTTAACGTCTTTCTTAACTATCTTATAGTTTTATTTGCTTCTCTATTCTTACGTTTAGTTAGTTTTTTTATACCATTTTCTTTTAGTCTTAACTGCTAATTGAATTTTTTCATTCAGCCACTAAGTTTTCTTATCATATAGTCCTTTTTTTTTTTACTCTCTTAATACTTCTATAGGTACTTTTTTTAATACTGTTAGCCATTTTTTTTCTTATGATATTGATTTTTCCATATAAACACTATTTTTATTTCTTCATTATTTTATCATTAAAAGCTATTAGTTTCTTTCTTTTCAAATTTCACCATATATTGCCTGAATTCTTATACTTTGTAATCCTTCTTCATTTTTGAATACATACATTTATAGCCATCAATCTATATTGTATTAGTTAAACTCTGACCTAGTATAACCTTACGATCCTTACAAAAACTCGATCAATTTTTATAGCATGAAAGAAATCTATTTGATAAGCATTATATTCACTTTTAAAAGTTATTAAATGAGAACCTTTTTTTAAAATATGTGTTAACTAATATTAAATCAAATACCATTCAAACAGTAAAATAACATTTCTTTTTCATTTTTATTTTTGAATCTATAAGCTTTATGTACTCTTTCAAAACCTCTATTATATTTTCTTATATGTCTATTCAAAACTCCTTCGATAAAATCTTTTTCAATAAATATTTTTTCTTCAGTAGGAATCTTTTGAATTAGTCTATTCATTTTCTTACAAAAATTTTGCTTTGTCATACTATCTAAACCTACTTTAGGAGCAGAAGCACTAATAATATTTATTGACTCCTTATTTATCACAAATTTAATTATTCTATCTCCTATCCCTTTTAATAGCTACAACTTCATTTTTTAAGTTTTTATCTACAATAATTCCTATTCTATTTTTATTTATATTTTTACTTATATACCAAAGTTTAAAACCATCAATATCTTTTGCTTTTTCATCTATTAACTTGGTCTCTTGTAAGTAAGCTATATTAATTCTCCTTTTAGTCATTGTATCTATTAGTTTTATTAACTTTTTTTTGTTAATAACCTTATATTCCAAGTTGTTAACTATACTTTATTTATTTATTTATTTATTTATTTTTATTTTTATTTTTATTTTCTTGGACTAACTTCTTTATCCATTCTTGTCCATAGAAGTGTGGGAATGCTTACTTATTTTTCATTACACCCGAACGCTGATGTAACGTGAGAAGCATAAGTACTAATAATATTAATTGGCTCCTCTTTTAACATCAATTTAATCAAAATCATTCTATCTCTTGTTTTTTTAATATCTACAATTTCGTCTTTTAGACTTTTATCTGCAATAATTCCTACTTTATTTTACTCTTATCTTTACTTATATACAAAAGTTTAAAATCATTAATTTCTTTTATTTTTTCTCCTACCTACTTAGTCTATTGCAGTTTTTTTGAACTTTTAATTTTTGAAAATACATCATAGCGTGCATCTATGGATGAAGACGTCGGAGAGAACTTGACTACCTTTCCACTGCATTATTAGCTACTTTTGATAGGTCCTCAATTATATAAATGCTGTTTTAACTCTTAGCATGTGTTAATAGTGGATATGGTATATTTTACCTTTGTGAAATCTGGAAGATGCTCTCTATAGGCCTCAACTATTTGCATGCTAAATGTTGCATTTTTAAAATGTAATGCGAATGTCAAGTTATTATATTTCTTCTGGGATCTGCTCCAGGATCTTTTTCATCATCTGGAGAGTGATGCTGAAGCACTGTAAATTGAATTTGAAGGCATTTGATTAGTCTGTGTTGAATCTATGCGAAAGAAATAAAAATAAATGATCTAGTGTTAATGTAGTCTCTCATTATGCATATACCTGATTCTTGGGGGATGTTGAGCGGTGCATATGAAAGGCAGTCATACTTGAACGATAGAAGCCATTAGAGGTAGGTTATGTTGCAGAGCCTATGAACATGTTGATTCCAATATGAATGACAAGTAAAAAATCCATGGGTTCATAAATATACTTGCTCGATAGTTGATATGATTGTCGCCATTGGTTTGCTTCGCATTGGTATTGACCAAGGTATGCTGTATTGATTGATGCACCGTTGTACTGGTTGTATTGTACCATATCGGGGACCAAGATATGCTGTACTGGTTGGTACATGTCTGTACCAGGCATACCATACCATATCATACCGATACTGACTTGTATGGAGAGCGTATTGGGCATATCGACACCATGCTAGAATTTTACCGATGCACTCCTTGATGTTGAGATAATGAGCCATGGTATTGACCTTCATAAACTATGGAAGATATGGCCTGCTATCATTTGTACTTATTTTTCAAAAAAGCCCATGATGGAATATGTCATTTGTATTCATTTATACTCACTTGTACTCATTGTTTCAAATAAAAGAAAGGTAGAATTGCCCTTCTGTGCTCTCTCTCTCTGCTTAAAAGTTTTCTTTTGTCAATTTTGAAAAATGATATCATTCTCCTATGTTATCTTGAGGGAATATGTTTTCTATACATGGAGCATACTTGTATTTAGTTGGTAAATGCTAGACTTGTTTTCCTTTCCTTTAATGATCTCTCTAAGTTTCTTCTTATCTAATCTAATTAATGAAAATATAAAAGATTATACAGGATCTCTGATGTATGCTTGGTAGGTGGTGCAGTATTTTCTTTTACGTACCTTTTGTCATCTGTCTGGCTTTCAAGAATTTGTTGCTTTTATATCATTTAGTGATCTGTTAAATAAATAATTTAAACTAGCATATATTCTCTTGACAGTAAAAATCTGACTTGCGCATCTTTTTTAGAATGAACAAATTGGTGGATGAAGAAATTGAACAAGATGAGCTGTTTTGGAATCAAGATGCTCTTATAGAGGTACTGCGCATCTGATGTTATAAACAATCATATATTCTTTGTTATTTGTCCTCCTAGAAAGTTTAGCCCATATTAGTTTTGTCCCTGAGAAAATCAGAAAATCTTATGTCTTCAATGATGGTCTTCTTAATATTTATGATGTATTATTCATTTTGTTAGATTTTATTTCAGTTTAATTTATTCTGTAATTAAATCCATTGGCTAATGATTGACATATCCCATTTCA
Source organism: Metroxylon sagu (assembly GCA_017589505.3). Lineage (NCBI taxonomy): Eukaryota > Viridiplantae > Streptophyta > Magnoliopsida > Arecales > Arecaceae > Metroxylon > Metroxylon sagu. The sequence goes on from JACVBY030000560.1 coordinate 1,008,621, forward strand.
AAAGACTGCAGTATTTACGAATTTTGATGAGTTAGCATGAATTATATAATAGAAGAAAACAGGTATGCATCATCTTGATTAGAACTTGTGTCTCAAGAGAACACTACTTTGCTCTTAACTCTTTAAATTGGCTGTACGCAAGATATTGCCCGAAATTTATGTTGCTCACCTCTATAATTTCACATATTCAACTGGAATGATGATTACTTGTTTTCTAAACAGCATTCTAGATGTGCCAACATGAATGATTTACCTCTTCTTCACTTACCATCACTTTTCATTCAATAAGTAAATTGACATATCATAACTTTCTTTTCTTCTTCTTGTTCTTTTTTTTATTTTTTCAGGAAGAGAATGATGCTAACTATGAATATGAAGAAGAGGGAGAGGTTGCTGATGAGTTTGATAGTGATTTTGATGATGATGTGAGGATCCTACTTTTTTCCTTACCACTGATTCGTTCTGATTTATGACAAATATTCAACATGTGTTCCATTCCTTTGCTTTCCTTTCTTTTGAAGGAATAAAATGGCATCTCTAAACCACTGAAGTTGAGTTGTTCTTCCTGTCCCTTGATCACTTTATTCGTTCTTATGATCAGGAACCTGATCTGGATGATGAAGCCGAAAATGAGGCAGAAATCAGGTGTGGTTATTGTTAGCTGATATGTTTCAGTGTGAGTGTATATTTTTATAATGGATATTCATATTTGTACTTATCTTGTAGGGTACCAATTAAAAAGCGGTTAATTTTTCCTGGAAAGCCTGTGATAAAAAAGAAAAACAAAAAGAAGGTTCTCTCAAAATTAGACAGAGTCTCAAAAAGCGAAAAATCATCAGAGAAATCTACCCCATCTGAACATCAGGATGCTCCTGATGAGTTGGAGGGTGAGAGAGTTGTGAGGAAGTCAACTAGGACTTCAGTTATTGTGAGGCAAGCAGAAAGAGACGCAATACGTGCTGCATTGCAAGCATCCATGAAGGTTAGTTTTGGCGGTGATGATTGTGTTCTTGGAACACTTGTTAATCATGCTTAAACCCATGTTTGCTTCTGTCATTTCTGTATTTTAGCAGATCTTTCAATGGGTCTTTTAACTTTCAAGTTAATTGTATCTGATATTAGTGTCTCTCACAGCAATATGTTTTTTATATCGATAGCATATATGTCTTTTAACTTCAGTTATGTTTTTTATATCAATATTAAAACTGGAAAGTTCTTTCAGCAAATGATTGTCTATTGGTTGCATTAATAAGATAATCATTTGTTTGTACAAGCAGGGTTTCCCTGTTTGACCTTCCCTTTGCTCATGTAAGATACCTCTTAGTCTTTTTCACTGGGAAGGTGCAAACATGCCATATGAGTACTAAAGTGAGTTAAGGTCATAGTACTAAAGTGAGTTAAGATCTGAAGTTTCTGATATCCATTCGCAGATATGATTGTTTTTGGTCATGTAATGTTTAGTTGGTTTTGTAAGATCAGATGGTTCCTGCATGGTGTGATGTTTTTTAGATTGATAGGCAGTGGAATAACTGCATGGATGGTCAAATTTTGATGTGGATCATAGAATTGTATGCTACTGATGAAAAAGTATCTGCCATTAATGTGTTCTTGAAAAAGATGCTCTGTGATCACAAGAGAAATTGCTAGTGTTTTTGTTCTCCATTTATTCTACATGAATCATATGCGGATGTCTATTAAATGAACCAAGCAACCGGTGGGGTTTATGTGATGCACTTCTAGCAATATAAAAGCTCAATACTCAACTGGTCCAGATTATCATCTTGACCATGTAGACTAACAAATATATGGTTTTGGTGAGAAGATGCTTTCTGAATGCAAATATTTATTCATAATGACAGTTACAGAGCTGATATGTTTGAAAGAACAAAAAGAAAAATAAATTTCACTGGAACTACTGCTTGTTAGATGCTAATATTTTAATTAGCCATGGAGCATCTTCTCGTTCTGTTTAATCACACTGATTTGTTGTCTTCCTTACTAGGAAGGTATCTCAGCAAACTGATACATAAGCATCTGCTTCCTTAAGGTAGTCTGCTTGTCCGAGGTCTCCCCATGAAGAATCTTCTTGTTCTGTTTTACCTAACATACTTGTTGACTTTCATACTGCTAATGTCTCTTAGCAAACTGACATGCGAACATCTGCTTTGCTCAAGGTTTGTCTGCTCTTCCTAGGGCTCCCTTTCCCACTGCTTGCAATAATTTGTGATAAGGACTTACACCATGTATGGATGCAATAGGCTATTGACTTTCTCCAAGCTTCCTTCTACTTGTGTCAGTATTGACTATGTCCAGGGAAAAGCTCAAGTTAAGAGCTTTCCGATATAAAAGTTAAACTCTTAACCTCTTTCTGTTTGTATGCATGCACATATATGTGACTTCTGCCTTATCTCCAGCCAATAAAAAGAAAAAAGGAGGGAGAAGAAAAACGGATGACACAAGAAGAAATGCTTTTGGAAGCAGCTCAAACAGGTTTGTACTACAATGTTTATGTTAGTGCTAGTGATAAACTTATGGGAACTTTAGTTTGGTGGTGGCAGGCTTTGGAATAAAATGGCATTGACAATTTATGGAAGAATTTCAGAAATTATGAACTTGAGAAATTTGGAGCGTGTGCTAGCAAGAGAAGAAGAAGTCAAGAAAAGAGCCATTGTGCATAAAGCAGTTTACAATGGTCCTCAGATGCAATTTACTTCTAGAGAAGGCAAGTCTCTTTTCCAGAATTTTCTTCTCTTGTGATAAGCCAGCAGTATATGTGGCATTTCTGTTTTTCTGATTATTATTTTTTCATAGAGTATGAAATTCTGCTTCACATATTTTACTTTGAGCACCAGAAATATTTGTGAGATTCTAAATGTTTCAAGTGATATCTATGTTCTTTTAGGTAAATCGTACCTAGAATTTAGCAAAGGATTGTCATTTCAATCAGAGATTTGTACAATATCAGTGCCATGTAAGTATATTGGAAAATTCTTTTTATTGCCACTTTCATAACTACATAGAAACTGAGTCTTCATTTTGTCTACTTTGATTGTTTATACTTCATATATGATATCTAATACTGCTTATAAGTATCAAATGTTGTTGTGGTTCTTCTCTGTTCAAGCATGGCCTCCTTTTTTCTTGGAATCATTTTTCGCTGAATATATCTTTTGCTATTCCAAGAATGCTGCATTTCATATAGACTTCCCTTCTTAGTACTTAATTGTGTGAAGGCAATCATACTTGGGTTGTGGATGTGTTGCAAGGAGCATGCTGTTTTCAACTTAAGCATGCAAAATGTAATGAAGTCCTAGCAACTGGATGCTAATGTGAAGAAGTAATTAATTGAGCTACTGCTTACATGATGGAATTTGGTGCCTGATAGTCATGATGATGACATAACTATCTCATTGATTATGCTTTTAATCACTAAAACAGCTTCATTTCAAGCAATGTCCTGTTTTTCCACATGTCCATGCTTTATTTAGATATCCTTAATAAATAACCTTTTCTCAGGAACTCTCTCTGGTATTCTTGTTGTTGACAAAGATTAACATACTTTGATTCTCCAAGGATGCCAAATGCTCTTTCTTCAAGAATGTAGTTGCCATTTCGATCACCATGGCTATTCTTTGAGATCCATCCCTTCTCATGTGCCCTTCTCATGCGTTTCATTGTTGACCAATGTAATGTAGTTTGTAATGGTGAATTGCAGTCAAATGATCATGGCCAGGACCAACAAGCATTATGTACATAAACTGTACAAATACTTTTTTGCTAGTTATCACTATTTGTTATCGTTTCAACAAACCATGAGATTTTTGCTCCCATCACTGCTAAACAATTCCCATCACTGTTTAATCCTTGGCCTTTTCATAAGTCTCTTTTTACTACTAGAAAGGAAATCCTAGATAGAATAAAATGTTTAAGTTACAAAATTCCCATTTCATATTCTCTATGATGGAAGGCTAGACATGATGGGCATCTTGTCTGCAGATGGAAAGAACAAGCAAAGGTGGCGCTTGACGCACTTAAATCAAGGTGTAGTATGGAGACAAAATGTTAGCACCTACAAAGAAGCTTACGTGGACATAAAATTTTCTTGAGCATGTTCTATGAGCAGCTGAAAAATTTAGATTCTGTAACTATATTTCTTATGATTTCTGCAGCATTTGACACAAGGATGAAAAAGCCTGCAAGTTGCTCTCATCTTTTTTTCCTTTTTTTGGGGCCCATAAAAATGGAGATATAGACAGCACTATATGGCAGCTTAACATACAAGAAGCTGTGGTAACTTGGTGCATGCAAGAAAGGAAAAGGACAACTTATGATAACAGAAAACCAATTATTTTCCTTCCCAGTGTTCATATCTGTACTTAGAAATTATAAGGATTTATGTTATGCGCTTATCCTTGTTATGCATATAGATATTACATTATCCAAGCTCCAGGTCTTCTGTGGAGCACGGGATGACTCCATTTCAGTCCTGATATTTAGCCTGTGCAGTGCTAAAATTTGGATATACTATGCCCAGCCCCTACCATAGATGGTTATCAGTACCAAATTCAATTAAAACCTTATTGCTCTTTTGAAACCTTGTTCTCAAGTCTTAAATTTTTGCTATAAATATTTCTGAATTAAGAATTTAATTTTGAGGACTTTCTTCTACACATTTATATTTTGTCTCAGTACTTGTATTTCTGAGATTTTAATGGAGATGTAGCCATGATTCATGATTTACATCCTAGGCATTCCATGCAACATACAAATGGATATATAATCTTCATGCACATCCTATGCTTTTTTATGAGAGAAAAATCATGACCCTAAGTTTATATAATTTTAAAAAAGGAATATGATCAGAAAAGAAGTTATTCTGTTAATGCCTTACCTACATTCTTATCTTATGTTAACAGTGTTGCTCTTTTGCATGGTTCTTAGTTGGCTTTACTTTGGCCTCTTTCGCAGATCCTGAGAAGTCCTTCTGCGTAGTTACGGGCTTGCCTGCCAAGTATGCCCTCTTTAACACTATTCATAAAGTGTTGGCACAAGCATCTCTCTGGCTTTCCTTATACCACTTGCATGATAATGTACTTTTGTTTATTTTGCTTTAGTAAACTTGTAGGCTTGCGATCTTGACTGTTTCCAAATGATAGTTGTATGGCATGTGCATTGCATGTACCAACTAAAAACACATCAAATTACTAAAATAATTTATATCGTAAATTCTATAGTGTACTTTTTTCTTATTATATCTAGTTTGATTTTTAAATAAATATAATTCAGACTTGATGGTACAATATAATCTAATCTTTAAAAAACGTAAGATTCTCAATCTCTTAGTACCACTTTTTGATCAGAAAAGGTCATAATATTTTAATTAAGTGTTGATTTATATGAGGTTATTATTGACTCAATTGTAGCATGATAGTTCGGCAAATGTTAGTTTATGCTACTCATGAGTTGAAATTTCTAATCATATTTCTCTAAGCCACAGAAAAGAAACCAATATCTTCAAACTAGATTGTATTATAAATTTAAGAATACAAAACCACATGAAAGAAGCAAACTTTTGGCATTCTGGCTCTAAAAATAAAGAGGTATTCTTACATAGATTTATTGTGATTGTCTAATTTTTTATTTTACTTGCTAATGAAGGCCATTATTCTCCATCTAAGGGCTAGATATGGTTGAGCAATTATTTCCCTTAAAATATGCAATAACGTTAATCTCAGAGGGCTTATATTATAGTACATAGTATCATTGAAAATTTAATACTACTTTATATATTGAATAAAGATATAAAATTGCTAGTTAACCACTGACCATGGCTTTTATATTAGGATACCAGTCTAAGGACTGATATAATGTTCATTACATTGTACAATGATGAGGATAAAGATAACAAACATGATAACGTGTTATGTAGTATTATAATGCTCATTATAAGACAAATGATGATTGCTATTTCAATTTGTTTTTTATTTTTAAATAAAATATACATCTTTTCAAAATTTAAATTTGTTGCATCAATTTCCCCTCCCAAAAGATTGCATGGTTCGTGAAAAGAACTTATCAAGTGAACAACAATTGGAAACATTTAAAATTTAAAATTGTATTTTTGGGCAAATAATGGCCGTTATAATCATTATAACAGCCGATAGCGGTTTTATTGGAGATCTGTTATGACGGAAATACAATTATTGAAAACCTTGATATTGATCAATATTTTTTATTTAGATATATTAATGATTTATTATATTTAATCTACCAAAATATCTCAATAATCAAGAAAGACTTGGAGATTGGAAAGTATGAAATTATAAGTTCGGAATTGAATGAGACCATTAATCCAAGCAACCAGAACAAACCAAGATTTAGAATAATGGCTGATATAACATGTTATTTGGCATTAAAACAGCCTATTGTCATGTAGACAATGGCTATTAATTTTCCTTCTGCCCTTTCCGAATAATAAACTATTCCTTTTCAAATTTTATATCCTGTGGAACAAATTTTCCTTCAGAAGATGCTGGCCTAATAAAACAATATTTTCATCCACTAAGCAGCATTATTTTTTTTTTTTGCATTATTGCCAATTATTTTCCATTGTGGTATCATTTAAATAGTGATTATTTAATATCAAATTGATATATTATATTTTGAGACAAATAATTACCATTATACCCATTATAATAGTCAATGGCCATTACAATGGGAATTTGTTTTAATGAAGTAACACAATAACTGAAACCTTGCACTAAACTTGCTGCTTAGAAAAAGGAAAAGTACCATCCTGGCTGGACCAAAGGCCCTGCTAGGATGAGTTATCAAATAATAGTTTTGGTGGAATTCAATTACAACAAAATAACATCATTTTTGTTCCTTTAAAAAAGAAAAAATAAAATTTGTCCCATGCCTGCGGGATCCAAAGCCCAGCTAGGATGAGTTATCGTATAACGGTTTCAATGATGTTTCATGACAAGAAAATATCACCATTTTTTCTACTTTAAAAAGGAAAAAAAATGTCCCACCCTAGCTGGATCGAAAGCCTGACTAGGATGAGGAAATAAGAGACTTGTAAGCTCTGAAAATAGGAAAGAAGGAAAAAAAGAAGAAAAAGTTAAATTGTGAAGGGGTGCAAACAATTCGCAACCACTACTAATACTTTTTTGAATGCAACATAGGAGAAGGAAAAAGCATGGATGATTTGATTTGCATATTTTGATAGTCCATCTCTTATTCTAGGTTTACATATTCCTATTACCATATTAGCCAACCTATTTTCTATTTTTTCCTTATTAGCTATTGTGGAATTTATTATTTTATTATTTCCGAATCATATAATGGCCAAGTTTGATTTCAGCATGTTATATGGTTAGGAGTTGGTTAATTATATATTTGGCTATAACAGTGTTAGAAATGTTGGTGTTGGAAAAACCCCAGAATGGTGACTCTTTGGTCCTTTTTTTTTTCCTTTTGCAGAATGTGATACCTGCATGATGGTTTGATCTGTGTTTAGATGACAAGTGCCAAATTGTTTCTATAATTTCCTAAGGGTGCTAGACACATGGAGGAGATTTGTGGAAGTATAACAGATGGGATTCCATCCTTGTCTCCCCATCTCGACCATTCTTAGTTGGCCAAGAGTGGCGGATCCTCATGGGCGCCACTAGAAACTCTTAACCCATAGGCTCAAAATGTGGGCCACTGGTTGACTAATGAGTTTGTTATAATATGCAAAATTTTTTTATTAACTCAAAAGTTCACTCAAGTAGTGAGTAATTGAGTATTCCCATCACTCCCTTTGAATTGGCATCACCTTCCACATAATTAAGCTAAGTGAATGGTACAAGGCAGCCAAGCTATTTTTCTGAGTTACCATGGCATTGCTCTAGCAGAGTGGATAAGATGAGAGCAGACCAGATAGGATGACAATATTGCCTTTATATATAGGTTATAGATTAAAACACTTTTCTTGCTTACAATGTATGCTTGGGTAAGTAGAATGTAAGTAGAGATTTTGTTATGTGGGAATGTGGTGGGTTTACTTGGGTGCAAGATCCATAGATTTGCCATCCTGTTTGCATTTTGTAGCTTTTCTTTATTTAAACTTTTACTCTTTTTAGCACCTTTTTAAGTTTATTAAGCTTGTTTGTTTTTGCTGTTTTATCTTCTGCCTTTCTCAAATTTTTTCTTTTTCCTTTTTTTTTTTTACTATTTAAAAATAGATCATGGTTTTAATGGCATTTTTAAGGATGCTTATACTCAATTATGGAGTTGTCTGCTTCCTCAATGATTAGAAATGTTCAATATTTTGTTAAGTTCTATAGTATCATCAGCAGAGAAATTCAGGAGATATAATAACATCAGCAGGGAACACAAGGAGCAAAGTATCACTTGCTGCTGGACTACCTGGTGATGGAATGTGTCATGCTGTGTTATTTTGCGCCTATGCCTGCATGCTTCACACAGAAGCATGTCAGATGCTAGCACAAAGCTGGTACGAAGCATGCCAGATGCTAGCACAAAGCTCTTACTGTGCCAGTGCTGCATGCCAGTAAGGCACTTTCCTGGTGCATATTTTGCATGCCTTCTTGTGCTGACCAGCACTTTTGGAACGATACCTTTTTAGTGCATTTCCTGACTTGTGGTTGGGGCTGCCTCATCTAGTAAGGCTATACAGGGTTCAACTTATAAGGGAGGATATAAGAGACTTTATCAACAACACTAACGAAATGGTTGTGGCTTGATATGGTATGGATGACATTTACAGGTTTCATCCTCGTGTGAAACTTAAATGTTTAAAATGCATGGTAGTTTTCAGGTCTGTGGCAATTAAGTAAATATAGAAAATATTGATCCAATAACACTCTTACAACACCTGATTGAAATTGAGATATTTAATAGGAGATTTGTATACAAGTGGTCTTGATAGAATTTAGCTCATGGTTGGATCCTTTTTTATTAAAGTCTTTGCAAAAGTGAAACAGAATTGAGATGTGTAGGTTATTAGCTGTTACTTTCCATATTCAATTGATTGAGCTGTTATCTGGTATTGCAGGTATCGTGACCCAAAGACAGGATTACCTTATGCGACAAAAGAAGCCTTCAAAATAATTCAGGAACGGTAAACCTTTTTTAGTTGTTACTCGCAATTGCATACAATTCTGATCTTTTGTGACAACTTACTGGCATTATATGGGGCTTTGAACTATAGTGCAGAGGTCAATGATTTTATAATTGTATGACCTTAACACATTTGTTGTTGGTTTATATTCTTTAATATCTCATTATAAAAGTATATGAGTTTCATACCTTGTGGGTGAGCAAATGTTTGAGTTTCTCATAGCTGAATGGATGAACAAAAAAATCATTCAAAGCACAGCCGAGTGGAGTTATGTCCTCTTGCTATTAATGGTATGATTGTAGGGTACAAGTACCATACTTCATGGACATGGACATGAGAGAGAGAGAGAGAGAGAGAGAGAGAGAGATGCATATCAAAGTGTCTGATTCTACAAGAGGAAAAGAATGAGACAGTATGCATAAGGAAAAAGGTTGAGATATTATTAAGATAATATCAATGCATCCTCTCTACAAAATAAAGGAATGTGCTTTTTCTTGTTTAAGTGTTGACTTTTTAGTGATTTAAAGCTATGTTGTGCTCTTTAGTTCAAGCATTGAATGATTATGACTTCTTTGATGTGCATATTGAAAGGCATATGCTACTAAACAAATGATGATTTTTAGATATTTTAAGGTGGTCACAAGCAATCCATTGATCCAACTCCTCAGTCTATAAGTAATTTTATGGTTCTCTGCTTTATCCAGCACTTAGTTTTTATTTCTAGTAGGCAATTCTGGTCACTGTAGGATGCTAATTCTTTTGTGCTGACATTTGAACAGTTTCTTGCAAGAGGAATCTGATAAGAAGAAACAGGCAAAAATGGATATGGGAGATTTATTTGATTCAGTATCTGATCTGGGATTTTCATGCAAGAGGCAAAGATCAAGAGCTGGAACAACAAACAAACCATCTGATCTGCGACTAGGAGCTCGGTTTCGAAGTATACCTGCACTGGAAATTCTTGATCAAGACTAGATAGATTGCACCTAATGGTACATCTACAACTCTCTTTTAATATTTTGTTCACAATTCTTGAAAAGTTGGTTCATTTAGTATTTTGTGAACACATACAACAGGATTTGCATTGTGGCTGTATGCACAGTTTACTTATCATTGGGCAACAATACACTAGGGCTTCTTAGTATTGTCAGACCACTTATTTGGCCGCTCCAATACAAGTCCATGCAAACAAGGAACCTTTAAACTGATAGTTGAGTTGAATATGAGTTTCAAACATGCTATATATGTGTATGTTAATAATGTCCATATGTTAACTATGCTATAATTAACACTACTAAGAATTAAGACTACGTAGCAAACACTAATTCCTAGATATTATTACTATTAATATTACTATTATTTATCAAAAATATTGTTATTATTATATTTAATATATATTTTATTTAATTTTAAATATTTAACATGCTAACCATATATGTGCCTACACAAAGTATATATACTTAGTGGTTTCTTAACTGCCGGCATACAGCCTTTTAAAAATTGTTTTTAATTATTAAATTAACAATTTAGAGTCTCTGTATAATAGAAGTACAAAGACCATGCTTCTGCTATAATGTTGGAGAAATCAAGATGATGTTGTACTGTTTTGCAATTTTTGCTTTGTAATCTTTTATATCAATGCTTAAAGCTTCATTTTCCTCTTAAGCAGTTGAAAGAACAGTTATCACCGGGCGCAATGGAAGGAGATGTGGAATTGCAGAGTGCCATCTCAGGAATGAGGAAGACAGTGGTTCAAGGCTAAATTCCTCTTTGCAATTCACTATATGGGCGTACTGTTACCTTGTTACATCTTTCATGTCAAAATTGGGTCGTCAAAATGCATCACCATCCAAGATACTTCGGCCTGCTGTTAAAATGGTTAAACTATTATGATGTGGCAGCTTAGGTGCAGAAAGGCCTTGTGTGAAATAAACTTGAAGCCACCCAGGTTTTGAATCTGTTCTAGCGTGCTAGAATTTAGCCCAGATCTGTTGTTTAATCTTAACATAATATGTGATTTCTTCTAAGTAAATATGTAATGTGGCCATGGAAGAGCGGAAGAAAAGAAATCTGGCCAAATATTTACTTTTAAGAAATTTTTACTCCCTTCGTGCTCCACATTACATATGACTCACTGAAATCAGTCTGTTATTTACTCTCTCTCTCTCTCTCTCTCTCTCTCTCATCTTCTTCTGGGAGCCCATCATAATTTCCAAGCCTTGCGAACCCATTGTTTCTTTTGAAAAAACCGAACCATTGTAATGTACACACACACAGGGAGCTTCTTGGAGAAGATGGACATGACCTTGTAGCCAAAATGGATGCTGTTATCGCGTTTTTTTAATTTGTTCGTCAATTCCTTTTGTATAAATTCAATTAATATATAAACGTGGTGACATTTTTGACATCGCTGCTGTAACTAAATTAACGAAGTCACAGGAATTGGTATGCCGTCAGCGGATAGGGATAGGGTGTAAGTTGCACCAATGTTTTCATGCTCAAGCTTAGTAAACGGCGTTTTATGTGGTCACGAGAAGAATTCCTTGACTCAGCTGCTGCTTTTTAAGGAAGAGATAAATTTTGATGATTTATTGAAGAAAGAAGGAATTGATGGTGCTGTCTTTTATGGTTCGTAACCATGCAAAATTTGTTATAACCAAAGGATTACCATCTGGTGCGTTATTCCTTCTAAATTCCGAGAAACTTGGGCAGGACTGAGGGCTGCTTGACCATTCATTCATACCGACCAAGTGTGGTAGGAGATGTCCCTACTATCATCCAATGTGTTAATGGTCTGGGGAGTCCAGCTCATTTACGGTTAATAGATATTCAGCTTATGGAGGTCTTTACATAGTTCCGAGCCAGCCATTCTTTAGGTAAGTCAACTAAGTAGTTGGAATGACTGCTATACAGAATGGGGATAGGGTAAGGTTCCTGATAAGATGTATTTAGCCGTGGCCAATGCAAGGGGTATTACTTTTGAGATGATGCAATCTTGGGGTCCCGGCCTTCCTTCGCTGGCCTGTTGTTTTATTATCATGCATAGTGTACTAATCATAAATTAGCACCAGTCAGTACGGTAACCATGATTTTAGTCAGAATGTAATGAGTAAAAGTCTGGATTTGGCAATTAGCGGCCTTTGTTTTTGTTCTAACAAATACAGTGGTGATCTTAGTGGATTGTTATTTTTCTTGGTGGATGTTGTAATTACATAATAGCTTTCATCCAGCCATTATCTAAATATAAGGGCTATTGTACAATGGAAATAGTGGTTATTGTCTAAAAATTTCACTGTTATTTGGGAAATAATTCATTTTTACAGTTTGTTTAATTAAAATAGAATTAAATGTTTCAATCTATCCATCAGGTCAACAATGATATCTCATCCTACAAATAACTGTGTTAAAAAAAAAAAAAAAATCTATTACCTTAGCATTATTATTTTTTAATGAAATCTACCTATTATTATTGGTTTACCCTGCTGCTAAAAGCTATCATTTTTTAACATCTAATAGCAACCTGATACATCATTAAAACCAATATTATTGTGTTTTTTGAGAGAGTCTATTATATCATGTATTAATTACATATTGAGAATTGCACTATTTTTTTTTTGCATGAAAATAAAATACTTTTATTAGGCAAAATAATGATATCGAACAACTAAGGCCATTTCTCCATGCTAGAGTCCTTTATCTTCTATTATAAATAGCCGTTACAAGAGTAGAGACATACTCTTTTCTCACACAGCCCCCACTCAAATATATCCTCACGAACAATGACCGTTATAACAGTTATGGTGATCGGTGACGGTTTTTGGAGGGGAGCCGTTATATTCGGTTTATCAAAGCGTTTCCGTGGTCCGGACCGTACACTCGGGGGGTGGGGGCATTTCCGTCATCTGAAAAAGATCTAGTGGGTGGCAGCTCGAAATCCACCATTCCATTCCTCCCTTAAACAAAAGCGACTCCATTTTTTTAGCTCTTAACCTCGGCTTCGCTCCCATCCTCATCCTTCTTTCCTCCATCTAACCTTCGTATATTCGACCGGTTCGAAGCCCTCTTGGGTCCCCCTCTCGCTGGCGACGAGCCCCTCTTCGATAATCTGAGAATAAGGGCTAGGGTTAGGGTTTGGGATCTGGCCTGCGAGGATGTCGCAGAACGGGAAGCTGATGCCCAACCTGGATCAGCAGAGCACCAAAGTGCTCAACCTCACCGTTCTCCAGCGGATCGATCCTTACGTGGAGGAGATCCTGATGACCGCCGCCCACGTCACCTTCTACGAGTTCAACGTCGAGCTCAACCAATGGGTGTGCCCCGATCTTCCGATTTTGATTTCTCTTGCTTTTTCTCCGCTTTGTCAGCTGATTAGGCCTTTTCTCTTCGCTTTTGGCAGAGCCGCAAGGACGTGGAAGGATCGCTCTTCGTCGTCAAGAGGTGATTAGATGGTCTCATTGCGTTCGATTATGATTTTGTTTTGAGTCGCTAGTGGAACTTTTTTTGAAGAATTAGCTTTTTTTAGACTAAGAACCTTATTTTTCTCGGACTCGTGTACCACTACATTTATATTGTTTGTTGTGTTCTGCCGTTCTTCTTAGTTGTGTGAACTTTTTTATTTTTCCAACTATTATAGAGAAAAAAAAATGCTTTTTTTTTTTTGTTGCAGGAACGCACAGCCTAGATTTCAGTTCATTGTCATGAACCGACGCAACACAGGTATAGAACTAGACATTTGATGTCATTATCATTATCTACTCTTACGGATTGCTCTTCTCTCCTGTTGCCTGTTGATGTATGGGAACTTAATTGTACTAATTAAGGTGCTAGAGGAACATAAAAATTAAATGGCGTAGGTTAGATATTTAGATATATCCTCGTATTGCAGGCATACGCAAATGATTATTGTCATTTTGTACAAATTATAGATGACTGTTAAAGTAGCATGAGTCAAATAAATTTAGAATGATCAGACAGTTCAAGCAAGGTCTTGATAAGTTACAGTGATGTTGGAGTAAACTAACTCTGCTTTGACTGCTTGATGTGGAGGAGATTGCACTGACCATCTCCTTTAGTGTCAACATTGTAAAATTTGACTTAACAAGCATGTAATGTTTCGTTGGTAGCGAGAGGGCTCCTAGTATGAAAAAGGGGGTGATGGTGAAAAAAAATCATTTTATTTAGTTTCTTGCTCTCTCTTGGCAATGGGAAAAGAGTCTTATCTATCTGCTTAGCTTTGGTAGATTTCCCCTTACAAAATTCAAAAAGGGAAATTCCACATTCTTCTTGAACAGTAGAGCTGATGCTTTAGGTAGTTTATATGCCTATTTAGGAAGGAAGCTCTTTGCTAGACTTCATAGTATGTTTCAATCAGAGTCCCGGTCATTGTTGCTCTTGCACGATGCTGTGTTGCTCTATCTTGTGGTATTATGTGCTATCTGCATTAAGCACACTGAGGCTCTTATATTAGCCGAAACAGAATGTTGAGACAATTACTACTGAAAATGCAACCGAGGTTTCAGTTTTCTTGGAATGTTTATGCTAGTTGTCCCGAGCTTCACCATGCCCTCTTGTAGATTGTGATACCATTTGATACCATTCTGTTAAGCGTGTTAAGAGAGTTATACAATGAATCTAATCCATTTTATTAAACTAGTTGCCCTTGTAATGGAAGATATGATATATTGCAAATAAATTTGATTGTTTGTATATAAATGAAACACATGGTCTTTACTAGTGTCCCTGCTTTAAAAAGTTAGCTTGATTTATTTTGATGAATTTGCCTGGATTTAACTGTCAGTTGGCAAGGGCACAACATGTCAACACACATACCATGCTAGTGCCTTACCATAACTTGGAAAAGTCACGGTACCAATTGCATGTTGCTAGAGGTGAAAGCGGACCAGATAATATGCATCTGGATCCATTATCATATCTACATCTATTTGGTTATGGATACTAATTTAAGCATCCGATTGACATTCATAGTAGTATCCATACCCATCAAAGAAAAACAAATTTGGATATGGATGGGTAATTATTCAATCCATATCCAAATATTTGATTTTGTTGGTAACCCTATTTAATCTTATATGAGCACTTATAAATATTTAAGGAAAACAAGTGAACATATTAGTATGGTATTGACTTAATTTTCCTTCTACTTAGTGTTATCTTTTATTTGGCAGTCATAAAACTTAAATATCTGACTTATATCTGTATTTCTATTTATATTTCAATATCTAATTTCTATCCATGTCCGTTTAAAACCAATATGGATATAAATTTTTGTATTTAGCTGATATCCGTACTTGTATTTGTAATTGCCAAACAAAATTGATATGTATATGGATACACCGATATCCAATCCATATCTGATCCATTTATAGCCCTATGTGCAAGCCAAGCCATGTGCTTGGCTTGCACAACATAGAATTTGCCAGGCTAGTTCCAGGCTGGCATTGCCACCATCTCATATTATTCCTATGCCTAATCATTATAAGGTGATTAACTTATTAAAACTTTAGTCACCATGGCCTGTGGAGATTGCACATTTGTGGCAAAACATTCAGCCAATCTTGATCTGCAATGATTCGAGAACATTTTCAGAGAACACATTCTCCAACTGAATAATTTTGATGGTCCAAACTGACTGATCTTTGGTTTGCGAAGAGGAGCAAATTGGAGCCGTCTGTACCCTCCTATTCAGAGGCCCTTGTTTTTTTTTTTTTTTTGCCCTGTTTGACTTAAGAGCATCTATTTTAAAAGTTATTAGGGAATTAAATTTCAAAACCCAGTGGCATGGCATATCCCATTTTAGCCATCTAATTTGATCAGCATATAGAAGCAAGTTTCACAAGTAAAAATCATAACTTTCTCTTATGAACAGATAACCTGGTGGAGGATCTCTTGGGAGACTTCGAGTATGAAGTCCAGGTTCCGTATCTGTTGTACCGAAATGCATCTCAGGAAGTTAATGGAATATGGTTTTACAACTCACATGACTGTGAAGCAATCGCAAATCTTTTTAGCAGGTAATTATTTTTGGGTTGTTCCAGTTTCTAACTTGTTAACTTGCCTATTAGAGATTTTGGGTTTATCATCATTACATTTGCTTCAAACCTATGGTAGATGATGTCAAGGAGAATTATTGTATATTTTCAAAGGGTCATTATGTATTTAGAATTTTGTATAATGAAAGGTTAGCTATGAAAATCATCTTAATATTGCCTTGACTGTGTGATCTTGCTTTGTATTTTGGACCTATTAAATTGATTATAAAAGTTATGACTATAATTGTCAAGTAGACTAAAGTATTCTCCTCCAGTCAGGGTATTTAATGCATGTTTGATTCAGATGTTTATTTGTCTCCTTATGCTTTAGAAACTTAGTATCATGTTAGAGACATGAGCTGCAGTTTTTGGTGGGGAGGAATTTATATTGTTTCATGCTAAAATATTCTCTTTCATTCAGGATACTTAATGCGTACTCCAAAGTCCCTCCGAAGCCTAAAGTATCTTCAACAAAGAGGTAGTATGCAAGATTTCTTCATTTCATTATGCTCAATAGGTCCTAATATTGTAATGTCATTCATCCACACATTTGCTGTGTCTTCATAAATATCGTGTCCATCTGATAGTTTGGACCATGTCTCTGACTTCTTGCGCAAAACTTTGCTGAATTGTCTTCAAGGTATTGTTTTGTAATCTATGTTTTTATTTGTTGACTAGGTTAAATGCTATGTAGGTTGACAATGCTATAAGATTTCTTTTAGCACATCTAGCTATTTTTGAAGAAAATTTGTTATAGCTATTATTACTCATTTTAAGGAACTGGATGGATTATATTTCTTGAAATATATTAAGGATTCTGCATCCACTTGAATTTTCAGAGTAATACTACATTTCTTTTTGTTTGCTTACTTGCTGTCACAAAAATTGTTGCTAAATGATACATTTTTGTATACAGCCTTGTTACACCCTCCCCTCTGATTATGAGGAGCAACGAATGATACCTATTGGACTATTGTAATGTGGACCATGTCTTGTACTGCATACTTGTAGTCATGGTAGAAAAAATTTGGAGTCATGTCCAGTGCAAATTGAGAGCAAGAGGGTCTTCAAATGGCACTGAAGAAGGGAACTTGATAATTATTCTGGTTTAACTATCTAAACAAATTAAAGAACTTAAAAAAAAAAGAAAAAGAAAAGAAATGTTGATATGTCTCATGAAAGAAGTAGGTCCAGAATGAGGTGGTATAGGTTTCCAACTTCATGATGATGGGGTAAATGGTACAAGAGTGGCTTTTCTCTATATAATTTGAAAGAGGATATCTCAAAACTTGAGAAAGGTAGTAGTTTGGTTGATGTAAATTTCATCATGATTAATTTATTGAATACATTTAGAAAACTGCTTCAAACAAAAGCATATATTCAAAGAGTTGAAGGGGATAAGTCAACATTCTAAATGGCATTCTGATGGCATTGAGTTGAGCTGCTGTACATTTGTAAATTGCAACTGCCATTTTTGCTTGATGCATGGCAAAAGGAACAAATGGTGATGGAAAATGATATTTGGATTGAGGAAACTAGATTATTTTCTTCCACAAGGAGCTTTTTTAAGCCAGTTCTCTTGTTTCATTTCTAATTCATGGATGATATTCTTTTCCTGAAAGATCATGAGGAGCAATACAAATATGCACCTTGTCTGTAATGCTTTTTGAGACAATAGGGGGCTGCATGTGTGTTATCATAAGCAAGGTGCTGAGATCAACTTAGATAAACAAAACTAAATTCTACTACCTATAAAAATCAATGGATTGTTCAATGAAAATGTTTTACTCTCTTCAGATGCTCCTCCCTCACAAAGATGTTATTGCTGAATGATTGGAGAAAGGCTAAAATGTGGAAGCAGTTGATACCTCCTTTTTAAGTACACTAAGCGATAATGCCTAAGTGGGAATTTAGGTTTCAGTTGAGATGGTGGGCTTGTAAAGGAAAAACTTAATATCCAAAGTTGGCTCTTCTCCCTTCTCTCTTCGTTTTACATTCTCTCCTCCAATTTCAACTGTTAAATGTACACCATAAGACCAATAGGATGGTTGGGATAAGATTAAACTAGGTTGTTATGCTTATGGCAGCATCGAATTTTGATAGCTAAATGAATACCATAGTTGGAATGTAAGAAAATTTTTTCATAATTTAGAGGTTTCATTGATGATTGAGGGAAAATTTGCTGCTTGGAGATAATATTTTGGGTAGAGATCTCCTCACTTCTTTTCTTTTATTAACAATTCACTCTAAATTATGGAAGGCATAACAAGATTTAAAAAAAAAAAATCTTTGATTATACAACAAATAGAACAATAGCAACAATAAAATCTTAATCTCAAACTAGTTGGGGTCAGATATATAAATCCTTTTTCTCCATTCAACTTAGTTTAGGGCCATACTTTTTGTTTGATGGGGATTCTGTAATGGAATATTTCTATGAAAAAATCAAGTTAGTTTGGTGAATTGTTGGGAAGGTGAAGGGAATGGGTTCTTGCAACTTAGGGCAAGTCCTTATTGGGGCCTAGGATCATGAATTATAATATATTTGTAATTTTGAACACTTGGAATATTCTTCTCAATTGCCTAAGTTCCTAGGGAACATCTTAAGCTATATTTTAGCTGCCTCTAATGCATGGTAGGGGGGGAAGCCTTTGAGTCTGTTGTTTTGTGGTCCCTATTTGAAGCCTATGCTCCTGTAGAATGTGGCATACACTTCTGACTAATTTTATTGCAGAAGAGAGCCATGTCCATCATTAAGTTCTTGTAAAAACTCAAAACAAAAATTACTAATAAATATTGTTAAAATGATAATCATTTTCTCTTTGAAGATATCAACTTAATCAGTTTGTTTCTTCCTCTCTTTTATTTAACATCCCCCTTAGAAGCCTCCAACTCCCCAGTAGCCAGTGCGGACAGCTGATGGTGAGGACTAGCCTGATGTCTTATCCTTAGAACTTGTGATACAACAATATCTACAACTATTTGAATAAATAGTCTCACTCTAGCCATCTGAGACTTGAAAGTTCACATTTTTAAACTTAACAGCATAGAATCTTCCTTAAAATCTTTTGAAATATTAATGTGATGAAAAACAGGTATCTTAAATTAGTGGGTAACAGCTCATTATGTTATTGGTATTGGCCTATTTTATTGGCATGTCAAATCTTCCATTGGAGTGAGTGCTCCAATTCTCTACAAGAATTCAAAATCACATGCACAACAATTTGAAGCCTATCCTGTTATGATGGCATTATTTATGCCAATTGTACAAGAGGGTTTCGCATGGATAAAATTTTTACAACCTGTTCTCAGTTTAATACGAACCCCTTGTCTACTCCAACCTTCATGCATGATCATGTTTAATGATTTGCATGAATGATGAATATAATAATGTTGTTGCATAAAAGATCCATTTCCTTATGTTCCTAGAGATATGCTGGTTTGATGGTTGATAATAATTAATGCAATATTTAGTACATGGAATTTCATACTTGGTGAAAAGCTAATGAAGTGGCTAATTTCTTTGCTATTGTGAGCAAGAGGACAGGATTTTCATGTAGCAAGTTCACCCTCCTTTGCCTTGATTTCTCTTCACTGATCTTTTTTGGCCCTTCATGTAATACTTGATTCTTTTTTAACAGATCCATCACTTTTTTTTTTTTTTTTTTGGGGGGGGGGGTGTGGGGGTGACCTTTGAATTCTGCATGCTTAAAAAGAAGAGCTGGTGCCAGATGACTTTAACAGTTTCATTAGTTTTTAACACCTCATTAAGTTTTTATGTTTGTAATCAAGCCTATTATCTTTATTGGAAATGAATCCTTCATTTGTTGGCCGTATGTATCATGTAGAAGATTATACTGGTTACAACCTCTCTTATGCATAGACATGCAAAGCATGTATGTGTACAAGCATCGGTGCTTCCACACCATGTGCACACATTCAGATATACAGAGAAAAACACTTAATTCCTATGTCTAATCTCTTGTAAATCTGAGAGTTTGATTTCTGCAGATAAATTGTCTTGGATTTAATTTTATTCCGGTGTATTTTCAGCAGTGATTTTGAGGAACTAGAAGCTGTTCCTAGTTTATCTGTCATTGAAGGTCCACTAGAGCCACCATTGTCATCTGCTGCCACAACAGTTACAGATGTTCCTGATGATTCATTTGTGAACTTCTTCAGCGTATGTACCCTTGTAAACAGTCCTTGTCATGTGCTGCTATTGCATTTTCTCTATTTTCTCTTCTTTTTCTTAATCCCCATTTTTGTCTTGATATGAGGGCAGTTGTACTCTTTTGCCCTAGATCATTCTATTTCTTGCAGCAGTTATACCAGGTCATAACTTGATCTATTATCCTTGGCATGGAATTGTTATGTTTTGCAGGCAGCTGTGAATACCGGAAGTGCATCAAATTCAGTAACTGCAGCACAACCACACCAACCTCCTGAACCTCTCCCTCTATCTTCACACACTCCAAGTGTCACTCAATCCCCACTGCCAACAATTCAATCCACCCCTATTGTGCCTATTTCATCCACTCCAGTGATGCCCCTTCTTGATGTTCATGAATCCAGCAGTGGCAGTAATAATCGCGTTACGAATCTTGTTAAACCTTCTCTTTTTTCACCTACACCATCTTCTTCATTGATGATGCCACCAATTTCATCTTCCATGCCAACTGCCCCACCGCTTCATCCTCCTGTGACCATGCAGCGCCCATATGGTACCCTATTACTTCAACCCTTTCCACCACCTACTCCACCTTCATCACTCACTCCAGCTCCAAACTATGGCCCAGTTATTACAAGAGACAAAGTCCATGATGCATTGCTGAGGCTTGTGCAGGTAATATTATTTGTTTCTATTCTTTCTCCAACTAATTATCTAAATGTGATAATGTTAGTCTAGTAACATGAACATTGCTTCTATACGCATCATTTCATTTGCATGTGATGAGCTATGTTTTAAAGATGGGAAGTGAGAGCATGGTTTCAAATCCTAACACAACATCTTATGGGACTCCAGGACAGAGTTATTGTCCCAAATGTTGGGAGAGAACTATCCCGCCAATGTCTTAACATCCTAACCAACAAGTTTTCAGGCATTCTCCATCCTAAGTGCCAAGATCAGATGGAATGAAAATGTGCCCTGTTCCATGAATAGACCACAATAACCCCATTGCACGAGATTTAAAACCTTGGGTGTGAGTAACTTTTAAGTAGAATTGACCACTTAAACAAATCCTCAAACATTCTCCATCCCAACCAACATGTCTTGGGACATTCTCCATCCCAAGTGCTGAGATGAGATGGAATGACAATGTGCCCTATTCCATGAGTCAATCGGGATAGCCCCATTGCATTTAAAACTTTGGGTGTGAGTAACTTGTTTAAGTAGAGTTGACCTATTTTATTGAAATGATGATTTGACTTTGTCAGGAATTTGAGTTCCTTAATTGAAAAAGGTTGTGGATTTAAGAAAAACCACTCACCACGTGTACACCATATAACATTGTTAAAATAGACACTTGAGTGCTTGGGCACATTCTTACATCCATCTGCATGATAAATCTAATCATATACCCATGTTACATGGGCTTCTCAGCCCCCATTTTCTAGCGAAACAATATATCCTAAACCAATGGGTTAGCCTAGAATAAACTTACATATTACCTGCTTTAACCTCAATAAAGTCATTCTATCTTTTTGGAGTATCTCTACTTTAGGTTGTTTAGGTTGGGTGGGAAAATATGGGGCTTTCGATTTCTCGCATGCATATTCTACACTAGGAAAAAAGGTGGGCAACAAGGTGTCTGGAAGAATAACTGGATTATTTCCTCTTATTCTACAACTAAACAAGGCCTTGAAATCCTGTTACTCTCTCCTTTACTAATAAATCTAATATTTCCATTAAGATGAGATTCCCATACCATATTTACACAAATCAAGGGATTAGTTAATTAATGAAATTAAAGGATGAGTGTCTTAATTTTCAACTTAATTTTCTTTATCCTCCTTAATTCTTTTTATAGACATGTCCTCAATTTTACTTGACTAGGTTTGACTTCAAATCTGATCAATTGGATTATAGTCTACCTTATATAGAGATGAACTAGGCTCCAGTTGACCTGATTTAAAGTTGGATCTAGTCAGGTGAAATTGGAAGACAAGGGTCCGATGATGGTGATTCAAGTTGTTGAATGTTGTCTCCTACCTCTAAACTATTTACAGACTAAATATCATATGACTTGGTGACCCCTAGCTAATGCATCCTATGCACAAAAATGTACAATTAAATAACATGGTATAGTACCCTTTTTGATTACTTGATGCACAGTCTAAGGGACTCTCAATTACATGATATTTGGTGTATAAGTAGTTTAGAGCTAGTAGAATCCCATTCAATGACCTAAATCATCAACTTCCAATTTCATTTAGCTGGATTCAATCGAATCTGGTCTACCGGATTCTGGTCTGCCTCATATAGAGGTGATCTAGGCTTCGATCTACTAGATTTGAAGGTATTCATAGACAACATATTGCACAGAAACATAGAGAGACTGCGGTTACAAAAATAAGGTGTGATTCTTAAATTCTTCCATATATTGAATGACTAGCACTGATGTTCTTACAAAAGCTTTATGCTTATTTTAATCATAATAAAGTTTTTAGTTAACAAACAATGGCAACAACAAAACCTTAATCCCAAACTAGTGGGATCAGCTAAAAATGTTTTGACAACTATGGGATTTGAGCCCATGCCCTTCTAGACCAAAGCCTTAAATTTGGTGCCTTAGATGACTCAGCCAAACTGTTTTGTTAAGTTTTAGTTTTATATGAAAAATAAGTTATTTCCAGTTCAAGTTTTTCAAGATTGGAATTTGTAAATTCTTTAAACAGCCCATTTAATTAATTTAAACCCAATTCAACACTTTAGAGGGTTAGATGTTTAGAAAAATTACTTAGCTTCCTTGGCAACTTTGTTTTAACCCAACCCATTTGCTAATCAAATTGGGTCAGCTTGGATCCATGGAAAGATTTTATACCGAAGTAGTCATTTGGGTTAGTTTAGAAGTATGATCTGAATCTAACTCAAAATGTTTGAGTTCAGGCCATGATCAGTTCAGGTCAAGTTTGCATTTGAGTCATACATCTAGCTATTATTTTATAGCTAAAATCTAATAATTGATAATTAAATATAGAATCCTTAAAATATTGAAATAAGACTAAAAAGAGCTCACTTAAACTTAAATTTGTTCAAAAATTTTTAATTCCATCCAAGTAATTGATTATTCTAAAATTTACAAATTAAGATTTTTAAAATATATATCAATCTACTTGGAGGTATTATTAATAGGAATCTATCAAAACAAATAATGAAATATGAATATTTAAATATAATTAAATGATGGTAAATAAGAGGAGATGTAGTCGTTAAGATGAAAATAAGAATTAGTTTGAATGAGTTTATTCAATGAATTAATAAAGATAATTAGAATGAAGGAAAATGAGATATAATTCAAATTATGGGACAGACCAAATTATGTTCAAGTGGGATTGGGTCAATTTTTTATTAACCCAAATTAGATCTAGATGATATACATATTGAATCAGGTTGAAAAATACATGATCCGAATTTGATTTGAAATTTAGATTTGGTCTAATTTTTGAACTTGGCTTGATCCGTGCATCTTCAAATACGGATCGTATCAAGTCAAAGCAAGTCGGGTCACAAGCTGACTTCATCCATTTGCAGCCTTAGTAGCATGCAATTAAATATAGCTAACTTTTTATTTTACCCTCGTTACTTTTTTTTTTTTTTTTTTAAGTATAGCCTAACAACATCAACTCTCCTCATCCATTAATTTGACCCATAACCTTGCAATCCTATTGATCTTTCCTGTGTTTACATCATTTCTCTCTAGTTTTCTTTCTCCCTTTTATATTCAAACCCTACACTTCCAATGTGCTCCCTCTTTTATTGATTCATATGACCTCTACAACCAAGAACAAGGCTTTAAGTCCCGCTGGATGGGGTGTACCGATGTCCCATTCCATTCATGTGAGAGGATGACTTGGATGGGGGTGAGACGCTGAAGCCTCTCCATGCATGGAAAGAAAAAAGAGGAAAGAAAGGAGGGCAAGAATAAGAAGGAAAAAAGAAAAAGGTAGAAAAGGGAAAATAAGAGAGAGAAAGAGAGAAAGGAAGGAAAGAAAATTAAGGAAATAGAGAAGAGAAAGAAAAAATAAAGAAAGGAAAGAAGAGGAGACATATGGAGGGCATCTACCAGGATACTCAACCGAGATGTCCGCCGGGGTGGGATAGGAGTGCACCATCTTCTATGGAGAAACCATGATTATAACTTTGCCCATGAGCCCACCAATTTTTCCTGTTCCTTTCCTTCATTTGTCTTTGATTCTTTCATAGATTTCTTTTTTTACCTAGCCTGCTTTTTCTCGCTGTCAGTATTAGCATGTTTTATTTTCATTCTCTTTTTATATGTTTCTTCCTTCTCTCATTTTTTTCTGCTGATGGTTCCATACTTCTCCTTCTAGTCCTCTCCTAATTTCCTGTTATCCTTTCAGAGTACTAGCATCTTTCCTTTTCTGCATCTTTCTTCTCATCAGAGATGGTCTTCATGGTGATACATACGCAACTTATTGACTTACAGAAAACCTTTGCTCATGATCTTCACCTACACATTTTCTGTTATGAAATTAGCTTGGGCTGCAGTGTTTTTGGGCCTCCCTCCTCCTTGCGTAATACCTGAAGATTCTTGTGTAGACCTTTTGTTGATTCAAGAACCAAATTTATTCTGGCTGTCCTCTACCATTATGAGGTCGTGGTTGTGATTTAGATATTAAATTTTTTGGTAGTTTTTGGTCGATTTTTATATCATTCTTTGAATCCGCATGATGCAGTGCCAGAGATTGTTAATCCAGATTACTGCATGTTTTTTGTTACAGAATAACCAATTCATTGATATGGTGTATCGGGAGATGCTGAATGCACATTATTCATGATAGACGGTTGAGTTTTCATGGATGCTCATTTGTTCATGCAGCCTTTCTGTTATGTGCTTTTAAAATTGGCCATTGTAAATCATTGAGTGGTAGCTACTCTTGTTAACCATGAGCTTTTTCTTATTTTCCAATGAGAGGACCGAATGTGTGCTTGTCTTAAGCAACTCTCTTATTTGTAAATATAGTAAGTTTGTATGCTACATGTGAACTCAAAAATTGAGACCAGGACTGGCCTTCTTAAGTTTCTTGCTTGACGGCAGCCAATCTCCTGCTTGCCCAAGGGTACTTTTAACTTTAATTCTTGCGGTTCGAAGCATGATTGTGATGCTTTATAACAAGTCTTATTTCTGCAAGTCATCTCTTTCACTGATGAGGATTTGGAGTTACATTATTGTCTGTTTTAACAATGAGCCCTTTATAAGTTGTCAACAGAAAATTTTACTGTCAGGGGTTTCTGGAATTTTCACCAAATACAATCCACAAAGCCACTGCTGAGATAAATGGGATTGTGCTTTGCCTTGTTGAAGAAGGAATTTGTCCTTATACCTTCAAATCAAAACCAAGTTTCTCTCTTATCTGCTGACGGGCAACCTGTGCAACTGATAAATGATCTGTGCAAAACTTCTTTGGTCTGAGATTTGTGACCTAAAATGAAAAATGAGAATCCTTCAACCTGCTTCATGTACTTGGTTTGGGAAACTAGTTGTCAGCTAGTCATAGTTTGTTTCGAGAAAAATGGCTGCATTATGGGCTTATGCTCGGTGCTGGCCGTTGAAACATGTCAGGAGAACATCGGCAAGGATTTGTTGTACGTCTCACGATATCTGCTCCCACAATAGGATGCAACGAACAACTCTTGCAACGGTGAAGAGGATAATTAAATAAAAAATTAATTTAATTTAGTTTTATGTTAGGATGGTTGGAAGTTTTTTTTCTCTTTACCAGATTAATGAAGAAGTACGAAGAAAGTATAGAGAAAAGATACGAAATCTTCGTAACATAGTTTCTATTAATTTAGAGAAAATATATAATAGATCCTTTAAAAAATTTATATTAAGTGTAAAAAAAAAAAAAATAAATTATTGGATGTATTAATATAATAAAAGATGTGCATAATGGAGTAGTTACTAATATAAAAACTACTTGTGGTAATATTAGTGAATTCTAACATCAAGAATTTGCTCTAATTTTTTATCTTTTTACTTCAATTATATATGGACTCACTACATATATTTAGGATAATATTTTATGGTGCATGTTATTTACAGATGATATAGTATTAGTGGAGGAAACTAAGGCTAGGGTTAATCGTAAACAGAATTATAGAGAAATGCATTAGAATTTAAAGGCTTTATGTTAAGCAAGATAAAGATAGAATACATATAATGCAATTTTAGTATAATTAAAAATGAAGATGAATACAAAATTAAAATTAAAAATCACGAAGTTTCTAAAAATGATTATTTTCTATATTTAGGGTTGATTATTTATAATGAATGAGAGATTGAGAATGATGCTGTAAATTGGATTAAAGCAAATTAGATGAAATGAAAATGTGCAAGTAGAATATTATTTGATCGTAAAGAACTTATCAAGTTCAAGGAAAAATTTTATAAGGCAGTTATAAAAGTAACCATGCTTTATGATACGAAATGTTTGCAATTAGAAAAATATACGTGCATAAGATGAATGTGACGGAAATGAGAGCGATGGATATGTAGTGGTATAAGAAAAGATAAAATAAAAAATGAAATCATTCATAAAAGAAGGTGGAGGTAACTTTAATCAAGAATAAATTAAGGAAAGGATGATTTAAATGGTTTAAACTTGTACAACATAGACTTAGAGATGTATCCGTGTGAATGAGTGTCTTAATATATATAGAAGAAAAAAGAAGTAAAGATATATCAAAAATTATATGAAAAGAAGTGATAAAGAAGGACTTAAATTTTTGCATCTTACAAAAAAAAAAAAAAAAACTCAAAACTGAGTTGAACAAAAAAAAAAAAGATTCATATAGTTAATCCTAACTAATTTGAGATTAAGATTTTATTATTGTTATCACGTTATTAGCACAAGCAGTATTAAGATCAAAAGTAAGGATTGCTATCTGCAACTACAAATCCTTATCACTTGCCATTATTGTTATTATTGTTGTTGTTATTTGTTAGTTAAGGACCATTAAATCTGTTGTTGTTGCCGTCATCAACACAAGCAGCATAAATATCAAAAGTAACGATTACTACCTGCAACTGCAAATCCTCATCACTCAGCTTATTTTTATGAGCAATTGATATCATTAAAGATGCAATGCATCCAAATTAGGATGGCAATCGAGCTGATGGTTTTGAGGGGTATCATAAGCATATACAGCTTAGCAACTCCCATAAGACATATCCTACTATGTTTGAACCTATGTAGGTTCAATAAAAGGATGCACAATGAATTTGGTCATTCAAGGATCATTAAATCTGTGATGTTTATTGAAGGAAATGACAACAGAAATCTGATACCCGAACATGAATTGTATGTCATTTTTTTTATAAACTATTTTGTTCGCCGATAAATAAGTTCCAATAAGTAAACGACAATCATTAAGGCAATCCATATACCAACTCTGCTTAATTTCTTGATAATTAATTTTTCTTCATAATTCAGCATACTCTAGGCTGAACAATTTAAAAGAATAATGTTCATTCTATTAGGAGTTAGTACTTTCACAACAATATTAAAAAAAAAGAAGAAGAACTGCAATATTATTCGTTAGGACGGATTCCATCTGCCAGGATCACTTGCATACAAAGAAACAACTGCCCATGTAAATACTCTTTGACATCCGATGTATGTTCAGCATTGCATATGCATATCAGATGTGATCGAACAGCTCGAAGGACGGAGTTAGGACTTTACTTGGGAGGGAGGCAAAGAATATTATTTTTAGAAAGAATTATTACTTGAAAATATGTCAAAAAAATTAGTATTTGAAAAAAAAAAAAAAAAGAATAATTATAATTTGGACTCTATATATATATATATATTTAAAGGAGGGTTTGTATAAAACCTTCTACCTACTTGGACTTGAGCATTGTTACTTCGTTAGCATATGCTTACTGTTTTGGCAGTACAATTATGTCCATCCGTATCCCACCAAACACTTGTGCCACATCCGTTTGAACTCTTTATCGGAGCCTTAGATGGAAGAATCGGTTGCATCAACTCGAGAGAGGGGCTGAGACTACTAAAGATTTGGAGCGATTCTGATTGTTGTAATTATGCTACATGAGACTGTGTCCAATTTTAACCTCAATTGAAAGAAGGTCCGTATTTTCTTGCTATCAATGTTGTAGCCTTCAATGTAGAGTATTCCGGTTTATTAAATGTGTATTATGTGATATGGTTAATGATTTGGGATTTGTTTTATATGATTTGATTCGCGATTTGGGATTTGATAAATGTGATTTGATTACCGATGCCTAGTATCCCTTTTCAATAGGAATCTATGATAATGAGAAGTGATCTTTCATTATTTTTTTTATTTTTGTGGTTTTTATTTATTAATATTTAATCTCATATTACTTGATTTTGATTTCTTTATTCATGGATATGTAGTTCCTTATTGTTGTGATAGAACATGACAAGAGATTGGTACTACCAATTATTAATATCCATATTTCAATGGATGTTACTAGCACTTAAAATGGCACCTCAAATAGATCAATTAGGTTTTATTGGCATCTTCTTAACTGCATTTATTGCCTCAGTCAATTTACCTTGTCGTGCAAGAAGATTAACTAGACATCCATGGTGCTCATGAAGATTAACTTGGCATCCATAGTGCTCTATCCTTTGTTAAATATTGTAGCTCCGTTTCATACTCTCAAAAATTCTATACCCTTGGTCCACCAAGTCGGCATGGCTACAAACAGTAAGAACCGCAACTATGGTCACAACATTCGGCATCACACCCTTTTCCTGTATTTTCCAGAATAGATCTGAAGCTTTGATTCCATGACCATGAAGTGCAAGGCCTATGATCATAGCTATATTGTAACTTCTCTTTCAGAGACCATTTCAAAAACAATATAAAACTTTTCAATATTTCCATATTTGCAATAGATATTTATCAATGCTAGGCCCAAGAAAGTATCCAAAGTTCCATTTGCTTCTACCACCTAACCATGTTTGCATTTTCCTTGACAAAGCTTTCTTTTGGAGCTGTTAGTTAGGTTGCATTTGGATTTTTACTAAATTTTGAGAAGTTTAACTAAATTATAGAATGTTAGTTGATTGTTATATTTTGATAAGCATTATTATTTTGTTTTGATGCAAAGATGGAGGATATGTTCTTATTTATCCTTATTCATTATAATGGGTTCTTTACTCATAATCTAGCCAAGAATTATGTTGAAGGAAAAATTGGTATAAATGATAATATTGAGTGGATAAACTGTCTATACTTGAGTTTGAGGCAATGGTGCAAAAATTGGGGAAGGACTGTATAGCATTCTATTATAGGATTCCTGAGAAAATTATAGCATTATATTTGAAATTACTATATAATTATGAAGATAAGTTAGATGTGGTTTTGAAATTTACTTGATAATTTATATTTTTAAAAATTACTTCTAAACCCTCTAATTTAACTCTAAGATCCATAACTAAAGCTAAACAATAAAAATATAATTTTTTTTCCTAATATTATTAAATTTTATTTCCATCGGTAAAATTATACTTTCAAAATTATCACTTCTCTCATATTCTGAAAAATAATTACTAATATTATATATTTGTTGTAAAACATGGGGAGAGATAGAATAATAAGTACCAAATAAAATATTAGTAGCTTCATAAAAATAGCGTAAAAAATGCATAATAACATCAGAATTTAGCTAATGATATTCTAATAAGCGTTCACATGAGAAGTAACTATTATAAAATATAGTAACAATATCTTTATATTCCAAATATGATTGTAGCATTAAATGTGTTGAATTTTATTTATGTTTTATATCTAATAAAAATTATTTATATGTTAACGATTTAAATTCTTATTTTCTAGCTTCTAATGATTGTATATATTTAATAGCATCCCTAACATTACCTATATATGATTTAATAACTTTTAGTCTATCTTACATACTTAAATTTATAATATCACATGCACATTAATATGAAATAATTTTTCATCTAAGATGGGATGCAAATGCAATTTAAGCAATTCAGCAGTAATATTATTATTAGATGCATTATCTAAAGTAATTAAAAAATTTAATCATATATGTGGTACTCATATACCATTTGCATGATATGGGTATGAATAGAGATGGCAGTGTGTAGGTGTTCAATTAATTTAAAACTCAGATTTTTTTTTTTTTTGTAATACCCAATCACAATCAATAAAATAAGTGATAACACATATATAATATAATTCAACTATACTTATCCAAATATTAGACATAAGTGCTATTCTACCATTAAAATTTTTAAAATATGAAATTATTTTTTTTATAATCATGAAATTGTTTAAAACAATTAGATTTAGCAATATTTCAAAAAAAAAAATTATATGTAGGATGTAAAGCATTTTTTATATAACTTTCAAATCTTGAACTTTTGGCAAACGTAAAAGGCATTTCACTATCTACAATAAATTTTGATAATTCTTTCCTATTTAATTCTTAAGAATAAGAAAATTTTTCTAACTTACCTTCCTGGCTAATTTTAAATTAAGATCAGGGTCTCAAGTGTTGCACTCTCGTGTTTCTTCGAGTATCGGGCTAAGTGACTAGTTTTTTTAAAAGTATCGCAGTTGTACTCCTTTTCACAAACTTTACAAACTGTACAAAGTCCCTTACCGATGATATCCTTGATGTTAAAGTATTGTTAGGCTTCAAAGGTCCTGAGTCTAGCCCTAGACTGGATGGCTATTGATGTGACATCGGTAGCAAAGTGAGCTCAGGAATACTGGGTTCAGTTTGTGACTGGTGTGCCCCATACTTCACTATGTCGACATCAAACTCGAAGCCTTGGCCGCAGGGTTGGCGAGAGCTATCAACATCAGATATTATCGATTGTAAAGGATAGAGAGTAAACGTGGAGAGTAGAAAGAGATCAGGATAGCTAACTAGAAAGTAAGAAAAATTAAGACAATGTAGGAGAATTTGAAAGACTTATAGAAAGATGAGAAAGGCTTATGAGAGCTTTGGAGAGCTTTAGAAAGGTTTAAAGAGCTTATGGTTTGGTGTGGGCTGAGGAAGAAGGGTTGGAGCTTATTTATAGATGTTGATCGACTTCCAAATAACCCAAATAACTTTAGAAACTAGTCGTTTATGGCCATTGGAAAGGGTAAGTAGATCTTTTTGACCAAAAGATCAGAATAGCCTTGAAAACTAGCCATTTTTTGCTATTATAAAGGGTATTTTGGGAATGGAATGAAAATGCCTTCCCTAACTAGCTCTTTTTGGCTGTTGGGAAAGGGCATTTTTGCCTTTTCCTAACCAGGCCTAGTGTGCCAAGCCTACGTGCTGAGTGGGCCTAGTAATGAGCCATGGGCTATGCTGTGCTGGCACGGCCCGTGTGCCTTAGGGGGTAGCCGGCACGGTCAGCTAGGTGAGCTATGTCGTGCTTGGCATAACTACTATAGCAGCTATGTCGTGCCTAGCATGGCCCATCTCGTGTCGGGCCGGTGTCGATGTGGCTTGTCAATTAGATTATGTAGTATATCTATCACATTGGTACTATATTGAATATTTGTTCAATCATTGAAGTAGCCAAAAAACAGAAAACAAAATTGAGTCATTATTTAACCATTAAATAGAGCAACTACTCTAGCACATTATTGCTGCATTGATATATTATTTAATCATTGAACTGAGTAGAAAAATAGAAAATAAAATGGAATTGTTGTTCAATCATTGAATTGTGCAAAAAGAAGAAAAGAAATTAAAAACAATAAAAGGACATAAAATTGCTAATGCCACCTAGGCAACATTATAAAGGCTTAATCATTACAAAATATAAAATATAAAAGAATGATTCTCTCTTAAAATTCGGACCATAAAATGTTAATGCTCGTAACAAAACTTTGCATAGTAGCATTAGTTACCACTTTCCTATCATAAGTTATAACTTTCCTATTATAAATAAGATGTTCAAAATAATTGATGCCATTAGAAAACAGACAAGCCACCTTTTCCTCATAAGATGCATTTCAATACCATTTTGCAATTAAGCTCTCTGATCAACGAGTCTTGGCATAATTTATCTACCATGGGCACATGTAGGAGGATTGAACTGGAAGAAAATTCCACAAAAACTACTAGCCTATGAGCCAAAAAATTAGATAATTTTATTATGCAATAATAAAAATCATCCCAAGAGAACAACCAAAGGGGAAGACAAGAATATTACCCTATATTATGGACAACCAAGAAATCCTCTAGCCAAGTTTGTAGGTGTCTAAAAGGTTCTTAATCAAGCCTTTTTCCCATAAATGCATTGTAGGACATCATCTATCAAATCATTACTTTCTATCATGCCTCTCCAATCAGATGCTCTAATGCCTCAACTTTCAACCAAAGGGGATAAAGCGCTCAAACGTATGAGCAATAATGATTTTAGGCCAAAACATAAAAACATGTTTTTTCCTTAGCTCAATCCAAATGGATAATGGCTTCTCTTTTACCACCAAAATAGTTAGCATGTGCAAACTAATGGTGTCATAGATGGAGGACTTTATGTCTAACATCTTATAGATTTTAGGATTTATTTTGATATTTTACTAATTTTAGGATTTGAGTTGCAAACCCCCAAACCATAGGATCCAAACTATAATTATCCTTTGAAGAAATGACTATAATCAACAATCAAAATGACTATTTATCTAATTGTGAAGTGTATATTGTTAACAAAATCAATAATCAAAAGAATTTGGAGAGGAAAAAGCTTTCAATTTTGTTTTGTATGTTAAAAATGAACTAGAGCAGAGTTGTCCTCAACAGTAATAGGACATGATTTTATACTTCGATGGTTAGATTTTAATACTACAAATATCTAGGAGGTTACTCTAAAAATCTATGGAGCTTGTCCAAAAGCCTCCAACATTTCAAGTTAATATCTTATCTAGGCTTTCAATGAGTGATGCAAGTGCAAATTAATATAATTGGCTATTGTTTTTATGGTATGACAGGCAAAATTGGACATAAAGTTTTTGTGTGAGATCTATAAACTATTTTTGAGAGAAAAAGGAGAGAGGATATAGGGAGACCATTTGCATTACAATTATTTAAGTCCACATACCTGATGACCCATTTCCAAAGACTAGCTTAGATCTCCTAATTGCTAAGTAGAAAGTTTTATATAACCATTACGAGAAGTTGTAGAGTGCAACCACCTTAGTAAAACCATCTTTCTTCGAAAATTTGTTTAGAGAGGAGTAGGATTATAAATGGGTTGGACTAAGTTGGATCATGCTTGATTTTGATCCGACCTAATTTTATCTTCGAATCACGCTTTTGGATCCAAACCCAACCTATTTATTAATCGGGCTGAGTTGTGTTGGGTCTATAAAAAGAAATTCAGATCCAACATGTCATTCGGATCTATTTGAGATCAAGTATAATTTGAGTCCAACTCAAACGTTGAAGTTCAGGATGGAATTAGATAGGGTTGTATTTGCATTTGAGTCAAACATCTAACTATTGTTTTATAGTTAAAGTCTAATAATTGATAATCCAATATAGATCATTAAAAAAATTAAATAAGTTTAAAAAAAGCCAACTTAAACTTAACTTTTTGTTCAAAAATTTTTAATTCTATCATTATCCTTAAGCTTATAAATCATAATATTTAAAATATTTATTGATATACTTAAAGATATTATAAATAAAAATCCAATAATATAAATAATAAAATATAAATATTTTAATATAATTAAGTGAAAAAACACTAATTGCAACATATTTGTTGATATGAAAAAAAAATTAGTTTAAATAGTGTATGCAATAAATTGATAAAAATAATTGGAGTGAAAGAAAATAAAATTTATACAATTAATATTTGTAAATCAGATTAAATCCAATTTGAATCAAGTTGGATAAAAAAATAAAAAGATTCAAATCGGATTTAAAATTTAAATCGAATTTAATTTTCAAGCTTGATTTAGGTTAAAAATTTTTAAATACGGGTTAGATCAAATCTAATCGGATTGAAATTGGGGTGGAACACAGATCAAAACGGTCATTTGCCACCTTAGAGAAGGAATCTATTTCTTTAATACGCTCAATTCAACTCACTCGCAAAACCAAAGAGCCGTGAGGCACAAATTTAATGGAAAAAATGCATACGCAAGATCTGCACCTTTTTTTTTTTTTTTAACAGTCAAATGTCAAAAAAATAATATATTGATTTCAAGGACCATGTGTGTGCGCACGTGTAAAGTAATCTAGAATAAACTATTCTGTCCTACTACATAATACAGTAATTTATTTGAAAACAAAATGTAAGAGCTGCTAGTTAGTCAACATAAATAAATTAACACATTTATTCTAGTCTAACTTAATCAACAGTTAAATCCAAACTGCCAAGTTAAAAGCCGTCCTCAACTGTCCCAAAACAGGGGCTACCACCCACAGAACCAATGGGCACCATCATCTTGAGCCCAAAAAAAAAGGGGACCACAACCGAACTCAATGCAAGACCCTGAACCACAGATTTCACAATGATGGATGATAGATGTCACTCAAAAAATGTTCAAATTTTCATGCAAGAGAAAGTCAAACGATATCGTGCAATTCACTGTTACAGAATACAAAAACTATGTACGAACTCAACAATTTCATAATGAAATTGTTGATTTTTTTAAAAAGAAAAGAAAAAGAGATATAAGGGCTGCTTACAATAATTGATTAGATCTATGTCCTTAAAATTTTTTCTCACACTACATTATATGGTTGAAAGATAGAACTCGAAGACATGCTCTTCTCTACCTGACGAATGCCAGAACCCAGAGAATCGTAAAAGCCGAAATCCCAGCAAGAGTACAGACCGTATCCAACCTCCTCTCAATCCTCACCTTCCTCTCCTTCCTCTCACTCTTCTTCCTCGCATACTCCCCAAACTTCTCCTTCGCCTCCTCCTCCCGCGTCCCAACCCTTCCGCCATCCATCGCCCTCTTCAGAATTACCAAACTGCCCCTCCCATCCAGGCATTTCCCGTCCATGTCCTCCACCGCCAGGCTCACCTCCCGCACGTGCCCCGTCCCCTCCCCGCACGTGACTACCACCCCGACCCAGCACCCGTCCATAACCAACCCGAAGCGGACCCGGGTATCCCCCGTGAACCAGCGCCGGTCCACTGCGACCGGCCGCCGGCTCGAGAGGTTCACCGCCCGCCGCCCGATCGGGTCGATCACCACCCAGCTCAGCGCCAGATCAGCCGGCGAGCTCACCGGATCCGCCACCGGCGCCGGGTCCCTCTGGTCGACAGCATCGATCCGGAACGGCGAGCAGTGGAACCACGGCGACGAGGTCTCGGTCTGCACAATCTGGGAAAAGATGGGGACGCCCTTGTGGTAGAGATCGACGGCGGAGATAAGCTCGGTGGGGAGATGGTCGGTGGGATCGGGGCGGGGGAGGGGGAGGGGGAAGGGGTGGGCGTCGGAGAAGAAGGAGCAGTGGGAGAAGGGGAGGGAGGGGAGGAGGCGGAGGGAGGGCCAGGTGGAGAGGCAGAGGTCCCGCCAGAGGTCGGGGCGGGAGGAGAGGAGTGCGCGGAAGCCGGTGGTGGCGCTGCCGGCGGCAGCCAGGGAGGGCCCGTCCAGGCGGCGGAGGACGTGGGCCAGCACGTCGGCGGGGAGGTCCTCTATGGCGGTGGCGGTGGCCATGGAATCGCTGCTAATGGAATCGGTTGAGGCGTTTTAAGAACTGGAGTTGCGTAGATTGAAGGCAATTAAATCAAGGTGGAGGGGAATCGACTTGCAATTCTAGTGCTACCGTCGAAGAGAAGAGAGGAGAGTGGCATTATAAGTAGCCTTCGTGGAGGGATAACATAAAAAAAATATTAAGGGTCTTTTCTATGGGCCCTTATGCGGCACGACAACGTTCGCTTGGAGACGCAGGGAGGCTGTTGCGTTGGAAAGGGTCCAGGGATCCGGAACCGTAGGTAAGTCGTCTTGCCATGAGTGACCAACCAAGTAGTCATTTGTTTAAAAGATTATTGAAGCACATGGATACATTTTTATTAAGCAGAGTAGGAAAATCTCCGGTCCGAGCCATGACTTGATCAATCGTGGAGGCAAGGCGTGTCATCCAGATTGTTAATGTTATTAGAACCCTATAGACATGGGTAGGATAGGTCGGGACCCAAATTTCCGTTTCTATCTCCACAAATAAAATCCATCTCCATTTATTATTGTAAATGAAATTTTTTCATTCCTATTCTTACCAAATGAAACATGATAAATTCTCGTCTTCATCTCATTTTCATTCTATCTCCATTCTCGCCTTTCTTTTCTCTACCTAATATACAATAGTATTATAGAAGGTAATTATAGCCAACGAGTCAAGGATGGAACAAATAGAACGGAGATATATTTATTTTTGATGATGACTAAAATAATTTTTATCTTTCATCTATCTTCCTTACAAAAAGGTAAAAAATCTTCACCTTCTAACGAAATAGGACTACGATGAAATAACTTTTAATTTTATAAATTAAAATTATCATCACTAACTTTGAAGTATAGCCTCATTGGGCGACCTAATAAGCAGTTTTTGGAAAAGCTCTTATCTATCCAAGCCATGGAATGAAGCTTCTAGTACGGCGATAGAAAGTAGCTTCTTTTGGAAAGCCATCTTCCTGTTGATCATATTGAAATTGCCAATCAAACATCATGGGTTAGCTCTTTTCCAAAAAGGATGTCTTTCCATGCAAGATAACGTATCAACCAGACATGTCCATTATGTCTCGTAGCAGCAGTCCGTGGATGGCTAAATGGTTGAGAGTTCACCCACGTCACAATAGTTGCGAGTAATCCTCGATCCATGTTGTTTACATGCAACTCCATAATTTGACTCTGAGGGAAAAAATGGGCAAATAATCTCCTAGTTCTTGCAACCACAATTTTATCTCCAGAATTCAAGTTTGCTTGCATTTTGTCCTTGTTGCAAAACACCATCAGAGTATCTTGCCATCCATGTATAACTCGGACTGGGAATCTCCAACTGCTCTTTTTTTTTCTTTTTTTTTTTTTAATGGGTTAACATCCAACTGCTCTCTCTCATTGTTCTACTCTCACACTCCATGCGAAAGGAGCAGCACCCTGCGAGATTGGCTCGCTTAAACTTTGGATGATGCCATTCCTCCTCATCATCTTTAGGATCTTTAGGGCACATTTTGGCATGGGGTTCAGCAAAATTAAAGGTGCAAATCTACTGGATTAACATTTCTTTATACAAATTTTAAGAATATAAAATTTTTTTTTAACCATATTTAGTTGTGTTTATGAACGAAGGAGAATGAGATATTACAGGTGTAACTATTAACTAGATTTAGAATAAGATTAATATAAAAAAATAAAATTATTATTAATATTTTATTAATATCATGATGAAATTATTTAATATTTTACTAGTTTCAATGTTTTAACCCTTTTTTACTCATGAATAATTTGTGCCTTTTAATCCTATTAACGTGCCTAATCTAGGTTAACAATTTAGAGGTAAAAAAGAGAAAAATTGTCCCTATAAAAAAAATTTACTCCACATCAGACACCTTCAAAAGAAAATTATAAAAATAATTTATCATTCTTTAATCTCATACCAAAGGTACCATTAGACTCATAGCTTTCCTCAAATCTAATGCATTTTGTTAGGACTTTAAGGATGTCATGTTTAGAAAATTGTCATATCTTTTTGTCATTTTAGGGCATTGCCTTTCCACAATTTATATTTTTGAAGTAAAAGAGTGGGAAATCATTTCATTGGTCTTTAAGTAATAAAAATTGCTTGAAATATCTATTGAGTTTTAGTCTATGCCGGATCCAACTCAAAATTGAGCCTAATCTCTTGTTGATCCTAATTGGAATCAACAGTCTTTTATATAGTTAGCACCTTTTTAGTCATAGGTGGGTATTAAAATGAACCAAGATCTCCTTTTTATCTCAATCAAGATGAAGGTGAGGAACATTTTGGAAAGAATTAATGTATAGCAAGATCCAAGATGATTTAAAGGGAGAGAAATATGATACCTTTGATGATTATATAGTAAAACATAAAATAACTGCTATATTTGAGCACTGGTTTTCATAATTAGTTGCCTATAAAAATCTTCTTAAAATAATAGAAAAAAGAAAAAAAACTTGGATGATATATTGATCTCATATTGGTCACTAGCTGGAGAAATAAATTTCTATGAAATGGGATGAAAAAAAAAAACGTAGTATTCCTAAAATGTGAGAGATTAAAATTGAAAATTGGGGACCAAAAGCATATTTGCATCAAAAATTTCTTGGAAGACACCTGGAATCACCAAAGGATGAGCGCATGTCCTTTTTTCCACATAAATTATTTTATATGAATATTTGATGCTAATGAGGAGTCAAGAGTGTAGAATCAAATTAAGCAGGTGACATGGACCGTTTCATATTAAAAACAGAAGGAGATGAGGCCTTGTCGGTAAGAAGAGGCAGCACACAGTTTTGACTACAACGCTGTTGAAGTATTTTTTCTTTATACGACGAATTGCCGGTCTGTCTCTTTCTTTTATTAAAAATAATGTGATTAATCTTAGATGACGCGTCACGATAATCTTATGAAAGAAACAGGGGGAGCCGTTGGGAGGTTTACGTCCAAGGTTTTTAAAATTTTAATTGCGTTAAGTTTCGTCAAGCTGTGCATAACAGAGTGAACGTATGACTTCAGCAGGGCCAGAAGATTAGAATTTTAAAGTTCCAACCGAGCTAGGGACATCAGATGGTTAAATTAAGATGGGCGTCATTTCGTCCCCTTCTCCTTTGAGAAGGGGATTGTCTCCTTTAAGAAGGGGATTTTTTGGATTTTTTTGACTGTTAATTGAGGAAGGGCATATTGATCTGAGCGAATTGTTTCTTTAGACCGGAATCAATTTGAATCAGCTATGCAAGCTTGCTAAAATCAGGTACTTGCTCTTTATTTTTTAATTAGCAAGCTCAATCGCCACGTTATGGCGAATTATAGCCATATGGCGAATTATAGTCACTGCCACATAAGTGGACATAAGTGGCACAGCATGCGTATTAAAGTCTCTCTCTAGTTTGGTGATGTTTTAGACTGGAATCACTTTGTGTTAGCTATGCACGTATGCTGATATTAGTCATTTGCTGTTTATTTTTTAATTGGCAAGTCCAATCCATTTATCTCTCGCTGCCCAAAATTCTCACAATAATGAGGTGAGATGCTACGGAGTTAGTTCAATAGTTTGATATGATTCTTCTTTGTTGCAATAGACATTTACATTGGTGTTTTATGATTTATCTATATGGAATAATTATGATCTTATAAAAGTTCCTATCTAAATTAATCATCACGAAAGAATAAGTCTTCTTATTTGATTATGAGAGATAATAATGAAGTGGTCTAAGAGATCTTATTTTGTAAGACTAGGACTCTTATCTAATAATCTTTATACTAATAACTTCTAATAACAAAAAAAAAATGTACTTTCTCTTCACGTGCGGAAGATATCTCTACCACCTGTAGCAAGATTTGGGATGTATTTGGGGTGTGTTTGGGGCATAGAAAGTTTGTGAATAACTTTGATAGCCATCGTACGAAACGAGAAAGATACAACAAGGTTTATAATACAAATAAAGGAATAAGGTTCATAATACAAGTCAAGAATTCTTATCTCTTTTGTGAGGTATTTTATTTGTCCTATATTCTTTTATATATTAATCAAGAGTGGTATCAGAGCTTTCATGCTTGTTATTCACCTTATGTTAAATCTTACATAATAAATTTGATATATGCTATAAGATGATTATTGATAGTAGATCAATCTATGTTAAGTTTTAAAAGCATGAAATTTATATGAATATGATTTTTTTTTTTTTAACGATGGAATAATCTCTCTGTAAAGTTTGAAGAAAAACTTATATGAGATTAAATTTAATTTAAACCCTAATATTTTCCTTTGAAACTTTAAGTCTAATTTTGACTTGATTAATTAGACTATTTGCTGATAAAATTAATATCATTAGAAAGTAGACTGTGAGAGCTTTCTATTGATATATTATTTATTTTTTAAATTTGGGTCTAAAGAAAAAAAAAAAAAATGTGATGATGCATATAAAATTTCAAAAAAAATAAAAAATTTATTTGGGATTAGCTTTTAAAAAATTATCAACCCTCTTTCATTATGTGGTGGAACTCGAATCCATCTAGCTAAGGTGAGGAAAGATCTGACTTATGAAAAGTGCCCAATGCGTATTACGGACTACAATGATCAAGTGGCGTATGTGAATGTGCAGTAAAAGAATCACATTGATGTAGAAACTATTTGGGAGCTCGAAGAAGAGACAAAGAAGTACCCTCCATGAATGCATGAACTTCCCGATCTCGGAGGATCAGGATGATCTAAACACCTTGAATCCCTCCTTTTCTAATCTCTGCATCCTCCCCTGGGCGTCCCCGTTTGGCTTCAATCCAGAGCGAAGCAGGAGTTCCCGCCGCCTCGATCTCCAGCAGGTAGCCATCCCCCTCCTTCCCAGACTTGGCCACCATAGTCATCGGATCTTTGGGATTTAAGGTTCTAACTTGGCTTTGTTTTGGATGGAAAGAGGGGCAGCAGTTTCGGTGGCGTTTCCATCCACTCCGGCAATACCCTCCGGCAGGTCATCCCCATCCTTCTGTTCCTTCTTGCATGGCCTTGTCTTTGAGAGGTTTGGCATGGGCATGGTTGCCGGCAACCGCTAGAGATGGGCGTGGAAAGGACTAACTGCCCTGTTGCCGTGAATGTGAGGGTTTTAAAGCCCTCTTGTAGCGGTCAGTTGATGCCGGACCCCACCGATGGAGGGCTCCGACGAGGTTGTCGTGGTTGATGCTGTCACGTCTCCAAGGCCAATTTGATGGGATTTGGCCTTATCCAACTACGTGGCGCATGGCCGCGCTATGAACTCAAAGATCACGGCGCGATTGTTGCGCGGACGGTGCGGAATATTCGCCGAAAGAATCAGGGCGGACCGCCCTGACGGATAGCACCACGCGCATATGATTTAGTTGAGCGGGCGGGCGCATATGATTTAGTTGAGCGGGCGGTGCGAAATATTCGCTGAGAGAATCGGGTAGACCGAGCATGAGAATCGGGATAGACCGAGCAGGGCGGATAGCGCCGCGCGCATGATTTGCGGAGATTTAAATCAATCACATAACTCTTCGTTTGATTGGGGATTTGGGTGTGATTCTTCGTTTGATTGGGGATTTGGGCGTGATTTAAGGGGAGACGCGGCTCTATATAAAAGGACTCCCAGGTGATGCATCGATCATCAATCCCATCGTAATCCAGTTGAGAGTTGGAGAGGAACCTCAACGAAGAGCTACAGGCACGCTAGGAAACAAGGTGCCATCTTGTACTGGAGTTGAGCCATCTTGTACTGGAGTTGAGTTCTGGTAGGGGGAAAAGAAGGGCTTTCTTGAGTGCTTGTGGGTAGGGTTGTGAGGCAATCATTGAGGGTTATGTCCTACCATTTGTACGGCCTTATATTCCTGCTTTGAGGAAATAAAGTGGGTTGGAAAGTTTTCCCGTATATACTGTGTTTGTGCATTGGGGCTTGTATTGGGGCTTGGTGTGTGAAGGCATCACAGATCTGGGCGTGCGGTGTTGGATCGGGGCGTGCAGATCCACTCCAGGAGGGAGGCCGTGTGAGTTTGCATCTCTTGGTTTCTATTGTGCTCATCTAGGGATAGTCCTGAAAGGGGAGGCTACTGGTAGTACCCTGGACTATTAGACCCAACGGGCGTGTGATAGGGATATCAGGGGCGCACCAAAGAGGGAGGCTACTGGTAGTACCTCGGTGCATTTTTTCAACTATCTACGATCTGGGAGCGCCATAGGCTGCTGAGAGAGTTGCGCACGGCCACCGCAAGTGTAGGCTGACTTGGGAGGAGTCCAAGTGCCATACGGAGGAAAAAAAAAAACAGGGAGAGTTTTCCCCGTCCCCGTGTCAGAGGTATCAGAGCCAGATTGCTCTGTATTTGAAGCCTTTTGTGAAGCCAAAGCACTTCAAACACACAACAGAAGATGCTGACGGATCAAGTAGTGAAATTGGAAGAGTTGATGGGCGAGGACCCAGGAGAGGAGTTCCCGAGTCTCGTTCCCATGACCCTGAAAAATGCAGAGCAAATCACTGATCTTCATCAGAACCTCACCGAGTCAAGGAGTGACTTGGAGGGCCGATTGGATGCGCAAAGGGTGACGCAGTCTAATCTGCTGGAGGAGTTGGCTACCAAAGTTCGGACGTTGGAAGGAATGGCAGCCAAAGTCTCGGCGCTGGAGGAAGAGCTCGCCTTCGTGAAGCGGGGCTTCAGCCGTCAACACCTTGCCGAGGAGACGCCCCTACAGAAGGTGCGAGTCCCTGAGCCAAAGCAGTTCAATGGCATCCGGAATGCCAAAGAACTGGAAAACTTTGTTTGGGACATGGAGCAGTACTTCAAGGCCGCCAAAATCCCAGATCTGGAGCAGGTGAACCTAGCCAGCATGTTCTTGGCTGGGGACGCCAAGTTGTGGTGGCGCACGAAGGTGACGGATGACCACAACGCCGGGCATCCAAAGATCACAGATTGGGAGATGATGAAGAGGGAACTGAAGGAGCAGTTCCTACCGCACAATACTTCTTGGGTGGCAAGAGAGTCTTTGAAGAAACTCAGGCAGACGGGGTCTGTGAGAGACTACGTCAAGGAGTTTAGCTCTCTCCTTCTAGACATCCATAATATGTCTGAGGAGGATAAGCTTTTCAATTTCATGTTCGGGTTGCAAGTCTGGGCACAGACGAAACTCCGAAGACAGAGAGTCAAGGATGTCCCTTTGGTGATGGCGGCAGTAGAGGGCCTCACCAACTTCAGAGTTAATCACCCACACTCCCATGGCGAGCGGAAGAAGGCTGTGGCGAGCAAGTCCTCTTCTTCCAAGGGTGGGAAGGAGAAGGCGACAACCCAAAAGAAGGAAGTGTCAACCCGTGCTACACCTAGTTCAAAGAAGAAGCAAGTGACATATGGAGGATGTTT
This sequence comes from Metroxylon sagu, assembly GCA_017589505.3. Taxonomy (NCBI): domain Eukaryota; kingdom Viridiplantae; phylum Streptophyta; class Magnoliopsida; order Arecales; family Arecaceae; genus Metroxylon; species Metroxylon sagu. Next base: position 1,052,078 of record JACVBY030000560.1, read on the forward strand.
CATTTGCGGAGGTCCCCATCGGGTAAGGGAGTGCTCGAAGAAGGAGAAGATCAATGCACTGATCTCTCAGTCGGATGAGGAGTCTGATGGTGCTGATGGTCCATCCCGTGTGAACCCACTACAGTTATTGAATGCCCTCTCCATGAAGAAGCCCCTACCCTGCAGGGAGCTTATGTACGTAATGGTCCGAAGAAGCCCCTACCCTGCAGGGAGCTTATGTACGTAATGGTCCGTATCAATGGCCATTAGGTGAAGGCCATGCTCGACACAGGCGCAACCAACAATTTCATGGCGCAACAACAGACGAACGAGTTGGGGTTGCAGATAGCCAATAGCACCAATCTGATCAAAGCCGTTAACTCCAAGGCGGAGCGGATCCACAGCTTAGCAGAGGCCACGGTTTAGGTGGGATCGTGGTCGGGGACGTGCAGCCTAATGGTAATCCCTCTTGACGATTTCAAGATGATTCTTGGCATTGAGTTCTTCCTAAGTGCCAAGGTCATGATCGTGCCTTACCTTCGAGGCGTACTGATCGGGGATGAGAAGAGCCCGTGTTTCATTCCAATAGTTGGAGGAAGTCAAGGCGCAAGGAAGGAGGAGTCAACGCTCACGCCCAAACAGGTGAGCCGAGGAGTGAAGAAAGGGCTTACCACTTATGTGGCTGCCCTTGTTCAAGTCCAGCCAGATGTGGTGGCGGAAGTGCCAGATGAGATCGGAGAGGTGTTGCAAGAGTATGCAGACATCATGTCATCGGAGCTTCCTAGGGAGCTTCCGCCCCGAAGAGAAATTGACCACCGCATCGAGTTGGAGCCGAGGGTGCTACCACCAGCCAAGGCGCCCTATCGAATGTCACCCTCAGAGTTGGCTGAGCTACGTAAGCAGTTGGATGAACTGCTAGCTTCAGGTCTGATCCAACCCTCGAAGGCTCCTTATGGTGTGCCAGTTTTGTTTTAGAGGAAACACGATGGTTCATTGAGAATGTGCGTCGACTATCGGGTGCTGAACAAGATCACCGTGAAGAATAAGTACCTGGTGCCCAACGCTGCAGAATTGTTTGATCGGCTGGCTAAGGCCGAGTTCTTCACCAAACTCGACCTGTGCTCCGGATACTGGCAGGTGAGGATTGCAGCCGGAGATGAGTCCAAGATGACGTGCATGACAAGGTATGGATCATTTGAGTTTCTTGTCATGCCGTTTGGTCTCACAAATGCACCAGCCACTTTCTGCAATTTGATGACGAACGTTCTTTATGACTTCCTGGATGAATTTGTGGTCGTCTACCTTGACGACATAGTGGTCTACAGCAAGACGTTAGCCCAGCACGTCGACCACTTACGGCGTGTTCTCTCACGGTTGAGGGAGCACAAGCTCTTCGTGAAAAAAGAAAAGTGTGAATTTTGCTGCCAGGAGGTTCTCTTCTTGGGGCACTGGGTCAGCCAGGGGAAGATCCGGATGGACGAGAGGAAGGTCCAGGTGATCCGGGAATGGCCGACTCCCACCAAGGTGACCGAACTGAGATCTTTTCTTGGTTTAGCTAATTATTATCGGAGGTTTATTCAGGGATATTCTGCAAGAGTCAGCCCACTGACAGATCTGCTGAAGAAGGACCAACGGTGGGAATGGTCCGAGTCTTGTCAAGAAGCCTTCGATGAGCTGAAGATGGCGGTGTCCTCCGAACTAGTTCTTCAGTTACCCAACTTTGACCATCCTTTTGAAGTACATACAGATGCATCTGACTGAGCCCTAGGAGGAGTCTTGGTATAGATGGGGCATCCAGTGGCCTACGAGAGTCACAAGTTCAAGGATGCTGAGCAGAGATACTCAGTCCACGAGAAGGAGATGGCAGCTGTCATTCATTGCTTGGATGCGTGGCGACATTACTTGCTCGGGACGAAGTTCACTATCATCACCGACAATGTGGCCAATACATACTTCAAAACCCAAAAAAAGCTCACACTTAAGCAGGCCCGATGGCAAGAATTCTTGGCTGAATTTGATTTTAATTGGGTACACCGGCCGGGGAGACAGAATCAGGTGGCAAACGCACTCAGTCGGAAGGAGGTCCAAGAGTACGTCGTAGCACTGACGACCCTACAGTCATCTTTTCCGGAGCGAGTACGCCAAGCAGTCAGGGAGGATCCCAGTTATGCCAAGTTGAAGGCAGACGTGGTGAGCGGCATAGTGAGGCGATTCTGGATAGAAGGGGATCTATTGTTCACGACAGGCAGTAGGATGGTCATACCGCAGAATGTAAAGCTGCAGAGGGAGTTGCTGAAAGAGACCCATGACTCCAGATTGGCCGGACATCCTGGTGTGGAGAGGATGTTCGCTCTGATCTCCCGAAGCTACTATTGGTCGAAGATGCGAGAGGATATTGAGGCGTACGTTCGGATGTGCATGGTTTGTCAGATGGACAAAACCGAACGGCGGAAGCAAGCGGGTCTACTCCAGCCTTTACCAATTCCGAAGAAGCCTTGGGCATCCATTTCCATGGATTTTATTACAGGCTTCCCGGAGGTGAGTGGAATGAACACCATCTTTGTGGTAGTTGACAGATTTTCCAAATACGCGGTGTTCATGGCCGCGCCACACACCTGCACCGCCGAGCAAGCGGCATCTCTCTTCTTTGCAGGCGTGGTGAAGGTCTTTGGAATGCCGGTCGACATAGTCAGCGACCGAGATGGGCGGTTCACAGGCAAGTTCTGGACGACCTTGTTTCAACTCATGGGGTCCGAGTTGAAGTTTTCCACCGCCTACCATCCTCAAACAGATGGCCAGACCGAGCGAGTGAATGCGCTATTGGAGGAGTACCTGCGGCACTTTGTGACCGCAAGTCAGTGCAACTGGTTGGAGTTGCTGGATGTGGCACAGTTTTCCTACAACCTACACCGATCCTCAGCAACAATCTTTAGCCCAGCGGAGGTGTGCTTAGGGTTCCAACCCATATCGCCGATGGAAGTCGCGCAGCAAGACCAGGGGAACTATCCTGCGGCACACAGGTTTGCGCGGGACAAGTCTGAGCTGTGGGCAATGGCGCGAGACAGCCTCGCTAAGGCAGCATGGTGAATGAAGGAGCAAGCCGACTTGCGGAGGCATCCCTTGGAGTTCAATGTTGGGGACTTGGTAATGCTGCGGATCACGCCCCACATTTGGAGGAGGGCCACCAAGCACAAGTACCACAAAGGGTTGATGCCAAGGTTTAACGGACCCTTTAAAGTGGTAAAGAGGGTCGGCACTATGGCTTACCAGCTTGTGTTGCCAAATCGACTTCGAATTTATCCGACCTTTCATGTAAGTTTTCTCAAACCATATCATGAAACTCGAATGAGGGGAGACAACAGGGACCGAAGCGGGTGTTTCCGGTGGTCCAAGAGGAGTTATACAAGGAGGTGGAAAGGGTCTTAGCCCACAGGGAGGTGGGAACCGGTAAGAAAAAGTACACTGAATTTTTAATTCAGTGGAAAGAGGAGGAAGTTTCTGATGCTACATGGATCCGCATAGAGAAACTGTGGTGATTTGAGGACGTGATCAAGGCCTACTTGGAGAGCAACTCGACGAGGGCGTCGACATCTTCATGTGGGGGAGGATTGTCACGTCCCCAAGGCCAATCTGATGGGATTTAGCCTTATCCAACTAGGTGGCGCACGGGCGCGCTACGAACTCGAAGATCACGGCGCGGAGATTGCGGTGCGATGGTTGAGCGGACGGTGCGGAATATTCGCCGGGAGAATCGGGGGCGGACCGAGCAGGGCGGATAGCACCACGCGCACATGATTTGGTTGAGCGGGCGATGCGAAATATTCGTTGGGAGAATCGGGGTAGACCGAACAGGGCGGATAGCGCCGCGCGCATGATTTGCAGAGATTCAAATCAATCAGATAACTCTTCGTTTGGTTGAGGATTTGGGCGTGATTCAAGGGGAGACGCGGCTCTATATAAGAGGACTCCCAGGTGATGCAACGATCATCAATCCCATCGTCATCCACTTGAGAGTTGGAGAGGAACCTTAATGAAAAGAAGGCTGCAGGCACGCTAGGAAAGAAGGTGCCATATTCTACTGGAGTGGAGTTCCGGTAGGGGGAAAAGAAGGGCTTTCTTGAGTACTTGTGGGTAGGGTTGTGAGGCAATTATTGAGGGTTATGTCATACCATTTGTACGGCCTTATATTCTTGCTTTGAGGAAATAAAGTGGATTGGGAAGTTTTTCCGTATATGCTGTGTTTGTGCATTAGGGCTTGGTATGTGAAAGCATCACAGATCTGGGCGTGCGGTGTTGGATCGGAGCATGCAGATCCACTCCAGGAGGGAGGCCGTGTGAGTTTGCATCTCTTGTTTCTATTGTGCTCATTTAGGGATAGTCATGAAAGGGAAGGCTACCGGTAGTACCCTAAACTATTAGACCCAACGGACGGGATATCAGGGCGCACCAAAGAGTGAGGCTACTGATAGTACCTCGGTGCGTTTTTCCAACTATGTACGATCCGGAAGCGCCATAGGCTGCTGAAAGAGTTGTGCATGGTCGCCCGTCGCAGATGTAGGCTGACTTGGGAGGAGTAAGTGGCGCACGAAAAAAAAAAAAAAAAAGAAGGGAGAGTTTTCCCGTCCCCGTGTCAGATGCAAGGGCCCATCAGAACCCTCTAGCGACCCTTGGATGAGCCACCGTGGCCGTGTCAGTGCTGGCCCTCGTGCAGCCTCCCGCGACTGGCCTTCGGGGTCGGACACGCATGTTGCTCGCTGGACTTGAGGACCGGCTACAGCCGGCATTGGGGCTGCTTCCAGTGGCAGCTTGGTCGGCCGAAAGGGGGCTAGCCATGTCGCCTTAGGCTTCCGGTGGAGTTAGGGAAGAGGGCGATGGGTGAAGCCGATCAGCCTAAAGCCTTTATCATGAAATATAGACCAAAAGTTAGCAGGATTGCACCCCATAGCACACGCCTTAATCTTGCTAAAGACGAACACACATTCATGTTTGAGATGTTACTTAGAGACCTTTCTCTTAAAAACACTTAAGGGCCATTTGAAATCGTTTTAAAGTAAAATTATAATGTGCCTCAAGTTACAATTAATTGAATTGTGTGCAACCGAAATGCATTGCAAGTAAACTAATATCATTTGGAAGGTTGCAGGAATAAAGCCTCATTTGACCAAACTATTTTCATAATCAAAATCTATTGTTATTAATTATTTTAAACTTATAAATTAATATTATATTACTATACTTTAATTATTATAATATAATAATGATAAAAATAAAATATTATAATATTATTATGATATAATATTTTGTTATTGGTTAATAATTATATTATAACATTGCAATAACCCATAAAAATTTCTTGCATCGGATGAAAAAGAATGGTCTGAAGAGGTCATGTGAACTTAGCCTGTTAGCAAGTTATTTAGGTTAGCAGGTGGGCTTAGGTCGTTACAAATGTTATCAAAGCTAATTCAGATGTGCGGAAGTTGATAAATAGCAGGAAAAAGCTATACATGGAACAATGATGGAGAGCATTCCACCATAGGATAAAGCTACTTTTACAGTACTATGACTCCACCCAAGGTAGATTTGGGTTTCAATACTACCTTATAACATGCAATGAGGACGTCACTTGATAAAGAAAAAGATTTTAATACTCTATAAAAAATAGTCCTAATTGAAAAAAATGGTTTGAAGAGTTTATAACTCAGGTTCACCTACTACCAATTAATTTGAATTTATGTTTTTAAAGCTACGTAGACCTGACCTGCTAACAGATTAATTAAGCTCGTAGGTGAGCTTAAAGCATTACAAACATATTATTAGAAAATATAATATTATTATTCTAATAAATATAATATTACCATGTAATGATATATCGCAATAGTAATATGGTAAAATTATAACATAATATAATCTAATAATATTAATTAATATACAATATTGTAGCATTATATAATATTATAATATTTTATACTATATAATTATATTATTATTATTATTTTATTATCTTAAAATAATTATAATATAGTCATGATAATATTTTTATACAATATTTATTTTATATTTTATTATGTTATATTAATATAATTATATTATAATATTACTAATGTTATGATATTAAAAGTAAGGGTGAACACCTGCAATTCGATCTGCGATCAATTTGGCTGCAAGTTGATAAGTTGATATATATTTTTAAGTCCCACTCATAATTCAAGTGTAATTGGACCGATAATACATAATTAAATTAAAATATTTCAAATTGATTGGATGAGAAACACTACAGTTCAACTTATAATGCAATATCAATTACTGAGTCCCAAACAACCTCTTAACATTTGTTATTTGTGGCTATGGTTATCTGCACCTTTGTCTCACATTCACCCCTAGTCCACGCACCGATTGATAGCCACACGTTGTCCACGCACCGATTGATAGCCACACGCGAAAAAGAAGAAACCTTTTTCCCTCAAACACCCAATCCATCCAGCTACATGTGCCTTCTTTAAGAAGCCAGTGGGAGTCCAAAGAAATCAGAGTCATTTGGTTAGATATAATTCACCAGAGAGGAAAACACCGTAATATTAACTCTGGAAGGCCGTCATCCCCATTTTTAAACCAACACTTCTACCACAATGGAAAGTAATCGGTCTTTCCCTCCCCCCCCCCGCCCTTTTGACCATTCTATTTGTTCTTGGTGAGAGGATACCAGTTCTGTTCACTGGAGTATGGATCAAAGAAAACACTTGCACTTGAACAGCTCACAAAATCAGAGTTGTGCCACAAGGCGTATATCTTATATGTGCCAATGCATTTTAAGTGAAGTTAATTCATGATATCAATGTGTTACCAACGCACTTCAGGTGAAATTAATTCATGATCTACCAACGCACTTCAACTGAAGTTAATTCATGATAGCAATGTGCCTTCAGGATAATAGAAAATGAACCCAAAAATTGTAGATTACTTGACATTAGCCTTAAACAAAAGTAGTATGTTGTCCAGAAGTTGGAACTTGATATCCTCACCTCTCTTGAACCTGTAATAAGATTCTGTTCTTTTTGTCACGTAAACAGCTAGGAGCTGAGGTTGCTTAAATTAAACGTCTAGAGAGTAACGAGGTCCTCCTGCTGTGACTTTCCCCATGCGATGGAAATATTTGCCTAGGCAAACATTGATCACAGAGAAGTCATTGGCAGCACAAAACAGAGCTTGGATCCTACAAATGCTCGTTGTTAGAGCTTAATAGCATTAAGCACCTGCACCAAAAGATCCCACTCAACCATGTCATAAAGCCTTTAGCATAAACAGCTGATGTTTATCCTAGGCTTTTATCATGAAGGACTTTCTGAGTGCAGGCAAAGCAATCCATAATTTCTGTCTGACACGAAAGTATAATCTCCATTAAAAGTGAATCACAATCACCACCCACAGCCTGCAAGCAATTTGAAAACAACTTGCTGATAGGCCAAAGTCACCAACTTTAGAAGAATCCTTGACTTTTGCACACCACACAATTCAAGCACAATCAAAACTCTTAATATAACCAGATAGAGAAAAACGCACAACAAAATACATGCAATTATTTTTTCAGCAAATCCCAAACCTCTAATGAAGAAGCATGGGAAAGCCATCTTGCCTGGGTGCATTCTTTTGCAGGGAAATAGCAGGTTGCTTAACCTCCCCCATCAGAAAAATTATATTCTCAATTAGCAGCCGAAGTACTAGACATTTATAACTACATGGAATGGTGGTCTAAGTAAGCCATAGCAACTGCAGCATGCAAAGCAGCTCCTATGGGAAGTGTTTGCTCATCAAGAAAGAAGTAGGGAGAATGCAATGGATGGGCTGGCCCCAGAGTTTCATTTCTGATTCCAAGCATGAAGAAAGCACTTGGCATCCTTTCTGAATAGAAGCTGAAGTCCTCTGCACCCATTGATGGTGAGCATTGGAGGAAGTTGGCTTCCCCAACAAGGTCCTCCACCACCCTCTTTGCATGGGTGTACATCCCTTCATCATTAACAGTTGCAGGATATGGCATAAGTTTCTCCTCCATGAAATCTACTGTAGCAGTGCAACGGTGAACTGCAGCTTGTGTCTCTATAACCTGTTAGAGATGTAAGCAGATCAGCAACTTGGTTCTTTGACTGAAGAACTGGGCAGTTCAATCTGCAACTGACTAATAAAGTTTAGATGGCCGATAAGGATGCAATCCCATGTACTATAATTTCTGTGAACTGAGTACCTGATGGTAATTTAGCATTTGGGAGGCAAAAACATTGGTTTTGGAACTGACAAAAACTTTGGTTATGAGCATGTACTACCTCTTTAATTCTTCTTGAGAGATGGGTGAAACCTTCTGTTGCCAGACTCCTAAAAGTGCCACCAAATGTTACATACTCTGGGATAACATTGTGTGCTTCTCCTGCCTTTATGAATCCAACTGATAGCACCTGCAACATAAAGGATGCCAGGATACATTGCTTATGAGCAATAGAGCTGAATAGATTTAATGTGGTGGTTCAGTAACAACAAATGGTTTATTAAAAGAGCAGCATTCCCCTAATGCTAATGCTAAAGGTACACACTGAGAAAATTCAATAACCATAACCATTATTCTGATCTTCAAGAAAATTTATGACACTTTCTTTTGAATTTCAAAGGCTTCCAACATCACAATCTGAAATTTGAAACCAGTTATGTGGGTAAACACAGCCTTTCCATGATTTCCATTATACATTTAAAGAAGATAAAAGTAAAGGTAAATCAAGGTTAAGCATAACTGTTTATTCAATATAAACTAGGCATGTATGAACTGCCTCCATACTGACATCACACAAAAAGATTAAAAAAAAAATTCAAGAAATACCTATTCTCTTTATTTTCTTGAATGCACCATGTAAGAAATCGTTTGAAATGCTTAATTATCATGAATCTGGTCTAATCCAACAAATTTTATTGCAGTCCTTGCATCTCATAAGGCGAGCAAAAACTGAAATCCAAAATCTCAGAGCCTACAAGTTTGCCATTATATCTATAGTTTTATTCTTCTAGCTTTTCATATTTCTGTTCTTCACCCATGTATACCTGCAAGTTCACAGTGAACTTCAAGTACAATGATGGAAAATCCATAAGAACTGTGAGCAGTTCCTTCTTAAGCTATTTTTGTTTTCTTTCCAAAAAAATGTAGAATAAATAGTGGTAATAGTACAATTATTTTGCAGGTATTCTAAAGTAAAATAAACACAATGTGTTAAGAGGTATGTTTTTGATTTTTTTTTTTTTAACAATCACTCTTGATTAATAAAGAAATTAAAAAAGAGTAAATGCTATAAGTGCCATCAAGTTTGAAGCACTCAATTGATGATGTTTCCTTTAAAATAAAATGACCTGTCCAAATATATGCAGTTCACTGTAGCTAACCCCCAAAATTCAACTATGCCCTTCATTGCCTCCTTAACATCAACTCTTATAAAGAAGGCTCAAGGTCAATATAAACACAGCCAAGCCCTGATGAGTCCTTAAATATGCTACGGCAACAAAATAACAAAACTACATCAGAAAACCAAAATTCTCTCTTAGCCCTTGTAATTTTGGACCAAACCCACTCTCTAAGTCCATAAATGATGCACTTGAATTGAATTAATGGTCCACAAGGTGGACATAAACTCATGTAAACACAAAAGACTTCAATCAATTATGAAATACTGGATGATAAGAGATGGGTTTCTAGGATTGAGAGTGGTGGTAAAGCGTTTGTTGCAAGAGATGCATTTCTTGAAGTGGGAAAAAAATAACAGAGCCTAATTCTATATGAGCATCACAGGCCAGCCATGTGCATACACTCTTGTGGTTCATAGACTAGGACCAATCATCAGCTCAAAGAGAAAAGAGGTTTTCACTGTATAACTGAATCCTATGTGGGATTATCACCAATATTGATTTCAGAATCAAAACCAAGCAGTGAAACAATTAAACACAACAATATGACTTTAATTAGCAACATAAGAAACACAGAAAGTGGTTGCCAGTCATTTGATAAACAAGTAATTTAATGAGCCATGGAAACCTATAACCATGGATGGATTCGCTTGCTATGTTTTAGAGAGAAACGACCTATCAAATGCAAGCTCCTAATCAAGATCAAAGGACCTCAAATTAAAGCAGATGGAGCATGTACAGAAGATGTCTCCTTACAAAATCAACAAGACAACCAAGCTATAAAAATTTTCTTAAACAAATGGATGATCTCCCACCCCACCCCACCCCACCCCACGCACACACAGAGAAAAGGGAGGGAACAACCCCTGAGAATTTATTAAATGGAAGGTCATTTTTCATTCCATCAAAAATTGCACTGGAAGAAAGAGAGAAAAAAAAAAAAAAAACACCTCAACAAGGAAATATCTTACTCTGCTATCAAGAGGATCTGATTCTCGAGATACAAGCTGTTGGAGGCTGAGGATTGCCAATGATGCAGGAAGAACTGGATCTATGGTTTTGTGTGGGGATGCTGCATGCCCACCTTCTCCTTTCATAGTTGCAACAAAACGACCAGATGCTGCAAGAAGAGGTCCAGGTCTAGAAGTAATAACACCAGTTGTGACACTAACATCAACATGTATGCCAAAGATGGCTTGAACATCCTTAAGGGCACCCTCTTGCAATACATGATAAGCACCTGCATGACCCTCTTCTCCTGGTTGGAAAACAAGCTTCACAGTGCCCTTTAAGAAAATACAAAGTAAGCCAAATAACTAACCAGCTGAAGAAGATGAAGACCAAAATTGTAAGAATGGTATTGAACCAATATGCAACTTCACTGGTGGAGTGAATGAGGGGCGAGTAGGGGCAAACGACCCCTAAATTGAACAGTGGATATGGTATGTTACATTGAGTATATTTGTTGAAGTTACTCCCTTATGTTAAATTGAATAATTTGGTGAAAGTTCTCTCTTAAATCTTATGAAGTAGCCAGGCTTTATGTGGCTTACTTCAATAACCATCAAATGTCTACCACCAAAAATAAGGATTTCCATTATTTATGCATCCAAATAAATGCCCTATTACACCACAAATTTCTAGTCTTTAGGAATCTATTTTTCAACCAATGCCTATTGAAACAATAGTTCTTGATATGTACTCCCCCAAAAGCTTAAAATTGAAGAGTCATTGATCTACAAGGATCACCATACCCACTATGAACCACTCCAGCCACTTTGAATAGATCCACATAAGGTTAGAGAGTAAGATCCGCTATATCGAAAGCTAAATTGTGCATCACTGTGTCTGGAGGCCATAACTTTCATTTGCGATGTCCCATTGGGATGCCTTTTCAAATTGGGCAACTTTAAATATCTAAGATGTTATGCCTATCCCTAAAGGGTTTGATGCATACAGCGACTTGGGATATACAGTGAAGTTGGAGCCTCAAAAGAGGCTGGTCAAAGTAAAAGTTTTATTTTCAAAAAAAACTTTCACCTAAAATAACATAGTCTGAGAAGAATTAGCAAAAGCAACTGACCGTTGATACAGAAGTCCAGATCTAACTCCAAAAGGATTCTTGCTTTTTTCATGATTGTTTCTACTAGTCATAGCTATTTTGGAAAAAATGCAACCTCTTCCAATTTAAAGAGAATCCCAACCTAGATTATATAAGGGTGGACTTAGCTAGTATAAATAATCATGAAAACCATAGATCCAATCACTGTGAAGAAAAAGGTTTCCTTCAAGCCTTTCATTTCCAATCTCTCAAAAGAATAAAGAATAAGAGAACTATGAAAATAGGGTTCGAGGTCCCTTCTTTCCATTAATTGAATAGTGAAGCTGATTATTACCAAAATAGGAACGATTATTTTTATACTATTCAAGTTATCTTCATCTTATCTCAAAGGTTTCATTAAGCCTATGCCAAACAAGATGAGGTGGAAGGAAAAAAAAGAAGGATATGGCCATGGCTATATTAAATCATGGGTCTTTTCTTATTTTTCCTCCTCCAAGTTATTGCTCATCTCTGCTTTTCTTAATCCTTGAAGAATGTCCAATGTTTCTTGAAATAAGGATCATATATGTTCTTAGGTTTTATATGTAAGACAAACTACTTTTTTGATAGGAGATTATGCCAAAATGATACATATCAATTTTCTTTTTTAATAATATTTTGATAGGGCTTAACTCAATCCTTTCCCTCAAAAGAGAAAAAGAATTCCACTATGTAGGTGATTTAGGTAACAATTATTTGTTATTTAAATTTCTGATATTCAACTTTGAAATATACATATAAAAATTACTAGCTGTTATCATTATCCCTCTTTGAAGAAATTCCTAGCTCTGCCATTCTATGCAAGCCCAGTAACTCATTTAATGGTAAAGTTCCAATAATTAAATGCTGACAAGAGAATGAATGCACCTCATAGAAATCCTTCTGCAATAATATTTCAACAACCAAAAACTGCATTGACTTCGACAAAACCAACTTACAAATTCTACTTACTAAACGTGATGGTTACAAGCATACCTTTAATTCATCCTTATGATGTTGAAGCAACTTGGCTGCCCCTAGAAGCATTGTTAGATGAGCATCATGACCACAAGCATGCATTTTTCCACTATGCTTGCTCTTGTACTCCCAATCTACCAACTCCTTCCGAAAGATCAAGAAAGGATGATTACCATCTTGTAGCCAAAATACTCTTGATGAATGGTAATAAGAACCAACTGAACAAAATAAAACCAATAAACTTATACAAACCCTATGATAGAATGAAAGACTATCAACAAATAGTTCATTTAGTACAGAATGCTGTTCAGAAGAAAAATATTCATGAAACAAAATGGCCTCCTTAGTTAAGATGTCAGAATTTAAGACAAGAAAGATTCGGTGAGCTTGCAATTTTATATTTCAAACAATAAAGGAAAATATAGGGATTTATATGCAACAACAAATGAAATCTACTCACATGATGGAAATGCAGAAGAGGATACAGATAGCTGACAAGGCATAGATGCATATGGCGCCCATAAATGTCATTAGTAGAGCAACTGTTGGCTACTTATAAGACCAAACTTCTCCAGGTAGATGATCATGCCATCTCTTCATGCCATCTCTTCAAGCCATCACTTCCATTAATTTGCAGTATGGTTCTCTCTCTAAACATGGATTAATTAGTTTACTAATAAGAATTAGTGATTGCTCTATTATGATTCCTATCATCCTCTCCTTCCAATTGTTCGATTATCATACTGCACTCCACATATCTGTTTTAATCACCTTGCAATCCATCAACTAGACATACTGTAGAACTGGATTTTCATTCTACTTTGTCGAGCCTAATATATTTCGTTGATCCTTGCCTTACTAGTTTAAGATTTTGGGGTCAATTGACTAGTTAACATGGTATCAGAGTGCAGTACTGCTAATGACCACAAGTTCAAATCACCTCCATTCCAGCTATTTAAATAATTTCTTGCCATCATTGTATAGGTTTATTTGAGTTCACAAGTTTGAATCATTTCCATAACAGTTATTTATTTTTCCTGGCAGCCATTATATCCCCAACCTAATATCCGTCTGCGTTATCTGGAACGCATATGAGAACAGAGGGCGAGTCAAGCCTAACACATGTTGTTGACCCTTTTACTTATCAAGTTCAGCTTTTGAGTCAATGGGATGGTTAGCATCCTTTCACATATATTCTGCAGCATATATCCAAACCAACTTCATTCTAGCCCATGAATTCTATCAGATCACAGCAATGGCATAAAAAACCATCTTTACTTTCATAAATGACATTCTTTTCCTTCACGATGACATCAAAACCGGAGACAACATTAGACCAACTCCAACTTACCTAAAATTTTCATCATACCTTCATTACCGACCAATTAGATTCCGTTCTGTTCTACAGAACCCATCAGCACATCTCATCTTTTTCATCCGCATGGGATTAAAACCCAATTAGAACCCAACAGAACAACCACATCCCTCCATGAGGAAAAAAATCTAAAATTCTCCCAAAAAAACAGATGGATCGACACAAAAATACCTGTAACGGAAGAGCATCCATGTCCGCTCTGAGAGCGAAGACGGGACCCTCGCCGGACCCAATGGAAGCCACGACTCCAGTCTTGGCGACCGGCCAGGAGTACTCAATCCCGAGGGCGTCAAGCTCAGACCGTATCAGCTCGCTGGTCTGGTATTCCTCGAACGCGAGCTCCGGGTGCTGGTGGATTCTTCTCCGAACTCTCTTCATCCAGTCGAAGAACGCTGGCTCCCGCGCTGATTCCAGGAGCTCCCGAGCGGAGACCCTCGTCGGGGTTGGGGGATTCTGTGACGCCCATGAAGAAAGAAAGGTGGAGAGTAGAAGGAGAGAGAGAAGATGGAGGGTCGATGGGAAGCGAGACGGAGCCATGGAGACGCAGGCATCCGAAGAGGCGGTCAAAAGGCATCATATCATATCATATAATGTCATATATAGCATATTATAAAATTCAGCTACGACAGCAGCAATGCCCGTTAAGTACGTCACTTGAAGAGAGCTCTCCATACCCTACCACAGTGTTGATTAACTAGACCCGGACCCCGCGTAGGGCTTGTATAAATATTATGTAACAATATTTATAATATAAAATAAATTAAATTTTATTATATATATATATATATATATTTATTTATTTATTTATTTATTTATTTATTATTTATTATTTTTATTTTTATTTTTCTGACTGCCAACATAGAGTTAATTTCTCATGGTCACTAAAAAGGAAAAAAAAATCATATCAAAATCTACATCTTTTAATTAATAAAATATAATTACAAAATTATTTAATAAATCAAATTTTATAATCTAAAATATGGCTACTATTTATTCAACCTAATATGTACCATAAATTTATAGAAACAAATTATTCAAATACATATCCGTTTCAAGAGAAATTACGTGTTACCTCTACACCAATGTTATCTCTACACCTATTATCTTTAAAGATTATTTTTACTATCGATATTGTTTCTTTCTGTTACGGTTTAATACTTAAAAAATATAAAAAATAAATGTAATTTTAAATTTTCTAAATTATGTAAGATATATTTATTTTTTGTGCATATCTTATTATTTTCTTTATTCTAAATGCTAATAGTCAAGCATATGCCATGGCCAATCAGGAGGCTAGCATGAGTCGATCCAAGGGCCATGATGAACAAGACATGCACCTTGAACCAGATTAATGGGCCATGATTAAATGGGTCTACCCTATTTGAGATCGTTGTTAGCTTATTTTAATTGGTTTAGGACCTAAAAGATGAAATATCTTAGATTCAATTTAGCCAAAGGTCAGTTTGAACCGACCTAATGTTTGACTAAAATAATTGTGAAGTTACGAACCCAAGTTAGGGAAACCCAAATGTTTATTGACCGAGTCTGATTAGGGATTATTAGTCAATATAGTTATAAAAATTAATTAAAATTTTTTGGCTAAACTACATTTTTAACACTTGAACTTGGGGATATGTCACTTTATTTTCTGAATTTCAAAAAGTTGCAAAATTGATCATGAACTTTATTTTTTGTTTCTATTTGGTCTTTACCGTTAAAATAGAGTAACACCATAAAAAATATACTAAGTTGGTTGGCTTACATGGCTTAAAATAACGCGCGCCCCCTCCCCTTTCTCCATGCCACGCACCTCCTCCCCTCTCTCCCCCGTCCCTGACAGTCACACGTGCCCCCCTCCCCTTTCTCTTCCTCCCCTTCGGCGGCCTTCCCCTTCTCTCTCCCCCCAATCCTAGCGACCCCCCTTCTCCCGCCCCACCCCGCCCTGGCAGCCCACTAGACCTCTTCAATCTCTCATGATTCCTCAATAGAAATGGGAGAATATCACTATGGACCTTGAAACATGCGTGCCTAAAACTTCCAAAAGCAATTATGCAATATGGATTATAGTTGATAGATTGATCAAATTAGCCCACTTCATATCTTTCAGAGTTAGAATGTCTATTGAGAGGTTGGCCAGTATATATATTGACCAGATAGTGAGACTAAATAGGATTCCAATGTTAATAGTGTTTGATTGAAATACTAGGTTTGTATCTTAGTTTTGGAGGAGCTTATATAAAGTAACGAGGAGTAGACTAAATTTTCACACAGCCTTTCACCCTTGGAGTGATGGTCAATTTGAAAAGACTATTCAAATGTTGGAAGACATGTTGCGAGCCTATGTGATAAATTTAGAAGGCGCATATGATTAGCATCTACCCTTGGTTAGCATCTACCCTTGGTAGAGTTTGCATACAATCAAGTATTCAAATGGCTCTATTTGAGGCTTTATATGGTAGGAAGTATAGATCTCTTTTATATTGGGGTGAGGTTAGAGAATCGAGATTTTTGGGCCCTGAATTGGTGTAGCAAACTGTGAAAAAAGTACAGATGATTAAAAGGTCTTGTACAACTCAGAGTCGATAAAAAAGTTACGTTGACAATAAAAGGAGAGATTTAGAATTTCAAGTTAAAGATTATGTTTTGTCGAAGATGTCACCAATAAAGGACATAATGAGATTCGAGATTCGAGGCTAACTGAGTCCATGATATGTTGGTCCTTTGAAATATTGGATAGAGTTAGAGAAGTGGCCCATCGCCTAGCACTGCCACCAGTTCTTTTTAGGGTACATAATGTGTTCCATGTATCTATGCTTAGGAAATATGTATTGGACCCTAGCTATGTGATGGAACTTGAATCCATTAGACTTGGAAAAGACCTCTCTTATGAAGAGCATCCGATACGTGTGGTGAACCGCAAAGATCAAGTTTTGAGGTGGTGTACCATACCTTATATCAAGGTACAATGGAGCAATCACACGGAGCGTGAAGTCACGTGGGAACTTAAAAAGGAGATGAGGAAGAAGTACCCTCATTTATTTGAAAATTTTGGTTTGTATTAATTAGCTTATTTGATTAATTATGAAAATTTATATATGAATAACTAGATTAATAGTAAATTTTGTGGATAATTTTGAAGATGAAATTATTTTAAAGGGGCAGAATGTAAGAACCTGAACCCAGGCTAGGTCCACTTGATCGGTGTGGGTCAAGTCAAATAGGTTAAAAAAGGGGAAGAGTTCGTATCCAGAGAGGAGACGAGAGGAGACGAACTTATCTTCCACTAGAGAAGAGATAGATCCTACCTCTTCATCGTCCCTTCCTCTATTTAAATCACATGAATCTTTCCCAGCCATTAACCAAGAGGAATCCAAGTTCTGACTAAGAAAATCTTGGGTTAAGGCCGGTAGGGAGAAAGTAGCAATGAGAAAGAAGCCACCTTCTTCCTTAAATTTGATACAAGATTTCACAAGGTAAATCCTCAAATTTTAGTTTGTATGTTTCTCTTTTAATCCACGATCTGGTAGCATAGGATTTATGAGGAGATTTTGATGTGATTTATGCTGATTTAGAACGTTAAACTTGATTGAATACTCTATTTCAAAACTTGAAACAGAGCATTGAAACTTGGCTTTCTTTGATGGCCGAACCTGGCAGGGAGCCAATCGGACTCCTAATCGAGTCAAGATCCAACTGTGGCCGGTAGTGGGGCGGAGTACGGCAGCGTCTTGGCCAGCCGAGAGGCTAGCATGAGTCAGTCCAAGGGCCACGGGTGAATGGGACTTGGAAAAAAGAAAGAAGAAGAGGAAGAAGAACTTCTTCTTATGAACCGATTCACCTAGTGAACCAGATTAATGGGCCATGATTAAATGGGTTTAATCCATTTGAGATCTTGTTGTTAGCTTATTTTAATTGGTTTAGGACCTAAAAGATGAAATAGCTTAGATTCAGTTTAGTCGAGGTCAGTTTGAACCGACCTAATATTTGAGTAAAATAATTGTTGAAGTTAGGAACCAAGTTAGAAAATCCATATGTTTATTGACTGAGCCTGGCTGGGAATTGTTAACCAATATAGTTATAAAAATTAATTAATTTTCTTTTATATAGGTGAGCAACGTTCTTGAGCTACATTATTTTTGGAATTAGTGAAGAAAGTAAGTGAACTAATTATGAATTAGTTAATTAAATAAATAGCTTATTTATAATTCTAGTTATTGATTGTTTAATTATGAAAAGTTTATGATCAATGACATTATTTAGTAAATTAAATTTGTATATTTAGCATGAATATTTTAATACTGTTTATTGTTAAAAGAATTGTTATTATTACTGTTTATTGATTAAAAAAATTATTATTAATGTTGTTTAATTTATGAAATATAGATAGCAACATTAATGCTTATTAGACTGTTACTGTTCGTAATTTTAAGCAATGCTAATTATTGTATTAACATAATAATCTAAATTTATTATTATCATGAAAGCTTTATTATATTAAAATAACAAAATAGAAACACTAATAGAATAATAATAACTATTATTATTATTATATATAATAATAATGAGAAAATAACAAGAATTATGACATATAAATGAAACATCAAAATAAAAATAATAAATATAAAATAATAGTAATAAAATAATGACATTCCATAATATAAATAAAAGGAAGTAGAAAAACTACACAGTCTCATGAATAAGCAATTACTAAAAAATATTAAATTATTAAGTAAAGAATTAATAGATTAAGTGAACTCTCGGTCCACTATGTATTGATTAATAATTGATGATTGATACCGATACCCATATCCACAGGGGACATATGGAAGGAGAAACTCCCATCTACAGAATTAGATGTAATATATTGGCCTTGTCGTAGGGATAAATGTGACTGTAATTTATGATCATAGAGTAATTAAAAATTAATGATATGAAATATATGATGATATATAAAATCTGATAATTAATCCTATGACAGTTTTAATTAATGCACATATGAAAATTTGAATAATGACATAATTGTGCTAAATGGAACAATATAAAAAGCTAATAGCTATAACATATAAAGTTTCATAAAAATTTTATATTAACTTATGTAACCACTAGTTTATAATTAGTGCCACTTACTGATTATGAACTCATAAAATATCTTATTATTTTGTTTAGATTCAATGAAATAAAAAGGGAATACTAGGTAGAAGTAGCACCTATCAGACTTTACTTCTAATTATCTTCTAGTTAGTTAGTTGAGTTTGATGTTACTTTTAAACTAGTTAATGAGTTAGTAGAGTTTTGATGTTAGTTTTTGGAATACTTGATAACTTCTATGATTTGAATATTTTAGTTTGATTGATTAATGAACAGTAGTTTGTTTTAAGGAATTATTGCTATTTAATTATATAGACGCTTTGCATGCTTTGTGTGTGGCAGCTTGTCGTGATTGAAATCTACCGTAGGGTCTGAAGTATGACAAGTGCTCTTTGCCTTTCTTTGAAAAAATAAATCATGGTCTTTGATCCATAGCTCCCCTTCATACAAAGAAAGGATTATACACTTGATGTTACAAAATGCATCAAAGTACTTTTTATGTAACATAATCATTGAAAAAAAAAAAAGAGAGAAGGCTTAAATATCAACTGATGCTAACCGGCTCTTCCATATTTTCTTATAAATTAAGGGACATTTTCTGCAACTCACGTTAACCGGCTTTTCGATATTTTTCTATAAATCAAGGGAAATTTTCTGTAATTTACTTTCAAAAGAACTTGAGGCTGACACATCAAAATTCTTCAGCCATCTCCAACCCAGACCCCTCTCAAACACTACATGACCAAGAAATAGAATCAAATTTTAAAGTAATAATCATCATAAATATTTTAAAATTTTTTAATTTTAATACATCTAATATTTAATGACGATCATCTATTTTATATTCTTGGTATTTTAATAAGATGCGCTATTTTTCTGATTTTCTTATATATTTTCTAGCTTCAAGAAAAAATATAAAAAGAAAAATCCTGGAAATGAGGCGGCCTTAGAAGCCGACTTTGGAAGCTGACCCCACTCCCGAAACTTCCATTTCATTTCTCCTTTCATAAAAGGATGTGCCATGTGGAAGTCGTGAGAACTCTCTCTTCGCTCTTGTTTTACATATATGCAAGAGCACAGATTTGATTTAAATTTCAAAAATAAAAATAAGATAGATATTTTGAAATTTAGAAATTTTATGATAGACAAATTTTATAG
Source organism: Metroxylon sagu (assembly GCA_017589505.3). NCBI lineage: Eukaryota > Viridiplantae > Streptophyta > Magnoliopsida > Arecales > Arecaceae > Metroxylon > Metroxylon sagu. Next base: position 1,072,171 of record JACVBY030000560.1, read on the forward strand.
ATTGATTTATCATTCCATAAAATAATTTGAAATATATTATTTTTATAATTGCATGGGTGTTGATTTGATTTAATTTTAGAAAATAAAAATAAGATAAAAGTTTTAAAATTTAGAAGTTTTTTTGCACTGATTTGATTTTTTATAGAACAATCTTATAAATTTATCTATTATTTTATAAAATAAAATGAAATATATAATTTTTATAAAATATTTTAAAAATTTTATATTTTTGTATTATAAAATATTTTTAGAGCTCCAACATTAGTTTGGCCATCTTATAATCATATAACAGATGCATGCTTGAACAAATAATAGATTAAAATGATGTGGGCTTATAAAAGATCCCGTCAAACTTTAGGACAAACCTTTGAATTTGAATAATATGGTTGGGCATGCGGTAGCAATATAGTAAATCTTTTTGGGTTTATTATTCATGCTTCTTACTAATAAGATAAATAAAAATATTAATTTATACAATTTTTTAGTTTTATATTATTAAACTTAAATTTTAAAATTATTATTTTTAAATTAAAAATAAGATAAATAGAAATAGGTATTAGATTAAATTATTTTTAAATTTAAAAAAATTAATTAATTTGAAATTAAAGATTAAAAATAGATGCAATATTTTCTTGAAAAATGTTTTTTAAAATAAAAATAATTATGAGATAAAATTCTTTATCATAAGGATATGATTATTATGAAAATGACTATTATACTCCTCAACGAAGCTTTTATGGTATTTACCTTGAATAATACTTTAATTTCATAATTAAATAATATTTAAGAGCTATTTAATTTAGCTTTACATATAATATAAAAGAAAAACTTATTTTTTCTTTTATTTCTCACAATTTTTATTACTATTATTTTTATTTTCATATAACTAAATATAATTAAATATTTAAATATTATCTTAATATTCAAATATTATCATAATTGAAATATTTAAGCCTTCTCATTCTTGAAGAGAGAGAATAAGTATGCAAATTATGCCAACAATGTAATTTGAATTGATGCAAAGTAGAAAAGATAACATTATTGAAAAACTTATTTTTATATATGAAGATTACAAAGAAAAAGAATAGCGAAACACTATTAATAATAAGGGCTCTTCGCTTGTACCGAGCCATCTAAAGTGAAACTGAGAAAAGTTTTCAACTAGCTTCCGTCATTTGGACCAAATCAGCTTTCACCATATGCTTATAATGCAATTCCTTTCTTTGTAGGCACATGGTAAAAATAGAATCTTTATAACTGAATTTTTAAACTAAGAGTAAATGCTATATATTTTATCATATATATATATATAAGGGTTAGTATAAATTAAATGGTAAATAGAAATTTAATCATATTAAAATCTATTTGTAATAACTATCATAGAATATTAAGGGTCAAATAACATATATTTATACTCAATAATCTAATAATAGGTTAAAACTTAGTTGCCTTTAAAATTTAGTTGTGTGTAATAGTCTTTTTTCTATATTTACATGACTATTAGGGATTTGCTCTTGAAATAAGATATTGCCCATCTCTGCTTCTCTCAATTTAGATTGCTAATAAATAGATGTCCACTCTTGGTCACTCTCTAACATTATTTTCTTCTTCCTACGTGATTTCTATTTCCTTGACTTTCTGTCATATGTTTTTTAAAATTAGGGTCATATTATGTTCTTAGGATTTTATATGTTTAGTTTTAACTTTTAATGCAGGGCCATATGTAAGAGAAGCTATTTTTTCTGATAGGAGATTATGCCAAAATGATACATATCAAATTAATAAGCCAATTTATTGTTCCTTTTCTTTTTTAATAATATTAAGATAGGGCTTAGCCCAATCCTTTCCCTCAAAAGAATAGAAAGAAAGAACTCCACTATCTAGGTGATTTAGGTAACAATTATTTGCTATTTAAATTTCTTATATTTGACTTTGAAATATACATGTAAAAATTATTAGCGGTTATCCTTATCCCCCTTCGAAGATATTCCAAGTTCTGCCATTCTATGCAAACCCAGCAACATTTTAAATTTTCAAGTTCCAATAATTAAATGTCGACAAGAGAATGAATGCACCTCATAGCAAGCCTTCTGCAATAAAATTTCAACAACCAAAAACTGCATTGACTTTGAAAATCTGACTTACAGATTCTACTTGCAAAGCATGACAGTTATAGGCATACCTTTAGTTCATCCTCATGATATTGAAGCAACTTGGCTTCCCCTAGAAGCATTGTTACATGAGCATCATGACCGCAAGCACGCATTTTTCCCCTATGCTTGCTCTTTTGCTCCCAATGTACCAACTCCTTCCAGAAGATCAAGAAAGGGTGATTACCATCTTGTAGCCAACATTCTCTTGATGAATGGTAATAAGAACAAACTAACAAAATAAAACCAATAAACTTAAAACAAACCCTATGATAGAATGAAAAACTATCAATGAACAGTCCATTTAGTAGGAAATGTTGTTCAGAAGAAATATATTCATGAAACAAGATGGCCTCCTCAGTTATGATGTCAGAATTTAAGACAAGAAAGATTCAACAAGCTTGCAATTTTATATTTCAAGCAATAAAGGAAAATATGGGGATTCATATGCAAAGACAAATGGAATCAACTCACACGAATAAAATGCAGAAGAGGATACAGTTAGCTGGCAAGGCATAGATGCATATGGCACCTGTAAATGTAGTGAGCAATTGTTGGCTACCTACAAGATAATTTTTAGATCCAAATTTAGCAATTGCAACTGGGCCATCAACAAACTTCTCCAGGTATCACTTCCATTAATTTGCAGTAGGGTTCTTTTTCAAAACATGGATAAATTAGTTTACTGATATGAATTAGTTATTACTCTATGATGATTCCTATCATCCTATCCTTCCAATTGTTTGATTATCACACTGCACTCCACGTATCTGTTTTAATCATGTTGCAATCCATCAACTAGACATACTGTAGAATTGGATTTTCATTCTACTTTGTTGAGCCTAATATACGTCGTTGATCCTTGCCTTGCTAGTTTATGCTTTTTGGGTCCATTGACTAGTTAACATAGTATCAGAGTTCAGTTCTGCCGAAGACCACAAGTTCAAATCACCTTCATGCCAGCTATTTAATTAATTTCTCACTGTCAATATACAGGCTTGTTCAAGATCACAAGTCTGAATCACCTCCAAGCCAGTTATTTATTTTTCCTGGCTGCCATTATATCCCCAACCTAATTTCCATCTGCCTCATTTGGACAGCACATGAGGGGGGAGAGAGAGTGTGTCAAGCCTCACATATGTTGTTGACCCTTTCTCTATCAACTTTAAGCTTTTGGGTCAATGGGATGGTTAGCATCCTTTCATGTATGTTCTGAAGCATATATCCAAGCCAACTTCATTCTAGCCCATAAAGTCTATCAGATCACAGCAATTGGCATAAAAAACTCATCTTTACTTACATAAATGGCATTCTTTTTCATCACCATAACATCATAAAAGGACACTACATTAGACTAACCACACGAATTTTTCATCATAACTTCACTCCCGAGCAATTTGATTCCGTTCTGTTCTACGGCACCTATTAACTGTTATTTTACCATAAGAATGGCAGCACATCCCATCTTTTTCATCCGCATGGGATTGTAACGCAATCAGAACCCAACAGAACAACCAGATCCCTAAAATTAAAATTAAAATTAAAAAAAGGAAAAAAAATAAAATTCTCCCCAAAAAAATTGATCGACACGAAAATACCTGTAACGGAAGAGCATCCATGTCCGCTCGGAGAGCGAAGACGGGACCCTCGCCGGACTCAATGGAAGCCACGGCTCCGGTCTTGGCGACCAACCAGGAGTACCCAATCCCGAGGGCGTCGAGCTCAGACCGGATCAGCTCGCTGGTCTGGTATTCCTCGAACGCGAGCTCCGGGTGCTGGATCCCGCGCCGATTCCAGGAGCTCCCGAGCGGAGACCCCCGCGGGGTTGGGGGGATTCTGTGACGCCCATGAAGGGAGAAAGATGGAAAGTAGAACGAGAAGGAGAAAGAGAAGACGGAAGGCTAGCGGGAAGCGAGAGTGAGACGGAAGAGCCGTGGAGCCAAAGGCCGCCAAAGATGCGGTCAAACCGAGGGGATATAAATTGAGGTTTGCGAGTAGCCCCACGATCCGTCCAAATCGATCCATATAGTAAAAATATAAATAATTTGCGAAAAAAAAAAAAATCCTTTCCTTTTAGAACCAAGGTAGGAATAATTCCGGTCTAGATTGAGGTGTGAGGTAAATTAATGTCCCCAATAGCGAATAAATTGCCAGATTATTAAGAGTACCAGATCATTAGCATCCAAGGGAGGTAGAAATTTGACTCCATCTGTGAACCCAATTCAAACCCATCCAAAAAAATTAGAGTTACGGTTTTATCTTTTTATTTTTTTTATGCAAATCCAAAATGATTCAAACCTAAAATAAACCAAAAATTTTAAAATCAGGCCAAATTGGATCATGGATAATCCGAATGACCTGAAAATGTTATTTAGATAACACAGATTTTTAATTTTATATGTTTTAAATTTTAAAATTTTATATAAATGATATTATATAATTTTATAAAATATCAATTAAATTATTTATATTATCAATATTTTAATATTTTATATTCTTTGATATATAATATAGTTAATGCTTATGTAACTCAATAAATAATAAGATTAGAAGTATATTTTTCTAAGTTGAGTATTTTGAATGATCGATACCAATAGCTTCAAACAAGCAATAATAAAGTAGAACTAAGCATAACTTTGCTCTATTTTATATAAAAATTAAGCATATTTTTAATATTTGCTTATTTTATTTTACAATCTTATTAATAATGTAAAATTAATATTTATTTAATTTTAAAAGTATACTTTTATAGACTATTGCTTAATCGTATTATTTTTATATTTTATAAATTTATAACAATTATTTTTATTAGTGCCTAATCATGTTGTAATTTTGTGCTTATGTGTTCTAATATTTAAAGTAACAAATGAATAGAAAAAAAAAAGAATTGAATTAATCGTTGACAAATTACTTAAAAAAATAAGAAAGAAGTATATAGTAAATTTTTTTTTAAAAAAAACTAAGATAATCTAAAATGACTCATGGATTGACCAAAACCCAACCATTTAGGGTTACGATTTGGCTTCAATGATCCAAACCCCGAAAGTGATCCGAACCCAAATTTATCTGTTTCAAAATGATTCGATCTAACTTGATTGTCAATTCTATTAACATCTCACTTTAAATAGCATCATTAACTGCAATAGTTGGCACCCTCAAATATAAATAGGAATTCAATGCTATCCTCCCCACTATTTTCTGTAAGGTTTCGAAAGTTATCAAAACTTGTTCAATTGCTTCGCTCAAATTAAAATCAAGCTAAATTTGATTGAGCTTGGGTCTAATCCAGCTCAAGATGAAATTAATCTCAGGATTTTAAAAAAATTGGTTATTTTATACTTTGATCAAGACTAATCCTGAACCTATTTGAACTCAAGCTATTTTCATTAGTTCAATAACTTTTCAGAGTTGAAATTGGTTTAATCTTGTAACAAATTTGAATGAAGCTTAAACGGAGCTTGGGTCAAGCTTGAATAGAGCTTGGTCCAATTGCATTTGTTCTTCCATTTGATGAAAATTAGCATAGGACTTCAAAGCTTGCGTAAGACTGAGTGCCTGGGTAATGTTTATATGATGATTCCAAACTTGTAGTGTTTATATGATGATTCCAAACTTGTAGAAGTTCTAGCAGCCATATTTGCTATCGAAGTTCTACAGCCCATATGATTAAGGGTGAGTAATGGTTTCAGGTAACCTGAAAACTGATACCAATCTGACTTGATTAGATTGGGTTGGTTTAGTTTTGAATGCTCATCAGGTTGATTCTAAGTTCAAAATCCTGAAATTGATCCATCAGACTAGTTATTGGTTTCAAAGTTCAGTTCCTTAATTCTATCATAAGAACCAACTATAAAATTTTTCTTAAAATATAAAGTACTTTTAGTTCTGACAAGAAAACCGATCATAAACATTTTTAAGAAAAATAAAATACTTTTAAGAATCAAATTAGAGATCTTAGATATACCCCTCATAAGTTATCTACTATTTCTACTAAAGATATTTAATGTTAAATTGATTAGCAAATATTATATATATCATTTTTAGTCAAAATAAACTAAGAGAAAAAAATTAGCTATTAGATATTAAAGTAGTATCATTCAAAGGAAAAAAAGAAAAATCAAATAATACTTATCAATATTATGAGTTTTTTGAGCATTTTTCTGATGACTCTTAACCTCTTACCTAACTTTTATAACTAAGAAAAGAACTTTTAATGTATTAAAAATGATAAAAAAAAAGCTAATGCAAAAAAATAATAATAATAATAGAGGGGGGTGGTTGAAATAGATCCTGCCTTAGAATTGATTTGTTCTGATTGGGTTTGTTCTAAATTAGTTTCAGAATAAGATTAGTTTGATTCTGTATCCAAAATCCTACAACAAATCTTAATTAGATCCATTCTTAATTTTGGCCTAAAATTTATACAACCCGATCCATGCTCACTCTATATATGATCAAAACGTGCTCAATTAATGTTATTGTCTGAATGGGTCTTGTTTTACAGCATAACCAGCAAAATGTTTCAAGGAGATGGTTCCTTTGCCGAGCATGCCAGGCTTAAGGCCTTAGCATAACAGATAATGATATATTCTCAAGCATAGAATGGAGATGCATGACAGTACCTACCATGTGGGTCAGGCTCAGCTCTCCTGGAAGCTTCCTTGCCAGGCCGTGCTTTGCATTCTCCGGATGCAAACATTGATGAAGAAGAGACTGCAACTCATTTGAGCATGCTAGCTGACATTGAAAGCTAAGCATACCTCTGGTGGAATTAGCTATAACCATGTCTTGCACAACTCTGTGCAGGAGCTGCTTCTTTTCTCTATTTCCAATATATATTCTCCATGAAGCCTACACAATTTATTACTTTCTGAAATAATGACTTAGTTCTTGCTCATGATACGTTTGATTTGGATAATATGTTTGTAAAGATCTTTTTATTTTCAATCGCTAGACCTTTTCATCATGCCTTGTTGATTTATTTCCATTCCACAATCTTTTTCTCAGCAAGATTTTTCTTTTGCCCATCAAAGAAGAGTCCGTTTTCTTACCCAGGATACACTATCACATTCAAAAGCCACAGGACAGTGAAGTAGGAAGGAGAGAAACCTGCTACATGGTTGAGATACAGCCTATAGAGACAATATGAAACAGCCCTATTTTTCTTTTCTTTAATTTGGTAACAGGTAGATCCTAATTGCTCGCTGGTAAGCTTCTCCATGAACTCTTTGACAATAACTGATCCCCATAATGAGAGCCATAATCCCACCAGCAAGAAGGTATGCCCAAGTATTCTTTGGCAACTCCAAACCCCCTGCATCCAAACAGAAGTTTAATTTTTTGTCTTTGTCAGTCACTGTTTTATCCTCACACTAATTAAGTGAAATTGCAGTTGTCAGCTAAACTACTGAAACCCCACATATTAAATACATCAGCAAGAATAATATAGAGAGGACTTACATGAGACTGGAAAGCCGAGGGAATGCAAGGTCTTTGGCTGTGGTTGTGGTTCAGCTACTAATATATAGAAGAGCCCCATAACTCCAGTATGCATTTGGGTGCTGCTGTAATTGGATTCCAGAGTTAGAACCTCCCCATCAGCAACCCTGACAGAGCCTGGCTCAGGATAGCAGGTGGACATCCCAACAATGTAATCAGCCTCATTCCCTGCTTCTTTTCCTTCTCCATAAGCTGGAATGGAAGTGCACAAGACACGTCCATCCTAATCCATTCATGTCGCACCAGAAGGACAAATGATCAACTAATTAGCAGGTGAAACCAATCTGAGATATCAAATTGGATAATTTGAATCCTCTCTAAATTTTCATACTTTCAATTTGTTTCAGCCTTCACAGCTCCACAAAAACTCCTCTGGAGAAATCTAGTATGACTAGGTATTCGTTTAAACTAATTTTAGTTACTAAAAAATATTAGGATTTGTGATTTAAAGTAGTTCATTTGTCAGAATTGATTTTTAACTGCTGAAAAATCCAGATTCATTAGAAGACTGGATTAAATCCAACAGTAAATAATAAGGTTTACTCAATTTTGGATCAAAACATCAATAAATTATTAATTCTGTTAATCTTAAATAATGTAAGATTCAACTGTGTACTCTATTATATTTGGTTTACAACTCTTCTTTTCCAGCCAGTCCACTGGCCTATTCCTTTCATGAGATGAGTCAGAAACCATGACATACTCCACTTTGTTATCTTTCATTTCATGCATAATTTGTTGCCACAATTAGTTAATCAGGCCATGAATGCTGGTTAGAAAATACGGACTGAGAAGGTATATCTTTTTGAAAGTAAAAGGGATGTCAAGCCACCTAGAGTAAAACGATGTATCAAATAAGATTTATCACAGGAAGTAAATATATTATAATTTTAAACTAATCAAGCTGTAATTTAATCATAAATCTTAATATTTTATTAAAAAAATGGTAGAAAGCAGGTTGGTCTCACTGATTGCTATTTGAAAATTATTGTTGTCTACCTATATGTTAAGAAAAATGTGGAGTGGCCCAAATGCTATTTAACTGAAACGAACTGTACTGAAGATAATGTGACTTCATGTTTCTGGCTTGTAGTATGTTGCACAAAAAAGAAACTGATTAACAAGGCTCGAACTCCTTGAGAACAAAGTATAGAAAACTTCCATGAAAATTGCAGTGTAAAACGCACTGGTTGATAGTAAGCAATTTGTTGCTCTATTGCCATTAACAAAGTTGAATTCCTTGCAACAATGAAAGATGCTAACAAAATATTAATATCTTCATGACATGTTCATGGTGATTGGAACAATTTACCACCATGTCAGTCCACCAAATAACAGGGATAACTGCAGAAGGATAGTTGAAAGGTTCAGGAAATCCAACAGGAGAAAGCGCCTCTAAAACAGAGGTTAAGCACCAATTCTCAGGTGAGTCATGACTACAAAATATTATGAACTAGTTTAAATCACATTGCAAGTAATTTAAACTAATGATAGTCACTCATTTATAGCCATTTTTGAAATATATATCCTTTTAGCTTTCTAACCAATTGCACAATGCAAAAATTATATTCAAATTTTTTACCACAAGCAAACATGGATATGATATAACATGATAAACCAAATTTTATCTTTATCATCAATCAACTAATGCTATTAACAGACATCAAGTGGCACCAAATAACCTGAATAATTATGTTAACCAAAGTTAGATTCCCCTCAATAGTTGCTGTAATAAGAAGTGCATATCAAAGTAATAACTATCAAAGTAGATGCGCATTACCTGACCATACAGAGTGGAGCCTACTCCTCCTGAATGCTGATGAGCAACACCATAGATGATGTCACCTCCATTAGGAATGACCAATCTTGCCTTCTTATTATCAAGACACTCACCATAAGCCTTTCCTTCTAGACCACATGCCTCGACTTCATATTCCACCTATAAAAGTCCAAAATTTACCACTATATCAACAATCTGCAAGGTTGTGCAAAAAAAATTGCCCAGAAATGCAGTGAGTTCTCTCCACAAGAGATTCCTAAAGCGAGATTAGGGGGTTTGAAACTGAAGTACTTTCCAAAAACGGATCTCATACGATATGTAGAATCTAGACATCAAAAGTAGTCATTAGTTGCACATGTAGTGCTGGGTGCAACACCTGAGTTGCTTTATCAAGTCACCCCTTGTTGGTTTCTAAAGCATATAATTCATCCAAAAAGATTCCATCTTACAAAAGACATGCTAAACATATGTATGATAATTGCTAGCTAATGGTCAAAAGGTCTGGAAGTAGCAGGAGTTATATGGGGGCTCTTCACCAGCCAAAGCAGAAAAGATTTAAAGATAATTCAAAGAGTTGAAACGTGGATGAAGTAGTGATTCTATTGTACTAAGTGTCTTAGCAAAGAAACAAATTGTGGGGCTATTTAGTATGTTAAAACAGGTGACTGGCTAACCTGGCCTTCCAGATTTTTGCCTCTGTTTGTTGGGGGGTCATTGTATTGTTGCTATATTTTTCATTACCTTAATGAAAACCAGTTAGGTATGCTTTACACCTAACCCTTTCCCTCAAAACAGACAATTACCAGCTAATGTCCAAAGTGAGAATATAAATAACAGAAACAAAATATTACTAATTGTTCTCAATGGAGTTTGCCTGATAAATATCATACTTTTTAACTCATATAATCAAATATTTGACGTGTGATGGAGTAGCGCGCTTACCTTGCAACTCGTTTTGGCAGAAACTCCCTCATGTGATCCATCCATAACCTCGCCTGAATCAGTGACATCAAATATATAGATTCTGACAGGTATAATGCTTTCATGCCAGTCAACCCATGTAACTGTGTACTTTAGATAGAGCTTCCTCACTACACCACCAAAGCCTTCCCCAACACGACATTGTGTCTCATCATAGCAGCAATACAGACCTCCCGTATAATTTTTTCTCAAAGGCCGACCATACTCATCCATAGTCACATTGTAGAGATTGCACCTGCATTCTGTGCACCCTAGCCTGTCCTCCACACCTCTTGTGTCAATGGCATGGACATTCAGCATCCATCTCTCCTCATATCCTTCTGGAATATCTTTAGGATTTCCCACTTCTATACCATAAGGGCCAGGAACCCATGTGGAGGTTCTACGTGTCTCTGAACCAAGGCCAAAGTACTGTCCCAGTGCTGCTTTGCAAATTCCAGCATTTCTTGCCCAAATAAACCTTTTACGGTTGAAATCCACAGCACTGACCTCACCAGGAATTTTCGATTCCTTCTCACTGTAGTATCTAATCACAACCCAATGATGAAGGTAAGTCTCATGAAGGGGAACTGAGTTGCCATTCTTGTCAACCACTTCAGCATTAAAACTCTTCAGAGCAATGTGACCTTCCGGGAATGGGATATTGAAGTAGTACTTGTTCGATACAGAGCCTGGTTGTAAAATAAATGGTGGGGAGTGGAAGATGGCAGTTTTTAATGAATGATCACCTATCTTTAGAGCTTGTGAAGCATGCAGAGCTACGTCCGGTATGAGGGTAACTAACAACAGCAGCAACAACTGACAAGGAAACATTCTGACTGGTGCTGAGAAAAAGTTTATTAGCAAATGCTAATAGAAAGTTTTAGCTGCTAACTAACCTAGATGACGATTGGACTGATATTAGAGATTCCATGAAAGCAAATCAGCCGGTCTGGAAACCACATATTTTAAAAATTGGTGTCTAAATTCAACAAAATGTTTAATAAAACATACCAATAAGTAGATGGATTGTGGCTTTGCCTATTTATAGAACACCCTGCTAGTCGAGCAATTTCTTCTGAACTCCTATTACTGAGTAATTGTTTTGCTCAGGCCACTTCAAAATTAACAAAACTATCACAGCTAGTTGAAATTAAAAGCTATGCTGCTAGTGCACATTAAAGGAAAGAAAATAATTTAATCTCCATGTAGCTTTTTTGTCAAAAGAGGTTAATCTTGATATTTAAACAAAGCTGCATTTATGAAAAAAATTGCAATTACAAGCAAGGTTCATCATCTTGGTATCGAATCCCGCACTGGTACTATACTAGTACCGTGTTGGTACGTCTGGTATGTGGGTCAGTTCAGCATACCGAGACTCAGTACCTCAATTCACAATACCTCAATTCAGCATACTGAGACTCAGTATGCATCGGTACCAAGTCTCAGTTTGGTACCGATATATACGGTACACTAATTATGATGTGGTATAAACCAATACAACATACCATGATTACTATCAAATCCAATTAAAGGTACAATAGTTAGGCACTAATAATCACACTGTATATTTTGGAGGCAGTATCCTGATTTTGGAGACATGAAAAGCCATTAAATTAATTAAATCATGGAAAATAAAATGATGAATTTTTTTTTTAGAGGTGCATTAGATAGGGAATGAGATAAAAGAAGGTAACCAAAGGAACTAAACATCCATTTAAATAGAATTTACAGCACAGATGAGTCCACACCAGATATGCTTGTTTAGCTAAATATGTTCAGAGATATCTACAGTATTGAACATTAAAGATGTCAGGAAACGTATACCTCTAGACTTATCTACATGAGTTTGATAGAGAATGTCATTTCATATCTGAAATTTGTTCTTTACCATTCTTTTATTAAATAAGAAAGACAAGAAGAAAAAAAATTTCTGTTTCTCATTCTTCATAAAAACAAGCAGTCCTGCTAATCGCATGGTTATTCTCCATGGAATTTCACCACAAAAAGTGAAGGCACTAACCATCAACTTAATAATTGCAATTGGTGGTGTATTAAAGAGATAAGGAAAAGATATACTACTCCTTTCCTCAGGAGCCATCAGCATAATCAAATTTATGGAAAGACTAGTAAGACCAACTTGACATTAAGAAATATGCTCTCGCGAGTGATTCAAGGAAAAGATGTCAATTTGAATGCCTAAATTTTTGTTCTGTTCCATGTATGAAATTAAGGTCTAGCAAATTTTCTAAGACGAAATAAGTTTGCCAACTTAACACTGAAAAGAAATACAATTTGGTTTACTTAGAAAAAAAGATGAAAGAAGGCATTTTCATCTTACAAGCTAACTATTCTAAAGAGATCTTAAAGAAGTTTAGCTAGGAGGATTGTCATCCGGTTGATACTTCGGTGGACATTAGAAGAAGAAAAATTCATAAACCCAACATATTCAGGAGCATGGTTGGAAGTCTTCGCCATCTCACATGCGCCGAGCCTGACAATGTTTATAGAGTTGAACTTGTCAGTCACTATATGGAAGAACCAAAGATGTCCCACTTAAAGGCTAGAAAGCATATTCTTCACTATATCAAAGGTTCTTTTGACTCTGGGCTGCTATATTTATCTGCTAATAATTTAGAATTAGTTGGCTACTTTGAAAGTTATTGTGCCGGAGTCTGGAGATATGGATGATCGGAAAAGTACTTCCGAATTTGTCTTTTCTCTTAGAGATACAGCATAACATAGTCCTCAAAAAAGAAATCTATTGTCGCTCTCTCCACATATGAATTAGAATATAACGCTGTTGTATCTTGTGCTTGTCATGCTATATAGTTAAGGAACCTGTTGAAGGAGATACGAGTACCGCAGAAGGAGGCTACAAAATTATATGCAGACAACAAATCAACAATCAAGTTGGGAAAGAACCCTGTCTATCATGATCGAAGTAAACATGTTGATACTCGATTTCACCTCATCAAAAATTGCATCAATGTCAAGGAAGTACAACTTGTGGGCATAAGGACAAAGGATCAATTGGTGGATATTTTTATCAAACCCCTTCAAACAAAGGCTTTTCAAAAACTAAGGCGCATGCTTGGAGTAACTAGTTTGGGAGAATCAAGTTTAAGGGCTTTTTTTATTTAAAAAAAAAAAAAAAAAACTCAGTAGGCATAGACAAGAAAACAATTTCTATCATGTGGCAAACGAGGTTACACAAACTTCCTAGAACGAATTATTTGTAGAGAGTTGTAATATCTCTACTATTAGCCATCGTCGATGGAGTGGAAAACACTTACTAAAAATTAAAATCAATAGACATATATTTAACAACTTAACATTAAACCTAGACTGATGGATATTCTGAGAAAAATCAAGCTCTTACCCTCACACACACACCGAAACAAAAATCGAGCTGGTGCATGCACGCCATCAAAATTTAAACCTTCACTCCCTAGGTTTCTCTTTTTTTTTAAAAAAAAAAAAAAAACCATACGTTAGATCAGCTTTGTTTCCTTTAAAAAAGATTCGTCCTTTGATTTTGAGTCATCCAAACAGCACCAAAGTCATTCGTTAAAAAAAAATAATAATCCATACGGAATAATCAAAATAGACTGAAGATAGGCGACATGATTAGAATTAAGCAAGAAAACAATCAGAAAAGAACCTCCGAGGAATGAGAGAAGAGAACGGACGCGATGGGGGTTCTCACCTTCGGCGACCGAAAAATGGTGCGGCATCAGGTACTGAGAACGTGACAGCGTTTGGAGAGTGCGGTTGGTTAGAAAGAAAAACTCATCCCCTGCGAAAAAAATATTGCCACCGATGACGCAATTCCTTTCGTCGGGAATTTTGTCCTTCGCAAGGAAGGAAGCATGAGGTGGAGGCGGTCAGTTTGACATTTATTGCACTGCCCACATATTTGCCTTCTTAAAAAAAATAATAAAAAAAAATTTAAGAAAAAAAAAAAGGTCATGCTTTAATAAAAAAAATCAAAATTCAAGAACATAAAACCTAGTAGGAAAGATGTTAAATGGATAGAATTGAATTATAGTTATTAAAAGAGTTATAAAAAAGCATCACCTTATATGATCATTTATTTGATATCATATGGCCGTCATATTTTATAATTAATTAATTGACACCAATGACTAAATTTTATGTGAAAAAAAGATCATCCTTTTTTTTCAAGAATTTTGATTGGCGGCTGGCCATCAATAGAATGAAGCCAAAAAAAATTCGGAGTAATATAGGGAATTGAAAGCATTGGATGAGTGATATTAAATAGATGGAATGAATTATGGTTGTTAAAAAAAAAAAAAAAATTATACCTTAACTCTTATTTCAATAATATGGTCATTTGTTTGATATCATATGGCCATCAAATCTTACAATTAATCAATTGACGCTAGTGACTAAATTTTCTTTAAGAGTCATGTAATGTTTATAAGCCTTATATTTCATGCCTTTATAAGAAAAAATTAGGCAAAAATATTAAAAATGCACTCATACTAATTCTTTTCTTTGAAACATTTTATTGTAAATTTTATAATGATTCTGACTATACATGAGTAGTGCCTTAAATTAAAAAAAAAAAATTAAGAATATGAGAACATAATATAAGAGGTTGAAGATATTAAATGATACTTTTAAATAGATGAAATTAAAATTTAATTTTAAAAAAAATAAAAAAATTATTTAAATTTAATTTAAAATTTATTTATTATAATTTTTTTTATATTTATATATCTTTATAAAGTTAAAGCAAGAGAGAAATTTTTTCATACTTCTACGTGACAGCCTCATCGTGGAGGCTTTCTTGGAGGTCCACGCCGCAAAGTCCATTGACGTGTTAAGTTCATCTTTCCAGGGCTCATAAGCGGGAGGATTAGCGTTAACTTTTGGAGCAAGCAAAGAGAGTTAATAGATAAAGGAATAATCATGCCGTCATCCTCTTTCATGCGATAGATCAGTTTGGTTGAATTCTCCCACAATTTAATTAGTTGAAAAAAAAAAAAAAAAAGTGATGAATTGGCTTGGTACTCTTCTGCATGCTATAAATGGAAAAGCCAATGAGTCCAAAAGATGATGAAGTAGTGCTTTGGTGAGGCAATTTTTAGAAATCCTTCAAAAATCTTTGTCATCATCATCCATAAAAGATTTTTTTAAGACAAAAAGGTTTATCACCTCTTTTTATTAGAAGCAATTTTTTAAAATATATAAAAATGTTTGCCATCATCCATAAAAGATTTTTATTAGACAAAGAAGTTTATCATCTCTTTTTATTAAAAGTAATAAATTATATAAATAATATTTAATTTTTAATATATAAAGTAGAAGCAAAGAGAAACCTTCTTGTGCTTTTATGTGGAATTAAGATATATAAAGCAGAAGTACAAAAAAAAGTTCAATTAGAAAAAAATTAAAGAGTCGGATTATCACCACAAAAGATAAAACATCATAATATTGAATTCACACGACTCCAAGTTGGGATTTGGGTCATAGTAATGTAAATATTACAAGAAATCTCTAATAATTTTATACTTAGTAATCAAATTTTAAAGAATAAAAAATTATCACGTTTGATTCATGATAACAAAATATAGTATTAGTTTATCTTATTTTTAAATTTTATTTAAATTTTATTATACCTTTTTTATTTTTTAAGTGGCCCTCTCTTTTTTTTGTTAGAGTATGAAATATTATGATAAAAATCAAGATTCTTTATAAATTAATTTTAAAAATAATATATATCTATATATTATAAAAATTTAATATATTATATTATATTATATATTATTAAATATTTCATTATGCAATATATATTATTATATAAATATATAATAGTATTTAAAATATATATAAATATTATATTAATATTAAATTTAATATTAATATAAAATATTATATTTATATATTTAATATTAAATATATATAATATAATATTAAATATTTAAATATTATCTAGTATAAATTAAATATATAATTATATTAAGTATTATTAAATATTTATATGTATATTAAGAGCATAATTTAAGATTACCAAGCTTTGGTAATCTTACATATTCAACTTTTAAATGGGAATCGAATTATCTTGATTTATGGTAATTTTAGATTACTTGTAATCAAATATTACTACTCAGATTACCATGCCTAATTGCTAAATATAGTAATTTGTATGGTAATCTCATATTATTAAATGAATTACCATGAACCAAACGGTCTCAAAAAGCCATCCATATGGTTAGCCATGCCTAAGAATCAAAGAGATGCCATGATAGAATGGGAAACCGAATAGTCCATTGTTAAATACATATTGAGCTTGATAAATTGTTAGCTAGCATGCCATGTGGCAATTCACTGTGTGAATTTGAGGTGAGCTAAGAAAGAAGATGAAGTATTTTTCAAATTGGCTTGAAGCAAGTATGTATTTGAATATTTTTTACTTTTTATTTTGAGAATTTGTGATAGACATTTGATTGAACAAGTAGTAATTATATTTAAATTAGTAGCATATTTTGGTTTTTTATTTTATGTTGATGTGTTAGTTTTCATATGTGGGTTGTGCATTGCACGGGATCATGACTCATTATGATTTACAAGCTAAAAATTTTAGTGCATCACAAGGACTATTAAGCAATAGGACCTCATCAATTTGGTACGGTCAATATCATATACCATACTTAGATTTTCAAATTAAGAGAGTTACACTAAAAGTATATAAACTTATTTAAAATTTTCAATTGAGTCCTTATATATATATTTTTTAATTGACTATACTAACTTATAATATTTATTTAATTAGGTGTATTTTCTAGGGTGGTTAATGGTGACTTGATGAATCATCCTAATTGGCATAACGGATATGAAAAAAAAATACTAAAATGGCACTAAATTAGTGTTGAGCCTAGCAAAGGATAGACAAATAGAGCAAAAAACTTATGTATTTTTTTCAAATCTCATCACCAAATGCCTATGGAGATCCTCCTTGCACCACCATTTTTTACCTTGCTTCATAGCCATCTCAATACCATGTAGTGTCATCTTGGCATTATTTCCCATTTGCTACATCAATTAGGACAGTTTGTCAAGTTATCTTGATGATCATTAAAAATGTACTTGATTGGATAAATTTTATAAATTGGTATGCTTAATTAAAAAAAAAAAAAGGTGCAAGAACTCAATTAAAAATCTCAAAAAAAATTATATACTTCTGATATAATTATTTATTTTAAATTTTAAGCATTGTTATTAACATCAAAAATTAGTTTCTATATGACAATGAACAAGATCAATCTTCACTCATGCAATAAAGCACCTTCTAGTTGATCAACATATGGTCCTACAAGAGAGATAAAGGAAGAGAGAGTAAGGAGGCTCTAAGTTTTCCTTTAGAGAAAATCTTTCAATGCAATCAACCAAAAGAGAAGAAAGATGATCTAGAGCCCTTCTAATGAGCACTGTATACCTAGAAATGAGGGCTAAATATCTTTTTACTTATGAAGTTTTGAACTGATTTTATAGGTGTTTAAGAAAGTCCTCGTAAGATTTGATGACTTATGAGTGAATGGCTTTAATAAGCCTAATCTTTGAATGATGGGGCTACTATAATAGAGTCCTCAAATTAGATTGTGAACTTTAACTCAATCAGGTCTAAGCTTTGAATAGAAAGAATCATAGGTAGCTTAGCTATTTTCGTAAGAGTCTTCTTTGATTGGGATTTTCTTAATAAATAGAACAATTTGAACAATCTCAATATACCATATTTAGGTGCACCATATATCATTATCAAACAAATTGGTCAAATCAAACCACACCATTTGTTCTTTACTTTCAAAAATTGAGCTTAAATTTATGCTCAATTCATAAAAATAGGTCAGGTCATTCATGGCCAATCGATTTTGGGTTGCACTTCAACAGCAATATGGTTGCATCAGGTGTAGCTCGGCTCAGACCTGATCTTATCAACTTATGATTGTACATTGACCTTGCAATAATCAATATTGATGCTTAATCTTTGCACGAATCTTGACATAAAACTAGGTGACACGATACACCACCTTAGGCTTTGTGGCTTCAGTTATTATGTCGAGTAATGTAGGACCTTGAAATCTATACGAAATTAAGGCATCTCTTTGGTTGTCTATAGATTTGCGGTGCGTTGGCATCCAGCTAGTTCCACTTTTTGTGGATTCACCCTCTTCTTACATTGGCCCTCTTCATGACACCAGCTACTTCAGTTGTAATCTAGTTTGGAAATAATTGAATGATAATAATTTGTGTATTTGCATACCTAGCAAAACAACCAAATATTATCTATAATCTAGTTGAACAACTTTACTATTGATGGATTTACTCTTGTTCTTCTATTCTTAACTTGTCCACCAGCCAATAAAAATATCTTTTTTTTTAATTCTTAAAATATCCCTCCCATTACTTAAGATTCTCATTTTCCATTTTTATTTATAGCAAACTTTAACCCAGATGACATTAGCGTAATCTTCATCTAATTTCTATCCAAAAGATCAAAATTTTGTTCATCTTTTCATCGTCTTCATTATTTTTTATCATTATTTTTTTTTTTTCTTTTCATCGTAGTGTTTGATTGAATTTAATGAAGAATGGCATCAAAAAGACAACCTCTACCCTCTCTCTCTCTCTCTCTCTCTCTCTCTCTCTATATATATATATATATATATATATGATCTCACGTACCAGCCCCAACAACCTCTACCATCATCAAATTTTCATATCGTTATTTTTCCTCACTTTTTTTTTTTTTTTAACTTTTATTGCGGCCTTCAACTGCGTTTGATGAAGAATATTGGAGCCGGGAAGACGGACTTGGTCTCTGACATGGCCTCTGATTGCTCTCCAACGCCATCGCTAGGAGGGCATGAAAAGACTCTCATGTAATCTCAAGATTTTCTCCCCTCAGCCGTTATCTGGTCCGGAAACATAAACGATATTACGAAAAAGATAGGTTTAGCAACTTAGAAGCGTTATAATACAAAAGAATGAGGAGTTAATATCGGAGCCAAAAAAAAAACAATTAATGTAACCAGCAACGTTTTCCTTTTCTTTCTTAACGAAGATCAACGCATGCGCATCCCATCGCAAACTCCTAGGAATAGCTTGGGTCGAACCAATGCTAAAGAAACAGGCCGTTACCATCCTTAGCCCAAGATGCTTGTGGGCCCCCACGAGTCTCTGTTCGCTACTCTTGATTGGATTGACAAATATGAATTATTATTACATTTAAGAAAGCAATTGTTAGTGGACGGACACTCTAGAAGGCACGAATACAAGTGACCTGTTGATAGCATTGTATCTCGTATTGCCTGCGTACAGAGATGGCTTGGACCATGGCGTACACCGTACGCTAATTGTGCTCCTCCACAAGCCGCACAGGGTGCACCGATTTGACGGTCTTTGATACCCTCCACCTTTTCATCAGTGAATTTCAATCAATGGCCGGATATGTGACATAGCCACGTATCTCCAAACTTCAGAAAATATATAAGATCTAAATTTTAATAATTCATAATAAAACAATTTAGTATTAGATCAATACTGTAGGTTTAACTATAATAATAATAATAATAATAATTTATTTAATTATAAATACTGTTGGTATCAAAAATCTAATATTTCTTTGTTTCTTATTTTTCGCTATAATAGCTTTATATCTAAAATTTAATTTTAAGCAATATGCCACAGCTTAGTAAAAATCTTCACTCATGCATCCATGTGCATAAATAATATTGTATGTATTAAAATCATGAATAAGCAAAAGGTGAAGGTAATAAAGGCATGTATTGCACTAATCAGTCAATATTACATTTCTATTAATAGATGTGGTTTGCTATGTTTGATTGGCTTTTTATAAATCATATTTATTAAATAAGTAATCGATTGCTTTCGAAAAGAAAATAGCTATCTCACATAATTAAGTCTATGTGTAGGAACATTTTTAATATGTGAGAGAAGAGGTTATTCTCTTGGCTGATTAATGCTGCTTCACGATCAATGGAAGAGAATGATTACATGACATTCATTAATCAGTTGATTTAATCTATGTCATAGAGCTCTATAGCGACGGCCACTCTTGAAGAAAGAAGAGGAGGAGGAGCTTGCTCAAGTTGAACCAATAGATCCAATGTCATAGAGTTTCTTTAGGATGAGGAGAAGTCTGTGATGGAGCTTCATTTAAAAGAATTTTGAAAAAAAAGATGCGTGTAAAAGGAACGAAACTATTGAAAAGGAAAAAGTAATGGAATGACTATATAATATATAATTATAATGATTATACTATATATTTATAACATATTCTATTACTATATGTTAATTATATATATTCTATACTGCCATTAATAATAATTTTATTATATTATATAAAAATAGTATAATTTAATTATTATAATTTATATAATTATTTTTAGTTTATTTGTGTTTTTGGAAATCAAGGATATTTTGAAATTTTACTTAGATTCTTATAAGGGTATTTGAACCTTAAAAATTGATTGAAACCCATAAAAATATTGTCATGCTTTAGTTTCTTTTTAATTTATAAAATAAAAATAATTTTTAAATTTAAACATATTTTTCATTTAAATTTCTGATAATCTGATTTATCAATAAAATATGGTAATATAAAATATTTAGTTACCTATAATCAAATTATTGCATGAACTAAATGTGACATCTTTTACATGCTAAAGTATTTAAAGTCCATGAATTACATGTCTAAAGATTAAATATTGTAAACTATGAACCAAACACCTCCTCAATATCTGTTTCCTACTTTTTGCGCCACTGATTGAAGTTTTATATAATGGTGAGTGCAATTTAGATGCTTAGTTTATTTTTTTGATATGTTATCTTTTTATTTATATGCTTGCAACATATCCAGAGTTTGATGTTTTGCATCTTTACATCAACAATTTTATAAATCTTGCATACTTTTTGGATCTGAGTGTCAGGAATTGGTGATTTAAATGGATTTATCTTGGTAATTGATTACTCATATATATACTTTTTTTAAAGTTTAATAGAACCTCATCTAGACTTTGTGCAAGGCATTTTGCTCATGGGCATTTATTTTTCCTTTCCCTATTTCAGTGGTAAAAAATAGTTTTTAAACCCTTACACTGCAACTTCTTCAGAAAGATGGCATGCATGTTAAGCATTGTTAAAAATAATTTGTACCACGTTTGTTTATATCTTTTTGTTATCAACGTTTAATAATAATTTGTGCTTGTACAATGTTGTGCCACCTTGCACTCGCCGCTCCATGCAGTCAGCTCCTGGAGCTTGAGTTTAATAACTCCTATTTTTCTAATACTTAATACTATTTTCTTCTAATAAAAGCATCTTTGAGATTAGAACATAAAAATGTTGGATTAGAAGCTGATGGCATCGTTTGCTGTTGGCAGGCAAGCGGAGACCGCCAACATCATATAAGTTTTTAAATTTAATATAAATTATTATTGCTCGTATGCTTTTATATTTTATAAAAATAAATTAAATACGATGAAATTATATGAGTAATATAAATCTAAATAAAATATATAATTCATAAAGTATTGGATTACGATAATTTTAGTTTAATTATATATATAGATATATGATATGAAAGTGTAGGATCTAATTATTTAAATTTTTATTAATTATTTTATTTTTTTGATTCAATTCTGATTTTTATTTAAATTTAATTTAAATTCTAATTAGTCTCTTACATAAAGAGAATTGAAAGATTGTTAAGATGACGTAAGAAAGAGAGGGAAAGGCGAACGTGCTTTTATGGCCAAATGAAGGGCTCTTGATAGCTTTGGCATAAATCAAAAAAAAAATATATGACAATAAATTTTACTTATTATTTGATGTTTCAAGTTTTATATAAATATATGAGCTTATAATATCAGGTATACGCGGATTTTAGAACTCTAATTCTTGTCATTAATGATTTATGCATATGTTAAGGTTGCATGGGCTATAAATTCTTACGGTAAAATTTTATTTTTATTATTTATTTTTTTATTACATATTTTAAGGTTACTTAACCCTAAGTTAATTTTGATGAGGTTGTATTTCTTTCCTAGCCTCCTAGGTGAGATAGGTTTTGCTTTGCCTAGTTCATTGAATTAGTTTTGCACATATGTTTAAAAACTTTTATTAAAAAAAAATCAGCGAAAAAGGAAACGGTTCCCTGTTCCTTTACTTTTTCCTCCCGTCTCCTCTAATTTTTGTTTGGCTGAATTTTTTTTCTTTTTCTTCTTCGTTGCCCTGCTAAGCCACCCTTCCTGGCCGAACCTTCCCCGTGCGCGTTCAAGGCCGGTGACCATCCATGGCCGATCACCCTGGTCGGCGGGAGCCCTTGCCAGTTTCTTCCTTGCCCTCTTTTGGGGCCAAACAAAACTTGGACTCCCAAAACGGCTCTGTTTTATGGCTGAATCAACTCGGCGACCAGCCACGCGATGGCCGGTGCGGACCCAAAAATTCATGGAGGCGCTGCCATGGTTTCATGGCAAGCACGAGGGGTCGACATCGTTAACCGGCGCCAGTGGATGAGCCGCTACCACTTCACCTTAACTGGCTTTTGGTCCCTTCCTGGAGACTGAACCAGCAACCCCTGGCCGGCACGACCACGGCAGGCCATTGGCCGCCGTTGAAACCGCGGAGAACACCCAAAGATTCCCCGGCCAACAGGAATTCCAATCTCTGCTTTTCTTATTGTCTTGGTATTTGGTTTTCGTCAGATACGGGGCTATGAAAATTTTCTCTTTCCTTCGGCTATCATCCGCACCTCGCTGCCTCCGTCCTTGTCGTCCGCCGTACCCTTTCGGCATCCTCCTCACCCGAGGGTTTTCCCGGTGCGCTGCGCTGAGATTCATTGTAGCGGGGCTACGCTCAACCTCCCGTGACTCTGTCCTTCTTCCTCCTCGCCCGTTGCGCCGCCGGGCAGCGAGCCTGGCCCATTTGCTAAAGGAATGGAAGATTTTACTTGCTTGGTATGTCCCGTGCTGCGTTGGTGGCAAGTAAGTGCTTAAAGATGGTAGGGGCACTCCATCGTTTGCCGTGGATTTTACTCTGGTTTCTTGGATGCCCCCATGTTTGAAGGTAAATTTTGATGGATCAGTTTTTTTTTTTTTTTTTTTTTTTTTTTAAGCTTGTTAGCTATAGCCTCTCCTCTACATATTGATCAGATGTCTTTTGCTGAAACGACAGTAGCATGCTTTGGTTTGAGGGAGATTTGTCATATATTCCAATATTTGAACATTTCAGGTATTGCCCTTGAAGGTGATTCCACCGTGGTCATGTCTTGGATTCAGGGGAAGGTTGGCCCACTCTTACTGGCCTTAAAACACATAATTCCATCAATTTTTAGGTGTACAAATTTTCATGCTTATAAACAAATAAATTAAATTATAGATTTTTTTTTTGGCTAAATGGGCAGCGGCTTCCCTTCTTTAGCTATGGATGACTCACATGGAGTTGTATTCTATAGGCAGGCATTAGATGCCCCTTTGTGTTACCAAAAAAAATCGAAGGGGCACGGAAGAGTTTTCTTTCCATGCCGCTAAGATAGGCCAGCTCGCGTATATTTTCATCAGATGGCTAAGGATGGGTAATTTCTTAACACTAGCTTGCAATGCTGGATGACATTTGTTGATCTTGGCATGGACTGATCATGTATTAGGAAAGATAAATCAGACCTTTTCAATATATCTTTTGTTCGTTTTTGCGTTTTCGGTTCGTTAAACCAAGAAGCCATATCTCGTAAGACGTGGTAGGGTGCGCAGCCTCGATTTAGTGCTGAACGGAGGAGATGGCTCCGACGCATCCATAGACCCGATCTCACACCCATTTGCTTCGTATACCAGGCGGCGTGGTATGCCGGAAGATCCAGCACTTGTCCCAGCTTATCCTGGGTTGATTCATCTCGGCAAGTTGCCCAAGCGAGTGATTCTATCGTAAGCGATGGGCCTGATTTAGTTCAAAGGATGGGTTTTGGATCACATTCTAGTCTGGGCCATAGGTCATGAGCCTGAGCTATGTTTTGGATTGGACCGTTGGGTGTGAGCTTGGGGCAGTCATAGTTCCGATTAGAGTCACAGCCCTACCTCGTATGTGGAGGACTGTTATTCATTGTTTTAGGCCACGATATGTTATTATGCAATTATTTATTTAATTACATTGCATATTCTGTTATTTAAGTATGCTTATTATTGTAGTGAGCAATGTCAAATATTATGGTTTGGAAGAATTTTATAGGTTGATGCAGGTACTTGGCTATCAAAGTGGCTCACTCATTAAGGCTTATAGAGTTTTTTCATATTATTGTTACGTGATTTTGGATTATAGTATACTATAATTTAAAGTTTGACAAAAGCTTTAGGGCATGGTTGAGAAATTTTTTTAAAAGCTTTGAATCTTACAAAATTTCTTGCTTTGAAAATTTTGATAAATTATGCATTTATTTTCTGGTTGTGATCATGCTGATTGCTAATATTATTAAATATATTTATGGTTGGCAAGACTGTATGCATTTGTTTAAGACATTCAATAATAAATAAATGCATAAATTTATAATTTATGGGCATAAAGTTTAAATTTAGTCCTAATTGAAGAGCTTTTGGGTTGATGTGGGTGGTACCACCAAAGTGGATCATCAATTAAAATTTATAGAGTTTTATCAATAAGGATTCTAGGAAGCTCTTATAAAATTGTAACATTTAATTACCTATCCAAAAGGGATGATTATATTTATTAATTTTAGAGGCAGTGTTGAGTATTAGTAAGGGGATTTTATCGAATCCAAGGGAATCTGTTTACTGAAAGGGGATAGTTTCTAAGGGGTCATTCTTACTAAATGACTTATTAGAAGGTAATTAAATATATTCTATATATTTTACCCAAAGGTATTTATATTGTGATGCATTTTTAACTTTTAAGAATATTGCTAAAGTTTATGATTTAGCATATTCTTATGACTTATTAATGCCTATGCATTTTAATTACTTGCAACATTACTATAAATAATCAAATTTACACCATTGGAACTTTGTTTAAAAATAGCTTTAAGAGATGGAAGAAAGATGCTGAATTAGCCCTGAGATTACCTGACCTTGATATCGCCTTAGTTGAGGATGAGCCCCCTAAGTCTATTAAAGATAGTACTGCTAAAAAGAAGGATCTTTACTATATAGGGAAAAGATGAAGGCTTGGTATGATGATATGTGACCTCAAGCAAGCCTATAGGCATTGATACTTGAAGTTTCATTGATTTTATTGAAAATATAGTTGGTTCATGCATACAAATCTAAGTCAATGGGAGAAAGTTTATTTTCTTGATTTTATATGTTGATTATATTTTTCTTACTAGTAGCAGCTTGAGATTGTTGCATGAAGTAAAGAATGTGCTATTTTAAGCATTTTAATATGAAAAAAACATATGTATTTGATATTGAAATGCATAAAAATAGATCTAAAAAACTTTTAAGTATCTCAAAGAGCATAAGTTGATTATGTTTTTAGGAGATTAAATTCAAAGAATTGTAAACCTCGTTTGCCCCTTATGTGTGAAGGAGATAAGTTAAATAAAGCATAGTGCCCATAGTTTGATATAGAAAGAAGGCTTATGAAGAGTATGCTATACTCTACTGCTTTAGGACGTTTGATATATGCTAGCATGTGGCCAGACATTATTGGCTTGTTGAGTAAATACTCTTTAAATCCAAGTCATGATCAATAGATAGGGATAAAAATGTTATTTAGATACTTATAGAAAACTAAAGGGTATATATTTGCTTACAAAAGAGTTAACCATCTTACAATTACCGGCATACAAATTCAGACTATGGTGGATATCCAGATAATATGAAATCCACTACTGGTTATATTATTATGCTAGTTGGAGGGTACAATGTCATAGAAAAACTCTTACTATAGTAACTTCTTTCATATGGAAGAGGAGTGATAACTTATTTTAAAGTTGAGGTTCAAGTGATATAGGTAAAGAATTTCATCTCAGAGTTCAAGGTTATTAATTCCATCTCTAGGCCTTTGAAGATTTATTATGATAATATAGCTGCAATATTCTTTACAAAGAATATTAAAAACTATGGCGGTGCTAAGTATATGGATCTAAAATACTTCAAGGTTAAAGAATGGGTTGGCAAGCTTAATTTGGCTCTATCAAATACCTCATACTCCCGAGGCCAGGGAGGCATGCCTAGGCGAGGGATTAGATCTGCGTGAGTGTTCGATTTGTCTAGGATGAGGTCATCCTCTTGAGGTGGGCTTCTAAGCCTTTTTTAGTGCCCTGAGCCTTAGGCTCATGACTTCTTTGAGAGTGCTTTGTAGAGAGCCTCTACAAGCTTGCTTTTTCCTCCCACAAGAGAGAGTTCTTCTGAACTACCGGTCCTACTCTTTTTTTTTGGCTTAAGGTTGACATGGAAGTGCTTGTTAAGCCTAGGGATCGGATATTGAGCTCTTTCAGTAAAAAGTGAAGGAGGCACTTCCTTGGGATCTAGTAGTGATGATAGGGCCACATTAAATATGAAGGCCACATGTCTTCTGAGCTCTTTTTGTGAGTTAAGCTTTTGCCTCTTTATTTTGCCTTGAGGAGATGAGACAAATGATATAGCTTTAAATCAGATGCGGGATTGATGGCGGGTGGGTAATGACTTGTACCTTTAAAGCAAGTGCCTTAATCCTTCAATTGTTTTTCTATTCTACCTACTCTCGATGCTTCTAGAAATTTTAAGTTGTCTAATTTCTTTGACTCCTTTAACCTTCTATACTTTATGAGCATGTTTCTTCTTCCTTAGTCCTTCTTTAGTGCCGCTCTTCCTATCTTTCTCTCTTGCATGAGCAGCAGTGCTGATTCTTACTATTTCCTATTCCATAGAGTATAGATCACCCCTAATTTTTGCTAGCATAGATAAGGGAGCCATACTACTAGGAAGAAATAATAGAGGAGGCCTTGTAAAGGAAAAGCAATTAGTAAGGGTTTGGTGTCACCCAACCCTACCTTCGCTGCCACAGAAAATAACATTTCATGTAGAAGGGCCACCTCCGGCCCTGTTTGGAGTCATACCCATGTAGCCTCCTTGCTCCATCACCTAGGCATCAAGATTCTTCTTTGGCAAGCCTTCAGGTTCCTTTGGATCCGAATCAGGCTTACTCATCTATAAGTCAAGCATCTCTTTCCATCTTCTAATGGACCTAGTGCCAGCTTGGGTGGACCCTTGATCAATACTTTATCTGGGCGATTCAACATTGGTTTGTGGCATTGCTCGACCTAATTTTTCCAAGAAGATAGTGTGGCATGGCACAATGACATGCTTCATAGCCTTTGGGGTGATACTTCTAGTGGACCGTGAGTACCTAGAAGCCCTTTCAGACTAAGAGTTGGTCAATGTCACATTCCCTATCTGCGTGTTTTTTGTTGAGTGTATGCTCACCCTCTTTGAGAGGAATCTCCAAGAGGAACCTCCTTACGAAAAGTCAAAGAAACAAGGAAAAGGCTCAATAATCTATGGTAGGAGGCTGCAAGGGCCAAAGTGGCATAAGTGATGGAGGTGAAGAGATAAGAGACTGAGGCTAGAAGGCTTATAGTGAAGCTAGTAGAAGCGAACACCAAGGTAGCAAGGGCTAAAGTAATGGCAGCTGAGGCGGAAGTCAAGATTATCAAATTAGGGGCTAAGGTGCAGGCTACTAAAGTTGAGGTGATGGTGACTCAAGCAGAGGTTGCTTGGAGTATTGACTTTTGCAGAGAGGAGCATAGAGGGAGCAGTAAAGGAGTTCAAGGTTTCGGTGAAGCTCCGGTCAATCCTAAAGGATTGCTCTGATGAAGCTTCTTCCATGACACGATGGAGCATTATGGTGGAGATCATGGCCAGGTACCCCGATCTTGACTTCTCATTCTTGGAGTCAATGAAGGAAGCTTGCATGGTTGAGGTGCTCATAAATGTGGCCTTATTAACCATTTGGATGGGCCTAGTGGGAGAGTGTGCTACTGTGATGGTCGAAGTCATCACAACCACCAACCAACTTGAAGAAGAGGCACCATTTGTAACTTTGGCTACTTCTCTAACCCCAGCTAGGGTCAGGCCATCAAATGAGGCTAAGGTTGGACTATCATTGGTGGCCCATTTCCCTAAAAGAAGAGGAGGAAGAAGAGGTTCTATAGTTTTCTAGGAGGCCTACAATTACCCCTAGCTTAGGCTCCATCTGAAGTGTTCCTTCACCATATGATCTTTCGATGGCACCTGTCTTCTGCTTTCTTGTCTTTTCTTCTTTTCCCTTGGATCAGATGTATGCTTATTTTTATTTCTGAATGCTCCATATGGTGCCTTTTTATCTTTCTTGTTTTTTTTTTATGGCTCATTGATCGAATATGTTCTTCCCTTGGTAAGATTGGCTCACCTCTTCTTGTGTGTGTAAATGATTGAATGGCACTTTTTCACCTTTTCTTGTATTTTGAATGCTTGGTTCCCTTTTGCCAAGGATAGCTTCATCAATCCTATCAGTCAGAAGTTTCTCATCAAGGGAAGGAGTCGATTCCAAGGGAAGTGTTGTCTTTTGAACCATTATAGGACAAATCAATACATTCTTTTACTTTGCTTCTGTGCTTGGAGGAGACTTTTTCTAAGTTGTTTTGGGCTTCAAGAGAAGCAGATTCTTAATTCTCCTTTTGAAAAGAGGGGCCTTCTCTAAGGATGACATGATGCTTCTTTTCTTCTCCCGATGAAGAGAATTTTTCAAAATAGTGCTTTCATTCAGCAGCCTGCATTGTCTCTTCCCCCAAGTAGAGTCCTTTCAAGTAAGTTGGCTCTCTAATGAAGTTGACCCTCTTCTCTTACTCATCAAGCAAAGTTCTTTCAAGCCGTTTCCAATGTATTCTCTTTTTTTCTTTCAAGTAGAGTTCTTCTAGATAGGCTGGCTCTTCGATGGAATAGACCTCCTTTTGTTCAGCGAGAAGAATTCTTCCAACCAATTTTTAGGCCCATGGACTGAGTTTCATGGGTCATTGGCCCACATCAAGGTTCCATTTGAAATGCAAGGATGTTATGGACCAAACTTCAGGAGAAGTTATTTAAGGTGTACCTTTTAGAGAATCATCAGTCAGTTGTGTTGCTTTGGTCTGACTTTCTGGCACTTTAGTAAGCCATGATGCTTTGATTTGATACGGAGTTGCTGACTGGGCCAATAGGAAAAGACCATTTGGTGATGCTTCATTGCCCATGTGGTAAGTAAAGATCTCTTGAATCTCAAGTGCCAAGATTTGTAGGCCTCAGGATGTCACTATTATCAATTTCTTAGAGGATAGCCAAGGTGTCAGCACTTTGGATTGCCTTGCCTCCCATACCTTTACATCTTCTACAATAGTCATGAGGAAGCCTCATTTTGATCTCCATTTTTGAGTCATAGCTTGTGACAACAATAAGAGGAGATTCGGTGCTTCATTTAGAGATTGAGAGACACTAAGGAAAGCTAGTGGTTGCCTTTATTTGTGCTATTGAAGAATATCAATAATTCAAAGTCTTCAGCAAGGAGCTAATTTGCTTTGGTGTAGAGACCTTTGCTACCGGTCTTGAGAAGGGTTGCAACAACGACATGTGACCATTTGCATATCCTACTTTGGGGAGAGGTTTCAAAGGTAGAGATAGCAGAAGACATGGTGGTGGGAAGGTTCAAAGTCTTCCTCTTCTCCTATCATCATCTCCACTTTATTTTCTGTTCCTTTCTTTCTTCTCTTGTGTCCTTGTTCCCTTCGATTCTCTCCTATGAGTAACCAAAGACAAGGTTTAGACCGGCATGCATGGCCATTCAACTTTTTTTCGATATATAGCTAGCTTTTGTTGAATATACATGTATGACCAAATAGCCTTTTTGATATATAATGGCCTTGGGTCATCTTCTAATTCAATAAAATAAAGAGATTACTTAGTATTTCTCTTTTTTTTTGCCTTAGTCTTTTTTCTTTCCTTCCTTTTTCTTTTTCTTTTTGTCTTCTTTCTTTTCTCTTTTTTTTTTTTGAGTGCAGAGTAGACTCACCTATAGTGGATGTATGGTCTTTCAGGGTTTAGTGCTCTTCTTGCATGTTGTCTAAACCCAGTTGACTTCGCAGCCGAGGCCTTATAAGGTGAGGGCCTTAGCCACTTCATCCTTTCTTTTCGGTGTGGTAATATAACATTGTCTCATCACTGCTTAGTCAGCTCTTAAGTTTTTTGACTCTATTCGTAGTTTGGAACTTCATCGTAAGATGATAGCTTGACATTACGGCCTTGAGCGCGTTAAGGTTGGGTGCCTCAAAATAGCATTATAAGTTGAAGGAGCTTTCATTATAAGGAAGTCTAATATTACCATGCTTGGCAAGGCTCCTTTCTAACTGTTATTGGAAGGCTAATAGTCTCCTCAATTGGGACTAAGCTCCTGAAGAAGCTGACCAACGAGCTACCAAAGGGTTTCAAGTGGTCCCCGCTAATCCTCATCCTCTTCAAAGCTTCAAAGTAGAGGATATTAGTCGAACTACCATTGTCAACCGATATCCTTTTCATTGATGGTTGGTAATATTCATAGAGACTACCAACACATCATTGTGGAGGTTTTGGATCCCCTCTAGGTCGGCATCAGAGAAGGATATAACCTCTTAGTCTTCTATCTCTTCGATGCCTTGACTCTATGTTGCCGAGCATATGGCTTCCTAATCAAGAAACTTTTTCCGCTAGCTACAAATCCACTAGAAATCATGGCTCTCCTTGTAGCAAGTTGTCAACTATTGAGAGTTGGCGCAATGGTCCTCGACATGCTGAGCATGCTCTCAAGACCCCTGGTACATCTCTTGAGGTGACATAGGGCGACCTCGATGTGCTTGAATGACATAGCTTTCACTTTGATTTTTATAAATGATGTCAATCTAATGGTACCAAAATCCCACTAAGGGACCCTAAATGCTAACAGGAATAATGAAGTAGGAACTGAAGTAGACTCCGATCTACCCGACCCTACGAAGCAGAGCTTCACGTCTAAACTGACACTCCTACAAGGATAGAAGAAGTGCATGATGGGTGCCAAGGGCTGCGTAGCTAAGGCCCTCTAATACTTAAGTCAGTGAGGGAGAAGAAGTGAGGAGGCTAAGGGTGGACCTTGTAGCCATCTTATTTTTAGGGAATGGATGATAAAGTAAGAGGCTAGGGCTTACAACTAAGTGAGGTGCCCAAAAAAATGGGAATAAGAGTAGAAGAGAGAATCTAGAAGCGGAAGAAGAAAAGCCCTTTTCATTCGAGTGAGGTTCCTTCTTATATGTAGGCTTGGTTCCCATGCTTGAAGCTATCCTAATGATGATAGCATGTTTGGTTCTAGCGATGAGGTCAATGATCAGACTACTCCACCTATCATAGGCATGAGGACATATATAGGAGTGCATATTGTATGGTCTAACGGGCAGAATGGTCAGAGACTATGTTAGCCATGCTCTTTTGACATCATTCGGTTACTGTAGGTAATGGTGACGTAGTCTAGAGATCATGTGTTCTTATACGTATATATACATATATATGTGTGTGTATGTGTGTAGATATACGCATTGACTTAGAATAAAGCTGAATAGAGAAAAAGAATTTATATAGCCGATCTCAACTAATTTGGGATTAAGGCTCTGTTGTTTGTTTTATATGTAGATATATGCATGCATCCATACATACATATATAAACACACACACACACACACACATATATATATAAAGAGAGAGAAAGGTAGACTTGGCTGCATTCGAATATAACTAAGCCTGAATTTAGTCACCTCCTCCATCCTTGGATCTATATAGTTTACGGATCTTAAAGATAAAAAAAAGGGGAAGATGGGGTGGCTTCGAGATCTATGTGGATTTAAGGATGGAAGAGATGATTAGATCTTAAACTTAGTTACATTCGAATGTAGCCAAATCTGCCTATTATATATATATATATATATATATATTAAAAGAAATTTTATGTTATTCTTTGATCTAGTTAATTCATTCCTCTCTTCTATTGAGAAGAAACTTCAACCATCATTCCACTGCAACCTCTTATAAACCTTGACATGAATGACTAACCTTTTTGCGATGGCGAAATTGAAAAGTTGTTCTACCTGCCTTTGCTTGGTTTCATAGCTATTTGAACTTCCAATTCACAAGATGGCACTTGAATAACAACCTCCTTCCACCCCCTCCCCCCCCTTTCTCCCGTGCCCCACCCTGCAAATGAAGGTGCCTTATGACCCATTTATGTCACCAGTGGTCTCAATTGGTAGGCCAAGTGACTCGGGTAAGACAGACAGCGCCCCCCCTCCCCCCGTGTGGAGGCACCTTATGACCCATTTATTCTATCATCATTGTTCTCAATTGGTAGGCTTAGTGGCTCGGTCAAGATGTCAACAGAATGAAAAGGACTTCATCCACAACGAGCCGGGAGAGAAAATCCTCGTCGAAGACTTCACCGAGCACAATTGCAAGGGCGCACTCACCAACTTTCTTATCTTGAAAATCTTTAGTTTTAGGTGTATGAGTAACGTTATGATGTACAGCCAACCATACTACTGAGATTCTGAGTTACTAATTAGAGCATGATTTTTTGTTTTCTAAAATATATTATGACCTTCAAACTTTCACTTAAAATTCATTTGATCTGTTGTTATAATTTAATCTATTATATTTTAAGATTATATTCACTCCCCATTGAATTTGAAATTAAGTAAAAGAAAGTAAGAAATGAAACTTTCTATATATATATATATATAGACACACACACATACTTAGCTACATTCGAATATAGTTAAATACAGGATCCGATCATTTTTTTCATCCTTAAATCTATATAGATCCTATAGCCATCCTATCTTTTCCATTTTTTTTATCTTCGAAATTCATAAATTGTATGGATCTAAAATGAGAGGTGATTAGATTTAAACTTGGCTACATTTGAATGTAACTAAATCTACCCCTCTCCCTCTCTCTCTCTCTATATATATATTAATATTCTAAAAAAAAGATTTGACCTTTATTAAGTTCGATAAACTAAATTAGTATACTTTTAAGAAAGATAATTCATAGGAGTATCCCAGCATTCTCGGGTGAGTTGAATCATCAAATTATCTGCAAAACTTTTCCCATTTATACTTGTCTCTCTTTTATGAATAAAAGAACTCAGCTAGAGGGTTCCCAAAACTATAACTGGATAAAAAATAGAAATAATTTATGAAATTATAGTTTCAATAAATATAGTAGTAGTTTGAAAGTGGGATGGCATCTGAGATCACAAGGGTGCTACTACATGCTATCCCTGAGATAACTACCACACACACACACACAAAAAAAAAAAAGGTGGAACCAGCCATCCCAACATTTGTTGCAGTTATTAGGGATAATAATAATTTATTTTCAGATTGCTTACTCTGTTCCTAAACTAGGCCATGGTTATTTTATTTTATTTTTTCCATTCCTGTGCCAAACATAGATAATTTTAGCTAGCTAGACTTTAGGATGTTTGCAACTCACCTCTAGTTTGATGTTTCTTTACAAGGCAGCAATGATATTTCTAATAGTATAAAGAAATGATAGTATATCTAATATAATTTAGTCATCTTACATCCCAACTAGAAGGTTATTTATAGCACTTTTCATTACCATAATGAAAATAAATTTTAAATTATAGTATATATAAATTATTTTTAGAGAAAATATAAGTTCAGATTGAACAAAATGGAAAAAAAAAGATTCTTCTAACTACCACCAGCTAATTTCAAATTAATTTGTTTTTATTGTTCTAGTAATATATCTAAATTATAAAAATAATATTAAAAAGAAACGAAATTTTCTTTACTTATTTGTAGTCTATACATTTTTCAATTTATCTACTCTCACAAATATTATAATTAAATATGTTCTTAAATGCATGTTCTAATTTTTCTAATATTTTTACTCTCATAATTTTTCTCAATAGCATTTCATCTAATTATTTTGCAACATGATTTTAAAAATTCTTAAGATTTTTCTTTTTTTATTCTTACAAAATAGTGGTTAGACACTAATAAAGAGCAAAAAAAAATCATTTTCGATATGATCTCTTCAAAAGGAAATGTTTGATTAGATTGTTTTATTTGTTTGTGGTTGGTTATTGTACTACTTTTCTTTATTTATCTTATACTAGAATTTTTTGATGTGACTCTTTACATGTTTATAAATATTTCTAAACTTTTGTCCTTATTTTAATCAAAGCCAAATTTTTTTGTTATTTTTTGTTTGTCAATATGACAATAATTATATAAAATTTAGTTTTTTCTATTATCTATATATTTCTAGAATTCTATAAATAATCTAGAAAAATGGAAGGATATTTTTGAAATAAAAATAGCAAATAGAATTTTGATAGAATATTTATAGATTTTGAAACTCTTATATTTAACATTCTGTGTATATATAAGATAGACTTTACTTCTCTTGAGATGATATATATATATATATCTCCCAACTCTAAAATAAATAATGAAGTATCTGAATCAAGTTCTATATATTATAATCAAGTTCTATATATTATAATATATATATATATATATATTGATAATTATAATCTATACTAATAAAAATGCCCAAAAACTAAAATCATATTTTTGGTAAAATCAAATGACTTAAAAATTAATGGTTAAAATGATATAAAATCATGTCTTGTTGTAATTTAAGTAATAGAATATATTGGTTTCAATCTATATATATTATAATATATTTAGATCATGATTAATACTATAAATTTTAAATACAAATATCTTACTATATATTTTAGTGCAATAATATAATAATGAAAACTGCCCATTCAAACTTAATGATTTCTTATTTTCATGTATTTCTGATAATATAGATTATGATTAATGTTATGGAAAACATCTTGATTTGGGCTTGCACCTCTTCTCACGCATATCAAGCAATTCTGAAGAATTACAATGAACGCTCGCTCTAAATGTGGAACCAAATGACACGATATTCAGCATGTAAAAATTTAGTATACTTGAAGCAATGCATTGGTCAAAGATGAGGAGGCTTTGTGTCATAGCATCTTGTCTCCAAGTCATCAAGAAAATTTCTGCCCATCGAAAATGGGATGGTAAGAGTTTGTGGTATTAGGTGACTTCAATCGCCCATTTAAGATACATTGTGTTGTCGTTAGCTGATCAAATTATGATGGTAAGAGGGGCTTATAAACTTCCTTTTAATTAATGTATGGCCAAACCCAGTGCAAAGACTTTCCTCTATGATGAGCTAGTGTGGGATCTTACGCCGTCAACAGAGACTTGAGGAAAGGAGACCTGCAATCACCTTTGCTAATGATGTTATTAGTTAGAACAAGCATAACTGGAATAATACCACAATATTCGAAGCAATATTTGCAAGTATAATTTCAGAAATTGGTAATCAATTTTCATACAATAAAAGAAATCTGGGCATTCAATAAAAAAAAAAAGAAAGAGAAAATGGTAAAGCTAAGACCATGAGTTCTTTATTTTTTCTTTTTCAAGATTTTATTTGTTTCATCCTACCATTCATAGGTAATTGTTCAAAAGTTTCAAATCAAATAGTCTAGTCAATTGAAGGAGATTTACATAATCTTGGGTCTTATTGAGAAGGACAGCCGCTATCAAATGTGAGACATATACGGAGGATTAAAGCTTATTAAAGAGTCCTGTCTTTCTCTGAAAGCTATGACATGGAAGCCTCCTCACTTCGTATCTATTATCTTAGAAAAATAGCTTTCTATCAAGCTATTTGCAAGATATATAGTGAACAAATGAAACATATGATCATCTTTTCTTCCAATATCAGAAATTTAAGTTAGTATGAACAAATTTGAGTAATATTTTTCCATTAATATTTTTCCATTATACGTCTAATTAGTGCAACAGGTGTTAACTTTCCTAACTTCTAAATCACTAAATAGCAGTATGAGTAGAGCCCAAACTATTATTTTCTATTTTCTTTGGTGGATTTGAAAGGCTTGAAATGAAGTCTACCCTGATAATAAGCAATTCAACTCAAATTGGGTTGTCAAGTTATGCATTAGGCATAGGAATTGTTATATTCTATCTCATCACAAGGTCAGTATGGTCCTAACATCTGGGGTGATTCTTCATAGCGGTTTGTGGATTATTCTCTAAAAATTATCTCTTGGTCATCCCTTAACTAAGATACATCAAAGCAAATTTTAAAGGATCTGTTCATCCGAAGACCTTTGGTGCAGGTAGCTGTAATTCAAAATCATTTTAGGAGAGCGTTACTAGTTTTGGCGGTTCCTCTCACAACTACTTTAGTGTCTTGTATAGAGCTAACTAGGACTGTATTTCGTTTGAAAGCCAGTTTCCAAAATTCCAACATAGTCTTGGAGGGTACCTCAACCACAATTATCTCATGGATTTACGGAAACTCGGAGAGTGCACATCTATATCTCAGAACTTTATACTACATGCTAAATCATATCTTAAGATTCATGTACTCATATATTTGTAAAGAAGCAAATCAAGTCGTAGATAATCTGACAAATTAAGTAGCTATAAGGTGGAAGTCTTTTATTTTGGTTTCTAGATTTCATCCACAGCTAACTCGACTGGTATATGCTAGTATGGTTGAGTTTGTTCGATGCTAACCCTCCTTTGTTATTCGAAAATAAATAAATAATTTAGATTGTTTACATAACTAAATATCAAAATAAATAATCTTTCCACGTTCTTAATGCGGTTTTAGGTCCCTGAAATTCTACTGCAGCGGACGTAATCACACATAAGACCGTTGAAGTCAACAATACCGGTCACCCCAATGCTCGCATTAGTGGCGGGCCATCAACCCAAGCATCGGCCGCGCGGCCTAAGCACCACGTTTTGACCCATCTACTCTTCTCCCTCTCAACTCCCGACCTACCCACTTTGCTCTCTCTCAAGTTCCCACCTACCCACTCCTATAAAGCCTCAATATCTTACCTCTAGCTTTCACCCACAGCGCCCTCTCCCACCATTCCAAGCTCCTCCTCTTGTTCTACCTTCCCCTCTGAGCTAAATTTTGGTTCAAGAAGCCATGTCGAAGACCGTGGAGGAGATCCGTAAGGCTCAGAGGGCCGAGGGCCCGGCGACGGTGCTCGCCATTGGCACCGCCAACCCTCCTAATGCCGTGTACCAGGCCGACTACCCTGACTACTATTTTCGGATCACCAACAGCGAGCATCTCACCGAACTCAAGGAGAAATTTAAGAGAATGTGTAAGTCTATATATGGCCATACTATACGTACGTCTATTTATGTTCAATAAGCTTGCATGCTCCCGTTTTTAGTTTTAGTCGTAAAAAGAGAGATAATGAGCGTGGTATGGAGGAGAAGCCATAAAGAGAGTGATTACTGGAGTTTTTAGTATTCTCTAAGTTTCTTCATTATAACTGAATTTTTTTTTATATAAATGTGATTACTGAAGTTGCAATGACTTGATTTGAGGCAGGCGACAAGTCGATGATCCGCAAGCGCTACATGTACCTGACCGAGGAGATCCTGAAAGAGAATCCCAACATGTGTGCGTACATGGGGCCATCGCTGGATGCCCGGCAGGACATGGTGGTCGTCGAGGTCCCCAAGCTCGGCAAGGAGGCGGCCGTCAAGGCCATCAAGGAGTGGGGCCAGCCCAAGTCCCGGATCACCCACCTCATCTTCTGCACCACCAGCGGCGTCGACATGCCCGGGGCCGACTACCAGCTCACCAAGCTGCTCGGCCTTCGCCCCTCCGTCAACCGCCTCATGATGTACCAGCAGGGCTGCTTCGCCGGTGGCACCGTTCTCCGCCTCGCCAAGGACCTCGCCGAGAACAACCGCGGCGCCCGCGTTCTCGTCGTCTGCTCCGAGATCACCGCCGTCACCTTCCGAGGCCCCACTGAGACCCACCTCGACAGCCTCGTAGGCCAGGCACTCTTCGGCGATGGTGCCGCTGCCCTGATCGTCGGTGCCGACCCCGACCCAGCCATCGAGCGACCGCTCTTCCAAATCATCTCGGCTAGCCAAACCATCCTCCCCGACTCCGAAGGCGCCATCGACGGCCACTTGAGAGAAGTGGGGCTTACCTTCCACCTGCTCAAGGACGTGCCGGGGCTGATATCGAAGAACATCGAGAAGAGTTTGGTTCAGGCTCTGGGGCCGATTGGGATTAGCGACTGGAACTCCGTGTTCTGGGCGGCGCACCCAGGAGGGCCGGCAATACTGGACCAGGTGGAGGAGAAGGTGGGACTAAAGAAGGAGAAGATGAGGGCCACAAGAGAGGTGCTGAAGGAATATGGGAACATGTCGAGCGCTTGCGTGCTGTTCATACTCGACGAGATGAGGAAGAGGTCGGCGGAGGAAGGGCTGGCGACGACCGGCGAGGGGTTGGAGTGGGGAGTGCTCTTTGGGTTCGGGCCGGGGCTGACGGTCGAGACTGTGGTGCTGCACAGTATGCCCGTTGCCTCCCGCTGATATCTCCAAGCTCTTCATGTTTCTCGATGAATGTCTCCAGGCGCTGTCACCCTCTGCTATCGCCTGTGGCTCACTTCTGCATGGTGCCGTGGGTGATCTCTGTATTTCATTTTAAAGTTGATATTATAATACTATATGTTTTGGTAAAAGACGTATACAGGTATTGTTAAGCCCTAATTGTTGTGAAAAGTATGAAATTTAATAAAATTTGTTGAGCCCGACTGGTATTCTATTAGTTTTCTTAGTGTTTGTTCTCTGTATTTTACTATTTTGATGGAAGTTTTCATCCCCTGTTCTCCCTCAAATTTCAAGCGAAGATAAACTGAGATTATCTGAGGTGACTTCGACTAGCTCATCGGTTTTTGCTCATGCGATGGTTCTGTTAGCTCTCTACTCTAAACTTCTAATGCGGTAATGATCCAAACAAATGGCACATTATACAGAATCAAAACCCTTTTATAAAATATAAAATTTTGTCATTTATGCTAAATATATATTTTTTTAAAAATATAAAAATTTGACATTTATGCTAGAACATATCCTTCAAAATTGCAATAGATTCCTTGCAATGCCACAATGAATACTTGAGTTATAAGAGGGTCGTTGGTGCTTCACGCCCGGGTCAGGTCGATCAAAATTAATGGATAGCCCAAGTGGACTTGAGTTATAAATAAATGATATATATATATATATATATATATATATATATATATATATATATATATATATATTAATATAAGATTAAATTTGGATCATCACATTTTTACAAGATAAGGCTTTGCGGAATAATATCAAAATTCTGCTGGATAGCGACTAGCTATCTTTTGTTGGTATGTTCGATCTTGAATCAAACTTCACAGCCGGCGGGGGAAGAAGGCAGATTCAATTTAATTCGGCTGGTCAAAAGAGGAGACGGTTTTGGACTTTAAAATAAATATTCTTTGGCTGGTTGGACTTTCATTGATCGTCTTTTGTTAGGAATGGATTTCCGCTGGTAAGTCAACAAACTAATCAGTAATGAAGAAAAAAAAAAAAAAAAAAGGTATATTTCAGGAGGCGTAGGAACAAGATCAACAGTCTTGGAGACGGGTCGGAAAGGTTTGTGATCATGATAACAGAATCAGAAATATTCTATTGTAATATTTCAAGGGCCGATAGCTTCAGACCTATGGAAGAAATCCCCTAATTTGCCTCCTCCCGAAGGCATTATAAATGATGAGGATCAGAGATTCTTATAAGATTCAGTTACTGACATTGAAGTTAGAATGCTCTAAAATCCTTGGATCTTTACTAAGCTCCTAGCCTAGATGGTTTTTCCTTCTGGATTCTTCCATAGGCATTGGAGTTTGATATCTCATGATGTATGCAAAGCAATTAAGGAATTTTTTTTGTTGCAGGCCAGATGCCTGAGCTTCGAAGGCTGCATTTATTATGCTGATTCCTAAATGTCAGAGGCATAATTAGTATTGACTAAGGTTATTTATCAATTGTTCTTCAGCATTTTCATCCGATTTTGAAGCAATGCTCTATTAGATGAACTTAGGTTCATTTTATAAACTTGTTTTCATTTGACTTTAGAAGTAATACTCTATTTGATAAACTTAGGTTTATCTGAGTTTAAGAGTAATGCTTCATTTAGTGAACTTGGTTTTATCTAACTTAGGAGCAATGCCCTATTTGGTGAACTTTGGTTAATTTGACTTTAGGAGTAATGTCCCATTTGGTAAACTTGTGTTCATCTAACTTTGGGAGCAATGCTTCATTTGAAGAACTTAGGTTCATCTAACTTGGGAGCAATGCTCTATTAGATGATCTTAGGTTCATTTTACTTCAAAGAAATGCTTCAAAAGAAGATATTAGTGAAGAATGTGCATGGCATTACAAGGAGCAATGCTCCTGAAGAGGATGGAGCAAAGCTTCAAAGCACTAGTCCTAGGCTCGGTGAAGAATACCATTAGAAGGAGCAATGCTTCTGAAGGGGATGTAATGCCCCAAACCCATCTGCTGGTTCAATTAACTTGTCAGCGGACCAAAATCACGTGGCTCAAAAACTAAAGTGGAAGTTAATTGGTAGTAGGTGAACTTGAGTTATAAGCACATAACACATTTCTTTCCTATCCGATGTAGGACTATTTTTTGGGTATTATAATCTCTTCCCTTATAATCTCTTTCCTTATAATGCGATGTCTTCGTCGCATGCCACAAGCTATCCAAAATCTATCCTGATGCCAAAATCTACCTCGAGCTGGATCGTTGGTGCTCAAAGTTGGTTCCACACCATGGCAGGATTCTACCATCATTCCATGGGTAACCCTTTCCTCATTCCCATCAACTTTCACATACTTGGATTGGCTCTGATATCATTTGTAATGTTCTAAGCTTACCTGTTGATCCAATTAACTTGTTAGTGAGCCGAAACTATGCGGCCTAAAAACTCGAGTGGAAGTTAATTGGTAGTAGGTGAACTTGAGTTATAAGCACATAACACATTTCTTTTCCATTCATAGGACTATTTTTGGGGTATTACAGAGGATGGAGGAAGGCTCCAAAGCATTGGTCCTAGGCTCGATGAAGAGCACCATTAGAAGGAGCAATGCTCCTGGAGTAGATGGAACAAAGCTCCATTGGGGTCTTTAAAGTAATGTTGTCATGCCTCATACCACAGGGTGGATCTAGTCACGACAATCCGCTGCACACAAAGCAAGCAAGGCAACTATACAATTGAATAATATAAATTCAATAAACAAAACTATTTTTCATTAATCAATTAAGCTAATAGTGTTTTAATCACTAAAGTTATCAAGTGTTCCAAAAACTAACATCAAAACTCTACTAACTCGAAAACATCAAGCTCTACTGATTAATTAACTAGTTTAAATGTAACATCAAACTCAACTAACTAACTAAGGATAAATAGAAACAAAATTTAGCAGGAGCTGCTTCTACCCAATGATCCCCTTTTAAATTTGTTGAATCTAAAAAAAAATAATGAGATTTTATGAGTTCACACTCAGTAAGTAGCACTAATTATAAACTAGTGGTTATAGAAGTTAATATAAAATTTTTCATAAAACTTTTCATGTCATAGCTATTAACTTTCTATATTATTCCATGTAACACTATTATGTCATTATTTAGATTTTCATGTATGCTTTAATTAGGACTATCATAGTGTTAATTATTAGTTTCCATATCATCATATATTTCATGTCATCGGTTTTCAAATACTCTCTGGTCACAAACTAGGGTCATATTTGTCCCTCTGATAGGGCCGATGCACCACTACATTTAACCTGACAGATGGGGGTTCTCTTCCCATATATTATCTCCTTTGGAGGTGGGTCTCAGTATCATTCATCTATCATTACATAGTGGACTAAAAGTTCACTCAATTTATTAGTTCTTTATTTAATAATTTTATATTTTTTTAGTAATTGTTTATTCATGAGGTCATGTAGTTTTTTTTGTTTTCTTCCTCTTTTATTATAGCATGGAATTCATCATTAATTAATTAATTAATTAATTATTTTTATTTTAATCTTTCTATTATATATTGTAATTCTTTTTTTCTTATTATTAATATAAATTATTATTATTATGCTATTAGTATTTTTTTATTTTAATATAATAAGGCTTTCATGATAATAAATAAATTAAAATTATTCTGTTAATATAGTATCTAGTATTATTTTAAATTTACAACCAAAACTATTTATTAAAGTATTAGCAATGCTATTTATATTTCACAAATTAAATAACACTAATAATAATCTTTTCTTTTAAACAATAAAGAGTAATAATAACAATACTCTTTAACAATACATAGTAATAAAATATTCATGCCAAATATGCAAATTTAATTAACTAAATAATGTCATTAATCATAATCATAACTTTCATAATTAAACAATAATTAATTAAAATTATAATTTAACTATTTATTAAATTAACTAATTCATAATTAGTCTACTTATCTCCTTCGCTAATCTCAAAATAATACAACACGGGGCGTCGGTCACCTACAGAACAAATTTTAATTAATTTTTATAACTATAATGGCTAATAATCCCCAACCAGGCTTGGTCAATAAACATTTGGGTTTCCCTAACTTAGGTTCCTAGCTTCAATAATTATTTTAACTCTTTACATTAAATTGAATCAAGACCATAGGCTGGGTAGGTAACAAATCAAGCCAACTATTAATCCAAAAGATCAATCCATAAGTCCTTGATCTGAGTTCAGATTAATTCAAGCTTTTCCTAATCTAAAACAAGTTTAATTTAATCAATCTGATTCACTAGAGTGAATCGATTATTTTATGCATTTTTTTTTCTTTCTTTTCTTGAAGAAGAGCTCCTCTTCTTCTTCTTAGCCTACCCGAGCCCCTTGGAGCCGACTATCAACCACCCTTCGGCCGGCCATGGTGCTGTTGGAACGCTGCCCAACACCAGCCATAGCTGGACCTTTCATCTAGTGAAGGTCTGATCAACTTCAAGATACTAGATGGGTCATCAATCCAGCCATATGGATTGGTTCCCACCAAAGTAGGGCTCGGCCCAAAGCCCTTTGAATTATCCCTTTCCGGCGATCGCCAATGACTCGCACAAGGTCCATGGGAAGGTCTTAGACTGGAGTTAGATTTGTCACCGGAGAAGAGGATGGCTGCCGGCAAGAAAAACTCAACTCTATGCTCTGTTTTAAGTTCCTGAAACAGAGCAACTAATCAGTCAATTAAATCCTTAAATCCCATCTAGATTTGGCATGAAATCACTTCCTAACTAGTTTGTGATTCCAACAAAAGGTTGAAGGATCAAAGGTTCTTAAGATTACTTGAGAAGAACGAATTAGATCCAAGTAAGAATCCTCTTTCTTTCTCATGGCTCTTCTTGTCTACGAGCCCTTAATCCCAAATCTTCAGCTAGAACCTTGATTTCTTCTTGATTGAAGGCCAAAGAGAGATTCAGTTGATATAAATAAAGGATGAGAGGGTAGAGATAAGGTTTATCTCACCCTCAAATTGAATTCGAGAGGAAGACTAGTTCGTCTCCTCCCTCGATTCAAACTCTTTTCATTTTCTTTTTGTTATTATTAGTACTTGGCTTGACTCAAATTAGTCAAATGGACCTAGTTGGGTTCAAGTCAGATCTCACATTCTCTCCTTCTTAAAATAATTCCATCCTCAAAATTATCACACAAAATTAATTCGTAATCTAGTTATTCAAATTTAAACTTCCATAATTAATCAAATAAACTAATTAATAATTCAATACATACCAAAATTTTCAAATAAATGGGGATACTTCTTCGTTATCTTCTCTTCAAGTTCCCACATGGCTTCACTTCCGTGTGATTGCTCCACTGTACCTTGACATAAGGTATGGTTCACCATCTCGAAACTTGATCCTAACAATCCACAATATGTACTGGATGCTCTTCATAAGTTAGATCCTTATTAAGACTAATGGGTTCAAGTTCATGGCTGGGGTCCGACACATATTTCCTAAGCATGGATACATGAAACATATTATATACCCTAGAAAGAGCTGGTGGCAGTGCTAGGCAATAAGCGATTTCTCCAACTCTATCTATACTTCGAAGGGACCTATATATATCATGGACTCAATTTGCCTCGAATCTTGAATCTCATTACATCCCTTATTGGTGA
Source organism: Metroxylon sagu (assembly GCA_017589505.3). NCBI lineage: Eukaryota > Viridiplantae > Streptophyta > Magnoliopsida > Arecales > Arecaceae > Metroxylon > Metroxylon sagu. Next base: position 1,116,741 of record JACVBY030000560.1, read on the forward strand.
CACCTTGAAGAAAACATAGTTTTCAACTTGAAATTTCAAGTCTCTTCTCCTGTTGTTTGCATAACTTTTCTATCAACTCTGAGCTGTACAAAGCCGTTCCTTAATCATTTGCACCTTTTCTATAGTTTGTTGTATCAAGTCAGGGCCCAACAATCTCCATTCTTTAACATCATCTCAACATAAAGGAGATTTATACTTTCTATCTTATAAATCCTCAAATGGAGCCATTTGAATACTTGCCTGGCTACTGTTATTATATGCAAACTGTACCAAGGGTAGGTGTTGATCCCATGCACCTCCTAAATTTATCACATAAGCTCGCAACATGTCTTCCAAGATTTGGATGGTTCTTTCAAATTGACCATCAGTCTAAGGATGAAAAATTATATTGAAATTTAGTTTGGTCCCCATTGCTTTATGTATGTAAGCTCCTTTAAAACTGAGATACAAATCTACTATCTCGATTAGATACTATTGATACAAGAATCTCATGTAGTCTCAATATTTGCTTAATATACATACTGGTCAACCTCTCAATAGACATCCCAACTCTGAAGGGTATGAAGTGGGCTCATTTGGTCAACCTATCAACTATGACCCATACTGTATCATTGCTTTTGGGAGTTTTAGGTCAGCCTATTACAAAGTCCATAGTAATATTCTCCCATTTTCACTAAGAAATCATGAGAGATTAAAGAGGTCCAGCGGGTTTCTGATGCTCAGCTTTTACTTATTAACATATTAAGCATCAGTTACATACTGAGCTATATCTCTCTTCATACCTTTTTACTAAAAGTTTTCTCTTAAATTCCTATACATATTAGTGCCTTCAAGATCACAATATATGATGAGTAGTGAGTTTCTTTTAAAATAACCTTTTTTAACTCCTCTACATTTGGAACACATAATCTGCTATTATACCTTAATATCCCAACTTCTGATATTCCAAACTCACTCTACACCCCATTCTACACTCTTCCTTAATATCTTGCAATTCCACCTTTCATTTGTGAGGACTTAATTATATCAATTAAGATTGACTGCACTATAAGGGCTGAATTTGTCCATCAAATTGTCGTAGTCTCAACTCAACCCCAAGCTTCTCCAAATCCTTTAAGATATCACTCTAAGAGTGAAGCATAACAGCAAGCTCAAAAGAAGATTTTTTGCTCAGAGCATTTGCTACCACATTAGCTTTTTCTGGATGGTAATGGATATTCAAATCATAGTCCTTTAGCAATTCCAACTACCTTCTTTGTCTCAAATTTAACTTCTTCTGAGTAAAAATATACTTTAAACTTTTATGATTTGTATAGACATCACATGTCTCACCGTAGAGATAGTCTCCAAATTTTTAATGTAAATACCATGGCTACTAATTCTAAGTCATGGTTGGGATAGTTCTGCTCATAAGGTTTCAATTGTTTGGAAGTATAAGCAATTACTTTCTCATTCTGCAATAACATACATCCCAAACTTTTCTGAATAGCATCACTAAATATGGTAAATCCTCTAGGTCCCGATGGTAGGGTAGGGATTGGGGCTGAAACTAGTCTTTGCTTCAATTATAGGAAACTCCGCTCGCATTTTTCATTCCATTCAAACTTTATTCACTTCTGTGTTGAATGAGTTAATGGTAAAGCAATGTAGGAGAAGTCTTCAACAAATCTATGGTAGTACTCGGCTAGCTCCAAGAAACTATGGACTTCTAACATATTGACAAGTCGGTTCCAACTCACAATAGCTTCTATCTTCTTTGGATCCATAGAGACGCCTCAAAAATCACATGGCCCAAGAAGGAAACTTGCTCCATCCAAAATTCATACTTCTGAAGCTAGGTATATAGCTTCTTTTCCTGAAGGATTTGTAGGATAGTCCTTTGATGATCCTTATGCTCCTTCTGAATCCTTGAGTAGATCAAAATATCATCAATAAAGACTACTACAAATTGATTCAAATATGGTTTAAATATTCTATTCATCAAGTCTATAAATGGTATCGGAGCATTTGTCAATCCGAATGGCATAACTAAGAACTCGTAGTGAAAATATCTAGTTCTAAATACTGTCTTGGGTATGTCTTCTGATTTAATATTGAGTTGATGGTAACTTGATTGGAGATTTATTTTTGAAAATACTTGTACTCCTTGTAATTGGTTAAATAAATTGGCAGGGATATTTATTCCACACTGTTACCTTATTGATTTCTTGATGATTAATGTAGAGCTAGGGACTTCCATCCTTCTTGATAAAAAGTACCAGAGCACCTTAAGGAGAGATGCTTGGTCCTATAAATCCTTTGTCCAATAACTCTTATAATTGATCTTTTAATTCTTTCAATTCAGCTAGGGCCATATGATAAGGAGCCTTAGAGATAGGCCCAGTATCGAGAGCTAGATGTATGATGAATTCTATCTTCCTATCTAGGGGGAATTTGATCAATTTTTTTGAAAAGACATCTGGAACTTTCTTAACAACTAGAATGTCCTTTAGTTTAACTTCTCCTTGTCAAAGGTCTTTTACTACTACCAAAAATCTCTAACAATCATTCTTCATAAATTTTATATCTTGCATAACTGTCATCATTATTGGTGTAGAATTTTCCTTACTTCTAATAAAACTAAATTCAAGCTAATCAGGTATTTGGAAGATTACCCTCTTTCCATAATAGTACACAAAAGCATGATATGATGCTAGCCAATCCATCCCTATGATGACTTCAAAATCTTTTAATGGAAGGACTAGTAGGTTGGCTTCTAACTCTTTGTCTTCAATACTCACCAGGCATGACTTACAAATAGCATTCACTAGGATAACGTCTCCACTAGAAAGGGAAATTTGTAATTCCAAACCTAGTGAAATTGGTGATAGAGATTTGTTCCTTAAAACAAGGTCATTTGACATGACCTCAATTAAAGTGTAAGCATATGAATTGGCTATCTTTATCATTTCTATGTAAAAAAGTTCATTTCTTAGTTATCATTCACTTAATAAGTTATAATGTTTTACTTTTCTAATTACTATTCAAGTTTCATATTATACATACAATATATTCATTCATGTCTCATATAATTGGAAATAATAGATCATAAGGCTTACTTAGTACTACAGTATTAGATGTGGTGGAGTCCTATTGGATGAGAGCATAAATCCTACCCTAGGTCCTGAATTGTTACTGCTGTCCTTTTCCTTGTTCTTAAAAGGTCGCTGGTGATTTTTATATGGATAAGTAGCTATTTTGTGATCCATCTTTCTGCATATGCAACAGGCACCGATTAGCTCATGGCACTCCCTAACTGAGTGCAACCTCCCACAATGGGGACATGGAGCTTCATTACCTTGCTACCTAGTAGTGGTAGAAGATCGGTTCCCTCTCTTTTTTGGTTGCCTAATCCTTGGTCAAAAGTCGTCCTCCTCTTCTTTATTTGCTACTCTCTTTCCTTTTGAACATCATTCATATTACTCTCAAGTAGGAGGGCTTTATGACAACATAGCATAAGTAAAGAGTTCAAAAACATTCACAAATTACTTTAGTCTAGGCCTCAATCTTTGAATGAATCATCAGACCTTGGCCCTTTTAGTAGCCACTATAGTAGAAGTGAATCGGACTAGTCTGGTAAACTCAGCCTCATATTATACTACGGTCAAGTTTTTTTGCTCCAACCTGATGAACTTATTATCCATCTGTCCTTGGACACTCACGAAAAAGTATTTGCTATAAAAAGCCTCCTTGAACTCATCTTATGTGAGGGTCCTACTTTCCTGTCTACATTCCTCCACTAGCCACCAATCGTAAGCGTCACCTTGCAGAAGGTAGGTGGCAAATGAGACTTTCTCTTCCTTCGAACTAGGTGGACCATAAAGGCCTTCTCTATTTTAGTTATCAAGTGCTCGGTGTCCAAGGGGTTGGTGGAGCTAGTGGAAGGGGCAAGGGCTAACCCCTTGATTCTAAGAACTCTCCACTTTCTTATGTCGAGACTATGGCTCGTGACTTGGTTGGGCTGACTCACTTGTTGTTGCTATATCACCTGCATGACCCTAGTAAGGGCTTGCATCATATTCATCATTTCAACTTGAAAATTCTCTTAAGAATTTTCTGCCGAATCAATCGAGCCTAAGCAACTTGAGACATGCTGGCCTCCTCACTGGTCTAACTCACTAGCATTGGAGGCATCACCATTACGCTGATTCCTTGATCATCGAGCCATAGCAATCTATATCAAGAAATAAATTTTATGTCATTTATGCTTTTCAGATATTCAATTACTGATTCTTTTACTTTTATTAACAAACCATTTAACATTTTATTAGAAGTTATTACTCTCCACATCAATCATCCTAAGGGTTTCCCTAAAGTCAAACCTAAGCTTTGATATTGCTATAATTGTCATGCCCTATCCTCTAGGATGGATATAGATTGTGACATCTGCGACACTCAAAACATGCAAGGCAACTATACAATTGAATAACATAAATTCAATAAACAAAACTACTTTTCATCAATCAATTAAACTAATAGTATTCTAATCACCAAAGTTATCAAGTATTCCACAAACTAACATCAAAACTCTACTAACTCCAAAACATCAATCTCTACTAACTAATTAACTAGTTTAAATATAACATCAAACTCAACTAACTAAAGATAATTGGAAACAAAATTTGGCAGGAGCTGCTTCTATTTAGTGATCCCCTTTTCAATTTGTTGAATCTAAAAAAGCAATAAGATATTTTATGAGTTCACACTTAGTAAGTTACACTAATTATAAACTAGTAGTTGCAGAAATTAATATAAAACTTTTCATAGAACTTTTCATGTCATGGCTATCAACCTTTTATATTATTCCATGTAATAGTATTATGTCATTATTCAGATTTTCATGTATGCTTCAATCAGAATTGTCATAGTGTGAATTATTAGAGCTTCCATGTCATCATATATTTTATATCATCAGTTTTTAAATACTTTATGATTACAAACTAGGGTCATATTTATCCCTATGATAGAACCAATGCACCGCATTTAGTTCTATGAATAAAGGTTTCTCCCCCCATATATTCATGTATAATCGTTCATGTATCATCATTCATCTATCATTACATAGTGGACTGAGAGTTCACTAATTTATTAATTTTTTATTTAATAATTTTATATTTTTTAGTAATTGTTTATTCATGAGACCATGCAGTTTTTTTATTTCCTTCCTCTTTTATTATAGTATGAAATTTGTCATTATTTTATTTATTTATTTATTTATTTATTTATTTTAATCTTTCCTTTATATATTGTAGTCTTGTTATTTTCTTGTTATTATTATAAATTATTTTTATTATTATTCTATTAGTATTTATTTTTTTTATTTTACTATAGTAAGGCTTTCATGATAATAAATAAATTAAAATTATTTTGTTAATACATTAACTAGTGTTATTTTAAATTTACAATAGTAACTATTTATCAAAGCATTAGCAATGCAATTTATATTTCACAAATTAAATGACCGGATAATAATCTTTTCTTTTAAACAATAAAGAGTAATAATAATAATACTCTTTAATAATAAATAGTAATAAAATTTCATGCTAAATATGCAAATTTAATTAACTGAATGTCATTAATCATAATCATAACTTTCATAATTAAAAAATAATTAATCAAAAATTATAATTAAGCTATTTATTAAATTAACTAATTCATAATTACTTTACTTACCACCTTCGCTGATCTCAAAATAGTGCAGCTCAAGGGCGCTGCTCACCTATATAACAAATTTTTAATTTATTTTTATAACTGTAATGGCTAATAATCCCCAACTAGGCTTAGTCAATAAATATTGGGGTTTTCCTAACTTAGGTTCCTAGCCTCGAAAATTATTTTAACTCTTAACATTAAATTGATTCAAGACCATAGGCTGGGTAGGTAACAAATCAAGCCAACTATTGATCCAAAAGATCAACCCATAAGTCCTTAATCTGAGTTTAGATTAATTCAAGTTTTTTCCTAATCTAGAACAAGTTTAATTTAATCAACCCGATTCACTAGAGTGAACTGATTATTTTATACATCTTTTTTTCTTTCTTTTCTTGAAGAAGAACTCTTCTTCTTCTTCTTCTTAGCCTACTCAAGCCCCCTGGAGCTGACTATCAACCCCATCCTCTAGTCGGTCATGGCACCACCAGAATGCCACTTAGCACTAGCCATAGTTGGACCTTTCATCCAATGAAGGTCCGAGCAACTTCAAGATGCTAGATGGGTCATCAATCCAACCGTATGGACTAGTTCCCACCAAAACAGGGCTCGGCCCAAAGCCCTCCAAATTCTCCCTTTCCGGCGATCGCCGATGACTCGCACAAGGTCCACGAGAAGGTCTTAGGCTAGAGTTAGGGTCTTACCTATTAGATTTGTTGCCAGAGAAGAAGATGGCTGCAGGCAAGAAGAACTCAACTCTATACTTTGTTTTAAGTTCCTAAAACAGAGCAACTAATTAATCGATTAAATCCTTAAATCCATCTAGATTTGGCATGAAATCATTTCCTATCTAGTTTGTGAATCCAAGAAAAGGTAGAAGGATCAAAGGTTCTTGAGATTAGCTGAGACGAACGGATTAGATCCAAGAAAGAATCCTCTTCCTTCCTCATGACTCTTCTTGTCTACCAGCCCTTAATCCCAAATCTTCAATCAGAACCTTGATTTCTTCTTGATTGAAGGCCAAAGAGAGATTTAGTTGATATAAATAAAGGATGAGAACGTAGAGATATGGTTTATCTTGCCCTCAAATTGAATCAGAGAGGAAGACGAGTTTGTCTCCTCCCTGAATTCAAACTCTTTCCATTTTCTTTTCTTTTTTTATTTACTTGGCTTGACCCAAACCGATCAAGTGAACCTAGTTAGGTTCCAGTCAGGTCTCATAAATGTTCCATATAAAGAATTATGACTTAGGTACCGATTTGAAAATCTTGATGTTTGACCTATAGGTTGAGAACTACTGCAGACTACAACAAATATACTTGCTGGTGCTTATAGAGGAGTAGAAGGTTGCTCTCCAAATATTGAATAATCTTATAAAGGAAGTAATGTTGCTATTGAAAGGAGCAATGTTCCTAGCATTGAGAGGGGCAATGCTTCTAGTGGAGGTGTAGCAAGGCTCCAGAGAATCGATTTTCAAATAGAAGGAGAATGCTGATCTTCAAAGAAAAATGCCTCAGCTTTCATCCCATAGAACGGTGTTCCATTCAAAGATGGAGAGGAAAAGAGGCAAAGGACTACCATTTGGAGCAATGTTCCATGTGAAAGACAAGAGCTCGAGCATAGAGCCCATAAGACAAGGACTATTATGGGGTTGCAGTGACCTCTTTAGCTTGGTTCCCTTTTTGCAATTTTGGGATTGCCTTGAGTGCACTTGCTATTGCTTACAGAGGAGTAGAGGGTTGCTTCTCTATTTGATGGCCCCAATTTTGGTGGACTCACCATAGAAGGAGGATTTTGAGGCAAGCTTTATGACTGTTGCAGGCTACAAGCTGCGATAGCTTGATTGCAATTTCTTTATATTGTTTCTCTTTCTCCAACTCTGAGGATGCTTTGAACACATTTGTTGATACTTGTGGGAGAGTAAAGGGCTATCCTAAGAAGTGGCAGGCTCGAATTTGATGGAATTTAGCTAATGGAGAAGAATTTAAAAGTTTCTATCATGTTGCAAGCTAGCAAGGATAACACCTCCTTTCTACTTTCACTTTAGGCTAGAGGACTTGAGAATGCCAAGAAATTAGGTATTTTGAGTTCCTAACTCAAAGAGCTTCTTGGCATAGAAAGGATGTGGCCAGATATGAAGGTTTAGGGTGAGTTTTGAGCTTAGGAAGTAGGAAGCGAGTTGTCCTACTAGGACAACAAGGGTGTAGGAAGTTTAATGGTTTCATTAGAACCTTAGGGGTGTTAAAAAAAAATAACACAAGTGAAGGAATATGGCAAAATAACAGGAAAGATTATATATATATATATATATATATCCATAAGTACACTAACGTAGGCCTATTTATAGGCTTATGAGGCACATCGTGCCATAGTGGCATGACCACTATATACGAAATAGTTAAAACAGAATCCATCATTATAGCTAGCATATTAACTCGCTTAACAGAAAAACCACCATTCAAACAAAGTAGAGCCTAAAGACTCGATCTTACATCAATTTGCAACACTCCCCCTTGATGCAAAACTATTGACACCAAGTAATTCATGAAAGTGAGCGAATTTCTCATAAGATAAAGCCTTGGTCATAATGTCAGCAACTTGAATGTTTGTCGAGCAATGGTGCAAATCTACTAATCCTTTCACTACAATTTCTCTAATAAAGTGATGCCGAATTCCAATATGCTTCATTCGCCTATGAAATGTAGGATTATTTGTCATTGATATTGTTGATTTATTATCACAGAAGATGGTAGTAGCATCAAGTTGAGTCTGATGAAGATCTTCAAGAACCCTTCAAATCTATATTGCTTGACATGCCGTAGATGTAGCTGCAATATACTCTGCTTCAGAGGATGATAAGGCTGTCATGGCTTGCTTCTTTGATGTCCAAGAGATGGTTCCTGATCTAAGAGTGAAACAATAACTTGATGTGCTTTTCCTGTCATCCAAAGAACCTGCCCAATCACTATCTATAAAACCAATAAGCTTGAAGTCAATAACTGAAAAATATCAAATCCCAAAATTAATGGTGCCATGAATGTATCTCAGAATGCGTTTTGCTGCTCCCAAATGATGCTTTGAAGGGTTATGCATAAACCTTGAAACTAAATAGACAGCAAACATAACATCTGGTCGAGTATGAGTCAAATACATCAGTCCTCCAATTAATTTTCTAAAATATGTTGCATCAACCTTACCAGTTCCATCTTCTAGACATAACTTTTCTCCTACATTCATTGGAGTACTGCAACCTTTGCAATTTTTCATATTAAATTTCTTTAATAGACCATATGCATACTTCTCCTGAGAAAGAAAAATTCCATTTTATATTTGCTTAATTTCAAGATCCAAAAAGTAATGTAAGAGACCCAAATCAGTCATTTCAAATTCATTCATCATTCTCACCTTAAACTCTTCAATAAGAAAGCACGAAGATCCAGTGTAGATCATATCATCAACATATAATGACACAATAAGAATATCTTTACCTTTCACCTTGATATAGAGAGTTGGTTCATTTTTTACTTCTGTGAAAACCATTTTTCAGAAAATAGGCATCTATTCTACTGTACTATGCCCTTGGAGCCTGTTTTAACCCATATAGTGCCTTTCGTAACTTGTACACCTTCTCCTCCATGCCTTGAACTGCAAATCCCTGTGGCTGCTTAACAAATAAAGTTTCTTCCAACACACCATTAAGAAATGCTGATTTAACATCAAATTGGTAGACTAACCATTTATTCTGTGCACCTAGAGCTAATACAATTCTTATTGTTTCAATTCTAGCAACAGGAGAATATGTTTCAAAGAAATCAATACCTTCTTGTTGTTCATACCCCTTTGCGACGAGCCGTGCCTTGTACTTCTGTATATTGCCATCGGCATTGTACTTGTTCTTGAAAACCCATTTCAAGCCTATTGCATTCTTCCCTTCTGGCAAGTCTACTAGCTCCCATGTGTTGTTTCTTTCAATTGCTGCAATTTCACTTTCCATAGCTTGTTTCCATTCTTCCCTTTGAATTGCTTCCTCAAAACATGATGGTTCTATTGCTGCAAGAGCATAGTTACATGATTCATGTATTTCCCTTAAAGACTTCACCTTCCTTGGAGGAGATTCAGAACCGGATGACTCACAAACAACTTCTTGCGTTCTCATGCTCCGTGGAGAACTTTCAAGATTCAAGGATGATGGGTTTCCAATTGGAGAGGTAATAGAAGTAACACGTTCCTCCCTAGTGGTTGACGAATTGGGTGATTGCTCCATCTCCATAAATCTTGAAGGAACCTGTTCAACTTCATTCAAGCTATAACACCCATTCTTATCAAAAATTACATTTCTGCTCATAATAAGCTTCTTAGTAATGGGATCAAATAAGCGATAACCTTTGGTTTGCACACTGTATCCAACAAAGATACACTTTAAACTTTTCTCATCAAGTTTGTGCCTAGTTTCAGAATTTACATGAGCATAGGCAAGAGAACCAAATATTCTTAAATGACTTACTTGAGGTTTCCGTTCACACCAAGCTTCATATGGAGTATGATTTCGAACAGCCTTTGTAGGAGACCTATTTAGTAAATATATTGAGGTTGCCATAGCTTCTGCTCAAAGATAGTTTGGAAGATTTTTAGCCTTCAGCATGCTTCTAGCCATCTCAACTATTGTCCGATTCTTCCTTTCGGCCACGCCATTCTGCTCCGGTGAGTAACTTGTTATTAATTGCCTATGAATTCCATTTGTTTCACAAAAGGACTGAAACTCATTAGATAAAAATTCTCCCCCACGATCTATCCTCAAGGTCTTACCCAAACTGTTTCTCAACATATGCCTTGAATATTAAAAACTTAGAGAAGGCTTCATGCTTAGACCTTAAGAAATACACCCAACTCATCCTGCTGAAATCATCTACAAATAAGAGAAAATACTTACTCCCGTTCAATGTTGGAGTTTGCATAGGCCCACAAATGTTTGCATGCACTAACTGTAGTGGCTTTTGTGCTCTCCATGATTGCTTTATTGGAAAAGATGTTCTGTGATGTTTTCCATAGATGCAACCTTCACAAATGAGCTCCACTTTTCTAATGTTGGGTAATCCAAACACCATATTCTTCTATTGTAGTAACTTCAAGCCATCATAGTTCAAGTGTCCATATCTCATATGCCACAACAAAGAGTCATTCTTTAAACTAGAAACAAGAGCATGGTCATCAAGACACGAAAATTCCAAAGGAAACATTTTGTTAGCTGACATATTGACTGTCAAAATGGTAACACCAGATTTCAAATCATGGATTTCACATGTATTTCCTTGAAAAACAATCGAATAACCTCTTTGTACTAATTGTCCAATGCTTAACAAATTATGAGCTAAACCAGGAATATAAAGGACATCATGAATTTGTTTTTTTTTACCCAATTTAGTCTGGATAGTAATAACACCTTTGCCTGCAGCTTGAACTTGTTTGCCATCTCCAAGTCAAACTTGCAGTTTTACTGAATCATCAATGTTTTTGAAGATTCCTCTTAAGCCTGTCATATGATTGCTGTAACCACTGTCTAATAGCCAGATATCATTCTTATTCTCTTTAATATTATAACAGGTTAGAAAGAGATTGTTATCATCCATTTGTTCTTCAGTAACATTAGCTTGTTGTTCAGATTTTTTTCTACAAAAACGTTCAATATGACCATACTTCTTATAAAAATTACATTGGACATATGCATAGCAGTTACCTTGCACATTATTAAAGCTTCTGTGTTCTGTGAATGATGATCTTCCTCTGCCTCATCCACGGTTACCACCTCTTCCTTAGTTTTCTTTCAATTGCTGCAATTTCACTTTCCATAGCTTGTTTCCATTCTTCCCTTTGAATTGCTTCCTCAAAACATGATGGTTCTATTGCTGCAAGAGCATAGTTACATGATTCATATATTTCCCTTAAAGACTTCACCTTCCTTGGAGGAGATTCAGAACCGGATGACTCACAAACAACTTCTTGCGTTCTCATGCTCCGTCTTTTGTGTTGCTGTAAGCCTTGCTTCATCATCTGGTTCTGCATAACCATTCTCAACCAAATCCCACATGTCTAATGAAATAAAAAATGTTCTCATCTTAATACTCCAAAACTCATACAAACCTCCATTAAAAATAGGTATCAAAGTATTGAGAACGTTGCTATTTGCAATGACAGTTTCACACAGACCTTCAATAAATCTGTAACGAGTGAAGATTACCTCTCAATCTTCAGCAAGATACTTGAGGAGAACTTGTACTGCAGACGATTCCCACTCTTCTTCCTTCCTGCCTGGGTAGAATGAACCTTGCTCTGAAGAGGAAGATCATCATTCACAGAACACAGAAGCTTTAATAGTGTGCAAGGTAACCACTATGCATATGTCCAATGTAATTTTTGTAAGAAGTATGGTCATATTGAACATTTTTGTAGAAAAAATTCTGAACGACAATCTAATGTTACTGAAGAACAAATGGATGATAACAATCTCTTTCTAACCTGTTATAATATTAAAGAGAATAAGAATGATATCCGTTTAGATATATTGCAAGAATCATATAGCGTTGAGAGGAATCTTCAAAAACATTGATGATTCAGTAAAACTGCAAGTTCAACTTGGAGATAGCAAACAAGTTCAAGCTGCGGGCAAAGGTGTTATTACTATCAAGACTAAATCGAGTAAAGAAAAACAAATTCATGATGTCCTTTATATTCCTGGTTTAGCTCATAATTTGTTAAGCATTGGACAATTAGTACAAAGAGGTTATTCAATTGTTTTTCAAGGAAATACATGTGAAATCCATGATTTGAAATCTGGTGTTACCATTTTGATAGTCAATATGTCAGCTAACAAAATGTTTCCTTTGGAATTTTTGTGTCTTGATGACCATGCTCTTGTTTCTAGTTTAAAGAATGACTCTTTGTTGTGGCATATGAGATATGGACACTTGAACTATGGTGGCTTGAAGTTACTTCCAATGTTGGGTAATCCAAACACCATATTCTTATGTTGTAGTAACTTCAAGCCACCATAGTTCAAGTATCCATATCTCATATGCCACAACAAAGAGTCATTCTTTAAACTAGAAATAAGAGCATGGCCATCAAGACACGAAAATTCCAAAGGAAAAATTTTGTTAGCTAACATATTGACTGTCAAAATGGTAACACCAGATTTCAAATCATGGATTTTACATGTATTTCCTTAAAAAACAATCGAATAACCTCTTTGTACTAATTGTCCAATGCTTAACAAATTATGAGCTAAACTAGGAATATAAAGGACATCATGAATTTGTTTTTCTTTACTCGATTTAGTCTTGATAGTAATAACACCTTTGCCTGCAGCTTAAACTTGTTTGCCATCTCCAAGTTGAACTTGCAATTTTACTGAATCATCAATATTTTTGAAGATTCCTCTCAAGCCTGTCATATGATTGCTGCAACCACTATCTTATAACCAGATATCATTCTTATTCTCTTTAATATTAAAATAGGTTAGAAAGAGATTGTTATCATCCATTTGTTCTTCAGTAACATTAGCTTGTTGTTCAGATTTTTTTCTACAAAAACGTTCAATATGACCATACTTCTTACAAAAATTACATTGGACATATGCATAGCGGTTACCTTGCACATTATTAAAGCTTCTATGTTCTGTGAATGATGATCTTCCTCTGCCTCATCCACGGTTACCACCTCTTCCTCGATAAAAGCCTCTTCCACGGTCTCTTCTTACAGACTTTGGCTCATGACTTTCAAGGGGTTAAGCAGCTTTCTGCTGATTAGAGATCTTCAACTTTGAACTAAAAGCTTGTTCAACGCTTTGCTCGGCCGACCTATTAAGTCGATGTTCATGAGCTTGCAATGAACCCATTAGCTGGTTAAGAGAGTAATCAGACAAATCCTTTGATTCTTCAATGGCTGTAACTATATGATCAAACTTAGATGGCAAACTTCGTAGAACCTTTTCAATGACCTTTTGGTCAGAAATATTTTCTCCAAGCGATCTCATTTGATTGATTATAACAAAAATTCTAGAGAAAAATTCTTGCACAGATTCTGCTTCTTTCAGTGCATAAGTTTTCAAGATCACGCTGAAAAGTTTGAAGTTTCACTGAGATTACCTTATCCGATCCTTGATACTCTTTCTTTAATATGTTCCAAGCCTCTTTGGATTTAGTTGCTGCAGCAATCCTTGGAAAGATAGAATTTGTGATAGTTTGTTGTAATGCTACTAGTGCCTTGGCATTCTTGTTTCTGTTCTCTTTCAGTTCTGTCTTTTGTGTTGCTGTAAGCCTTGCTTCATCATCTGGTTCTGCATAACCATTCTTAACCAAATCCCACATGTCTAATGAAATAAAAAATGTTCTCATCTTAATAAAAAATAGGTATCAAAGTATTGAGAGCGTTGCTATTTGCCATGACAGCTTCACATAGACCTTCAATAAATCTATAACGAGTGAAGATTACCTCTCAATCTTTAGCAAGATACTTGAGGAGAACTCGTACTGCAAACGATTCCCACTCTTCTTCCTTCCTGCCTGGGTAGAATGAACCAAGCTCTGATACCAAATGTTAAAAAAAAATAACACAGGTGAAGGAAAACGGTAAAATAACAGGAAAGATTATATATATATATATATATATATATATATATATATATATATATATATATATATATATCCACAAGTACACTAACGTAGGCCTATTTATAGGCTTATGAGGCACATTGTGCCATAGTGGTATGACCACTATATACGGAAATAGTTAAAATAGAATCCATCATTATAGCTAGCCTATTGACTCGCTTAACAGAAAAACCACCATTCAAACAAAGTAGAGCCTAAAGACTCGGTCTTGCATCAATTTCCAACAAGGGGATCAATGTGGAGATTCTCATGAAATTTCTAGGTTTAAGGTTGAGAGAGGAGGCTTATCAAAAAATTTGGGGATTGGATATGGGAGGAAAGGAAAATTTTTTAAGGCTTTGCTGGCTGTTTTTTTTTGAGCATGTCTGTGGATTAAATGGGAGTCTTGGGTGGTGCAAAGAGTCACTTACCTCTAGGGCATTCAAATCATGGGGATGTGTGGAAGAGATATGAAGATGCACATGATACATGGAAGACAACCATGCATGAGAAATGAATGAGGTGAGTTCAATCCAGGCTTTCCTTCTTTTTTTCTTTTAATTTCATTTTAGCTTTCCCTATTTTGCTGGACTCTAAAAATGCCTTAATTGATGAAACCCTTTATCAAGTCGTGGGAAGTGGGAGAAAGAGGTGGAGTGGGACACTGTGCAAGGATATGGGAGAACGGGGCGTTGTGTGTTAGAAAAGTCGTGCAAATGGGGTACTAGCTAGATGGGATGTCTCCAATAGCATGGGAACATTGTAGGCACATTCAAGAGTCCCGAACCACATGGAGATTCGGTGAGAGTAGGCATGACAAGGTGGCTGAAGCGCAAGAGGACATGAGAACCAGGAGAATGGATGTGAAGACTTGAGACGCAGGCGCTACCTATGGTCATGCTCCATCTTAAGGACATGTGGTGATACATTGGGCCTCTATCATGTACTCTTACCTTTTAGAAGTGTTATAAGTGTCAAACTCTTGTTGGATAGAGTTTAATCCAATGTGAAGTTTGAAGAGATTAAAGGGAGGCACTCCACTTGGACATTTCATTTCTAATGAAAGTCCGGCTATCCTAGGTGCCTTCTAAGGTGCCTTACAATGCATAAATGAGACATATGGTGACTATCCAAAAGATAGATCATGCTTGCAACTTGGTCTTGGGAATTAATCTAAGCCCAATTCAATGTACATTGAGCCTAATTTGATACAGGGTGTAATTTGATTGAATTCAAAGGAATAAAGTCAAACGATTAACCTAAGATAAAGTGGTGTGACCCGAATTGAGAATCTAGGGTTGTAACAGGAGGTTTGGCCTTTGCTCGAACCAATTTGGATGGGGCCTGACTTGGTTTAGACCTAATCTATTATGAGTCAAAATCAAGTCAGGTTTAGATGTATTTGGTTGGGTACTTTAATTTTGTATTGTGTTTAGATTGAACCTAGGGGAATTGAATTTAATTAATAGAGGAAAGGTTGGCAATTAAGTTAAGTGGTTAAGTAAGAATGTTTGATCCAATCTTATTCAATAAAATTGAATCTAATTGGACTAGACAAATGAGTTTAAATGCTAAATGAGACCTAATTCATGGAAACTAAGTCCAATTATCTCCATTAGGTATCAGAAATTTAGTTAGGTGACTAAGCCTAAGCATTGAATCATGCCCTCATCCATGGAAATTAGACCTAATTAGGCCAGATGGGTAAGCCAAAGGACTAAATTCAATCCAATTCATAATGAGTGAATCTAATCAGGCTATATGAGCTAAGCTGGAATTTTGAATTTGACCTAATTTATGATAATTGAATAGGTTAGAAAGCTAAGCCACACAACTAAACTTGACTTGAGTCATGATGATTGAAACTAATCAGGCTAGATATATTGAGCCAAAGTGCCAAAGTTAAATTGATTCATGGCAATTGAGTCCAATCAGATTAGACGGCTAAACTAAAGTACGAAACTTATCGCCATTTCTGGTTACTGAACTTAATCGGACCAAATGGACACAAGGATTAGAGCATGACTACATGCAGGGGGCATGCTTTGCTCAAGAGCAGCGTAAGATAACCATGTTCTTAATGCGGTTTTTTAGTTGTCTGAAATTTTACTCCAGCAGACGTAATCAAACATAAGACTGTTGAAGTCAACAGTACCGGTCAACCCTGTGCTCGATCGATTTGCAACGGGTAAAGCACGTGGCCGGCCACCCACCCAAGCGTCGGCCGTGCAGCCTAAGAACGACGTTTTGACACATCTACTCCTCTCTCTCAAGTCCCGACCTACCCACTCTGCTCTTTCTCAAGTCCCGACCTACCCACACTGCTCTCTCTCAAGTCCCCACCTACCCACTCCTATAAAGCCTTACCATCTTCCCTCTAGCTTTCACCCACAGCGCCCTCTCCCACCATACCAAGCCCTTCCTCTAGTGCTAGTTTTTCCCTTTTTGAGCTAAATTTTAGTTCAAGAAGCCATGTCGAAGACCGTGGAGGAGATCCGTAAGGCTCAGAGGGCCGAGGGCCCAGCGACTGTGCTCGCCATTGGCACCGCCAACCCTCCTAATGCCGTGTACCAGGCCGACTACCCTGATTACTATTTTCGGATCACCAACAGCGAGCATCTCACCGAACTCAAGGAGAAATTTAAGAGAATGTGTAAGTCTACATATGGTCATACTATACGTACGTCTATTTATGTTCAATAAGCTTGCATGCTCCCGTTTTTAGTTTTAGTCGTAAAAAGAGAGATAAAGAGCGTGGGATGGAGGAGAAGTCATAAAGAGAGTGCAAATTTGTGGAGTCCATTCATTCAAGAATCGTGCCTTTGTAATGTAAATTAAGATTAAGACAAGAAACAGCATGGCTATTAGTTTTATTAGCTTTTCACACAAGTTACACTTAATTAAATAATAAAGGCAGATAATATATTGTTTTGCCGAGCCAATGTGTACCGCTAAAAATGCAAGGGAGAAAATGACAACATGAATATAATTGTCATCATACTTGGATCCATAGTGAGTTGTGCATGGTCTCTAAGTTTCTTCATTATAACTGAATTTTTTTTTATATAAATGTGATTACTGAAGTTGCAATGACTTGATTTGAGGCAGGCGACAAGTCGATGATCCGCAAGCGCTACATGTACCTGACCGAGGAGATCCTGAAAGAGAATCCCAACATGTGTGCGTACATGGGGCCATCGCTGGATGCCCGACAGGACATGGTGGTCGTCGAGGTCCCCAAGCTCGGCAAGGAGGCGGCCGTCAAGGCCATCAAGGAGTGGGGCCAGCCCAAGTCCCGGATCACCCACCTCATCTTCTGCACTACCAGCGGCGTCGACATGCCCGGGGCCGACTACCAGCTCACCAAGCTGCTCGGCCTTCGCCCCTCCGTCAACCGCCTCATGATGTACCAGCAGGGCTGCTTCGCCGGCGGCACCGTGCTCCGCCTCGCCAAGGACCTCGCCGAGAACAACCGCGGCGCCCGCGTTCTCGTCGTCTGCTCCGAGATCACCGCCGTCACCTTCCGAGGCCCCACTGAGACCCACCTCGACAGCCTCGTAGGCCAGGCACTCTTCGGCGATGGTGCCGCTGCCCTGATCGTCGGTGCCGACCCCGACCCAGCCATCGAGCGACCGCTCTTCCAAATCATCTCGGCTAGCCAAACCATCCTCCCCGACTCCGAAGGCGCCATCGACGGCCACTTGAGAGAAGTGGGGCTTACCTTCCACCTGCTCAAGGACGTGCCGGGGCTGATATCGAAGAACATCGAGAAGAGTTTGGTTCAGGCTCTGGGGCCGATTGGGATTAGCGACTGGAACTCCGTGTTCTGGGCGGCGCACCCAGGAGGGCCGGCAATACTGGACCAGGTGGAGGAGAAGGTGGGACTAAAGAAGGAGAAGATGAGGGCCACAAGAGAGGTGCTGAAGGAATATGGGAACATGTCGAGCGCTTGCGTGCTGTTCATACTCGACGAGATGAGGAAGAGGTCGGCGGAGGAAGGGCTGGCGACGACCGGCGAGGGGTTGGAGTGGGGAGTGCTCTTTGGGTTCGGGCCGGGGCTGACGGTCGAGACTGTGGTGCTGCACAGTATGCCCGTTGCCTCCCGCTGATATCTCCAAGCTCTTCATGTTTCTCGATGAATGTCTCCAGGCGCTGTCACCCTCTGCTATCGCCTGTGGCTCACTTCTGCATGGTGCCGTGGGTGATCTCTGTATTTCATTTTAAAGTTGATATTATAATACTATATGTTTTGGTAAAAGACGTATACAGGAATTGTTAAGCCCTAATTGTTGTGAAAAGTATGAAATTTAATAAAATTTGTTGAGCCCGACTGGTATTCTATTAGTTTTCTTAGTGTTTGTTCTCTGTATTTTACTATTTTGATGGAAGTTTTCTCCCCCTGTTCTCCCTCAAATTTCTTGCGAAGATAAACTAGGATTATCTGAGGTGACTTCGACTAGCTCATCGGTTTTTGCTCATGCGATGGTTCTGTTAGCTTTCTTCTCTAAACTTCTAATGTGGTAATGATCCAAACAAATGGCACATTTTACAGAATCAAAACTCTTTTAAAAAATATAAAAATTTGTCATTTATGCTAGAATATATCCTTTCAAAACTGCAATAGATTCCTACAAGACAAGACTTGGCGGAATAATATCAAAATTCTGCTGGATCAAGACTAGCCGCTAGCTATATTTTGTTGATTTGTTCGATCTTGAATCAAACTTCACAGCCGAGGGGGAAAAAGACAGATCCAGTTTAATTTGACTGGTCAAAAAGGAGATGGTTTTGGACTTTAAAATAAATATTCTTCGGCTGGTTGGACTTTCATTGTTCCGTCTTTTGTTAGGAATGGATTTCCGTTGATAAGTCAACAAACTAATCAGAAAAGAAGAAAAAAAAAAAAGGTATAGTTTAGGAGGCGTAGGAACGAGATCTACAGTCTTCAGGATAGTTCGGGAAAGGAAAGGTTTGTGACCATGATAGTAGAATCAGGAATATTCTGTTACAATATTTCAAGGGTCGGTAGCTCCAGATCTATGGAAGAAATTCTTCTAATTTACCTCCTTTCAAAGAAATTCTAAATGATGAGGAGCAGAGATTTTTATAAAACCTAGTTACTGAGATAGAAATTAGAATGCTCTAAAATCTTTGGGTCCTGACAAAGCTCCTAGCGTAGGTGGCTTTTCCCTCTGGATTCTTCCATAGGTATGCAAAGCACTTAAGAAATTTTTTGTTGCAGGTCAGATTCTTAGAGCTTTGAAGGCTACATTTATTGTGCTAATCCCTAAATGACAAGCATTATCAGCATTAACTAGGGTTACTTATCAGCTATTCTTCAACATTTTCATTTTTCAGTTAGCATTATTAGATTGATTAAGGGATGCATTAGAACAACCTCCTTTGTTTTCTTAGTTAATAGATTGCCCAAAAATTCTTTCATTCCGAGATGGGGATTAAGGCAAGGTTGCAATTATTACCGTATCCTTTTATTCTGTACTCTGAAATGATGACTCGTAGTCCCTATTTTACTCTTGAAAGGAAACTGATCTCAGGTTATAGTCTCTAAGAGAGTTGGTCTTCATCTTAGTCATTTACTTTTTGCTTATGATTGCTTGAAATTCTTTAAAGCATGGTCATCAGATTATTCTCATCTGAAAGAAGTTATAAAAGAGTATTGTGCTCAGTCTAGTTAGGCAGTTAATATGGATAAATCTATAGTTTTGTTTAGCCCAAGGATCTAGAACAATGTGGCAAGGCAACTAACTAATATCACGATATTAAAACAGTCTCTGCTTTGGGTATGTATTTGGGGATTATTAGATTTAAGAAAGCTGATACACAAACATTAAAAGATTGGATTAACATCAAGTTTGAAGCTTGGAAATAAAAAACTCTGTCTTTTGTATTGAGGGTTGCTCTTATTACCTTAGTTCCTTGTTTCCTTCATATTCATATCATTTTCAATACTATTGTTCCAAAGAGTTTTTTGTTTTGGTTTGAGAGGACAATTCAAGATTTTCTAAAGTTCCTCTCCTTCAATTTAATAGGTTGTGGAAACTCCATACAGCAAGCTCATGTTTTTATATGAAAGCTTTTCAGTGGAGGACCCCTTGCATCATCCTTGGTGACAAGCAGGTTGAGATCTATTAGTACTTTATGCTAAAGATATGGTACTCGAAGAGACATAGTAATAATGATTCACATTTCTATTAACAATGCATATTTAAATATTAACAATTAATAAAAAATTATATTTAAGTTTAAACTTAAGTAATTAAATAAATTGCTAATTTATAATTAGCCTACTACCTTCTTTGCCAACCCAAAGTGTCAACTCAATTCGAACTGCTGATTACCTACACAACATTTAATTAAAAAATTTCATCACCCCATGACACGATAGTTAATATATAATTCCTAAAATACCCATCCTAACTTAAACTTAGGCCCAACTCTTTTCTACACTTGGACTTGCTTGGACCAAAATCTTGAGCCGAGGTCTAATTAAGCTTGGGTCTCAATTAGACTAGGACCTACATCTACCACAGACTACCTAGTTTAGACCACTTGATTAGGCAACATGAGCCAGACTCTAATTAAGTTGAACCAATTTCAAAGCAAAGCTAGTTGGGTTACACTAATGTCTAAGCCAAGGTTGGTCTAGGCTTAACAGTTAATTATTAAACCAACCTTAAACCCATACCAACACGTTTAGATCTTAAGAGTCCCTACCACAAGAACCCAATCCCCATTTGGCTTTAAATAATTTCATGATCAAGCTTCAAAATAGGTTAAACTCAATTAGATAAAGGCCTATTTCATTCTGGCTCACTAGAGAAACTATTTCATGAATAGAGAACACATCTTCTCCTTCTTCTTTCCATGTCCTGACTCTATTGCCATGGACCGACCATGGCTAAACTTTCGATTGGCCCTAGCACCACTGGGACCTGGCAAAACTTTAGCCTTGGCTGGGCCCTAGACCAAGCAAGGGTTTGGTCGAGCTCCCACTTGGAATCAGTCCCCCAGCGAGTCGAAGAGGCGAAACATCCCATGCATGGACATGATGTTCTCACAGCAAATCACCCAAGGATTTAGGTTAATTTTACCCTTGATTTCTTCAGCACCGTCTTCAGCACCGCCGACCATCACCAAATCTGATTATTCACAAGAGTCCGATCAACTCTTGATGCGGGTTCTTACCATTAAACATGGTCGTGAGGTTCGATTCCCGTAAAAGAAAGAGGGCATTGCTCATCCCATGGCCAAACCCATTCTCCGATGATCTTCGACGGTCCAAGCTAGCACAAGGATGAAGAAATAAATGAAGAAGTCAAGCATCTTATCTACACTCATCGCCGAGGAGGACACGGATGCCGGCAAGCACAACCTTTTGAAGCCTCTATTCCAACTGAAATAGCGACACCAAACACCATTAGACTCTGATTTTCCCCAAAAAAATCCATAATGAAACATATGCTATCATGGTTTAAGAGAAGGCAAACAAGTGGTCAAGGATCTTGAGTTCTTACCTAAGTGGGATGGATCTACTCCAAAGAAGGTGATCGTTGCTCTTCTCATGGCTTCTTCCTAAGGTTTCAAATGCTTAACAATGGCTGGGGAGATGAGTTTTAGGATGATTTAAAATCACCCTCCCACGATCAATCAGGGATGGCAGGGATGGAGACGTTTGCAAAGTAGATGGCGTAATGGCCTCCTCCTCCGGCTTTGAGCATTATGCCCATAAACTGCCCCCTGGTTGAGCCAGATCGGTCAAATGGACTAGGCCTAGTTCAACCAGGATAGGCCTTACAGTTTCCAACCGATTCTCTCTTTTCTCTATTCTCTTTAGTCTATATAATTTTTAATTTCTTCCATTATATGTTCGCTTGTACCTCTTTCTCTCCATAGATAAGAAATGACAAGAGAAACATCACCCTTGAATTCACTTCTATATATGTCAGAATTTCTATCCATCTTCTTTATAGAGAAAGCAATTTGAACCCAATGTTTCTCATTCGCACTTCCTCTTTCCCACATCTACATCATGGAGGAATTTAAGAGTAGTCTTTGTGAGTGGAATTTTAAAAGAAAGTCAAGGTTAATTATTAATTTCTAATAAACTATATAACACAGGTTTTGCATGTATAGTTTTAGTAAAGCATATAATTTGTGTTTCCAAAAAGAGCTTCCATATAGAAATCGTATGATATTAATTTATAACCTAGTTAGTCATAAGATTGTCAATACAATTAGAATGTATCATGTATATATATAATATTGTCTAAATAATAATTATGGCCCATATAAAGTTGTCATAAATTTCTTTTGTTTATAGAGTTAACTATTAAAAGTTTAAGCCACAAACTATAGCTTATAGTAACAAGGTATTCGTTGTGAGGTAAAAAAGAATGAAATGATTGAAAAAGAAAAAAGAAAAGAAAAAAAAAAGGAAAAAAAAAACACATGTAACACTAAAAGTGACCAATATAAGTGTATATAGTATACAGTACTAATACACACAATATGCAATATTAATACTTATGATGAATAGTATTAGTGCACATATTAAAAAGCATCAGTATACATGATAGGCAATATTATTATATATGATAAGTATACATAATATGTCGGGACCTCTCCCCGACACATGCCAACTTATAGAAATTTGGCTAGAGTTCTACTAGTCTTATGGTATGGACCATAAGGCACACGTGAACCCTATCAAATTTCCATAAGTTACATGCTTAACATATATAATCCTGTCAATAACATTTAACCTGCTTAGTTAAATCACATATGTCATCAGACAACAACAGCTAATTTATTTGATCCTGCTCAGTTTACAAACATCTTATACATACACATCACTATTCATCTCCAGGCCAAGCTTGATATTTACATCATATAATTACAACTTCATAGATATAAATATATATATATCATCATCTCAATCACCACTCTTAATATACAAAATATACCTTACAATCCCTTTTTACATCCACCAACTCTCTCTCCAAGCACTAATAACACATACAAAAATTTTGGTACTGAAACTAAAATGCTAAGCCCACCTGCTTAGTCTTTGAATACTTTAAACTCAGCTGCTAGCCCCGAAGAATTTTTAACACTGATCTGAAATAAAAATACGAACACAAGAGGGGTGAGACCTAAGTCCTAGTGACTGGATAACCATCTAACTATGAAAAGAAGTTGAGAATCACTTTATAAGCTCATAAGTATATCAGCGCAACATATCGCAATCGATACATAAATTTTTATAAATGAGATAAGTTAACTTATAAGTTAGCTTATGCTTCCAATAATATAATTTAAATAAAGAATTATCACATTTACAAAATTCCCTGATGATGGGCTGGGTGTGCTACCACTAAGGTACATTCCTATGTCGCCCTCCTGTAGGTGTACTCTCGGTGGGTGAGTGTACTGAGCGTTGAGGATCCCCGCACCACATGGCATCCCTCACATGTGCGGTTCACCCCAGGTGTGAACTTGCCCCTTTTCCCTGGGCCTCCTGGTTACCCCTCCCTTGGGCTAATATCTCTGAGCCACCTTGGCTCGTATAGTACCCTAGCTCTTTACTGAGCTATGATTCTTTGCCCCACTGGGCTGCTTGCAATCTGCCCCACTGGGTTAATCTAGCTTGTACTCTCCCCTGGCCTAGGGATCATAGTACGATCGAGTCGCAAGGAGGTGCCGGCTATAATAGTGTGTGCAATGCCCATGCTATGGCACAGTCTACAGGGTGATCAGCCCCATAGATGCCCCAATGCTATTTATGCTGTATGCTGTAAAAATACTCAAGTATAAGTTTATAATCCAATATACAATCAACTATAATTTCTTGAAACATTTCTATTCATGCATGCCCATGCATTACTTTGAAATATAACTCTGAAGGAAAATTTCCATGCTTTACTGAAACATATGTTTTATCCAAGAAATGCTTTTTTTCATGAAACTCTATACTTTGCTGAAACTCATGCTTTGTCTGAAGCTCATATCTTGCTTTAAAATATGCTGTAAATCCATACTTATTCTTTAAACTCATGCCTTGCTTTTAAACATGCTTTACAAACATAATAACATTATAACCGGTTTCTTACTTCCCATATTTGATTTCTGAAGATACTATACTTAGTATAATACACTCATTTTGTAGCAAAGTATCATTATACTATTATGAAACATTTCACGAGATAGATGAGAAACCCACTCACATGCTATTTCTTCTTTTCCACTGTTGCTATCCCTCTTGAAAAGGTTCCTTTACTTGATTTCCTTGACCTATATTACCACATATAAATTTATTTAGACGACAGATACCTAGGTTTTTTCATGAAACATGCATGCATGCCCCTTAAATGCATACCAAAATTCTCTACCTTTTTCCTCTATCAAACATAAATCCTCATCATTTTCATAACATGAAATCCTCTCTTATTTCTTTTCCTTTTCTCTCTAACACATGATTTTATCATTTATCTAAAACCTTAGAAGGTTTAGGGTTTACCTTAAGGATGACAAGTAGAGAAGACACCAAGCTTTCTCCCTTTCTCTTCCTCCTTCTTCTTCTTCTTCCTTTCTTTTTCTTTTTCTTCTTTCTTTCTTCTTCCCCACGGCTGAAATTTTCTCTCCTCTTCCACCGCCCTCTTCTCCCTCACTCTTGATTTTTCTTACGATGGATGAAGGGAAGGAATTAAGGGGTTTTTAAATGCCTTGGCAAATCCCCAATTTACCCTCAAACCAATCTCCAAAATGCCCTTTTAAAGTCCACATGGCATACCTCTTCACCATGCATTTTTACCCTTCTCCACTCATGAAAAAGCCCTTGACAAATTCCCTCTTTACCCTTGGAGAAATTTGCGAATGACGGCAGGATCCTTTTTTCCACTTTACCCTTAATCAAATTTTCAAATGACTTTGGTATCCTTTCCCTTTATACCCCTCACCAATTGTTCAAATAACATTGATAAAATTTCAAAAGTGCCCTTTCATTCATGATAATTTTATGCTTCAAGATTAGGATACTGCTTTGAGATTCGGGATGTTACAACCCTTCCCCCCTAAAAGAAATTTCGTCCCCGAAATTTAGCTATCTTCCAATTAGAATAAATGAGGGTACTTCAATCTCATCTCATCCTCTCTCTCCCATGTAGCTTCCTCCTTCTGGTGATTCTGCCACTGCACTTTAACTAGAGGAATTTTCTTACTACGGAGCTGCTTAACCTCATGGCTTAAGATTTGCACTGGCTCTACTACATAAGATAGATCTTTTTGCAACTCTACTGGCTCTGACTGAATTACATGGGAAAGGTCTGATTGAATTACATGGGAAAGGTTTGATACATACTTTCGGTGCATCGAAACATGGAACACATTATGTATCTGAGAGAGTTCTGGTGGCAAGGCTAATCTGTAAGCAAGTGTTCCCACCTTCTCAGTGATCTCATAGGGTCCAATGTATCTGGGACTCAACTTTCCCTTCTTTTCAAACCTCATTATTCCCTTCCAAGGGGATACCTTCAAAAATACTCTATCTCCTACTTCAAATTTGACATCTCTATGCTTCTTATCTGCATAGCTTTTCTGTCTATCCTGAGCTGCTTTTAACTTTGCTCTAATAATCTTAACTTGGTATGCTGTGAGCTGCACTAACTCTGGGCCCAACAACCTTCTCTCACCTTCCTCATCCCAATACACTGGGGTTCTACATTTTCTCCCATATAAAGCTTCATAAGGTGCCATATCAATGCTAGAATGATAACTATTATTATATACAAACTCTATCAATGGTAAGTGTTCATCTCAGCTTCCTGTAAACTCAATGACACATGCTCTCAGCATATCCTCCAGTGTCTGGATGGTCCTCTCTGACTGCCCATCAGTTTGGGGGTGAAAAGCTGTACTAAATCTTAGCTTAGTGCCTAAAGCTTTCTGCAGCTCTACCCAAAAATGAGAGGAAAACCTTGGATCTCTATCTGATACAATAGATACCGGTACTCCATGTCTACTTACAATTTCATCTACATATAGTTTTGCTAATCTATCCAAGGTAAATGAAATCTGGATAGGCAAAAAGTGAGCAGACTTAGTCAGCCTATCTACTATCACCCAAATAGAATCATTGCCTCTCCTTGTCTTTGGGAGACCTACAATAAAGTCCATAGTAATGTGCTCTCACTTCCATTCTGGCACAAATAATGGTTGCATTTTGCCAGCTGGGCTTTGATGTTCTGCTTTAATTTGCTAGCACACTAAACATTTAGAAACAAACCCAGCTATCTCCTTTTTCATCCCATTCCACCAATAACTTTGCTTAATAGTCCTATACATCTTAGTACTTCCTGGGTGCATTGCATAGGCTGAACTATGAGCTTCCTCCAAAATTTGCTCTCTCAGGGATTCTACTGCTGGCACACATATTCGGCCCTTGAATAATATTATACCATCATCCCTGATAGAAAATTCTGATTGGGATCCATTCTGCACTAGTTCCTTAGCTTTCTGTAACTGCGGATCCTTTACCTGAGCCTCCCTTATTTCCTCAAGTATCCTTGGTCTAACTCTAAAATTTGCTAGTAAAGCCCCTGAACTATCTACTGCCAACTCTGCATCCAACTCCCTCAATTCTATCATCAGAGGTAGTTGCACTGCTCTAATGGAAGATAGAGTTGCTGTGGACTTTCTACTCAAAGCATCAGCCACTACATTGGCCTTCCCTGGGTGATACTCTATAGTGCAGTCATAATCCTTTATCAATTCAATCCATCTCCTTTGCCTAAGATTCAGTTCTTTACGGGTTAGGATATACTTAAGGCTCTTGTGATCAGTAAATATACGGCATCTCCTCCCATAAAGATAGTGTCTCCATACCTTTAAGGCAAACACTCTGCTGTTAATTCTAAATCATGAGTGGGATAATTCTCTTCATGGGATCTTAGGCTTGTCTAGAAATGTATGCAATCACCTTCCCATTACGCATCAACACACACCCTAACCCTTTAAGAGATGCATTACTATATATCACATAATCAACGTTCTTGTGCGGGAGTGTAAGTACGGAGGCGATGTCAACTTCCCTTTGAATTCATTCATACTTTCACGACACTCCTTTGGACCATTCAAATATAGTATTCTTTCTTAGCGAGTTTAGTCATGGGTGAGGCTATGATAGAGAAATTTTCTATAAATCTTCTATAATATCCTGCTAAGCCCAAGAAACTCCTCACTTATGTTTGATTAGTAGGTGCTTCCCAATTCATTATGGCCTCTACTTTTTGGGGATCTACCATAATACTCTGAATTGAAATTACATGCCCCAAGAAGTTCACTTTATCTAGCCAGAATTCACTCTTACTCAACTTAGCATACAATTGCTTCTCTCTTAAAATCTGCAACACTTGTCCTCGAATCTTGCTCATGTTCTTCTTCATTTCTAGAATAAATTAGGATATCATCAATGAACACTATCACAAATTTATCTAGAAATTTCTGAAACACCTGATTCATCAAACCCATAAAGGCAGCTGGGGCATTAGTCAAACCAAAAGGCATCACTAAAAATTCATAATGACCGTATCTGGTTCTAAAAGCAGTCTTTGGCACATCTTCCTTCTTTATTTTCAATTGATGATACCCAGATTTGAGGTCAATCTTTGAAAACACTACTGCCCCCTGAAGTTGATCAAATAGATCATCTATCCTTGGCAATGGATAATTATTTCTAATGGTTACCTTGTTAAGCTGTCTATAATCTATACATAATCTCAAGGTACCATCCTTCTTCTTTACAAACAATACTGGTGCACCCCAAGGAGAAATACTGGGTCTAATAAACCCCTTAGTAAGCAATTCCTGAAGTTGGACCTTTAACTCTTTTAACTCTGCTAGAGCCATTCTATAAGGTGCCCTGGCTATAGGTCTGGCATCTGAGATTAGATTTATATTGAACTCCATCTCTCTATCTGGTGGTACCCCGGGTAATTCTTCAGAAAATACATCTGGAAATTCACATGCTACTGGGATATTCACCAACTCTGGGCCATTACCCTCTACATTCACTACACATGCTAGAAAGGCCTCATACCCCTTTCTCAGCATTCTACCAGCTATCAAAGCTGAAATCATACATGAGGGTAACACTCTTCTCTCACCTATAAAACAGGCCTTCTTACCATCTGAGGCATGAAACACTACCTCCTTCTTTGAACAATCTACTTTGGCCCCATGCACGGATAGCCAATCCATCCCCAGAATAACATCAAACTCTTTTAGCTCTAATGGGATCAAATCTGCTACCAGGTCTTGACCCTCAACTGAAATAGCACAGTTTCTATACACTTGGTCTGCAATGAAGGGTTTCCCTATTGGCATAGATACTACTAGCTGACTATCCAACTTATTCACTTCTTTATTTAGATGCTTAGTGAAATATACTGATATGAATGAGTGTGTGGATCCAGAGTCAATTAAAACATAAGCATTATGATCACAGATGGATAGCATACCTGCCACCACATCTGGGATGACCTGAGCTTCCTGTCTGGTCATCGCAAAGACTCTAGCTTCAGCCCTTGGAGCACTAGGGATTGATCCCTGCCGACTGGCACTGGATCCCAACTGACTGGTTGGAGCTAGTACATTACTATCTCCTCTTCTGACCGACTGAGACTGACCCCTAAGTGCAACTGATCCCTGAGGGTAGTCACTGCTCTGTACTCTCCTAGGGCAATCCCTCTTCATGTGATCCATCTGGCCACAGATATAACATCCCCTGAGGCCCTTTCTACACTCCCCAGAATGCATCTTCCCATAGATACTACACTGAGGAACAATTCTCTCACTTCCAAAAGAACGGCTGCAGTCCACTCTCTCCCTACTATTCTGCTACCCCCGACACAGACACTCCTTCTGAATTTGTTTCCTGCGGGTACAGGTGGACACCGACATGAATGCGATCCCCTTCCAACTTCTACAGGAGCTCTATAGTTGGAACTAAATTGTCCTACCCTTTGAGGTTTCTTAAACTGCTGAGTTCCTCCTGCACTTGAAGAAAAATTGGGTGCACTCCTTTTTGACCTCTCTAGTCTTCTACTGAGGAACTCTTTTTCTATCTCTTCTGCCTTAAGTGCTCCTTGTACCAGCTCTGAATAATTACCATAACAATGCATACCGGTCTTAGCCTTTATCCGGAGATTTAGCCCATCTCGAAATAATCTTCTCTTTTCCCTTTCATCCACTACTAGGGCTTCGACAAAATGGGATAATTCAATAAAAGTAGCTTCATACTCGGCCATCGACATCTTCCCCACGGGTCGTATTTAGGAATTCCCTCCTCTTCGATCCCTATACACCTCTGAATAGTATTGCCGATAAAAATTTCTTTTTAAAGTCCTCCCGGAGTTATTTCTACCCCTTGTGGGCTGCCTACTGCTGATAGACTTCCACCAGTTCTGGGCCCTGCCCTCTAACAGAAAGGTTGCAATGCTCAACCTTTGCTTCTCAGAGCATTTCATCACCTCAAAGACCCTCTCTGTTTTCTAAAGCCATGCATCAGCCTGAATGGGGTCAGTAGTCCCCTGAAACTCTAGAGCCCCCAACTTCCTAGCTCTCTCTACATTTCTTTCTGCCTCAAGATTTTTAGACTGTAAACTAGAACTAGAGGCCACTGCTGCCATGATTGCCTGGGTAATCATCCCCACTAAGTCTGGCACACTCTGCCCTGGGGTCTATGCTGAAGATGGTCCCACTAGCACTGGAGTAGTGGACAGTGAAGGAGACTCATGCAGGTGCTCTGGAGTTATAATATAATTATAATTTTTAAATGAATCTATATACATGATGTTCGGTATTGAGTTAGCTTTCTAATGCATCTTAAATCACTCAAATCGAAGATCAATTGAGGAAGTTAGAAGCAATTTAATGAACATATATCATTGCTAATGAACTTTAGAAAATTACAAAATTACCATTGATTGAGATCAAGATAATTTTGATGTTTTTATCTAAATTTTTATATTTTAAAATTATATTAGATGACTTAAAAGTTAGTTTTGAGTTAAAAATCTATTTTTAAATATTTAATAAATATTTATCTCTTTTATTTTCTTAAAGAAATCAGTATTCTATAAGAATTAAAAAGTTTATTGATTTTAAGAGATTAGAATCCTATGAAGAGTGAGAACCTAGAAAATTTTTCTATAAATAGGGCTCAATTGAGGTCTTTTAATAGCAAATCAATAGTTCAGAAGGATGAAAATATTAAAGGTTGAAGGATCAAGAAGATCAAGAAGGTTGATGGAACCCTTGAGCATCAGAAATTAAAGATTAATTTTTAATAATTTTATCTAAAGAGGTAAGTAATCTAAACATATACTAGAATATTTTATAGTTTATTCATGATTGTTAAAAGAATTTTAAACTTTGGTAAGTAACCTAATAGTAAGTTAGTTATTTTATAAATTATTTATGGTTGTTAAAAGGATTTTAAACTTTGGTAAGTAATCTAATCATAAGTTAAAAGATTTTATAAATTATTCATGTTTGTTAATGGGGTTTTCAGACTTCTATAAGTAATCTTATCATAAGTTAGATATTCGGAAACTTATTTATAATTATTAAAAGGATTTTAAACCTTAGTAAGTAACCTAATTATAAATTAAAATATTTTATAAATTGTTCATATTTGTTAAAAGGGATTTCAAACTTTTGTAAGAATATTGCAAGATTGCAAAATTTATTTTATAGTTAATGAATAATTATTTAAATTAAAATAATTGCTAAACTTTCATATAATCGGTTATTTTGAAATAATGAGATTTTACAATTATTTCTAAAATGTTATTAAAGGGTTAAATTCTGCATAGCATGTTTACTATAAATCTGGATGAAGTACTATTATTTTTGCGTAGCTATTTACTGCAAATGCTAGAGAATTATTATTGTTATAAGAAATTTATAATACAAATAAGTAAATATTAATGAATATAGAATTATTGATAATAAAATATGTTTAAAAATATGTAGCTCCCAGTCCACTATGTAATGACTTTGATACCATGTTCTCACACTGAGACCCACTTCTATAGGAAAGATATATGAAGGATACACTTCCATCCACGGGGTTAAATATGGTGCTATAGCCCCTATTCGTAGGGTTAAATATGGTGCTATAGCCCCTATTCATAGGGTTAAATATGGTGCTATGGCCTCTATTCATAGGGTTAAATATGGTGCTATGCTTAAATATGGTGCTATGGTCCCTATCTATAGGGTTAATTGTGATACTATGGCCCTGTCATAGGGATACATGTGATCATAATCTATAAAAATGGAGTATAAACTTCTGATAATATGTATTATTGATAACATGAAATTCTGATGACATGAATAAGTTGATAAAAAAAATTTTGAATATGATAATATAAAGGATATTACATGAAAAGTTTTATGTACTAGTTAAAGATACCTTGAAATTTATAAGTATTAGTATATGGATGGTATGTGAAGTTATAAACTAAAGTTTTTTTGGTTTTTAATTAATGATATGCTTTGTTTCATTAAAAAGTTTTATAAATCTTTACTTGCTTGATCCACTAATTTATGCTTTGTGTTAGTTACTAAGTGAAGGCTCATAAAACTCTATTATCATTTCTTTGTTTCAAAGACTATGATATAAGCAAGAGTTGAGTAGAAGCTGGCCCTTTATCTTAATTAATTATATAAAATTAATCTACATATGACGCCTTGCATGCTGCGAATTTATTTCCTAGTGTGGGGCGAATGCTTTAGATCCACTCCAGGTCTGGGCCGTTACACCATTAGACTCTGATTTTTTCCAAAAAAATCCATCATGAAACATATGCTATCATAATTTAAGAGAAGGCAAACAAGTGGTCCAAGATCTTGAGTTCTTATCTGAGTGGAATGGTTCTACTCCAAAGAAGGTGATCACTGCTCTTTTTTCTAAGGTTTCAAACACTTAACGATGGTTGGCGAGATGAGCTTCAGGGTGATTTAAAATCACCCTGCCACAATCAATCAGGGATCGCAGGGACGTAGACGTTCGTAGAGTAGACGGTCTGCAATGGCCTCCTCCTCTTGCTCCAAGCATTATGCCCACAAACTACCCCCTAGTTGAGCCGGACCGATAGAATGGACCAGGCTTGGTTCAACTGGGGACAAGCCTTAGAACACAATGTTTCTCATTCCCACCTCCTCCTTTCCACATCTACATCATGGAGGAATTTAAGAGTAGTCTTTTTGAGTGGAATTTTAAAAGAAAGTCAAGGTTAATTAATTAATTTTTAATAAGCTATATAACATAGGTTTTGCATGTTTTAGTTTTAGTATAGCATATAATTTGTGTTTGCAAAAAAGCTTCCTTATAGAAATCATATGATATTAATTTATAAATATAAATGTCAGCAAGTGAAAGAACAAAACAAAAATGCACACACTGCATTTGATGTGGTTTGGCAAGTGTTGCCTACATCCACGGATCAAGCTTCAAGTAATCTTCCACTATATCAATAATGGGTACACAAGGTCTTCTCTAGATTTACTAGAGGAATAAATCATCAAGAGAAACAACTCCCGAAACTCTTAAAATTTCACTAAAATAAGGTAGAATCAATAGTACTAGAAACTCGACAAACTCACCCAATAGATAGAGGACATCTTAAAATGTAACATATTTAAATTTCAGAAATTTTAGAGTAATATAAGCTCTCCAAATAGATTGTAGAACTCTATTATAAACTACAGTATTTTTTCTGTAGAAAACTCTCTGCCTCCTTTTTGCTCTTCTCAAGTGTTATTTTTTTTTTTCTTCTTACTTGGACTCTTCAACTTCCTCTTTATCTCCAACTCTTCATATTCCAAGTAGCTAGACTTTGACTTTCTTGAATGTTTAATAGAATCCAAGTCATTCACATGTGAGGGATTCCCAACAATCTCCCCCTCACGAATCATGTGAATGATCTCTCCTTCATACCGGTCAAATGCCTACAATGCTCAAATTTCTCTTTAGGCAATGACTTAGTCATCATGTCGAACACATTCTCATTGGTATGAATCTTCTCAATCTGAAACAACTTCTGATCAAGACCATCTTGAATCCATTTGTACCTGATATCAATATGCTTTGTCTTTGAGTGATATGAGGAGTTCTTACATCGATGGATTGTACTTT
The DNA here is from genome assembly GCA_017589505.3 of Metroxylon sagu. Taxonomy (NCBI): domain Eukaryota; kingdom Viridiplantae; phylum Streptophyta; class Magnoliopsida; order Arecales; family Arecaceae; genus Metroxylon; species Metroxylon sagu. The sequence goes on from JACVBY030000560.1 coordinate 1,150,293, forward strand.
GGCTGTCACAAAAGAGAACATACTTTTTTAAATTCAAGCCAAGTTCTTTTAAGAATCTCTTCATCCAAATCAATTCTTTGCAAACTTCTGTTGCAGCAATAAATTCAGCTTCTGTAGTAGACAATGCTACACACTTCTATAACTTCGATTGCCATAAAACTGCTCCCCCTCCAAAGGAGAACAAGTATCCCGAAGTAGACTTTCTAGAATCAGGATCTCCGCCCAAATATAAATCGGTGTAGCCCACTAACTCAAGCTTGTCATTTCCAAAGCATAAGCATAATTTTGATGAACCTCTAAGATACCTTAGAATCCATTTAACAGCTGCCCAATGCTCCTTTCCTGGATTTGAAATAAATATGCTCACAACACCGACAGCATGTGCCAAGTTTGGCCTAGTACATACCATTGCATACATCAAGCTTCCAACCGCTGATGCATATGGTACCCTTTCCATTGTTTTTTTTTCTTCTTCATTTGAAGGACACTTTTCTTTGTTGAGTTTAAAATATCTTGCATAAAGGAGTAGCAATCGGTTTTGCATTCTTTTATGTCAAACCTTTCTAAAACCTTTTCAATATATTTTTCTTGAGATAATCATAGCTTCTTAGCTTTCCTATCTCGTTTGATTTTCATACCAAGAATCTATCTTGCTGGTCCTAAATCCTTCATGGCAAAAGATTTGCTTAACTCTTCCTTCAAAGAATCTGATTTGCTTCATATCCCAACCTACAATTAGCATGTCATCAACGTACAATAAAAAGTATAATAAATTCATCATCATCAAACCTTTTGTGAAAGCAAACTAATCAGAGTTGGCATCATCATCATCATCATCGTAATTCTTGGTAAAAACACAATTATCGAATTGGTCTTTATGAAACCATGCTCTCTCATGAATGAATCAAACCTTTTGTACTATTGCCTTGGAGCTTGCTTTAAACCATATAAGCTCTTGTTTAGCTTACAAACCAAATTTTTTTTTCCTTTCACCTCAAAACCTTCAGGCTGCTTCATATATATTTTTTCATCTAAATCTCCATAAAGAAATGTTGTTTTAACATCAAGTTGCTCTACTTTCAAATCAAGTTGAGCAACAAGTCCTAACACCACCCAAATAGATGACATCTTTACAACCGGAGAGAATATTTCATCATAATTAATGCCTTGTTTTTGTCTAAATCCCTTTACAACCAACCTTGCCTTGTACCTTGATTGTGAGCTCTTCTCATCAGCCTTTATTCTAAAGACCCATTTATTTTCCAAGGCTCTTTTTCCCTTTGGTAATTCCACAAGTTCATAAGTGTTGTTGTCATGCAATGGCTTCATCTCTTCTTTCATAGCTTTGAACCATGTTTCCTTTTTGTTGCTTGTTTTAGCTTCTTGAAAACTTTCAGGCTGCCCCTCAGTAGCAAGTGTAACTCATTCATCTTGAGGATACTTGCTTAAAGGTCACCGTTGCCTAATAATTCTTTGAACTTGTGACTCCATATTTTGCTCATTAAGAGGTTATCCCTCATCCTCTTCATGATGCTCTTGCTTTTGATTAACAACAGGTGCTTCTTCACCACTTTGAACACCTCTTTGATCTTTTCCATCAGCTATTTGGGAAGGAGAAGAGTCAAAATCAGTATACTCTTCAACTTCTTGTTGCTGATTTTCTGTTTCGCCGCAATCTTCAATTGTTTGGTTTTCTAAGAATGTCACATCTCGACTTTTGACCAGCTTCTTAAACTTTGGATCCCACAATCTAAACCCAAATTTCTCATCACCATAACCCAAGAAGATGCACTCCTTTGCCTTGTCTTCAAGTTTATGGATCTCATCTTTAGGAACATGCATAAAGGCTCTACAACCAAACACCCTTAAGTGATCATAGGAAACTTCTTTTCCTCTTTAAACTTTCTCAGGCACATCACCATCCAAAGCTATTGCTGAAGATCTATTTATCAAATAAATGGCTGTATTCATAGCTTCTCCCCAAAAACTTTTAGGCAACTTGGAATGCAACAGATGCATCTCACTCTTTCCAAGATTGTTCTGTTCATTATTTTAGCGATCCCATTTTGCTGTGGGGTCTTTGGGATAGATTGCTCATGTCTGATGCCTTTTCTCTTGCAATAAGCCTCTAGTGGACCAATGTATTCACCACCATTGTCTGATCGAAGATACTTGAGAGTCTTCCAAATTTCTCTTTTAACCATTGCTTGAAATTGCTGAAACACTTTAAGAACTTCGTCTTTGGACTTGATAGCATAAGCCCAAACCTTCCTTGATGCACCATCTATAAAAGTCACAAAATACATAGCCCCTTCATGTGTTTTTATTTTCATTGGGCTACAAACATCAGAATGTATTAGTTCCAACAGATGAGATTTTTTATGAGGTAAAGATTTTTGAAATGAGACTCTATGTGCTTTGCCAACTATATAATGAACACATGTATTTAAAGGCATACCTTTATACTTTGCGAGCAGGTTCTTCTTGGCAAATTTTGAAAGGATATATTCTAGCATAAATGACAAATTTTAATATTTTTTAAAAGGGTTTTGATTCTGTATCATGTGCCATTTGTTTGGATCATTACCGCATTAGAAGTTTAGAGAAGAAAGCTAACAGAACGATCAAATGAGCAAAAACCGATGAGCTAGTCGAAGTCACCTCAGATAATCTCAGTTTATCTTCGCATGAAATTTGAGGGAGAACGGGGGGAGAAAAATTCCATCAAAATAGTAAAATACAGAGAACAAACACCAAGAAAACTAATAGAGTACCACTTGGGCTCAACAATTTTATTAAATATCATACTTTTCACAACAGTTAGAGCTTAACACTAACTGTATACCTGTTTTACCAAAACATATAGTATTATAATATCAACTTTAAAATGAAATACAGAGATCACCCACGGCACCATGCAGAAGTGAGCCACAGGCGATAGCAGAGGGTGACAGCGCCTGGAGACATTCATCGAGAAACATGAAGAGCTTGGAGATATCAGCGGGAGGCAACGGGCATACTGTGCAGCACCACAGTCTCGACCGTCAGCCCCGGCCCGAACCCAAAGAGCACTCCCCACTCCAACCCCTCGCCGGTCGTCGCCAGCCCTTCCTCCGCCGACCTCTTCCTCATCTCGTCGAGTATGAACAGCACGCAAGCGCTCGACATGTTCCCATATTCCTTCAGCACCTCTCTTGTGGCCCTCATCTTCTCCTTCTTTAGCCCCACCTTCTCCTCCACCTGGTCCAGTATTGCCGGCCCTCCTGGGTGCGCCGCCCAGAACACGGAGTTCCAGTCGCTAATCCCAATCGGCCCCAGAGCCTGAACCAAACTCTTCTCGATGTTCTTCGATATCAGCCCCGGCACGTCCTTGAGCAGGTGGAAGGTAAGCCCCACTTCTCTCAAGTGGCCGTCGATGGCGCCTTCGGAGTCGGGGAGGATGGTTTGGCTAGCCGAGATGATTTGGAAGAGCGGTCGCTCGATGGCTGGGTCGGGGTCGGCACCGACGATCAGGGCAGCGGCACCATCGCCGAAGAGTGCCTGGCCTACGAGGCTGTCGAGGTGGGTCTCAGTGGGGCCTCGGAAGGTGACGGCGGTGATCTCGGAGCAGACGACGAGAACGCGGGCGCCGCGGTTGTTCTCGGCGAGGTCCTTGGCGAGGCGGAGCACGGTGCCGCCGGCGAAGCAGCCCTGCTGGTACATCATGAGGCGGTTGACGGAGGGGCGAAGGCCGAGCAGCTTGGTGAGCTGGTAGTCGGCCCCGGGCATGTCGACGCCGCTGGTGGTGCAGAAGATGAGGTGGGTGATCCGGGACTTGGGCTGGCCCCACTCCTTGATGGCCTTGACGGCCGCCTCCTTGCCGAGCTTGGGGACCTCGACGACCACCATGTCCTGCCGGGCATCCAGCGATGGCCCCATGTACGCACACATGTTGGGATTCTCTTTCAGGATCTCCTCGGTCAGGTACATGTAGCGCTTGCGGATCATCGACTTGTCGCCTGCCTCAAATCAAGTCATTGCAACTTCAGTAATCACGTTTATATAAAATAATTTCAGTTATAATGAAGAAACTTAGAGACCATGCACCGCTCACTATGGATCCAAGTATGATGACAATTATATTCATGTTGTCATTTTCTCCCTTGCCTTTTTAGCAGTACACATTGGCTCGGCAAAACAATATATTATCTGCCTTTATTATTTAATTAAGTGTAATTTGTGCGAAAAGCTAATAAAACTAATAGCCATGCTGTTTCTTGTCTTAATCTTAATTTACATTACAAAGGCACGATTCTTGAATGAATGGACTCCACAAATTTGCACTCTCTTTATGGCTTCTCCTCCATACCACGCTCATTATCTCTCTTTTTACGACTAAAACTAAAAACGGGAGCATGCAAGCTTATTGAACATAAATAGACGTACGTATAGTATGGCCATATATAGACTTACACATTCTCTTAAATTTCTCCTTGAGTTCGGTGAGATGCTCGCTGTTGGTGATCCGAAAATAGTAATCAGGGTAGTCGGCCTGGTACACGGCATTAGGAGGGTTGGCGGTGCCAATGGCGAGCACCGTCGCCGGGCCCTCGGCCCTCTGAGCCTTACGGATCTCCTCCACGGTCTTCGACATGGCTTCTTGAACCAAAATTTAGCTCAAAAAGGGGAAAAGTAGCACTAGAGGAAGGGCTTGGTATGGTGGGAGAGGGGCCCTGTGGGTGAAAGCTAGAGGGAAGATGGTGAGGCTTTATAGGAGTTGGTAGGTGGGGACTTGAGAGAGAGCAGGTGGATAGGTCGGGACTTGAGAGAGAGAAGAGTAGATGGGTCAAAACGTGGTGCTTAGGCCGCCCGGCCGATGCTTGGGTTGACGGCCCGCCGCTAATACGAGCATTGGGGTGACCGGTATTGTTGACTTCAACGGTCTTATGTGTGATTACGTCCGCTGCAGTAGAATTTCAGGGACCTAAAACCGCATTAAGAACGTGGAAAGATTATTTATTTTGATATTTAGTTATGTAAACAATCTAAATTATTTATTTATTTATGAATAACAAAGGAGGGTTAGCATCTAACAAACTCAACTGTGCTAGCATATATCAACTGAGTTAGTTGTGGATGAAATCTAAAACTCAAAAGAAGAGACTTCCCTCTTGTAGCTACTTAATTTGTCAGATTGCCTGCAACTCAGATTCACTTTTTACAGGCATGCGAGTACATAAGACATAGTTTAGCATATGGTATAAAGTTCTGAGATATGAACGTGCACTCTCTAAGTTCCCATTAATTCATAAGATTATCATGGTTGAGTTACCCTCCAGGACTATGTTGGAATTTTGGAATCTTGCTTTCAAACAAAATAGAGACCCAGTTAACTCCATACAAGACACTAAAGTTGTTGTGAGAGGGGCTGCCAAAACTAGTAATACTCTCCTGAAATGATTTTGAATTAGAACTCCTGCAAGAAAGGTCTCCCGATGAACAGACCCTTTAAAATTTACTTTGATGTCTCTTGGTAGAGGAGTGACCAAGAGACAATTTTTGAGAATAATCTATAGACCCTTTAAAATTTACTTTGATGTCTCTTGGTAGAGAAGTGACCAAGAGATAATTTTTGAGAATAATCTATAGACCGCTATAAAGAATCATTCCGATGCTAGGACCACACTGACCTTGTGATGGGATAGACATAAGAATTCATACATAATAATCTAGATTTATAAATAATCTAGAAAAAAGGAAGGATATTTTTGAAATAGAAATAGCAAATAGAATTGAGATAGCTTATTTATAGATTTCAAAACTCTCATATTTAACATTTTATATGTCTATAAGATAGACTTTGCTTTTCTTAAGAAGAGAGGTTATATATGTCTCTCAAATCTAAAATCAATAATGAAGTATCTAAGTCAAAGATTTACACATCAATAATCAAAATCTACACTAGCTAGTTAAAATGCCTAAAAACTAAAAATTATTTTTGGTATCATTATATGATGTAAAAATTAATGGTTAAAATGATATAAGATCATGTTTTACTATAATTTAAAAAATAAAATCTACTGGTCTTCAATCAATATATAATAATATATTTAGATCACGATTAATAATGTCAATTTAAATTTAAATATCTTTATTATCATATATTTTAGTGCAATAGCATAATAATGAAAATTATCCATTTTTGTGTCTTTATGATGTATCATTCAGAGACCATTGAAACATAATGTTTTTGTATTTTCATGCATTTCTGGTAATATAGATCATGATTAATATTACGGAACTATGAATATATCAGCCAACTTCTATTCTTATCTTTATCTCCCAAAAAAAAAAAAAAACCCTTCTTATTCTCTTGAATATATCTATTATTAAAAAAATAAAAAATTGTATGTCCTACTACATGCATCACATGCATGAGATATTAGCGAACATATAATTTGACTAAGTGACATAGTTCAGGTTTGACAAATATTATTGTTGTGCAATGAATTTGAACATAGGTAATACTTTCAACAGCCAAGATTATTCAATTCAACCGTGCCAAGAGAACATCCTGATTTGGACTTACAGCTATTCTAATGCATATCAAGCAATTTTAGAACCATTATAATGAACGATTGCCCTAAACGTGGGACCAAATGACACGGTATTCAGCATGTAGAAATTTAGTATTGCTTGAAGCAATGCATTAGTCAAAGATGTGGTGGCTTTGTGTCATAGCATCTTGTTTCCAAATAGTATGGTGCCTTTAATCCAGCTTGTGCCATCTAGGAAATTTCTGCCCATCGTCGAACCTTCAATGTGGGGTGGTAAGAATTTGTGGTATTAGGCAACTTTAGTTGCCCATTTAAGATACATGGTGTTGTCGTTAGTTGATCAAATTCAGATGGTAAGAGGAGCTTACGAACCTCCTTTTAATTAATGTATGGCCAAACACATTGCAAAGACTTTCCTCTATGATAAGCTAATGGGATTTATGGCCAAACCTATTGTGAAGACTTTCCTCTATGACGAGCTAATGTGGGATCTTACGCCGTCAACACAGACTTGAGGAAAGGAGACCTGCAATCACCTTTGCTAATTATGTTATTAGTCAGTACAAGCATAGTTGGAATAATACCACAATATCTGAAACAATATTTGCAAGTATAATTTGAGAAATTGGTAGTCAATTTTCATACAATAAAAGAAAACTGGGCATCCAATAAAAAAAAACAGAGAGAGAGACTGGTAAACTCAAGACCATGAGTTCTTTACTTTTTTTTTTTTTCCAGATTTCATTTGTTTTGTCCTACTATTGATAGGTAATTGTTTAAAAAGTTTCAAATCCATAGAACTGTTTAAGTCTAGCCAATTGAAGGAGATTTACATAATCTTGAATCTTATTGAGGAGGATGGCCACTATCAAATGTAAGACATATATGGAGAATTAAAGATCATTAAAGAGTCCTATATTTATCTAGAAGGTATGGCTTAGAAGCCTTCCAACTTTATATCTATTATCTTAGAGAATAACTTTCTATCAAGCTATTTGTTAGAGATGTAGTGAACAAATAAAACATATGATTATCTTTTCTTCCAATGTCAGAAATCTAACTTAGTATGGACAAATTTGACTAATATTCTTCCTTCATATGTCCACTTAATGCAACCGGCGTTAACTTTCCTAACTTCTAAATCAATAAATAACAGTATGAGCAGAGCCCAAACTATTATTTTCTATATACTTCGGCGGATTTGAAAGGCTTGAAATGAAGTCTATTTTGATCACAAACAATTGAACTCCAATTGGGTTGTCGAGTAAGTTATGTATGGATTCTTATGTTCTATCCCATCACAAGGTCAGTGTGGTCCTAGCATCTGGGGTGATTCTTCATAGCGGTCTATAGATTATTCTCAAAAATTGTCTCTTGGTCACTCCTCTACCAAGAGACATCAAAGTAAATTTTGAAGGATCTGTTCATCGGAAGACCTTTCTTGCAGGAGTTCTAATTCAAAATCATTTCAGGAGAGTATTACTAGTTTTGGCAGCCCCTCTCATAACAACTTTAGTGTCTTGTATGGAGTTAACTGGGTCTCTATTTTGTTTGAAAGCAAGATTCCAAAATTCCAACATAGTCCTGGAGGGTAACTCAACCATGATAATCTTATGAATTAATGGGAACTTAGAGAGTGCACGTTCATATCTCAGAACTTTATACCATATGCTAAACTATGTCTTATGTACTCGCATGCCTGTAAAAAAGTGAATCTGAGTTGCAGGCAATCTGACAAATTAAGTAGCTACAAGAGGGAAGTCTCTTCTTTTGAGTTTTAGATTTCATCCACAACTAACTCAGTTGATATATGCTAGCACAGTTGAGTTTGTTAGATGCTAACCCTCCTTTGTTATTCATAAATAAATAAATAATTTAGATTGTTTACATAACTAAATATCAAAATAAATAATCTTTCCACGTTCTTAATGCGGTTTTAGGTCCCTGAAATTCTACTGCAGCGGACGTAATCACACATAAGACGGTTGAAGTCAACAATACCGGTCACCCCAATGCTCGCATTAGTGGCGGGCCATCAACCCAAGCATCGGCCGCGCGGCCTAAGCACCACGTTTTGACCCATCTACTCTTCTCTCTCTCAAGTCCCGACCTACCCACCTGCTCTCTCTCAAGCCCCCACCTACCAACTCCTATAAAGCCTCACCATCTTCCCTCTAGCTTTCACCCACAGGGCCCCTCTCCCACCATACCAAGCTCTTCCTCTAGTGCTACTTTTCCCCTCTGAGCTAAATTTTGGTTCAAGAAGCCATGTCGAAGACCGTGGAGGAGATCCGTAAGGCTCAGAGGGCCGAGGGCCCGGCGACGGTGCTCGCCATTGGCACCGCCAACCCTCCTAATGCCGTGTACCAGGCCGACTACCCTGATTACTATTTTCGGATCACCAACAGCGAGCATCTCACCGAACTCAAGGAGAAATTTAAGAGAATGTGTAAGTCTATATATGGCCATACTATACGTACGTCTATTTATGTTCAATAAGCTTGCATGCTCCCGTTTTTAGTTTTAGTCGTAAAAAGAGAGATAATGAGCGTGGTATGGAGGAGAAGCCATAAAGAGAGTGCAAATTTGTGGAGTCCATTCATTCAAGAATCGTGCCTTTTGTAATGTAAATTAAGATTAAGACAAGAAACAGCATGGCTATTAGTTTTATTAGCTTTTCACACAAGTTACACTTAATTAAATAATAAAGGCAGATAATATATTGTTTTGCCGAGCCAATGTGTACTGCTAAAAAGGCAAGGGAGAAAATGACAACATGAATATAATTGTCATCATACTTGGATCCATAGTGAGCGGTGCATGGTCTCTAAGTTTCTTCATTATAACTGAAATTATTTTATATAAACGTGATTACTGAAGTTGCAATGACTTGATTTGAGGCAGGCGACAAGTCGATGATCCGCAAGCGCTACATGTACCTGACCGAGGAGATCCTGAAAGAGAATCCCAACATGTGTGCGTACATGGGGCCATCGCTGGATGCCCGGCAGGACATGGTGGTCGTCGAGGTCCCCAAGCTCGGCAAGGAGGCGGCCGTCAAGGCCATCAAGGAGTGGGGCCAGCCCAAGTCCCGGATCACCCACCTCATCTTCTGCACCACCAGCGGCGTCGACATGCCCGGGGCCGACTACCAGCTCACCAAGCTGCTCGGCCTTCGCCCCTCCGTCAACCGCCTCATGATGTACCAGCAGGGCTGCTTCGCCGGCGGCACCGTGCTCCGCCTCGCCAAGGACCTCGCCGAGAACAACCGCGGCGCCCGCGTTCTCGTCGTCTGCTCCGAGATCACCGCCGTCACCTTCCGAGGCCCCACTGAGACCCACCTCGACAGCCTCGTAGGCCAGGCACTCTTCGGCGATGGTGCCGCTGCCCTGATCGTCGGTGCCGACCCCGACCCAGCCATCGAGCGACCGCTCTTCCAAATCATCTCGGCTAGCCAAACCATCCTCCCCGACTCCGAAGGCGCCATCGACGGCCACTTGAGAGAAGTGGGGCTTACCTTCCACCTGCTCAAGGACGTGCCGGGGCTGATATCGAAGAACATCGAGAAGAGTTTGGTTCAGGCTCTGGGGCCGATTGGGATTAGCGACTGGAACTCCGTGTTCTGGGCGGCGCACCCAGGAGGGCCGGCAATACTGGACCAGGTGGAGGAGAAGGTGGGGCTAAAGAAGGAGAAGATGAGGGCCACAAGAGAGGTGCTGAAGGAATATGGGAACATGTCGAGCGCTTGCGTGCTGTTCATACTCGACGAGATGAGGAAGAGGTCGGCGGAGGAAGGGCTGGCGACGACCGGCGAGGGGTTGGAGTGGGGAGTGCTCTTTGGGTTCGGGCCGGGGCTGACGGTCGAGACTGTGGTGCTGCACAGTATGCCCGTTGCCTCCCGCTGATATCTCCAAGCTCTTCATGTTTCTCGATGAATGTCTCCAGGCGCTGTCACCCTCTGCTACGACCTGTGGCTCACTTGTACATGGTGCCATGGGTGATCTCTGTATTTCATTTTAAAGTTCATATTATAGTACTATATGTTTTGGTAAAACAGGTATACAGTTAGTGTTAAGCTCTAACTGTTGTGAAAAGTATGAAATTTAATAAAATTTGTTGAGCTCGAGTGGTACTCTATTAGTTTTCTTGGTGTTCATTCTCTATATTTTACTATTTTGATGGAATTTTTCTCCCCCCGTTCTCCCTCAAATTTCATGCGAAGATAAACTGAGATTATCTGAGGTGACTTCGACTAGCTCATCGGTTTTTGCTCATTTGATCGTTCTGTTAGCTTTCTTCTCTAAACTTCTAATGCGGTAATGATCCAAACAAATGGCACATGATACAGAATCAAAACCCTTTTAAAAAATATTAAAATTTGTCATTTATGCTAGAATATATCCTTTCAAAATTTGCCAAGAAGAACCTGCTCGCAAAGTATAAAGGTATGCCTTTAAATACATGTGTTCATTATATAGTTGGCAAAGCACATAGAGTCTCATTTCAAAAATCTTTACCTCATAAAAAATCTCATCTGTTGGAACTAATACATTCTGATGTTTGTAGCCCAATGAAAATAAAAACACATGAAGGGGCTATGTATTTTGTGACTTTTATAGATGGTGCATCAAGGAAGGTTTGGGCTTATGCTATCAAGTCCAAAGACGAAGTTCTTAAAGTGTTTCAGCAATTTCAAGCAATGGTTAAAAGAGAAATTTGGAAGACTCTCAAGTATCTTCGATCAGACAATGGTGGTGAATACATTGGTCCACTAGAGGCTTATTGCAAGAGAAAAGGCATCAGACATGAGCAATCTATCCCAAAGACCCCACAGCAAAATGGGATCGCTAAAATAATGAACAGAACAATCTTGGAAAGAGTGAGATGCATCTGTTGCATTCCAAGTTGCCTAAAAGTTTTTGGGGAGAAGCTATGAATACAGCCATTTATTTGATAAATAGATCTTCAGCAATAGCTTTGGATGGTGATGTGCCTGAGAAAGTTTAAAGAGGAAAAGAAGTTTCCTATGATCACTTAAGGGTGTTTGGTTGTAGAGCCTTTATGCATGTTCCTAAAGATGAGATCCATAAACTTGAAGACAAGGCAAAGGAGTGCATCTTCTTGGGTTATGGTGATGAGAAATTTGGGTTTAGATTGTGGGATCCAAAGTTTAAGAAGCTGGTCAAAAGTCGAGATGTGACATTCCTAGAAAACCAAACAATCGAAGATTGCGGCGAAACAGAAAATCAGCAACAAGAAGTTGAAGAGTATACTGATTTTGACTCTTCTCCTTCCCAAATAGCTGATGGAAAAGATCAAAGAGGTGTTCAAAGTGGTGAAGAAGCACCTGTTGTTAATCAAAAGCAAGAGCATCATGAAGAGGATGAGGGATAACCTCTTAATGAGCAAAATATGGAGTCACAAGTTCAAAGAATTATTAGGCAACGGTGACCTTTAAGCAAGTATCCTCAAGATGAATGAGTTACACTTGCTACTGAGGGGCGCATGACAACAACACTTATGAACTTGTGGAATTACCGAAGGGAAAAAGAGCTTTGGAAAATAAATGGGTCTTTAGAATAAAGGCTGATGAGAAGAGCTCACAATCAAGGTACAAGGCAAGGTTGGTTGTAAAGGGATTTAGACAAAAACAAGGCATTAATTATGATGAAATATTCTCTCCGGTTGTAAAGATGTCATCTATTTGGGTGGTGTTAGGACTTGTTGCTCAACTTGATTTGAAAGTAGAGCAACTTGATGTTAAAACAACATTTCTTTATGGAGATTTAGATGAAAAAATATATATGAAGCAGCCTGAAGGTTTTGAGGTGAAAGGGAAAAAAAATTTGGTTTGTAAGCTAAACAAGAGCTTATATGGTTTAAAGCAAGCTCCAAGGCAATAGTACAAAAGGTTTGATTCATTCATGAGAGAGCATGGTTTCATAAAGACCAATTCTGATAATTGTGTTTTTACCAAGAATTCTGATGATGATGATGATGATGCCAACTCTGATTAGTTTGCTTTCACAAAAAGGTTTGATGATGATGAATTTATTATACTTTTATTGTACGTTGATGACATGCTAATTGTAGGTTGGGATATGAAGCAAATCAGATTACTGAAGGAAGAGTTAAGCAAATCTTTTGCCATGAAGGATTTAGGACCAGCAAGATAGATTCTTGGTATGAAAATCAAACGAGATAGGAAAGCTAAGAAGCTATGATTATCTCAAGAAAAATATATTGAAAAGGTTTTAGAAAGGTTTGACATAAAGAATGCAAAACCGATTGCTACTCCTTTAGCAAGATATTTTAAACTCAACAAAGAAAAGTGTCCTTCAAATGAAGAAGAAAAAAAAACAATGGAAAGGGTACCATATGCATCAGCGGTTGGAAGCTTGATGTATGCAATGGTATGTACTAGGCCAAACTTGGCACATGCTGTCGGTGTTGTGAGCATATTTATTTCAAATCCAGGAAAGGAGCATTGGGCAGCTGTTAAATGGATTCTAAGGTATCTTAGAGGTTCATCAAAATTATGCTTATGCTTTGGAAATGACAAGCTTGAGTTAGTGGGCTACACCGATTTATATTTGGGCGGAGATCCTGATTCTAGAAAGTCTACTTCGGGATACTTGTTCTCCTTTGGAGGGGGAGCAGTTTTATGGCAATCGAAGTTATAGAAGTGTGTAGCATTGTCTACTACAGAAGCTGAATTTATTGCTGCAACAGAAGTTTGCAAAGAATTGATTTGGATGAAGAGATTCTTAAAAGAACTTGGCTTGAATTTAAAAAAGTATGTTCTCTTTTGTGACAGCCAAAGTACAATCCATCGATGTAAGAACTCCTCATATCACTCAAAGACAAAGCATATTGATATCAGGTACAAATGGATTCAAGATGGTCTTGATCAGAAGTTGTTTCAGATTGAGAAGATTCATACCAATGAGAATGTGTTCGACATGATGACTAAGTCATTGCCTAAAGAGAAATTTGAGCATTGTAGGCATTTGACCGGTATGAAGGAGAGATCATTCACATGATTCGTGAGGGGGAGATTGTTGGGAATCCCTCACATGTGAATGACTTGGATTCTATTAAACATTCAAGAAAGTCAAAGTCTAGCTACTTGGAATATGAAGAGTTGGAGATAAAGAGGAAGTTGAAGAGTCCAAGTAAGAAGGAAAAAAAAAAAAGAACACTTGAGAAGAGCAAAAAGGAGGCAGAGAGTTTTCTACAGAAAAAATTTTGCAGTTTATAATAGAGTTCTACAATCTATTTGGAGAGCTTATATTACTCTAAAATTTCTGAAATTTAAATATGTTACATTTTAAGATGTCCTCTATCTGCTGGTGAGTTTGTCAGTTTCTAGTACTATTGATTCCACCTTATTTTAGTGAAATTTTAAGAGTTTCAGGAGTTGTTTCTCTTGATGATTTATTCCTCTAGTAAATCTAGAGAAGACCTTGTGTACCCATTATTGATATAGTGGAAGATTACTTGAAGCTTGATCCGTGGATGTAGGCAACACTTGCCAAACCACATCAAATCTGTGTGTGCATTTTTGTTTGTTCTTTCACTTGCTGACATTTATATTTATAAATTAATATCATATGATTTCTATAAGGAAGCTTTTTTTGCAAACACAAATTATATGCTATACTAAAACTAAAACATGCAAAACCTATGTTATATAGCTTATTAAAAATTAATTAATTAACCTTGACTTTCTTTTAAAATTCCACTCAAAAAGACTACTCTTAAATTCCTCCATGATGTAGATGTGGAAAGGAGGAGGTGGGAATGAGAAACATTGTGTTCTAAGGCTTGTCCTGGTTGAACCAAGCCTGGTCCATTCTATCGGTCTGGCTCAACTAGGGGGTAGTTTGTGGGCATAATGCTTGGAGCCAGAGGAGGAGGCCATTGCACTGTCTACTCTACGAACGTCTACGTCCCTGCGATCCCTGATTGATTGTGGCAGGGTGATTTTAAATCACCCTGAAGCTCATCTCGCCAACCATCGTTAAGTGTTTGAAACCTTAGAAAAAAGAGCAGTGATCACCTTCTTTGGAGTAGAACCATTCCACTCAGATAAGAACTCAAGATCTTGGACCACTTGTTTGCCTTCTCTTAAATTATGATAGCATATGTTTCATGATGGATTTTTTTGGAAAAAATCAGAGTCTAATGGTGTAACGGCCCAGACCTGGAGTGGATCTAAAGCATTCGCCCCACACTAGGAAATAAATTCGCAGCATGCAAGGCATCATATGTAGATTAATTTTATATAATTAATTAAGATAAAGGGCCAGCTTCTACTCAACTCCTGCTTATATCACAGTCTTTGAAACAAAGAAATGATAATAGAGTTTTATGAGCCTTCACTTAGTAACTAACACAAAGCATAAATTAGTGGATCAAGCAAGTAAAGATTTATAAAACTTTTTATGAAACAAAGCATATCATTAATTAAAAACCAAAAAAACTTCAGTTTATAACTTCACATACCATCCATATACTAATACTTATAAATTTCAAGGTATCTTTAACTAGTACATAAAACTTTTCATGTAATATCCTTTATATTATCATATTCAAAAAATTTTTTATCAACTTATTCATGTCATCAGAATTTCATGTTATCAATAATACATATTATCAGAAGTTTATACTCCATTGTTATAGATTATGATCACATGTATCCCTATGACAGGGCCATAGTATCACAATTAACCCTATAGATAGGGACCATAGCACCATATTTAACCATAGCACCATATTTAACCCTATGAATAGGGGCCATAGCACCATATTTAACCATAGCACCATATTTAACCCTATGAATAGGGGCTATAGCACCATATTTAACCCTACGAATAGGGGCTATAGCACCATATTTAACCCCGTGGATGGAAGTGTATCCTTCACATATCTTTCCTATAGAAGTGGGTCTCGATGTGAGAACATGGTATCAAAGTCATTACATAGTGGATTGAGAGCTACATATTTTTAAACATATTTTATTATCAATAATTCTATATTCATTAATATTTACTTATTTGTATTATAAATTTCTCATAATAATAATAATTCTCTAGTATTTGCAGTAAATAGCTATGCAAAAATAATAGTACTTCATCCAAATTTATAGTAAACATGCTATGTAGAATTTAACCCTTTAATAACATTTTAGAAATAATTATAAAATCTCATTATTTCAAAATAACCGATTATATGAAAGTTTAGCAATTATTTTAATTTAAATAATCATTCATTAACTATAAAATAAATTTTGCAATCCTGCAATATTTTTCAGAAGTTTGAAATCCCTTTTAACAAACATGAACAATTTATAAAATATTTTAATTTATGATTAGGTTACTTACCAAGGTTTAAAATCCTTTTAATAATCATAAATAAGTTACCGAATATCTAACTTATGATAAGATTACTTATAGAAGTCTAAAAACCCCATTAACAAACATGAATAATTTATAAAATCTTCTAACTTATGATTAGATTACTTACCAAAGTTTAAAATCCTTTTAACAACCATAAATAATTTATAAAATAACTAACTTACTATTAGGTTACTTACCAAAGTTTAAAATTCTTTTAACAATCATGAATAAACTATAAAATATTCTAGTATATGTTTAGATTACTTACCTCTTTAGATAAAATTATTAAAAATTAATCTTTAATTTCTGATGCTCAAGGGTTCCATCAACCTTCTTGATCTTTTTGATCCTTTAACCTTTAATATTTTTATCCTTCTAAACTATTGATTTGCTATTAAAAGACCTCAATTGAGCCTTATTTATAGAGAAATTTCATAGGTTCTCACTCTTCATAGGATTCTAATCTCCTAAAATCAATAAACTTTTCAATTCTTATAGAATACTAATTTCTTTAAGAAAATAAAAGAGATAAATATTCATTAAATATTTAAAAATAGATTCTTAATTTAAAACTAACTTTTAAGTCATCTAATATAATTTTAAAATATAAAAATTTAGATAAAAGCATCAAAATTATCTTGATCTCAATCAATGGTAATTTTGTAATTTTCTAAAGTTCATTAGGAATGATATATGTTCATTAAATTGCTTCTAACTTCCTCAATTGATCTTCGATTTGAGTGATTTAAGATGCATTAGAAAGCTAACTCAATACCGAATATCATGCATATAGATTCATTTAAAAGTTATAATTATATTATAACTCCAGAGCATCTGCATGAGTCTCCTTCACTGTCCACTACTCCAGTGCTAGTGGGACCATCTTCAGCACAGACCGCAGGGCAGAGTGTGCCAGACTTAGTGGGGATGATTACCCAGGCAATCATGGCAGCAGTGGCCTCTAGTTCTAGTTTACAGTCTAAAAATCTTGAGGCAGAAAGAAATGTAGAGAGAGCTAGGAAGTTGGGGGCTCTAGAGTTTCAGGGGACTACTGACCCCATTCAGGCTGATGCATGGCTTTAGAAAATAGAGAGGGTCTTTGAGGTGATGAAATGCTCTGAGAAGCAAAGGTTGAGCATTGCAACCTTTCTGTTAGAGGGCAGGGCTCAGAACTGGTGGAAGTCTATCAGCAGTAGGCAGCCACAAGGGGTAGAAATAACCTGGGAGGACTTTAAAAAGAAATTTTATCAGCAATACTATTCAGAGGTGTATAGGGATCAGAAGAGGAGGGAATTCCTAAACCTGACCCAGGGGAAGATGTCAGTAGCTGAGTATGAAGCTACTTTTATTGAATTATCCCATTTTGCTGAAGCCCTAGTAGTGGATGAAAGGGAAAAGAGCAGATTATTTCGAGATGGGCTGAATCTCCAGATAAAGGCTAAGACCAGTATGCATTATTATGGTAATTATTCAAAGTTGGTACAAGGAGCACTTAAGGCAGAAGAGATAGAGAAAGAGTTCCTCAGTAGAAGACTAGAGAGGTCAAAAAGGAGTGCACCCAATTTTTCGTCAGGTGCAGGAGGAACTCAGCAATTTAAGAAACCTCAAAGGGTAGGACAATTTAGTTCCAACTATAGAGCTCCTATAGAAGTTGGAAGGGGATCAGTATCTATGTCAGTGTCCAGCCCAGTCCAGAGGAAACAAATTCAGGAAGGAGTGTCTCAGTCTGGGGGTAGCAGAATAGCAGGGGAGAGAGTGGACCAGAGCCGTTCTTTTGGAAGCGAGAGAACTGTTCCTCAGTGTAGTATCTGTGGGAAAATGCATTCTGGGGAGTATATAAAGGGCCTCAGGGGATGTTATATCTGTGGCCAGATGGATCACATGAAGAGGGATTGCCCTAGGAGAGTACAGAGCAGTGACTACCCTCAGGGATCAGTTGCACTTAGGGGGCAGTCTCAGTCGGTCAGAAGAGGAGATAGTAATGTACTAGCTCCAGCCAGTCAGTTGGGATCCAGTGCCAGTCGGCAGGGATCAATCCCTAGTGCTCCAAGGGCTGAAGCTAGAGTCTTTGCGATGACCAGACAGGAAGCTCAGGTCATCCCAGATGTGGTGACAGGTATGCTATCCATCTGTGATCATAATGCTTATGTTTTAATTGACTCTGGATCCACACACTCATTCATATCAGTAGATTTCACTAAGCATCTAAATAAAGAAGTGAATAAGTTGGATAGTCAGCTAGTAGTATCTATGCCAGTAGGGAAACCCTTCATTGCAGACCAAGTGTATAGAAACTGTGCTATTTCAGTTGAGGGTCAAGACCTGGCAGCAGATTTGATCCCATTAGAGCTAAAAGAGTTTGATGTTATTCTGGGGATGGATTGGCTATCCGTGCATGGGGCCAAAGTAGATTGTTCAAAGAAGGAGGTAGTGTTTCATGCCTCAGATGGTAAGAAGGCCTGTTTTATAGGTGAGAGAAGAGTGTTACCCTCATGTATGATTTCAGCTTTAACAGCTGGTAGAATGCTGAGAAAGGAGTATGAGGCCTTACTAGCATGTGTAGTGAATGTAGAGGGTAATGGCCCAGAGTTGGTGAATATCCCAGTAGCATGTGAATTTCTAGATGTATTTTCTGACGAATTACCCGGGGTACCACCAGATAGAGAGATGGAGTTCAGTATAGATCTAATATCAGATGCTAGACCTATAGCCAGGGCACCTTATAGAATGGCTCCAGCAGAGTTAAAAGAATTAAAGGTCCAACTTCAGGAATTGCTTACTAAGGGGTTTATTAGACCCAGTATTTCTCCTTGGGGTGCACCAGTATTGTTTGTAAAGAAGAAGGATGGTACCTTGAGATTGTGTATAGATTATAGACAGCTTAACAAGGTAACCATTAGAAATAATTATCCATTGCCAAGGATAGATGATCTATTTGATTAGCTTCAGGGGGCAGCAGTGTTTTCAAAGATTGACCTCAGATCTGGTTATCATCAATTGAAAATAAAGAAGGAAGATGTGCTAAAGACTGCTTTTAGAACCAGATACGGTCATTATGAATTTTTAGTGATGCCTTTTGGTTTGACTAATGCCCCAGCTGCCTTTATGGGTTTGATGAATCAGGTGTTACAGAAATTTCTAGATAAATTTGTGATAGTGTTCATTGATGATATCCTAATTTATTCTAGAAATGAAGAAGAACATGAGCAGCATCTGAGGACAGTGTTGCAGATTTTAAGAGAGAAGCAATTGTATAGTAAGTTGAGTAAGAGTGAATTCTGGCTAGATAAAGTGAACTTTTTGGGGCATGTAATTTCAGTTCAGGGTATTATGGTAGATCCCCAAAAAGTAGAGGCTATAATGAATTGGGAAGCACCTACTAATCAAACAGAAGTGAGGAGTTTCTTGGGCTTAGCAGGATATTATAGAAGATTTATAGAAAATTTCTCTATCATAGCCTCACCCATGACTAAACTGCTAAGAAAGAATACCATATTTGAATGGTCCAGTGAGTGTCAGGAAAGTATGAATGAATTGAAAGGGAAGTTGACGTCAGCTCCAGTACTTACACTCCCAGACAGTAGCAGTGATTATGTGATATATAGTGATGCATCTCTTAAAGGGTTGGGGTGTGTGTTGATGCAGAATGGGAAGGTGATTGCCTACATTTCTAGACAGCTAAGATCCCATGAAGAGAATTATCCCACTCATGATTTAGAATTAGCAGCAGTAGTGTTTGCCTTAAAGGTATGGAGACACTATCTTTATGGGAGGAGATGCCAGATATTTACTGATCACAAGAGCCTTAAGTATATCCTAACCCAGAAAGAACTGAATCTTAGGCAAAGGAGATGGATTGAATTGATAAAGGATTATGACTGCACTATAGAGTATCACCCAGGGAAGGCCAATGTAGTGGCTGATGCTTTGAGTAGAAAGTCCACAGCAACTCTAGCTTCCATTAGAGCAGTGCAACTACCTCTGATGATAGAATTGAGGGAGTTGGATGCAGAGTTGGCAGCAGATAGTTCAGGGGCTTTACTAGCAAATTTTAGAGTTAGACCAAGGATACTTGAGGAAATAAGGGAGGCTCAGGTAAAGGATCCACAGTTACAGAAAGCTAAGGAACTAGTGCAGAATGGATCCCAATTAGAATTTTCTATCGGAGATGATGGTATGATATTATTCAAGGGCTGAATATGTGTGCCAGCAGCAGAATCCCTGAGAGAGCAAATTTTAGAGGAAGCCCATAGTTCAGCCTATGCAATGCACCCAGGAAGTACTAAGATGTATAGGACTATTAAGCAAAGTTATTGGTGGAATGGGATGAAAAAGGAGATAGCTGGGTTTGTTTCTAAATGTTTAGTGTGCCAGCAAATTAAAGCAGAACATCAAAGCCCAGCTGGCAAAATGCAACCATTATTTGTGCCAGAATGGAAGTGGGAGCACATTACTATGGACTTTGTTGTAGGTCTTCCAAAGACAAGGAGAGGCAATGATTCTATTTGGGTGATAGTAGATCGGCTGACTAAGTCTGCTCACTTTTTGCCTATTCAGATTTCATTTACCTTGGATAGATTAGCAAAACTATATGTAGATGAAATTGTAAGTAGACATTAAGTACCGGTATCTATTGTATCAGATAGAGATCCAAGATTTTCCTCTCATTTTTGGGTAGAGCTGCAGAAAGCTTTAGGCACTAAGCTGAGATTTAGTACAGCTTTTCACCCTCAAACTGATGGGCAGTCAGAGAGGACCATCCAGACACTGGAGGATATACTGAGAGCATGTGTCATTGAGTTTACAGGAAGTTGGGATGAACACTTACCATTGATAGAGTTTGCATATAATAATAGTTATCATTCTAGCAATGATATGGCACCTTATGAAGCTTTATATGGGAGAAAATGTAGAATCCCAGTGTGTTGGGATGAGGAAGGTGAGAGAAGGCTGTTAGGCCCAGAGTTAGTGCAGCTCACAGCAGACCAAGTTAAGATTATTAGATCAAAGTTAAAAGTAGCTCAGGATAGACAGAAAAGCTGTGCAGATAAGAAGCATAGAGATGTCAAATTTGAAGTAGGAGATAGAGTATTTTTGAAGGTATCCCCTTTGAAGGGAATAATGAGGTTTGGAAAGAAGGGAAAGTTGAGTCCCAGATACATTGGACCCTATGAGATCACTGAGAAGGTGGGAACACTTGCTTACAGATTAGCCTTGCCACCAGAACTCTCTCAGATACATAATGTGTTCCATGTTTCGATGCGCCGAAAGTATGTATCAGACCTTTCCCATGTAATTCAATCAGACCTTTCCCATGTAATTCAGTCAGAGCCAGTAGAGTTGCAAAAAGATCTATCTTATGTAGTAGAGCCAGTGCAAATCTTGAGCCATGAGGTTAAGCAGCTCCGTAGTAAGAAAATTCCTCTAGTTAAAGTGCAGTGGCAGAATCACCAGAAGGAGGAAGCTACATGGGAGAGAGAGGATGAGATGAGATTGAAGTACCCTCATTTATTCTAATTGGAAGATAGCTAAATTTCGGGGACGAAATTTCTTTTAGGGGGGAAGGGTTGTAACATCCCAAATCTCAAAGCAGTATCCTAATCTTAAAGCATAAAATTATCATGAATGAAAGGGCACTTTTAAAATTTTATCAATGTCATTTGAACAATTGGTGAGGGGTATAAAGGGAAAGGATACCAAAGTCATTTGAAAATTTGATTAAGGATAAAGTGGAAAAAAGGATCCTGCCGTCATTCGCAAATTTCTCCAAGGGTAAAGAGGGAATTTGTCAAGGGCTTTTTCATGAGTGGAGAAGGGTAAAAATGCATGGTGAAGAGGTATGCCATGTGGACTTTAAAAGGGCATTTTGGATATTGGTTTGAGGGTAAATTGAGGATTTGCCAAGGCATTTAAAAACCCCTTAATTCCTTCCCTTCATCCATCGTAAGAAAAATCAAGAGTGAGGGAGAAGAGGGCGGTGGAAGAGGAGAGAAAATTTCAGCCGTGGGGAAGAAGAAAGGAAGAAGGAGAAGAAGAAAGGAGGAAGAGAAAGGGAGAAAGCTTGGTCTCTTCTCTTCTTGTCATCCTTAAGGTAAACCCTAAACCTTCTAAGGTTTTAGATAAATGATAAAATCATGTGTTAGAGAGAAAAGGAAAAGAAATAAGAGAGGATTTCATGTTATGAAAATGATGAGGATTTATGTTTGATAGAGAAAAAATGTAGAGAATTTTGGTATGCATTTAAGGGGCATGCATGTATGTTTCATAGAAAAACCTAGGTATCTGTCGCCTAAATAAATTTATATGTGGTAATATAGGTCAAGAAAATCAAGTAAAGGAACCTTTTCAAGAGGGATAGCAATAGTGGAAAAGAAGAAATAGCATGTGAGTGGGTTTCTCATCTATCTCGTGAAATGTTTCATAATAGTATAATGATACTTTGCTACAAAATGAGTGTATTATACTAAGTATAGTATCTTCAGAAATCAAATATGGGAAGTAAGAAACTGGTTATAATGTTATTATGTTTGTAAAGCATGTTTAAAAGCAAGGCATGAGTTTAAAGAATAAGTATGGATTTACAGCATATTTTAAAGCAAGATATGAGCTTCAGACAAAGCATGAGTTTCAGCAAAGTATAGAGTTTCATGAAAAAAAGCATTTCTTGGATAAAACATATGTTTCAGTAAAGCATGGAAATTTTCCTTCAGAGTTATATTTCAAAGTAATGCATGGGCATGCATGAATAGAAATGTTTCAAGAAATTATAGTTGATTGTATATTGGATTATAAACTTATACTTGAGTATTTTTACAGCATACAGCATAAATAGCATTGGGGCATCTATGGGGCTGATCACCCTGTAGACTGTGCCATAGCATGGGCATTGCACACACTATTATAGCCGGCACCTCCTTGCGACTCGATCGTACTATGATCCCTAGGCCAGGGGAGAGTACAAGCTAGATTAGCCCAGTGGGGCAGATTGCAAGCAGCCCAGTGGGGCAAAGAATCATAGCTCAGTAAAGAGCTAGGGTACTATACGAGCCAAGGTGGCTCAGAGATATTAGCCCAAGGGAGGGGTAACCAGGAGGCCCAGGGAAAAGGGGCAAGTTCACACCTGGGGTGAACCGCACATGTGAGGGATGCCATGTGGTGCGGGGATCCTCAACGCTCAGTACACTCACCCACCGAGAGTACACCTGCAGGAGGGCGACTGTAGGAATGTACCTTAGTGGTAGCACACCCAGCCCATCATCAGGGAATTTTGTAAATGTGATAATTCTTTATTTAAATTATATTATTGGAAGCATAAGCTAACTTATAAGTTAACTTATCTCATTTATAAAAATTTATGTATCGATTGCGATATGTTGCGCTGATATACTTATGAGCTTATAAAGTGATTCTCAACTTCTTTTCATAGTTAGATGGTTATCCAGTCACTGGGACTTAGGTCTCACCCTCTTGTGTTCGCATTTTTATTTCAGATCAGTGTTAAAAATTCTTCGGGGCTAGCAGCTGAGTTTAAAGTATTCAAAGACTAAGCAGGTGGGCTTAGCATTTTAGTTTCAGTACCGAAATTTTTGTATGTGTTATTAGTGCTTGGGGAGAGAGTTGGTGGATGTAAAAAGGGATTGTAAGGTATATTTTGTATATTAAGAGTGGTGATTGAGATGATGATATATGTATATTTATATCTGTGAAGTTGTAATTATATGATGTAAATATCAAGCTTGGCCTGGAGATGAATAGTGATGTGTATGTATAAGATGTTTGTAAACTGAGCAGGATCAAATAAATTAGTTGTTGTTGTCTGATGACATATGTGATTTAACTGAGCAGGTTAAATATTATTGACAGGATTATATATGTTAAGCATGTAACTTATAGGAATTTGATAGGGTTCACGTGTGCCTTATGGTCCATACCATAAGACTAGTAGAACTCTAGCCAAATTTCTATAAGTTGGCATGTGTCGGGGAGAGGTCCCGACAAATACTATTCATCATAAGTACTGAAATTGTGTACTATGTGCATTAGCACTGTACACTATATGCACTTATATTGCTCACTTTTAGTGCTATATGTTCTTTTTTTCTTTTCTTCTTTTTCTTTTTCAATCATTTCATTCTCTTTTACCTCACAACGAATACCTTGTTGCTATAAGCTATAGTTTGTGACTTAAACTTTTAATAGTTAACACTTTAAACAAAAGAAATTCATGACAACTCTATATGGTCCATAATTATAATTATAATTATAATTATAATTATAATTATATTTATATATATATCATATGTTCTAATTGTATTTGCAATCTCATGACTAACTAGGTTATAAATTAATATCATATGATTTCTATAAGGAAGCTTTTTTTGCAAACACAAATTATATGCTATACTAAAACTAAAACATGCAAAACCTATGTTATATAGCTTATTAAAAATTAATTAATTAACCTTGACTTTCTTTTAAAATTCCACTCGCAAAGACTACTCTTAAATTCCTCCATGATGTAGATGTGGAAAGGAGGAGGTGGGAATGAGAAACATTGGGTTCTAAGGCTTGTCCTGGTTGAACCAAGCCTGGTCCATTCTATCGGTCTGGCTCAACTAGGGGGCAGTTTGTGGGCATAATGCTTGGAGCAAGAGGAGGAGGCCATTGCACTGTCTACTCTACGAACGTCTACGTCCCTGCGATCCCTGATTGATTGTGGCAGGGTGATTTTAAATCACCCTGAAGCTCATCTCCCCAACCATCGTTAAGTGTTTGAAACCTTAGAAAGAAGAGCAGCAATCCCTTCTTTGGAGTAGATCCATTCCACTCAAATAAGAACTCAAGATCTTGGACCACTTGTTTGCCTTCTCTTAAATTATGATAGCATATGTTTCATGATGGATTTTTTTGGGGAAAATCAGAGTCTAATGGTGTAACGGCCTAGACCTGGAATGGATCTAAAGCATTCACCCTACACTAGGAAATAAATTCGCAACATGCAAGGCATCATATGTAAATCAATTTCATATAATTAATTAAGATAAAGGGCCAGCTTCTACCCAACTCCTGCTTATATCACAACCTTTGAAACAAAGAAATGATAATAGAGTTTTATGAGCCTTCACTCAGTAACTAACACAAAGCATAAATTAGTGGATCAAGCAAGTGAAGATTTATAAAACTTTTTATGAAACAAAGCATATCATTAATTAAAAACCAAAAAAACTTCAGTTTATAACTTCACATACCATCCATATACTAATACTTATAAATTTCAAGGTATCTTTAACTAGTACATAAAACTTTTCATGTAATATCCTTCATATTATCATATTTAAAATTTTTTTTATCAACTTATTCATGTCATCAGAATTTCATATTATCAATAATACATATTATCAGAAGTTTATACTCCATTGTTATAGATTATGATCACATGTATCCCTATGACAGGGCCATAGTATCACAATTAACCCTATAGATAGGGACCATAGCACCATATTTAACCCTGTGAATGGGGGCCATAGCACCATATTTAACCCTATAAATAGGGGCTATAGCACCACATTTAACTCCTTCACATATCTTTCCTATAGAAGTGGGTCTCGGTGTGAGAACATGGTATCAAAGTCATTACACAGTGGACTGGGAGCTACATATTTTTAAACATATTTTATTATCAATAATTCTATATTCATTAATATTTACTTATTTATATTATAAATTTCTCATAATAATAATAATTCTCTAGTATTTGCAGTAAATAGCTACACAAAAATAATAGTACTTCATCCAAATTTATAGTAAACATGCTATGCAGAATTTAACCCTTTAATAACATTTTAGAAATAATTATAAAATCTCATTAGTTCAAAATAACCGATTATATGAAAGTTTAGCAATTATTTTAATTTAAATAATCATTCATTAACTATAAAATAAATTTTGCAATCCTGCAATATTTTTCAGAAGTTTGAAATCCCTTTTAACAAACATGAACAATTTATAAAATATTTTAATTTATGATTAGGTTACTTACCAAGGTTTAAAATCCTTTTAATAATCATAAATAAGTTACCGAATATCTAACTTAGATAAGATTACTTATAGAAGTCTGAAAACCCCATTAACAAACATGAATAATTTATAAAATCTTCTAACTTATGATTAGATTACTTACCAAAGTTTAAAATCCTTTTAACAGCCATAAATAATTTATAAAATAACTAACTTATGATTAGGTTACTTACCAAAGTTTAAAATTCTTTTAACAATCATGAATAATCTATAAAATATTCTAGTATATGTTTAGATTACTTACCTCTTTAGATAAAATTATTAAAAATTAATCTT
Source organism: Metroxylon sagu (assembly GCA_017589505.3). Lineage (NCBI taxonomy): Eukaryota > Viridiplantae > Streptophyta > Magnoliopsida > Arecales > Arecaceae > Metroxylon > Metroxylon sagu. Next base: position 1,176,583 of record JACVBY030000560.1, read on the forward strand.
TAATTTCTGATGCTCAAGGGTTCCATCAACCTTCTTGATCTTTTTGATCCTTTAACCTTTAATATTTTTATCCTTCTAAACTATTGATTTGCTATTAAAAGACCTCAATTGAGCCCTATTTATAGAGAAATTTCATAGGTTCTCACTCTTCATAAGATTCTAATCTCCTAAAATCAATAAACTTTTCAATTCTTATAGAATATTAATTTCTTTAAGAAAATAAAAGAGATAAATATTCATTAAATATTTAAAAATAGATTCTTAATTTAAAACTAACTTTTAAGTCATCTAATATAATTTTAAAATATAAAAATTTAGATAAAAGCATCAAAATTATCTTGATCTCAATCAATGGTAATTTCATAATTTTCAAAAGTTCATTAGGAATGATATATGTTCATTAAATTGCTTCTAACTTCCTCAATTGATCTTTGATTTGAGTGATTTAAGATGCATTAGAAAGCTAACTCAATACCGAATATCATGCATATAGATTCATTTAAAAGTTATAATTATATTATTTTTTATAATTTTTTAATCTAATCTAATCAAATTGCATCTTAATTTAAAGTAAGCTAGCTAAAAAGCCTGGTCCATTTGACCAGTCTAGCTCAACCAAGGAGTAGTTTGTGGGCATAATGCTCAAAGCCAGAGGAGGAGGAAGCTATTGCGTCATCTACTTCGCGAATGACTATGTCCCCGCGATCTCTAATTGATCATGGGCGGGGTGATTTTAAATCACCCTGAAACTCATCTCCATAGCCATCGTTAAGCGTTCAAAACCTTAGAAAGAAGCCGTGAGAAGAGCAGTGATCACCTTCTTTGGAGTAGATATATCCCACTTAGGTAAGAACTCAAGATCTTGGACCACCTGTTTGCCTTCTCTTAAACCATGATAGCATATGTTTCATGATGAATTTTTATTGGGAAAATCAAAGTCTAATGATGTTTGGTATCTCTATTTCAATTAGAATAGAGCCTTTAAAAGGTTGTGCTTTATCGACATCCGTGTCCTCTCCGATGACGAGTATAGGTAAGAGGCTTGACTTCCTCATCTACTTCTTCATCCTTGCACTAACTTGGACCGCCGGAGATCATTGAAGATTGGGTTTGGCCGTGGGATGGGCAATGCTCTATTTCTTTTATGGGAATCGAACCTCACGACCATGTTTAATGACAAGAATTTGCATCAAGAATCGATCGAACTCTTATCAATAATCAGATCTGGTGAGGGCCGCGGTGGTGAAGAAATCAAGGCCAAAAATCAGCCTATTTCCTTAGGTGATTCACCGTGAGAACATCATGTCCGTGCATGCAATGTTTGGCCTCTTCGGCTTGCTAGGGGGCTGATTCCAAGTGGGAGCTCAATTGGACCCTTGCTCGATCTAGGGCCCAGCCATGGCCGGAGTTTGACTAGGTTCCGACGGTGCCAGGGCCGGTTGGAAGGTCAGCCATGGTTGGTCCATGGCAAAAGAGTGAGGACATGGGAAGAAGGAGAAGATGTGTTCTTTGTTCGTGAAATAGGTTCTCTGGTGAACCAGAATGAAATGGGCCTTTATCTAATTGGGTTTAACCTAATTTGAAGCCTGGTCATGAAATTATTTAAAGCCAAATGGGGATTGGGTTCGGTCTAGGGCTCAAACTAATGTCTAAGCCAAGGTTGGTTTAAGTTTAACAGTTAATTATTAAACCAACCTTAAACCCATACCAACACGTTCAACTTAATTGGAGCCTCGCTCATGTTGCCTAATCAAGTGGTCTAAACCAGGTGATCTGTGGTAGATGTAGGTTGTAGTCTGATTGAGACCCAGGCTTAATTAGTTAGACCTTGGCTCAAGATTTTGGTTCAAGCAAGTCCAAGTGTAGAAAAGAGTTGGGCCTAAGTTTAAGTTAGGATGGGTATGTTAGGAATTATATATTAACTCTCATGTCATGGGGTGACAAAATTTTTAAATTAAATGCTGTTTAGGTAATTAGCAGTTCGAATTGAGTTGATACTTTGGGTTGACAAAGGAGGTAAATAGACTAAATATAAATTAGCAATTTATTTAATTACTTAATTTTAAACTTAAATATAATTTCTAATTAATTCTGCATTGTTAATAGAAATGTGAATCATTATTATCCTGTTATTATTTTGCATAATTAGATTTTATTGCTTTATTATGTGCAGTAGAATATTAAAACTTTAATGCCTTCTATTATTATTTAATTCCTACATAATTAGTTATTACGAAAAATCATTAATTCAAATAAGTAGAATATAAAAGTTAAAAATTTATATTATTATGAAACCAAAAATAAAAATAATCGATGATAATAATAATAATAATAATAAAATAATAATGATATTTATATATGTACATATAACATTATCTAAGGAACTATAAGATTAATTAAATAATGGATTAATTGGATGTAAATGAATTCAAAATGATAAAATATATCATCCTCGGTCCACTATGATATGACTTGATGGCTAATACTGAGACCCACCTTTACAGAAGATATATGAAGGATACACCTCCATCTACAAAATTAAATGTGGTGTTGTTATTCTGTCACGGAGATATATGTAACTATAGTTCTTGACCGTAGCGTATTCATATTAAATGATATACAAACTTAAAATGATGATTAAAGATGATGGTATAATAACCATGATAATATGTAAATTTTAATAAGTGAAGATATGTACACCTTGATAACATTAGATTCATCAAAAAAGTAAATTTTATTAAATTTCATACTTTCACAACAGTTACAGCTTAACACTAACTGTATACCTGTTTTACCAAAACATATAATATCAACTTTAAAATGAAATACAGAGATCACCCACGGCACCATGCAGAAGTGAGCCACAGGCCGTAGCAGAGGGTGACAGCGCCTAGAGCCATTCATCCAGAAACATGAAGAGCTTGGAGATATCAGCAGGAGGCAACGGGCATACTGTGCAGCACCACAGTCTCGACCGTCAGCCCCGGCCCGAACCCAAAGAGCACTCCCCACTCCAACCCCTCGCCGGTCGTCGCCAGCCCTTCCTCCGCCGACCTCTTCCTCATCTCATCGAGTATGAACAGCACGCAAGCGCTCGACATGTTCCCATATTCCTTCAGCACCTCTCTTGTGGCCCTCATCTTCTCCTTCTTTAGTCCCACCTTCTCCTCCACCTGGTCCAGTATTGCCGGCCCTCCTGGGTGCGCCGCCCAGAACACGGAGTTCCAGTCGCTAATCCCAATCGGCCCCAGAGCCTGAACCAAACTCTTCTCGATGTTCTTCGATATCAGCCCCGGCACGTCCTTGAGCAGGTGGAAGGTAAGCCCCACTTCTCTCAAGTGGCCGTCGATGGCGCCTTCGGAGTCGGGGAGGATGGTTTGGCTAGCCGAGATGATTTGGAAGAGCGGTCGCTCGATGGCTGGGTCGGGGTCGGCACCGACAATCAGGGCAGCGGCACCATCGCCGAAGAGTGCCTGGCCTACGAGGCTGTCGAGGTGGGTCTCAGTGGGGCCTCGGAAGGTGACGGCGGTGATCTCGGAGCAGACGACGAGAACGCGGGCGCCGCGGTTGTTCTCGGCGAGGTCCTTGGCGAGGCGGAGCACGGTGCCGCCGGCGAAGCAGCCCTGCTGGTACATCATGAGGCGGTTGACGGAGGGGCGAAGGCCGAGCAGCTTGGTGAGCTGGTAGTCGGCCCCGGGCATGTCGACGCCGCTGGTGGTGCAGAAGATGAGGTGGGTGATCCGGGACTTGGGCTGGCCCCACTCCTTGATGGCCTTGACGGCCGCCTCCTTGCCGAGCTTGGGGACCTCGACGACCACCATGTCCTGCCGGGCATCCAGCGATGGCCCCATGTACGCACACATGTTGGGATTCTCTTTCAGGATCTCCTCGGTCAGGTACATGTAGCGCTTGCGGATCATCGACTTGTCGCCTGCCTCAAATCAAGTCATTGCAACTTCAGTAATCACATTTATATAAAAAAAAATTCAGTTATAATGAAGAAACTTAGAGACCATGCACAACTCACTATGGATCCAAGTATGATGACAATTATATTCATGTTGTCATTTTCTCCCTTGCCTTTTTAGCGGTACACATTGGCTCGGCAAAACAATATATTATCTGCCTTTATTATTTAATTAAGTGTAACTTGTGTGAAAAAGCTAATAAAACTAATAGCCATGCTGTTTCTTGTTTTAATCTTAATTTACATTACAAAGGCACGATTCTTGAATGAATGGACTCCACAAATTTGCACTCTCTTTATGGCTTCTCCTCCATACCACGCTCATTATCTCTCTTTTTACGACTAAAACTAAAAACGGGAGCATGCAAGCTTATTGAACATAAATAGACGTACGTATAGTATGGCCATATATAGACTTACACATTCTCTTAAATTTCTCCTTGAGTTCGGTGAGATGCTCGCTGTTGGTGATCCGAAAATAGTAATCAGGGTAGTCGGCCTGGTACACGGCATTAGGAGGGTTGGCGGTGCCAATGGCGAGCACCGTCGCCGGGCCCTCGGCCCTCTGAGCCTGACGGATCTCCTCCACGGTCTTCGACATGGCTTCTTGAACCAAAATTTAGCTCAAAAAGGGGAAAAGTAGCACTAGAGGAAGGGCTTGGTATGGTGGGAGAGGGCCCTGTGGGTGAAAGCTAGAGGGAAGATGGTGAGGCTTTATAGGAGTTGGTAGGTGGGGACTTGAGAGAGAGCAGAGTGGGTAGGTCGGTACTCTTGAGAGAGAGGAGTAGATGGGTCAAAACGTGGTGCTTAGGCTGCACGGCCAACGCTTGGGTGGATGGCCCGGCAATAATGCGAGCAGCGGGATGACTTCAACGGTCTTACGTGTGATTACGTCTGCTGGTAGAATTTCAGGTCTCCTGTCCTCAGCTCTGTGTTGACCGCAAAAGAAGCCACATTAGCTCATCATAAGGAAAAGTCTTTAATAAGCTAACGACAACACCATGTTTCTCTTAAGTGGGCAATTGAAGTCGCCCATACCACAAATTCTTACCAACCCACTTTGAAGGGTCGACCATGGGCAAAAATTTCCTGGATGGCACAAGCTAGATTAAAGGCACCATACTTTTAGGAAACAGGATGCTATGACACAAAGCCACCACATCTTTGACCAATGCATTGCTTCAAGCAATACTAAATTTCTACATGCTCAATACTATGTTATTTGGTCCCACATTTAGGGCGATCGTTCATTATAACGGTTCAAAAATTGCTTGATATGCGTGAGAGTAGCTGTAAGTCCAAATCAGGATGTTCTCTTGGCACTGTTGAGTTGAATAATCTTGGCTATTGAAACTATTATCTATGTCCAAATTCATTGCACAACAATTATATTTGTTAAACCTGAAATATGTCACAATGTTCGCTAATGTCTTGTGCATGTGATGCATGTGGTAGGACATACAATTTTTAAATTTTTTAATAATAGATATACTCAAGAGAATAAGGAGGGTAATTTTTTATTTTTTGTTAGAGATAAAGATAAGAATAGAAGTTAGCTGATATATTCGTAGTTCCATAATATTAATCATGATCTATATTACCAGAAATGCATGGAAATAGAAAATCATTATGTTTCAATGGTCTTTGAATGATACATCATAAAGACACAAAAATGGACAATTTTCATTATTATGCTATTGCATTAAAATATATGATAATTAAGATACTTAAATTTAAAATTCACATTATTAATCATGATCTAAATATATTATTATATATTGATTGAAAACCAATAGATTCTATTTTTTAAATTATAGTAAAACATGATCTTATATCATTTTAACCATTAATTTTTACATCTTGTGATGGTACCAAAAATATTATTTTTAGTTTTTAGGCATTTTAACTAGCTAGTGTAGATTTTGATTATCGATGTGTAAATCTTTGACTTAGATATTTCATCATTGATTTTAGATTTGGGAGACATATATAACCTCTCTTCTTAAGAAAAAGCAAAGTCTATCTTATATACACACAGAATATTAAATATGAGAGTTTTGAAATCTAAAAATATTCTATCTCAATTCTATTTGCTATTTCTGTTTCAAAAATATCCTTCCATTTTTCTAGGTCATTTATAGAATTCTGGCTACATATACATTATAGAAAAAAATAAATTCAAGTTTAAGATAAAAGATGAATATTTTATACAATTATAGTCATATTGATAAACAAAAAAATGGCTTCATTTAAAATAAGGAAAAAATTCAAAAATATTTATAAACATATAAAGGGTCAAGTCAAAAAATTGTGATAGAAGAAAAATATAAAATAACCAATCACAAACATATAGAAATATCTAATCAAACATTTCCTTTCAAAGAGATCATGTCAAAAATGAATTTTTTCCTATCTGTTATTCTCTCAGCACTTTTTTATGAGAATAAAAAAAGAAAAATCTAAAGAATTAAAAATCATGTTGCAAATAATTGGATAAAACACTATAACGGGAAAAATGTATATTGGAGGATAAGTAGAGTACTAGCTACATGTATATAAGAAAATATTTAATTGTAATATGTTTGAGAGTAGATAAATTGAAAAATGCATTGATTATAAATAAAGAAAAATCATTTCATTTTAATATTACTTTTATAATTCAGATATATTACTAAAATAATAATAATGAAACCTTAATTCCAAATTAGCTGGTGTCGATTACAAGAATCTTTTTTTTTTTTTCTATTTTGCTCAGGTTAGAGTTATATTTTTTTTATGAATAATTTTTATATATTTAAATTTAAAATTTTATTTTCATTATGGTAACGGAAAGTGCTAGCAATAACCTTCTACTTGGGATGTAAGATGACTAAATTATATTAGATATACTGTCATACCTTTACAGTATTAGAAAAAGAAAAAATAATAACCATGGCCTAGTTTAGGAATAGAATAAGCAATTTGGAAATAAATTATTATTATCTCTAGTAATTACAACAAATGTTGGGATAGGAAGGGGTAAATAAGGTTAATACAAAATTAAATTTTGGAATAAGTGTTTTAATCTATGTTAATCATTACCTAATATTATAATACATCTAAAATATGATTTTTCTTTTGATAGAAAGACAACTGTTCCATCAAGATTTTAATTACCTTTTTTGTGGACTCACCTATCTCTACTTAACCTCCTTTGACCAAATTGTCTAAGATGGTTGGTTCCTCCCTTTTCTAGGAGTTATCATAGGGCTAACATGTGGTAGCATCCTTGTGATCTTTAGCTCAACTCATTTGGTCTAATTAAGTTCAATTACCAGAAATTGGGTCAAGTTTAGTTCTTTAGCTTAGCCATCCAACCTGATTGGGTTCAATTGCCATGAATCAATTTGAATTTAGTACTTTGGCTTAACCTATCTAGCCTGATTAGGTTCACTCATCATGACTTAGGTCAAGTTTAGTGTTGTGGCTTAGCCTTCTGATCTGATTAAGTTCAATTACCATAAATTAGATCGAATTCAAAATTCCAGCTCAGCCCATATAGACTTATTAGGTTCAATTACTATGGATTGTGTTGAATTTAGCACTTTGGCTGACCCATTTGGCCTAATTAGGTCTAATTTCCAAAAATAATGGTGTGACTCAATTGTTTGGCTCAATCACCTGACTAAATTTTTTTAAAGATGACTCATCTGAGCTATGGTAATGGTAGTTCACCTAATTTAAGGCACTTTGAGGCATATATTATGAGCTCAATACAAACTATCTTGACTAAGTAATTGAAGCTTAATTACCCTAATGCCATTTTTGAAATGTTGTTCCATAATCAAAGGAGCATGGCTCATCAATTATGAGTGTATTACTTTCTCCTGACAACCTTACAAGGGATCATTATCTCGAGGTGATGTCAAATTAGGAGCATTATTTCTAAATTTAAGGTTTTCATTCTAGTCAAGAAATGTTGAAGAGGATGCTTAGATAAAGTTTAAACCTATATTTTGAGGGGAAGGATGGACATAGTGGATTAAATCCAAACCTTAATAAATGATGCCACCATACATGTTGAAAAAAAAAAATACTAACATAAATGATAACAAAATTTCTCATCTTAGTAAACACCTCTATTAAAAAGGGCTAAAAAAGATTACGATCTTTAAATTAAAAGTTTTCAAGTCCTTAAAGTGGGAGTAATTAATAGTGGGTGCTTGTATCTGCTAAAAATCTAGATCCTATAAAACCTAAATAGAAGTCGCCAAGAAGGTATAAAACCTACCAAATGAATTATTCTGACCACTATACTCTGACCTAACGCTCATCATGACCCAAAAAGGCATGAGTGCTTCAAGGTACCAGGAGGAGTGGAACACTATAGTTGTGAAAATATTTTTAGCATATCTAATTTTGTGGCCTAAAATACTCTATCCACTAGATAAACTCCTAGAGTAGTTGTAATTTTTTGTTCCCAGTCCTATGGTTGATATGTGATACATATTATATGCTAGTTGTGATGTATATAATAGAGATAGCCATAACTCCTCAATAATTTTTCATGTTAATTAAATTATGCAAATATCTTTTAGGAAATATCCTACTTCTAAGAATCTCACATTTGCAATCAAAGCTATTTAGGCATTTAACCCTTAGGCAAAGTCAAATAAATCATCTTGTAGCATAAGTCATTCTGGCAAATATCATGGTCTTATGTAAGAAATTATTTTGTGGGTTATAGAAGTGGCAAGAAGACCTTATGTTTATTATAAGATTCATCGAATGATCCAGATGGAAAGGATTTCTCTTAAATTATTTCATTCTTATGCGTATGTACGTATTCTTACCATTTTATTAAGAATATAGCATCAAAATCCATTTGCACAATATCGTGTAGGACAACTACTTTCACATAATATATAGATTATCCTAACATAAGAAAAGCTAAAGTCTCCTTTTAAGATTTTTCTTGAGAACCATTTACTCATGTTAGGCTCATCAAAATCAATCTATAGCTATAAAGGTCAATTAATAGTCATATAATAATCACCATCATCATCATCTATGATAAGAAGTAACATGGGTGTTTGCTATTATGTGACAATTTCTACTATAAAAGAGGAGAATAACTAGATGGAGATTGTATTTGTCTTACTCCATTAAAACTTTTTTTGAAAGACAAATTTTGAGATAACTAACTATATAAACTTCTACAATATACCATGAATGTTTGCTTACACTTCACTAAAATTAGCAAAAATATATATGACTAGAGATATATTATGTTATTTTCACATAAAACAAAAAACTTGAAATAGTGGATAGTGAGACAATTTGTGCTTGAGAAATTTGTCACTTACATTTTCTTTATTAGAAACATATATTATGCATATTATGTATACTTATCATATATACTAATATTGCCTATCATGTATACTGGTGCTTTTTAATATGTGCACTAATACTATTCATCATAAGTATTAATATTGCATATTGTGTGCATTAGCACTGTACACTATATACACTTGTATTGCTCACTTTTAGTGTTACATGTGTTTTTTTTTTCTTTTTTTTCTTTGTTTCTTTTCTTTTTTTCTTTTCAATCATTTCATTCTTTTTTACCTCACAATGAATACCTTGTTACTATAAGCTATAGTTTGTGACTTAAACTTTTAATAGTTAACTCTATAAACAAAAGAAATTCATGACAACTCTATATGGGCCATAATTATTATTTAGACAATATTTTATATGTACATGATACATTCTAATTGTATTTACAATCTTATGACTAACTAGGTTATAAATTAATATCATATGATTTCTATATGGAAGCTTTTTTTGGAAACACAAATTATATGCTTTATTAAAACTAAACATGCAAAACCTGTGTTATATAGTTTATTAAAAATTAATAATTAACCTTGACTTTCTTTTAAAATTTCACTCATAAAGACTACTCTTAAATTCCTCCATGATGTAGATGTGGGAAAGAAGAAGTGCGAATGAGAAACATTGGGTGGAAAATATTATGTTTGAGTAGTTTATAGGATTTTCATCAAACTTTGTCCTTATAATTATTGTCGCCTTTTACTGATTTTTGTGGGGTCCTATCCTTGGTCTATTTTCTCGTCAGTGATTGAATTTGGCGTGTATGTTGGTGGTGTTTGAAGGTGTGGCCTTTATGGAGGGGTTATTGCCTTTGATAGTGATTCCGACCATAAAAATTATCCTTTTCTTTCGTAGTTGTACTGTTTAGGGCAAATGTTTTGATTATGTCTTCTATTGATTTTGCAATCTTTAAAGGTTTATATTGGTGGGGCAATTCTTTGTTCAAAGGAGCTGGATGGTGTCCTTTTGGACTTCATGATTTTTATTCATCTTCATCAATCTTTATATTATTCTTGTTTCAAGTGTTGGTCGCATCCTTTGTTTGACCTTCCTAATCTTTGCTAGGTGAACTATCTAATGCCATTGATGATATTTGGGGGATTGTGATCGTTGTGAAGGATGTGTTTTGCCCTTTGGTATATGATGGTCTTTGTGAAGGATGTGTTTGCCTCTTCTCTTCTTATAATGTCTACTATCATTGTAAATGTTGCAAATATGGTAGTATAGTTTTGTTCGAGGGGTGCTGGTGCTGGAGCCTGTTCCTTTTTTTTTTTTTTTTTAAAAAAAAAAGAACCAGTAGTTTTGTTAAATTTTGAGCAAGCTTGCCATAAGATGTTTGGGAGATATGATTTGGATGAAGTTTGTTCCTCCGTTGTTTTATTCTTTGGATTGTGATTTTGATTGTCATTTTTTATTTTTTTATTTTTGGGACTTCTGGTACTGCTATTGCAGTGGCTTGTAAGAAGTCCTCTCCGATTAATGGTGAAAGAAAAATGGTGCATCCAGTTACAGAAAAGGGAAGGGAGGCACTTTTGGTCAATTAGATTCTTTCCTCTTTCTCTGTTTTGTACGTCTGATCTTAATTGTGGTAAGACCTTATGGCATGCATTGTAGACTGTTGTTGTCTGGAGGATATGAATTTTATGGAGGGGGTGTCTCACATTTGATGGTGATTTGGGGACATCTTGCTGTGAATACCTTTTTTTTTGCAGTTTTCTAGTGTTTTTTTTTTTTGAACTTTGTTCTTTTTATTCTCTCAAAAATCTTTTTGTTGCTATTTGTTGATCTTTCTATTCTATATGGTCTGTGTTAAATCAGTGATTGGACTTAAAAAGTCCTAATATGTTATCAGACTAAAAGACTATAGCTTACTGATATCTCGGAGACATGAGTTGTGTAGAGTAGGCCTTTCTCTATAAAGAAGATGGATAGAAATTTTGACATATATAGAAGTGAATTCAAGGGTGATATTTCTCTTGTCATTTCTTATCTATGGAGAGAAAGAGGTACAAGTGAACATATAGTGGAAGAAATTAAAAATTATATAGACTAAAGAGAATAGAGAAAACAGAGAATCGGTTGGAAACTGTAAGGCCTATCCTGGTTGAACCAGGCCTGGTCCATTTGATCGATCTACCTTAACCAGGGGGCAATTTGTGGGCATAATGCTCAAAGCCGGAGGAGGAGGCCATTGCGCTGTCTACTTTGCGAACGTCTCCGTCCCGGCGATCCTTGATTGATCATGGGAGGGTGATTTTAAATCATCCTAAAACTCTTCTCCCCAGCCATTGTTAAGCATTTGAAACCTTAGGAAGAAGCCATGAGAAGAGCAACGATCACCTTCTCTGGAGTAGATCCATCCCACTTAGGTAAGAACTTAAGATCCTGGACCACTTGTTTGCCTTCTCTTAAACCATGATAGCATATGTTTCATTATGTATTTTTGTGGGGAAAATCAGAGTCTAATGGTGTTTGGTGTCGCTATTTCAGTTAGAATAGAGGCTTCAAAAGGTTGTGCTTGCCGGCATCCGTGTCCTTCCCGACGATGAGTGTAGGTAAGATGCTTGACTTCTTCATTTATTTCTTCATCCTTGTGCTAGCTTGGACCGTCGAAGATCATCAGAGAATGGGTTTGGCCAAGGGATGGGCAATGCCCTCTTTCTTTTACGGGAATCGAACCTCACGACCATGTTTAATGGTAAGAACCCGCATCTAGAGTTGATCAGACTCTTGTGAATAATCAGATCTGGTGATGGTCGGCAGTGCTGAAGAAATCAAGGCCAAAATCAGCCTAATTCCTTGGGTGATTTGCTGTGAGAACATCATGTCCGTGCATGGGATGTTTGGCCTCTTCAGCTTGCTAGGGGACTGATTCCAAGTGGAAGCTCGACCGAACCCTTGCTTGGTTTAAGGCCTAGCCAAGGCCAAAGTTTGGCTGGGTCCCAGCGGTGCTAGGGCCAGTCGGAAGGTCAGCCATGGTCGGTCCATGGCAATAGAGTCAGGACATGGAAAGAAGAAGGAGAAGATGTATTCTCTGTTCATGAAATAGTTTCTCTAGTGAGCCAAAATGAAATGGGCCTTTATCTAATTGAGTTTAACCTATTTTGAAGCCTGATCATGAAATTATTTAAAGCCAAATGAGGATTGGGTTCTTGTGGTTGGGACTCTTAAGATCTAAACATGTTGGTATGGGTTTAAGGTTGGTTTAATAATTAATTGTTAAGCCTAGACCAACCTTGGCTTAGGCGTTAGTGTAACCCGACTAGCTTTGCTTTGAAATTGGTTCAACTTAGTTAATGTCTGGCTCACGTTGCCTAATCAAGTGGTCTAAACCAAGCAATCTGTGGTAGATGTAGGTCCTAGTTTGATTGAGACGCAGGTTTAATTAGACCTTGGCTCAAGATTTTGGTCCAAGCAAATCCAAGTGTAAAAAAGAGTTGGGCCTAAGTTTTAAGTTAGGATGGGTATTTTAGGAATTATATATTAACTATGGTGTCATGGGGTGATGAAATTTTTTAATTAAATGTTGTGTAGGTAATCAGCAGTTCGAATTAAGTTTACACTTTGGGTTAGCAAAGAAGGTAAGTAGGCTAATTATAAATTAGTAATTTATTTAATTATTTAATTTTAAACTTAAATATAATTTTTTATTAATTGTTGATGTTTAAATATACATTGTTAATAGAAATGTGAATCATTATTACCATGTCTCTTTGAGTACTACATCTTTGGCATAAAGCACTAATAGATCTCAACCTGATTGTCACCAAGGATGATGTAAGGGGTCCTTCACTAAAAAGCTTCCATATAAAAACATGAGCTTGCTGATGGGTATGGAGTTTCCACAACCTATTAAATTGAAGGAGAGGAGCTTCAGAAAATCTTGAATTGTCTTCTCAAACCAAAACAAAAAACTCTTTGGAGCAATAGTATTGAAAATGATATGAATATGAAGGAAAAAAAGAACTAAGGTAATAAAAGTAACCCTCAATACAAAAGATAGAGTTTTATTTCCAAGCTTCAAACTTGGCGTTAATCTAATCTTTTAATGTTTGTGTATCAACTTTCCTAAATCTAATATCCCCCAAATACATACCCAAAGCAGAGATAGTTTTAATACCGTGATATCAGTTAGTTGCCTTGCCACATTGTTCTAGATCCTCGGGCTAAACAAAACTATGGATTTATCCGTACTAACTGCCTAACTAAACTGAGCATAATACTCTTTTATAACTTCTTTAAGATGAGAATAATCTGACGATCATGCTTTAGAGAATACCAAACAATCATAAGCAAAAAGTAAGTGGCTAAGATGAAGACCAACTCTCTTGAGACTATAACCTGAGATAAGTTTCCTTTCAAGAGTAAAATAGAGACTACGAGTCATCATTTCAAAGTACAGAATAAAAAGATACGGTAATAATGGCAACCTTGCCTTAATCCCCATCTCGAAATGAAAGAATTTTTGGGCAACCTATTAACTAAGAAAACAAAGGAGGTTGTTCTAATGCATCCCTTAATCAATCTAATAATGCTAACTGAAAAATGAAAATGTTGAAGAATAGCTGATCAGTAACCCTAGTTAATGCTGATAATGCTTGTCATTTAGGGATTAGCACAATAAATGTAGCCTTCAAAGCTCTAAGAATCTGACCTGCAACAAAAAATTTCTTAAGTGCTTTGCATACCTATGGAAGAATCCAGAGGGAAAAGCCACCTACGCTAGGAGCTTTGTCAGGACCCAAAGATTTTAGAGCATTCTAATTTCTATCTCAGTAACTAGGTTTTATAAAAATCTCTGCTCCTCATCATTTAGAATTTCTTTGAAAGGAGGTAAATTAGAAGAATTTCTTCCATAGATCTGGAGCTACCGACCCTTGAAATATTGTAACAGAATATTCCTGATTCTACTATCATGGTCACAAACCTTTCCTTTCCCGAACTATCCTGAAGACTGTAGATCTCGTTCCTACGCCTCCTAAACTATACCTTTTTTTTTTCTTCTTTTCTGATTAGTTTGTTGACTTATCAACGGAAATCCATTCCTAACAAAAGACGGAACAATGAAAGTCCAACCAGCCGAAGAATATTTATTTTAAAGTCCAAAACCATCTCCTTTTTGACCAGTCAAATTAAACTGGATCTGTCTTTTTCCCCCTCGGCTGTGAAGTTTGATTCAAGATCGAACAAATCAACAAAATATAGCTAGCGGCTAGTCTTGATCCAGCAGAATTTTGATATTATTCCGCCAAGTCTTGCCTTGTAGGAATCTATTGCAGTTTTGAAAGGATATATTCTAGCATAAATGACAAATTTTTATATTTTTTAAAAGAGTTTTGATTCTGTAAAATGTGCCATTTGTTTGGATCATTACCACATTAGAAGTTTAGAGAAGAAAGCTAACAGAACCATCGCATGAGCAAAAACCGATGAGCTAGTCGAAGTCACCTCAGATAATCCTAGTTTATCTTCGCAAGAAATTTGAGGGAGAACAGGGGGAGAAAACTTCCATCAAAATAGTAAAATACAGAGAACAAACACTAAGAAAACTAATAGAATACCAGTCGAGCTCAACAAATTTTATTAAATTTCATACTTTTCACAACAATTAGGGCTTTACAATACCTGTATACGTCTTTTACCAAAACATATAGTATTATAATATCAACTTTAAAATGAAATACAGAGATCACCCACGGCACCATGCAGAAGTGAGCCACAGGCGATAGCAGAGGGTGACAGCGCCTGGAGACATTCATCGAGAAACATGAAGAGCTTGGAGATATCAGCGGGAGGCAACGGGCATACTGTGCAGCACCACAGTCTCGACCGTCAGCCCCGGCCCGAACCCAAAGAGCACTCCCCACTCCAACCCCTCGCCGGTCGTCGCCAGCCCTTCCTCCGCCGACCTCTTCCTCATCTCGTCGAGTATGAACAGCACGCAAGCGCTCGACATGTTCCCATATTCCTTCAGCACCTCTCTTGTGGCCCTCATCTTCTCCTTCTTTAGCCCCACCTTCTCCTCCACCTGGTCCAGTATTGCCGGCCCTCCTGGGTGCGCCGCCCAGAACACGGAGTTCCAGTCGCTAATCCCAATCGGCCCCAGAGCCTGAACCAAACTCTTCTCGATGTTCTTCGATATCAGCCCCGGCACGTCCTTGAGCAGGTGGAAGGTAAGCCCCACTTCTCTCAAGTGGCCGTCGATGGCGCCTTCGGAGTCGGGGAGGATGGTTTGGCTAGCCGAGATGATTTGGAAGAGCGGTCGCTCGATGGCTGGGTCGGGGTCGGCACCGACGATCAGGGCAGCGGCACCATCGCCGAAGAGTGCCTGGCCTACGAGGCTGTCGAGGTGGGTCTCAGTGGGGCCTCGGAAGGTGACGGCGGTGATCTCGGAGCAGACGACGAGAACGCGGGCGCCGCGGTTGTTCTCGGCGAGGTCCTTGGCGAGGCGGAGCACGGTGCCGCCGGCGAAGCAGCCCTGCTGGTACATCATGAGGCGGTTGACGGAGGGGCGAAGGCCGAGCAGCTTGGTGAGCTGGTAGTCGGCCCCGGGCATGTCGACGCCGCTGGTGGTGCAGAAGATGAGGTGGGTGATCCGGGACTTGGGCTGGCCCCACTCCTTGATGGCCTTGACGGCCGCCTCCTTGCCGAGCTTGGGGACCTCGACGACCACCATGTCCTGCCGGGCATCCAGCGATGGCCCCATGTACGCACACATGTTGGGATTCTCTTTCAGGATCTCCTCGGTCAGGTACATGTAGCGCTTGCGGATCATCGACTTGTCGCCTGCCTCAAATCAAGTCATTGCAACTTCAGTAATCACATTTATATAAAAAAAAAAATTCAGTTATAATGAAGAAACTTAGAGACCATGCACAACTCACTATGGATCCAAGTATGATGACAATTATATTCATGTTGTCATTTTCTCCCTTGCCTTTTTAGCGGTACACATTGGCTCGGCAAAACAATATATTATCTGCCTTTATTATTTAATTAAGTGTAACTTGTGTGAAAAAGCTAATAAAACTAATAGCCATGCTGTTTCTTGTCTTAATCTTAATTTACATTACAAAGGCACGATTCTTGAATGAATGGACTCCACAAATTTGCACTCTCTTTATGGCTTCTCCTCCATACCACGCTCATTATCTCTCTTTTTACGACTAAAACTAAAAACGGGAGCATGCAAGCTTATTGAACATAAATAGACGTACGTATAGTATGGCCATATATAGACTTACACATTCTCTTAAATTTCTCCTTGAGTTCGGTGAGATGCTCGCTGTTGGTGATCCGAAAATAGTAGTCAGGGTAGTCGGCCTGGTACACGGCATTAGGAGGGTTGGCGGTGCCAATGGCGAGCACCGTCGCCGGGCCCTCGGCCCTCTGAGCCTTACGGATCTCCTCCACGGTCTTCGACATGGCTTCTTGAACCAAAATTTAGCTCAAAAAGGGGAAAAGTAGCACTAGAGGAAGGGCTTGGTATGGTGGGAGAGGGCCCTGTGGGTGAAAGCTAGAGGGAAGATGGTGAGGCTTTATAGGAGTTGGTAGGTGGGGACTTGAGAGAGAGCAGAGTGGGTAGGTCGGGACTTGAGAGAGAGGAGTAGATGGGTCAAAACGTGGTGCTTAGGCCGCCCGGCCGATGCTTGGGGTTGACGGCCCGCCGCTAATACGAGCATTGGGGTGACCGGTATTGTTGACTTCAACGGTCTTATGTGTGATTACGTCCGCTGCAGTAGAATTTCAGGGACCTAAAACCGCATTAAGAACGTGGAAAGATTATTTATTTTGATATTTAGTTATGTAAACAATCTAAATTATTTATTTATTTATGAATAACAAAGGAGGGTTAGCATCTAACAAACTCAACTGTGCTAGCATATATCAACTGAGTTAGTTGTGGATGAAATCTAAAACTCAAAAGAAGAGACTTCCCTCTTGTAGCTACTTAATTTGTCAGATTGCCTGCAACTCAGATTCACTTTTTTACAGGCATGCGAGTACATAAGACATAGTTTAGCATATGGTATAAAGTTCTGAGATATGAACGTGCACTCTCTAAGTTCCCATTAATTCATAAGATTATCATGGTTGAGTTACCCTCCAGGACTATGTTGGAATTTTGGAATCTTGCTTTCAAACAAAATAGAGACCCAGTTAACTCCATACAAGACACTAAAGTTGTTGTGAGAGGGGCTGCCAAAACTAGTAATACTCTCCTGAAATGATTTTGAATTAGAACTCCTGCAAGAAAGGTCTCCCGATGAACAGACCCTTTAAAATTTACTTTGATGTCTCTTGGTAGAGGAGTGACCAAGAGACAATTTTTGAGAATAATCTATAGACCCTTTAAAATTTACTTTGATGTCTCTTGGTAGAGAAGTGACCAAGAGATAATTTTTGAGAATAATCTATAGACCGCTATAAAGAATCACCCCAGATGCTAGGACCACACTGACCTTGTGATGGGATAGACATAAGAATTCATACATAACTTACTCGACAACCCAATTTGAGTTGAATTGCTTGTGATCAAAATAGACTTCATTTCAAACCTTTCAAATCCGTCGAAGTATATAGAAAATATTAGTTTGGGCTCTACTCATACTGCTATTTAGTGACTTAGACTTTAGGAAAGTTAACGCTTGTTACACTAAGTGGACATATGATGGAAGAATATTAGTCAAATTTGTCCATACTAAGTTAGATTTCTGACATTGGAAGAAAAGATAATCATATGTTTTATTTGTTCACTACATCTCTAACAAATAGCTTGATAGAAAGTTATTCTCTAAGATAATAGATATAAAGTTGGAAGGCTTCTAAGCCATACTTTCTAGATAAAGATAGGACTCTTTGATGAGCTTTAATTCTCCATATATGTCTTACATTTGATAGTGGCCATCCTCCTCAATAAGATTCATGATTATGTAAATCTCCTTCAATTGGCTAGACTTAAACAGTTCTATGGATTTGAAACTTTTTAAACAATTACCTATCAATAGTAGGACAAAACAAATGAAATCTGGAAAAAAAAAAAAAGTAAAGAACTCATGGTCTTCAGTTTACCAGTCTCTCTCTCTGTTTTTTTTTATTGGATGCCCAGTTTTCTTTTATTGTATGAAAATTGACTACCAATTTCTCAAATTATACTTGCAAATATTGTTTCAGATATTGTGGTATTATTCCAACTATGCTTGTACTGACTAATAACATAATTAGCAAAGGTGATTGCAGGTCTCCTTTCCTCAAGTCTGTGTTGACGGCGTAAGATCCCACATTAGCTCGTCATAGAGGAAAGTCTTCACAATAGGTTTGGCCATAAATCCCATTAGCTTATCATAGAGGAAAGTCTTTGCAATGTGTTTGGCCATACATTAATTAAAAGGAGGTTCGTAAGCTCCTCTTACCATCTGAATTTGATCAACTAACGACAACACCATGTATCTTAAATGGGCAACTAAAGTTGCCTAATACCACAAATTCTTACCACCCCACATTGAAGGTTCGACGATGGGCAGAAATTTCCTAGATGGCACAAGCTGGATTAAAGGCACCATACTATTTGGAAACAAGATGCTATGACACAAAGCCACCACATCTTTGACTAATGCATTGCTTCAAGCAATACTAAATTTCTACATGCTGAATACCGTGTCATTTGGTCCCACGTTTAGGGCAATCGTTCATTATAATGGTTCTAAAATTGCTTGATATGCATTAGAATAGCTGTAAGTCCAAATCAGGATGTTCTCTTGGCACGGTTGAATTGAATAATCTTGGCTGTTGAAAGTATTACCTATGTTCAAATTCATTGCACAACAATAATATTTGTCAAACCTGAACTATGTCACTTAGTCAAATTATATGTTCGCTAATATCTCGTGCATGTGATGCATGTAGTAGGACATACAATTTTTTATTTTTTTAATAATAGATATATTCAAGAGAATAAGAAGGGCTTTTTTTTTGGGAGATAAAGATAAGAATAGAAGTTGGCTGATATATTCGTAGTTCCGTAATATTAATCATGATCTATATTACCAGAAATGCATGAAAATACAAAAACATTATGTTTCAATGGTCTCTGAATGATACATCATAAAGACACAAAAATGGATAATTTTCATTATTATGCTATTGCACTAAAATATATGATAATAAAGATATTTAAATTTAAAATGCACATTATTAATCGTGATCTAAATATATTATTATATATTGATTGAAGACCAGTAGATTTTATTTTTTAAATTATAGTAAAACATGATCTTATATCATTTTAACCATTAATTTTTACATCATATAATGATACCAAAAATATAATTTTTAGTTTTTAGGCATTTTAACTAGCTAGTGTAGATTTTGATTATTGATGTGTAAATCTTTGACTTAGATACTTCATTATTGATTTTAGATTTGAGAGACATATATAACCTCTCTTCTTAAGAAAAGCAAAGTCTATCTTATAGACATATAAAATGTTAAATATGAGAGTTTTGAAATCTATAAATAAGCTATCTCAATTCTATTTGCTATTTCTATTTCAAAAATATCCTTCCTTTTTTCTAGATTATTTATAGAATTCTCCCTACATGTACATAATACAAAAAAAAAAAAAAAAAATTCAAGTTTAAGATAAATGAAGAAAATATTATATAATTATAGCCATATTGATAAACAAAAAAATGGCTTTGATTAAAATAAGGAAAAATTTTAAAAGTATTTACAAACATATAAAGAGTCAAGTCAAAAAAATTGTGATAGAAAACAAATAAAGAAAAAAATTAAATAACCAATCACAAAATAATAGAAAAATCTAATCAATCATTTCCTTTCAAAGAGATCATGTCAAAAATGAATTTTTTTTTCTCTCTATTATTTTCTCATCACTTTGTTATGAGAATAAATTAGAAAAATCTAAAGAATTAAAAATCATGTTGCAAAAAATTGGATAAACACTATAACGCGAAAAATTATGAGAGGAAATATATTGGAAAAACTAGAATGCTAGCTACATGTATATAAGAAAATATTTAATTGTAATATGTTTGAGAGTAGATAAACTGAAAAATGCATTGATTATAAATAAAGAAAAATCATTTCATTTTAATATTACTTTTATAATTCGGATATAATACTAAAACAATAATAACAAAATCTTAATTCTAAATTAGCTGGTGTCAATTACAAGAATCTTTTTTCTTTATTTTGCTCAGGCTAGAGTTTTATTTTCTCTATGAATAATTTTTATATATTATAATTTAAAATTTTATTTTCATTATGGTAATGAAAAGTGTTAGCAGTAACCTTCTACTTGGGATGTAAGATGACTAAATTATATTAGATATAATGCCATACCTTTACACTATTAGAAATATGCTTGTCGCCTCATAAAGAAATCTGTCACTTACATTTTCTTTATTAGAAATATATATTATGCAGATTATGTATACTTATCAATATATACTAATATTGCCTATCATGTATACTGATGCTTTTTAATATGTGCACTAATACTATTCATCATAAGTACTAATATTGTGTACTATGTGCATTAACACTGTACACTATATGCACTTATATTGCTCACTTTTAGTGCTATATGTTCTTTTTTTCTTCTCTTCTTTTTCTTTTTCAATCATTTCATTCTCTTTTACCTCACAACGAATACCTTGTTGCTATAAGCTATAGTTTGTGACTTAAACTTTTAATAGTTAACACTTTAAACAAAAGAAATTCATGACAACTCTATATGGTCCATAATTATTATATTATATTATATATATATATATATATATATATATATATATATATCATATGTTCTAATTGTATTTGCAATCTCATGACTAACTATATATATATATATATATATATATATATATATATATATATATATATATATATATATATATATGTTCTAATTGTTATTACTTGTGACTCTAACGAAGAGGATTGAGGGTTTGCTCTATAGAACCAATCACAACATGAAACAGGCAAGGGAAGAATGGAAGTTTGCTCTCATAGGCAGAATTTTGGTTCACAGATTGGGTCTTGAATTTTTAACCACAGTTGTTCAGGAAAAATGGAAGCCGACAGGTGGTCTTGAAAAATATCTAGTGCGTGCTGATCAATATGTTTTCAAGTTTTATTCTGAAGAGGACTTAATAAAAGGTTACTTCCAAGGGACCCTGGATAATTGGAGGTCAAGTGAGGCGTTACAACCCTGGAAACCAGATTTTAAGGCCTCCAAGGATAATTGGACAGAATCTTTGCAACTTCGGAACTACTCCAAAGTCTGTGTTATGGTTAATCTGGAGGAACCGCTAATCCCCGTGGATCTGCTGGGGCGAAAGGTGGTGAACCAATATGGCAAGCTTTTTCTTGTGAAATCATCCCTGCATTCTGGTACTCTTGCGGGAGGGTAGGTCATGGAGTTCTAGATTGCCTATTTCCAAGGCCTTCTATTACCCAAGAATCTTCTTCGAAGAACCAGCACTTCTCTATCCAGAAACCTGAGAAGCACACCTTCTTCTTCTTCAAAATAGTCTAGTTGGTTCTATGGGCCATGGCTACTTGCAAGGGGATGCCCCTCTTTCCTATCCAGAAACCTGAGAATTCTTTGAAAGAGAGCCCATACTTTCCTATCTAGAAACCTGAGAAGCACACTTCTTCAAAGGGATGAGGTGAGATGCAGGGAAAGGTGAGTTATGAAGCGAGTCTGGGCCATCGACTCATCCCTGCCCCTCAACTCATGCCCAAGTTATTCAGCGACTCAGGAGGGATCTGAAACACCCAATGCACAAATTATGCCTGACATTAAAGGGAAAGGAGTCTGGTTGGTTTCGTGTGCTAAGGACTCATATTAGGGGAGGATGTGGATATTATGGCAACTAATCAGGGTGGACCCATATTAGGGGATCCATTTAATATTACAACCACTGATGATGCAGAGATGACGGAGGTTCCAACAATTTTCAAATTTCAAACGACCAAATCAACAAAAACAAAAGGCTCATTGTCGCACTGAATTGCTAACGTGGTGAGAACGGAACATAAGTTTGGGACTGATCCTCTGGGTGCTAGAAAACCAATGCGAAAACCAAGTTGCAACCAAGCTATAGGGGTCAATGGATCAAGGTTGGGCCAAAGGGCCTAGGGCTTAGCAGCACCCCTAAAGAGAAATCTTATGAAAATTTGGCCGGAACTCAGACTGTTACCCGGGTATCAAATCAGGTTTCATTCAATCTCGATGAAGCAAACCAGTCATCACCATCCGCTAGGACAGGGCATTCTAGCCTTCTCCATGGCGGCCCTCCATCCCCGGAGCAAACCGCTGGAGTTGCTAGCCACCACTCCCTATTGCAAATGGTTCTTGAGGCAGTCACTAAGGCTTAAAAGAATTCATCTTACCTACAAGCCAAAGTGGAGAAGGTTGTTTCAACCAGGGATCATGCTAGTTCTCAGACGAATATAGGACCCTCCACTAAAGAGCTGTCATTTCCCCAAACTACCAGAGATTGCCTACCACCAGTCCTGACAGCTGCGAGCCTCTCGGATGAGGTTTAGAATAGATCTGGCGCTCATCTTCCCCATCGAGAGTTCTGGAGTTGCTTGTGTGTCCAAAACCAATTTAAATTAAATCCAGTGGATAAGGAAGCCGCTGCTCTCACATCTGCCCACACGAAGCCCAGCCACAGATGGCGGTCCGAAGCCCGATCTCCTTGCAGAGACCAGGCTCCAGTCGTGGGGACGAGCACCGGCTCCTCCAAATAAAAACTAATCCAATAGGCACTATGACCATCTCTCCCATGAATATATATTATGGAACTGTCATGATGTTGGTAAACTTGGTTTGGTTGCAAATTGCAGAAGACTTATACTTGCTCGTAACGTAGATATCCAAGTTTTGTTAGAAAATCGTTTGTCTAGTCATTCTATTTAGAAGTTTCATAAAAAATTCGGGGCCAATGGAATTTGAAAGCCGTTAACTCTCGAGGCCTATCAGGTGGCTTGATTTCTATCCGGCGCAAAAATATTGGTCAATTTTGTTGGAACAAGATGAAAAGTTTGTAGAATAGGAGCAAAAGATATTTTCTTATTTTATAGACTTTTCTTCACACATACAACCTTGCCAGATACCTCCTTATATAGACATGAAGGATGACAATTTTAATGTCTTTGGATTACCAAAGATTCTTGGGAATACATGTATTTCTAATATTACCAAAGTGACTTTGAATTCCTAAGGTGACTCTTTGAATTACTAAAATGACTCTTTGGATTCCTAAGGTGACTCTTTGGATTCCTGAAAAGTCATTAATTGCAAATTACTTCCTAACACTCCTCCTTAATTTGCAATTGATTCTTAAATTTTCTGAATTTTTCTCTGGTGACAGCTTTAGTAAGAAAATCTGCAGCTTGCTCATTTATGCCAACATACTTCAAAATGATTTCTTCTTTATTTACCAAATCTCGAATGAAATGATGTCGAAGTTCAATATGCTTGGACCTTGTATGGAAGACTGGATTTTTGGACAATGCAATTGCCGATATATTGTCACAATAAAGATAGTCGGTTGAACTTGGGTTTGTTGTAGGTTCAATAAAACTCTTCTTAACTAAATCGCATGCGGCATTCGTAGTCGCTTATGTACTCGCTTCTTCACCAAGATAAAGCAATTATTTTTTGCTTCTTTGAGCTCCATGAAATCATCTTTGAACCAAGACAAAAAATATAACCGGAGCGTGTTTTTTGTCATCAATTGAACCACCAGTCACTATCGAATAACCAACGAGCTCGTTATTTTCTTCTTTAACATATTTTATGCCTTTCCCTTTGACTTCCTTGGAGATATCTCGGGATGCGTTTTTGCAAGAAAGATAATCGTTAGCTTGCTTGGTTCCCCGCATAAATCTTGAAACAACATTCACAAAGATGAATAATGTCAGGCCGTGTGTTGGTTAGATATATTAATGAACCAACTAGTCTTCTGTAGAGCTTTGCATCAGCTTTTTCAACACCATCATCTTGTTTCAGCTTTTCATTCAATGCCATTGGAGTTGAAACTGGTTTACTTTTGTCCATTTGAAATTTTTGCAACATGTCTTTAATGTACTTCTCTTATGAGATAAAAATTTCTCCTTTGGCTTGCTTTACTTGGATGCCAAGAAAATACTTCATTAATCCGAGATCTGACATCTCGAATTCCTTCATCATGCTTTGCTTGAATTCTTCTACAACTTGCATGGTAGTACTCATGTAGATAAGATCATCAACATAGATACAAACAACAAGAAAGTTAGTGGCATCAAATATCTTTATATAAAGAGATCGTTCACTTGGGCTTCTTTGGAAACCATTTGAACAGAAGTATTTGTCAATCCTGTTGTTCCAAGCTCGTAGAGCTTGCTTCAAGCCATATAGAGCTTTGTGAAGTTTATAGACTTTGTGTTCCATACCTGCCACTTCATACCCTTGAGGTTGTTTGACGTATACCTCCTCCTTAAGTTTGCCATTGAGGAAGGCAGATTTGACATCAAGTTGGAAGACTTGAAGCTCAAGTTGGGTAGCAAGAGCAAGGATAATACGGATTGTCTCCATTCTTGCAACTGGTGCAAATGTTTCAGTGAAGTCGATACTGCATCGAGTATCCTTTAGCGACAAGTCGAGCTTTATGCTTTTGAATAGATCCATCTTCTTTATACTTGATTTTGTAGATCCATTTTAGCCCGATTACATCCTTCCCTTTTGGCAAGTTGACATGCTCCCAAGTTTTGTTCTTTTGAATTGTTGTTATTTCATCATTCATTGCCTTTTTCCATTCTTCCTTCACCATAGCTTCCTCAAAATCCTGAGGTTCATAACCAAAGAAAGCAAAGTGACAAGTGTTATAAATATCTTGCATGGACCGAACTTTCTTTGGTGGAGAATCTGTATCCATGGTTTCTAAGAAAGAGGGAGAATGAATGGAACTTGGTGAAGAAGAGGAGGCTTGTGATGTAGATGATGAAGTTTGTATTGGTGATGAAGGAGTAGAATGAATTGAACTTGGAGATGTAGAAGGAATTTGTTGATGCACTTCTTGTTTAGCTTGTGGCTCTATGAACTCATATGAGTTTGGCATTTGAGATGAGCTCTGTGTCCAATTCCAGTTAATTTCTTCATCAAAAATTACATCTCTTGATATGACAAGCTTCTTGGTTTTTGGATTGAACAACTTGTATCCTTTGGATTCATCACTATAACCAATAAAGATTAGTTTTTCTCCCTTTTCATCAAATTTCTCTTGGTACTGTGATGGAATGTGAGAATAAGCAATACAACCAAATACTTTAAGATGATGTACTGTTGGTTTTCTTTTGTGCCATGCTTCAAATGGAGTTTTGTTAAACACTGCTTTTGTAGGAGATATATTAAGAATGTAAACAGCAGTATGCACACCTTCATCCCAAAAATTATTTGGTAAGCCTTTTCCTTTCAACATACTTCGGGCCATTTCCACAATAGTGCGATTTCTTCTTTCAGTCACTCCGTTTTATTGAGGACTCATACGAACTGTGAGTTGTCTTTGGATACCATTTTGCTGGCAGTATTCCATGAATGGTTTGTAGATAAACTCTCCTCCTCGATCAGTTCGAAGAGTCTTGATTTGGAGTCCACTTTGTTTCTCAACTAGTACTTTGAATTGTAAAAAAATTGAGAAAGCTTCGGACTTGGCATGCAAGAAGTAAACCCACATCATTCTTGTATAATCATCAACAAATAGAATGAAGTACCTTCGGTTGTTGTGTGATGGAGTTCTTGTGGGTCCACATATATCAGCATGAACAAGTTCAAGAGGTGCTTTGGTTCTCCATGAAGACTTTGGAAATGGTAGCTTGTGCATTTTTCCATATATGCAGCCTTCACATACTTGGCTTCTTTCTCCGATGGAAGGAAGACCAATCACCATATTTTTTTGCTTGAGTAGATGCAGCCCCTTCATATTCAAGTGTCCATATCAAAGATGCCATAAAGTTGACATATTGATAGCTTCACTTTTGAATACAACTTCTTCAGATAACATGGTTAGAGAAAAAACCTTGTTTGTGCTCATGGGAACAGTAGCAATTAGATAGTTATTCCTTTTATCAAAAATTTTGCAGCTACTGTTATTAAAGTTGACAGCATATCCTTTTTGAGTAAGTTGCTCAATGCTTAGGAGGTTATGAGATAGATTTGGCACATAAAGAACATCATTAATAAGCCTTTTGGTACCTCCTTTGATGAGAACTTCAATAGTTCCTTTGCCTTCAACAGTTTGGAGTTTGCTGTCTGTGAGCATGACTTGAGAAGAATAATTTTTGTCAAGTTTGACGAAAATCTTTTGATTCCCCGTCATGTGGTTGCTACACCCACTATCCAAGTACCATACATTTTGAGAATCTTCTTGGGCATTCATGCAAGAGAAGAGTTATTGAATTTCTGCTTCATTTTTAGTGAAGTTGGCTTCATCATTACCATTCTTCTTTTGGTACCAACAGTCCCTTTGTGAATGATTGGGAATCTTGCACTTATTGTATCTGTATCGACAATATTTTGAGTCATGGTTGTTCTTCTTGCAAACTCAGCATCGAGGATTAAAACCATCCGATTGTTGTTGGTTTGCTCCTCCTTGATTGTTGCCTTTTTCCTTCTTTTAGAATGGCCCTCCTTTGAACTTCTGTTTAAAGTTCTTCTTTTCTGAGATGTTGAGCTTGGTTTGGAAGGCTTGCTCAAGAGGTTGAGAAGAAGACCTATTCATTCTTTCCTCATGAACTTGAAGAGAACTCATTAGTTCATTAAAAGTATAGGTAAAGAGATCTTTTGATTCTTCTATTGCAGTGACAACATGATCATATTTTATAGAAAGACTTCTAAAAACATTTTGAACAACTTTTCTATCTTCAATGGTATCTCCAAGGCTTCTAATTTGATTAACAACTTCAGTAACTTTGGTAAGAAAGCTTTGCATACCTTGTCCTTCTTTCATTTGCATGTTGTCAAAATCTCTCCAAGTGATTGTAACTTTAGTGAGATGATTTTCTCATTACCTTGGAAACTTTTTTTGAGTATTTCCCAAGCTTGCTTTGCTTTCTTTGCTCCAAAAATTCTGGGGTAGATGGTTTGGCTTATCCCTTGTTGAATGTATCGAAGAGCACTTGCATCTTTCTTCACATTCTCCTTATACTCCTTTTGTTGCTCTGTTGTCCATTTTGTTGTAGCATCTTGTGGTTGAGGTGGCTCTGCATATGAACCTTCGACTATGTCCCAAAGGTCTTGGGAGATGAATATGGTTTGCATTTGACTACTCCAATAGTCATAATGCTCACCATTGAAGATAGGAACTTGATTAGAAGTGTAGGAGAACATGATAGTTGATGAAGATGCCATCTTGACAAGTGCATCAACTGAGCTCTGGTACCAAATTTGTTGGAACAAGATGAAAAGTTTGTGAAATAGGAGCAAAAGATATTTTCTTATTTTATAGACTTTTCTTCACACATACAACCTTGCCAGATACCTCCTTATATAGACATGAAGGATGACAATTTTAATGTCTTTGGATTACCAAAGACTCCTGGGAATACATGTATTTCTAATATTACCAAAGTGACTCATTGGATTCCTAAGGTGACTCTTTGAATTACTAAAATGACTCTTTGTATTCCTAAGGTGACTCTTTGAATTCCTGAAAAGTCATTAATTGCAAATTACTTCCGAACAAAATTGACTTTTTTTCAGCTTCGAATCAATGTCTGTGTGGCTTAGTTTCATCTGACAACCATCCGACTTGGATTCTAGCTGCTACCTATGCAACTACTAATGGAATAATCCGTCATCAGTTAAGGAATGAGCTGGAAAATGTTATAACTTTATCTATTCCAGTAATTTGCATTGGGATGTGTTCTATCTCAAGAAGATAAACGTAGAGGGTGGCCGTTTTATGAAACTCGGGAATCTACGGATTTTAGAATATTCTTGAATAATAATGCTATGGTGGACCTTGGTTTCTCCGGAGTCAAATTTACTTCGTACAACAATTGTGATGGAGGAGCTAGATTTTGAGAACGGATGGAGAGAATTTGCCACTGCTAATTGGATAGCCATATTCCCAAAAGCTTCTATCATCCTATTGGCACGTATTGATTCAGAACACTGTCCTCTATCATTGTCTCTTGACACTACCTATGGGACCTAAATCTTTCCGTTTTGAAATTTGTTGGTTTCACATGAATGAATCTTTTGATGTAATCACTAAGGCTTGGAGGGTGGGCATCCCATGTTCCGGCTAACAAAGTAGTTGAAAAATACAAAACTAGCTCTTAAGCAATGGAACAAAGATAGAGTGGGGAATCTCTTTTCTAAAATGGAGTTGATTGAATAGGAAATACCATCTCTTTAGAGTAAGGAGGATATTCTTGTGGTCATCTCATGAATGATTTGTAGAAATTTAGAGGACTTTTGTTTGAATATCACAAACTGCTTCAGCTCCGTGAAATATTTTGGCATCAAAAGTCTAGACTTTAGTGGATTTAGGAGGGAAATCAAAACACATCTTTTTCATAGATCAACAATTATAAGATGAAGAAAGAATAAAATCAAAAACATCTAAAATAGAAATGGGTTGGAAGTCTCTAATATAGAGAGTATTAAGCAGAATTTTCTTCAATACTTTCAATAGCGGTGGACCTCAAATAAAAGGTGTTCTCCTCCTATCTTACCCCCGGTTTCTTGCACTCTAAATGAAGAGGATCAAGCCTTTGTTCAA
Organism: Metroxylon sagu; assembly: GCA_017589505.3. Taxonomy (NCBI): domain Eukaryota; kingdom Viridiplantae; phylum Streptophyta; class Magnoliopsida; order Arecales; family Arecaceae; genus Metroxylon; species Metroxylon sagu. The sequence goes on from JACVBY030000560.1 coordinate 1,205,722, forward strand.
ACACCTATCTCAAATAGGGAAATTTTGTTTGCTCTAAATTCTTTGGGTCCTACTAAGGCCCCTAGGCCATACAGCTTTCCCCTAGGCATCTTTCAAAAATAATGGGGAATAGTCTCAAATGATGTATGCTAGGCTGTCACAAATTTCTTTGACCTAGGGAGGATGCCTTGATCTTAGAAGGCCACTTACATATCTTTATTGCCTAAGTGTCACAATCCCATTGAACCTGGATAGTGCAGGCCTATTAGTCTCTGCAACACCATAACCAAAGGCATTGCTCAAGTTCTAATTTTGAGGATTAGGAGAATGATTGCAAAGCTCATCTCTTTCGAATAATTCATATTCATATCCAACAGAAGCATTTCTAATAATTTCATTATTGCCTAAGAAGTCGTTCATTTTCTTCATGAGGCCCATTCCAACAGACTTATAATAGCAATTAAAGTAGATATGGAAAAAGCCTCTAATAGAGTTGATTGGAACTATTTAACTGCAATTCTTTATTATCTTTGTTTTCTCCAAACAATGATTCAATGGATAGAAGGATGCATTCGATTCTCCTCTTATATAGTGTTAGTTAATGGAACCCCAATTTCTTTCTTCACTTCTTATATGGGGTTAAGGCAAGGTTGCCCATTATCTCCTTATTTATTCATTCTCTTCTCTGAAATACTATCTTGAGGTTTACATTTAGTTATGAGCAATAATTTGATCCAAGAATATTATTCTAAAAGGGGTGGCCCCTGATTGAGTCACTTATTATTTATTGATGATTGCTTGCTAATCTCCAAAACTTGGCATGCAGATTATCACAACCTCAAGCAGGTCATGATTAATTATTGTGAGCAATCTAGTTAGGTGGTGAATCTTGCAAATCTATGGTGATGTTTAATCCAAAGATAGGTAAGAGATTGGCCTTTAAATTAACTTCTATACTTGGCATTCGTCAAGTCAATGATTATGGACTTTACTTGAGAGTTCCTATTAAGGGTACCAGACTAAAAAATTGTAAGACTCAAATTCTCAAAGATAGAATCTTGGCGAAATTAAATGCTTAGAAGTGGAAGGCTTTATCCTTTGCTAGATGTTGTGTTCTTATCAAATTTGCCTTAAATTCACTGCCTATACCACATTATATCTCATCTAGCTCTTCCTCGTAGCTTCCTACTGTGGTTTGAGATGACTATCCGTTCATTCCTTTGGGGCTATCATCAAAGAAGCTGAGTTATTCATTCTATAGCTTGAGCTAGTATCTGCAAAGCTAAGTACATTGGCGGATTAGGAATCCCTAATATTCAAAAGTGGTGGTTTGGGCCTTCAAAATAAAATAGCAAGCAGATTAGTCCTCCACATTCACTGCTTACTTGCTCAAGATATTTGCTCAAAGTATCAATTCTAGGGAGATTGGTATTCTTACACCCCTCCTCATAGCTGTTCCCCTATTTTTAAAATTATTTGTAAAGCATATATAGGTATTGTAGGGAATTTCTTGCGGTCAATTGGAAATGGGAGTGCATTGATATCATGACCTTACCTTGATTCTCTTATCACTCCACTTAATAGGCGTCCTCTTGAATTTAATTAGTCCATGAATTATGCACAGTTGATAGCCTTGTGCTGGAAGATGAAGAATGAAATCAGGATCTGCTTCAGCAATGCTTTCCCACTGCTATTGTTCATGAAATTAATCGAACTTCATTGGCAGGACAACATTTACATGGCATTCTTTGTTGGGGAAATAGCTACCGACAAACTATTGTGGACAAACAAGTTTATCAGCACTTCCTTCCCAGTTCTGATAGTGTTCCTCGTTATGACTTCAGTAAGCTATGGAAGCTGCCATCCCATCAACAAATCCTTCATTTCATCTAGAAACTCTACAGAGGTGATCTTCCTACTTCCTCTTTAATTGCTGGTAGAATTAGTTCATGCAACCCTATTTGCAGGCGATGCGGAGAAGTTCCGGAAAGTCTGAATCATGTTTTCTTCCAATGTGTTAAATCCTCCGTGTGGGATATCTGGTCTACAATCTATCAAATCTGTCGCTCAAACTTACGATTTTCTTGCAGTAACTCTGGATAACTCTCCACAACTAGGTCTCCAATCTTTTCTTATTTATTTATTGTGGAATATATGGAAAGGCAGGAATAAGGAATTATTTCAAGGAAAGGCTTTCTCTCCTATTTATATTATTCATTGTACTTTCATCTATCTTCATAGTTTCTCCGGTCCATCGAATGGAATTCTACTTCTGGCAATCGGAGCAGCACTTATTCCCAGGTTCTAGGATCACTCTATAAAATGTCTTTCACTACTTTTACAATCAGGTTATATTAAGATCAACTTTGATGAATCTATTCATTACAATTCAACTAATGCAGGTATTATTATTCGAGATCATTTTGAGCGTGCTCTACTTGCTGCAGCTGCTCCACTTCCTCATGGTTCGGTTTCATCTACTGTGATCACCGCTGCTTGGGTTGGATTACGAGCCTCCTTATCTCTTTTCTCTACAATCTCCCTTAGAGGGAGACTCTGCAACGGTGATTTCTTGGATTAAAGGGATTCTTCATCTTACTATACCAGACTACAGGATATCCTTTCAATGATTTCTTCATTTTTCAAGTTTCTTCTGTTAGTACATCTACACAAAAGCCAATCAAAGTACTGATTATCTAGCAAATCTGGTAGCAGCCTCAATAACTCAAGCTACTATCTGGACTTCATCTTAGCTGGGTTATCTCAAATAATGGAGGACGATGCTAGAGGAACCTGCTTTCTAAGGCGCTAGATACCCACAGCTTCTAGCAATAAAAAAAAGAAGAGGTTAAAAAATAAGTAGAGCAGGCATCATATGACAAGGCGGACTAATATGTAATTCCACAAAATACGGGATGGTCCTTCAAAATTTTTTTTTTATTAGTTTGTTGACTTATCAACCGAAATCCATTCCTAACAAGAGATGGGTTAATGAAAGTCTAGGCGGCCGGAGAATATTTATTTTAAAGTCCAAAACCGTATCCTATTTTGACTAGTCAAATTAAACTAGATTTGTCTTGTTTTTTTTTTTTGCCCTCGGTGGCATGATCGGTGAAGTTTGATGCATTTCAAGATCGAGCAAATCAGCATAGGATAGCTGCCAACGAGTCTTGATCCAGCAGAATTTTAATAGTATTCCTCGGCGTCTTGCCTTATAGGAATCTATTGCAATTCTGCAAGGATATATTCTAGCATAAATGATAAATTTTTATATTTTTTAAAAGGGTTTTGATTCTGTATCCTGTGCCATTCCTTTTGGATCGTTATCTCATTGGAAATTTAGAAAAGGAAAGATAACAGAGCAATAGTATAAGTAAAAACCGATTAGCTAGTCCAAATCACTTCAAATAAGGTCAGTTTATCTTGGCAGAAAATTTAGGAGAACAGGGAAAGGATTGCATCAAAATAATAAAATACAGAGAACAAACACAAGCAACATAATAGAATATCACTCGGACTTAACAAATTTTATTAAGTTTCATACCTTTCGTAATAATTAGAGCTTAATTAACTAGCTCTTTACTTCGCTTACCAAAACATATAGTACTATGATACCAACTTTAAAAATGAAACGGAGAGATCATCACCCGCACGGCACCATGCAGAAGTGATCCACAGACCGTAGCAGAGGGCGACTGGTAGGGCCATATATTAAGAAACATGAAGAGCTTAGAGAGCTCAGCGGGAGGCAACGGGCAAACTGTGCAGCACCACAGTCTCGACCGTCAGCCCCGGCCCGAAACCAAAGAGCACTCCCCACTCCAACCCCTCCCCGGTCGTCGCCAGCCCTTCCTCCGCCGACCTCTTCCTCATCTCGTCGAGTATGAACAGCACGCAAGCGCTCGACATGTTCCCATATTCCTTCAGCACCTCTCTTGTGGCCCTCATCTTCTCCTTCTTTAGCCCCACCTTCTCCTCCACCTGGTCCAATATTGCCGGCCCTCCTGGGTGCGCCGCCCAGAACACAGAATTCCAGTCGCTAATCCCAATCGGCCCCAGAGCCTGAACCAAACTCTTCTCGATGTTCTTCGATATCAGCCCCGGCACGTCCTTGAGCAGGTGGAAGGTAAGCCCCACTTCTCTCAAGTGGCCGTCGATGGCGCCTTCGGAGTCGGGGAGGATGGTTTGGCTAGCCGAGATGATTTGGAAGAGCGGTCGCTCGATGGCTGGGTCGGGGTCGGCACCGACGATCAGGGCAGCGGCACCATCGCCGAAGAGTGCCTGGCCGACGAGGCTGTCGAGGTGGGTCTCAGTGGGGCCTCGGAATGTGACGGCGGTGATCTCGGAGCAGACGACGAGAACGCGGGCGCCGCGGTTGTTCTCGGCGAGGTCCTTGGCGAGGCGGAGCACGGTGCCGCCGGCGAAGCAGCCCTGCTGGTACATCATGAGGCGGTTGACGGAGGGGCGAAGGCCGAGCAGCTTGGTGAGCTGGTAGTCGGCCCCGGGCATGTCGACGCCGCTGGTGGTGCAGAAGATGAGGTGGGTGATCCGGGACTTGGGCTGGCCCCACTCCTTGATGGCCTTGACGGCCGCCTCCTTGCCGAGCTTGGGGACCTCGACGACCACCATGTCCTGCCGGGCATCCAGCGATGGCCCCATGTACGCACACATGTTGGGATTCTCTTTCAGGATCTCCTCGGTCAGGTACATGTAGCGCTTGCGGATCATCGACTTGTCGCCTGCCTCAAATCAAGTCATTGCAACTTCAGTAATCACATTTATATAAAAAAAAAAATCAGTTATAATGAAGAAACTTAGAGACCATGCACAACTCACTATGGATCCAAGTATGATGACAATTATATTCATGTTGCCATTTTCTCCCTTGCCTTTTTAGCAGTACACATTGGCTCGGCAAAACAATATATTATCTGCCTTTATTATTTAATTAAGTGTAACTTGTGCGAAAAGCTAATAAAAGTAATAGCCATGCTGTTTCTTGTCTTAATCCTAATTTACATGACAAAGGCACGATTCTCGAATGAATGGACTCCACAAATTTGCACTCTCTTTATGACTTCTCCTCCATCCCACGCTCTTTATCTCTCTTTTTACAACTAAAACTAAAACCGAGAGCATGCAAGCTTATTGAACATAAATAGACGTACGTATAGTACAGCCATATATAGACTTACACATTCTCTTAAATTTCTCCTTGAGTTCGGTGAGATGCTCGCTGTTGGTGATCCGAAAATAGTAATCAGGGTAGTCGGCCTGGTACACGGCATTAGGAGGGTTGGCGGTGCCAATGGCGAGCACCGTCGCCGGGCCCTCGGCCCTCTGAGCCTTACGGATCTCCTCCACGGTCTTCGACATGGCTTCTTGAACTAAAATTTAGCTCAAAGAGGGAAAAAGTAGTACTAGAGCAAGGGCTTGGTATGGTGGGAGAGGGCGCCGCGGGTGAAAGCGGGGGGCGATGGCGAGTCTTTATAGGAGTGGGTATGGGGACTTGGGAGAGAAGGGTAGATGGGTCAACACGTGGTGCTTAGGCCGCTCGGCCGATGCGTTGGTGGAACGCCCACCACGTGGTTTACAAGCTGCAAATTGGTGGTTGGAGAGCGAGAGATCCCATCCCGCCACCGTTCCCCGGGGAGTAAAGCATAGCAGCACGTCTCTGACCGGTATAAGTATTACTAAAGTTGGTTGGACCGTGGACTTCCAATCGCATTACCTTGGGTCCGCTGGAGTAAAATTTCAAGACCTAAAAACCTTAGTAAGAATGTGAAAAAGATTATTTTTTATATTTAACGATGTAAACAATTTAAATTATTTAATAAAAAGTTCTGTAAAAAAATATTTTCAGTGTCGCGGCTTCTGATTCAAATCCCAGTTCAAGAATATCACAATATGATCACGAATTTTAAGACTATGCAAAGCCTAATAAGCCTCAATATAAATAATGAAAAAAAATTATAAAAATTATTTGCAGAACCTTAACTCATATATCTCGAAATACTATGACAAAGTCATTTATTAATACATGAAGATCCAAAAATATCAATCATCTAGTATATATTAAATGACTACAATATCAAAAAATAAAAAAGTTGATCGCATGTTGAACATCTCTCATAGGTGGTAAATTTTCTAGCAATTCTTTTGGCATTAAATCATTGAAATCACTAAGTAATTTTTTGAGGACTAAAGGAACTTTTTCTTTTCTATGATCAGCATCTTGTTCTTTAGCTACTAAAGTAAAAATGACTCCAAATTTTTTGCCTTCTGTCTCAAGCTATTTAATAGTAAGAGTTAATTACTTCGCTTCTTGTTTATTTTGTTGTTTTACTTTCTACTCAGCTCATTGCTTGATAAGGCTAGGCAACTCCTTTTGGGGATACAATTTGAGGTCTACTCCATTCATCTTGAAAGTATAAGTATTTTTCCTTTCATAATGAGTGACATCCTTAGTATAAATCCAAAAATGGTCTAGCAATATATGGTTAACATTCATTGAAAGGACATCACATCAAGCTTCATCAAAATAATTTGTCCTATCTAAAGGTGACAAGATACTTCTGGCTTACAATAAGTATAGAGTTATTGACCCAGGAGACCTTATAAGGCTTTGGATACAATATAGTCTTCAACTTAAGTTTCTCTAAGTTCAGTGGATGCTAATTCATGTTGCTCCCTCCATTAGTAATCAAAGAAACTTTTCTTCCATGATAATCTATATTGCGATAAAAGAGTTGAGTTCAGTGCTAGTCTTCTTTAGTTTTTGATGTAGCAAATAGGACTAAAATGAGTACTTCAACATTTTCACCATCTTCTAATGGAAAAAGAGAGGTTGACTCATTAGGCACATACTTGTAAAATCTTCAGGTACCTCATAGATAGGATCTTTAGCTCCACAATAATTTAGACTATGATTAGGATATCAACTTATAAAATGTCCTGTGTTATGGCATTTGAAGCAATGAACCTATTCGAGATTCCTTTTAGAAAGGACTATTCTAGGCTTTTGCATATCTTTATTTAGTATTGTAATTGGTGCTATTTAAGTAAGATGAGTGCCTAATTGGGCCACAATATTGGACCAATTGCTTAGCTTCATAACTTGGAAGGGTAGGCACTTAGTGTGAGACCCAACCCTTTTAGGAAGGATAGGCACTTAGTATGAGATCCAACCCTTTTAGCTAGCTCATTTTAGATTAAGATATAATTTAATTGAATTATGATAAAAAATTATTAAAAAATAATATAATTAAAATTTTTGATTGAATCTATATTCATAATGTTTAATATTGAGTTATCTTTCTAACACATCTTGAATCACTCAAATCGGAGGTCAATTGAGGAAGTTAGAAGTAATTTTATTAATGAATATCATTATTGATGGATTTCTGATAAATTATGAAAATACCATTATTGGTGATTAAGGATGATTTTTAGTATTTCTATTCTATTTTTTATATTTTAAAATTATTTTGGATGAATTAGAAGATAGTCTTAAGTTAAGAATCTATTTTTAAATATTTAATGGATAATCTTTAGTTTTCTTAAAGAAATCACTATCCTACATAATTGAAAAGTTTATTGGTTTTAGGAGATTAGTATCCTATGAAAAGTGAAAAATTTTTTAGTTCGAAAAAATCTCTCTATAAATAGAGCTCAATGGAGGTCTTTTGATATGAAATCGATAGTTCAAAAAGATGAAAAAGGTAAAGATTGAAAGATGGTGAAGGTTAATGGAGACCTAAAGCATCAAGATTAATTTCTACTAATTTTATTTATTTTCTTCAATTTTATTTAAAGCAGTTAAGGAACTTAATCATAAATTAAAGTATTTTATAAATTATTTATGATTGCTAAAAGGATTTCAAACTTTGGTAAGTAATCTGACCATAAATTAGGATTTTTATAATATTGCAAGATTACCAAAGATTTATTTTATAATTGATGAATGATTATTTGAATTGAAATAATTACTAAATTTTTATATAATTAGTTATTTTAAAATAATAATATTTTATAATTATTTTTAAAATATTATTAAAGGTTTAAATTCTGCATCGCATATTTATTACAAATCTGAATCAAGTAAATAGGCTAATTATAAATTAAAAGATTTGTGTCAATTACTTAATTATAAATACCTATTGAATAATTTATAAATTATAGGTTAAATATTATTTTTTATTTTCTTACACATAATTAATGTTTTAATACCTACTGTTATATAATTATTTTTGCATAGTTGTTTATTGTAAATATTAGATCAAGTGAGTAGATTATGAATATTAAGAATTAATATTATTATGAAAATTTTGTTGAAAGGAAAAAAAATGAAATTTACATTGTTATATGAATAAGTAACTAATAATGAATGCAGAATTATTGATGATAAAATATAATTAAAAATATGTAACTCTTGGTCTAATATGTAATGGTTGATGAATGATGACTAATATCGGGACCTACCTCTATATGGGATATATTAAAGGAGAAACTTCTATCCATAAGGTTAAATATAGTGCATTGGCCCTGTTACAAAGATAATATGACTGTATTTTGTGACCATAGAGTATTTGAAAATTGATGATATGAAACTTATGATGATATGAAAACTTTGATAAATGATGCTATGATAGTTTTGAGTAAGGATAACATGGAAATGGGAAATATTGACATGATAGCATTGATATAATAGTATTACATGGAATAATATAGAAAGTCAATTTAAATATACTTTAGAATTAATAAGTATTAGCATATCAACGACATGAAGTTGTGGACTATAAGTTATCAGTTTTTAATTAATGATATGTACTGTTTCATAAAATTCTTATAAATCTTTACTTTCTTGATCTACTAACTTATGCTTAGTGTTATTTACTGAGTGAAAGCGTACAAAACTCTATTATTATTTTTTTCAAGCATAGAGAATAAAATGGGGACATGAGTAGAAGCAAGCAATCACCTATCAAACTCTTTAGTTATCTCATCTGTTTTAGTTTTTAACCATCTTGATAGTCTATAATATTTGTCAATTTCAGTGACATTAGAGTATGTGATTATGAATGTTTTGTTACTATTACATTGATTTAGTGAATAGTAATTTAATTTTTATTGCTTGAATTAAATGTTGATATGTCGTCATGCCTTGTATGCCATAGGGTATGAGGCGAATTGTTACATTCTAGATCCATCTTGGGTCTAAGGCATGACACTTAGCCCTTAAAGCAATGGCCCTCTCCAATTGTACTTCTCAGTAGAAACTTGATCGAGAGTTTCTGATTGGTATAATGCCAACTCGCCCTTAATATCAACTCGAACTATGTTAATATGTCACCATATATTGCTTATCTTGATTTGTGTTGCCACACCTGGCAATTAATTTATTGAACTGCTCAATGAATTCAGCTACTATCATTGACCCTTGTTTAAGTTGTAGGATAGGTACTTCTTTTTAAGATTAACATGCATGGCATTCTAAGTATTGATAGGTTCCTCATGGGCATGAGCATGATTTTCGATAGTTTGTTACCAACTGCTAGCTGGTTAAACTAAATGTTTCTTTCTCTGTGCAACTTATACCAGTTAAGGTAATCCTTAATAGATGTAAGTCGATCTAGGAATGTGTCATATTTTAGCTTACCTTGGAAATCAAATACCTTAAATCAAATTCTTTTGAAGATATTTTCATCAATGTCATGAGGCCTTGGCTGAGTTCTCATAGGATGACGAATTTCTGTGATTCCATTGTGCCATTGAAGTGGAGCATGCCGATTGGCATCTTGAATTGACCACCTCTAAACGTTAGCTTGTATATCATTCATCTATTACTCTAGTGGAGTAAATCTTTGCTCTAATTCTGCAATATGATCTTTCAGATTGAATGCGCCAACAGAGCTGCTTCTTACATATGCCATAGATATACGACCATTGCACAGATGTACACAAAACACTAGATATAATGGTGCATACTAATTTTGATGTGTTAACACCCTATTTTAGTGACAAATGCAATTAACCAAAACAAAAGGTCTCCTGAATATGAGAGAAGCCTTTCGTTTTCAAAATTTTTCAAATTGGAATGAAAGCAGAATAGTTATTGCCTTCTTCCCGTCTTGTTCGAGCTTTGTTCTAAAATTGTCCCAACTATCATCTTTACCAAATTCCACCCAATCGGGAGATTTTGGCCTAGAATAAGGTCCTCAGATCCCCAATCTGCCAGTCTTGGCTCCAGCCGGGTAGAGATCCGGCGTCGACAAGAGTTGTCACAGTGCTGGAGAGGATGCATTGGCTGGAGAAGACTGTTAACCTTTTTTATATATTTTTTTTAAAAAAAATTTAAAAATAAAAAAAATTTGAACGCCCATGAGCGGACGTTCGCGTGAACTTACACGAGCGTTTGCTTGCGTGAGCGGCGCTTGCGAGCGAAATGCTCACGACGCTCGTTCCGCTCGCATGAGGCATGAGCGTTCGCGAACGTTGAGTGTGCTTTCGCATGCCAGCATTCGTGAACGGTCAGAAACGATCCAAATAATTTGATTTTGAGATCGTTATTAACGTGATTTAGAGTAATGGTTATCAGATCTTTAAGGCCATTATAGACTCAGTCGTTGGGGGTTACTTGGAATGAGTCTATAAATAGGCTCAATGAAGGCTCAATGATCCAAGATTGCTAATTTTTTTTTTCTTTAGTCATCTGAAGAAGTCGTTAGGTTGCACCTCTATGCGATCGTACCCTATACGAATGGACAAAAACTAGTCGTTATTCTTCTTTTGATTTTAATTTTTATATTTAAATTTTTAAATTTTTAAATTAAAATGTTTAATAATTTTTAAACAGCTTTTAAAAGCAATATAATTAGTTTTTGAGCAAGGACCTCAGAACAGGGGATGCGTCGGTTGCTATAATGGCGGCCGATCTCTTCAGTCAGAGGAGGAAGGACCGATGGCCGGGAGGTTTTGACATAGTGTTGGAGAGAGATGCGGCACGGATTCAGTGCCAGAAGAGAGTCGGGCAGACCCGATCGGCTAGTGGCGCAACTTCTGGGGGTAGCTGCAACATATCCATATGGGGTTGGGAGGGACTCGATGTTGGTCGATTCGATGGTTATCGGTGACCATGGAGGCGGTGGCCGGTGAAGGCATTCGATTGGGGATGCTTGGGCTGGCTCAGTAATCGCTTGGCTAGGCAGAGCTTCAGTGGATGCGGTAAAGACATGCTGGTGCGTCCATGAGACAGCGAGGGAGGACGCAACCAAATCTAGGAGGCAGATGTCAGTGGAGGTCATCAAGGGCGGAGGGGGGAGGCTCGGGTTTGGTGGCTTTCGGCTGGGAGCTTGGCTGCCGGGCTCTGAGATATGAATGACGGTTTTTCCCCTTTCTCTTCATTTCTTTTTTTTCACCCTTTTTTTTTTTTTTAAGCTTTTTTCACTCTCCCTTCTTTCTCTCTTTTCTCCGGCACTTTTTTTTTTTAAGCTAAAATTTTGAATAAAAAATAAAAAAAAATAAAAAAAAGAGAGAGATAATTATCAAATTTAACTCTGATATCAAATTTGATATATACAGATCTAGTGAAAATACTAAATCTGATGCAAGTAAATAAAAGAAAGATAATTATTGATTTTGTACTATTTCTTTTAGGGGTTATTGATTTAGTATCTCTAATCATCCTAAAGAATTTATGGTTTTATAGGAACTATATCAAGCTAGAAAAAAATAAAAATTTTAATAATTTCATAACTCAATTCATCGATCTAATGAAATACACTAATAGCCTATTTATAATAAAATTGATCCAAAAAAATTATACTAGAGTCAAAACACTTAATTAGATTATAATCAAAGCACTTTCAAAATTAAGAGATTGAAATTATAAATTAATTCAACGTCGACAAACATAAGACTTTTAAAGAGAATAAAATAATTCTCTTAAGAAAAATAGGTCAAAAATATAACTCCTACATATAATAAAGTTTTCTTAAAATTATTTTTTTTTTAATTTTTACTTTTACCGGCTACATCAACAGCTGGTTTTTGATCCAAACTTATTTAGGCCAAAGGTTAGATATAAGTAGGATGGGCAGGTCATGTCAAATTTTGCTAGTTTTTTTTTTTTTTTTTTTTTTTTTTTTTTGTACCCTTCAGTTTTTATTGTAGTGGTGTTCTTTCTAACATTTTCAGCGCTAAATTTATCCATCCTGGATTTTAGAGTTTGAGGATGCTCTTTGTCAACCTATTTCTGAGGGATATCTAGAGAAGCTTGTTGATATGAAACTTGGCGTCTATTCGCTAGGTTACGTTTAGTGCTTCTGATTTATCTTTCTTTTTCTGCCAGATTGGTATATACCAATCAGATGGCCTGGCTTGTGAAGGCTTGCATGCAAACGAATCCCCATATGAGGCCAAGCATGGGATCCAATGTGGTTGCATTGATGGCACCATTTTGCAGCACCGAATATTGCCACAGGTGCCTGAGAAACAAGCTCTGGTCAATCTCGAATCCGTTACATATTAAATTTTTAATAATTTATAACTTCTCACATTCTATAACTTATAACTTTTGGTCATCTACAACTCATAATGACCCTTGTAACTCTTAGCCTTTCATCTTTTTAACCTTGACTTTGATTCTTCGTGTAAAAAATTAGTTGGATGCTACATCATCATAGAAATCAAGTTTATTATTCAATATAATCAACTCTAAGTGGCATCTACCATAAGTCAATAAACAAGCGTGCATCTCTTGCGGCCTTGTCGTGTTTCATTTGTAAAGATTAGTATATATTGTGCAAATTATTTTTAGGAAGACCCTGCTTGGCATGCAAACTGAGTTCTATTGATGAACATAATGCAGTAATATGCCATTTATATGTCATGGAATCATAGAACTAGCACTGCAAATCGAATTGAGCTCAGCTTGGAAAAAAGTTCGAATCAAGTTCCATTTGAAGCTAAAACAAAACAAGCTTGAAATTAATTTCAAGATACATCAAGAATCGACCTAACTCAATAAGACTTGGTTCGATTAAGTTGAAAGATATATATGTATGTAGGTATTATATGTTTGTGCACACGAGCAACACGCAAACATTACTTCTTTCGATTTTGAATCATTGAAATCAAATATCCACAATGTTAATTAGTACCATCTAGAAACAAAAATTATGTGGTTTAGGACCTCTTTAGAATAGCTGCAGCTAGGACCAACAACTATTTCACATAGCTACTAGCTACAACAATGCCTTGGTCTTTAATTTATACATCAAATAAATGTAAAAAGAAAAGAATAAAATGAAATAAAATCATGTTTTACTATCATTCAACCATTAAAATCTATTGATTTACTATTCATGCATGTTTTATTATGTGTAAATTATGAATTCTCAATTGAAGTGCTTTATAATATATTTTAATATATTAGTGTAATGAAAATCATAAATTTTTATGTTGATAAGGTATCTAGATTGGAGACTTATAAAATACATGGTTTTAGTTTTTAAGTATTTTTAATGATATAAATTATGACCAATGATATTGAGTTTTTAATTTGGATGCTCTGCTATTGTCTTTTGAATTTAGCAGAATAGACATCTTTTCCTCTTCAGAGGAGTGTGTGGTCCATTTCTCTTGACAGTTTTGAAAGTCCTCGGAGCCTTGCTTTACAAAATCGAAGCGACTGAAAGTTGCTGAAGCCCTACTGGGATGTTAGCATGAAAAATACTTTTCTATTTGTTTTCCTCTATGATCCAAATTTATGGTAAATATTTCTCTGAAGCTGTTTGCTTTAACATTTGCACTCTAGTGCTACCTTATCTCACACATGCCATCTGATGCGCAATAACGCACTTGGGATGGAAACCAAAGTTTCTAGCAACTGTATGAGATAAATGAGATACTTTGCCTAAATAAAACACCAAAATCTACTACAAGCTGCATAAAAAAATCCCAGTTTATGCCCTTTCTAAGTGCACGCTAATAAATTTAAGTGCATATATTCGGTGATGTTATTTTTGAATGATGCGCATTTTACACTCCTCTTTGAACCTTTATTGCATGTTAAATCCCTCCTTTAAGCACGGCAACTCTGCCCGCTCCTCGCACTGGCTGTCAAACAAGCAGCCTGCCGTCGCCGTCGCCGTCGCCGTCGCGGGCCAAGCCATTTGACTCGCTCTATGAGCAAGAAGCGAAGGAGTCAAGGAGCGGCGAGTTCAGCGATTCTAAGAGATCTCCCAGGCCCGCAAAACACCCTACCGTCCTAATAAACCCAACCGTATTCCCTCAAGGCCCACAACTCATTTGATGAAATGCTTCTAAGACTCACTGCCAGTATTCTCACTACGGTCGCCGCTGTGAGGGGGCCGAACTGGGGAATGGGGTGCGAGAACGCTTGGCAGCTCGCGGGCCACGCGCTGTCCGTCGTTCTTTCCTCGAGAGACGCCAATCGTGGCCGGGAAGATGCCAATGAGTTACGGGGACAGGGCATGTGCGTGGAATCACACCAGCTGGATGTCTTGGATGCTGCCTCCGTTGAATCGTTCGCGAAACGGATTGTTCGCTCGATAACCCGGTGAGATGCTTGACATTTGATATTAAGAAAGTTGATTACTTGATTCTTTTCATGAAAATGAAAAGAATATCTTGTACCATCTTAAAACCAGGTTTTCCTTCTTGGGGTTATGGTCGAAACGTTTTTCTTTTTTTTAAATAAATTATAGGTTGAAGTAGAAGCCGATTGATAGCATGCATTTAAACTTACTTTAATATTTCAGGCAATTTGATATTGTCCAACTAATAGATGGGATGATGTAGCAGTTGTTGAAGGAAAAGACAAAATGGAGTTGTTTGTAACCGGTGAAATCAATGGTTGTGCAGTACTCACGTGACATGACAATTTCTTGTATAATGACACAAAGAAGGGGGGGGAAAGTAAATTAAGACAATGGCATTGAACGGAAATAAAGGAATTTAATAGTATTTGTCAAAGGATGTGCATTTGAAGCATAGAGTCTCCTTTTTACTGATGTTTCTCCTCATCTCCTCCCTCAAATTCTTGCAAGCAAGAATGGAGTCTTGTTGTAAGCAATGCCTGTATCATTTTGGTATTTGTGTTTAAAGTTTTGCTTGTAGAAATATATCTATCTGTTGTTAGTAGGATATGAGTGTATGTTCTAAGATTTACGTGAAGCAAGTTTGAAGCAGTGTTTTAAAATTTGGTGCATGTAGGACATATGTGGCTGCATATGTGAATGCAGTCCCTTGATCACATTGAATTGCCTTTTTGCAGTCGTGTCACATATGGGCTATGAACGGAACCTATTGTGCAGCTGCACATGAGCCCTTGCTTAGCATTGTGGAGCCACATACCTGCTCTTCTGTAGGTTTTTCTAGATGGAGCAGGTTCAGGGTGATAGATAGGTTGGATATGGGCAATAGGCAGACTAAATGCAATTATTAAAAATGTTACTTATGTTATAACTATTGTTTTTAAGTATTACTTATTAAGTAATAAGAAGTAATTGTTAGTTTTTATCGTTATTAATATTGCTATGAAATATTATACCTTCATTATTTTATTATATGTAATATATATATATATATATATATATATATATATATATATTAGTTTATTTATTTTTTAAATAGTTATAAAATTCTCATTGCATGTGTATTCATATATGTGGTCAGCTACCGTAGTGCTGTATGTGGCCCCTTGACCACCTATATATCATAGCCACCATTTAAAACATTGAGTTTAAGTGTGATATGCTTGTTCCACATGTTGACTTGCTGAATAGAAGATAAAAATACTGAGATTTGATGAATCATGGGGGTTTGAATTAGCCCGAGTGGATTTGCAACTAGATGGTGGTATTAAATTAAAGGTGGCAATGGGAACTAGATTGGATCAAGTTAGAAAAATATTATTTGCAAGCATTGTCCCTACCTTGTCTTGTTTGGACACTAATTTACAACTCAAAAGATCCATACTAGATGGTGAGTTTAGATGCACCTAATGTCTTGATGCTTGTTAATCTTGTGTTATAGCTTGTAAAGATTGATGGAGTTGGATCTTCTAACAATGCATTTGAGCCACCATAATGAGATTAAAGTGGTTTCTTGTGGTTTGTTAAAGTTTGGCTAAAATGGTAGGTCTTAGAATTACTAACAAAAATGCCATTTTTTTGGGTATCCCTTAACATATTTTCAATGTTATAATATCATAAAAATTGTAATATATATGATTTTGCTAAAATTATCTTTTTCCTATGTGTTTCCTTTTCACTGAATTAGATATCTGAGGTGTCAAGGTTCAACTATACCATCCTTGTCCTGTAACACTATCCAAATTCTGCCCAACATTACATAGAGTCAAATTCCTCTACCCTAACTTGTCCACGTGTCAACACCCAAGACCCCATGGTACTCTGGTCAACATTGTTGGCCCATGGTCTACTTTTTCTGATTTGACCCATTTATTCAGTTCTCAGCCCAAATACCAAATCTGCCTATTCTTGACTTGACTAAGCCCGACATACTGTGAATCTAAATCCCTTAGGGTGTGTTTAGATGGAGGATTTGTAGGAGGGATTTCATTTGACTTGGGGATTTTAGAATTCTAAAACCAAATTTTTTTGTTTGGCTACTCTTAAGGAGAAATTTTTAAAATTTTATGGAATTTACAAATCCCTCAAAGTGATCATTTACAAATTTCACCTTTAGAGGTGTCATGTACAAATCCCTCTTGAAAATCCACTTATAAGTAGTCAATATTTTTGTTTACATGCCAAAATATATACATAATTATTAAAATTTTATTAAAATAAATATTTATTTTATTTTACATTTAAATATTTAATAAAATAATTTTATTTTTTATTTTTTTATTTGTTTTATATATTTATTAAATTTATTTATTAAATATCTATTGCATAAATATTTATATTATTTAAAATATTAATATTTTTATTTTTAATATTATATAAATATCATTTATTTATTAATAAATAAATATTACATAAATAAAATAACATTTATTAATATTGTTATTATATTATTACATTTATTATTAATAGTATATATTGTCAATATAAATATTATTAAATTAAAATATTTACGTAATTAAATTTATATTTAATTTAAAATTTATGCAATTAAATATTATTTTTTATTTTATAATAATAAATATTTATAAATATTTTATGATTAATTTATATTTTTATAGATATTTTATAAATAAACTTATTTTTGATTAATAAAATATCTATAATAAAGATAAATTTAATTAAAAATATTTCTAATATTATTTATAAATATTTTATTTTATTATTAAATAAATATTTTTAAATAAAAAATAAGAAATATAAATATTTAATAAATATAGTATTAAATATATATATAAAAGAGGTAGACTTGGCTACATTCGAATGTAGTGAAACCTAAATCTAGTCACCTCCCCATCCTTAGATCCATATAATTCACGAATCCTAAAGATAGAAAAAGTGAAAGAGGTGGGATGGCTTCGAGATCCGTGTGGATCAAGGGATGAAAAAAGTGACCGGATCCTAAACTTAGCTACATTCAAATGCAGCCAAGTCTACTTCTATATATAAATATTAATATTTATAAATATTATTAATATGTACAATAATATTAATAATAAATTTTTATATTAACAATAAAATATTGATATTGAAATAATAAATATTGATAAGTATTATTGAAATAAATATTTAATATTTACTTAAAAATATTAAAATATTTATGCAAAATTACATGAATTTATATAGTTATTACAAAATTTCATTTTCAAGAGAAACTATCCAAACAAAGAATCTATGAAATTTTGAAATTCTGAAATGTTGCATTTTAAAATGCTACATTTCAAAATTTCGGGAATTTTTAAAATGCTTCATCCAAACACAACTTACATATTTCATAAAGTGCTTTTGGGGAGAAATAAACAACTAATATCAAAGTGAAAAACAATCTTGTTAGACCTAACCCACTTGACATTTGTGACCTGACAATCTGACTCAAAATTCTACCCTCGTGATCTGAATTGGGTGAAAGATCCAACTGATGCATGATACATTTTTAATGCAGGGGGTCAAAAAGGCAGACTTGTACCAACCCACGGGCTGACAATTAATTCAAGCTGCTTGTGGACAGACCATGATCAGCTCGATTCCAGGGTCAATCAAAATCAGACTAAATGGAGACTGGTCAAGCTTGATTGAGGTTTCTACTCTCGAAATCAATTTCAAGCACACCTTAAGCATCGACCTGGTAAGGTCTACCCAAATGGTAATGATCTATTAGCTGCTATGGTAGTTTCTTCAATTATGATTTTCATTTGTGCTGGGTACTATTTCTGTAAATGAGAATCTTAAACCTAATTTGAATTGAGCTTATTTGTGGTTGATTGGAGGTTAGTTTGTGTCAAGCTCAATTTGAGGGTATCAAACCGCTCAAGTAGGCTTATGGTTGGCTCAGTGAGACTAGACTTAATTGGGTAGGAAATGAGCTAATTTTGTGCTGCATTCAAGGCTCAAAATTATTATCAAGAAAGAATGATGATACATTGTTTGAGCTCAGCTCAATTACTGCCCTTGGCCCAAACAAGGTAGAGGTCATTGGGACTGGAGTGGTTTTCTTCACCCTTATGTTAAATGATCAGGTTATTGCTGCTATGCAAAGAAGAAGATGGGAGTGCCAAGAGGTATGCAGTGTAGAACCCACAGATACCAATGAAGTGAGAGAAGAAAAAAGAAGTGATTAAGAACTACTTAGTTGTTTTTACAAAGGTCCCTGTGGTGGCAAATGAAGCGGATAATGCTTGTGTTAGTATATCCTTTGACTTGATGCTGCAAAAAAAAATTGTTATTGGATGAGAATCAAAATTGGTAAGGAGCTAGATGCATGGTTGTCAAATTTCCGAAGCATATAATGAGTTTTAGTTGAGATTATGGTTTGATCATACCCATCAATAAGGAGTATAACATGGAGATAAGATTAAGATGATGAAAGTGCACTCTTATATTGAGGCATAATGTAGTTATGGTTGTGGAGGAACATAATGAGGGGAGTGATGCTAAGCTTAATTAATAATAGAGAAGCCGGTAGAACTTAATCGAAGAATCTATAAGGTGCACATATTGGTTATGAAGCTGATAAATCCTGTATGTATGTTATCTCTTATGTCAAAAATCTTATTTGGAATCTTATTATTGCACTTGATTTTTATTTTGATGTCTATCTTTGATATGATAATATATTGCAATAGCCTTAGAAAAAGGAAAGAAATGAAATGGAAGATTTTGTTAAATGAAATGGAAGATTTTGTTTATGTGAATTTCTTTTGGCATTTATTTGATGAAATTTTTGCTTTAATTTCTTTAGGAGTAGTGTAACAACTAAACATATATTTTGAAAAAAGAATATTTACACTAGGAGTGCATGAACTTATTTGGGGTTTTCAATTGAATTCTTATACTATTTTTTTTTTCAATTGAGTGTCCCAACTCATGTAAGTTTTTCAATCAAGTATATTTTTGATGGCCATTAATAATCACTTGACATACCACATGACCACTATCAATGATGACTTGAGTATACTTTTTTTTTCAAGTAAGTATACAAACTTATAAAAGTTTTTCAATTGGGTATATCAATTCATAAAAGTTTTTTTAATCAAGTACAAAGAATGTGTGTAAGAGAATTACAAGGATTATCCATTGACATCCTTTCAACATCTGCTGGCTCTATGTGGTAGAGCCAAATAGCCTTTGTGGAGTCACCCAGTCTTTAAGAGAAAGAATTTTTTTATTAAGAAATGCGTTAGTAGTGCATCAAAAAGTTACACTATAAAAAAAGGCATATACTTGAATTGTAATTTTCTCATTAATTCATTTACTATTAATCAAGCAATTAGAAAGTCACTATTTTGCTTTTCAACCTTTCATGCATATGATTTTTTGATGCACAAATAGATAATAATATTTCTCCTTTAGGTTATTGTGTATAGAATTTTATATATAAAAATTTTTGATTGATTGATTTGTCATACATTGATGAGAAATGCTAGCTGGACTTAAAAAAGCATACTTAATTGAAAACTTTTATGAGTTGATATACTCAATTAAAAAACTTTTATGAGTTAATATACTTAACTAAAAAAAAAAAGATATACTCAAGTTATTGTTGTCTATCGTCATGTAGTCCATCAAGTCATCATTGACGACCGTTATAAATGCACTTGATTAAAAAATTTACATGAGTTGGTATACTCAATTGAAAAAAAAAAATAGTATAAAAACTCAATTGAAAACCTCAAATAAGTTCATGTACTCAATGTATTTATTCATTTTGAAAAATATCTATGTTAATGCGTGAAAGTAATCCCAAAAATTTTGGGTGACATGCTTGGAGAATAATCTGTAAGATTTTTCTTTTTGAACTTTTAGTTTTCAGTAATATTTAGGTATAATAGAAATTATGAAATTCTAAAATTTTGAAATACCTTGGCACCTGGAAGTTGAAAAATTAACTGGGAATCCAAAATCAAGGTTTTGAACTAAATTGAGAATCAACTTTTATTTTTAAGGAAGTTGAATTTTTTAAGTATTTTTATTGAATTGAAATAAGGGATACTTCCTTATTTACACCTAATGTCTTAAATAAATGAAAATAAAATGGAAATAAGTATTGTTGCCAGGTCTTGTTCATATTTTACTTGTTGAATGACCACTTTCTTGTCCTTCTTACTCCAATCAACCTACTCGGGTGGTGGCCTTGGGAACCAAGCTACTTAGGCAACTGCCCTAAATAGGTGAGTTAACCTAGTGGCCCTACCTGTGAAGTGGGCTCCACATGGCTTGAACTGCCTCTCCTTGCTTATTTATAAAGGCAAAGAGGCTAAGCCCAGGGAAGAGAAGGAAGGGTGGCTTGGCCCAAAGAAGAAGAGGAAGAACTGGAACACGAAATTTCGCATAAGGGTTTTGGATATTGTTTCCTTCATTTTGGCAAGTAACTTCTCCATGTGCCTAAGACTTTAATTTTATGTTTCAATCTTTTATAATCTATCATATGTGCATGTTTTGTTTGAAAACCTAGAAATCATAGTCCTTTCAATGTTTATATCTTCCTCATGAGCATTTTTGTCAACCTCATAATCATTTTGGTAAGTAACTTCTCCATGCGTCTAACATATTAGTTTTATGTTTCAATTTTTTATAGTCTATCATATTTGCATGTTTTGTTTGAAAACCTTCAAAACATAGTCTTTTCAAAGTTTATATCTTCCTCACAATCATTTCATTATGATTCCAATTTAGACTTCATAATTAACATTGAAGTCAATTCTAAGCTTAGTTTTTAATTTGAAACCCTAAAAATCCTAGTCAGCTTTCAAAGCTCTTTTGTGGTTTAAGAATTTGTACCAATTTGGAATTCATGTGTTATTTTTGAAGGATTTGAATCCCAAAACTGGTTTGAAAATGTAATGTTTGTCTTGAAATTTTGGATTCTAAAATGCCATTCGATTTTGGAGTTGTGATTTTTAAAATTAATTGCAAAGACTTTCGATTCATTCATCTTAGGAAATTGTTAGACAAGTTTTTGTCTTGATCTCTATATAAGGACTATGAGTTTTAGAAGAATAGTATTTTTGGACCTTCAAGCATCTGTTATGCTTGAGATTTTACATGAATCAGAACACTTTTCTATGATTTTTGTTCAAGCCTCTTTAATACGGCTTTTATGAACTTTGTTAAACTGGAACACCAAGGTATAACTCTAAATTATATGTGAGCTCTTAACTAGAACATATTCAACATCATTCAAATTATTGATGGGGATTTCTTTGGACCCTAGTTCCTAGGTGGTGCTTTAGCGCCATTTGAATTATCAATGAGGATTTTTCTGGATCCCTAGCGAGATGGTATTTACAGCCTCATTTGAAGTGTCAATATAGATATATAGACCTCTGGCCAAGTAGCATATGTGGACTTGAGGACTTTTTGTGGCCACATTCAATTTATTGGTCATTGGTGAGGGTTATGTGGCCTCTTCCAGTTTACTAGGGAGAATTTTATTTAGCCTCATTTGCAGTAAGGATTTATGTAGCCTCAAGGTGTAAGCAAAACTTTGTAAGAACCAAGATCTGTCATACTAACTCATATACCGACCTGTGCTATATTTGTAAGGTACTAATGTGGTACAGAGTTTTGATTCGGTATAAACCAAACCAGTCTGAATCAACTTATACCATCTAATACTCACATGTACTGCTTCGTACCGAGTAGTTAGGAGTGGAAAAGGAATTGCATCCTATCTCGTTATGGGGTGCATACCCTATCGACTGATATAACAAAAAGAATTTTGTGGACCTGAATAAGAACATATAAAATTGCATAAAATATGAGTTTTTGATAATATAAATTTTGTTTTGACTATTGATTTTGATCAAGTATTTGTCTTGTAATTGTGTAAATTATTTAGACACTTTTCTAAACTTGAGTTTGAACCTTTCATGATATCATATTCTTGTTGAAAACTTTGTTGTTGGAATTTCAGGACAAAATAATTTTAATGAATTTCCACTCAAGCCTTTTGTTGATAATTTCATCATGTCTTTCATTTTAAAGTTATTTGTTTTGTGAGCCCGTAAGTTCTTCGATCATGTTAGGAGTTTACTTAATAAGCTTAATAGTTCACTTCATTTATTATAAAATTTTTCAAAGTGATAAGTGAGAAATTTGGTGGAATTATTAGAACATATGGATTTGATATTTTGAAGTTGCCTTTTGAACTTGGTGATCATGAGAGTGGTATCAACAATGTCTCTGTTCATTTTTAGTTACTTATGTCTTGAAAGTGTAGTGTTGGGTGTGATAAGCTATGTTTTAAGTTTCTAAATTGATTTTATTTTAGGACTTTAGACAATAATACTGTTTTAGTTTTTGGCTATATTTGATCTTATATTTTCTTTTAAGTATGTTAAAATCTAAAGTATTTTGACCAACTTTTAAGGATTATTAAATTTTATTTTTTTTTATTGTTTGATTTTAGCAATCATACCTTAGGGTTTGAAGAAGCTGGGATCTTGGGTTGTGACAAGTAGTTGATGTCACATGCTTAATTCTGTGATTGGGGGAATGAGGGACTCTAAGATAGTCTAGCATTCACTCATATACCTTATCTGCAGTAAGGAGAATTAGTCTCAGAATCAATGTAGTTTAATGCATCTTATTCTCATTCTTAGGGGGGCCTCAGTAGATTCACTTACATTTAGAGGCATCCTTTGTATTCTTTTTTGTCATTTTGTTCTCTCCATTTACCCCTTGTTGCACCTATATTACATGCCATTAAGGTTTGCAAATCTAGTATCATGACCCACATCAGTCAGGTGCCCAGTCAGTGTAGCACCAAACTGACACTCGATGTGTACATTGGTGTCAAATAGGTGCCAACAAAAGTAAGCAAGCAAGGAGAGAAGAAGGTGGACTGAAAGAAGAGGAAGGACCCACTAGAGAAAGGGAAACAGATCAGGGGCTAGAGGTTAATCGGAGGTCAGTGGTTTGAGCTCATCGATTGGGGGCTAAAGGTGATGGAGGGGGTTGGTAGGTTTCAAAGTGATGGAGAAGATTGAGAGAAAGTAGGGGTCATGATTGATAGAGTCGAGATTCCCCATGGCCACTATCCTACCAATGGTCGAATCGTAAGGCAAAAGAGCCACCATAGGCTTATCAAGAGAGAAAGACTTTTGGATGTGGGAGAGAGAGAGAGAGTTCAAGAATGTCCAAGGAGGGGTGTGTTTTTAAAGGAATCAGTTCAGTCAAATCAGCAGGTGCCATTCAGAACTGAGCTGAATCGGGAAGTTCGACTTAGTTTAGATTAGCTCTAACCGATTCTACACTTGTTTCAAACTGAGTGACCAGGCTAATATGTGTTGTTAAACCCCAGAGTGATTTGGGTTGGTTTGGCAGACCTTACACGTCATTATTTCTCTTTGTTACATTCTAACTGGAATTAATGAGGCATAAATCACTACCTTATGTATGATAGTCTTGATTCTTTATAGACATTCCATCTGGGGAGCCAAGATGATTCTTGGAAGGAGTCTCCTTTGTGCAGAATAATAATGAATTTGAAGAGTAATGGACTTAAAATGTAGTTAATTATAGGACTAAAACAAATATAGAGGTTTCAGGATCTTCATGAGAACTAAACTCTCTTCTGTGGAAGCTTAGAGGAAGTTTTCATGAAAGTTGGAGAGAAGGCATACAAGTTATGGCTATTTTCTGTCATTGAATATTATCTTAAACTCAATTGCAACTGGTGCTTTGCAAGGAATTTGGGTCCTTTTGAGATTTGCGTCTTGATAGAGGAGGAGTAATCCATATTGACGAAACCTAGAGCTCTGTGATATTATACGAAAAGGTTTCGAGCAATGAGTGGTCAAAATAATATTAAAATAGTGTGATATCTTTGGCCATGGAGAAAGTAGCTAGCGTTTCGCAAGACATGTTCTGTGGACTGCTAGTAGTTCATATGATTCCTATATGCAAACTATTGAGTCTAATTCATCAAAATGTTGCTTGATTCGTGTACCCATATGTATCTAACGCCTTTTTATTGGTTTAAACCTTGCATCATGTAGAATCTGTTTCTAATGTCATTGTTTTCTTTTCCATTTTAGTAAAGCCACTTCATAGAATTCCTTCAGATGTCATGTTGGCCTACATGCTCGGTAAAATTCCTCTTCTTATTGATAAGGAACTTCAGACAATTGACCAAGATTTTTAT
Organism: Metroxylon sagu; assembly: GCA_017589505.3. Classification (NCBI taxonomy): domain Eukaryota; kingdom Viridiplantae; phylum Streptophyta; class Magnoliopsida; order Arecales; family Arecaceae; genus Metroxylon; species Metroxylon sagu. The sequence goes on from JACVBY030000560.1 coordinate 1,230,520, forward strand.
TTCAATTTTGTGTGGTGGTCTTCTGAATATATCTTGATATATGGCTACTCAGAATATCAAGTAACAACTTGTCATGATCTTATAATTGGCCACTATAATGAAAATTTGTGTGGACATTTTAAAAATTGGTGCTAACTGCTTGAGTAGATCACTCTTTATTTCTTAGAATATACAATTGGCCTGGTAATGATCTCTGGGACATTTCTAGATAACTTAATGCTCCTATCCTCATCATGAAGTTGGAAATCTTACAATCTTGCATCATAATATGCTTAACCATGTTGCAGGTAAAAACAATGCAGGTGTCAATTTTGATACAGGTTCAGATAATTCAGTTGAATTTGCAGAAAAGGTTATTGACACTAACTATTATGGCACACAAAACGAATGATTGAAACCATGATCTATATAATGAAGCCTTTTTCCAGTGCTTGCATATTGAATGTGAGCTCAAGATTTTGTCATGTTAATGGCGGATGAAATGTAAGTTCGTAAAACTCATTAACCCCGTTCTCTCTTCCTTTTTTCTAATATCCTATATCATACTTTTGATCAACTATTTCTAGCGCACTGTTCTATGCTTGTAACCCAGGGAACCAGAAGACAGAAATATATTTACATTGATTATGCTATTCTATATGGTTTTTGAATGGCAGCATCCATATGAAGCAGTATCACATACTTTTGGTGGAGAGTGGGTGACACTACCTTGAGAGAGCAACTGCTGAGGGATGACTGCTTATCTGACGAACTGATTGATGGTATGGTTTTGAAATTTCTCGAAGCAATCAAATGGATGGCCTCAAATATTTACTGATTATTCAATATCTAAGCCGGCAGTCAGTGCTGACACTAGACTGATGGTAAGAAAGCTTTCCAGTAGGCAAGAATATGGCGATATCTACATCAATTGTTAATGTCCAGGCTGTGTGAAAACTGCCATGACAGCTTGGGAAGGAAACATTTTGGCTGAGGAAGGTGCAGATAATGGAGTCTGGGTTGTCCAGCATACCTGTCAACCAGCCATTACAGGAAAATTTGTCACTGAGAGGCATGAGATAAGCATCTAAGCCATACAGTCCAGTCTAGCATTCTATTAGTTTATTATGGTCTCTGATCCCAGGGCTTACTTGCTTCCTTGTTCAGTGGTCTTCAATTAGCCCAACAAAAATTTATGTCCAGACATGCAGAAAGATTGGGAAGGCTTATCATGCATAGTGGAATTATCAAAATGCCATGTGGTGGAAGAAGAAAAAGTTCATTCTTTTTCTTGAAGTCTGCACTGATGACATTGTCACTGGTTTCAATGACATTGATCTCGACTTGTTCATTGGTTTTAGTTTCTCTTACGTCACAAGCAGCAATAGTTGTAGCGGAAAGTGGAGCCTGTAGTTAAACAGCTTGGATGTTTTGTACTTTATATAATGGGCAATTATGCTGCAACTTGATGGTTTAGCGATGCTGTCTTAGCGCGGTCTTGGAGTCTGGATTGTCTCATCCTTGACAACAGAAGAGTATCACCTGGGTGACCTCTGTAAGAACAAGACTGGCCTCTAGAAGGAAGAAGTTGTGAGATAGTGACTTCAATTTTTCTGTATTCGGCAATGCAATTCACTTCCTTATTAGAATTTCAAAATGGTATTGCTTCTATCATTAGTATGTTCGATGCTTTCCCATCGTCTCTCAGTTAAATTTCTATAAGATTCTAACCTTGAAAGGTAGATAATTTTTTTTCATTTTTCTTGTTGTAGATCACTCTCACATGACCTAATGAGCATCCAGGATTGGTCAGGATGGTCTGTCACTAGCTGGAGCTGTGAACATGGCGTAGGAAATTCGTAAGCAGCTTCTAGCAGGGCACACCCAATTAACTAAAGTTTATTGGGTTGATTAGAGTAGTTGTGATGTTGACCGGAACCTACATTACATGACTAAAAGGTTTTGGATTGTAGTGGAGGGCTTGGGACATTTCACGTGTTCCTTGGACTTTTTTCCTTGGATAAGAACTACATTCTTGTCTGCACATGTGGCATGTGTAAGCTTAACCACTTTGTAATTAGGTTTACTGGTTCTTGGATCTGATGCTTTCTAATCTGTCTTTCTTTAATTATTATTTTTAAGATAACTGGAGAAAAATTCAACCGCTTTGGTCAAGCTCAAAGTTCATTGGCACATAAGAATATTTTACTGTCTTTATTTTGGCCTCTTCCTTAATGCTGTTTACACAAATGTTTTCTTTAAGTTATCCTCAAGGAATCTAGTAAATTATCTTTTCATCTATCAAAGGAGCATTATCACACCAATTAAAGAAAGCTATTTTAATTAATAGCCAGCAATATGGATCATAATGCTCACAATTTTTGACTTCAAATTGGCTCTACTGCTTTTGTATCTGGTGGCTTGTCCTCGATTCTTGATAGGAAAGCATATTCCATCCTTCAAAATAACAGGACATGAAAACTAATCGTAGCTTTAGAGTTATTTGCGATTCACAAATTCTATCAAGGAGCATCTCCCGAGAGCACATGCTGCTGTCTAGATTTCTTTTGAACCAAGGTTCTCACTCTTGCTGGTGTCATCTGTCGTAGCCGTTGCGGCTCATCTACGTAAAATGGCAGGCATGGCGATTTGGTAATCTTAGAACATGATATTAACTATTCGGGCATGACGATTTTATAATATTAGAAATCCTGTGGTTGGACATGGACCTTGTGGGGGCCTAAAGATTGTGCATATATCAATTAGATCTGGCTTACAGTGTGAAACTGTAGAGCGCATGGCTTTACGGCAAAGAGGATTTGCGACGCCTAAAGTCCAGACTGAAACATGCCTTGAGATGGCCTTCACCAGCAGATGAGGTGATGGTCTCTGGACGTACGCCACCGTAGAGCTAACGGTTAAATGCTGCCATTAGTTGCCTCTGTGTTATGGTCCGGAATATGCTTATAACTCAAGTACATTTGCTATCTATTAATTTTCACTAAAATTTTTTGGTCATATAATTTTGGATCCGTTAATAAAGTTAATTAAGCCAAGTGGATTGGAACGTTACAAATGATATCGAAACCGTCTGCGAGAAATTGATAGTATACATGAGAAAAGAAGCTATTCATGTAAAGTCCACTTTATAACGAGTGATTCTTGCGCAATAATCCGATTCAAGGATAGATTCTTCTACTTAGAAGAAGAGATTATAGCACTACAAACATTGGATAGGAAAGAAAGTGTTATATACTTGTAACTCAAGTTCACTTGCAACTCATTAATTTTTACTCGAGTTTTTAGAACGGTTTGCTAACGAAGTTAATTAGGCCAGCAGATGGGTTAGAGCACAGTCTTTCTGTTCGAACGTGCATGGGAAACATTTGAAATGGAAACCAGGATATGAAATGTAGGATGCCATACGTGCCAAAACTTACTCGGTCTGTGACTGTAAGGCTCAAACCAGATGCAAATTCCCTCGAGCCAAGCCTAAAGCCTGACCGGAATTGAACTGGCTGGACAAGCCTAAAGCCAGCTGGGGTCCATTTCCAACGCTATTTGGAGCATATTTGCCTTGACTCTTTATTTTTGACGTTGCACGCTTCTCTGCTCTCTCTTTATTAGTTATTTTAGAGTAAATGTGTACGTATATTTATTCTAAAAAAGCATGTAAAATGAAAATTAGACACGCGAACATATATTCATTGAGTCTTGTTTGCCAACATGAACCAACTCATGTACCAGGGTCTTGATCCATCTGCTCAATCTAATTGAGCCTGAGAGAGAAAGGATTGAAGATGATAGATAAGTATGAGACCTTAAGGTCAACTTAGATTTTAAATCTACCTTATCCCATTTCATTTAGTAAGTACGTTGTAGTTATAATAAAGTTAGTCAAGCCTTTCACACCATCAATAAAGAATGAACAGAAAAGTTTTATGTAAAATAATTGCTTTTGAAATTTAGTCTCTCTACATCTTTTATCTTTAACTGCTGTAAAAATATTAGCACTATCAAACTCATATTCAATTATTTTCATAGCCCAACACAATCCTAAATGATGGGTCAGGCACCACTGAAAGTCGATTCGCACGTAAAGCTAATGTTAACAAAAATATTTATTTACACTTAAAATAAATAATATCTATGATAGAAAATGATTTGATTAAAATCATTTTGTGTCTGATATGTCTTTATTCTGATTTAAATAGACTATAATAGGTGGATCCCTCATTGGACAATCTTAATCCTACTCATGATAAGCTATAATAAATCATTGCACATATTATTAAGAATAAATCTAAGATATCTTAATCCATATATTAGTTTAGTCCTAAATTTATTGAATCAAGATTATAGTGAATAGTCATGCCCTAAGGTGGAGAAACCACTTGTATGTTATATATATGAAATCATCATTTTTCAACTTTGAAAATAGTTTTCAATAGACTATTCAATATAAAAGATGCACATGTTCTCTTGCAAGATCAGCTACCTTGATAGCTACGAGAAAATAGTTACTCCAATCCATTATCAAACACCATATATAATGCTAAATATATAAGTATGATGCACAACTTCGCTCATAGTTGTGATTTATTTTCAATCAAATTTTTTTTGCAAATACACTACCACCAACTTGATCATTCTACCCATAAATGACACTTATGGACTCTTTTTTGCTTCAAAGATGACGTGTGATATAATCCTTTAACTATCCGTGACTGTGTATACGAAAGATATGTATAAAATATTTAAGAATGTAATGTTTATTACACCAAATAGCTTTGTGGGCATGCCCTATTTTTAACAATATTGCCTTCTCCACTTTTTGAAAGGCTCAAATTGGTTATAATAACATCAAAGGAGAGAGGAGAAATAGGAACCACGTATTCTTCAATTTTGATAAATTTGATAAGATAACATTGTCAAAGAATCATATACAAAGGTCCTGAGAACCATCTTAGAAAATTATATAGCTATGATGCTCCATTATTGGGGATATCGATATTCTTATACAAAAATAAGTATTTAATTTGAAAATAAAGCAAGCAAAAGGGTTAGAATAAATCTTATGACCATCCAGTAGATTTTCACAAACAAGCATAAGCAAAGAATAGCTATTCCAATCAAACCTATATATGTACTTAAACTAGGCATACATGCCCTCCTTTCCTCCAATAATTTGATCCCATCATCTGCTTCAAATAATTTCTACATAAAAACTTTCTTTTTATTAGTCTTTTTTATTAAACAAAATCATCTATGTTTTAAAGTCCTTTGAAAAATTTGTCGAAAGGATACCTATAATTTTTGTAGGATAACCCTGTCAATATATATAACAAATGATAACTTTTACATTAATTATAATCCTACTAAAGTTTGGCCATGTTAGAAATTTTTGCTCCATCTTGTTTGCTCTCTCTCTCTCTCTCTTTCTCTCTCTAGTGTGAGAATGGAAAATTTTATGTAGGAGTGCAAATAGGTTAGGTTGAGTCAGATCATGCTTGATCTCGATCCAACGAGTTATTCGGATCAATCAGAGTCATATTTTAGCTGAACTGCTAAAGATAATTCAAGTGTAAAAATATAAAATTTATATAATTAAGGTTTATGGTACAAGAAAGAATAGGTTCAAATCAGATCGACTCAATTTTCTATCAATCCAAATTAGGTTCGAACGATATACGAATTAGGTTAAGTATAAAAAATATAAGATTTGAACTCAACTCAAAATTTAGATCGGAACTAATTCTCTCGAACCCAATTCATTCCATGAGTCTTTAAATATCGATCAGATTAAATCTAATCGGATTATAATCGAATCAAGTTATGGGTCAATCCGGTCCAATTGCAAGCTTAATTTTACTGCACCCTTTTGTCTTGTATTCCAATTGGCGATGACGCTAACCGGTACCCAACCATGTGGGCCTAGAACGGCGGTTTTGGCCCTGTTCAGAATCTTCATATACCAGAAGATCCCAGACACAAAGTCTCTTGGACTTATTTGCTGCCAGCCTTCTGAGAAGGGACCGCATACCAGCTGCACGGCTTGCCTTTTTTGACCGAGTTGTTCGTAGGATAGCGAGGCATTTTCTCAAGCACCGTATTCAACAAGTGAGATGGTGACCAGCCGAGATGGGTGCTGCGGTTCTCCAGTCAACAGCACAGCATGGTGGGGGGGGGGGGGGATGGCACGGAGCAGTGGATCAGTAGTTTTAACTCTGCAGGACTGTAAAAGAAAGTTCCCTTGATTAATTCAAACAAAGCCACTATCAGTCTTTAAAATAGCTTATCTATACGACTTTGTTGAATTAAATAAATGCTCATCTACGGTGATAGGTCCATGTGAAATTTTTGGATCAGGCTTATCAGGTAATATAAATATTGTGTTCCTAGAGAATTGATTGGAATCACCACAATTCTTGTCAGTGACTCTGCCAACCTAGGACATGAACCTTAAAAAAAAGAGATTCAGCAAGCATGAACTAATTTTGTAACCAAGTTCTATCTCCTTTGCCGGTGTTATTTGGCATTCTGACGAGGACCGAATCCAGATGCTTATAATTGGATCGTGGTTAGAGAGTTTAAAATAAATTTAATTATATAATTAGAGATGAATAAAAATAAAATTATTTAAAAAGATTCATGAGAAAAATAGACTCTCATCTATCTATGAGACTTCTAAGAAATACTTCAGAACAGAAAAAGTTCAGAAACGTAAGTAAAAGATCTCTCTATAGCGTCCGGTAATATAGAGGCTTTTGCATAATTCAACCTATTATGAAGCTTTAATCAAAAATATTCAAAAGGGCTTTCGTAAAGATATATAAAATTTCTCAAAAAAATCTAAAATTTTACTTCAATTTTTTAGATAAGCTCACCGTGCATATCCATGCTTCCGTTGTATTATCCTTCAAGTACATTATTATTTGAATTAAGTTCAAGAAACAAATTAAAGTTGCAAAATATCCTATAAACTATAGGCTGGATAACTGTAAGTATGGGTTCACTGGGCTTTTTGGCTAATTTGTTCCTATTCCTGCATGCAACAGCTAATTTAAGAATTGAAATGAGGTTGCCAACAAGTTAAGCTACTTCTAACAAACAATCTCTCAATTATGAAGGGCAAAAAAAAGCTCATTCATGCTATAATTACCTAGGTTTTAATACATGAGAATGCATCATCTTAGCAAATAAATGTGGATGTGTCACAAAAGAGAGAGAGAGAGAGAGAGAGAGAGAAAATTGACCTCTACTAACGCACAAATCATATTAGTTCTAGTATAACTTTTCTTTTAGGTGACTTATTGAACATAACCCATTTACTAAAGGAGTTTACGTTAGGCAAGTTGCTATGTGGCTCAAGTTCAAGCATTTATATTAAATTTCATGATTACAATAATTTAAGAAGAATTGCTAATCATGTCTAGGTTTGAAACTAAAAATTTCACATTCTATAAGATGGGACCTTCTCAGATGGTTTTAAATAACAAATTTCACATTCTATAAGATGGGACCTTCTCAGATGGTTTTAAATAACATGCCTTCATTTTTTTTACTTTTTTTAAGAAAAAGAAGGGAGAACCTATAAGCATTTCATTAACAGTTGCTTAAATAAGATTCGAAGGTTAATTAACTAAAACAAAAAGATATGAAGCAAATGACTTTACAAGATGTAAAGAGACTATCTTAACTTCAAGGCAAAATATTCATCTTTCTTTTCAAACTTTTCACCAAATGGCAGGACAACTATACCTTATGATTTTACATCAAAAAAAATTTTCAATTTTTCTTGTAAAGGAGCATTTAAGAAATAGATAATAAGTAGCTATGCCCAAACAGTTGTGGCACTAAATGCAACCAGTGGCCTCTGATCTCTTCATCAAGTTACCAGTCTTTAACTTACTGTTCAATGCTAACCAAACAGACATAGGTAGTCCTTGCACCAGTTTATCACTGAAGTGCTTGTAAGTTTGTGAATTGAGACTTAAATCATTGGTTATACCTCTCTGCTCAGAAAAGAAGGCTATGAGTTTGATTTTAGAATAACATGTCACTAAAAATGTGGACCTGCATAATTGTACTATGGGTAGGTTGGGCATAAATTTAACCAAGAATTTTTAGTTTCTGAACCTAGTGAATCCAATTAAGATTAGAACCATTAATGAATTTCCACTACCATTTTCCCAGAAAGCAATATTCAACTCTCTGAGAATTTTAATATATAAGCCACCTTAATGCTTTGGTTTGCAAACTTGTTTCCAATTAATTAAACAAAACAAACGCACACTAAGTTGCAGCCTTTCCAACATAATAATCTTTTATTTTCATCAATTGTTTTAATAACTTAGTCAGCCAGCTCGAAAACATAAACAAAAGAAAATTGGTAGATTGGAGAAATCATATTCAAACTTCCCTCAATTCTCAGAATTTTAGAAGACTATCAAGAAAGCCTCTGCAAAATTAATAAGAAAAGTGGGCTATTTGCAGTTCAAGTGATTTGCTAGAATCAAGCTAAAATCTCTATCCCTTCCAAAGCAGTTCAATCTAAATTTTGCAAAATTAACCTTGAGACAAGATCTTAATTCAAAAAGATATGATATACATTTGAAATTAAAAATGGATTTCAACTTGGTATTCAGAAAAATAATTGTGTCATCCTTAAATTGTAAGCAGGTAACCTTAAGCTCCGAAGAAGAATATCGAGTAAAATTTTAGGTAAAATATCAGCCACTGGAGCAAATAGAGGTGGAGAAAGGGAGTCACCTTATCCAAGTCTTATTTTCTTTATCCAACTACTAGATTTTTTTCATTAAAAAGGATTGCAGATTTTGCATGACATTCTCTTTCAACCAAAGGAGCTATTTAGTTCCAAACCCTAAAGTTAAGAAGCTAAGAAAGAAAATCTTAATCCAAAGCATCAAATGCCTTTTAAAAATTAAGGTTGACTGGAATATGTACTAGTAAGGTTTTAAATCTCATGGAAAGAAACTGTCTTGGTTATTTTATGGAGTAGGATATATCGTCTCATTCCATCCCAGCACTTAAGAGAGGAAGGAAATGTTCCAAAACATCCTGATTCCAATGCTGGAATAATAGCGAGACAATCGTACCGTAATACTTAGAATGATAACCCATCTCAACATCCAATGAAAAAATTCATCGAGACATAAAACCTTATGCATTAGAATACCCAAAGCTAAACTACTTATAATGACAAAACCATCCAAGATAAAATCATCCTTCAATGGATGCTAACTGATCATTCAAAACACTTTTCAACCCTTAGTTAAATACCTTAGAAAAAATTTTATGCGTGTACAACAAGACTGGTTTTGCTATAGTGTTATTATGCCATATTTTGTAGACATGATGTAATACCTCAAAATAGTCTCATATCGGATAGAAAAAAAAAAGTGTTATGTGCTTATAACTTAAGTTCACCTACTATTAATTAATTTCTACTCAAATTTTTAAGGTCACATGATTTTGATCCATTAATAGATTAATTGGATCAGCAAATGAGACATAGTTTGATAAATCCTCGCTCTTTTATGAGGAGCGGTATATGAGTAAATAAATAGTAACAGCTAATATTTATTTTGAGCGCCGGTGGAACGAGTTTGGCTTAAATTTTTCTACGTTAGCTATCATCCAGTTTTGCCCAAGGATAAAGTTCAAAGTTGGCTGGCTAAGATTGTGGAAGAAAGTAGTGACTCTATTTGGCCAAGCATTAATAACAGAAGATGGTGTGGTAGGGGAAGTAGGCCATCAATTATGATCGTTGGATTTTGTCCAAATTATGCGCCCTTGCTTCTGACTCACTGTAACCAGTTACGCTGAGAAAAAATTAGGACCATTCATTCCACAATAATTGATTAAAAATAGTTGAAAAAAATTACTCTGCAAGTCTTTAAGAAGCATCATAATAAAACCCACAGATGAGTCTAAATTCATCGACCTTGGTAGCAAGTTATATTTGGGAATCACGGTGGTATAAAAAGAAGTCCAAAGCCTCAAGAGAAACATCACCCTTATGAAGTTACGAAAGATCAGCATAACATCATCCTTAATTACTTATAGGAGCATTTGGTTAGCGGTAATCCTTTTAGGTAATCTTTGATTACCATACAGATTACAATATTTGGCAATTACACGAGATAGTTTGGATGATCATATTTAATTCTTAGTTATCTAAAATTATCATAAATCTTAATGACCTAATTCCCTTCGAAAAAAGAGAACATCTGAGATTACCGAAGTCTGCTAATCACATATTGCACTCTTAACTTTCATATACATATTTAATAATATTTAATCTAATTATATATTTAATATGCACTTAGTAGCATTAAAATATTTAATATTATATTAATATTTATCATTAAATTTATATTATATTTAATATTAACATAATATTTCATATTTTAAGCACTATTATACATTTATATAATAACATATAAATATTAAATTTAAAATTATTAACATTTTTGACCTTCTTGCATATTATATTATTATATTTAAATACTTTATAATATTTTAAATATTATTAAATATATAATATATTATTCTAATATATTATTATATATTTTATATATAACATATATTAAATATTTATAATATCTAAATATATAATATTTCTAAAATGATTTCACGAAAAATCTTTACTTTTTATTAAAGCATTTCATGTTTTAGTGCCAAAAAAAAAAGGGGAGGGCATGAAAAGATAAAAAAAAATTATAGCAAAATCAAATAGAATTAAATAATATGATAATATGAAATTTGAGCTAACATTATCAAGGTAACCCAAATATGATAATCTTGCATTTTTAATAATTCTTTATGAAAAATAAGATTATCAAAAATATAAGATTTCTGATATTATTATATTATTACGGACTAAATGCTATTTAAAAGAAATGAATGGATAAACTCTTTGGCCTTTATCTTCATCGTCTCAAGTTACCTTGTTTCTGAATGTACCTTATTTTTGAATAAAAACTTGACAAAAAAAATATATTGTTGTAAAATTTGTGAAATTCATGATGAATAATTAAAAGAAGCAACAACATTCAATCAGTAAAGCTCCTAGACATGTTTATCACCTTCCTCTAACTAGTCATTCCTCTTCACATAAATTTTTAGTAAGAAGATTTTCCATTACCAGTCTACAAAATCTTGGCCTCATGGATGAAGCTTAAATATATCTTGAAATAAGATTTTAAATCTTGTGAAACAAAAATGTTCTTATCTTTCTATAGAGCAAGACACTGTAAATTTCTTTGTTGATCCTAAAAAAATAGAAAGCTTTTTGTGTGTGCCACCTCTCAGGAAGTTGTTTCTTTCTCGATACTTAGAAGGAAAGCATACTCTGTCTCAGACAATTGTTAACAATTTTATTAGGACATATCCAATTGAAGCTATGATCCCAACCTCTTTTAAAGGAGCTTCAAAAAGACTTTACTTCAAAGCAAAGAATCTTCCTACAAGCGAGCATCAACTCAAAATATATTTCATCTGTATCTTATTCTTTTCCATCCTGATCTATGACATAATTAGACATTTCAATACTTGCTTGGCATATTTTAAAAATATTTAAATTTTAAAATTATATTTTTATCATAAATTATATTTATTTAAAATTAAATATTAAAATATATTATAGTTGAAATGAAATGGAATGTCAAGATCAATTCTGAAATCTCTTTTTTAAGTTGAGATGGGACGATCGTCTCAATCATATCCTATTAAGACTTGAACACATCCTACTCAAAAACAACCTACACAAAACCATTACAAAATCAGAGACTCAAAATAATAATAATAATAATAATAATAATAATAATAATAATAATAATAATAATAAAAAAGGAATAACATTCTGCAAGCTTGATTGCTGTTTGGATCTTGGCATCACCAAACCATAGAAACATAAATTCATAGGAAAATTTCCACTTGCTGTGCAAGGTCATTGAGTGGGACTTACATGATGGGAGCGACACATTAAGAAGGGCCTTCTATACATTGGCGTGAAGACTTAGGTCCATGCGTGCATTAAGCATGAGGATTTATTCTGACCAAATTAGATCCGTCTTGCTCCTCCAAAAGGCGCGTTTGATCAGCCACGTAAGTGCTGAGAGTCATATTTTTCAGAGTAAATTATTATTACTCAATATTCTACTATTAATCAAAGTTAATTATCATTGATTATTTAAATAATAATTTATGTTATATTATGACATTAGAATATAATAAATTTTTATTATTATATTATATTATAATATTATTCATTATAATAATTAATAGTTACTTGTTATTAAATTATTATTTTATTAGTATTTTTATTTTTTACTCTCTTTATTATATTGCAATAATAATAACTATTGATGATATTGTTATATTATATTACACTACAATAATATCATCATAGTTAAATTATTATTCATTAGTATACTATTATTAATCAAAATTAATTATTATGTCTTATTTTCCAATTGACCTAGCCAAGCTCGTTAATTAATGTTCTAACTGGAGCTTGTATTAGAAGTATATTGAAATTATAGATTATCTAATGATATATATGAAATATCATATTACTCCTTAATTACAATATAAATAAATTTATTTTTAAATAACCAATAAGAAAATATATATATATATAGGCAAATATAAAATTATTTTGAAGTTATCGATATTTTTATATATTTTAAATAAAATGATTTCAAAAATACCATAAAGACTAAAATAAATTTATTTATTTTCATTTTTAACATACAGAAAAGGATTATATTTTTATCAAAAAATAATAATTAAAATATGAATTATCATAATAATGAATATATTTTTTAAATCAAATAAAAATAAATATCATAAGATTTATTACTTGCTACGACGATAGAATGGTCTTTAATTAATGATTGAATAGTTTCTTTTACATAAAAGGATATGGTTTAGATTCTCATATGACTCGCAACAAATATATTTATTTTTTATTTTTTATTTATCTAACATGAGGCTTATAACAAATGCTAACCATTAATGATAAAATTCAACAACAATTGTTAAAACTATAAATAATTAATTACCAAAACCATCTTACAGTGGTGCATCAAATATATATTTTTTCAAACTATTGATGGCACTTATAAGTACTGCCAATAGCTCTTTTTATGATGATAATAAAATAATATTATTTAAATACTAATAAAATAAAAAAAATTAAAATAAGAATATATTATTCATTCAAATGCGAGAGGTAACCATTCTACCTTACAATCAAATATCTGAAGCGATGATAGCGCGGCCTTTGCTTGTGCAACAAACCAAAAGCAAGGCTGCATACTTTTCCAAAGTGTAGTCTTACGGTGACCCACCCAAAATCACGTTTGCTCCGCTACTTACGTGATCAGATGATACACAGAAAAACCAAGGACCTCTTTCGTATAATTTATATTTCTTTTTTTTATTTTGAAAAATAAAATTATAAAAATAATATATATATATATATATATATCTAATACCATTATTTTTATTTTTATTTTTATTTTTATTTTTTAAAATTATTTTTATTATAAATATTATTTTAAATTTATTTTTTTCCGTTATTACTATCATATTCATATCACTGTCAATATTATTATTTCTTTCTTAGCTGCGACAGCCACTGTAACCATATCCATCACTTTTGCCACATTGCCATCAAACGCTATCTCCGCTCTATTGTCCACAAACTTACTGCCAACGTCATTATCTTCGTCATTATCATTATATTTTATTATTAAAAAAATATAAATAAAATATATATATATATATATATATATATATATTCATTTTGAAAATCAGAGAATGACAGTGATGTCAACGGGCGCCTGAGATATTTCTTGGATGTTTATTTGTAACCTGAAACCCCACCGGATTTTTACTCGCTTCTTTCATGAGTGATGCATGCGTCCGTTTAATAAAAGTTAAAAACAAATACTTAATCCGAAATAATATATATAAGAGACCTGATGACGACGTTCCAAGGGTGGGCTCCGGGCTGAATGCAACCCAGACTACCAGTGTGAGCTGCATGTCCACAAGCCAGCACAGAACGCCTTTGAGGTGGATCCCACATCGAGTGGAAGTACTGAGCCTTGGACCGCCTGAAGCTGAACTTTGTCCAACAACTTGCCTCTCGTTTTGGGCAGTGATTTGGAGATCTTGACGTCCTTGAAGATCTCGCCTTCTAGACATATCATCATCGCGCCACAGTGGTGGTGTTTCTGACCTATAGAATAATATTTCTTATTCGCTCTCTCTCCTCAAGGAAGAACGCAGTAAGTTTCTAGCTCCTCAACTCCAAGGAACCTCCATTTTAGCCAAAGGCTTGATGACGGTTGCTTGGTCATTTCAATAGGCTTTTCGGAGAAGTTGGGTGCTCTTGCGAATTCCCTGGTCTTGTCGTTGTCTGAATCGCTTTTTCAACCCTTTTCCTCCATTAATTCCTCCATTCAACACATCATGTTGAGATGGCCGAGTTGGTCTAAGGCGCCAGATTAAGGTTCTGGTCCGAAAGGGCGTGGGTTCAAATCCCACTCTCAACAATTCCATTTTTTCAAAATACTTGTGAATTTTTTATTATATATATATATATAATTTTGTAATTTCTTTGGGTTGAAATCCCACATTCAAAAATTATTTGTTGGACTTTTTCTATATATATTTTCAATGCTCTTTTATTATGTATTTTCAATTTCAATACATGTAATTTCTTTCTTTAGAGGTTTTCCCCCCAATTTGTACAAGCTTGCAAATTTTGTGAATTTTTTTTGTTATGTATATTCAATTCTTGTAATTTATTTTTTGGTTCAAATCCCACTTTCAACATTTTTTTGATTTTTAATATATATTTTTAATTTTTTATTATGTACTTTCAACACTTTTAACATCTTTTGGATTTAAATCCCACTCTTAACAATTTTGTTTTTGGTTTTTCTAATATACATTCAATGTTTTTTTATTATACATTTTCAATGCTTATAATTACTTCCTTTAGAATCTTTTTTCTAATTTTTACATGCTTGTAAATTTTGTGAATGTTTTTGTTATATTTATTCAATATGCAATTTCTTTCTTTAAAGTTCTTTTTTCTTTTTGTTTTTACATGCTTGTAAACTTTTTGTGAAACTTCCCTATATTATTTTCTTCAATTTGGAAAGAGTTTAAAAAACTAAAAACTAGAAACAAAATAACAAAATCTAAAACATGTAAACTTTTAAAAGACTTATATAATTATTTATCTAAAAATAACTATATGAGAAGTAAAACATTGAGAAGAAGCATATAGAAGCTTAACTCAAATTTTTAATTACTTTATAAGCTTAATAAAAAGTTTTAATATTGTCAGATCATTCAAGTTAGCCAAAATTCACTATTAAATAATCAAAAATCATTGTTATCAATTAAAGTAGAAATTACAAGAGACTTTTCCTGAATCTCCATATATGAAAACCCTGAGCAAGAGAGAAAACCATGAGAGAACATGAAAGAGGAGAGGGAAAGAAAAAAGTTAATTTATCTATATTTTTGGCTACTCTAAAGCGCTTTATAAAGTGTGGAGTATTAATATTTTATAAGACTCAAACATTTCTAAAGCTAAAGCCTATCCCAAAGTATGAGCCATTATAACGTGCTTTTACACTACTTAATCTAGGAACTAATATGGATATTAATTTATTTGAGTCATGTGTAATTTGACTTGAAAATCTAATGTGAGTAGTTCTAAATTATCCCTCTATATAGAGAATAATTTAGAGAAGCATTTAACCAAAAGAAAAATCAAAAATAGTTTAAGAATTTTCAATATTTCAAAGAATATTATTACTATGGTATTTATAATTTTGTATATTGTATATAAAGATGCTATAAGATTTAGTTATTAACAACTTTTTCATCTAAATTGAGAGAGAATTTATTAGCAACAAACCTCTATATTCTATCAATACATCTAAATGGTCTAAGCTAATAACGTGTACATTACTATTAGACTAATTCTTCTCTTAATTGTTTTAATACATCTTTCAAATAAATAAGAAAATACCTTGAGTTTAATAGTCAATTTGCTAACATATGTAATAAATTTATGAAAATTTTTTCAACCTTTATGAAGGAGATAATTTTACAATTTACTTATAAACTTCTCTTTGAAATTTGATAATGAGCTATACCATAAATATTGATTCACAATATTTTAAGCACCTATGACTCAAAATTAGTGACTTTGAGGTCATTTACTTATACATCAAGTGACACATATGGATAATGACACAAACACATATATATTTCGAATCTAGTCTATGAATTATGATGAACTAAAATTTAGCATGTTCAAGTGCTTATAAACCACAAATTAAATGAGAATGTTGTATCAAATATTGAAATTCTTAATTTTTAAGCCACTCGATAAAAAAGTAATGACATTCAAGATACAAAAATTAGTCTACCCTATTTATTATTGTTTTGTACCTAAGGTTCAATATACTCTAATGTGAAATGTTATACCTAAGGATTTCTCACCATGTTAAAATGACTAGCCCTCCTAAGAGATGGTGGAAAATAATAAAAATAATCCATATAAGTTAAAGGAACATGAAACTATTTTATCCTATAATTACCTAACTTCAAATTATTTTTTTAAGTCTCCAATCTATGGTTTTTTTAGCACTAGGTAAGTGAAATTGATATAAATAATAAAAATCTATCTATCTAAAATTATTAGCTTTGCCATGCATGACATACAGATAGGTTAAATTTTAATTGAAGTGAAGATGACATGAATTTGACCTGATTTTTTTTTGTGGGGTCATGATTCTAGGCATGAACCTAACCCATCAAGTACTAGATCAAATAGCATTACATTAATAAAATTTTTTAATAGGTCCTTTAGGTCATTTCGATTTGTTAAAATTAAGTATGAACCAAATCCAACCTAATATTTTAGATTTTAGATACGTCTAAACTAGATTCTTACCCATACTATTTATTTATTACAAACTAGAACTTATTATTGTGGTCACACCTAACTAGTTAGCAACTAAAAATTCTAAATTTTCATGGATGCTACATCTCCAAAAATTTGGATTAGGTAGACTCCCTTTCTTTCTTTCATAAAAAAGTATACTATTGATTATATATTTAGAAACAAAACTAATAATTACATGAAAAAAATAGAAAACATGAATAAAAAAGAGTTAATGTGGATTTCTACCATTAACACCTTTAATAAACATTGTTTTCCCTTGATTAATCTTTTAATATGCAATAAATAGCTTTAAAATCCAATCTACAAATTTAGTTATAGAAATGGAGTGAGAGTTTGGGGATTTTATTGATATATTGGTTAAGTGAAATCAGACTAGGTTGGATTAGATTGAGTTTGGTTTTCTAATATTCTATCTGTTTTAGGTCATGCTGGTACAAAGGTTGGAGGACATAGATCCAGATCTAGTCAAAACCAAATACATGGATATAAAAAATCATGTCCAAAATGCTATACCATGGATTTGTCCTACTTCTAGCTCAAACTAGTGCCTCAAATAAGAGAAATTTTGACACACCCATTATGATATCAAGTTGGCATATTTTCCAAATAACTTTATAAGAGGCTATAAATGATATCTTATAGATCAATGATTGAACCATAAAGTATATTTTGATAATATGATTTACCAAGAATCTAGTAATAAATAGTCTATTAGAGTAGGATTTGGAGGTGATCCAAATCCAAACTAATAGTCCATTAGTAATTTGCCTGCACAAATATAGGTGCCTCCCCACTATGATATTAAATTTAAATTTAACTATTTTTACTGGCTTTTCATTAACGTCATGCTTAGATCTGACTTGCTTTACTTTTGCTAAGAACAGAGCTGATTAATCTAAGATAGGTGCCTCCCCCATATGAGATTAAATTTAAATTTAACTATTTTTACTGGCTTTTCATTAACGTCATGCTTAGATCTGACTTGTTTTACTCTTGCTAAGAACAAAGCTGATTAATCTATGGAGTGGCGTAGCGGTGGGAGGGAATCCTTCTGGTGACAGCGATGCTGCATCAATTAATTATAAACTGATCAGAAGGTAGATAAAAGAATGTGTTATAACAAAAAAACAATAATCAAGTCCAGCTTTATCAATAATAATAACTCACAAGGAGTTATTACTCTATTAAAATATCTTGAGCTTTGTTTACATATAAAATTTTGGATGAATCTCTTGACCTGGCAAAACAAATCGGGTGGAAAAAATATTGTTCAAATCCTTAGAATTCAAGGGCTATATTTTTATAACAATTTTAATCTGTGCCCATGGATTCTTTTGCTAACGTGTGAACAGCCCTAGAAATGACACCCAGAAATGACAGATGCCTCGTTGATGTCAGCTTGCTGGTTTGATGGACTCAAGCCTTCAGCTGGTCCCACTCCAGCGATGGGCTTTGCCAAAGGAACTGAGTTCCAGCCTGTCTATGCCCTCTTATAGAAATACAAAGATAAGGTCATCAATCATAGCTCTAGAAAACTTTAGTTCTTGTCATGATTGGAGTGATAAGGGAGGAGCTTTGTGTGACTTCTCCTAGGTTCTCTTTAAGTTTGAGTGGAGAATGAGATGATTAATTTATGGTTGGCACAATTTTTTCTCTCTTTTCTTTTAATCTTTGTTGCAGTTGTCCAGAGATTATAGGTAGTACCATTCTGGGCCCACCAGTTTGTACCTCTACTCCTTTGCGTCCAAATGGAGGGTATATTTTTGCACTTAAAAAAATAAATGCCGGATTCCATCAGTGACCTGAGAACTACTTTATTATTGGAGCTTGGTGAAGGGCTCCATCATGGGTTATAGGGTTGTGTCACTGTAACCAGCTATATGGCGTCATTTCAGCCTTGTTCAATATCCATGCAAGTCAATGAACTCCCACTCACAACCGGGTTGGCTAACTCAAATAAATTTTGTTCATGTCCTTTTTTTTTTTTTTTTTTTGATAATAAAATATCGTTAATCAATATCTGATAAAGCTAAATTTTATCGATCTTCATCTAAGCAGCATGATGATCTATTCCTTATCATGCATCAATCGTGGCATGCTCGAAAAAATAAAACAAAAAAAATATAATCAACAGATCAATTAAAGGTATGCCGCCGCTAAGACATAATAAGTATACCTTTGGCTAACTAGCAATGCCACTAAATAAAGAGTATTGCTTATGGTAATTTAAATTGTTCTATTTAGAAATTGAGTTAATTATAACAAAATATATGGTTATAATCTTGATGATTGGTATAGTTTCATCATCAAATCTAAAAATCATTTATAAAAAAAAAGTTTCTTCGGATACGAGCACAACCACAGCCCTCTTCCTATCCTAAAAATCAAGTTAGTTAAGAAACCTATTTTTCTTCCTCTATATTCTAAGGCTAATAAGGTTTGTTCTATATCAATCATATATCTTCGTCAATCTTATACCTTCTCTCTACTAACTTAATCGTTGAAGGATCTTCATCGAAAATCTTTTGGCATCTCTTATATTCTTTTTTATTTTTTGTTGTTGCAATGTCTCACTCTATTGTTTGAGCTTTCTTTTTCGGTTGCGTCATTTCTTTCATTTCAATGCTATTATCTCAATTAATGTGTGGGTCTCACCCCTATCATATTTCGATATCAATAACACTATTTGAATTTGATTGATGCTTATGAACACGATGGTAATGAACTTCAAGGTAAAATAATATTCGGAAAAGAATAAAATCTAAGAAGCCACTTCAACTACTAGTCTCGTACATCAGATGGCAAACTCATTAGCAATGCTAGTAAATATGCTTCTTTCCTAAATAAGAAGACTAGCAGGAATTATTACTTAAAATGTTTGTTCAGTTAAAATGTTTTATCATCATATAAATTTTTTTAAGTTATGTAAAATGAAATGGTAAAATGAAAAACATTGGCTATGATGCAAAAGAAATCTGATCAAAGTAAATATGTCACACCCTTTTAAAGTCATCTAAGACCCTTTACTTTCTTCAATATTCTTCATACTTTTCCCATTCTCCTGTCTTCCTTGTTTCAAGTTTCTTTCTGATCCCCTTTTGCTTATCGACAATCCAAACATAAATTTTGTACTTTGGATGGATCATTAAAATTCCTTCCTCATACTTAGAAAAATAATACAAATGAAAAGAAAGAAAGAAAGAAAGAAAGAAAGAAAAAAAAATCTTCTGACCACAAAGATTTGCAAATTGCAGAGAGCATCAACTTGAGCCCCACAAAAGATAAGAAATTGGGACGCAAGACAATCATGAGTTTGTGGTCTTCTCGCTTAATTAATAATGAATCTGACAAGCAGAGGCAAAATCGAGGTAGTGAAAGACATCAAAATCTAGACCGCTCATGGGCCGGGCTCGTTCTTTCAAAGCCCAATCAAAACTATAAATACGTTCAAAGTTGATACAGCTGTATTGCACTATTACCCGACGGCTAAAAAATAAAAATAACAAAAAAAAATTCAGGGACAAGAGAGGAGAATCCAAGGACACGCCAACCTCTTCCTTGTTTAATCCTTAAGAAAATTAAGGATACTTCGTGTAAGAGCCCAAACAAGAGAGGTTCGGAGGAACGACTCGTCATGAAATAAAAAGGTAGCCGTTATTTTTTTTCTATTCTGCTTTAATTTTTTCGGTAGGAACTCTCTGTCAGCATAGCTGTCTTATTTTTCGACAAACCACCTCCCAGCTCTCGGTACAAAACATTCTCTCCTTCTCTCCAACCCCTCCTTTCTTTTTCTTTTACTTTCGATTCTTCTCTGATATAATTCTCTCGATTCAGATAAAAAAGTTTGGATTTTTCCTCACCAGAATACGAAAAGATTAAAATTTTCTTTCTGCTGCCCATAGTTCAAGAGGCCAGAGAACAGTAGTAGGAGGGATGGGAAAGAGAAAGAGAGGGAAGGGAAATTTATCCACAGAAGCCTCCAAGTTTCAGTACGAGACACCCACTTCGGAATTTTTTAGCCCATAAACTCCCTTTTCTCTCATTCTTTCTATTTCTATTCATCTCCTCCTTTTTGTTAGTTGTGGATGGGCGCCACATTCTTTAGTTCCTGTCTGTCAATGGGTTTTTCTGGTCTTTTCTTTTGATGGGTTGGTGTGATTAGGCCTTGTGAAGAAGAAAAGAGTCTCCTTTTCTTTATTTGATTTGGATTGGTGTGGGCTTGGTAGGGAAGCGAAGGAAAGAAGAAGAAAAGGGGAGAGGAAAAAAATAAACTAAGAAAAAGAGCCTTATACGGAGTCGGCGCTGTGTCGCTGTCTATGGGCATTGTCGGTAGATGATTAGGAACAGGGGATCAAATAAATTATTGCGGCATTTAAGTACAGAGTGAGATGCCTACGGCTCAGTTGGCCGGGCGGCTATAGCTAGCGCCACCCACCTGAGGAAGCGATCAAACGGCTGGATTCGGCGACAGCCACTTGAGCCAACCATTAACTGGACTTGGTGAATTGGGCATATCGAGTGCTGTTCTTGGAGGTTCGGCGATTCCTGGTTTCGTTTCTTTATATATTTGTGCCAATGTGGACAAAAAGATTTGATTTTGGTGCATTAGCAGGATGATGAGCGAATGAAGCAATGCAACCGCGAGCTGCAAACTTTTAGTTTGAGAAGGTTTCAGGTATTGAATTTATATTTATAATCTGTCGGTAAACTTTAAATTTTCATAGTGTTTTTATGATCTTAGTAATCTAATATCCGAGTCTTCGATGAGACAAGCTAGGTTGGGTTAATGTGATTCAAGCTATATCTTGATGCCTATTCCTTTTTTTGGTGTGGGGAGGGTTTCAAAGTTTAATTGGTGGGGCTCCATGGAGACTGATTGTGGGAAATGTACCTCTTCTGGATCTTATTCTACTCATATTGGCAAGGATATTTGGACCTTAAAATGTAATAAAACTCCAGTCTGGGAACTGTAACGGATCTATTGTATTTTGATTGTAGACATTCAGAAGCTTTTTTTATGAATCCAACAACTGCTTTCAAACATCTATTATACATGTGATTGTTCATCAAATCTCCAGTTGCTCCATCACTAGAATGTATTATTCTTCTGTATTTTGGATTTGAGTGATTTATGGAGACTGATGTTCTGATGCCAATTTCTTTGTGTCTTGCTGCTGTGTGACTGAATGTCCATGATTACATGGAATTTTCTTCAAGTGATAAAGCTACTGTCTTATTCACTGCAAACATTTTTCGTTCAAAATTTCATCGAGACATACTTCACTAGTGTTGCCTAATGTCGTAAAATAAAGTAATGGCCTGCTTAATCTTAATCACCTGAAGAAAAAAAATTTAAAAAAAGCGATCCGTGATATTGTCGTTGGTATGAAATATGTTGGATCTGTCAAAAGAAGCTTCATGAGAATTATTGCTGACAAGCGACAGCAATTACATAGTGATATAAATTTGCAAACATTCTTCTTCGTCTTTTATCAAAATAATATCTTCAAAGTGATTTTTATATGGGCTTGCTGCTTTGATTTCAATATGTTAATTTAATATAAATGGGAAAGATGCAACAATTCAGTATCTCATACAATTTAAAGCTTCTAGAAGTTTTACTTGTAATATTATGAGATTAACTGACTTCACAAATAAATTCTGTCTTGTCTAAATAATAAAAATATTTCAGTTTTTTATAAGTCGTCATTGAGTTCACTGAAAAAAAATTATCCAAAGTGATTTACCAAAAGAAAGAAATTTATGCAAGTCAAATGCTGATTTTAATTGCTTCAATTCATTGTTTTTTTAGTTTCAGTTATAACTTGCTTTAGTGCATTGTATTCTAGGTTCAATGTCAAGAGAGACAGACTTCCCTGCCACCATTCCGCTTTATTGAGGTGGATCCCATACCAAATGTCAGGGCATCTTGCAGCAGCTCTTGGAGCTGCTGCAGGAGCCATGGCATTGGTAGGGATAGTGATTATTTTTGTGTGGTACTGCCTGTTGCATAAGAGGAGTGTTTCAAGAACTTCAGAGACCAATTCATCAGAACCGTCTCTACAAGGTACTCCTTGTTGTTCCAAGAGCTGTTTTACTTATTTATTTAAGGGAAGATTTCGGCTCTGAAGAAAACGAAGGTATACCATTATTCTTCTCCCTTGAACCTTTTGGCAGGAGAAAATATTGAAATGACTTTCAGTGGAGGTGTCTCTTACCCACCAGGCTTGCGAGGAGCAAGACACTTTACACTGGAGGAATTAAATGTCGCTACAAAGAATTTCAGCAATATCAACCTGATTGGTTATGGAATGTTTGGAGAAGTCTACAAGGGTTTGCTTCATGATGGGATGGTAGCTATTAAAAGAAGGCCTTCTGCTCCAAGTCAGGATTTTGTTGAAGGGGTAATACTAGCTTCTGTCAAAAATGATGGATATTAGAGCATTAAATAATGCATGCAGACACATTGCATGGGTGCTTTACTTAAAGAAATACTAAATATCTGATATATTTTATGTTTGTGATCTGAGATCTCTTCAAATTTATTAGTTTTCCATTATTTTTCTTACCTGCAAGTAAACTTGACAAAATTTTCATTTTTGATCTGAAATTATTTTTAACCTGGTTATCATATCCAGTAGCTTAGCAGCTAATTTTCATGTTAAGTAACTCAATAGCTACATTTGGCAAGATGCTGCATGATTGAGGAGGCATATAGGAGCATGGCAAAAGAATAAAGCCTCTGACTCATTCTCTTTCTAAATTTCCTTTTTTCTTTTCTTGCTTCATATTCAAGGAAACATTTTATAATTATTCTGACCAAGTTGTCCTTTAGGTACATTACTTATCATCTATTCGGCATAGGAATCTTGTGAGTCTTTTGGGTTACTGCCAGGAAAATGATATGCAGATGCTCATCTATGAGTATATACCAAATGGAAGCGTTTCCACCCACTTATATGGTGACCTATTCTTTACTTGCACTTGCTGTACATTTCCTACGTGAAGTAGGGGCATATCAGTTTGAAATTCCTTGGCTTTTGTGATGTAGGTTCTGGTCAGGCGGCAAGT
Organism: Metroxylon sagu; assembly: GCA_017589505.3. NCBI lineage: Eukaryota > Viridiplantae > Streptophyta > Magnoliopsida > Arecales > Arecaceae > Metroxylon > Metroxylon sagu. The sequence goes on from JACVBY030000560.1 coordinate 1,254,599, forward strand.
GCAAGGCTAGAATTCAAGCACAGGCTCTCGATAGCCCATGGGGCAGCTAAAGGTAATTATTTTGGTGGTTGTCCTGGCATTGGTTTATTACTGGTGAAGTAGAAAAGCGTTCAACTCCACCTTGTGATCAATTTTTCTTACCTCATATGCACTTTTTCCTGACAGCCCCTTACACTTGAAATTGTCTGCTGTACCTTGTGGAGTTCAAGTATCTTTAAGCAATGCTATCGCAGAACTTGAATTTTCATGTTCCTTTTTGTTCATCAGGTCTGGGCATCCTGCATTCTCTGGATCCTCCTCTGGTACATATGAACTTCAAAACAGCAAATGTGCTTGTAGATGAGGACTTCATACCAAAAGTTGCAGATGCTGGGCTCCGAAGCTTACTTGATCGAATTGATGAAGCTGGTCCATCTTCCCGAATGGCAACAAATGATCCTTTCCTTGACCCTGAGTACTCACTTACCTTATTGGAACTCCTAAAAACTGAAATTTACTGCTGAGATAAATAAGTGAAATAGAAAACATTTCTCAAAAGATGGAGAGTAATGGTTATTATTTTTATGTCAACCATACACCGTTAGTAACTAGTTCCACAGTCACATCAAAGTAAAAAATGCGATGCATCCTTAACAAACATATCCCATCATGGTATTAATTTGACTGTATTATTTCTTGTTATCTTTGTAGGGTGAAGGACCCGAGAAGATTTTCTGTAAAGAGTGATGTATATAGTTTCGGGGTGTTTCTTCTGGAGTTAGTAAGCGGGCGGGAAACTAGATCTGACGAGAGCATCATTGAATTGGTACTTGGCAGACTTCATTATAAACTAGTTCTGTTGAAAATAAGTTATTTCACCAGATATGAATGAATCTGCAATTCAATCATGTGCTTTAATCTAGAAAATGAAGAAGAAGATGAATGTGCCTACCATTTGAATATCCATTGCTCTTTGGAATCAGAATTCATGTGCGAGTCATACATTTTTATTTTACCATATATGTTGTTATTGTTGTTGTTTTTGTGGTTAGATGTGTGGTAGTACTTTATATTATAGCTTTCTATGAAAGTAATATACACCTCCACTTGGTTCTTCAACCTGTTAGTTACTTAAATTTTCATTCTAAAGAATTGAGTTTGTCATGCCAATATGATTATTCTTTGTATTGCTTTTGATGTGATGCTGTCAGAGATGATATTGTCAGATCAGGAGTCATTTTACTGCTTTTCTCCCTCCAAAATTAGCTGCTTATTCTTCAATCTTCATTATGCTAAGATTCGCTTCCTTCTTTATGTATGAAATGATCAATATCTTCACCTTGCAAAACCATACATTGATTCTGCTCATCATATATGATGGGTGCAAAGATATATTGGTTAAAGATTGAAAACATAGGCATAAAAAGATGTAATCTCTTGGGTACCCAACCTCACATGAGGAAAAATCTATGGTATTTACCTGATAAACAATAAACTGCAATTTTATTCTGTTAAATTAAATTCTCTGTGGAGTAAAATTAATTTCTCTACTGCAAAGCCCCAATCAAAATAAATCCAGAAACCCTACTACTACCACAGTTATTATATCATGATTTTTGACAGATAATGATATCAACCCTATGCCAGCATATTTCCAATTTGTCTCAGAATATATATATATATATTTTTTTTTTCTATCTTTGATTGTGCTGAATTACTCAGAATTGCATCCATCAAGGATTGCTTGTCAACCCAGGTACTTCTAGCATCTGCTGGTTCCACTGAATAAAGCTTGTTCTCAGCATATTATTTTCGATTTATATCAAAAATCTGCACCATATATTTTAAGAATTATATCTAAAATAGAACTGTAAATTGCATTGAATCTACTTTTGTCATTATAAGGTAGTGTAGTCGTGCTTGAAAAGAAAGGAAGCACATGACCACTGTTTGTTAGTGACAATTTCCAATAGATTTCACCCACTTTTGCCTGTCCTCGGTGAATGACTCATGTTGCCCAAAGATATTGAGGTCTGTACCAGAGAATTATGTTATTATCCTTGGTTCAGGAAGGAGTTCCATATCATGGGGGTTGATGTTTCCAACAGCACATATGTGGCAACAGTTTCTGTGTCAATCCTCAGCCAAAAACAAAATGTTCCCAAAAGTCATTTAGATCTTATAAATCTTCAGAACTCCATAAAAGTGTTGACATCGTGGAAGCTACAACACAAGTAAAATGATTATCTAGATCTTCAACATCCTCAACATGGTCCTCTTTACACTCTCATTTACATCACCCATCAATCAGTTGTTAGCAAAGATCTTATTGTCTTTTTGTCATGATTGATGTTTGATGCGTAATCTGATACCAATCAACCATAAATAAAATCCAAAATGACTCTCTAATAATTTGAGGCTAAGGTCGTATTTTGTCCCTCAATTATGACAACAGAGATTTACAACCTCTGTCAGTTCAGACTTTTTAGACCCTTTATCACATTATTGAAGTTATTTTGGTTTTTTCTCTTCCTTCTTCTTGACACAAATTCAAATCCTTGTATTCGCTAAGCCTCTATGGAGACATTTTCCTCCAAGTAATCCTTAATGGATGTAATTCTGACCAGTGATCAAGCAAGAAAATTATTTGGAGGCAACACTAGGAGGCTAGGTCAATGAATTAGAGATGCAACATGTACTCCAAACAAAAAAATGACAGCAGTAATGATAATCAATTCAAAGAAAATCAACTTATTGATTAAGTTTTTTATTTTTTATTTCATACCTTCAAAACCAATATAGTTGCCTAAAATATGATTCGATATGTAGTTGAAATAATTTGAAAATTGATCGTATATTACCTTGGCAAAGCATAAGGTCTATATGTATGTATCATGCATGCATGCAAACATTGTATAGTCTAAGAAGAAGAAAGTGAAAACTTCAATGACATATCACATGCTAGATATTATCAATGTCCAAAGGGAGGACAATAAAGAAAAGAAAAGGAGTTTGACTCTACAAGGGATTTCCCCAAGAAAAATTCTTGTATTTGCAATTGGGACTTGCCCTGGTACTCCGTCATTTCTTGCAAGGTGGGATTTCCCTCCTCTATCCCAAAAAAACAAAATGAAAGCGTGTATTATGTACCCAGGCTCAATTGTCAAAAAAACTTTCAATTGTATTATGCAACAGGTTTTGAGCCCCAAAGTTGGCTTTGAGTAACTGAACCAGAACCAAAGAACTAAAAGGGAAAAAGGGTGTAAAGAAGCGACTGGTTGAGGCCGGTAGGCCTCCTCCTATACTTCTTACTTTATCATCATACCTACTATAAATGGTTGAATAGGTATTTCACAAATTCTATTCTCTGTTTCTATATTCAATTTAAGTCTTTCCCAAGGTTATCAGATTGTATTAAGATCTGGAGTGATACCGGAAGGTGGTGGGAACTATTAGTCCAGTGGGATATAATTTGAGTCCACCTTAATTGCAGGAGGAATCAAACGAAGGCAATACCACTTAGATGAAAATGCCATCCAGATTTATATAGAGGCTCCCCTGGCTCTGCCATTGACTCCCACACTTACTCAAATTTATTTATTTTTGCTTTATTGCTTGATGGTTTGACTTTGATCAATTATCCACTATAAAGATGGCAATATATATGATTCCATAGTGTTCCTCATTTTGATCCTATATTCTGTTGCTAACATATAAAATTCTCTCCAGACTCCAGGGCATGCACTCATCACATTAGCACCAGTCACCCTCCCCCTTCTAGTTCACTCTATTATTGCTGTTGTATCTCTATCTATTATTTTTTGTGATAGCTAGCAATCAGCTAAAATGATGACATCCAGCTTATTCTTGACTATCAATCTTCATTGGAATTTCATTTTCAAAAATATTTCCGCTAAAATTTCATTCTATATAATTCTTACCTTTAAAATTTTACTCAGTTTTCCTTCAGCATCTATTTCTATTTTCGTGTCATCAGATAACATTTGCAATACTATGGTAGCTTTTCTTGCATGCCGCCAATAATTTGTTGATGACAAATGCAAAGAGGCAGATGCTTATGACCTATCTGTGGTATTGGTGTGTCACAAAGAAAACTAAATTATCAGAGCTATCCATTATATGTTTGATGCTGCCAAAATCTGGATCCCATTATATGTTTGATGCTGCCAAAATCTGGATCCCAATTTGTAAAGATGGCAGATTTTTTGAAGAGGGAAGGAAGATGGAAAGGAAAAAGAGTAGAAGAGGAAGGTAGTAATTTGAGTAATCTACTTATGTGTAAATAAATAAAAATAACATAGAACCACAACGTAAATAGCAAACACAAAATTCTCCAATTCTCTATATGTGTTTTTTGGGGGTGAGGGGAAGTGCATTGCTGCTTTTCCCTTTCTTTTCACATAGCATTATCTTTATGTTTTGGTTAGATTTACTATATCTTTTACAAGGTTTTAGATCTTGTGAGGCAGAGGCATCCCGATTTTTTTACGGAATGAAACATCTTGTATCTTGTCCTATCTCGATGCCTAACCCAGTCAGATTTGCGTAGGATGCTTTTTTTCTTAAAAAAATTATCTGTGAAGCTTTAGTATTTTATTTAATTTTTAAACATATTTGAACTTCAAAAATTATATTTTTATAATTTATTACAGAGCTTGTCATTCTCATCCATGTTGTATTAGTATTTTTATTTGTAATTTGAATTTTAGTTGTGTCTCACATCTTCCATTAGATAATCCTAATTAAAGTCATAACATTTATTTGATTTATATGTTATTATTGATGTTGTATAATAGGGATAACTAACAACATTCAACTTTTCATGGTTTAATAGATTAAAATAATTTGAAATTAAAATATTATAAATTATATTTATTTGATTTTGTATATATTATAAAAATTAAGTCCTATGAATAGTGACTAGAGCGAGGAATGGTACAACCTTTTCAATTGCCTGTTACAATTACCAATATAATTATTCTTGTTATTGTAGCTGTCAATTGCCAGATATAATTACCAATATGATTATTCTAGAAATCCTACATTGGTTGAGTGAGAAAGTAATATCCATTGTTTTCATCATTAAAATAAATTGTGATTTTGTGTTGTCCTTTTCTCCTATTTTGGTATGATAAGGAGTGACTAGTCTCCCCAGCTATAATTTGAGAAACGAGGTTGCTGTAATGTCATCCTAGGTGTAATACAACATGTCTAGAGGGAAGCCTAAGATCCAATCAATTCAATCTGAGATTATGGAAGCTGTGTTGGCTATCTCATCTAGATCCTCATTTCCTGCATGAAAAGTATGCAAGGCTTGAAGAGCTTTTAGTGAAATCTTCATGTCTCACAAATCACAAAGTAGAGAGTGAGAGTATACCATATGATTAAGTAACCAGTTGACCACAAAAGCTTAGACAAGAATCAGGATAACACGTGGAGGAATAATTGAGTCGAGACAAACAAGTCAAGATGACAAACAAGAAACATGCTAAAAGATATCATAGGCAATTAAATGAATAAGTAAATTGAAGGAGATTAGAAGTCATGATCCATTGCAATCTTGTGCTTTGATATCATGTTAATCGACCAATAGATGCTAAAAGCTTCAAATAGCAGGCAATAGCTTAGACAAGGTTTGCCATATTGCTATGTACTGCACTATACCAGGTGTATTGCACCATATCAGTGCTAAATTGAAACTGGATATAAGGGGCGTATTTTGTCTCGATGCGCTGAATTGACCAAGTACCGATATCATATTAGTATGGTACTGGTATAGGGTTCGGTATCGAGAGTACAAACCTTAGGGTCAATAATATATGTTTGGCTTGAAAGAATGGTTTTAAGTGCTGGTTAGTGCCGGCTATTATTGAATTGGGCTAATTGACACTTAGGATTCCTCTTGATCGCTGGTTCTTTGCAAACTAAGTTGAATCATGAAGTACACTGATTGGCATTGACAAATGATGAGGGCTAGTAACTAAGCCTACTAATATTGAGCCAAAAAGGAGCTTCCATTTTTTTTTGTTTTATTACCATGTTGCCCACTTCCTCTTTATGTTGAAGTGAGAGAATGGGAAGGAGGTAGAAACTTTTGCTTCGATTTGATGGATTCAATGAAGTTTTGGTTCGATTGAAACCTAGAAACACATCAACCCAAGGTGATGAACTTTCTCCACAAAATTTCTTTTTGTTTTTTTACAATGTAAGTAAGGCCAAATGATCATCAAATATGAAAAAAAAGTGTGAAGTTTTGTCCATTCGAGTTGATTTTCAAACATGATGTAGGTTGGGCATCTGCTTAAAGGCTATATATTGTTTTTTAATTTCTATTCATTTTCTATTTTTATTAAATTATGTGTAAAATAATTATTAAAAACAAAAAAATAATTTATGGAATAGAAAGATTGCGCACTACAAATGTGTATATGCTACTATAATGTTGTTTACATGTGTTAATTTTGACACGTTCAGGACCACCCAAACCTATGCCCAGAATATGCATAATTTTAAATTAGCTCAATCAGAACAGATTTGTTGGGGTTGAGAAAAATATATTTAGAATTCACCAAGTGTATCTATAAAAGCCCTCAGGAAATATATATGGTACTCACCGATCAAAGACCTCTTCACCTACAAATTGCAGTATAACTGTTGAAGTAAGTTGATATTGATGTTCATATGTAAGTATTTGCATTTCCGCTTTTCAGTAGGACCCCATTGCTCCTATTGCTTTAGCTTTCACTTTCTGAAAAACAACACGTATATTGTTTAATCTAATATTTTTCCTTCTCCAGTTTATGGTAACAAACAAATTTATTTTATATTTTTTGGCCCTAAACTAACTCTAGCCCTAATAATATTTGTAAAACAACACAAAAAACAAAAGTAGAAATGAATCCTGACTGTTGTGTCTGCACCAACTCCCAATTGTGTGTTAGCACAGTACATACTGGTATTGTACTAGACTGGCATTAACCAATACCAATCTGATACCAATAATGAGATCGTAGACCTTGACACAAAGGGAGACAAATAACAAGGTTTCAAATAGTGGCTATTATAGCATTATCATGATTGTTATAATGGTTTTGGGGTCCTTAGTTTTACTTTAAATATGTTAGCTGTCATGCAAGTGCAGTACACATGTTTTATTTAAGGAGCATTTGATTGGTGTTTGTGATTTCATCAATTAAAATTGCTCAACATATAGCCGGTTTAAAAGTAGATGCAGGCACTTGGATTTCCCAGTTCAGTCAGAAAACCAGCATGAAGTATCAGGGAGAGAGAAACATGGATAGGTTTCTGAATTTGCAATCTAATCAGGAGATTGAAGCGATAGATCAGAAAGGAAGGGAGAAATATTTTTCTTTTTATATTATGATATAATGTACATTCTCAAAGAGGGGAGAGAGAAAGTTGGTGGGGCCTCATGTCTTCACCAACAGACAACTTAAGAAGTTTGTGCCATGATATTAAAGATTGACAATAAGAAATTAATTGACGACCATTTCCGGTAGCTATTCCATTGTAACTGCCATTTTATCATGCAAATGGCAATAATACTGGACATTTTTAATTTTCATCGGAACAGAACATGTTTTAGATTCTAATATCTAGGTCAGCTAGAACAAAATAATCTTTTATTTGGAATCTACCAGTTTAAGCAGGTAACTTTGTCACTTTCCTGTAATAGTGGCTAATACTAGCCTAACAGCCCATATGTTATTTCTGAATATGTTCAATTCAGGAAAAACTAGGTAAATAACTGTCATAGCTTTGTTACAAGGTAAATAATGATTTTTTTTTTTTTTTTTTTTGGGGGGGGGGGGGAGCATCTTATTTTGGAATATCAATATTATCTGAAAACTTGGATCAAGATTTTCTGGAGAGTGCATATAGAAATCATTGTCATATTTTGTGGATCCAATCTCTTAAGTCATAGCTGTTATAAAGAGAACAGAACAGACAGTACCATGAGAAGAATAAGCCATGTTAATTTATAATTGGAGGGAATAGAACAAGTGATGAGGACTAACTGATACTTTGAGAGCGAAACTTGAAGCCTAGATTGAATAAATACAAAATTCAATTAATGGTAAATTTGCCTTAACATAAAACAAGAGAATTTAAGGAAAAAGGTGAGTATTAAGAGCTCTCAATCGTACCATAGTTTTGGTGTCTCAATTGGAAGGGAGAAGAATAAATTCGCACTCTGCTTGTAATATGAAAATTGTAATGAGAGAGAAATGGTGTTGAAAAGCTTTATACAAATAAATATCCATATTTACATTATTTAGGAGAGATGATCATGCTAAAATAGATATGTTAAACTTTTTTCTTAAAACTAATGGTATTTTGGGTAGAAAAGTTGCTAAATATCATCTTTTCAAAAAATTCAAAACTGAATATGAAAATTGTAATGAGAGAGAAATGGTGTTGAAAAGCTTTATACAAATAAATATCCGTATTTACATTATTTAGGAGAGATGATCATGCTAAAATAGATATGTTAAACTTTTTTCTTAAAACTAATGGTATTTTGGGTAGAAAAGTTGCTAAATATCATCTTTTCAAAAAATTCAAAACTGAATATGGAGGTTTACTCTAAGAAAAACATTCTAATCTCGAATCTAGTGACATGTCATAGTTTGGACTTTAAGAAATTGTTTTAACCTTAGAATTTTATGACAAGTTTCATTTTATTGTTTTGATGGACTATAGCTCAAGTTAGCATAGAATTTTAGTGTGAGTTTCACTATTACTGTGATCCTGTTTGAGTCTGAAAACCTTATAAGTTTGACCAAGTATTGATCGAAGTTTTACAAATTATATTTTTAAATTTTTTTTTTAAAATTTTATTTTTTCATCATTTCTAAGTTAATTGATTTTCTAAGTTTTTTATCTGGAGTGAAAGTCCTAACTTGATATTTGCTGAATTGGGATTTTCTGAAATTTTCTGAATTTGCTCTAAAAAGAGAGAGAGAGAGAGAAAGAAAGTTGACTTTTTATTTTTAAGAAATTTGATTTTTTTGATATTTTTGTTGAGTTCAAGTGAGGGTATTTTCCTTATTTCTATGAAAAATCTTAAATAAATGCCATCCTACTTAAATGATTTTGAATGAAAATAAGAGAGAAGAGAGGATGTGAGCCCACATGCCACTTAGTACACCCCCCACCTATCCCTCCCCTAAACCAGACTGAATCAGGCAGTTTGGCATGGTTTAGACCAGTCCACACTAGTTCCGAGCATGATTGAACTGAAGTTGGAATTGGAATCAGTTTCTAGTTGGTTTGGTTTTGCCTTCCATGATATATATATATATATGTGTGTGTGTGCGCGTGTGTAGAGAGAGAGAGAGAGAGAGAGAGAGTGAGAGATGCCACTTGCCCTGAAAAATTCACAAATAAGCCTAGGATAAATTACACTAGAAGAAATCCTCTTTAAAAAAAAAAAAAAAAAAAAATCTTCATTCAGTCATGAACTTTATTAGCCGACCCATTAAATTGCTATGCTATTTTTAAGAAATTACATTTGAACATTAATGACAAGAGCACTTTCCAAGGAGACCCCATGAATGAGAAGACATGACAGGTTTTCAGATGAAAGACCCCCAAATATCAAAATATGGAACTAAACCACCCATATTTAATGCTCATGCATGTTCCAATAATATCGAAAGGCCTCAAATCAAGATCATTTTTTTCCTAGCTAAATGTTCTTTGGCTTGGACTAATTCTGGAATAGGTGCATGGATGCTTCGGTGTCAGGATAAGTCGTGCTATACTGATGCTAAGCAGTGACTCTAAGTTTATCTATTTACAATGGTCAGTCAGATTTTGGATGATGATGAAAAGATTATGCCATTTTATGGGTGTTATTGGGTTCATACTTTGCTGAAGTAGAATCTTGGAATGGCAGTAGAGGTGTCTCACTTTGCTTCTGTCTGATCAGCAGTCTAATGGGAGACAAATGGTTGCCCTTTATCTGAAGAAGAATAAACTAGACTTTGTGCTGGGATATGCCAGGATGGTGGACTTTTAGGTCAAAGGTGGAGTGTAGTTGGGGTGTTATTTGGTCATGTTTGTGCAGTGAATTTTTCTTAATTTGTTGTTTGGGCTAGGTTGATGTATTCATGTAGAGAATGCCTTCTCACATTTTGGTGAAGATGGATGGATGGATGGATGGATGTATGTATGTATGTAATGTAACGTATGTAATGTATGTATGTATGTATGTTATGTATGTATGCATGTTTGTATGTGGGGTAAACTTTCTACTGCTGGCTAAAAGGTTCAACCTTTAAGCATAAGGACTATATTTTTAGAAGTCAACTATGTTAAGAAAAAAAGATGCTTTCCTACATATCTATTGTATTTCAGTACTGATCAAATGACATTTCCACTGCCATGCAGAACTTACATGCTGTGCATTGGATAGCTTAGACCTTAGACCTTTTATTTATGTAATTTTTTCAGCTACCTTACATGAGTGGGCGGTCACACCACTTAAGAATTCTTGTTTTCTTTTTCATAAGTAGATGTCTTGTCAAGTCTGCTGCTTATGAGATCAGGACTTGATTTTATGCACATTTTCTGCATGGAAATTTTTATTCAATTAGCAGACTAATATAGTTTCAAACTTAGAACTCATCTCATGTGACAGCTTAATTCGGTTCAATCCTTGTCTATTTCTGTAGCACAAATTTGCAATTTTGGATTTTGAAACTGCAGTTTTCTTAACAAACAATCATTTGGTGCTGAAGGCACAAAAATCTCGGGAGCCAAGTATTATTTCTACCTTTGTCGATCAAAGAATGGGCGGCAGTTTTACCTCGGAAGGAATGAGTGAGTTCTTGCAGCTAATAGCTTGGTGCATGAACCCATCTAGCGAGGGACGTCCTCCTATGGGTTATGTGGAGTCAGAACTCGACCGGATACATGAGAAAGAAATGAGCCTGACCACCATAATGCCTGAAGGCAGTACAACTGTTACTCTTGGAAGCCAGCTGTTTACTACAACATAACCGAGAACATTACCTGTTCTGCCTAAACTGTATATTATCTCTTTGAAAATGGTTTTGGAACTGTAGAGTGGACCATCAGCCCGCAAGTTAAGTGTATAGAAAGAACAGCTGTACAATTCCTTTATTTTTTGGTCACCATAAATGTTTGGAGTGTCATGTTGTACAAAAATAATTTTTGTTGTTATATTTCATTTATATGATTGATGTTGGTTAATTTGAAGTTTATGTATGTTTATCATGACTTGTATATGGTCTAAATCTAATGACAATTTTGGGAACTTTTAATAGTTTTTGTCTCTTTTATGTCACTGCCTCATGTGATATTTAGTCTGCTCTCCATTCTATCATTTGAATGGATGCAACATTTTTTGTATCTTTTTATAAGCAAGTTTCAGTCTTCACTGACGTCTTGAGTTGATCTTTTGATAGCTTCCTTAAGATGCACTAATCTCAGGTAAGGATCGACCTGCTAGCAGATCTCATTCTTTTTGGTTTGCAGTCAGGTTGTGAGTGTATTACTTTCTTTCTATATGAGAGATTGAAGTTTCCTGTGTTTCCTACATACAATTGATTGTGATTTTCTTCCTTTCAGGAACTTAACTATGTCATAAGGCACTTCAAGCAATTGGGGCAGTATGTACTCTTTTCTACCATGTCCATTTCTCTATTTTCATTGTTCTTAATATTTACATTTCTTTTGATCATACATATGTGTATATATTTTCTCCCATTCTTCAACTGACTGTTTTCAAGTAGAATTATATCTAATACTGTCAAATTCAGTATTTCTTGCAGAATCCTCACTCAGAAAAACAGAGATGGATATTATTAAACTTCTTTATCTCAAAATAAAAAGAGAAAAGCAGATAGATAAAGTTTTTTATGTGAAGTCTCTTATGCTGCTTGATGGGGGCACTCTCATCCTATCTTCTACTTGCCCCTAGATCCTACATATTTTTGTTTACATTATTGAGGGGTTTGTAATACGAGATGGCATTTAATTAAATTTGAAATTACATCCTTTCTGGGAAACCTTTTTCTCATGTTTCAGACATGATTAGGTTTTCCATCTTTAATTTCATCTTCTTTTGCTTATAAAGGGCTGCAGTTGATATCTAAATTTCTGAAGCTCCATTTTCAGTGACCATGATGGGCTTTTGTTCCAACTATGGCCGGCAATAGAAACCAGTGATTGTAAAGTAATTTCCTTACAATATTATAATCAAGGAAAGCTTTGTTAGTAATAAGTTTTAAATCTCATAGGACAGAGGTAATTCGATTTTTTCATGTAATGAGATGCCCTGCATCCCATTCTGTCTTGATCCTCGATCCGGTCAGACATCCTATTATTTGCTCGGAATGTTTTTTTTCTTAAAAAAATTATTTATGAAGGTTTAGTGTTTTATTTGATTTTTAAACATATTTGAACTTTAAAAGTTATATCTTTATGATAAATTAGATTTATTTAACACTAACATTATAATATATTATGGTTGAGATAGGACAAGACGAGACAGTTAAGATCGGTCTCAGGTGGAACGAGACGTTTCAGCTGTCTCGGCGCCCATCCTGCCGAGACTTGAATCACTGGTTAGTGATCTTTTGGGATGGTCTCATTATTACTAACCTTGGATGTACAAGGTGGAATGTAAAACTATCTAGTTTGTTTGGTGCAACTACAGGATGTGGTAGTTCCTAGGAAGTAAGATCTACTTGCAAATGTTTGGTACAGTTTAGGTTTTGGGTTAAGGTTTCTTCTTATTAGCAAATGACCTAGGTTTGATCCAAGTTATCAAGTATCTACATTGAGTGGGCATCTAGTCTTTATGACTAATTGGACATCTAATATTTGTGACTAAGTGGACCTCTAGTCTTTGTGATTGAGTAGACACTTAATCTCTATGGCTGAGTGGGAGTTGGAGTCTGAACTCCCAAATTCTACTACCATGATCCTTAGCTCATGGTCTTAGAGATCAAAGCAGATTGCATGTCCTAGTCTATACAAATACTGTGTCTGGAGGACTACGGATCATCGAGAAAGAGAGATCATCAGAGATTGTGAGATATACACCAGCACATACAATATCCATCTGTCTTATTCTCGCAAGCAAAACCATCTTTGTTTCTTGGGTTTTGGAGTGTGGATAGTGTAGAGGACTCTGATAACATTTCCACCTAGTTCAGGACATGCGTAGAGACATCTACACTTGTGGGAGGCCAAAGGAGGCTCATAAAGCAAGCATCACTGATCCAGATTGTGGCTACATTGGCTTTTTGCCAGATATTGTACTTGACTCATCCTTTTTCATTATTGGTATCAGAGCTAGATTGCTTGATTTATCCCCGTCATCGTATTCTCCAACCAAAGTAGGATGTCATGATTGGTACAGCTTGCTAGCATCAATGGCATGTTGTGTTTGCACGCACACATTAAAAAAAATTATAAATAAATAAATAAATAGTAATAAAAAAGGGTAAAAGAGGGTGTGGAAAGAGAAACCACCCCTCTTTGGCTAGAGATTGGCCTATTGTGGTGCCTCCCATGATGGTGAAGAAGGGAGTTGAGGCAGTTGACTTCCATGTGCTTGGAGAGGATGATCACATGGCATTGAATAGGGCTTTTGTCGGCCTCTCGTGGTTGAACATCGACCATGCAGCCAGTCAAAAGACTGACTACTGCAACCATGGAGCCACCCACTAGTGGCGATTCACTTGTTTTTCAGTCTCACCAATTAGTGATGAAGGCATTGGCGACGTTGTCAGGGTTGATTCATGCTGCAGATTGGCCTCCTCGATGGTCATGATCAGTGGAACAGCCAGATCGAGGTTGAAAGACCCCAATGACATCCTTTGTAAACAGAGCAAACTTCAAATCCTTTTATGATTTGATTATTAAATTTTTATTAATTTAAAATATGTTTAATAATAAATAATAATAATGTATAAAAAATAATATTGTAAACACTAACGGCATTGCTAGCTAGGCGTTGATTAGGTGCCATGTAGGCACTGATGTGGCACCATGTGGCAGCCCATAAACAGCCAGATGTTAGTCCGCATGGCACTTGGTTTGATGTGCCATGCTAATGTGGCATAGCTGACATGGCGTACCTAACATGCCATGATAGCGTGATATAGCTGATATGTTATGCTGATGTGGCATAGTTGATGTTGTATGTGACAGGTCAAATTGCTGACACAGCACGAAGTAGTCTGTGCGCGCCGCATGTACAATGGGTGGGCGACACATTGCAACAATCAAGAGGATTCACATGGCATAGTATACTACTGCCATGTGTTAGTGACTAAAAATAAAAATTTTCAAAAGACTATGAGTAAAAAAGTAATTTTATATGGAAGGACTTGAAAATAATTTTCTTAGTAGGGACTTGATGTGAATACTGCCTCCGTATTTTGCATAAAAAGCAAGAAATTTCTAAAATTCACATATAAGAACAGACATTCAGAAATTTGTTTTCTGATTTCTGTTTTTTTTTCTGGGGAAAAGAATTTTTTCAAAATATTATAGAAAATTAAATATAGCTCTGATTACTACAATTTTTGATTCATCACTTTCTTTTGTTTTTCTCAAGAATGTTGACATACTAAAATGCGATTTGTCACATTATCTTTGCCATGCCATAATTTTCCTATAATGGGTACTTTCTCCATAAAAATAGTAAAATTAGTTATATGATTCTTATTTGGCAAATTCTATTATGCTTTTGTCCGTTTGTAGGGTGGTGCTGTAAATAACAACTCCAAGGATATAAGGGCATTGCATAATGGCATAAGGGCATTGTATGATAGCATTGAAGGGCTTAGATTTGAGTTTTGTTTGTAAAAAATATATTAAAAAAGCATGGTAGCTAAACCCTTTTTATTTATGCCATATATTTTGAAAACGACAAAAAAGTATATCTGATTAGAAAATTGATATATTTTTTCTTGTTGAAATATGGCATAATTGTTGATCATTAATTTCTTAGAAAGGGATAATGTTGAAAATTAGATTTAATGCCATGCATGCCTATATGACTTAGAGCCCCTTGCAAAATTGTATGCATAATGATATTATTTGTTCCTTGGTAAATGTAGATATGTGTGAATTAGTCTTTTTGGATGTATAAAATCAATTAGATTCTATATCTTGACTTACATTATAGGAGATGGCTTAACAACATTTTTGGTTCTTGCATGTAAGGAGAAATAAGATAATCAAATTGATTTGAAAGAAAATTTTCATGTGCATAACATCTACCCTCACCTTATGAATGTAGTGATAATAGCCTCAAAGAATATAGTTGCTGACCTAACTAAGAGAGAAAAACCAGATGGAAAAAATTACGACATCCAGCAAAGAAAAATCCAATATTTGCTCGATAAACAAGAGGTTTTAGAAACCTTAACCATATCGATGATTCCACTGGACAAAGGCAACACTGCTTAACGTCGCTAAGATAGGGGAGGCCTACGAAAACTGGGTAAAGGACATACATGCATGCTCTACTAAGTTGAGTATCATACATAATGACCTAATAGGGGAGTTTGAGAACTTTCTTACTATCTAGGAACCAGCTTAAAGTTACTTTTAGTCAAACTTTAGCTACCAATCTCCATGCTTTGAACTTAAAGTTTCAGTAATATGTGGAAGACCCAAAACACACAATGGTTGAACATGCTCATGTTATGAGCATCATGATACATGACTTAAAGGCAGCTAGCGTTGAGCTTGATGAACAAGAAGTGTTAGCTGTGACTCAGATCCTTGTCAAATCCTGAGTGGATCAAATGAAGCTCTTAATGACACATAGTGAATGTGTTAAGGCTTTTCATGATATCGTGCACCATCTTGAGCTCAAAATAGTGTCGAGAAGCAAATTGTATTGCTATTGCCTGTCACCCAAACTATGGGATGCTAGGCATTTAGGCATAAGCACAAAGGATGGGGATATAAATCTTGATAGGGAATTAAAAACAATGCTTCAAAGAAATGGTAAGCTACCAAACGTTGAACAAGCAAATGAGGTGGGCAACAATGTGACAAAGCTGAAGTGCTACAAATGTAAAAGGAAGGGTCACTTCACTCGGCATTGTCCTAAGTCAAAGAAGGTATCGTCTTTGTCTAGCTTTTTCTCTATTTATGTTTGTTTATATGTATTAGTTGCTAATTCTCTCCTTGAGTGGATGGTACATATGGGTGCAGACAAACATCTAGTTTGAGATATGGTTGGGTTCCTAGATTACCATGGGATACAAGGGGGTAACCAATACATTATTTTTGGAAATTGCATGGAGGGTATGCTTGGAGTTGGTTCGTACCAACTTAGATTGTGTGGTGGATGCGTGCTACTCCATAATGTGTTGTATCCACCTAGTCTTTTTGTAGTAATTTGTGCTCCGTTTTAGCTTTCTTGCATGTAGGATATTCTTTCTTTTTTGTCAGAGACAAGTTGAACATTTTATTTAATGGTTTTTTGTTTCAACTTGGTTATTTAATGAATTATTTCTTTCGATTGGATGTAGATTGTAATACTTCATTTGTTTGTGCATCTTTTCTTGATGAAAATTCTAAATCTATAAAATGGCATGCTAGACTTGGCCATATAGATCAAGAAAGAATGATGAGATTAGTTAAAAAAAGGCCAACTAGAGTCTGTTGTTAAAGTAAGTCTCCCTATGTGTGAGCCTTGTTTGATAGAAAAGGCTTGCAAAAAGCCTTTTGGTAAGGAAGTAAATGCCCTTACCTTTTAGAGTTGGTACATTCTGACATTTATGGATCTATGAATGTAAGGGCATGACTTGATGCATATTAATATCTCATATTCATAGATGATTACTCATTTGATGGTTATATATATACATGTTAGCTTAGTGCTCTAAATCATTAGATTATTTTAAATGCTTCATAATGGAGGTTGAGAATTAGAAAGAGAAGAGTCTTAAAACTCTTCACACTAATTGTGGTCATGAGTATCTATCAATCAGTTCACAATATTTTGTGAGGACAAAGGAATATATAGATAACTTAGAATTTCTAATACTCCACAACAAAATTGTATTGCCAAGCAATATAGTTGTAATTTATTGAATATACTTAGGTTAATGATGGTGCAACCTAACCTCTCAATAAGTTTTGTGAGCATGCACTTTTGACTGCAACCTACATCCTTAATCAAGTTCTAAGTAAATCGGTGCTCTTTACCCTTTGTGAATTATGGAATGGCATAAATTTCAACTTAGAACTTTTATGCCTTTCAGGTTTGATAGAATATGTCCATAACTCGATCCATAAATGTGGAAAACTCGGCTTTGGGGCAAGCATGTGTTCATCAAATATCCATAGATTTCAAAAAGATACATGGTGTATGGTGAACACCTTGATGCAGGGATGCTTGAGATAGTCTTGAGATGGAGAGTTTCTTCAGAGTGATTTTTTGAGTATTAGTAAAGTACAAAAGAGTCTCAAATTGTAAAGGAAGACACATTATCCTTCAGTGAGCGTGGAAGATTGAACACATCCTAAAATCACCAAAGATAGTGGGAGTGACTTGCCATACAAAGGGAGTACACCCATAAGTAGAAGTATATCATTGCAAAGTAGCTCCTAAAATTATCATTTATATGGAAGTGAACATGGAAAAAGTCCCCATCGATGTATTGACATCGAAGGTGATGTCTTCATGTGCGCTTTACTTGAGACTGATGAACTTGCTTCTTATAAAGAAGCATTGTCTTCACTTGCTCATAATGAATGGTTAGCTGCTAGGAGGAAACAACCAAACTCTAGGACCAAAAATAAAGTCTGGAAGTTAGTTGTTCTTCTGCTTGTGTGCAAGATCATTAGAAACAAATGGGTCTTAAAAATTAAAAGCAAGGCAAATGAATCGATTGACAAAGATAAAGCCTAACTCATAGCGAGAGGCTAGATTGAAAAGGAGGGCATAAATTATAGAGTGAAATTCACATCTATTCACCTAATTCTAGCCATAATGGCCCATTTGGACTTAGAGTTGTTTCAAATGGATATCAAGATTGCATTCCTCAATGGAGGGCTAGATGAAAAGATCTACATGGATCAACCTTTTGCTTTGTAGTTAAGAGACAAGAGAAAGAGTTTGTTGGCTTAAAAAGACCATTCATGGACTCCAGCAATTATCTAGGTAGTGCTATCTTAGATTTCATGAAGTTAGAATTTTCGTTGGATTGAATATGACTGAGGAAGACCATTATGTGTATGTCAAGAAAACAAAAGGGAATATTGTCTCTCTATATATGTCGATGGCATTTTGTTGGCTGAGAAGAATATGAAGATGATTGACATCACTAAAAAGTGTTTGGCCACTTTTGAGATGAACATGGGTGAAGCAAATTATGTCTGGATTAAGATCTTAAGTGATTGTTTTAAAAGGCTACTCAGTTTGTCCCAAGACACTTGTATTAAAAGAACATTAGAACAACTTTGGATGTACTATTTAAAACTTGTTGACACTCTATTGAAAAAAGGCACACTTTGAGTTTTGAACAATGCCCAAAGATAAATGAAGAAAAGAGGCAAATGGATAAAGTTCCTTGTGTGAGTGTAGTAGGGAGTTTGATGTACGTTACGATGTGTACTTGTCCTAACATTTGTTCGTTATGGGTTTGGTAAGTGGTTGCCAAAGTAACCCTAGATCTATTCATTGCCAAATAGTTAAAAAGATTTTTCATTACCTATGTAGTACTACTAATCTTGTCCTTTGTTGTCAAGGTGGCGACTTGAGATTAAAAGGCTTTTGTGATATAAATTGGGATGATGATAGAGATGAGCACAAATAAATTTCAAGTTATGCATTCGACTTGGAGTTGTCTCTTGGTACAACAAGAAAGAGAATTGTAGTGCCCTATCCACTATGGAGTCAAAGTATGTTGTATGCTTAGCAGTAGTTCAGGAGCTAGTTTGGTTGAGAAGGTTTCTGCAACACCTTGAGGTTATGGTTCATAGGAATGAGTCTATTGAGATATATTCTGATAGCATAGTTGTATTAGAATATGCGAAAGACTCTAAATACATAGCAAAACCAAATACATTGACTTTCATTACTGTTACATTCGAGACATGGTTAGGTAAGGAGAAGTGATCCTAAAGTATATCTCTACTGATAGAAGGATGACCAATCCTCTAACTAAGCATTAGATGTGTATTTTAGACCCATGGTAGAAATTTGGGATGACATAGATTTTGATTTATTCATATTATTGTCTAATTTGTTTGGATTATTTGGTGGATATTTGTATGGCTGTATCTTATGCATTTTCTTAATAGATAGACTGTTCTTTTTCACTATGGTTGCATAATTTATGCATTTTTAAGGCACAGGATTGTTGAAATGTTCTTGAGCTTAGATCAGTCCATTCACATGGGTGATCACCCTAGTACTTAGATAGCAAGTAGGATGAAATTAAGAAGGATTAATTTTGGCACTTAGGGAGCAACTGATCACTTTTAAGCATATTATTGCAATATAAGGTATTATTAAAATTTAAAATCACCTTGGTCTAAAATGAGAATCAAGAGGGTCAGATATGGGAATATTTCCACTAGCTTATGTGAGCCTATAGTTGCTGAATGTAAGTATTTAGGGAAACATTGTGTATGTAATTAAGCCACATGACTCAAGTTAGACACCTATGAGGTGATTAGATGAACATTTGTATGATGTATGAGCATGAAATGATCTTTTGAGTGGGAGCTCCATCATGGCATATAATTATACTGCATAAGTTATAGTCAACCATTCAAGAGAGTGACATCATTGATTCCCTTTTTGTTGTTGTGTGAGCCTTGATTTAATCATGCCTTGACCTATAACTGTTTCATGAAGTTGAAGTTTGGAGTAACTACCTTAGCATATATCTCATGATTATGATTGATACAATTTGATGGAATATGCTAGCAAAGTGGCCAAACTAAGAATTGGTATCAAGTATAGGGAAGATAATTTGACATCACATCCTAGTTTTGCAACTCATAGCCCAGCCAATTATCCTATTTAGTCACAAGTGATAGTCATGAGTGCAAATGCCAGATTTGTAGGTCAAATGTTGCATTGAAATAAGTCTCGGAAGGGATCATAGATACTTGGTTTGGTGTGGTTGGATTATGCAGGGCAATGGATGAATTTTTGTCAATAATGTACTATGTTAATTGGATGGTGACTTAATACAACATTCTTACCTTTTGTTTTTATTTTATTAGGCTGCACACTCTATTACTTATATGAGGAAAGAAAGATATGAGATATGAAAGTGCTTATAATCCATTTAGTACTCAATGTGGATGAGTGAGAGATGTTAGCAAATCACATGGGTTTGATCCGAGTTATTAGGCATCGACATCGAGCTGGTGTCTACTCTTTGTTACTGAATGAACATTTCGTCTTTCTGACTGAGTGGACACCTAATCTTTGTGGCTGAGTGACACCTGGAGTTTGAGCTCCTCCCAAATTCTACCACTTTGATTCTTATCTCATGGTATTAGAGATCAAAATAGACTTCATTTCCTAGTCTACATAAATACTATGGGGGTGTTTGGTAACCGAAATGGGATTACAATGCTGATTTTAGACCACCGATGATACTTATCTGAAAGTAATCTTATCTCAATGATTTGAAATCACCACATTTGATATGCTATGTCCTAATAATTAAACCTCCCAATATATCTATGATTAAGTTGTTTGGTATGCCATAGAAATACAAGATCACTGTTCATATAATGCCTAAACTATCCCTGACGTATTTTGCAACTATCATACTAAGTTATCATTATTTCATATTATTTATTATTATAATATTTAGATTAAATTATAATATTATTCTTTATAATATTATATAATGATATAATATTATAATATAATATGATATAATAAATATAATATTGTAATTATTGTACTATTATAATATATCTTATAATATTAAATGATATTATATTATTATGAAAATTATATTAAGCATCTCTTTTTTTACGGATGAGTATTTTGGCCCCCAAATCTCAGTATAAGATCATGACTTAAGGATGATCGTGGATACTTGTCTTCAAGGGTAGATATGGGATCCTTAGGTTGGGCGATGATTATAGAGATGGGATGATTTGGGATCACTACCAGGTAGAAACATCAAGACTCAACTAAATATGGTAATTCCATCACCTTCATTTGGATTACTGGTGATCCTGAGTGGATCGCCCCATATCAAATGCCTCCTATGTAGGAGGACGAGGGATCATCAGAAACGAAAAAGAGATATCCATCCCTCTCTTGTTCTTTCTAGTAATACCATCTTTGTTTCCAGAGTTTTGTTGTGTGAACAATGTGGATGACTTTGCTAGCACATTCACCTAGTTTAGGATGTATATGAAGACATCTTGCATTCATAGAAAATCAAAGAAGGCTCACCTAGTTTAGGACGTATATAGAGACATCTTACATTCATGGAAAATCAGAGGGGGCTTGTAAAATAAGCATCAAGACAAGATTGTGGCTGCATCAGCTTTCCTTCAGGTATTGTACTTGAACCATCATTGTCCATCCACTTATGCTTGTACATTTTTCTCTCATTATTTAGCTATCTCTTTCAAGCAGCATTATATTTAATTCTGTTAAATCAGTAACTCTGGCAGAATTGCAACTCTAAATAAAAAGGATAGATATTATTGAACTTTTATATCTCAAAATAAAAGGAGAAAAGCAGAGAGATAAAGATTCTGTGTGTGGAAGTCTCCTAATGCTGCTTGTTGGATGCACTCTCATACTATCATTCTTGGCCCTAGATCCTACATTTTTTTTCGCTTACATTATAAAGGGTTTCGTATTACAAGATGGAATTAAATTTTGGAGGCCCTCTCATACTAGTGCCTCTAGATTCTACATTTTTTTCACATACATTATAAAAGGATTTATATTACAAGATGGCATTTCATTAAATTTTAAACTACACCTTTTATAGGAGACCTTGTCCTCATGTTTTAGACGTGATGAGGTTGCCCATTTTTAATTTCATCTTCTTGTGCATATTAAAGCCTTTCCTTGATATCTATATTTCTGAAGCTCCATTTTCATTGACTACAACAGGCTTTTGTTTCAACTAAGGTTAACTATATCGAGAATCGATACCGTTTCGATACTAAATTGGCACGGTTCAGTATGGAGTATACCGTATCGAACCGATGGCTTACCTCACCCTATATTGAATCAACGACGTACCATTTAAGTGAACTGGAAGCTTTCAACCCATAAACCATCCTATACTGAGTCGAACCAGGCGATTCGGCACAATACAGAGTGATTTGGTATGGTACGAGGTCAGTATGAGATTGGTACGGGTTGGTTTTAGGCTACATAGGGTGGTTCAGGGCAGTACTGATCCCATACCATTTCGAAATGGTGAACCGTACCAGTTTCACACCAATGCGGTTTGGTACGCTTCGTACTGATCAGTTTAGTATTGTTCGGTATACTTTGGTTCCAACTATGATTGACAATAGAAACCAATGACTGACAAATTAATTTGCTTACAATGTTATAATATAGGAAACCTTTGTTAGTGATATTATGGGATGGTCCCATTGGTGCTAACCTTGAACATGTAATTGAAAAGAAAGGGGGAATTAAAACTAACCATCTAGTTTGTTTGTTTAGTGCAACTACAGGATGTGGTAGTTCCCAGTTTTTAAGATCTACCCACAAATGTTTGGTACAGTTTAGGTTTTGGGTCTAGGGTTAGGATTTCTTTTAACCACACAGGCATATATATAGTTCTCCCAAAATGTAACTGTCTTTTTTTCAAGTAGCATTATATTACTGTCAAATTCAGTATTTCTGACTGAATCCCCCACTCAGAACAAGAGGGATGGATATTATTAAATTTTTATATCTGATAATAAAAAGAAAAAAGAAGAGTGATAAAGCTTTTGTGTGCGGGAAGTCTCCTAATGCTGCTTGTTAGAGGCGCTCTCATACTATCATTCTTGCCCCCAGATCCTACCTTTCTTCATGTACATTATTAAAGGATTGTTATTACAAAATGGCATTTAATTAAATTTGAAACCATGCCTTTTCTTGTGCATGTAAAAGCCTCCACTTAACATCTAAATATCTGAGGCTCCATTTTTAGGGATCATGGTAGGCTTTTGTTCCAAATATGGTTCATGATAGAGACCAATGATATATAAATTAATTACCTTTTACAATGTTTTAATTTAGGAAAGCTTTGTTAGTGATATTATGGTCTGATTGTTGCTAACCTTGAACATGTAATTGAAAGAAAAGGGGGCATTGTAGTGTTAACCATCTATTTTGTTTGGTGTTGCTACAGGATGTGGCAGTTCCTAGGAAATGAGTTCAAGAAGCAAGATTTACCTGCAGACGCTTGGTACACTTTAGGTTGAGGATTTAAGATTTCTTTTGTTCACATATATGCATATATGTTTCTCCCTTTCTTTAGCTGTTTTTTCTCAAGTAGCATTATATCTAATATTCTCAAATTCAGTATTTCTGACAGAATCCCCTCTCCAAAAAAGATATTTGAATATTATTAAACTTCTATGCATAAAAACAGAAAAGCAGAGAGAGAAAGAGAGAGAGAGAGAGAGAGAGAGATAGAGCTTTTGTATGTGGAAATCTCCTTATGCTGCTTGTTGGAGACTCATCCTATCATTCTTTCACTTGCCCTAGTTCCTACATTTTTTCATTTCCACTATTAAATGATTTATAATGTGAGATGACATTTAATCAAATTTGAAACTATATCTTTCCTAGAAACCTTGTTCTCATGTTTCAGACTCGATTATGTGGCCCATCTTTAATTTCTTCTTGTTGTGCATAGAAAAGCCCTCACATGATATCTAAATTTCTGAAGCTCCATTTTCAGCGATGACGATAAGATTTTGTTCCAACTATGGTTGACAATAGAAGCCACTGATTTGCAAATTAATTTCCTTACAATGTTATAATCTAAAAGAGCTTTGTTAGTGATATTGTGGGATAGTCTCATTGTTACTAACCTTGAAACATCCTGTGGTTGCACTGAACAAACAAACTAGATGTACCTGCCATGGATGTACCTGCCAATGATTGGTACAGTTGAGGTCTTCTGTAATATTGATGTTCTACACTTGAAACCCTCATTTGCATTCATTTTATTTTATTTTATTTTGGAGTTCAGGATTGCCTGAAAGTGAATGGCAAGGCAAGCAGGATGGCATCTATGCCATGGAAACTGACTTAATGTTTTTCTTCCTCCTCTAAAGAAGGTAACTTAATGGAAGTTACTGATTTTTTAGTGATATATATATATAGGTTGTGGAATTTTATTGCTTGACCAAACTCTAGAAGTTGCTTACCACATGACTTTGGCTGGAGTTTCATGCTTTGAGCATTGATGTAAAAACTATTTAAAGTATTCATTATTCCAAACATCGTAATTCACCAGCTAATCTATTGGTTTATTTTCTGAGATATGATTTGCAACTTATATTATAGTTGAAATTAAAATTAATGTTGTAACTTGGCATGTATTTAGGAGCTGCTTCCTTTTCTGCACCCCTCTTTTTTTGAATTAGAGTACAAGGAGACAAAACAGTCATAAATTTATAGGTTAGGCAAGGAGGAAGAGAAAGGTGGAGTGGTCATGGAAGCCCTTTTCACTGGTTTTGAATTAAGAACCATATAAAACATGGTGTTACTAATAAACTTCCAGTTTTTATTTTCTCCAAACCAAACGACAAATGCAAAGTCTCCATGGCAACTCAAAGCTCAGAACGGGTAATGAGTCTCCTGAAGCTGAGATCAAAAATAACTTTCATGTCTAATGTCCTTGGATTGCTTTTGTTTCGGCCTTGTACATCTTGTATGTTGTTGCTGCCATCTTTGTCGCTGCCAAAACAATAGGATGGTGCCTGGAACGACTGCGTGTCATTAAGCCATGCACCTGGTTCGAACGTCATCACGTAATTTGTTACTCCTGTTCCATTATCATCATCATGTGTTAGAGAGAGCATCATCACTATTTTACATGTAAAACTCGCAAGCATAATCAAGTGATTCATGAGATGATCAATGTGTTAGACGTTTCCATCAGCCCAAATCCAATGGTCCAAACCTGACTGAATTTGAATCTGGCCCCTGAGCCGACCAACTCGGCTGGTGCATGCCATGTTGATGGGCTAATGATCAGAGCAAAATGAAACTTAAATGCTCAACAATAATATTACAGGCTCAAACTGAGCCCATAACCAAGCAAAGATCAACCAAATGTTAAGACCGGTTAGGCCAATTCAGTCAGGTCAGGATCAAATATCTGGATCGACTACATTCATTCAAGCTGTAAATGATCCATACACTCAAGCAAGGGAAAGTTGGGGATTTGGTTCTGAAAGCATGCCTGATCCAATAAATTCTGGTCTCTAGATGTCTCAATCAATACTGGTGCAGCTTTGGTTTGGATTATTTTAAGTTCATATGTTTTCTTAGCAAGGTTGGATCACTAAAAGTGAACAGAAATTTGGATTATTTTAAAAGCATGTCTAGATGCCAGAAGATTTTATTTGGTGATGTTTCTGCTCTAAAATAATGATGAAATGTGAGCAACTCAGAAATTTAGGCTGTGTGCAAACAATATCTCTTTTATTTATTTATTTATTTATTTATTATTTTATCAGAGGCATCATTCATAATAAAAATAAAAAATAAAAAATAATTTTTAATTTCACTTACCGAATGTATTTGTTAGAAATTAAAAAAAGAAAATAAAAATGAAAATATTTTCAAAAACTAAACAAAATATTGCTTTCCTACTTCTAAGAATAAATTAATAATCCCTTCTCTGTCAAGAAGTCACGTTCAAATTTGTTCAGAAATCAGGTTGGGTATGGATAAGCCCTTGACTAGACTCAACCCTAGCCAAGTTGCTATGTGGATCCAGTCAGTCTATTTCAGCTGGGATTTGTATTCAACAAACCCACTTGCACCTCCGGTCATGCCCAGAATCATGATAAATTATATAAATGTCATCTCTTTTATCTCAGATTATGTAAATTAATAAAATTAAAAATATTAGACAGCACCAATATCTTTCAATCATTTTTCTTTACTTTCTTAAATATAAGTTTTTTTTTTACCTAATAAATTTTAAAATCAATACTTAAACATAATTTTTAGTTTCAGATTTATCATCTTGATTGAGATCTTGATACTTTAATCTCAAAATACCAATCAAAATTTTAGAAAATCTCTTCAAATTTTAGCACTTATCATGACCATCCAGATTAAGCCGATGTCCCGGGTTCATCCTAGTCTTGACTATTAGGTCCAATAAAGCACATAAGAGGTGGATGCGTGGTTGTGTGAAAACTAAATTATGCCGAGAAAAAAAAAAAAAAAGAAGGCTAAATAAGAAAGATATTGGAAAATGGAAATAATGGTATAAGAGGGTCCACCATCAAAGAAGTCCCATCGAACGGGGATCCGGGTGTCCACGTCCTCGTAGTACCACACGAAGTCCAGCTTGTTCCAGACGTGGCACAGGAACCCGTCGCTGTACCGACGGCCGATGTAGCTGGCGCCGGCCAGCCATTCCGGCCGGGGGAGCCCGATCCCCCACTGCCGAGGGTGGCAGTAGCGGGTGGGGCCCAGCGTGTAGTAGAAGGATGTGCCGTTCTCCCACTCCACGTTGTACAGGAGGTCGTCCAACTGCCTCTGCATCAGGTGGACGTTCCGACCCTGCGTCCAGTCGTACCAGATGTCCGTCACCATGAGCTCGCCGGTGGCGGTCAGATTCATGTACAGCAGCATGTGGAATCTCTCCGGCCAGGGCATCGGGGTCGGATCAGAGCCGTCCGACCCGACCATCACGGACGGGAGGAGCAGCATCAGGAGGGGGAACACCGAGTAGAGGCCAAGCGTTTCCATGGTTTCTTTTAGCCTTAGCCACGGTCAGATGGCCTTCCTGCCCATATATAGGCATCTTGTTTTGGTCACCGCCCGAATTTAGTTTCTCCATCGGGCAAAGAGAGGAAGGTGTGAAGATAAGAAAGTTGTGGTGGAGAAGGATGGGTGACGAGGGTAAACCTGGGACACCGGTGAGTAGATCTCATCGTAATGAGCAATCAGACAAAAAAAAAAAAAAAAAGTTCTGGAATTTGGATGGCAGTAGGAGATCATGCCCTCTTCCCCGATGAGCTGGACACGTGAGGGCGTGCAGAGGCTTATTGGATAGCACCCGGTACATCCGAAAAACAAACGAAGGGGGGAAATATAACCCCTTCCAGATAACAAAATCTACGCCTCAAATTTATGCCAAAAGTTAAATATTAATATGACAACACACCAGATTACACACAGACTACTCACAAGCACACAACGATCGTCTCGCAAGTACACGGAGAACTATGGCGATGCTTTAGCTGCTATACACAAAACCCCTTCCCTAAAGTAAGGTACCAACATTGCAAGCGCTCTCCGCTAACGATCGTTGATTCAACCAGAGATCTCGATGGATTTCACCTCCGGCTTCTTAACACCCTTCTTGGGCACGGTGACGGTGAGCACGCCGTTCTCCATGGCCGCCTTAACCTGGCTCATCTTCGCGTTCCCCGGCAGTCGGAACCGCCGCAGAAATTTGCCGCTGCTTCTCTCCACGCGATGCCATGCATCGGTTTTCTCCTCCTGCTCCCGGCTCCGCTCGCCGCTGATCTGGAGGACGTTGCCCTCCTCCACCTCAACCTTGACCTCCTCTTTCTTGAGCCCCGGGAGGTCGGCCTTGAAGACGTGGGACTCCGGCGTCTCCTTCCAGTCGATGCGGGCGTTGACGAAGGCGGAGGTCTTGCCTGGGAAAGAGAGGAAATTGTTGAAGGGGAAGCCGAAGCGATCGAAGGGATCCCAGCGATCGAGAGGGAAGGGATCGAAGCCGTCGAAGGGATCCCAGCGATCGAGAGGGAAGGGATTGAAGCCGTCGAAGGGATCCCAGCGATCGAGATCCGAGCCGAATCCGAAGCCGCGGGGAATGAGCGACATCTTTCTTTCTCGATAGCTAATGAGGAGAACAAAGCGACATCACAGAAGGGCAGCGCTCTTGCTAATGGTGCGGGGATGAGGGTTGAAGAGGGGTATAATTAAAGGGGCTTTGGAGTGAAGCTGGTCGTACTTTTCTAGAGAGTTCTCCAGCTTCTTTTTCCAAAGCGATCCTCCAGTGCCGTCCAGGGGGGCTTCATAGTGGAATAAAAAATTTAAAAATAATTTGATTAAATTATATAAATTGAGAAAAACAGGGACAAAGTCCTGTTTGATATCATTTTTTTTTTCTTTCTTTATTTTTTTTTGAAAAAATTTGAAAGCATGTTGATAAAAGAAAGATAATTTATTCTCTTATTTTTATTTTTATTTTTATTTTGACAATAACTTTTAAAATTTATAAGAATGTAAATGTGAAAAACCCTTATTTTTATTATTTATAAAAATAATTTTAAAGTTTCACAAACAATTCCATTTCAGCTTCTATAATTTATTCATATATCCTTCCTTATCCTTTCCTAACCGAATTGACAATATCATACCAATTCTTTCTTCCTACCTGCTTCTTTCTTTTCTATCCCCTTTTTTTTTTTTTCTCTCTCTTGTTCACTGCTCTCTATTTTTCTTATCCTTAAAACTTTTTCCTTGTGATATCCATGACAACACTCTTCCTACGACCCTTGTCCCAAGGACATCTCTTCCATGATCTGAAAAACTTAGCACCTATTAATAAAAAAACATCTCACCGAATCTTGATCGATTTAAGAGAAATCATTCAACTAGAAGGAAATCAATGTCTTTTAAGAGAAGGCTCTCAAGAAAGACGAAGACATCATCTTACCAAATAAGATTAGAATAGTTATAAAGCACAAAGAATGATGCAAAATAATGGATGATGAAATTTCAACATTAATAAGAAATAATACTTGGGAGCTCATGGATCTACATTCTAACCATGAAGCTATTGGTCTGAAATGGATGTACAAAAATTTAAAGTAAGGATTGTTACAAAGAGCTATATGCAGCAAGAAGGTATTGGCTTTGCATAAACTTATACTCCGATATCTAGATTTGATACAATTAGAACAGTTTTATCTATAGCTGCTCATTATCAATGGAATGTTTTCCAACTCGATGTCAAATTAGCCTTTTTGAATGGTTTTTTGGATGAAAAAGTATATGTGTAACAACAACAGGGCTATGAAGTTGTTAATGAAGAAAAGAATGTGTATTGATTACGAAAGGCACTTTATAGACTTAAGCAGGCGCCTAGAGCATTGTATGAAAGGATTGATCAGCACTTTGTAGAGAATGGCTTTCAAAAGAGCAAAAGCGAGCCCACCTTATATATCAAGTCAAAAGCTACAAATATTCTTATGGTTTATTTATATGTTGATGACTTGATATTTACAAGTAGTAGTGATGAATTGATTGCAGAATTTAAAAATAGTATGATTAGAAACTTTGAGATGACAGATCTTGGCTTGATGAATTACTTTCTTGGTTTGGAAGTGAAACAATTTGGTGATAAAATTTTTGTCTCCCAAGAGAAGTATGTAAAAAATCTTCTCCAAAAATTTGCAATGTCTGATTGCAAGCCAATGAAGACTCCAATGAACACCGGTGAAAAATTTAGTCAAAATGATAGAGAAGAAAAGATTGATGCCCATACGTACAAGAGTCTAATTGGAAGTTTGCTATATCTCACAAATACTCATCGAGACATTATGTATGCAACAAGCTTGCTATCAAGGTTCATGCAAAGTCTAAGCAAAATCCAAAGAGTGTTGAGATATCTAAAAGGAACTATTACCTATGGTTTCATACACTAATGTTAACAAATTAACTTTGTATGGTTTTTTTGATAGTGATTGGACAGATTCAGTTAATGATCGAAGAAGCACTTCTGGTTATATCTTCAACCTTAGATCCGAAGCAATATCTTGAAGTTCAAAAAAACAAAGTACTACAACGCTATCATTATCCGAAGCTGAATATGTAGCCATTACTGCTGCAGCTTGTCACACTATCTAGTTGCGAAGAGTATTGGAGGACTTAAAGCTATCGCAAAAGGGCCCAATTGCTATCTACTATGACAATCAATTAACAATTGCAATGACAAAGAACTTGGTGTTCCATCAGTGGACAAAGCACATTGAACTTCGCCATCATTTTGTTCATGAACTAGTGACTAATGAAAGTATTGAATTGAAATTTTGCAACACTGAAGAACAATTAGCAGATATCTTCACAAAAGCATTGCCATTGGAAAGCTTTCTATACCTAAGAGAAAGATTGGGAGTATTTGCATTAAGGGGGAGTGTTGAGATAATGCAGAATTTAGGTGTTCTACGTTCTCCTACTTTGTAGTTGGATAATGCAGAATTTAGGTGTCCCATGCTCTCCTACTTTGTAATTGGTTGAAAGACCAAGTCATCTACGTGTCCCATGTTTTGCTTTTCAATTTTTTTTGCACATGGGCTAGTTAGTTTCACAAATTGTTAGATAGTGGATGGAGTGTCTCTAATATTTTGCTGCACACCCTTTAATCTTTATTTAAAAGATTTGTAAATGAGATCATTTTGGATGAATACAGTGTGCAAGCTTTATCCTTTTATTTTACCTTCTCTATAAATTATGCTTAATAATTTTTATCTTCCTTCTCAACTTTCTAACCATTGTTAAAGAAGCCCCACTTTCAAAGTCTTTAGAAGTTTTTTTTTTTATCATCTCTGGCCAGAGACAATGATGATAGAGAGGAGCAGATGCATTCTGCCAAGACTAAGCAACTTGTACCCCAAGATCGTAGAATTGGATAAGAAAATTTTCTTCGGAGCGGGTCATGGGATCATTTAAGGTGCACCAGCCGGAGTTCCGATCGATGGTTGGGCCTTCGTTCAATCTCTGAGTCTGTAATGGTGATGCAAAAACAAACTGAAGCAGCCCAACTCCGATGGCCGTCGAGTTCTCTACCTCTTATTCAATCCTCCTATTCCAACGTATGATTGCCTAGCAAAGACGAGGTTGCACCAATGCGTTAAAGCCTAAGAGACTTCATGTCACTGAAAAACTTGGTAGTTAACATGGATGGTAGCTTATCTTGGACGCTATCCATGTTGAATTTTGGAGTCTAACAAAGCACCAAACACCCAGAAATTTTGAGGAAGGAAGATGAAGAGTTGGTTCCATTCTCCTCATTCTTTTTTTTTTAATATTGTACCTTGATAGAGGACATTTTTCAATGACTTAACTGCAGCCATTTACTTGGGACTGCAACAGACTCTTTGATTTCTCTTAATTAACATAAATGCATAATTAAAAAAAACATAACATTGAACTAAAAAGTGCTGTAACAGCACATTACATATCAACATTCTCCCCCTTAATGTGCTGTTCTTGAACTCCAAGTAGTTCTCTAAAATGCTTAAACTTGTTTCTTGAAAGTGCCTTTGTGAGGATATTTGCAACTTGTTCTTCAGACCTACAAAACATGAATTGAATTTCACCTTCTTCAATGGCTTCTCTAATGAAATGATGCTTGATAGCAATGTATCGAGTACGACTATGATGAATTGGATTCTTTGCCATAGCAATAGTTGATTTATTGTCACAAAATAATTTGATTCCTTCTTCTTGTTTCTCTCCAACATCTTCAAGAATTCTTCTCAACCAAATAGTTTGTGATGTGGCTAATGCAGCTGAAATATATTCAGCTTCAGCAAATGATTGAGCAATTGATTGTTGTTTCTTAGATAACCAACTAAACATACCTGAACCAAGAGAAAAAATATAACTCGAAATGCTCTTCATATTATCAATGCAGCCACCCCAATCACTATCACAAAAGCCTTGTAATTTCGACTCAACATTTCTTCCAAACTTCACTCCAAATTTGATTGTGCCCTTTAGATATCTCAACACTCTCTTTGCTATCATAAGATGAGCTTGAGATGGACTAGACATAAATCTTGATAATAATGAAGTAGCAAACATAATATCAGATCTTGTGGCCGTCAAGTAAAGCAAATTTTCAACCAAGCTTCTATATAAAGTAGCATCAACTTTCTTATTACCATCTTCTTTCATGAGCTTCTCATTAACAGTAAGGAGAGTCTCCATTGGTTTGCAATCTTGCATACCAAATTTCACCAAAATATTTTCAGCATATTTCTTTTAATAAATAAATACACCATCCTCATCTTGATAGATTTTCATGCCAAGAAAATAATGTAGCAGCCCCATGTTACTTATTTCATATTTCTTCTTTATTTCTTTTTTGAATTCTTTCTTGAATTCTTAAATCATTTTCTCATCATTTCCAGCAAAAATCAAATCAACAACATATAAAGCAATAATGAGAATTTTGGAGTTACCTTGTATCTTGATATACAAGGTTGATTCACTCTTACTCTTCTTTAAACCTTGCTTCATGAAATAGTTGTCAATCTCACTATACCATGCCCGAGTTGCTTGTTTTAGCCCATAAAGAGCTTTCTTCAATCTATACACCTTGTATTCTTCACTTTTTAGGACAAAGCCTTGAGGTTATTTAATATAAACTTCTTCCTTTAATTCTTCATTCAAAAATGCAGCTTTGACATCAAGTTGGTGCAACAACCAATCTTTTTGAGTTGCTAGGGCAATAAGCATTCTAATGGTGTCTAATCAAGCAACCGATATAAATGTTTCATTGAAGTCAATTCCGTGTTATTGTGCATATCCTTTTGCCACCAATCTTACTTTCTTCTTGTTAAGTGAACCATCGAAATTTAGCTTCACTTTATAAACCCATTTTACGCCAATAACCTCCTTCTTCTGTAGTCTTTCAACTAGCTTGCATGTATTGTTCTTCTCAATAACTTTGATCTCCTCTTCCATTGCTTTCTTCCAATCTTTTTCCTTGATAGCTTCATCAAAATATTCAGGTTCTAAGACACAAAAGTTACATCTTGCATAAACATCGCTCAAACTTTTTGTCTTCCTCCAATTAGAGCTTGAACTTGGAGAAGATGAGCTTGCACTTGCACTTGAATTTGGTGAAGGCCTTGGAGATATTAGTGGACTTGAACTTGGACTTGATTGTGATGAACTTGGACCTTCACTTGCTGAATTTTCTTCTTCTTTTTCAATAATAATAGAATTTTTCTCAAGTCTTCCTTGCTCCTAATTTCAAGAAGCATTCTCATCAACCATGACATCTCGGTTAATGATGATTGAGTTCTTCTTCAAACTGTACAACTGGTAGCCTTTGGACTTTGAGCTATATCCAACAAATATGCATTTTTCACTTGTTTCATCTAGATTTGTTCTTCTTTCTTTTGGAATTTGAGCATAGCAAATACATCCAAATACTTTGTAGTGATTCACTGAAGGCTTCCTTCTACTCCATGCTTCAATTGGAG
Source organism: Metroxylon sagu (assembly GCA_017589505.3). Lineage (NCBI taxonomy): Eukaryota > Viridiplantae > Streptophyta > Magnoliopsida > Arecales > Arecaceae > Metroxylon > Metroxylon sagu. The sequence continues at coordinate 1,288,076 of JACVBY030000560.1, forward strand.
TTTCATTCCATACAGCATTTGTTAGACTTCTATTTAACAAGTAAACAGCTGTATATACAACTTCAGCCCAAAATCTTTTAAGTAGTCCTTTCTCATGCAACATACACTTGGCCATTTCCATCACTATTTGATTCTTCCTTTTAAATACTCCATTTTGTTGAGGGCTATAACCAACTATAAGTTGCCTTTCAACACCTTTATCTTCACAAAATTGATTAAACTCTATAGAGTTGTACTCTTTGCCTCTATCACTTCTCAAGATTTTGATGTAGTATCCACTTTGTTTTTCAACAAGATTCTTAAACTTCTTGAATATTGAAAAAACTTGAGACCTTTCACTCAAGAAATAAACCCATGTCATTCTTGTAAAATCATCAATGAAGAGAATAAAGTACCAATTTTGGGCATGAGATAGAGTTCTCATTGGACTACAAACATCAGTGTGAACAAGCTCTAAAGGCTCCTTGGCTCTCCATGCAACTCCTTTTAGAAATGATTGTCTATGATGCTTTCCAAGAGCACACCCTTCACAAACACTATGTTCTTCATTAATTTGAGGCAAACCATAAATCATGTTCTTTTGTTGAAGTAACTTAAGGCTATGAAAATTCAAATGACCCATTCTTCTATGCCATAGCTAAGAATTTTCCTTCACATTTGCTGCCAAGGCAACACTTGCAGCATACTTGAATGTAAGAGGAAAACTTCTATTCCTTTCCATCTTGATTTTGGCTACCACTTGACTATGTGAGCTTCTATCAAGGATTGTGTAGCAATTTCCTTCAAAACGAATTGAGTATCCATGCTCTACAAGCTATCCAACACTCAATAAATTTTGCTCCACATCCAGCAGAAATAATACATCATGAATGAGCTTGGCTCCTCTCTTTATCTCTACACAAATTGTTCCCTTTCTTTGTCCATTCACTAAAGTACCATTTTTCATCTTCACTTGAGAATTAATGGAAGAATCCATGTCAACAAAAATAGCCTTGTCACCAGTCATGTGATTGTTATACCCACTATCAAGAAACCAAATATCATTCTTTTGCTCGGAAGCAACTTGGCAAGCATAGAACAAGTTTCCTTCATCTTTCTTCTCTTCATGGTAGTTTGTTTGCTGATTATTTCCCAATCTATAATTTTTCAAAATGTGACCAAACTTTTGACAATTCTAGCATTGAATCTTCCCTTTGTACCAACAATCTTTCTCAGCATGATTGGACTTCCCACAAACACCACACTTAGGAAAATTTTCAGCAGCTTGTCTTCCTTGAAAATCATATCTTCCTCCTCCTCTTGAGTTTCTTCCTCTTCCTCTACCTCTTCTATATCCATGTCTTCCTCCTCTAAAACTTTCTCCTCCTTTTTGTTCATTGTTGTCATTACCTTAGAACTCAAGTTTAGTTTTGATTGAAAGGCACTCTCAATAGATTTTTGATCAGAGAGTCTACCCAACCTTTGCTTAAAATTCTTCAATGAACCCATCAACTCTAAAGCTGCTAGATTTAAGAGATCCTTTGTTTCTTCAATGATAGACACAATAGCATCAAATTTCTAAAGTAAACTAACCAAAATCTTCTTACAATTCTTCTATCATTCACTTCTTCACCATATGTTCTCATTTGATTTACTACTTCCATTACTTTTGAGAAATATTCCTTTATATTTTCAGATTCTTGCATCTTCAAATTTTCTAAATCTCTTCTAAGATTTTGAAGGGCTACAACCTTTACCTTAGCATCTCCTTGAAATTCCTTTTGAATAATATCCCAAGCCTCCATTGATGTTGTTGCTGTCATGATTCTTGAGAACAAATCATCTGAAATTCCTTGTTGAATAAGGGAGAAAACTGAAGCATCTCTTCTTCTTTTCTCGTTGAGTTGCTCTTGTTGCTCCTTTGATAATATTATTGATTCATCGGGTTCTTCGAATCCATCTTTTACCATTTCCTACAAATTCTTTGATTTAAGGATTGTCTTCATCTTGACACACCAATAATCATAATGAGTGCCTGAAAAAATGGGAATTGATGATTGTAAAGAGCTTGGATTATTTATTGCTGCCATGGTTATCTTCTATAAGAAAACCCTCTCTTTCGAATCTCGCTCTGATACCAAATTATGTTGAATTTTAGAAGCTAACAAAGCACCAAACACTTAGAAATTTTGAGGAAGGAAGATGAAGAGTTGGTTCCATTCTCCTCATTCATTTTTTTTTTTTAATATAGTACTTTAATAGAGGACATTTTTTAATGACTTAATTGTAGCCATTTACGTGGGACTACAAAAGACTCTTTAACTTCTCTTAATTAACATAAAAGCAAGATTAAAAAAAACATAGGATTAAACTAAAAAATGCTGTAACAGCACATTATATATCAACAATCTGTAATTTTTGTGAGGTAGATGAAGACGCGTAAAATTGAGTGGAGAGGAGGTGGCTGTCAGGCTTTATCAATACTTCACGTTAAATTCTACATCTTTCCTCTTCAGCAACCTCAAGTTTCACTACATGAAACAAAGAAAGAGCAACCTCAAGTTCCACTACATGAAACAAAGAAAGATGAATTCAGTTGAGGTGCTTTTTTAAAAAAAATTTTTAGTGGACATCGAGTTTCTATATCATCCGTTCAAACATCTATTCAAATGTCTTCAGCCCTTTATACCATCCAATTATATCCTTGAACTTCTCTTTACGGCACCCTCCATATACAATCAAGAAACATGAAAAAGCAAAGAAAGCTTCGCAAGAAACAATTTATTTTGGAGGTTCAGTGACTCGATTGGGTATGGGGCTATGGCATCGCTGCAGCTGGTGTCAGCAGGCATTTGGCGAGCTTATCCTGTCTTTCCCTTCGCTTGCCAGCATCTCCGGCAAGCTCACCTGCCTCGCCTGCAGCACCACCTGATGGCACTCACCCCCGACCGCCCTCCCTGTCGACGGAGGGGATCAGTTGAAGTAATGTCTCCTTGCAAGCTCCAGTTCCGCCCACCCAGTGCATGAGACAGACCAAGGATTCCAGCATTGGTGATCGCAATATTTTTGAACATGCGGAGCTGTACAGTCTTTCAATGTCATTCTCAAAAAGTGATGGTTTTTGGCTGCCTGTTATCTGGCTTGAACTGTGGGCAAGTCATGATTGATTGGCCATGCCTATAAACTGGATTAATTCAGTGGCCCCAAGTTATATCTGATCTTGCTTGCCTGCTACATGCATGAGTGCATTTGCGTGCAATGCTAAAATTTTTATCTAACTGACCTCGAGCCCTGCTCCATTAATTCCTAGCCGAATTCCAGCCTAAGATCTCCATCCACAAAGGTGGATTGATTTTTAATGTTAGCAGCTAGCTTACAACTTATTAGTTACCAACTCAAGGATGACTACGGTGTTGCTGAGCTGAGCGAGCTCTAACTCCCATTTCAAACGTGATGGGACTTTGGGACCCTAATCGGAATCCTCTGTCTCCTCCGATCGCTGGCCGAAGCACAGTGGGCTAGCGACCGGAGGAGAAAGAGGAGACGGGCTGCAATGGAGACGGTGAGAGCCAAGGACCTGATTCGAATCCGAGCAAACATACTATCCTTTCCATCATACCCTAAAAAATAAAAATAAAAAAGCCGTGGATGACTTTTTAGCGACTTATTAGAGTCATAGTTTGGGACACAAGTTGAGGATGCTTGATATTATTTTACCTCAAGAATATGCCAATGGAGGTAGGCCTAATTGCTCAGCTGGATTGGGTGGTGGATCGGGTTACTGGAAGCCCATTGGGTCAGATCAACGAATTGTAAACCAAAACGGTCAAGAGATTGGATATAAAAAACCTCTGGTTTATTATAATGGGAGGCAACCATCCAAGGAGAAGACACGTTAGATGATGCACGAATATACGATCATGGATTCCCGCAGACCTGCTAACCTTGCTGATAATAATGCTATGCTGGTGAGTAGATTTATTTTATTAGTGCCTTTGAAGCTTTGGGGGAAGAAAAAGGAAAAAATAAAAATAAAAATAAAAATAAATAAAAGAAAAGAAAACATGTTTTATTAAGTTGATTTTATACTGGATGAACAATGTTAAACATGTTCAACATGGATCAGCTGATCTTGTTCCTATCTGCACTTAAGCAAATGCATTGACAATGTAGATGTATGATGCAATTGTGTTTGGGTAATTAATATTTAGTGTAACACCAAAAGAAATGCAGCTTTTTATTTCTTGTCATCAGTTTAAATTGCTTGAACAGCCCCTATTGCTACGATCACATTTTGTGGACTTTTCTTTTGCTATAAGCAGCATGGCATGGACATGAAAATTGAATTTAGACACATGTCATTTGACTTGGCAAGAGAAGAAAAAATAATTTTAACTAATATATATATATATATATTATAAAAATATTTATTAAGTTATCATTTGTTAAGGTTCTTGATATTATTCTGGCATTCTTCCTAGCCTTCAATTATCAAATAAATTAATGAAAGTGTTAAAAATCTAAATTTATATTTCTACCTTCTCTATCAAACCCTCGTTCTGGGTTACAATTCTTATTCATTTTCTTTTGATGTTTTCAGTGTTATATGTTGTCACATTATTATACAGGCATAATGATTTTATTGTTTTTCAGTCGTTGCCGACAGATTTGTTGTTGTAATATGATTTGAACTTTTATTTATTGAATAAAATGTGTTTCCTTGTTATATCGTCAATTATGCAATGACATTGCCTGAAATCAGGAATATGATCCAATCATGACAAAACAATAGCATTTGATTTTGCTCTACATACTTTCTTTAGTTCACTATTGAAGCATTACTTCACTATCCTTTTTTTTTAATTATTTTGTCAGCTGGATACCTGGGTTTTATGTAAGGTATACCATAAGCCAATTATCCATTCAAAGGAATTAAGGCATAATGTTGCAGTTGAAATGGATGAGGATACCTCAATTGAGGAAAGAGTTGGAGCAAACCCTTCAGAGCAACACACTATACTTCTTAGAATTGCAATAGTTGAAGCGAACCCTTTAGAGCAGCCCTCTCTACCTTTTTCTAAAATTGAAGTCGTTGAAGTAAACCCTTTAAAACAACCTACTACATCTTTTTTTGAGATTGAAGTAGTTGAACCGAACCCTTCAAAGCAGCCCTCTCTACCTTTTTCTAAGATTGAAGTAGTTGAAGCGAACCCTTTAAAGCAGCCTGCGACACCTTTTTCTGAGATTGAAGTAGTTGAAGCGAATCCTCTGCACTTCCTGAGATTGAAGCAAACCCTTCTGAGGCACTCCCTCAACCCCTATTAGAGACCTTATTTCTTAATGAGCTGTTGTATCCTGAGACCTTTGCAAGCATTGATATTACGAGTATATTCAACTAGAATAATACTCTTGCAAATCTCCTTGCCAATTACATCAAATTGGCTTATCTTTCTTTTTTTTTTTTTAGTGGACCAATTAATATAATTTTGCATTTTAAATATTGTGACTTCAAATTGTTCATTGATAATTAGTTAATTTTGTATTTTAGTGGACCAATTAGTATTTTAAATATTGTGACTTCAATTAGTAAATAATAAATTGATTCAAGGTAAGAACTAATAATTTTATAAATATTAAGAAGAATATTTGCAAGAGAAGCGATATTAGATTATTGGACAAGTAATTATTTTGCAAAAGAACATGTTTTTGAAACTCTTTCAATTTCTTAAGATGTCTTCCTTCTGATATGAACAAGTTTCTGTAAATATTCTTGATATTCAATTCATATTTTAAGCCATTTGGCAATGATGTAATATTATATAGCCTATTATTTTATATTGGCATTTTTGAAAATCCCCATGAAAAACTTCAACAAGTAAACGAAAGAGTTTTTATGTCAACCAAACTCTCTCATGAAACGTCCTGTTGACATATTTTTCTAAAAATATCATATATGAATTTTTTGGAAGTCTATAAGCAAACTCTCTCATGAAATGTCCTGTTGATATCCTTCATTGAAAAAAGAAGTGGAAATTTCTCACTGAGAGTATCAAATATCAGTGGTCAGTTAGATGATAGTTATATTGGTACAATCTTATTGGCTAATAAGTTTGAGGTTCTCACACTATGTTAGAGCCTGACCTGAATTTTCCTTTCAAATATTAATTTGACCTTAAATCTTATTACATTTGATGGCACATTTATATCTAGAGGAATCAAACAGGCCGACCTGGCCCAACCTGCTACAAAAGCCAGTCCGGCGCCTATAGCATGATCACCTGATTGAGGGATAAGATTCGCCTATTTTTTAAAATATTATTTAAATAAAATAAAATATATATACATCGACAAGTAGTTTGTCGATGCGGTTATGCTGTCTTATTGCTATATTGCTTCATCCTCTTTTTCATCTTCTAACCATACCATTCAGAGGAAAGTCTTCTATCCATTCAAAGAAAAGTTTTCTATTCATCCTCACCTTTTGAAAAAAAGATGAATTTTTATTTAATATTATTATTTTGATTTTAAAATTAATTAAAAAAACTAATGAAATAAATTAGATGTAATTTTTTTTAGGGGCTTGTTGTCGATGTAACCTATCACGATCTTCATTACATCTCCAAAACGATGATGGATTGTACCATCTTTCATCTTTCGTCTTCTATTCTAATTATTGTCATTCAAATATAACTATTCACATCATTCTTCTAACCTTACATCATGTCTTCTGTATCATACTAGTCCTTAAAGAAACCAACATCTCCATCATATCGGATCTTAATCAACACCTCCTATCGTCAACTACCCATCCTCCTACAGTAAAAGCAGATTCCAATGTTACTGTGGATACCGAAGGGGTTAGTAGATCATAAGCCATAATGGCAAGCACAGGATAATTATTCTCATGTGCTTGCCACTAGGCCAAAATATTTCAAATATCTATTTCTTCCCAAATTAGAAATTTATAAAATTATTATTTAGTTAAAAAGTTAATTTATTAGATGATGGTAAAGTATTAGTTCTTGATTTCTATAAGATATTCCATAATTGATCTCTAATACTATCCTCATTACTACTACTTCCTAGGGTCCGTCCTGAAGTAGAATCTTTTACTTTTATTATATTTTTGATTATATATCATAATTTATGCTCAGCCCTAATTTCAACTTTGCCATAAATTCTGTGTTCAAACTACTACATCTTTTTACCTACACGAATCGGCCAGCTGGTGGTTCAAGCTAGTTTAGCCTATTGACATATCAAACAGTAAATGAATAAAAAGAAAAAAAAAAAGAAAAGCCTGCAATTTGCCACTCGTAAATGAATAAAACAAAAATATGAGTATACAACTTGCTTAGTCCAATTATTTTCTACATTTGGATTGTTTGGTGGCAGCTTTCATTCTATTCATCTAATTGTTAGATTCATCTAAAGGTCAAGTTTCCATCCCATTTTCTGAACATCCATAAATGTGGAAGAAAACTCATCTAAGAATCTCATCCTTCTATTCCACTCCTCTCCCCTCCATACACCGCTTAATATTGTTTCTTGTTCACTCTGTCCAATATGTTAATAGGTGAACCACATAGGGTTGTTAGGAGTGAATAATCTCGTGCAAATTTTTGGATAAATTAGTTAGCATCTAAAAATTTCAATGTTTGAAATGTAGCAAATTATTCCCAAAAATCTCATTTACACCTAATTTTAGGAATATAAGATTAACAAATAAAGGGGTGTTAATCTTTGATTCTTAAAAATCTTCTTTTGTAGAAATAAAAGATTACCATATGAATTTAACCCTTTCACTCTAAATTAAATAGCCCTTAAGATGCTTGAAATAAAGCTGAATGGTTCTCCAACAAGCCACTCAAGGAATAATATTTCTTTTTCTCGAGTATAGAAAATTTGCTCCTTTGTTCCCTGAAAAAAATATTGCACTAATTAGTGGTCCAAATCTGCTCCTAGCCATATGAAAATTTTGACCTTACTTGAAATGTAGTAGAGCTGAATCAGATAAGAACTCTCTATGGTTGATTTAAACAGCAAAAGGACCTTATCCAAAAAAATTAGAATATGGATATCTAAATGCTCTATTTAGGTTTGCCATCACTTACATGTTTGTTTTTTTTTATTTTTTACTCCTTTTCTTCTGGCCAAGATCCCTAAACAAAGGGGACAAATGCTCAAATGAAGATTGTTGAATGATCATTTGAAATGTAGATTCCAAGTTAAAATCAACAGGGAGCTATAAGCTAATGCATGGACCAGTACATCTTCATTTCTACATTGGAAGAGGCTAGCTTAAAGATCCTCGGAAGCGAACTCACCAAGCCTAGTATATTTCTAGAACCGTGTATCATCTCCATTCCATAGCATGAATCTCATATTGCAGTTGAATGATTCAATAGCTTTTATAATCTATATGGACTTCTCTAGTGGTGAGATGCTAAAATAAGGGACTTGTTTTTTATGTACATAGTCATTTAAATTGGTAAGAGGCCACAATCACATACCCTTTCTATTTGTTTAGTCACCATCATTCGAATTTTTCCAAAACCATTTTCTCTAGAAGGTAGAACTTAATCTCAAAATTTTAGACTCACAAACTATCCCACTCTAGAATATTTGATGTTGAATATGCCACATCGACCTTGGTCTACATCTAGGCTAAAACATCAAAGAAGTCTTGCATATATCATAACCACATTATCTCTATTAAAGTTTGTCTTTGAATTTAGAAGCTTAAAAAGGATTTATTATCATGTCCATGTAGGACTTCAGTCTTAGTTAATGTAGTCTTGAAATTCATAAGCCAAAAAAAGACATGATTCTATATCCATTAGGAATCTAGTCCTTATCCTTATAGTACACTATATATTCATCTTCTATATATACACAAGTAACTCTATCTTTCAAGGTAGCTCTGGCTCTAGTTTAAACTCAGGCCTTGGGCCCTGGCCTTGAGGTGCCCCAGTAACTTAAGAAGTTATTATGAGAATTCAAAAGAGGATATTGTTGGATAAGTGGGTCTAGAGATTTATGAGAGTTTTTGGTGGGATAGCAATGCTTATAATTGCAAAGTTTGATAAGAGTAGTCCTTGTAGCCTTCAAATTTTTTTTTAATAGTAAAATTCTCTACTCTTTTTTACCCATAGACGTAGACCAGTAGGTCGAAGCACATAAATCCTTATGTATTTATTCTCTTATTTAGTTTTACTCTCTTTAGTTTGTCAATGATCTTACAAGCCTTTTTGTCACTTTTTTTAAAGCACTTAAAGTGTCATCTTAGCCTTTTAAAGCACTTAAAGTGTCACCTTAGCCCCATGTGATTAAAAATAAGAGAAAGACTCTCACCACACTATCTGCATGTATAGAACAATATGAAAGTTTCGTTCAATCCTAACAACCTTATCATTTTATTGTAAAAATTAATTTTTTATAAAATTTTAACAAACTTTATCCTTTGTTGGTAAGGATTAGAAGCGAATAAGAGTCAGATTTCTAATTTTTATGGAACAAGAATTTTAATCTTTATAGGATATGATTGATATACAAGCACATGTAACCTTCGGATATTATTATTAGGATGGGAAAGAGAGTTAAGAAAGTAAGTTAAGAATAGATCCTTATTTTTTATTATTTTTAATATATATATTTTTTCTCTCTTTTGAAGCTCGCGCTGGTGCGTTTTCACCGAGAAAACGTGCCGCTCTTAGAGCTTCCTCTGGATGCGAAACATCTCTGGACCCGGTTGAAGATTACTTAAAAACTCATTACCACTCCAAGAAGCCTTATAGCTCGGATACCCAGAGAGAGAAAGGGAGAGAGTGCCAGAGAGAGAGAGATTTCAGAAGCACAAAGAAAAGGGAGGAGATTGCAGCCCAAGGTTGTCTATTTTGTCTTACGAAAATCTTTTCTTGTTTCGCATTATTTTTAATGGTTTGTTGGATTTTGCTTGAAGTTTTTGATTTCTTGGTGTTCTTGATTCCTTTTGTCATCATTTGTCTTCATAAATGGTAGGATTTTTCTTGGGTCGTTGATTTCTTGACCTCGTTAAGTTTCTTTATTGGACTTTTGACAAACTCATGAGTTCTTTATGCAAGTTAAGCAAGTGTTCTTTTTTTGGAGATGTATTTCTACGAATAGAAATGAATCATTGTTCTCCGGTTGCATTTGCTGATTAATTGCACGCAGAAGTAGTTGTGTTTCCAAGCATGCAGTGCACCTCGGTAGTAACAGGATTCAGTTTTTATTAAATAGTTGTTTCCGTGGGTTAATTGTTCCATATTTTCTTGGTTCTTCTTGTCATAATTCCTCCAATGGTTTCCTTCATCCCTTTTTGTAGATGGTATCTTGGATTTTGTTTGAAAGTTCTGATATCTGGAACTTGTTTAGTTTCTTTACTGAGTTTTGGCAGATGGATGAGTTATTTTTTCTTTATTGAATTTGACAGATTGATGAGTTATTTACGCATGTTAATGAGTTGGTCCTCTTCCTGAGAACGTAATTAACGTAATTAACTGTCCATGTCCACATGGAACCGGTTGTTCTTCCATGTGGTTTTTGTGGGTTAATTGCTTGAATTTTTTTCTAGGTTCTTCTTGTTGTTATTCTAGTGATTTGGGTGTTCTTTTAATGTTTCATCCAGCTTTGTTAGAGAACGCATGGATCACGATAATTACAACTTTTAATAGATCTGAAGGTTCTCTATGCGTCCTTTTCTCCTGTGCAACTGGGTCTACTTTGATCAAAATGGGTCATTCCACCATTCCTTTCTTTGGTCAATACCAATATTGATTTGAACACCAAAGTTGCTCTACATGTTCGTAGCATGCATCAATGGAAGCCGTATCAATGGAAGGAGAAGGCCTCCTCTTAGAGGAGGGGATCAGGTACGCAGGAGCGTCCACGTCTAACCTCCATCAAAGCCCGATCAATTTTTATAGAGATTTGGTGGTGAATGGGAACTATTTCCATCCTCCATACCCTCTTGGATTGAGGTTTATGCCGATAGACGAAGAACTTATAGCATACTATCTCATCCCCAAAGTTCATAATAAAATAATTTCATGCAACATCATCACGGATGTTGACTTATATTCGTACCATCCTCAAGAACTTACAGGTAATGTCTAATTATTTTCTCAATTCTCTTTTCTATTTAATTCTATTCTTAGTTCTTTTTTTTATTTACGAGTGATATTTAATTCTTTTCTCATTTCTTTGTTCTATTTACGGGTGATGTTAATTTTTTTCTCATCTTAGTATTATTAGATATATTATGGTTTGCTTAAATTATGTTTTGTAATTTATGTTTTGTATCACAAAAACAAATAAAGAATACCATCTAGAATGCTTTGTAAACTACCAACTTGTTAAAGAATATATTGAAGTCAAAGAAGATTATATGAAGATTATATATTGATGGGGATGTTCCTGACTTCTCTATCCTTCTATCAAAAATATAGTTTTGGCAAATTAGCATCACAAATTTATTTTGTCGGTTTAAAAGAAGCACTTCCTTCAACATGCTTCATTAAGAGATAGTTAAAAAGAAGATGAGAGTCTGAGGTGTTGCTCAATTTATTTTCTTGGCCAATAATTAAACCAAAACATTTTAGGAAACATACGAAGCCCATAATTTGTGACAAAATAGCAGCTTTTTATTAATAATACAAACTTGAGATTTAACTAATCTTTTGTAGTATTGCCTCTAATGTTCCTATGTAGATGAGATAAAATAATAAACTAAACATGCCTATCTTCCAATATATTGCTATTATATTGTAAGATGTGAAATGCAAGCCTTTGCACCCTAAGTTAGAATGAATGGTTGGTTGGTTGTTGGGTGCAAAATTTTTCTTAAAAGTTGGTCATCGAACTGCGAAATTATTTGTTTGTAATTTTGTCATCAAATTCAATCCTATTTATATACTTTTGCCTATTTAGATTATACAATGTGGTTTGCGGAGTAGTTTAAGTCAAATGTTCAGGTGTTTCTGCCAATTTAGATGGTATGATTTTTCTTAGAAGTATAAGTCATATGGTATGATGTTGCAGAGAGGTTTGGGACACAAGCTGAAGATGCTTGGTATTATTTTACCTCAAGAAATCGCAAGTATGCCAATGGAGGTAGGCCTAATCGCTCTGCTGGATTGGGTGGTGGAGCGGGTTATTGGAAGCCCATTGGGTCAGTTCAGCGAATTGTAAACCAAAACAGTCAAGAGATTGGATATAAAAAACCTTTGGTTTATTATAATGGGAGGCAACCATCTAAGGAGAAGACACGTTGGATGATGCACGAATATACGATCATGGATTCTCGCAGACCTGCTAACCCTGCTGATAATAATGCTATGCTGGTGAGTAGATTTATTTTATTAGTGCCTTTGAAGCTTTGGGGAAGAAAAAGAAAAATAAAAATAAATAAAAGAAAAGAAAACATGTTTTATTAAGTTGGTTTTATACTGAATGAAGAATGTTGAACATGTTCAACATGGATCAGCTTATCTTGTTCCTATCTGCACTTGAGCAAATGCATTGACAATGTGGGTGTATGATGCAGTTGTATTTGGGTAATTAATACTTAGTGTAACACCAAAAGAAATGCAGCTTTTTATTTCTTGTCATCAATTTAAATTGCTTGAATAGCCCCTATTGCTACAATCATATTTCGTGGACTTACCTTTTCCTATGAGTAGCATGGCATGGACATGAAAATTAAATTCAGACACATGTCATTTGGCTTGGCAAGAGAAGAAAAAAATAATTTTAACTTATATATATATATATATATATATATATATATATAAAGATATTATTTGTTAAGGTTCTTGATATTATTCCAACATTCTTCCTAGCCTTCGATTATCAAATAAATCAATGAAAGTATGAGAAATCTAAATTTATATTTCTACCTTTTCTGTTAAACCCTCATTCTGTGTTACAATTCTTATTCATTTTCTTTTGATGATTTCAGTGTTATCAGTTGTCACATTATTATATAGGCAATATGATTTTATTGTTTTCGAGTCGTTGCCAGCAGATTTGTTGTTGTAATATGATTTAAAGTTTTGTTTATTTGAATAAAACATGTTTCCTTGTCATATTGTCATTATGCAATGACACATTGTCTGAAAACACGAATATGATCTGATCATGACAAAACAATAGCATTTGATTTTGATCTATATACTTGCTTTAGTTCACTATTGAAGTATTACTTCACTATCCTTTTTATTATTATTATTTTGTCAGTTGGATACCTGGGTTTTATGTAAGGTATACCACAAGCCAATTATCCATTCAGAGGAATTAAGGCGTTAAGGTTGCAATTGAAATGGATGAGGACACCTCAGTTGAGGAAAGAGTTGGAGCAAAACCTTCAGAGCAACACGCTACACCTTTTCCTAAAATTGAAGTAGTTGAAGCGAATCCTTCAGAGCAGCCCTCTATACCTTTTTCTGATATTGAAGTAGTTGAAGCAAACCCTTCAAAGCAACCTGCTGCACCTTTTTTTTAAACTGAAGTAATTGAAGTGAACCCTTCAGAGCAGCCCTCCACATTTTTTTCTAAGATTGAAGCAATAGAAGCAAACCTTTCAAAGCAATCCATTGTACATTTTTCTGAGATTGAAGTAGTTGAAGCAAACCCTTTAGAGCAACCTTATGCACCTCTTGAGATTGGAGCAAACCCTTCTAAGATGCTCCCTCAACCCCCATTGGATACCTTATTTCTTAATGAGCTGATGTATCCTGAGATCATTGCGGACATGGATGTTACGAGTGTATTCAACTAGAATAAAACTCTTACAAATCTCCTTTGCAATTACATCAAATTGGCTTACCTTTCTTTTTTTTTTATAGTGGACCAATTAGTATAATTTTGTATTTTAAATATTGTGACTTCAAATTGTTCATTGATAATTAGTTAATTTTGTATTTTAGTGGACCAATTAGTATTTTAAATATTATAACTTCAATTAGTAAATGATAAATTGATTCAAGGTAAGCGCTAATAATTTTATAAATATTAAGAAGAATATTTGTAAGAGAAGTGATAGTAGATTATTGGACAAGTAATTGTTTTGCAAAAGAGCATTTTTTTGAAACTCTTTCAATTTTTTAAGATGAACAGGTTTCTGTAAATATTCTTGATATTCATTTCATATTTTAAGCCATTTGGCAGTCTCCCCCAAGCCCAACAACCACACCTATCCCTCTCTCCTCAAAGCCTGCTCTCAGCCCCCCGTGGCTCCCCCATGGCCGCGCTCTTCACGCTCATTTCATCAAATTCCTCGACGTCGAAGCGGTTGATCCCTTCGTCCGGGCCGCCCTTCTCAGCTTCTATTCCAAGTGCGGCAAATTGGCCATCTGCCGCCACCTATTCGATCAAATTTCTCAACCAGACCTGCCCACTTGGAACTGCATTCTAGCTGCCTACTTTCGCTCTTCTAATGACGCTGCGAGCAATGATCCTGGCATGGAGACCTTGTTTCTCTTTCAAAGATTGCAGCTTTCTTCCGCTTGGCCCAACGAGATCACTAGTGGCTTTGATCAGTACTTGTGGTGATTTGGGGGATCTGAGTCAAGGCATGTGGGCGCATGCTTATGCTGAGAGGAACGACTTAGTGGTGAATGGCTTTGTAGGCACGGCTTTGTCAGACATGCACTCTGAAGTAATTTTTGCTTTGTGGTTGCTACACTTTATTGAAATTAATTTCTTGTTTTAAATTATTGCATTTAAATTTTAGTTCAAAAACCTAGAAATTATATGAAAGCCACTATTTAAAATTTAAACTATAAAGCTAAATCCTGAAACTGGTATTGTACATAATCAGCTAAGCAACCTCTCACTCATAAAATGGCTTCTAATGACCTTAGTACCATTAAACCTAAAAAGTTTAATGAGTCTTTTTTTAGAAGATAGCAAAGCTAAGTGAGATACTAGCTTATCACTTTACGGTTTATTCTTAGTAATTGAGTTTGCTGATCCTAAACCATCTTTGAAATTTAGTTCTCAACCAAATCCCTCTAGTCCGATTTTGACTTCATATTACACTTCAATCTAAAAATTCTACCAAAAGATAGATTTCTATTTTAGACATGGAATCCTTAGTGCCCTTTTCGATAATCTTTATGATATCTACCTTCCAATCAAAATCATTAAGGAACTATGGGATGCCCTTGAGGCTAAAGGTGAGATGGATGATGCTAGCCTGGACAGATTCACTATCTCAAAGTTCTATAAGTATGTTATGGTAGAATCCAAACCACTAGATATCCAAATATATGAATTTCAAGACCTTCTTTGAAAGGCTAAGTTGACTGGATGTAAGTTCTTCAAGAGATATATGGTCCAAACCTTAGTTAACTCCCTTTCTGAATCCTGGTCAACCTTTTTGTAAGAGCTAAGTCATAAGAAAGGTGTCTTAACAGAAGTCATCAAATCTATTAGGATTGAAGAAAAACATTAACTTAAGCTCAAATAAAAGTTTGATTTGAGACCCAAAATAAATTTGACTGAGTCAGACCAAAGCTCTTCCAATCTTAGCCATATCAAACCTAAGGAGAAGAACTTCAAACAGAAGAACTTATAAAACATATCCGACCAACCTTCCAGACCTCCTCAAAATCGATCAAATTAAATCCGATCGAACCAGAAGCTAAAGAAAAAAGAGCATTCTACTTTATGTGTAGGAGGACCAACCATATAGCGGAGGACTACTATCATAAGAAGACCAAACCACTAAGGAAAGTGTACCCAAACTCAAGTAAACATGGTTGAAGGTGGTGTCGCACCTTCGTTTAGGTTGATTAATTCAAAACCTTTGGTAATTCTAACTTAGTCATCTTTTGATTCATGGCTTGATTCATGAACTAATATTCATGTTTGTTTTGTTCGCCGCTGGTTTTCCATCTTCTAGGAAGCAAGTGGAGGAGATGTAATGCTTGCGAATGACTCTCAACACATATGCTTGGAAAAGGATGAATGGACCTGAGGATGAGTAGACCTTTGAGAAGACCGTGATCTTTCATGAAGTACTATTCATCCCCAATATTAGGAGAAATTTGATCAATGTATCTCTTCTTATATATAAAGGATACAGAATTATCCTAGAATCCAGTAAAGCTGTAATCACTTGTAATAATGAATCTGTGTAGGAAAAAACCTTATTTATAAAGGTCTTTTCAAGTTGAATATAATTTTCAAATCACCTAATATTCCTTCTATTTTTAATATTGAATCTTCAAATGTCTAGCATTGTAGACTTCTTCATGTAAATGTCGATTATATTCATCACATAACTAATCTTAATCTAATTCCTAAAATCTATCTTAATAAAAAGATTAAGTATAAGATCTATATTTAAGCCAAGAGCCCTAAAAAGCTTTTCAAATCTATAAATAGGAGCTTAACCTTTCTTGATTTAGTCCATAGCGATATGTATGACTCTATCAAGTTATTAGCTCAAGGAGGAAGCCATTACTTTGTAAGATTCATTGATGACTTATTCTAGTATTCCCACAAATATTTGATTAAAAGGAAGGATAAAGTCTTAGATTTTAAGATCTATAAGGTAGAAGTTGAAACCTGGAATGAGGAAAAATTTAAGAGACTTAGGTTAAATCAAGATAGTGAATACATACATCAAATGAAATGATCCTATTATAACAAGAATATGAAATCATTCATGAGGTCACACCGCTATATTCTCTTCAGTCCAATAATGTAGTAGAACGGAAAAACTATACCCTAATAGATATAGTTAACTCAATATAAATCAGTTTTGACACGTTCGAGAACTTGCAGGGGAAGCTTTTTTAGCTATATATTATATTCTAAATATGATACCCTTTCAGGATAACTATAAGACACTTTTGAGCTTTAAAAAAGTAAAGCACTTAAACTAGATTACTTCAAAGTGTAGGGGTGCCTAGCTAAGGTAAGTATACTTGAATCAAAGAGAAGGAAGATAGGGTCAAAAACTATAAATGTTATCTTTGTAGAATATTCTCTAGATGATAGTACTAATAAGTTTTTTGTGATAAATTCTGAAATAAGTGACATTTCAAATAATACTTTTATTGAATTAACAGATGCCACCTATTTTGACAATGACTTTCCTTTTAAGAGCCAAGTCCCAAATCAAGTTTCTTTTGATTCTTTCTTAGTTATTGATTCTCTTAAATTTGGATCTCCTAATGAATCAAGGAAGAGAAAAAAATCTGGCTCCAAAAGTGAACCTTTTGAACTTAAAAGAAGAAACTATATACATCTTAATATGGTATTAGAGCAACAAACCTACCAAAACAATCATCTCTTTTTAGATCCATTCTTTTTTATGCTACTGGTCTATTGTGCATCCCTCTCAAATCATCTATCTTATAAACAAGTTTCTTCTCGTGGATAACTCTAGAACTTCATTTCTAGACAAACACTTAGTTAATCTATCAAGTTTTTAAATGACTTATATTTCAAAGAAAATATTTTTTAATTATCTTATATATTTGTGATAAAGCTAGGTATGCCAATTTATCTTTTTTTTGGTTGGTACTCTTTTGATCTATTAATTCCATTATATCTCTATTATCATAATAAAATTGATAGCCGAAGCTAATTTGATATAAAATGGAGATTTAATATAACATTTTTAATCTATTCTATCTTTGTGCAAATGGTATATAGAGTAATTAACTTGACCTCCATGGTAATTCAAGATATAATTATTTATCTAAAAAATCCCTAAGCTATGATACTAACGCCAAGAAGAAATACATAATTGGTAGTTAATTTATCTAAAAATTTGGTAACCTAATTTGCATCAATGTGACCCTCAACCATCTTAATATATCTAATATAGAGAAGAGAGAGATGAAGGTTTTGCTTAAGATAATAAAATATTCTTTCAAGAACTATTTAATGTGATTGATTCAAGTTACAAAGTCTCCCTAAAATAGATAATATCAAGCCTTATTTTATTTGTTACATATGGGGGAAGTCTGACGGTTTAAGAATATATAATCCGATCAATAGGTTTACTAGTGTTCTTAAGGAGCATACTAGGGTCAAATGGAGTGAAAACTGATTTTCAATTGAAAAACTCAAATTTTTATCATTTTATCGATAAAATAAGAAAGATAGAGAACCATCACTTCAAGAGATTTGATCATCTCTAAGCTCACATCAACCTTACGTAGATATTTTATATCAAACGTATTTAATGAAAATGATTTGATCTTAGGATATAATTTTGAATGATGTTTCAAAAATTAGTATACTAGCAATATCTTTATTGCTAACAATAATCTTAGAACAGAGACATTTATTATGGTTATTAGTGATGAAATCATAAGATAGGATCATTTTTATTGAATTTTTCATATCTTTTTTAGCAGTATGTTTCTAACCATACAGGTATAATAACTTTGTACATCTTGTCTATCCCTTTGCAATGAATCTTTTAGATTGTTCAATGTAAATTATCTTTTCCAAAATCTCTATTTAGGAATATTGTCCTCATATCCATTTATTGAATGATTAGTTTATGGATAGAAATAATGCTAAAAAAGTTTCAAGGATTGTAATTCTAGCTATTGCAGGTAGATATTAAAATAGTTTAATCTATCCTTTTAATTATAACCCTTATCTACCGGCTTAACCTATATTTTTCTATAAAATTATTACATTTATGTCTATCTCAAAACACCAAACTTACAACCTAAGCTTATTTTTTAAAATGTTACGGTTGAAAAGGACCAAATACAGATTGGATATCAGTGTATCAATATCTATATTCATCTTTATCTAGTGAATACCGATGTAAATATGGACATTAGTCTCATATAAAAATAACATATCCATAATTTTTTTCAATAAATATGAATGTAAATTGGATTTGCATTTCTTTTTCTTTAATGGATGCAATTATGGAAAAAGATAATAACTAGATGCTCAAATTTGTATTCCATTTACTTTCATTCCTACGGGAGGTAAATCAAGAAGGATATAGGTCTGGCTTTGAATGACTAAGTTGAACTTAGAGTTGACAACTTAAAAGAAATTTTAGATAAAGACATTACCTTAAAGGTAGAAGGTTTATCCTTAATAAGGAAAGTGAAAAAATTAAAATCATAATCTTTATCTTTCGTTTGGAGTTCAGAAGGTCTTACTAGGTCTTTTTCATTTTCAATCCATCAGGAGGTTTTGATCCAATAGGATTAGGATCGAAGGAAGTTGATAACTTGGATGACATTGGATCAGGAACTTGATTTTCAAAGGAAAAGATATTTTTAAAATAAGTTACATTTAGTCTCAATAAAACTATTATATGAAATATCACTTTATCTTTAAATTTATTATAAGAAATCTTTTAATTTTGCTATCTAGAGAATGCAAAAATGACATCAAAAATTTTGAATCCTATTTAATTTTTCTAGAGGTTAAAGTATACTGGTCTTAACTAGACATCCCTATATTTTGAATTAATTTTACCTTAAACTTTTATTTTTTCAAAGCTAAAGAAAAGTCTTGTTACCATCCTTTGAAGATACTTTATTTAAAATGAATAGACTAATAAAAAGATTTTCTCCCACAAGTTCTTACACGCACCATAATTAGCATTGAGTTCACTTTTTCCATTCTAAGGAGAACAACAAGTGATCTCATAAATTAGAAGAGGCTTATATGCTCAACACCTCAACCAGACTTAAAACTTCTAAAATTTTTTTGAGTTTGGATTTTTTCTTCACCTTTAAAGATTTCAAATTTATATAAAACTTTATTCTTTTTTCTCTGTCCAGTTTTAATATAATTTATATTCTATGTTCAATACAACTCCATTAGAGTTCTGTCTAGACAGGTCATATGAAACAAATAACCAAACTGAACCACATAGTTCTTATGATGAGTTTGTCTGGAGGGCTTTAAAACCTATCAGACTCCTAATTCTGTTTAAGGCCAGAAGTCCAACCAAGCCTATATTATTCTGCACATTTCCATCTGCTTTGAATCCTAAAGATCCAAGAGGATTATCCAAACAGACCTAAAATCTTTAAAATTACCTCAGAAACATCAAACTACTGTACTTGCTGGCTGTATCTTGATATCTCGTAGAAACTCATTTCCTTTGCATCTTCACTGGCTTTGATACCCTCTCAAAATTCATGGCAGTAAATGGTGCTATTACTGGTTAACTACCAACACAAAAGCGACCTCAGAAGCCATTTATACACAACCTGATAAGGACGCATAAAGTGGACCTCAACTTAGAATAAAGTACAAATTACGAGTATGAAAAACCACCCAGCTTTATTTACGGCTGCTGATTGCTGGGAACCGAAACACCAGCTTTCACCTACAGACTGACTGGCTTGAGGGAATCAGCCTTCTTTTGCAGGCTAACAAGCAAGCTATCAAAACTCTTCCTGAAGGAGTCAACACCTTCAACTTCAAGCTGAGACCCAACCTTGCTCCAGTCAATGCCCAACTTCTGGAGTGCACTATAGATACCCTCAGCCTGTGACAGATTTGAGTCAATGGTCCTTGAAACAGTGCCATGGTCAATGAAAGCTTGCAGAGCTTGATCAGGCATGGTGGAAACCTGAAAGAATAGAAGATCAAACAAGGGCATAATTTAGTAAGCTGTGCGCTCTGAAGTTCATCACTATCAGTTTGAATTAACTAGGCTTTGAATATACCAGACTGAAACCTGCATGATACTAGGCAAAAAAAAATAGAATAATAATATTCTATCAAAAAACTAGTATAATGATAGGATAGCATCTAGTTTTAATGGCAAAACCATATTAGGACCCAATTTATCCATCACTCAAGATTATTAGTCCATCATCCTTACACTGTTGAAAGAGCTACTAAAGAGTAAGCATATGTGACACTACAAATTAGTAATAATTTGCCTGAATTGCTTTAGCAAACAGATGAACTCCATGGGGAATCACTAATCCTCCTAATGCTTTCTTTCCAAGAGCACACATGTGATGAGTAAATCTGGATTTGCTGAATGACACTAGCATGCAGATTAACATGCACGCGCATGCACACACACAAACAAAAGAAAAAGAAAAGAAAAAAGCACATGTTGTGAAACTTCTAGGAGAAATGATCATCAAATAAGAATTTTTAAGCTCACCGTGTCAGGTCCAATGAGAGGATCCACATATAAAGTGTCAGGATATGCAGGATTCTTAACACCGGTTGATGCCCACAACAATCTTTGCTTCTTAGCACCTTTCTTTACCAAAGCCTCCCATCTTGGACCAGAAAATTTCTTTTGATATAGCTTATATGCCAGAGCTGCTTGAGCCACAGCAGCCTAATGAAGTTTTAAAATAAACCATGATCAGACTTCCAGCATTGCCATCTTTCCAAATCAACAGAGGTCATAAGGCTTTTCATATTTTTTACCTTCCCTCGGAGATCGAGAGCTTCAGGTGTCCCAATTTTTTCAAGCATCTTGTCTATAAGGGTGTCCACACGGCTGACAAAGAAAGAAGCCACGCTGGTAAGCCTAGAGAGGTCATCCAGCCCAGAAGACTCGAGGCCATCCAAATAAGCATCAATGACCTCTTCATATCTTGATAGCGAGAAGATCAGCTGTCATCAGTAATACATGCTAATCAATCATTTGAACGACATACTACTCTAAGGTTAAAGGCAAAGTGGTTTGCAAATGACCTAAAATAGAGTAATTAGATTTCCATTGGGAGATGACATTTAGATCAAAATCAAAAGGAAAAAACAACTGAATAACATTAAATTACTCACATCAATAGAAAAGAAAATGAACAAAAGGATGTATAATAAGCAATAAAAAAAAGGTGCCCAATTGGTGGGTGGTTAGAACCTCCAGCAAGAGAGCAGGCAGAGCAACCAGAAGTTTTCTCAGTGAGACTGGCAAAAAATTTCAGCGATTTAGTTTCATATTATATCCATGATTTTAGAAAGGAATAATCTGTCTAGCAGATTTAGACATTAGATAAATACAAATGAAGATGATCTTAATACAATGATCAAAAGCGTGTAGACATAAAATTACTTAAACAAGGACAGGAATCAACCATAAATTCTACAAGTGCACACAACACATCCTGAATTTTTACACCTAATTTCCAATAAGCGGGTAAGGGAAGCATAAGCAATGGAACTTACTGTAACATTGACGCTTATACCATTTGAGATTACTTCTTTAATAGAAGGAACACATTCTGCAGTTGCTGGGATCTTTATGTAGACATTGGGACGATTAACCACTTTGTGCAACCATTTTGCAGCTTCAATAGTTCCATTGGTATCGTTTGCAAGTCTAGGAGAGACTTCAACTGATACATAACCATCACCACCATCTGTCTGATCATAAATAGATTCAAAAAGTTTGCACGCATCTTGAATATCATTTATAACAAGCTCCCAGTAAACACTTTCTATGTCTTTTCCAGCTGATACAAGCTGCCTGAAATCATCATGAATTAAGAGATTATTATAGCACATCGCTTGAAGACATTACTTAAACTAAGATGTACATGTTCCAAAAAACAGTAATCTCATACCTGAGAAGATTCAAAGTAGTGAACTTTCTTATAGAGGTTTAAAGATATATAGCTAAAAATAATAGAAGTTCATTGCAACCTATATTTCAACACAAGTAATTTTTTCCTGGTTCCAAAATCTTATGCAGCAGCCATGTATGGACATCTCTAAGAGCAGTCATGTGTATACATTAGAAAAAAACAGCTGACCTAAGATAAAATACATTCACTTAATTATGTTCGCAACATCCAACACTTGTTATGCAGCACCTTCATTGAAAGAAATCCATCAAATTGGGCATGAATGCTCGCATTCTAAAAGCAAGAAGGCTGCTGTTGGTTTGCAACATTGATATGGAAAAGGTTAGACCACATTAATTATGACATGTGACTAATTTCATTGGAGGATGCCTTTTACCTTTTCCCTTGTGACATGTTTTCATATTGACTGACTTTCAAGAAATCCAAACCTATTCTTTTAAAATCCAACCTGACTGGTAAAAAATCAAAAGTACATGCCAATCATGATAAAATATATAATGGCCAGAAACTACATTGTGCTCACAACATCCAACATATGTTGTCCAGCACCTTCACTGAGAGAGATTCATCACATTGGCTGATCTTGGCTTTCAACATTGACATGGAGAAGGCTGAGACTACAATAATTGAGTAATGTGACAAATTTCATTGGAGGATTTCTTTTATCTTTTTTCCTGTGATGTGTTTTGTCATTGGCTGACTTTCAAGAAATCAAACATTATTCTTTTAAAATTATGTCTTTTGAGGCCCTACTACCAATTAATAAAAAACCAAAGTGCTTGCCGAGCATGATATAATATATGATGGCCAAAAAATAAAGCTTTCAACCATAACATTGTCCCAAGGCCAACCAAGCATGGTCCACACATCTCTTAAATGTTGAACAATAACACAAGCACAATAGGCAAAGTGATGAATATTTTTACTACCTATGAAAAATTACAAAAAATATCTGTCATTGTAAGAAAAAGCAATGCCATTGTATTCATTAATATGCTGCTCATTATTTGGTGTCATATCAATTAGTTATTCTTCGTAGGAGGGAAATGATAAAATATTACGGAAAAATAATTGCTGTAGAGCACTTTGGCATAGATAATGATTTCTAGAGAATATTCTGCATAAAAGATGAGAAAGCATGAACCAATTAATGAATATGAAGAGTGAAGTATCTACTAATTAATCAAACAAAAAATTGCTATGTTTTCCAAAGAAAACAAAGGATACTGAAAATCCAGCATTTGGTGCTGACTGTCCATAAGATATCATGCATCAGCCATTAAAAATAAAAACTAAAAGTTTGAGGTGACAAAATACCTAGAATTGATACATTAAAAAAATCTGCACTAGATGATGTGACATGAATGGTGAATTAACAAGGTGGTGTTAAATAGATAGTTAGCTAGAGCACCTGAATTGTTCGTCGTAGGCATTGGATGATGAGATTGCTTTCTGGAAAATCTGGAACAGCAGTATGCAAAGTGGGTAATTGGATTACAGTATTAAAAATGTCTTTAAAAAAGACTTTTTTCTACTTTCAATATATGGATGAAGCAGAAGTTCTTGAGAAATACACACATACACACATATAGCTATGTATGAATGTACAGGTAAGAAAAGCTACCGTTGGATTGCTGGTAACTCCTCGAACTCCACTTGCAATGAGTGGAAGCAGATCTGTTACCGGGCGACAAAGATTATCATACCATGGAGATTGCCCTTGTTGTTCATAAAGATCATGAAGTGCCGTTCTCTTTGCTGGAGCACCATTTCTATCTTGTTGGGAACATCTCACACTGGAAAATAGAGTCGATATAAACATATCCATAGAGTACCAACTCAAAAGATTGGGATAACAGTAAAAATTACAGAATGGAAAACCTCACTAATGGCTGCATTAGGGTGAGACACACCCATTCATACACAGGCATACATACTCTTGTAGATGTATTCATATTCGTATACATACATACTCATAGGATGCATGCATCCATGCTTGTGTTACTCACACAAGATTTCAAACTCGTTTTGGTGTTCGGGAAACTGTACTGTCTTCTGGGTCTAGAATTCAGGGTCCAATGCCCTAAAATTCTTAAAATGCCATTCTTATTCAATAAACCTTTCTCACCACATCTTTTCATCTTTCAGAGTATTCCACATCTATATAAGCTGACTAATCCTTTCAAGAGTTCTAGATGCAATGTATTGATTCTACTCTTTTTTTTTTTTCTGTTTTACTAATAACAAATGAGAGTTCTGGCTTGCTAATTTTTGAATATTTTGTCTCCTTGTGTTTCTAAATCCTTTCCCGTTCAGGGAGTCGCGTTTAGGATGCACCACAACGCTAATTATGATCATATTTAGGGGGAAAAAAGACAGCTCAAATTTTATAGAAAGATACCAAGAGAATTCAGAATTGAGGACAATAAACAGAGAACAAAGAAAAAACGAAAATCTCTATTAACAATTTACCATCTTAGGTTGGGTCAATTCAGATTCAATTGTGACACGGAAATACCTAGAACCACGCATAAAAAATTAAACTTTCAACAAAACTACATATATGATATTTAAATTTTAAAGTGTTTATAAACAAACATAAACCTAACCCTAGTCCATTAGAAAAAAAGAATCAAACCAAACCAGCTCGAGCTCTTCAGTTTCTCGAACTTCGTAACCAGACTGCCTCGACCAATCAGAAGAACAGAACAGCAAAAGCATATCAACACTTGAAATCAAAAGCACAAATTTCTAACAAAAAAAAAAAAAAAGGAGCAATCTTTGAAAATTTTTCAGCTGCTCTATTTTTCAAATAATGGATGGAAAACCACAGAACAATAAATAAAGATCAAAATATAAAGGCAGAAAGAACTGAGTGAGAAGGATGGAGGGATAGGATAGGGAAGCATACACCAATGAGCTCCTCTCGACGCGATCTCTTCTAATCGAGAGGCGGATAGGTGAGACTCGCCTCTGAATCGGAGCTCCCGTGCGGAAGTTGAGAGAGAGCTTCGGCTCCGATCGAAGGGCGGAAGAGGAGCGAGGGGAAGCCGCGGCCAGGTTAGGGCTTGATAGCTTAGAGATCGAAGCCATGGCAGCAGATAGATAGAGAGGGAGAGAGAGGGAGAGCTGATGGTTAGATTTTATTTTAAGTGATCGAGTTGAATTGGAAAGGAAGGAACGTCCAGGCGTACAGGGAATGGTCACAGAAGGAGGCGAGGGTAAAATCGGAATACAAATACTTTGGTAGGTGGATGATCGACCAAGAAGCCGTGCGAGAATACGTATTTGTTTTTTTTTTTTTAAAGCTATTTCATAATTTTATTTTCATAAAAAATAAAACATATTTATAAACATATGTTTATAAAATAAAAATAAAAAATAACAAAAATATTTTTACTATTTTGTATAAAAAAGAAAATAAAAAATAAAATAAAGATTAGAGTAAATATTAGGGTTGATCGTATTATCTGTTCTTTAAAAAGATATCATTGGTAATTAAAAAAATAAAAATATTTTTACTTACTAAGAATATTTTTGTAGGCTTCAGAATAGAGAAAATAAAGTGTATATTATTTTTAGAAAATATTAAAGCATGCGAGGACTGCTGATAAAAGAGGTTTGTGACTTTGTATAGGCAAAGCAGTATTTTTCTTTTCTAAAATAAATTTATGATAAAAAATAAATTTTTATTTTCAAATATTTTTAGTTGCATCAATAACATCATGATATCTCGTAGCTTTCTAGCATTTATGAATGCTGCAAATGTCACAGAAGCAAAGTTAGCGAGGGCACGGCACCGGCGTCCGGCGAGAGAGGGCGGCGCCACGCGTCTCCGAAGGCGGAGGCCCGCAATGCCGTTTTCCGAAGGAATCCCAGCTACCGTCAAATGAGGCCATCTCAACGTCAGCGCTGAGTGAGATAGATGGCCCTTCAACTCGAGAAGAGGTCACTTCCATGGGGGAATTCCGTCCCCACCTTGAGTGAAGGGATGTGGCTCTCTTCGTGAACTTTAAATAAGTTTTGACCCATTTGTGAGTCAAATGGGATTTGTAGTCTAAATGTGATGCCTTGTAGGAGTCCTCGTCCATTTTAAAATAAGAGCGCGGAGTATTATGAAGAGGAAAGAATGCCACACCAAAGAGGAACTGCTCGTGTTAAAACAATTGGAAAAGTTATGGCTTGTGTGCTTTTTGTCACTAATTCAAGAATGGGTTACATGGACACGATTTAGGTTCAAGAAAATATATTTCTTAAACAACGTACATAATTGTAACAATGATCTATCAAAGTCTAAATCTAATTTATAGATTATGAAATCCCAAATTTAATTCTACATGAAAATATATATATATATATATATATATATATATATATATATATATATATATATATGCTTATAACTCAAGTACACCTGTTATCCATTAACTTTCATTCGAATTTTAAGACTATGTGGTTTCAATCCGATCCGAATGTACGAAAATTAATGAGCATGAGGAAAGAACTACTCATAAAATGATGGTGGAGTTTCATCATAACGTAAAGACATTGTGGTGAAGTCCCAACATGACGTAAAGCCACCCTTGTAACACCAACAACCTGATTTGAGGATAGATTCTGACTAACTTACTTATGGCGTGCAATGAGGATGTCACGTTATAATAAGGAGAAAAGATTGTGATATCCCAAATTTAGTCCCATTGAATGGGAAAGAAAGTGTCATATACTTATAACTCAAGTCCACTTGCTACCCATTAATTTTTACTTAAGTTTTTGGGTCACATGATTTCGGTCCGCTAATGAAGTTAATTGGATTAGTAGATGGGCCGCTAACGAAGCTAATTGGATCAGCAGATGGGCTTGGAGCGTTGCATAAATGGATCATAAATTTTTGAGCCACGTAGTTTTGGTCCGACGATGAAGTTAATTGGGTCAATAATTAATTGGGTCAACAGATAGCCCACTAACGAATTTAATTGGATCAATAGATGATTTTGATCTACTAATAAAATTAATTGAATCAGCAGATGAACTACTAAAGAAGTTAATTGAATTAGCAAATGAACTTAAGGCCTTATATAAATACATCAATTTGAGGTTGAACAAATGGGTTGGACTGGAAATTGCGATTGTAATATTGTGCGAGCACCATCCGAGTAGGCTCACTGATTGGAGTTAACGTTCATCAGGTAAATTCCTGGGTGTCAACGAACAAATCATGTGGTGTAATCAATAAACAATGACTTATGGTTTGGAGTTAATGATGGCCTTGGAAATGGTTCAGAATTTCCATGTGTCAAGAATTCGTTGGTTACATTGCGTCGCTTTGAAACTACAACTACCGTAACCAAAGGGTCGGTTCCACCAGGTGGTGATGGTGAGGGACAGGTGAGAATCTCATGCAATTATGCAATGGTTTTGTACGCACCCCACCGGTCCCACTCACGCTAATGGCATGAACTTCCTTCAACCCCCCAAAAAAAATATAAAATAAAATAAAATGGCACGTACCATCGATCTCCTCACCTCATATAGATCTTCTGGAAAGAGAAATCTAATTATCATTGAGATAACTGATTCTTCGTTACTATTAACTTTTGTTATTGTTTATTATTTTTCATTATAACAAACCAGTATAATACAAATAATAACTATTACTTTGCTTGTATATTATTTTAAATAAATTAATATATTTAAAATTAATTTTTTATCTTAGAACTTTTCCTAAAAATAATTGTATGATTGTAAAAATATTATATTATCTAATAAAAACTGAAGAAAAAATGAAATTATCATTTCTTCCTTGTTATCGATCCATTTTTTTTATAACGCCATTATAATAGCAATTATTTTAGTTATTATTTAGTATTAAAATTTTAAAAAATTATTTTGAGATAAACAATGGTTATTATGATTGTTATAATAGGACAATATGTTGCTTAAAATGTTCTTAAAGGCAAGTAGGTAGAAAAACACACACACAAATCCAAACATAATTTTACACGTTTTCTTTACTTTTTTTTAAAAAATATCAAACAAAAATTCAAACATAATTTTACACGCTATCTTAACTCCTTTTTCTAAAAATATCAAATATTCTACCATCCCAAATTTAAGGATACTTTTTTCGTGATCTCCAACTACTCTTCACTTTTTTAGTTTGGCGCATAAGAGAAAAAGTTTTGTCTAGTACTCTCACCACATTTGAAATTCTTTCCGCATCAATAGTGGACACTTGACAATTAATGCACATATAATTAAATCTAAAACTTTATATATATATATATATATATACTCACACGAGCACGGTCACATATTCATCATACATATAATTTATCTTTTATAATTTAAAAAAATAATTATCAAAATCAATTTAGATATGATATTAGTTTTAAAAATTAATATATTAATAAAAAAATAAAAAAAATCTTGAAATCTTGTTAATAGCCACTTACTAAATTCTCTTTATGTCACCAGCTTTTAAACTCTAACTTCATGGTTCTATTTGTTAGTCCTTCTCAAGCCCATCAAAAGCTTCGTAGCAATCTCTAATTAGCATGAAATTGAGTTAGATCAAGATTTGAGAATTTAAAATTTTAAAATTTGAATTATACTCTCTCAAGTGATCGAAAAGAAAGCCATGCTGAACCAGATTTGAGAATTCTTTCGGGTAATTGATAAGAAAAGTAATTTGATCATGAATTTAAAATTTAAAATTGAATTCAAAATTCACATGGATAAATTCAAAACTTCAATTCAAAATTTTTATTATTATGTTAGCTTTGTAGATTATAGAATTGATTCGCCAGGATATTTCTACTTAAGTGAAAAATGTATTTTTTTATTTCCCCCTTCAATTTGAAAACAATATAATATGATAATTTAGGAAACCTATTAAAATATTTCAACTAGATAGTAAAGAAGAATTTATGATTACTGATTGTATTGATTACTTTATATATAAAAAAAAAATAGCATAGTCCATCAATTTTTGTCATCCATCCATATAAGCTCAAAATGGAGTGGTTAAACATAAAAATCATAATAGATGTGAACTTAGTTTGATCAAGATGTTTCATAATAAGATGCCGCAAAAATATTAGGCCGAAGTCTTTCCAATAATTATGTTTCTTGTTAATAGATTGCCTTCATCATCTTTAGATATGAATTCTTCATTTCAAAAGTTTTATAGTAGAAGATGTTGCCCAACTAAGCAACCCAAAAGGGGAGTGAATTGGGTTCTTTGAATATTTTTAATAAGTATGTGCAATTTTGCAAAACAGAAAATTCTGTGTGAGTGTAAAGTGTTGAAAACAAGAACAAGTAGCAACAATAAAAGACAAGTACACAAACACAGCAATTTATAGTGGTTCGGTGCTACTTCTTGCACCTATGTCAACTCCCCAAGAATCCCTTAAGAATTTTCTCCACTAATCGTTCTTCAAACGATTACAATCCTAGCTAACACAGCTAGCTTCTTGTTTCACAGGCACAAGGGAGCCTTTCCTTAGCTTTCTCAGCTAACTTCTTGTTTCCGGGCATAATGGAGCCTTACAAGTCACCAATTACGGGTTTGGCATACCCTCCATAAGTTTCAACTAAGTTGAAACTCAAACAAACTCAAATGAAAAGAGTTTCAGAAATTACAGCTCCTTAATGAATAAATTCAGAAATAAAAGCACATTACACTTTTTGAAAACCTCCCCCTTTGAATGAGTTTCTCCTCTTTAAATGTTGGAGTAATGAGTACTTGAAGAAGCTTCTTGGGTAGTTGGAAGGAGCCTTGAATGAGCCTTGAAGGAGATTTAAACACTGCAGCTCTCTTTCTTTTCAAAACTAGCTCTCTTTCTTTTCAAAACTAGAAGGCTGAAACTTTCTTGATTTTTTCCTTGGTTTTCCTCTTTATTTCTCACTTGTAATCCCTCAAAAATGCTCCCAATCTCTTTCTAATCAATCTCATTTACGAGTATTTATAGTTTACTGTGAAATTAGAACGTTAAACTAGCCGTTTGTGACCGTTGGAGATGCAGAACTAGCCGTTACAAAAATTCTGGGCAAGTTAGTCGACTCTAGAGTCGACTACTTTTGTTAAGATTTCTGTTCTGACCACAGTAGCCGACTCCAGAGTCGGCTAACTTCTGGGAGTTCACTGTTTTGTCACAGTAGTCGGCTGGTTAGTCGGCTAACTTGATTTTTGTCACTGTTTTGCCAGTAGTTAGTCGGCTAACTTGGTAAAACTTGCTGTTAACTCTCTTGTGGCATAATTTTGACTTGATAGCTTCCAAAGTAGTTGACTAAAAGCTTCAATCTTCCATTCTAAGTCTTTGGTAGGTAACTGGTAGGAGTTGACTAATTCCTCCAAAACTTGAAAACTCATTCCATAAACAAGAAAACTCATTGAAATGAAGAAGATAATTGTTCTAGCTCTCATAATTTGAACTTTCTTCATTTGAAAACCTCTCAAACATCTGAATTTCACTTGATTGAGGTTTGAATCATTCTAGCTCTCATAATTTTAAACTTTATTCATTTGAAAACCTCCCAAATATCTGAGTTCACTGAATTGAGGCTTGAATCATTCTAGCTCTTATAATTTTGAACTTTCTTCATTTGAAAACCTCCCAAACATTCACTAAATTGAGGCTTGAATCATTATTAGCTCTCATAGTTTTAAACTTTCTCCATTTGACAAACTCCCGACCATCTGAATATTACTGAATTTAGCCTTGAATCATTCTTAGTTGATTTTGGTTTTCTACAAAAATTCTTTTTTTGAATCATAAATCCATTTAGGTGCTTGAAATCATTTTTAATTATCTTGATGATTCATGTATGCCTGCATTTCAATATGATTCTCCACAAAACTCATTAGTAACTTACTTAATTGTTTTGTGATCATCAAAATCAATGTGAGGTCAACAGAAGACATATTAAATCTTTTTAAAATATTTGGATATCATTGTTATTCACATCCATGAGGCTATACTGTGCATAAATTTGATCTTTCATCTTTACAATATGTTTTTGTTGGATATAGTGATTATCATGAAGGCTACTGCTGACTCCATCATCTCAATAACTAACTATATATTTCCCATCATTTTGTATTTATTAAATTTATATTTTCCCTTATTATCTATTTAAAAATGGTCTTACATATGGTAAAATCTATTTATAATAAGTGACATTATATAAAGATTACAGCTCAACATCCATCTATTATCATTAGTGCTTCTATTTCTCCCAATATGCTTAATGATAAAACTATTGATTAGCCCGCTATTTTAATTAACTCATCATAAAAGGTAATAGTCAATGAATCAAATCTTACTTTACTAGAACATATTATTTCTATTGAGGCATCAAATTATACTTCACCAACAAAATCACTAGGTGGCACTTTAAGTAATAATAGATAAAGAAATGTCAAATATTGCTTTATCAACAGAGGTGTCATCACTATATTCACCAAATATAAATAAATATGCCAATAGTGTCACGAAATTTATCTAATGAGAGTTAGCCCTGTATTATGGTAGCATCAATATCTCATCTAATGATACTTAAGTTGTCTAAGCAATTTTATCAAAAATCTCAATCTATTAAATTAATACTTAAGCACACAAATTGGTTTGCGGCTATGCTAGATGAGATTGATGCTCTCATCTCTAATTAAACATGGGATTTTATTTTCCATTAGCCTAAAATGAATGTTATTAGGCGCAGCTAGATTTATATAAACTCGAACCAAAGACAAATGGCCCTTTTGAAAGGCTGAAGCCTGACTTATAGCCAAAGGTTGTTGGACGTGAATTTTTAAAAATATTTTTTGCTATTATTAATCTTGGTACTATACAGGTTGTTCTTATACTTTTTATAATGACAAGATGGGGCATTAAATAACTAGATGTTAAGGATATCTTTCTCTATTGCTCTCTCGACCATCCAATATTCATGAAGCAACTACTAGGATTTATATATTCAACATGATAATCTTATGTTTGTCACCTTAATTCTTTCTTGCACAAAACAAGCACCATGTACTTGATTTGATAGATCCAGCTTCTTCTCATTTTTATATGGATTTTTTACAACCTAACATATCCATCTTTATTTATTCATTGATCTAATACAACTACTCTTATTTCATGCACGTACATACTAAGGGCCATTGGCAGTACGCTAAATGAATTCTCTATTATTTATGTAGCACTGTTAATCTTAGACTTTATGTTATGTCTCATCATAATTTACATTTAAATTATTCGTTTCTTTGATTCCAATTCAATAGGATGTCCATCTACTCATCATATATTATTGTGCTTTTCACAATGTTATTTGTATTTCTTGAAGAACCTAAAAGCAAAGGGCAATTTCTTGTTCAAGAGCTGAAGTTGAGTATTGCCCAATAGCTTTTACAAATATTGGACTCACTTGGTTAATATTTATTCTTTATAATTTTAATTCTTTTTCCCCAACTTCCTCCATTTAACTATTAATGCACTGTGTCAAAATATAATTATTAGTCCAATATTCCGTACTAGATCAAAATATATTCTTTTAGATTATTACATTGTAAAAGTTATTAATGACAATTTAATTATTTGAGAATTAAAAATTCAAATAAAAATTAAAAATTAAAAATTAAAAATTAAAATTCTGATTTCCAAGTAATTGAAGATAGATTTTCGGAGTACAATTATGTATCGGCTTCTATGAAGTCATGACCATGATTTTGTTACCATTTTTTGTTTTATCTTGAACAACCATACAATGTATTGCATGACAAAGAAGATTATTAGAAAAATCCTAAATATTTTCAGAAAAATCCTTTTCTTTTTTTTTTATAATAAATTAGGAAGTGCGTTTCCGAGGTTAGATGAGGGTGGTCTTTCCGTTTGGAGTTCACGTGGAGAGGCCAAGTCTTGGAGGCATGGGCATCGCTCCCTTCCATTCTCCCTCCATTTTGGCATTTAGCTCGGCGTCGCGTCACCCTCCTCCTCTTTCTACTCCCTGGCTTACATGGGCGGAACGTCTAGCTACGCGTTCCAACTGCTACGATCTCTTCTCTTTCTTTCCTCTTCTTATTTTTTATCTTTTATATATAAAAGAAGAGAGTCGGAGTTCTTCTTCATGTCCACCAGCAGAGGCTTCTCGAGGCCATGGAACCTCAAGGCTACGCCGATCTCACCGGGAGCGGCCATAACGAGAGGGAGAAGGTGCTCCTACTGAGGTCCGTCGTCGAGGGCCAAGACCCCGCCGCCAAGGTTCATCTTGCCTCTCTTCCCCGTTTTTTTTTTTCTTTTTATTATTATTTTTTTTTTGGCCCTTCGGTATTCCTAGATCCTAAGTTGGTTTTGGTTGCATCTCTTCTTTCGTTTTTTTTTTTTTTTTTTTTTTTTTATTGGGGGGGGAGATTAGACTGGTGTTTTGGTGGTTTTTTTATGTTTTTGGATTCATTTACGTCTAAGTTTTTATTGGAGAAAAATTCACTAGAGGGAGATAAGGGAAGGAGAGGAGGAAGAGGAGCAGCGGTGAGTCAAGAAACCAGAAGAAAAGGAGAGCCATGTGATTGATTAAAGTAAAACGGAAGAATTTTCGCCAAAGTTTTATCGTTTTCACAATAGAAAATGAGGCTTACATTCAAAGCATTTGGCCGTTTACCATAGAAA
Organism: Metroxylon sagu; assembly: GCA_017589505.3. Lineage (NCBI taxonomy): Eukaryota > Viridiplantae > Streptophyta > Magnoliopsida > Arecales > Arecaceae > Metroxylon > Metroxylon sagu. The sequence goes on from JACVBY030000560.1 coordinate 1,322,316, forward strand.
AGCATACTACTTTTGAGTCTCCACCTTTTGGTCTAAAAAATACATTTGGTGCATTAGGTGATCATTTGGGGATCACTGGTAATTCTAATCTTAAAATGATCTGATTCTAATAATCAAAAATCATATTTCATATGATATATCACAATGATAAAGATTATTGATGATCTAACATCACCATTTTAGTATACCATGAGAATTCAAGATTACTAAAAATAAAATAAAAAAATTATCCTAATTATATATATATTATATTACTATAACATATATAATATAATATCATATAATATAATATATTAAATTATATCATATATTATAATATATAAACTAATATTATATTAAATTATAATATAATATAGTATAATATAAGATAATAATAATATCATATATTATATCTTATATAGCATATTATAAATAAAAGATTACTAATATAATATAATGCATTATATTGTAGTATAATAATATAATAATATAATAGTATAATATATAAGTTTTATATATCATATTATATATAAATTATTGATATTATAATATATTTACTATAAAAAAAAGTATTTTGATTTATAAATTTTAGTCTAAGTTTACTACAATTGGATCACCATCCTTGAGGACGATGATAGGATTACCCTTGAAGGGTGGGGGTGATCTTAAATCACTACCATGTAAAATTATCCTAATGCAACAAATAAGATAATTCTATCATTATGCCATAAATCATCGATGATTCTGAGCAAATCACCCTATACCAAACTCTCCCTAGAGGTATTTGATAAGCGGCCCTTGGGATGATGGTATTATAACATTTAGTTCTTGTTGACTAGTTTTATAACTCCTATTTTTTGTAATCACTTATCCATCCTATATGCGCATTTATTCTATCAGTATACATACTTATGTTCTTAATATACATACTTATCCATTTATTATATAAATTTTATCTGAATTGCTTGTTAAGGAACAATAATGTAGAGGCTTCCTGTCAAAGCACAGACCATGGTGGGACCACTCATAAAGTCCCCTTTATTATATGGATATGGGTGGCACCTCAGTGGATGCCATTTATTAAAAGAAAATGAGCATAGTAGCCTAACGGGGAGCAATTTGAAAGCGAAAGATGCAGGAATGTATGACTTTTTAGCACTGCACTTTGTATAGTTTTCTAAGTATTCTGAGTACAAAATAAGGTCATAGTCGTAGGATGATTCTTATCTAGTTCACTAATTGGCTGAGATAGGATGGCTATCCATCCAACTATTTAATTTTATGGGAGTTCATCTACTTTCACCAAATGGTATGAGACCCCTTAATGAAGAGCAACTTGGGTTTCTTGTTTCTTGGCAAGTTTGGTTGTTTCTTTTTTTCCCCCTTTAAGCAATTAAATTAGAGTTTAGACCTTAAACTTTCACTCAAAATCCATACTGGTCCTCAAATTTTTAACTATTATAATTTAGTCCCTCATATTTTAAGAATGTTGCATTCCTGACGTCGTCTAACATAAGATCAGTTAAAATTTATGGAATAACTGATATGTCACTCTGATACGAATATGTGGAAGTTTTCTTCTACTAACATATCAACTATTCCATCAATATTAGCTGACTCCATGCTGCAGGATGTCAAAGATGCAACATTCTTAAAATATGAGAGATTAAACTATAAGAACTGAAAGTTTAAAGACTAAAATGAATTTTGAATGAAAGTTTGAAGACCAAAGGTATAATTTTGCCTTTACTTATTTATGTTTACCGCATCAAACCTTCGCCCAAAAAAAATGTGCACTGAGCTATTTTTGGTATATTTTCGGCATCACCTGTGTCTTTTGTGTTGATTCTATTTTCTTCCATTTATATTTTTAGACTTCTTGATATTTTGTTGATTCACTTTCTCCTCTACAATTTCAATAGTCCATCTATCAACCGTGACATCATAATACAACACTTTTCTAGATATCATTATGCTTCATCTGTAATTATGAGATTTCTAATTACAGGACATAAAAACTTTTTTTTATCTAAGAATTCGTGTTATTTTCCATAGATTTTGAGTTCTTGATGTTTAACAGCTATTCCTCTTTTTAAAATTTCAGCAATTTATGAAGGGGTTAATTTTATTCTTTGCATTGGTGAGAACTCTTCGGACACAATATCTAATGTTCCCTCCCAAAGAAGGGTATTCTCCAATTTCCTAATTGTAGTGAGTCATAGATACATCAAGGAAGATTTATTTGGCATCGATGGTAGTATTAACTATAAAACAGAGTAAATCTTAATAGTAACCTGGCTACACCTTTTTCTTTTTTCTGGCATTTTCTTGCAATTTTTATTGTTCTTCACATTCATTACTATCAAGCTATACATTCTCTGTTACCACCAATTTTCCAAAATGTTGTCCTACAAAGCTTTGTTCTTGGCTTCTGATGATTCTTGGTTACCTTGGTTGGCATAGCTTTCTCCATGAGCTAAGGTCAGCACTCAGCTCAAAAGGAATTGATTGATACTCATCATATGGCACATGCATTTTGATGATAATGCAATTTTCACATCTGAAATCACTGAAGATCTCTCGATGCTGATATCTCTTGAATGACCTTCAGAAACTAGATCTTTCTCCATGGAGTTGTGATTTTGGTCATTCTCATAAATTGCTGTGCAAAACTCTTATTTTCTTTTTTCTTATGATTCTCGTTTTTCTCCTTAATGTTTGATTTCCCTACATTTAATATCTCCCTTAGGACTTCTCATCTGTGAAGTCTTTTCTGGGTGTTAAACGCATGCAGGAGGTAGATAACCTGATGCTCAGAAGGTTTTTACGTGCACGAGATCTAGATATCGACAAGGCTTCTACTATGCTCCTGAAATACCTCAAATGGAGACGGGCAGCTGTCCCACATGGTTTCATCTCAGAGGCAGAAGTCCAAAATGAGCTCAATCAGAAGAAAATTTTCAGGCAAGGATTTGATAAGATGGGGCGCCCTATAGTAGTTGGCTTTGGTGCTAGACACTACTGCTCAAAACGAGATATCAATGAATTCAAGCGTAATTTCTCCTCTCCTTATAGAGCAAAGATTATGAGGGAAAATTTTCTCACCGCCCACACTTTTAAGCATGAGCTGAAGCATACAAAAATTTGACTTCACTTAACATGGCAGATTTTTGTGATTACAGGCTTCGTGGTGTATGTTCTTGACAGTATATGTGCCAGGTACTTCATCTAGATCTCATAAACCATGCAAGAAACAAAAGATAATATACAATTCTGCATGTCAGTGAAGGAAAAAATTGTGCATTATTTTGAATTGTATATGTAGATGGATAAGATTTGACTTATATGAAGCTCCATTGTAAAAAAAAAAAAAATCATTCAAATAGCTTTGTTGTCTGAGCATCAATGGGAAGTATATTAGTTTACAAAGTTTTTCTGAAGAATCTGTAGAAAAATATATAAATATACATGGTGTTTAGATGCTATGGCTTTCATTTGATGTCACACCATAAATTGCAGAATGCCTAGAGGTCAGGAGATGTTCACTTTTATTGCGGATCTTCAAGGGTGGGGATACTCAAACTGTGATATTCGGGCACATATTGCATCTCTGGATATCATGCAGGTTTGCTTCATATAATCCTTACTGATGTAGTTTTTTTCTTAACATGTTCTACAAAATAAATTAGAGAGAGAGCTCCCAAATGCTTTGAATATGTGAGGGGAAAAGAAGTTTGCTGACAATGTGCTTGAATTGAGGAAACATTCTATGGAACACAAAATGCAGTGATATTTTATACTGCAAATGCAAAGTACTACCTTAAGATAGAGGTTCATGGAACATCAACATTCTCATGAGAGGGTATTTTAGTATCTCTACTTATCAATAAAACAAGTGGGTTCTCTACTCAATTAAGTCAAAGACATACAAAGAAAGGAACCAAGGTTATACTTAATTTATATAAAGTTGGATTAAGAGCATGCAGAAAAAGCCTTAATATGCAGGGCCACTCAATGGAGGTTCAGGATTGTCTTAGAAGGCAAAAGGTTTTATGTGTGCTGTGGCTTAGATAAGAAACAAGCAGTTAACTTCAGAGATGGCATAGTAATTTTGTATGGACATCGAAAGGCATAGAAACAGAGAGACAGTGACTGAGCTGAGAAAAAATCCTTTGCAATTACATCAAGCACCAAAGATGGACTGAGTCATCTGAAAGCATAAGGTTGTGAAAACAGAAAATGACAGTAAAAGGATAAAGAACTACTAGATGGGAATGGATGTTTGTGACGAGATGGTAACATATTTTGATGTTAGCATCATAAGTAGGATGATCACAAAGCATTTGCATTTGAACATATCTTATTCTTCTTCTTCTTTCTTTTTTTCTTTTTTTCTTTTTTTCCATAGAAGTAATGGTCGGAGCACTGACAAATTAGAATTCCTAAGGCTTAAACCTAGAACCTCACCCAATTAGAGAGGTAAGGGCCAAATCTGTGTCTGCCATGTGAAGGCACATCTAAGTCTTGTTCTAGCAGGACAGAACATGAAATTGGCTTCATCAAATAAACAAAGCAAATAGAAAGGGAAAAATTGATATCGATTAAGTAATGTGAATGGCCAACAGGAAAATCGAGCATTTATAGTACCCTGGAGATGTTTTCCTATTGACATCTTGCATCATTGAGGACTGTGGTGGAATAATTTTGAGAGATTCTTTTATTAAGTGCTTATGGCATAAAAGATGCAGGAAACCAATTTTCCAGGTAAAGTTTGATCAGATACTCTATTCATGTCTGTAGTATAAATGCTAAAATTGCACTCACTTATAAACAAGTTATCTCTGCATGCTCAATGTGCAAGTCATCTCATTTCAATGATGTTTTTGAGAACAATCTCTTCTAGATAGTGTTCTGATAGTGATATACATATGAACTTGGTTTCTGAAAATAATTGTTTCAGTGCATTGGTTAGAAAATTTGCTGTGAAAACAAATGACAGTGTAGCTTTCCATCCAAATAATGCAGAATTACTACCCAGAGAGGCTGGGCAAAGTGCTGTTAATTCATGTGCCCTATATCTTCATGAAGGCATGGAAGATTATATCCCCATTTATTGACAAAAACACCAGAAACAAGGTAATCTTTAAACTTGCCCGCTTTGCCTTCTTAGGCTTTATAGGAAAAAACTGTCACGGTTCTAGTAATCCTGCTGTTTATTTGGAATGACGCATACTATGCTCACTGAACAATCACTAAGGTTTAATGATTGCTTGTACTTAGAATCAACCTTATGTACACCATTGACAGCTCGAGTATTACAACTTTGCGAAGTTTATACTCCTGTGGATCTTTCAATAGTGTTTGTCTTCTCCTTGTGCAGTTCGTCTTTGTTGAAGATAAGAACCTGAAAGCAACACTGCTGGAGGACATTGATGAGAGCCAACTCCCAGAGATATACGGCGGGACTTTGCCTTTGGTTTCCATTGAAGAAACTGAAAACTAGTTCATTCTAGCCAACTTGATATGCTTACACGGTATGCCCACATGTTCTTATCTCATTCCCAATTCATGAAAGAAAGCGTGGTCATATAAAGGGGGGGGTCATGCTAACTCACTTTCCATCCTGTGAAACTTCCAAGTAATTTTGTATGTGATTTTGCGACCACTAGGCAGTATTTTCTCTTCCAGTTGGTATCCACCATCCATCATTAAACAGAATTACCGAGAAATATTATCAAGTAATGACTAATCTCAAACTTTATGACTAATCCTTTTGTGATTGTATTCACAATTCGATAGGTGTCTTAGCTTTTCAAGATCAATGATCTAGGTTCTTGAAATCATTTATGGATGGATAAATTGGATGCACCTCTTGCCTGTCTTAATTAAGGCTCCGGATATATCAGCGTACCGGAGGTGGCCCTTGACCCATTTAGCGACCATCACGAATGGGCACCCGGAAAGGGAGTGCAAAGCCGTTCGTCTGTAATCAAAGGAAGCACCGCGACTCGTAACGGTTAAACACCAGACGCTTGGCATCAACTGGCACTGTGAACGTACTTCCCTTGGAAGGGGAACCAATGCTAGGGGTGTAAAAAAAAAAAAATTATATATATATATATATAAAGAAGAAGAAGAAGAAGAGGAGGAGGAGGAGGAAGAGGAAGAACTTCCCCTTGCCACTGCCGGAGTCCCAAAGCTAGGGGTCGTCGAACCAATCCCCCTCCTCAACCACGGATGCCGACCACCGCATCCTCCAGGCCGGCCACCATGAGCTCCTCCAGCAATCGCTTCCAGGTCGCCGCCACATCGCTGAAGCCGGGAGCCGCAACGTCCCCGCGGCTTGGCCAGAGGCAACATCAGCCGCTACCTGCCCGCTGTCTCCCTTTAAGCTCGTTTGGTTAATAAAAAGTAGCTTACAGTTGAAAATAGAATGTCAAAAAATTAAATATTTAATAATATTTAATAATATTTTTTTAAAAAAAATAAAGTTATAATGTTTGATTAAACATTTTTTTTTCTTATCTTAAAAAAGTAATACAAAATATCAATTATATTCTTTAGTTTTTAAAAATAAAATTTATCATCTAATTTTTCAACTTCTATATGAGATTATAAAAATGGTCAAAAAATTAAGATACTAAAATTCTACAGCTCTCTAAAAAAAATATGCACCAAAAAAATATAACAATAAAAAAAAATCATGACCAAAAATCAAATTGACACAGCAACAAGCATGCTAGGAAGAAGGGTACATGACGGGAGAGAATGGTATGTTAGAAACAAAAAGGAAACATATTACGGTGGAAAAGTAAATTTCATAATATCGATGAAATTTTATTTTTTATATTTAAATCACATGGAACAAAGTATTCACATGAACGGATTCTTATTTTTTATATTTAAATTACGTGGGAACAGAGTATTCACATCGATGGGCCTTAAAAGTGCAGACTAAATATTCTCATTTGTGAAAAATAAAATTTTACGACCTCTTTTACCGTGAATCAAACAAGCCCTTAAACTTTTCTTTGCATGATTTTATCTCCCATATGATACAAATATGGCTTTATACTGCTTAAAAATCCGAAGGATTTTACCAAGTTACGCTTGAATGGAGACCCATCAAAGAAAATCTATAATCTGAAGGAAAGGAATTCTTTATATTGCAATCAATTGCTAAGGTGGAAAAAAAATTATAACGTTCATGAATCCATGATTACATATTTTATAGAACTGTTAACGAAGAAAGCTTCATTTAGATTACTGATCTCCATAAATATGAGCTGTTATAAGTCGAATAAATATACATGTCCTTGCTAGCCCTCTTGCTTGAAAAGAAACAAGGGGCAATGCACGACAACACGCCAAATAAACACCATGAAGAATATACTGTTCAAGAGATGCAGATAGACAATCCTTGCAGAAAGATTGGCATTCTCGATACTTAGAAACCTAGCCAAAAACCACCTAATTATCCATTGATCACAGAATCATGTGCACAAAGGGGATAATAGAAGAAATTGATTGTAAAAAAGGACTTTATCTAGAATAAGTAATTCCAAGGCAGAAATGTACTAAATAGGTATATAGGTTCAAATAGTGTTAGCTTATATAACAAGCATCATATTTGAATATTGATTTATATGTGTAAGGTGAAAGAGTTATGTCCTAAAAGTCAATCATAATCTGTATTGCGATAAGATCTCTTTTGTTCTTCCAAATCATATACATGACATTTTAGTTATAAATAAAAGGCATTATATTTCATCATTTGCTACTTCTTATAATTATGATGAACCCCATAAAATAGGGCAATGGTTTTAGGGCTATGATGAGATCATACCAGTGAGACCTAAAACCCTAAAATCCTAATCTAAAACATTTCTAATCGTTGGTACATTAAGTCGCGGATCAATATTACTGAAAAGACTGGCACATCTTTTGTATATTCGATATAGAGGGTGATTGATCTCACAATAACTTATGTGAGACACTAATACAAAGATGTGGGTGCTCATTAGAGGAATGAGTTCACTGAATTGACCTACCAAAAGAACATCTTATGGAAGCTTACTTATTTGTCAAAAGATGATTCTTTAAGTGAGAGTTGTGCAAGTGATCCTTAGACCTGAGATCACCATAGTATCTTATGCACATGAATCCATATTTTGGTTTACACTCATTCACGATATTAAGTTGTGTACGAGGTATTCTGGATATGGTGGACTATGTATGAAGATTGTGAGTAGATCAACAAGGAATCAATCACTTCTAGTAAGAGAAGACCACATCCTATTTGCTCTAATCTTATGATGATTCAGGAAGTCTTTGATCAAAGCATAATGAAAAATTAGAAAGAGTTTCTAATGTTTCATTAATTGAATTATCATTAGAAGATTAAGAGAGACATGAATAAGTAATTGAGTTTGACATTGATCCATACTCATATACTTATTCGAGATGCAGTATGATTGAAGGATTGAATTGTACGGTAACTTGCCACTAAAGGGTGTGTTTGGTATATCCATCAAATTCCATATCTTTCAGATAGACATGATACGTTGCTAAACGTCAATCTTGTTTTGTAGGTTTGATTGAATTAAAGAGTTTAATTTGATCAACAATTAGAAAGGGTTCTAATTATCAAGTTCGGGATCGCACTAATTGGACTTATAAGGATTAGAAATGTTCTAATCATGATAGGTCAACTTGCACCCACACCTACTACTGGCTAGATGTGGAACCCAATGGGTCACACACAAAATGAACTAATTAAAGGTCTAATTAAATTAGATCATGTTTGCAGGATAGACATGCTAGCACGTATTGCAAACCCTAGCTCCTGATTCGAATTTGATTCGAATCTGATTCTTATATTAGGTTAATCTAATATGATTAGATCACGACCTAATGTGGGTTGGCCAAGAGTTGAAACCCAATTGGCTTTATGTGGACCATTGGATGGCTCTTTGAATAAAGGACATGAACTATTGGTTGTCGCCTGAATTTGGACCATTAGTTGGTGCTTGATCTGGACCATAGGTGATGGCACCTTGCTTTTGGACCATTGGATGGTGTCTTAATCTGGACCATTGGATTATCATGAAATAAGTATGGGGTGAGGTTATCAGCGTGAGAAGGCTGATAGCGTGCGTATCGGATAAGTTTTTGAGTGGATACGTCTTTCCACTCTCTTAGATGCGCCCTTCCCCTTAGCGCCTCATCATGATGAGGCGCTACCCTTGGGACACGCCCCATCATGATAGGGCATGTGGATGGGATGCATCCCTTGGTGATGCATCCCTCCGCCTCTTATAAATAGGAGTGCGTCCCAGGATTCATAAATAATTGAATCCATCCGAAAAGAAATCAATTCCCTCTCTTTCTTATTTTATTTCTCTTATATATCTTGTCCTAAACCAAGATAAGGAGGTCTTCTTCAGGATAAGAGGTTGTCTTGTCCTAAATCAAGACAAGGAGGTCTTCTTCAGGACAAGACCTAAACCAGGATAAGGAGGTTTTCTTTAGGACAAGAGGCTTTGAAGGGTTTTTTGTAAGAGAAAGAAAATTAGAAGGGAAAGAAAGCAAGCCAATCAAATCCTTTGGAAGGATTAAGCATCAAGGATCAAAGTTTTGAAGGAGTTGGAGTCTCGAACCCAATTCCCGTGTGGATTAACGTTGGAGGTTAAACACTTGGGTACCTTATGGATATTCCAACATATTGGTTTTAGCATTGCAGGTATGCTTCTTATCCTATATTTACTATTTATTCATTTGATTGTTACCATTAAGGAGATCTTAACTATTAAGGGTTTCATGTAAATAGATCTAATTAAGAAATTTATAAAATTTATGTACTTCCACTGTACTCTTAGGCATGCACAAGAAACTCAATATAAGGTACAACCCAAAAGCTCTATCCATCATGGTGGCAGCATTTGGTTGGGGTCTAAAGGAGGCATAAGACTAGGAATAAGCTTTATGCCCACCAACCAACATCTGAAAAGGTAAGCATAAGTGAAGAATAGTTATGTTGGTCAAGCTTGCTAACGCCAAGCATCGTAACTATTTTATTAGAGGGATGTCATAAGGTATTCTTAGTCATGAAAAGTATCATTTATGCTCACAATTTACATTTTTATGGACAAAGGAATCTCCATTCAAAAGTTATTTGAAAAATCATTCAAAAATTATAGCCAAATAGAAAGTGGAATAACTTGCGGCATAACTATTCAAATGGCCATAATTTATGCTATTCCTATTTTTCCTATTCCCAAACCAAACATTGCCTAAGCATAACCATTCAAGGGATAAAATTTAATGAGATGGCCCATAATTAAACATCATTTAATCTAAAAAGACATTTGATTAATGGTAATCTATCTTGATAATATGAGATTACCATATAGATTATCATATTTGGTAATTATATATGATAATTTAAATGATAATATTTGATTCCTAATAATTTAAGATTACTATAAACTATATTATCATAAACCATGGTAATCTATTTTCATCTGAAAGGTGGATACTTGATATTACTAAGGTCGGGTTATCTAAATTATGCTCTTGACTTTTATGTAAATATTTATCAATATTTAATCTGATTAATCTAATTCGTACATGATAATATTCAAATATTTAATATTATATTTATATTTTTAATATATATAATGTTAATTTTTAATTTTTAAAACATCATTATAAATTTATATAATATATATAATATATTAAATAATTTATATTATTTAAATATTATTAAATATTTATATATTATATTTATATTATATATTATATAAAATATACCTATTAAATATTTATAATATTTAATATATAATATTTCTAAAATAACTTTTCAAAGAATTTTTATATTTTAGTAGAATATTTCATATTCTAGCTTTTTTTAAAAAAAAATAAAAAAAGGTTAACTAAAAAATAAAAAAAGACTTATAACACAATGAAAGTAGAACTTAACATAACATAAAAGTAAAACTTAAGAATGGTAATCTAATAAAGCTTAATTCTTGAGCATCTGAGCTATCGATACCAAGGCAAATCTAATCTTGCATCCCGGTAATCTAATTATCAGACTACTAGGAATGGCAGGTCCCAATAACACTATGTTACCGCGAGCCAAACCCACCCAACGGTCATGTCCTTCTCAGCTGCCAAAAACCATCGGGTATCATCCAGCTGAGGTTCCAGCCGAAAGTCCCGAACGCAATTCCACTTTGTGATTTTAAATGCATGAAGCAAAAGACTTTCCTCAGTCAAACTATTTCTGTTGACCAAATTAAGAATAAAATCGTGTTTAATATGCTAAACTATTCCCATGCACCTCCTCTAAAAAAAACATCTCCAAATTCTTGCGTCTAAATTTGAAAATACTTTTCTAAAATTCGGTGAGGGATATCCGTTCATCGTTTATGCCGTCTTAGCTCAGCCGGTAGAGCGCATGGCTTTTAACCATGTGGTCGTGGGTTCGATTCCCACAGACGGCGTAATTATTTAATTTTCTCTATTTTTTTCTCAAATATATATATATAATAATAATTAATTTGGTCCCATCTTATGCATCTTAATAATTACTGATGTTTATGGTAGGGTTTAAAGAAATAATTCTAAATATATGGGTCACAGTGGCAAAGGCTTGACCCAATCACTCTCAAATCCTTGCATTCCTCTCTCTTTTGTTACATAGGTAAATTTTAACCCACGGCAAGGATTGCCTAAACTTTCTACTTTTCTAGTTATCAACAAAGGTCGGCGCATATCTCTTTCATTTGAAAAAGCACAATTAAAATCACCAATAACTATAAGAGGCAAACCAAGTTATACAATTACTTGAAGTTCAGACCACAACCCTTTGCGATCAGACTATTAGTGCTGGGATACACTCTAGCAAGAATCCATCAAGAAGTATAAACCAAGGATATCACACCATACATACATTGTGTATTTGCATGAATAAAGTCAGCATTACTCAGCCCTTTTCATAATGCCACCACAATACCACCAAACAAACCCTGAGAAACAATAAAAAAACATGTACCCAATTTTCCTTTGCAATTTATTTAGAGCTAACCCAAATATTCTAGCTTCTAGGAAAATACACAAATATATATCTACATTATGTAGATAAATAAGATGCTTGTAGTTAGTAGAAGAGAAGGTTTGCCCATACCTCTACAGTTTCATATCAAAATATTGATGATGATCCGAAGAAAGGTGAATTCTAAAGCCCGTGACTTTAAGGGCCCATCGACCAGCGGGCCCATATAAGATGGCGCTCATCCACTGGTCCCTACATCTTTAGGGCATAAATCAGAGCTCGTTGTCTCCTGATCCACTGAATCCCTAGTGGAATCAGCCCCCAAATTGGGGCTAATCCAACCGACGAGCATCCCTCTCCACTGACTGACTCCCCATGCTCCAATTCAAGCTGGGATGATTTGGAGGTGGAGCTAGAGTTCGCACTATCATTAGCCAGCGATCAGCCATCCAATGCAGAGGATGGAGCCACCATACCGAAGCCCCACTTTACCTCAATCTCCTACACTGGGTTGTAGAAAGGACACAAGCAACTCATCCAAAACCGATTCATTGCCATCATGAAGCTATAGTTTATACCTGTAATAATTGCCTACCAGATCCTTGCCTCTCGCCACACTGGTAAGTGCTCTCGACCACCTCACCCAACCTCAAGCTTCTTCTGAGCACATGATTCAAAGATAAGATCCTCTTCTCTAGCCCCTCCATCCTTTGTCGTGTTCTAGCACACAATCATTGAGATCAAGGGTTGAAATCTATTTATTGCCATCAATCTTCACCTTGCCCAACCTATGGCCTCATAATAGATGTAGGCAATCGAAATGGATGACCTCTGGTTGAGCCCCGAACCGCGACCAAGATTAATTGGATTAGAGTCCCAATTTCTTGGGTGCCAAGACATCCAAGCATATGGGCTTTGGCCTTTGATTCCCTATTTGAACTGGGCTTCTCTACCCCCAATCTTATACTACCTCATCAGCCCTTTGCTTAAGAACTACTAGGCTTGAACCTCACTCATTCGCTTGTGCTCTAGCCTCCTTACCCTTCAACATCCCACTCTTATAGCTATGCTGTGATCCAGAGTTGCTGCTTGTTTGAATCTAGTCAATAATGGCATGAGTAACTATGCAATTCTCCTCTATATCCTCCATGATGATTGTGGTTTTTGAGTCCTCATCCATGAGAACATGAAAAAAAGAATTTGATGATTAGTTCATGTAAATAATCTGATCATAATTAGAATATTTTTTAAATATTATTAAGATTTGGATTATAGAATTTTATAATTATTATATAAAATTCTTGGATTAGATAAATCTATTATATCTTGAAAATTTATACATTTGATTTTATCATATTTTCTTAATTATAAAAATTATTTTAAAATTTTTTTATGCTTAATACTTAATTTCAAATGTGATATTGTCATATATGATATGTGAAAGATATACTTAATAAGATCCTATGACATGAAAAGTTGAATTACATTGTAAATTTTGTGTATATCTTATTATTGAAATTCTAGATCATGTATGTTATGTTACTTACATGCCTTATTTAAGTTTTTTGAAGAAAATTATTAAATCATATCAAAATTTACTTTTGAATCTATTATTAAAAATATATGAGTAAATTGCAAGCTATTTATATATGAAACAAGTTATGATAATGCATATGCTATGGACTCTTATTCAAGCTACGATTTATGTTCTATTGTTCTTGCCTTTTGGGGCTTATATAAATGCTCGTCATACTGTATCTCTATAAGGGATATATACAGTGACCTATTTCTGGCCCACTTCCATAAGGTTATATATGGAGACCTATTTCTGACCACCTTCGTAGGGTTATATATGGCAACCTATTTTGAACTTGCCACAAGACTTTTATGTAGCTGTGGCTTAATTGATTGATGAGTAACTATCAGAGGCATTAAAGTATAAACACAAGATTTATTGTTTTGAAATTCAATATTATTATTTAGAAAGTCATGTATTATTGTTTAAAATATCATACATTATTAGAATTATTTATAAAATATTACTAAATCATGTATTTCAAATTGCATTACTGTACTTACTTGATCCCTCTAAATTATATGTAGGATTTACTTATTGAAAGTAAGCTTATAAAATATTGTTTATTTTTTTAAAGATCAAGACAAAAGATGAAATTTGGGCATAAGCTAGCCCCAAATATCTAACTGGTTGCTACTTAGATATTGAATTATTATAGTTTTGATTTAAGAAACATTTAGTGTTTTAATTTTAGCCTCTATAATGATCTTTTAGTTATTAGCAATGTATCTGGCTTTGATTAGCTTAATTTAATGAATAATTAGTTTATTGTTATTAATTGATTATTTATTTACGTAAGATGCTTCGGATGCCGTGGGAGTTTTTTTATATTTGTGTGGCAAATTGTTACATCCTAGTTCCATCCCTGGATCTGGAGTGTAAAATGTTGTCCAACATATATGTTAGAGCAGGATTAGATAGATAACTATAAATTTAGGTTATAGGTCTAGTTTTTTTTTTGCCACACTTATGATACAAAGGAACATCTTTGCCAACTTTTTGAATTTGACATTGGACTTGTTAATTGGAATCCAAATTGATTGGACTTGGCTCAGAAGAGATAATTAGGGTTATGGGTGAGATTGAATAATTTAGGATAAGTGTTGACCTCATTTTGACCCATGGTTAGTCTGGAGGTTGGTTAGGTATTTTAAATGAAGTTCAATCCACAATCATTTGGTGATCCTAGCTAGGATAGAAGTAAAATGAGTCAATGGAGCATTCTTTTGGGTGTCTACCCTTAGTTTCTTCCAAATCAATCACTACTAGCGTTTGAAATTCCAATCTTTTTGTTCTATTTTTCACTTATACTTTTTCTTTTAATGTATTTTACTATAATTTCACATGAACTAATATACAACTTGCATACTCCTTACTTGCATCCCTTTATCTATAAAAATTTCCAAATCAAAGGGTAATTTTGGGATTTTAAAGGATAAAAGTATTTCAGTTTTTACTAACTATTTAACAATTATTGTCACAGATTTTACTAAACAACCATCAACAATGCTTGTATCTTATCTAGTTTAGAAATGGTTTTCATGACACTAGATTTATTTCCTTACAAAGTTATTCTTATTGAGACAATGTTTAGTTTACCTTCATTAAGATTAACCATAGTTACTAATTTAATAATTAATTTCTTAGGATGCATTTGTAATAACTTTTTTATATCATACACCATTACTTATCCTATAAGTTGTACCCTTTGCCTAGCAACCAAAGGTTTTGGGTTTGAATCTTAGATGCTAAATCCTATACCTTAAGATCTTAGTAATTATAGTGCATATTTTCCTTGCTATCCCTCATTTCTTTTTTTTAAAAAAAATTATATATTAGACTATTGTTTTAGTTGTTACTATTTTTGCCTAATAAGTGGTTCATATGACCAAACTTTTTGGTACAACATTGATTCAAAGGAGTTTTTTTTGTGATGCTAATGAAGTTTGAATAAATACAATTATTCTAGTGACTATGTATATTACTTTTACTCGTTTTGGGCAAATAAAGTTTTAAAGCACTTGAATTAATTTATATATTGTTGGAATATATTTAAGAGAATCAACGTAATATTAATTATGTCTCTTTGCTTGGGCATAAAGTCATTATAAATTGTAAGCTTTATTTGAAACCAAAGATAAGTTAATATAAGTCTCATTTGTTCAGGTTACTTGTATATAAGTAATTTTTTTTTTTTTTTTACCTTGATGGATTAAATGTCTTGATTTGTAATCCATCATTACAGATTAATTAAATAATAAATTAATTTCATAGTCTTTGAAAAAATTGGTCATGTAAAAAGTTTTATAAATTTTGAATTTGTTTTATTACTAAAGATTTGTTGGATCTGCATTAAAAAATTGTTACTGTTATATTTGGTAATGCTATTGTAAAGTGCATGAAGTTGGAAATCAAAGCTAACCTCTTGCAAGACCACAAGAGGGATAGGGTCATATTTTCTATAGCATGTAGAGTTATTAAATTTTTTCTTACTATTTCCTCTCATATGATATTTGTTCTACCTTTACCTTTCTTTTCTTCTATATATAATAAATCATTCTTTTGTACATATGTTTCTTTAAGTTTACTTTATATATGTTTAAATATCTAAATGGTCCTTCTCTCAGTTTGTCTTGAATAGGTCTCACTTCCATCTTTTTACAATAACATTTTATCTTATTCTATCCTTTATCGTATTATGACACATCCATCTCAATATTTGCATTTTGATCCTACTCATTTTATGTATATATTATTTTATAACTACCTAACATTCTATATAATAAAGTATAGTTGGTCTTATAACTATCTTATGATATTTTTTCTTTAGCTTAGCAGATATCCTTTAACCACATAGTATTTCTCTATTTCATCTAACTTTAATCCTCTTTAATAGATCTTAAATTGATGACTCTTAAGAACTTTATGATCCTTCATTTTCACTTTACATTCATTTTTATTTTTAATTTTATTAAAATTTCATTTATGTATTCTTATATATTCTACTTGGCCTTTGATTTGAATATATTTCTCCATAATTCGAACTTATGATTTACCTTGATCTTACTTTTATCTACTAATATTATATTATTTACAAATAGCATATACCAAGAAATATTATTTCGAATATGACTAGTAAGCTCATTCATAATTAGTACAAAAAGATAAAGACTTAAAACAAATCTTTAGTATAAACATATTATTATTGGTATTAGTGATTATAAATAAATTAGGGAACTTAATATTTAGTCCTTTCTTTGGCGTTAACTTTGCTAGTCCATCTTCATGCAAAACTTCATGCAGAGGCACTATGTTGGATGCACCAATAGTTGCCATCCATTCCACATCTATGAAAATTTAGAAGATAATTTTCTTGAAAAAAGAGAAGATTATCTTAAAACCATAATTATAATAAATATTTTAATAAAATTCATGTGCTTCTTAATTTTAATGAACAAGGGATATAGATTAGGTCTAGGCATGAATGTGAACCACCTTGCATAGCTCGTACCAAGAAGCATCACTCTATATATATCATTGAGGATGGATAGAAATGAATTAGTTGCAATGTTTTTTTAAGAGGTTAGATGATTGAAGGGAGATCCTTACAAAACAATTTTAAGTTTATGGCTTTCATGAGAAAGAACATTGGTTGGTCTTGCATAGATCGATCTAAATTCATCAATTACTACCACTAGAATCCAGATATTGTATGACTACTAGAAAACATGCTTTCATTGGCCATAAAAGTCATCACTAAAAATTACATTGACAAAGATTTTAGCTTATGAGATTGTTCCCTATATCTCCATGAAAATAGATATTATTACTAAAATGTTTCCTTATAGCATCTTATCATAACAAAATATGCTTGTTTTTGTGATAATAAATCATGTTAATAAAGGTAAAAGTATGCATCCATGGAGCTATGTACCAAGAATGTTGATGAGGTTGTATTATTCGACCGTCATATATCTCATTATGAAAGTTTTTGATGACCCCAACAAAGATTACCATAGAAACCCTTATTTAGTGACAAACATATGTTGTTACAAAAGTATTGTTTTAATTATCAAACTCAAACCAAAAACCAATCAAACCAAGCCCCAATCTATCATAATTGATTAAGTTTCATGTGGCCCAATCATGTTAAGTGCTTTTTAGTGATAGGCCATTTCCTTTTCTAAAAGATATTTTATGAAAAATTAGCACAACTGTTGACTTGAATACTTGATCTGACCATTTGAACATAGATTTGGCCTTCAAGAACTAAGACAAATTATTAATTTGTAATATTGATGTACTAAAATATATTTATTTTTAAATTTTAATAAAAATTTTAAAGAAATCTAAAGTCTAAGTTCTATGGTGATTAGATCTCATCTCTTTACCTTGAAACCCTATTCTCCTAAATCATAAAATTACTTGTAATAACGATGCAACTAAGGTTAGGCTCGACCTGTACCTACCTTCTAAACTTGCTCATTAGGTAGGGTTGAGTTGAGGTTTTATAAATTTTGATTGTGCTTAAGTTGAGAAAACCTAACTTGATTTCAAATAGGGTAAGGTTAAGGTTGACCTCCAACATAACTTGAGCTCAACTTCGACTCAATGCAAACCCAACTCGACCCTTTTACTTAAGACTCCTATTCGGTCTTATTTATCTCAATTAATATGGTACAACCTACCTCAAACTAGCTAACCCAACAAGATTTGAGTAATTTTATACAACCCGAATATTAGCTTAAGATGGGGTTAGGTTAGGTTAGGTTAGGTTAGGGTTGAGGAATTTAAAGATTAGGTTGGGTTAGGGTTTGAACTCAATATGATCCAACCCCCTCGAGTTGCTCCCTTAATTTGTAGAAATGCATAAAAGAATGTTGGAACCATACTTGTTCTATTTTTGTTAATTATTATAAGAAAAATAAACAAACTTTTCTGGATCCAATTTTGTTTAACAATATGAGACTAGATATCAGAAATAAAATATTTATTTATAGAATTTGAATTATTTTCTAATTTTAGTATTTGAGCTAGATAGTTTATGACTGTTATTCATATTTCTTTATATTCTAATTAATTTTAGTATGTCTTTAATTTTTTAAATATATTTTAGTGTAAAACTAGTTGACTTGGCTCCTTGGCAACAAGGGCCATGATCATGTTCAGGTTTAATAAATATGAGTGTTGTATTTACTTTAATGTAGTTAATATTTATTTTATATAATTAAATATTTATTATAATATAAAAATTAATTATAATAATCAAATAGAATTCAGTATATGAACCGTAACTAATGAAGTTTGCATCGAATAAAGTACATACTTTGACTTTCGTGTGCTAGAACTTTGGCTCGTAAACATAAAAGTATGGTATGTGTTTTTATTAACTATTAAGCTTAGAATTATTAGAAGAGTTCTTTACGGAAGAAGAACAAGTTATTTAACTCTTGGATTGCGGGTTGATGCTTATGGTACTCAAATTAAAATCATAGCTAGATATGTCTGTACATAAAAATTTATAATCCCTTTCTCTATCTGTGTTTGAGGAGGAGAGAGTATTATAAACAGTGGGTTGGGTCAACTTAACAAATTGACTTGGGTCTGAACTTGGAGTCTTTTGATGGATACATATTTTTACAAGACAAAAAAAAAAAAAAAAGAAACACCCTGTAAATGGTGACTCGGCCTCTTATGTTGATCATAGTATGTGGCCATATTTGATGCCTTTTTCTAGATAAACGTTACATATCTTATTGATATCTTGCACAAGCTTTTGAAGGCCACCTCAAGAGCAAGACACTTCAGTCCCATCCGATAGGTGAAGGATGCAATCTTTGGGAACGTTGCAGCCAGTTGCACCTGGACGGCAGCTTCTCATTGCCAGAAGACGTGCAAGTCAAGTACTACTCAACGTCAAGGCAAATTAGGGGACACTCTATAAGGAAAGAGAATTGTATAAGGAAGACAGTAGGTTATGGAAAAGAAAAAAAGTGGAAAAAAGGATGAAAAATTCAATAGAATTCCTGATCTGATAAAGAACCCCATTTCGGATTTAGTATGGATAAAATAAAAGATTTTCCTATGTTATACTATTCAATTCTCGACGATGAATTGATTTGATAGATCAGATATTGTTATTCATAATATTGATCCGATTCAGTATTATCAGAATTCAATTCATCACATTGAATTGACAGGAGTCAAATTTCTTATCTCTATGGGATTAGATCCCGAGTTATTGCGAAGTAAAAAAAACAATGAGATTATGGAAGTCAATATTCTCGCATTTATTGCTACTGCACTGTTCATTCTAGTTCCTACTGCTTTTTTACTTATTATCTACGTAAAAACAGTCAGTCAAAATGATTAATTTAACTGAAACTTGGATTATTAGTTCTTATCAATGATTGAAGAAATGAAAGAAAGGGATTGGCACCCATTCCGCTTTGCAACTCGCCAAACATGGCTATGTTTTGCAGCATGTCGAACAAGAAAAACGAAAACAAATAAACTGGTCAGTTTCTAGGCTTAGACATAGTCCATGAGCACGAATAAATATATACGGACTGTTACCAGACAGCAGGAGGAGAAGCATTACGGCTGAGAGTCTGGCGGACGCCATGTCTTCTAATCTCCTTCCAAGGCCTCGAATATGGAGGTCTGCCTGGCAATCGTAGTGCCCGGCGAGGAATGAATTCCTGGTCTTGTTTATAAAATGAATGAATGATGTGATGCATGAGGTGCAAAGCATTTGTCCCCTCCTCATTAAAATTTGGTGCTGGACGGAGTTGGCCAAGAAAGAGGATAACATCATGTGGAAGAGGAGACTTCACGCCAAAGGGACTAGAATTTAGTATTTTGACCGTGTGTATATATTATTTCAAGTAAATTAATATCATGATAGAATGTCTCCAGGAAGCAACCAAAAGCTTTTTTCATTCTTCGACTCTTGCAGCTATAGTGGACTTTGCGGAGGACCGTGAAAGTCAACAAAGTCCAAACAAAGCATTATCCCTACCAGACGCGGATGTTGATAAGGATGTTTGACATTTTTTTTTTTTTTTTATAATAATTAGCACCTTGAGTATAGATTTTCTTAGAAAACCCTGAAACTATCTACATTAGAGTTCTATGGACTTCATTCTATATAAAAGCCTTTTTTTTTTTTTTCCAATATTTTAAATTTGAGTCCCAAAATACTCCTATCCTTAAAATAATTCTATCTATGAAATATTCTATTTGAAATTTATAACATTTGCACTTTCCTGTTCTTAAGCTATCTTTCTCTAAAAACTTATCCTTAAAATTAATAAAACACTTATATTTCCGTCTCCAAGTCCCCATGTCCAAGTAGAACAACACCATTCTTCATTACGCAAGGTCTTAATTTCATCAACATTTAGACTCTTCCATCTGTATTGCTGAAAATTTAGGCATACACACGCCTTTTTTTAATTTTATTTTTATTTTTTTGCAAACACATAATATCTTTTTAATTCAATAATTAACAACCTTTTTGGCTAAGGTTAGGTAGTAGATTGGGATTTGTCTAATTGCCAATATGTTATGAAATTGTTGTTTTTGAACACACATGCACATGCACCTGTGTTGTAACTAATATGCTAAAAGCTTTCTACATTTCTGAAATATCACCAGATGAGAGAGAGAAAAAAGTCTCTCTAGCTTACAACTCCAGTTATTTTAAGCCATAAATTAAATCTAGTCACTGATATCTCTTGTTAGAAAGCTTTCTGAACCAAGCATGCAATCAGGCCTTGGATTCATTTTTGAAATTTCAGTGACAATAGGGGGACAGGAAAACTGTTGAAGGGGAAGGGAGATGCTGGCAAGGGAAGCAATGTGAGGGCAGCGAAGTATTGAGACTTTGTTGAATTCATCTCATCTTAAAATGATAAAAATAATAATAATAAATCCTTTAAAAAAAGATTGTGAATCATTATAGATTTCAAAAATAAATACTTCGAATTGTGCTAACAAATAATTATGACATCCATGATAAGTCTTCATACTGCAAATTTACCTCATCATTAACGCTATCAAAAATATTGTCTTTCCAATATCTAGGAATTAATAGTTCTTCATCCAATGATTTCCATTTGATTACTTAATTGGTATTCTATCATATTTATAGCTAAATGCTAGTTTCACATGCTGGATGGTCATTGGGTACAAAGTTTCCGTCTTCTCAGCCATCTTTCCAAGAAGACTTCCAATACCTTATTAGGTTCTTAATAGTCTTTGTCAAAGCACATATTGAGAATAAATTTTGAATTTAATATCATAACCATATCTTTATTTTCTTTTGTTTACATATCATAGCCTCAATTGGGTATTTAAGATCTTAGCCTACATGTGATTCGAACTCATTCAAATCGAACTTAACTTACTAAGCAACTAGGTCTGGTTTAAAGGGATTGAGCTGGAAACCTAAATCATACTATTGTTTTTAACTTGAGCTCAAGAAAATCGAACCCTATCTATAGAAGAAGATTAGGAATTAAGCCTTGTGGTTGAACCAGAATATTTCATTTGACCTTATCATTGGTAATTAGACTTACTAACTGATTTTGAATCTTAAATTTTACCTAATTGTTAGTAATCAGGTTTACTGGTCGAACTCAAGACTTGAGATTAACTTAATTAGTATCAACCAAGTATACTGATCAAGTTTGAGTATTAGATTCGATCTAATTGCAAAGATTTTGACCTAATTAGTGGTTGATACTAATAAATAGATTACGTCATTAATCTGAATGCTACTTTTATCTCTCAATTAAATTGAATGATGGATTTGACCTAATTTACATCAATTAGATCTCAATTGATGCCGAAGATGTTATAATTTAGATTAACTAGTCAAATCCATATACTAATATTAACTCGATGTATAATTTATATGGGCTAAATTGCTAAATTAGGATGCTAAATTAAACTCAACATCCAAACCATAAGATCAAATTGACACTTTTATTATGATCGAAATATGAAATTTTTTGAGTATTATAAATTTTTTGATATCCAAACCATAAGATTTGAAGAACCCAAAATCCTCATTTTTAAAACCTACACTTAGAGGTATCATTTATAAATTCCTCAAAATGATTATTTATATGTCAAATATTTAGTTTTATTTTCATGTCAAAATATTTTAGAAATTTTATTTACATAAATTTACCTAAATGTTACATAAAAATTTATCTGAATATTTATTTTATTTTACATGTAAATATTTTTTTACATATTTTTATTTTTTTATTTTATTTTAATTTATTTAATATTTATTGCATAAATATTTATTATATGTAAAATACTAAAATTTTATTATTATTATTTACATAAATATTACTAATAATTGTTAATAAATATATATAATAATATTTATTAAGAATGATTAATATTATTAATAAAATATATTTATTAAATATATTGTTAATAACATTAATTATTAATATAAATATCATCAAATTAAAATATTAATGAAATTAAATTAATAATTAATTTATAATTTATGCAACCAAATTTTATTTATTTACATTATAAAAAATAAATAATTTTTTTATGATTAATTAAACATATTATTAATAATTACATGAAATAAAAATTAATGATTTATAAGAAATACATAAATATAAATATTAATATTATTAATATTATAGAAATATTAATAATAATAATAATAAATATTTTAATATTAATAATAAAATATTAATATTTAATAAAAATAAATATTAAATTATTTATTAAATATTTAATAAATACTGAAATATTTATGTAAATTTATAGAAAAATATTAACAAAAAATTTTATAACTCTTAGATAAAATTTTATTTTTTAAAAAATAATTATTTAAATAAAAAATTTATGAAATTCTGATATACTATATTTGTTGCATTTCAAAATTCTATCATCTAAAACACAGCATCCTCTCGATGATAATGGAGGGGCAAACTTGTAGCCGACCTGTTTTTGATTGGATTGATCTTCAACTTCAAGCAGTAAAAACCTGATCCAATTGTGAAAAAACTTTTTGAGTGGCCGGCAGGATTGGACTGGTTGGCACGTCCAGGTCAAAAATTGCCATAACTGTACTTTCAAAGATTTCTTTTATGGAAGGTTATGGTCAAAAAATCTTCATCAAAATACCAGTGAAGATTCAAGAGGCGGCTTGCGATGTGGTCTCAAGGCTGATAGAAACCTCCACCAAAGTCCACTATAACTGCAACAAGCAAGGAGGAACGAAGAGAAGGTTGACTCTGCTTTCCAAAGGTAATCTAATATGATGGCGGAATCTAGCATGAAATCATATGCTCTATCTTATCCAGCACTAAATTTCCATGATGAATTGTCAAAGCTCTCACTATCCATCACTAAATTTCCGTGATGAATTGTCAAAGCTCTCACTATCCATCACTAAATTTCCATGATGAATTGTCAAACGTTTCGTGGCTCAGACGTAACAAATCATCTTAGTGTTAGAAATAAGTCCATGAATTCATAGCATGCTTATAAATACTAGCCAAACGTCCTTCTCCCATGTCTCAAGACAAGCTTAGAAGACATGGCCTGCACTAAACTCTCAGTTATGATGCTTCTCCTGCTTTCTGGTATTACTCTCTTCTCATATCTGGGTGATAATGTTTATTATTGTACATGGACGGGCAAGAAACTAATATGTTTATTTTCTTCATGTGCTTGGTGTTTGATGCTAAAAGGCATGGTCTTGTTCGGTGAGCTGCAAAGCAGCATTGGAGCCTCGGCCTGCCCTCAATATTGCCTTGATGTGGAGTACGTCACCTGCACATCTTCTGGCGATCAAAAGTTGCCATCCAGGTGCAATTGCTGCATTGCTGGCAAAGACTGCACACTCCACCTCTCGGATGGGACTCAGCTGTCTTGCTCTTGAGATGCCCTCTAAAAGCTTGGGCAGGATATCAATTTATGCAAGGAATGCAAGATATCAGTTTAAAATTTATGCATAAGGAAAGGATTTAGATTCCCATAGCTACGTGCTGCAATCACCCATATATATATATATATATATATATACACACTTTGTTTTGGGCGTAGCATCGTCCATCATGTAGCTTGTTGTGGCCTTTTAATAAAGCTTTCTTCTTTTCAATTTCTCTCGGCCGTAACTCGGTGCCCAGCCTGAGCTGATTAATTTGGGGATTTTCATACGGGAAGTTTTTAACTTCAACCTTGCCCTTTTCCTCTATTATTTTATTAGAAAAATCAGGGCTAAATATTGTTCTCGAAACTATTGATTTATTATATTGCCAAGATGATTGCCACAATTATGAAGTTTCATAATGCGCGTGCGTATACGCACGCGCGCACACATACATACATACATACATATTATTTAATTTTTTTTTAATCAATGTTCAGAAATACCTAAATTACATGACATTTTGTCTCTTGAATCACATCCAATTACTTATGTCACAAGCCTCACCTTTCAAATTTACCCGACTAGGTCCGACTTTAATTCCTGTTGATCAGATCCTAGCACAAATTTGGATAGGCATTCAAAAAGACAGCTGAAAGATTATAAACTCTGCGCACCAACTCTAGGGGATTTTGAAAAGAAAGGCCACTTGAATACGTGGTTGCAAAGTGGACTATATCTATGTATCTTTTTTCCCTCCCAGAAATGGTCAGTTTGTTGACTTCACTGGACATTATACCTCAAACTCAAATGAATGCGCACATTTATTTTAGTCATGCACACATATTTACAAATAGATGCACACATAATATAAATTGATGCAACTGGAGGTACAGAAAAGGGTTACGATGCAATCTCCCAACCCAACCCCTCAACAACAACAACAATAACAAATAAAGAAAAGGAAAAAGGAAGGAAAGCACGGGCGCGCGCGCGCACACACAAAGCCCAAACTCCCCAAAATCTCCTAATTCTAAATACTGCACATTCAATACATATGGATATAAATGAAAGAACAGGAAAAAAAGATTCCTCAGATGTCAAAATACGGGTAGATATCAAACCCTTGGCATCTACCAAGTCGATGAAATCTCAGCTTCAATAAGGCTATTAACTCAATTCATAATAACTAATTGCAGAAGTTTGGGTATGGAATGAGATTAAACTCCTCTAAGCAGCCCTCAGATCCTAACCCGGTACTCCAGTTGATTATGTAACTTTCGCAATGCATCAGGGAGCTATTGTACTCACTTGAATGGAATCCTAATTTTGTTCTCAATTTTGATAAAAATTGCCATTGATATCATAACCACAAAGCTGATAACGAAAATCACCTCACATTTTCAACTTGTTTTCCTACTGAAGAAAGAAATATTAATCCAAAGTAGCCAGTTGCCATAGCCCTATCATCCTTTTTCCTGTTTGAGCATTAAAAGCCCCAGCAGAAGCCTCTGATCACTATTACGAATCCCATCAACATAAATCCTCCAGCAAAATAAAAGGACAGTGCTGCTTTAGATTCCAATAGCCCACGGTGATGGACAAATTGTCTGCCCTATGGCTTAAGTCATCAGTTAATGTTTAGAAGCAATGTGACGATTTCAATTAACTAAAAGTGTTCTCGACCATCTCTGCATCATCTTTAGAACTTCTTTAGACCTTTGCTTAATACATATGCATCCACGTTACGTTTCAAATCATTAGAACAAATACTTGCATGTATATGACAAGCTAACGTTTAAGGATCAGAAAGAAAGAAAAAAAAAAAAAAACCTTAAAAGGCACAAAATATATCAAAAATTCATCATCACCAGGATCTATATATAAAATGCAAGCTGTCCAGGCTATTTCAAAACTCAAATAGAGGGGTTAACTTGATGCTAATAACCAAATAAGTTCCACTAATTTGAAAATTTAGCAAGATAAGGGATTGCGTCCCCATCACCGTATTTGTTCAAGATGCCTCGTTCACTCATCAGCGTGCGGAGCAACATGGGTTGGGTATTTCCACAGCACATCAGCCCATGTGCTTTGCCCATCTGTGACTTCTTTCACAACCGAAGCCACCTCATCAATGCTAACACGGATCTGCTCCTTGCTGTCCCTCTCCCGTATGGTCACAGTAGTAGTGGAATCAACAGTTACGGCGAAGGGGACGCCAATCTCATCTGTCCTTGCATAACGTTTCCCTATAGACGTGCCTGCAGAAAACCCCAGCAAAATGGTAAATTATATGCAGCCTAATCTGACATTCATATGAACCATTAGTCACCTAGCACTTTTAAAACTACCATGCAGTATGGTGCTGTAGTCTAGTAGACAGGCATATTTCATTGCATTACCACAATCACAACAATCATCCAGTCTATTTAAAAGTCATTCAATCATCTACTAAACTACCAATCCATTAACCAAGTTCTGGCTGACTAATAATAAGATAAAACATTTAAAAATCACTAACAGTAGGATCCATTGGGGAGGACTCTGTTTGTGAAGCTGTGGGAAGAAATGAATCATGACAGGCCACGTCATGTGAAATGATCACATTTGAGAAATTCTAGCTTAAACTGGGCTAGCGTCATTATCAAATGCTGATATTTTATAGACATACCTGTAATATCTATAATATGTGAGATCCCAGCTGCCGTTAGAGATTTAGCTATGCATTTGGCCACTTCATCAAAATGCTGGGACTTGATCAATGGAAAAACAGTGCACTTAATAGGAGCCACAATAGGAGGGAAGCGGAACACATTCAGCTGTTCATCATCTGATTTGCTTTGTCTTGTGTAGAAACAATGCTCATAGAGACAGTAGATTATTCGTCCAATACCAAAAGATGGCTCGATGACAGAAGGAGTAAAAACCCTTTGATGTTCCTTCTTTCTTTCCATGCTGATAGATACCATGTTCTTCTTTATGACCACAGATCTTTCTAGCGTACAGACGTAGAAATCCACCTCCTCTTTATCTTCTAAAGCTTTTTTCATTTCCAATGCCTCTTTTTCACTCATTGCCTATCCAAAGAGCTGGTTAGCAGCTTTAAGTGAAAAGGAAAAGACTTATTCAATTAATTAGCTGCGTGGAATATGTGAAAAGGTTACCTCCAACGCTTCAACTACCATTTTTTGGCTACCCTTGAATGCAAGACCTAGTTCTTTCTTTGAAGGGGTAATAACCAGCTTCTGAAATTTGTTTAAGAAAAAAACAAACAATGAGCTGCATTCAATTTGAAAATAGGAAAGAATCTATCTGGACAACAGATAGAAAAATGCAACATAACTTCCACAGCAAAGTATAAAGGTCACTGATTTGCGATTCCACACATGGAATTAGACATGTAAAGAAAAGTGGGAAAGAAAATCCTACCTCCACTTCTCTAGGTTCTGAGAACTTCTCATGGGCAACAAGAGGAACACCACTTTTCTCCTGTTGAATAACATGATTAATTATCATACTTCATCATCAATCTACAAAGCTTTAATCAGCTGATAGAAAATAACTTGGATAAATAATCAATAAGAAGACTTCTAGACAAAAGCTCTGGCAAAAGAATGGAACGCATAAACATAAGAAAATTGTGTTTCTATGCAACTAAAAGTAAACAATAGCTAAGTCTCAAGACAAGGCTGGTCAAAACAAGCAAATAATGATCAACTTTTGAAAAGAGGCACAAAGAGGTGTGCTTATAATGTTCTAAAGAAGCAAATTCAGAGTCCATTTACATATGAAGAAAACTAGTGGATAAATTGCAAACTTGTATAAAAAGGGCACAATCATGTATTGGTCTAAGGTAGGAAGATATTCAGTTTCTTATTCACCATTGTTTTCCAATTGCCCTTCATAGGTGGGGCAATTTCTGACCAGACCAACCAACACCTGCCCCAACCTGCACAAAATTAACAGGTTTGGGTTTCAATCCAGATCCAACAGGTTAACATGGGTTGAGCAAGACCTTGAAACCTAGCTGTAGGTGTTCATGGTTAAGAGGGGAAACAAAAAAATATTCAAGACAAAGTGGAGTAGACAGCATGATCAAAATTTATCATATTTTCTTCAACAGTTCAACCTCTCACTCTCAGTGCCAAGCTCTAGATACCACTTCTTGATCCTATCTCATTTCAATTTATAAGATATATAACTAACAAATGAAGACTAATTGGAAAAGCAGCTCAGGCACAGTCCCATAATAAATGAGTAGATATGGGTTTGCACTTCTCAACCCAAATGAGTTGTATGGACTGAGTTTTAACGACAATCCAAATTCCATCCGATCACAATTCAACATAATCCAATGCATTGCTAATTAGTTGTCTCACTTGTTTAAAAGAAGAGCAGTTTGGTAAGAGGTGCATAAGATTATAATTTGTTAATCAGAACACATCCCAGCATTCTCCAGTGCAAATAGGTCTCAGTGTCGTACCGAATGAGCACGTAAATCATAAGCAGATCTGTCAGCAATCCCAACACATTCAATCCAGCCATAGGAGCATTCTATCTCTGCATCCCAACAGTCTGCAGCATAGTGAGCCATCTCATTTGGCAGATGCTGTCTGAAGCGCAATCTATCTTTCTCAACTCCCAGTCGTGTCAAGAAAAGGTACACCCGCCCTATGAAGTAACCAAGTGTCTCATTGTTGATTGTTCCCTATAAAAGCAAATTGAAACAACATTTAAAAGAAACTAAAACAAACGAAGAATAGGGATGTCAAAATAAAATAAAGATAAAAGAAGAGAGATTCAGCAAAAAGTAGCCAAAGAAACCAACCATTGAAACTGCTTCACCAAGCATCATTGTCTTGGCTGATTGCCCTGCTAGTTGGTCCTCCCTAGGGAACATCAAAAACTCCAGGTCAGCAACATCAACAAATTTAGGGTGGGATTTGTCCTCGGGATCCACAAAGTGCTCAATCTCAGCTAGTGTGAACTCACGGACTCTTAAAAGACCTTGGCGAGGTGAAATCTGCTTATCATATAAAATAAGTTATGTCAAAGTGACAAAGTGAACCAGAAACCCAAAGTTTCATGTAAATTAAAAGCAATCATAACAAAAGCCACTTTTACCACTAGCATTAAGTTGATTAAAGATTTCTTCAACCACACAATAATTAGAAGAAAATCTCGGGCAGATAAAATAGTTCCATGTAGAAATTACACAACATATCTTGAATTCAATGATAGCACCATTTTATTTTGAGGAAAGTTCCTCTTCAAGACATCCTTATAGACTGCAAAGTCATTTCTAAAACTAAAGTGACTTATCAAAAGCCAAAATCATGAGATTGAATGCCGACAATCTAGTAGCATGAAACCCTACCAATGTCTGTCAATGTTGTAATTGACACCTTTCAGACAGACACACACGCACTAATTTTGCAATCTAGTGGCATGAAACCCTACCAATGTCTGTCAATGTTGTAATTGACACCTTTCAGACAGACACACAAACACTAATTTTGCTGTATGTTGTACACACACTAATTTTGTTGAATCTAAGGCCTAATCCAACTAAGGCCTCATTTGGCATTGCTGCAAATAATAGAGATTTTATATGTAGAGCTATCACAAGTAGAGTTTTTAATTAAAATTTTTTTGTCATTTAATAAATACATTTCTGAAGTATTATTGAACTTTAACACTTATGTTGTAACCAAACTAAGAAAGTGCTTTATACAACAGGAAATGACAATAAACAACATTGCATAATGCATTCAATTATCTAATTGTTTGTGCTATCATATCGATAATTGTTATTATAAAGTATTCTTAATTTGAAAATTATTTATTTTGATATTTTAAACATAATAAATAATATTTCTATATCTATTACAAATGTTTAATATTTTTATAATATAATATATTTTAATATTATTATGATAAAATAATATAAATTATTGTAATATATTAATATTATAACATTATCATATAATATAATATTATTACTAATGTGAATTTTTTTATCATCCTTCTTTGAGGAAGAAGCGAAATATAAACAACTCGAATTTGGGATAGCTAATCAAAATCAAGTTATCTCGTGTCCACTTTTCATGAAAAGAACCAATTGAAGGGGAGGTTTTCTTCAAAGAACAACCAGGTGAGGCAACTATTCAATCAAATAATAAAACATGAAACCAGGAGCTCCCAGGCATGAGAGGAAAATGTGACCTCTAACTGCATATCTGCTAAAGAATGAGCAGGTGACCCATAGACAGTGGCTTGATTAAGAGAACCCATCAAAGCCCAAGCAAAAGCAAGTCCTCATAAAGCAATTGTCACTACTTATAGACCCAAACGAGGTGATCTATCTGACCAGGACAAGGCTTGGGTCAAACTAAGTGGAGGTCTGAATCAACTGATGTTGAAGAATCAACAAACGAGTTGCAGTCAAAGGTGAAATGCCACTCAAACCTAAGGCTATCTGGTTCTCTTCAAAATGTTGAGGCACAGCAATTGATTGGACATCTAAGTAATATATAATATAATATAATATAATATAAAAATAACATCCTAATATTTTTAATGCAATATCATTATATTAGTATACTATTTTTAATATAATAATATTTTAGTAATAATACTTTCATATAACATTATTATAATGCGATAAAATATAATATAGTTATAATATTATATCATAATATATTACAATAATATCATTATATTATGCCATAGTATTATATTCTGTTATATAATCATATTATAGTATATTATATCATATCATGATGAACTATCATGGCTGCTTTCATTCCAGCAGATATTTTATTAATATGAAAACAGTTTCCCGACATGTCTCAAGTAGCTCCAAATTGGAGCTTTTTCTTTGGCAGACTTTTAAGCTTTTGGAGGAGGTAGAAAATTGTTTCAAAATTTTTAGCAAGCACATCAAAATCATCGAAAAGCACTTTTGGCCCTCCAAAAGGAATACCAAATGGGACCTAAATTAAGCATGTCAATCATTAAAGTAATACAATCAGGTCTATATGACTCAATGCATACTCTATAAATAGATTAAAACATGCAAACCCCAAGCAACCCATTATCAATAACTTATGCCTATTGATGTAAAATATTCGCTTTGACCCATGTTCAGCCAGACAAATTAGGACCTCGATGAAACAAATCAGAGAGGAATATGGAATGTGGGAGTGGGAACAAGAACAAGAGAAGGGACCTTGATCAAAGGAAAGGGAAAAGAGTTCCCACCCACACTGCTTTTTATCACAAAAATGAAAAATGCATTCATACCAAATACTAGTATATGTGGATGAACATATGCATATTGAATGATTGTCAAATTTCAGATCAAGCATGGATGTTCACATATGGGTTTAGCTAAACTAAGTGCTCCACTCAAGCATTCTCCCATCAACATAGCATTAGCTTGATGAATCAAAGTATGACATTCAAAATTTGATAACCAAATGCCATCTCTCTATAAATTGCATCATGATTTTAACCAAGGCAACTAGAAGCGAAAGTGATCTACCACAAAAACTAAAAGGCCACATGCCTATGGAATTCAAAAACATGTAATTGAGAGTGAGCCTCTAAGGTTCCACAGGACCAGGAAAGAGAATGGATAAAATAGAACATTGACTTGGTTTAAATTAGAGAATGATATTAATCTTTAAGGAAATCTTCTCACAGCAACATGAACAATAGAACACAATTCCCAGAAGGTACACTTAGTTTCATATGTTGGTTTAAATTAGAGAATGATATTAATCTTTAAGGAAATCTTCTCACAGCAACATGAACAATAGAACACAATTCCCAGAAGGTACACTTAGTTTCATATGTATAAAATGTGCAAGTTGCTTCAATTTGAATTTTCAATGTTCTGCAGGTCATCCTCATAACAACTAAAGCCTTCTATGAAGAGGGAAAAAAGCCTAGTCCTGAAGGTTGACCATATTGAAGTCATATTTTGCACCTACTTAGGTGAGGCCAACAGCTTACCCATCCCAAATTCCCAATACAAGTTGAAGTCTTTCTACATACTATGCTTCAAGTCAATAATTTGATTGAACAAGGCCCTCTAATACATTGAACCAACCCAAGTTAAGTTCGCATATTCTAATCCTGTAGCCTGAGCAAACAGGAATCCAAGAGTTACATTTATCTAACTTGGGAAGCCCAGCCCATAGAATCGAGAAATTAATCAGATGGGACCCATTATACATAAGCTAGTTAGATGAGGCCTAGTATAGATAAGTTAATTAGATGAGACCTAGTATAGAGAAGTTAATCAGCTGAGACCTAGTATGTGATCAGAATAAAAGAAATGCATCCACTTTCTCCTGGCAAAAATAAAAGAAAAACATACACCAAGGAGCATTTTCATACACATATACTATAACACTAACTTTTAACAAGTACGCAACAACAAGAAGATAATGCTTCTCTGATCTTCCTTATAAATGACAGTTTTGCAATGATGCACCAATCTTCCACACCTAAAGCACAAGGTTATACCCATGGTAAAGGAAGAAAATGGATGGAAACAAACCTCATTTCTAAATGCCTGCCCAATCTGAGCTGCTGCAAATGGAAGCTTGTTTCCATTGTAATAGTATAAATCTTTAAAATTCACAAAGATGCCCTGTGCTGTTTCTGGCCTCATATACCTACAACCCACAGATAATTGAATAGCAACTAAATATCAGACAAATCCCTGCTAATTGAATAATTATATATCACATGAAAACTATCTCACCCAGGGAGCAGGCCAGATGGGCCAATCGAAGTCTGAAACATGAGATTGAAGGGGTACGGATCAGAGAGAGGGTTGCCGGTGTCAGGTGCTCTGATATCATATTCCTTCAGCTTTTTTCCTAACTCTTCAGCAGAAAGATCGTCCAGCACCGAGATGACATGCTTGAACTCTGCAGCCTTCTCAGGCGATAACGTGAGGTCCTTCTCGAGCTTTGCCTTGCAATGGTCCTTGACTAAGTGATCAGCACGGTAGCACGTCCCGGTCTTCTCATCCTTTACCATCAGATCAGTGAATTTATCCACATGACCGGATGCCTTCAAGACTACCTCAGGCGTGACACAGGGACAATCTACCTCCAACATGTTCTCCTCCAAAACAAAGTGCTAAAAGAAACAAATCAAACATATCATTGAAGCATTCCATCTAGTAGTAGTTATATTTTGCCTTCAAAATAAAAAAAAGTTCAAACATATAATTAAGCAATCAATCCAGGAGAAGTAATAGGCTCTTTTCAAAAAAAAAAAAAAAAAAACCATAAAATGGACGACTCAACATTCAATCTACGAGGAAAACGTTCCAAGTGAGCAATATATATTAGTAAGAAGAATCAAACGTACATATAAATTTCCGAACACTGATCAGCATTGCCGCAGAATGTATGATTTAAAATCATTGCAAGCTTCTTTTCTAATTATCAGGTATTAGTTGTAGAGATTTGTTTAAAATTAAGTATTGCCTATAAGCATTTTAGAGACTCAATTAGGGGAACTTCTTTTCTAATATGCGGCTTAAAATCCCAAGAAATTAGTTAAACATGATCGCAATGAATCCATAAGGGAAAAAGGACATCTTGAAATTTGTTTATTTCTCCAAGAATTGCTTCATTTGAGAATCTCCGTAGAACAGGATCAGATCAACTTGCTGGGGTTTTGTTCCCCAAACTACTATCTTCTAAAACCTCTGCTACTCAACGTCTAGGGTTCTGACGGCGTTACCTGGCGCCAAAAGGCAAGGACATTGGATTTGACGGCGCACCCGGGAGGTCCGTAGTCGTAGAGGCCGGCGACGCCACGGTAGATCTTGAATGAGGGGATGTAGAAAAGCCTCCTTTCAAGCGTGTTCACGACGGCCTGCCGGAACGCCTCCCTGCTGCTGCCGTCGCCGTTGCTGCTCACGGCGGCCTGGAGCCGCTTCGCAGCGGCGCCGTGCTCGACCTTGAGGGCCTTGAGGGCCTCGACGGCGGCGTCGATCTCCTCCTTGGAGACGCCGGCGCGGGCCTTTAGGGCCCGGACGGCCTCGGCCTGGGCGTCGACGGCGGCCTGCTTCTCGGCGAGGGCCTGCCGGAGGGAGTCCTCGGAGGCGGCCATGGGCGATGAGGGGCTCGGGGCGGCGGAGAAAGAGGAGAGGAGGCGGCGGCGGAGGAAGGGGAGGAGGGTTTTGGATGGGTAAGGGGATTCGCAGATGGTGGGGAAAAAGAGGATGCGGAAACGCATAAATGGGAGGGCAGAAAACGAGTGGAAAAAAAATATCTTTATGCCCACGTCGAACGTTTTTGATTGTTTTTGAGTGGACCTCTGAACTCGGGGTGCTTCACTCAGTGGGCTGAGTCCACTGTTTCTGTCGGAATCGCGAGACGAGGGAAACTCGGACGAAACTTGGCATCGATTTTGCTATTCATAGTTGGACGCTTTAACTCGCTGCATCTTCGATCATTGAAACTGGCTTCAAGCTACGAACAAAATAACCATAGCTTGCAACAGTCAGTGAGGTGAGATTTATTATTTCAAAGTAATAAAAATTAGTTTGTTATAATACCATAATATTATTTCATAAAAAAGTTTTGATAGTTTTTTTTTTTTTTATCCTTAGATTAGTATGGATCTTAAAACTATTCTATGTTTTCTATTTTTAAAATTCATAATATGTATGCATCCAAAAATAAAAAAAATGACCAGATCCAATCAATTTAATAATATATAATTATATTACATAATTATTATTGATGATAATATAATGCTTCTTGTATAATAGTTTTATAATATAAAATAATATTATTCCTTTCATTATAAAAATAATTATTTCATGATTTAAGATATAGAATATATTTAATACATGATTGATATCCTAATGTTTGTAAATTGATAGATGATATGTGTCCTAATGTTGAATTCATTATTATCTTCTCAATCTGTTTGTAATGTAATGCATAACAAAAGAAAAGCAAATCATCTTAACATCTTATAATATAATAATGTCACATATAATGACTAATATATTTTTTGTTGTTGGTGGAGCTTGAGTAATTGCATTAACATTTATGACAGAACAATCCATGCAAGATTTAACGTTAACAAAGTTTTGCAAAGGTGACGGAACCCATTGGATAGGCCAAATGTCTTGTAGGCTTAATATATAAGGAATCTCCAAGGAATCTCCAAGTCGTCTATGTAAAGGGAAGGTAAGAGCAGAGAAAGTGGCAGTCTCGGTCCCTTCTTGCAGTGCATGAGACCAAAGGATTGATCCCTTCTTGCATTTCATGCGAGCAAAGGATTGATGGGAGCACCATCAAGCAAGGAGGTAGGCCCAGCTAGAAGTGCAATTTATAATCCAACCTGCAAGCAACTAGCTATAAGCGGATTCATATTTGGTGTATATGATTTCAAGTTATAAAGAGGTTAAGTTGTCAAGATTCATTTATTAAATTGGTCAAGTTCAAATTTAGGTCTCTAATTCATTTGACCTATTTTGAACCATTTAATAATAAGATCATATTTTGGCCCGACTTATTTAATCCATTTAACACCAGTTTTAAGATATTTAAAATTTATTTAACTTATTTAATCTAACATGCTTAACCTATTTTAAAGCCATTTAACCTGTTAGACACCAACTTAAGTTAGTGCTCCCCAATGCAGTTCTCTCTACTCTCTCCTTCTACTTGATATCGATTTTTAGATTACCCAAATCGATTCGAATAAAGATTGATCAACTTCGAAGTGCTTTCCTTTGGAAAGGATCAAAAAGGATTTATGGCATTTGCAAGAAAACAAATGAGGAGAGTCTTGAAGTCAAAGATCTATCCATCTTCAATAAGACTCTTCTGGTCAAATGGATATAAATTATATCTTTGGACTCTACTTACCTTTGAAAATTTCTAGTTAATCAGGTTCACTTTTCAAGGATTAGATTTTCATGTAGATTGCCTCAACCTTTCTCTTACCTCTTGCAAGTGTGGAAAGGAATCTGTAAAGAGATCGGTGGTTTTTGGAACTCAACAAAATTCCATTCAAGGGATGACTTTTCTATAAGATTTTAGAAAGATGCCTATATTGGATATTTTCCTTTTAGCTTACTATTATTGAACCTTTTTGCTCGCTATGGAGGACAAATATACATGTATCTGCCTTTTGAAGTCATGAATCAAAAAGGTTACGTGTCTATCTTACTGGTCTAATCTCTCATTCTCAAGTCTTACAACTTCTTGACCTTGAAGAAATCCTATCTACCCTTCACCCGTCAGTAGGATAGGACCGCCCTATATGGTGACTTTCTAAATCTGGAGTATATTTGATAAATCTTTCTACAAGTTCCTCATAAGTGGGGGCATAAATGGCCTTATTATAAATCAATTTGAAAGGCTATAGTTCCTTCAAAAGTTCAAATCTTTATGTGGTTAGCTCTAAAAGATAGGCTTTATACTGAGGATCTTCTAGCAAGAAAAGGCTAGTCAATTAGCTTTGGATGATGCTTTTGTGAGGAGCTAGTGAAGTCAATCTCTCACCTCTTTCTCCTTTACCCTTACTCTAGTTATCTTTGTTCCATTGTCTTCTCTTATCTTAACATTCCAATTCAGCCATGAAATCTCAACCATATGGTCATCTTAGATATCTAGATGCATTCTTCACCAGTGAAGATTACTTTGGGACCAATTGACAATGAATATCTGCTAGCATATTTAGAAAGAAATAAGCTCTAGATTATTTTCCTCAAAATCCTCTCTAATAAAAGTTCTATTTAGAAGGATACTCCTATCTTTTGATTCTTGATAGCATCTCTTCAATGGAAGGGTAGTTGTTGCTTATCCTGCTCTAAAAGCCTTGTTATTCTCTTCTTCATTCTTTCTTGTAAATTCTGCTTTAATATATTCTAATTAGCAATAAAAGCTTGAGGGGCTCCTCTTACCCCCCAATTACAAGTCAAAAAAATATAAATTAATTGATCAAAGAAGTGTTGAGTTTGTTAAAAATAAGTTTCAAGGAGCACCTAGAATTTGGCTGAAAGAAGTTGAATATGCTACTCATAATCATTATAAACCTATTATTACTTGGGATGCCATGCGTGTAAAATTAAAAGAGAAGTATCCATCTCTTGACCATTGCAAATAACTCAAGAGTTCTACTTACAATCCAACTACTTACAATCCTATCCTACTCCTGCTAAAGTCATGGCCTATGAACCTGACCACCAAAGATCCTTTCTATTAAAATAGAAGTACAAAAGGTTTATGCAACTATTGAATAAGAAATCCAGGAAAAGACAATAATGATCCCAAAATTTCATTAGTTAAAAAATCAAGTAGAGGAAAACAAGAAGAGTATTATAGTTAAAGAAGTAAAAGAAAAGTCAAGTCCAAACTACTATAATGTGAAAGAGCCTACATATTGAGATATTCGATGATATTGCTAAAGAAAAACTAATGGAAGAAACTATTGAATGCATAACATCAGTTGATCAAGTAGCTTATGAAGAAAAGAAAAAGAAGATATGATGGCAGATGAATTAACTAAAGGAGACTTCTCTATTCTCAAGGAAAGTGAATCTAATGAAAAGGAAAAGATTGAAGCCTATAAAGTTTATCTGACTCATTGCATAGATAAATTTGAAGGCCATTATATCTTACCTTATGTCAATTTGTTTAGAGCCAAATCTTTCAAGATGAGGAGATTGATGCAACTAGAAAAATTGTGTAGTTAGAGTGCCATGGT
Source organism: Metroxylon sagu (assembly GCA_017589505.3). NCBI lineage: Eukaryota > Viridiplantae > Streptophyta > Magnoliopsida > Arecales > Arecaceae > Metroxylon > Metroxylon sagu. The sequence continues at coordinate 1,360,605 of JACVBY030000560.1, forward strand.
TGCATTGTTAGATATATCTAAATCAAAGATAATAATTTTAAGAAGAAAGGCTCATTAAAGAAGAAAGCTATATGACAGAGGATGAATGAGGCATGAAAAGAAACTATGGTTGCATTGTTAGATATATCTAAACAAACTTAAAGGATGATCCTATAAGATTCATATTAAGTTGCAATAGTGGGATGGAACTTACTCTAAAAAACCACTAGTTGATGCACTCATTTACAAAAGAATAAAGGTCATATTTAGTTTGAGCTTCAATTTATCAAGAGCTGAATTCTTCAAACTAGGAAGAGTTAATCCAGCCTGAAAAGGTAAAAATAAGAAAAATTTTGGCCAAGCAAAAAATTTTAATAAACATCTCTTTAAGAATCCTTTTTTATTCTTTTTAGAAGTCTTATTTTTGCCCTATCCTCTTTAAGATTATTATCTTATTCTTTTTAGAAGTCTTATTTTTATCAACATTGACTCAGCTTAGAATTTTAGTCTCTTATTTTTGGAATCATTTTGATTCTAGTCCAATTTTGTTGGCCAATCTTGCTCTATAAATAAGTCCTTAGTGCACCCCATTGAATGAATTAATTAATAATAAATTTATAAGAGTTTATTTTTTCTTAGTTTAGAGTAATTCTTTACTTGAGTGATGCAAGGTCATAAATTCTCTAAGATGGCTAGAGATGCTTAATCAAAGACTCTTAAGGAACTAGTGCGAGATCGATAGTTATCCTTCTTCCACTTGTCTGCATTAAATTTGGTATCAAAGCCATATTTGCCTACATCAAAATCTGGCAAAAACAAAACATTAAAGATGCAAAAAATGAAGAAAAGGCACAACTCAATCAATTACATAAGAAAAGAAATAAGTTGATCCCATCAAGGGAAGGTATTTGTTGCATCAAGCCACAATAATAATAATAATAATTAATAAATAAAGGAAAACAAAATAGATTTCAGAAGGCAGAGGATGGTTATCACCAAGAAGTCATGCAGCAAAAGAAAAGACATCTCAAATGGAACTTGAGCTGGAGGGCATCGTAGGCCTCTTGAAAAGCTATGAAGCTTCTTCTTCTTTCTCATCCAAAGCGATAACTAGCATTAGCAATCCAACCTTGGTCTCCTTCGATGATCCAACCTCAACCAAGGTCAGTGAAGTAGCCAAAACTACAAGCAATGCTTCTTCTTTAGGCTACTCGATAGATACACCGACCTTAATCGTAGGAGTAGCACCCCCTTTCATCAAATCAACCCATATGGCCAACATGGTTACATCTACAACTGCCTTTATTATTTGAGCCACCTCTATAGACTCTAAGGATAAAAAGTTGATATTCAAATACCTAGTTATAATCTTCATCACAACGCTCCATCACGTCATAAAGAAAACATCAATGAAGCAATCCTGGAGGATCGACCTGAGCTCCGCCAACACCTTAAGCTCCTCTATTGCCCTTTCTGTGTTCCTTTTAGCAAAAAGCCAATGCTTCTCAACCAAGTCACCTCCATTCTAGCCCACTTTGGCTTCAGTGGCCCACCACTTTGCCTCCAATTTATTGATCTAGGCTTTCACCTGAATCATCCTTATTTCTATGCTTCCTGCCTACCTTTGCTTCTCTCAACTTCACTATAAACTCTCCAACTTCAGCCTCTTGGCTCCTCTCCCAGCCTCACATCGAAGATCATCACGCCTTTTCCTCGTCTCCTCTACCTTTTTTGTGGCCCCCACTTGGCAGTTCTTCTTAAAGAGAGCCTACATGCACTTCATAAAGAGCATGTAGGCGGGAAAAGCAACATTCGCTAGCTTTCAGTCTAAGAGAGTTTCTAAGTATTCATGATATGTGAAAAACATTACCTTTGAGGCTATGACATAGGCTATGGTGCCAAGCCGTATGGTGTCCTTGGAAAATTAGGTGGAGCAACACTACAAACTAGCACTGAAGTGCTTGGGTAAAGCACTAGTCGCTGGCCCATCTAAGCCAAGATTGAGTCCACTAGAAGATGGGGAGAAGACACTTGACTTACAGACAAGGAAACTAGACCTAAACCCAAGGAACTTGAAGGCTAGCAAAAGAAAGTGAACCTTAATGCCCTATCAATGGAGCAGAAAGGGCTGCAAGAGTGGAGTTGACTCTTGATGGGGCCAAAGGATGCCCTTCCACATGAAGTGCAATTTTCTTAGGTGGGAAAGGTGAAAGACTAGATGACACTGTACCTTCTCCGATTGGTTTTCCTTTGCTAGATTCCCTATATAGTTTCTTTCTGATGACAAGCTTCCAAAACTATACCAATGAGAATCAGTGATGATTCATTCTTAATGAAGTAGGAAAGCAAAAAAATCAGTATTGACACCCAAGCGAAGAAAAAGAAAGGAAAGCCCATGCTAAAGAAAGACCAAAGAAGAAGAAATCCACTCATAAAATGCCAAGGATTAAAGGAGCCAAAGAAACTAGAAAACTCAAATGTGTCAAAAGCACTAAGGGCAAGTACAGCAAAAAGGCAATAAAAGGACTGGAGCACACACTCTTAAAAGCACGAGAGAATTATTGCCCACCAACTGCCAATCTACACCAGATTTATGGCTGTAATGTTTGTCTTCTCCCCTCAAGGCAAAAAGAAGAAGCACAAAGCGCAAGCCTACAAAAAGACCCCAGGATTATATGCAGCCTTCTTATTTAATGTAACCATGTTATTACTATCAGATGTCGAGAAAGCATCTCCTTAGCTCCCTACCCAAGAAGCTCGGCAACCTACCCTTAAGCTCGATAGATGCCCCTATGCCAACCAAGGATGAGAAATGAGGCAAGACCAACAATTGAAAACTCTCCCTCATAAAAGGAAAGAGAGAGTTCACCAACACTCTCCTCCCTACCTCGATGAAGAGCATATGAGCCCAACACATATAGTATAAAAAAGTTTCAGGAGCCCACCTCTATAAAAGAGGGGACGATGCTATTTTAAGCAAATCTGATTCTCAATTAGACCTATTCCCTCGCCCGAGCAAGCCATCTTGCCCTTAGGAATGAAGGGCATGTAATAGAGCCAAATTAATTTAAACCATCTTATTATAACAAAATTAGATGCTAAAAAAATTAATGTTTACTAAAAGAGTCATTTCCCTCATTTAAACTAGATCATTAGTGTCTAAAAAATATAATATAATCTAGTCTTAAGAACAAAAATGGCTTGTATAATGTTATTGTTTATTTCTATAGCATTAGTGCTTATCCTAGTAGGCTAGGAGTTTATTGCAGTAAGGTGAATGTTTATCCGTTGATAGCATATATTTTTTTTGTTAGTGTTTATTACTACCCGCAAAGCAAAAAGGTAAAGATAAGAACTCTTTTTTTTGCATCCTTTTTCTATTTAGTCTTTACTATCTTATATTTGTTTTATTATTAGGTTTTTATATCTATTTGATCCTAATTTTCTTTATATCATTCTTTGTTATTATCCATTCCAGCACAACTATGATCAGACTAACCTATTAAGCTTTTATTTTTATTTCTGCAACATTAGTGCTCATCCATCGAGATTAGGTGTTTGTAATAGCGAGGTAAATAATTATCCTTTTACAATTAGTGTTTATTTGTCTCCAATAATTAGTATTTATGACTGCTTATAAAGCAAGAAGGCAGAGACAAGAACTTATCTTTTATAGTTATCTCTTTCTCATTTAAACTTTATTATTTTTTGGTTAGTATTTATTACTAGGTAATTTTTATTTATTTCATCCTAGCTTTCTTCTTATTATTCTTCATTAATGTTAACTCTAGTACAGTTGTGATTAGACCCCCCGAATACTAGATTATTACTGTTTACTTTTGCAATGTTAGTACTCATCCTCTAGACTAAATGTTTATCGTAGTAAGTAAATATTTATTCCCTTACAATCAATGTTTATTTTTTCAAAAAGTAATTATCACTATCTGCAAAGCAGGAAGGTAGAAATAAGAACTTATCTTTTCTATGTATCTCCTTCTCATTAAGTCTTTACTATATTCAAGTCAATATTTATTATTGAATATTTTCTATTTATTTCATCCTGGTTTTCTTTTATCATTTTCATTATTGTTTACTCTAGTGCAACTATTATCAAACCTATCTAACATCAGACTTTCACTATTTATTTCTATAATGTTAGAGCTTATTTTCTTAGACCCATGTTTATCATGATAGAATAAAGATTTATCTCCCAATAATAAATGTTTATTTTTCTTTAGTTATGATTATCACCACTTGCAAAGCACGAAAACAAAGATGAGAAATTGTCTTTCCTATTATCCTATTCCCATTTAGTCATTACTATCCTAGTTAGTATTTATTATTAGATGTTTTCTATTTATTTCATCCTGAGTTTTCTCCTACATAGCTTTGTCACTAGGGTTTTACTATTTATTGCTCACTTTAGTGCTTATCCTTCCAAACAAGAAGTTTATTTTAGTGGAGTAGCTATTTATACTCTAATGGTTAATATTTATTTTTTTCTTATTAATGTTTATCACTACTTACAAAGCAATAAGATAGAGATGAGAACTCCTATTTTTCTATTTATTCCCTTCCCATTTGGTCTTTACCATCTCTTAATTCATGTTTATTACTAGTTATTTCTTACTTATTCCTTTCTAGCAGATTGGATAACACAAAAGAATGTCATATTTCTAATGAGATAAATGGTAAGTTTTCATCTCTATCTCTATCCCTATCCATCTGGTATGTTGAAGTGTGGAGGGAGTGAGAGAGAGAGAGAGAGAGAGAGGAGAAAAAGCAAGGATCATCATGAGGAGAGAGAAAAAAATAAAGGGAGGAGCTTAGGAGATAGGCTATATGGATCACCTCTTTGTTTCACTCAAACATATCTAAGTTCACCTCTCTCTCTTTATATATATATATATATATATATATGGCTACATTCGAATGTAGCCAAGCTTACATCCAGTCACCTCTTCTATCCTTGAATTTATATAGTTTACGAATCCCAAAAATAAAAAAAATAAAAAAGGTGAGTTGGCTCGAGGATCTGTGTAGAATCAAGGGTAGGAAAGGTGACTGAATCGTGAATTTAGCTATATTCGAATGTAGCCAAGTCTACCTTATATATATATGTATGTATGTATGTATATGTATGTATCTTTCAATTTTTACAGTATGCATACACATATATAATGTTAATTTTATTTATATATCTTTTAATTTCTAAAGCTTTAGAATTCCAAACTTTGTTTTATAGCTTAGAGGATGAAAAGAATGATTAACAAGGTTAATTAAAGTTAACTATTCCAACTAATAGATAATAAGGACTATTTTGAATATCTTCATAAGAATAAATTAACTATTAAAAAATAGGATTTTTTTTTGCATGTTCTACCTTATTAATATCTGAATTTTTGTGTATACTCTCACAAATGTATTATTTGTGTAATCTTTATAAATTATTTTCTTGTATGTGTGCCCTTATAAATATTTAAAATTATAAATTTATCCTTGTAAAATTACTATTTGCATGTGCACCTTTATAAATTATTTCTTTTGCATGCATACTTTGTAGATTTTTCCTATTTACATATATATCCTTTAAGCCAATAAGAGTGGACACCACACAGACACAAAAAATGAGGGTATACAAGAAAATTGTAAATTTGCAAGGATACACATCCAAAGAATAAAAATTTATGAGTACATGCATGAAAATAGTAAATTTTTGAGGATAGGCATATAATTTGAGGTATTTATAAGAACATATATATACAAAAAAAAAGCAATTATAAACAAGCAAAAAAAAAATCATAAAATGATAGAAAAGATGAATTGACCTGTCATACAAACAACCCCCACCCACCCCCTCCTTCAAAATCCATTTATTCCGAGCTTGGTAGGATTCGGATGCTAAATCATAAATAATTCATCATTAAGAAATTTTAGGGATTGAAGTGGTTGAAAGAGGCTTATTTCATCCTAGCTAGATTTTAGAGATAAGTTACTTTTGTAACTGATGGTGGTTATATAGTAGTTGCAACTACGTATACACATGTGTGCATAAAAGGCAATAGAGTTTGAAGTCCTGCTTGATAAAATATTATCTTACGTGGGTTTTTTTGAAAAAATAGATTTCAGCTCTCTATTTTGTTGCTTAAACTTTACCTTTTATATCATATTGTTGTTCATTTATTCATCTATGCAATCAGTCTAGCTCATAAAATTAAAATTACCTAGCTAAAAAAAATTAAGAGTGGTTATAGACATGTCACTAGGGGTGAGCAACTAGTTAGGATCATCGAAAAATCAATACTAACATGATCTAATTAGGCAAGTTGGTTCAGGTTTCAATATTAATTGGATTGGTTCTGGATCTAAGGATTGAATTTGCAACATCACATATATTTCATGTGTTATCCACCATTTTTACTAAAAGACTTTAAACATTAAATTAGTCAACAAATACTATATTTGTCCTTTTTTAAACTAAGGGAAAAAAAGCTATTAGATAAAAAAAAGAAGACAATTAATTCTACCTTATAACCAACCTAGGATCAAACTCATATGATCAAGCCAGTTCTAGGTTGGTATCAAGATGGAATTGATCTAGTTTTGGGTCTAAAATTCTAGAACTGATCCTAATAACTCGACTCATCCTCACCCTATATGTCACTTGTCTTTGCTAAAATATTGAGGGATAGAGTTTGTTAAGTTCATTATCGATAGATTTTTCTATGGGTGAGTTCTTAGTTCCAATGTTTGGTTCCAAGGTTTTGACCTCAGAACCGACCTATCCTCTTCTTTTTATATACAAAAATTCCTCTTCTTTTTTTAACAAAAATTAAGGTATTTTTAGGAATTAAACCTAAAACATTAGGTATATTTTATAAGTTATCTATCATCTTTACTGAAAAAAAACTTCAATATTAAATTTGTTAATAAATACTACATGTATTTTTTTTTTATTGAATACAACTAAGGGGAAAAAATTTTAGCTATTAGATATTAGACATACATCAATCCAATCAGTTCGATTCCATATTGGTTCAAGATAGGATTGGTCAGTACTAAGTCCAAAATTTTGAGAGCAATCTTGATTAGTTTGGTTTTAGGTTCTAGCCTAAAATCGACCTAACTCAAGCTGTGCTCACCCTTAGATGTTTCCTTTCTTAAACAACAAAATAAATTTTTACCTCTTATCTCATTTATTGATATAAAAAATTTTAAAATAGTGCATATTAAGCTATTGATATATAAATATGAGTTTGACTTGGCTACATTAAAAAAAATCTCCATTTAAATTTAATCTAATTATGATTTTAATGATGAAGATTTTATATGAATAATCCAAATCATTGAATCTTATTTATTATCTCTAAAATATTTACACACTAAAAATCATTTAATTTGGAGACCCTAACCCATGCATCAAGCGATCAAAAAATTAGATGATCTAAATAATATGAAATAGTATATGTTATTTTTGACCTCTTGTTGTATGGCAAAGGTTTCCCAATTACATGATTTTTTATGTGTAAGCATTGTTAGTAAACCACATCCAATAAGTTAAATATTTAGTGTAGGATCTACATCATCTAAATGTAAAATTGGATGTAAATCAACTTAAATCTAAAACTGGATAACAAGAATCCCATCAATAGTTTAAGCTATTGAATGTGATCTACTGTTAGAAACCTCTAGTTTACACATCAAGTGATCAAAAAATAAAAGATATGTATTATTTCATATAATTTAAATTATCCAATTTTTATCTAATCGATGGATGAATTAGGAATCTTAGAACACTGAATTTTTATTTAATGTTAAGTAATTTAATGATAACAAGCTTTGTTTGATTAATTGGATCTTTGGAAACTTTATCATCTAATTTTAAAACTATGAGAATTGCACCGAATATAACTTGAATCTAACCTACCTACATACAATGCACATACATATGCTAATTAGAAAGTATGTTTAAATATAATTATAGATGATAACATGAATGCGGTTATAATTAAATATAAATCATTATTAGATATTATTTTTTAAAAATAATTATTATAATTTATAAAAATATCTTAGGGGTCATTTGGTTTATGATAATTTATCTTGGTAATCTGATATTACCATGCAAATTTTGACAATTAGACATAATAATTTGAGTAGTAATATTTAATTCTCAATAGTCAAAGATTATAACAAGTCATGTTAATTTGATTTCCATCTAAAAATTGGGTATCTAAGATTGCCAAAGCATGATAATCTTAACTTACACTCTTGACTTCTATATAAATATTTAATTATATTTAATCTAATTATATATTTGATTGGTATTAAATAATATTAAAATATTAAATATTAAATAAATAATATAACATTTCATATTATATATTTTATTTAATATTACTATAACATTTAATATTTTAAATACTATTATATAGTTATATAATAATATGTAAATATTAAATTAAAATTATTAATATTTATGATCTTTTTTGTATATTAAAGTATTATATAATATATAAAAAATTTTATATATTATATATTATTCTATATTATGTAATAGAATATTTAATAATATTATAATATATATATTAAATATTTATGATATTTACATATATTATATTTCTAAAATAGGTTTATAAAAAATCTTAATTTTTATCAAAGCATTTCATATTTTAATAAAAAAGAGAGAGAATTTTTAAAAGGTCAAAAAATAACAAAATCCAAATAAAATTTAAAAAATATAGTAAATCAATTATTATATTTTTATTATTATAAATTAAATATGATAATTGATTTATTTTTAAAAATTTAACTATTATGTATAAAATTATCAGAAATTTTAATTTTTTTTTGATAATATTATATTATATTACTGAACGGTTGCATCGTGTGTGCTGTCTGGTTGTGTCCTGTCTAGTTGTGCCCTGTCTCACGTCCAAACAAACAAGCTTGCCTACGAAAGGGAATGTTTTGTTTGATACGGAAATTTGTTTCGTCCAACCAGCAGCGTGCGCAGTCCGAAGCCAAAGGGCTCAATGGCATGGAGTTTTCAAGGCCATTTAATTTTAGATGGGATTGACTCTCTGAATGCCAACATCGCAATAAAGTTTGTTAACTGATTTTACCTTGAGTTGGTAATTGCCATCCAACATCATTCCTCCGATCCCACTTGTGTTTTATTAGTAGTGGAATTCACACGGTTTGGAGAGGAATCATTCCTTTGACCACTTGGTCTAAGTTGAAATTGACACGGTTTAGGGAGCCCCTATTAATTTAAGATGGATGACATCAGTTCCTATGGAAGAGCTTTGGGGACACGGCGAAGAACACGATCAAGGATGTTTAATTCCGTTGGAAGCTTTAATTCTATCAGCACCTCTATAGAGATTGAGATTAGCTAGACGAGACCGAAAGTGTGAGGAGAAATGGGTGAGATCGGAATAAAGCCGCTGTTCCCAATCAAGTAGAAGTTTGATAATGTTTTAAATAGCTGTTGTTCTTCTAATTAGGTTTGTCCGATTAGGTTTGAAGGTCTAAATCACATTTGGGCATAAGTTATTGATCGAACACATTTGGTTAAGCTAATGTTCAGACATGTACATGCTGGCTAAGGCTTTTTTTTAAGTAGTTGTTGAGAATCCTTTGAGTGATTGTTGTTAGCCAATAATTAGGATCAATAGCTAATTCAAACAAGTTTTAAATCATGTCAATCTAAATTTAAATAATCATGAGCAAGTTATTGGATATAATATATTATCTCTTAATTGCTTACATTATAAAAATTATGTAATTTAAAAGTCTCAAACGTATACATTATATGGTCGATATATATATATATATATGTCATTCATATTATCTAAATTGCTTATATATTTAGTATTTTAAAATGGATAAATTAAATAATATAAGCATTGCATTTCTTTTGACTATGGATGTGTAGATTGGGGGTTTTCAAATAATATTTTTTTTTGATAATAAATATATTAGAGAAAATAACTACATCAATAGCTCAAAATATTAATTTTAAGGTTTTAGTCATATTCTTCGTAACAACATTTTTTAAGATACACTATGGGGCATGCAGATATTAGTTGTACTCTCTATCTATGTATATACATACGCAGCTTTCATCATCATGGCAATATTGTATTTTATGGAAAAATCACCAAGACTCCTTATATTTTAAACTTAAATCAAACACCACCCTGTATTTTTTCATTACTCATCTCCCTTAAATTCATTAAAATAGACAACAAACCAATTTCATTAGGATATGATGCTGATGATACTTATTCAAAATTATAATGCTCGGTAATTTTGGTTAAGAAGGATAATGATAGATGAGTCATTTTTCTTTATTTAAATATTAAATTAAAATTTTTATTTACATACTATCCGTTTCTATATCGTATTTAATTTTATATTCAATCCCAACCAACCATATAATAAATCATATATTATTACATAAGTGAAAATAGATTCAGACCTAAGATTGCTATCTTTTTTTAATGGAGTCCTTCTATAACATCAAACCCAACCAACTCGTAACAAATTAACAACCATCACCAACATATAAAGATACTATCAATCTTTAAGACAATTTAATGATAAATTGATTAAACTTATTGAACATGATATGCCATTACAAGATATATCATATATCATAGTGAGGACAGGATTCAACAAGTTAGTATTCTCTTACTTCTCTAGTAACTATCATAAAATTATAGATTAAAAAAATAATTATATTTGGAATACAAACTAATAAAACACAAAAAATCATGTCCTAAGTATACACCTAATGATTCAAATCTTCCCCATTACTCCAAAGCATCTGCTCATCAATCTTATTCAAATTTTCACTATCTAGTCACTTCCAAATTCTGATTAAGTTGATCCTTAGTCATACTTTATTCTTTTTTTTGAGCTACCTTTATTCTCTTAGATAAGCCAGCTCTTCTATAAGCATGGTAAGCAAAACCTTTACCATGATAGAACCATGTACCTTGAATGTTGCCGTAAAAATCATTAAAATGATTATGACTAAGGAATATTACCTTCACATCTCTCATAGAGACAAAAAATTTGAAGGTCCTAAAGTTAAAGGCAGAATAAGCAATCGCTTCCTAGTACTTACCCATAAACTCTATATAGCACATATATTGAATATATAGAATTGGAATCTGAAAAAATATGAGGGCTAGAACTAGAAAGAAGCCTTCTAATCAAAAACAAAACAATATCCTTTATTTAAGTTTGTAAAGTAAACATTAGAGAAAGTAAAAGCTTTTATCTTATTATTATTATCTTCTTTATATAAATTACTAGAATCAGAATAATACCACATGTTTTATTTTATCTCGAGGAATTATTGAAGGTATAAAATTAAGATTTTTTCTATCAAATGAAGTAATATCTAAATTTACAATATAAATATAATTATTAATTGAGTATGTGGCTCTCTGTATTAGTAGTAATCATACTTTCACCATCTAAACTCAACTTAGACTAAAAGCATCATATTCTAATGATCATCAGCATCATATTCTAATAAAATTGATGTGTTGTTTATTTTGATGAATTCAAGGGAGGTAAGTGATGAAAAGGAAAATGCAAGAGTGATATTTGATTTAAGTTAAAAATATAAGGGAACTTGTTTTTTTTTTCTTATTTTTTATTTAGTAAAATACGTATGATTAGTTTGAAAATTTTCTTTTATGATATATTTGATTAATATTTGAGTTTTTTTAAAAAAATCATGTAATCCATAATAATATTATATATTACTAGTTAAAGCGGCGGTTATATTGTTTATAAGCATAAGATCCTTTTGCTTGTGTTCTTTGCACTTGTCAATATCAGTGGAAAACTGGAAACGTGTATAATTTAAACATTTTTTTATTTTTTTTAATTTTTGTTAAACTGATATATTGCTGCCATATGCCTAACCAAACCACTCCCCATCAATGATAACATGCACAATCTAAGAGTATTTTTAAGAGGCCTTTAAGTTATATAATATTTTATCTTACATCATTCAATGCACAAATTTTAAGATAATATGAAGCGCACATTAAAGATAAAATCACAATTAGGGCATATTTGTCGGGGCATATTTGTCATCTCTATTGTTTCCTATTTTCTAATTTTAAAACAAGATTTTAGTAATCAAGAGAAAATTTTATTAAGTGATATCATTTTTTATTTAAGAATATTTTTAATAAAATTTATTATTTTTAATTATTTTTTAAAATAAGATAATTTTTATCCCTAATACTATTAATTTCATCAACATTGCTACCCTCTGCTCTTACCATTGCTATTGTCGGTGCTTTTATGATATTGATGGCATTTGTATTATCGATAGTTTTATTATCGCTGTCACACAATTGTCATTGCAATCGTCACTTCTATTAAACTACCATTGTTGCTACCAATTGCCCCTCCACATTGTTGGCATTTCCATCATTGCCACTTATGAAATTGCGGTTGTCCCTTATCATTATCAGCATCACCTTATTACCATTGTCACACCTTTTCAGCCACATAATCTCTTATTAATAACCCTTAATATTGTTACTATCATATCATTATCATCATATTTATAATTTTAAAATTAATTAACTATCTCGAATATGTTTATATTTTTAAAATTTTAAAAATAAAATTTTATTTGTTTTGAAAAAAAGACCCTGACAGCCATAGGCCAGTATAGCTTGATACTGAACAATACCAAAATGTAATATATTGCAAAAAAGACTTGGCTAGCTTAATCACTCCTTCACAGGGAAGTCCCAAACATACATTCGCTACGTGAACTTCATATCATAATTAATCCCACACAAAAAATGCAGAAAAATAAAACAGTCTCCGTTTACTCTTCTTCCTTCCTCCCATGATAATTAATTCTAATTCATATTTCTTTAAACCTCGTTGAAATTTTCATCCGTCTAAATCACAAGGAAATCAGAGCTAATCCCTCGCCCGTCTGACATGCCTCTAGAACCTTCTAAGATTTTCCAAAGGACTGGAAAATGGGAAAAAGAATTTCGAATCAAAGGGTACTTTGGTAATTTAAGATTTTCACGTTTTCCATTGAGCCCCGGTGCCAGACCAGCGTGCGCGGAAGCGCACTAGCGGCTTCCCTTGGAGGAGGGGGAAATTCAAAACCCCCACCTCGTTTTTTCGAAACCCCGCCTCTTTCTTCATTCCTTCTTTCTTCTAAAACCCCTCCTCCCTCTCTTCCCCCAAATCCCCATCACAAACCTAGCCCGAGATCTCATTGTCTCTCTCTCTCTGCGTCGCCTTCTCCGATGGCCTCGGCTTGCGACCTCCCCTGCGACGGCGACGGCGTCTGCATGGTCTGCAAGGCGGCGGCGCCGGAGGCGGAGGTACTGCTCTGCCGGACCTGCGCCACCCCGTGGCACGCCCTATGCCTTGCCCGCCCGCCGGAGACCCTCGCCTCCGTCGCCGATTGGGAGTGCCCCGACTGCTCCCCGTCGGCAGCCACCCCGGACCCCGCCCCCGTCGCCGCCCTGTCCGGCGCCTCCGGCGACCTGATCGCTTCCATCCGGGCGATCGAGGCCGATACCTCGCTGACCGAGCGGGAGAAGGCGAGGCGACGGCAGGCGCTGGTCAGCCGCGGTGCTGCGCCGGCCGTCGACGAGGAGGAGAAGGAAAAGAGGAAGAAAGGCGAAGGGGAGGACGACGACGTGTTCGATCTCTTCGATGAGAAGTTCAAATGTTCCTTCTGCATGCAGTTGCCGGAGCGACCGGTCACCGTGAGTACTGATTTCCCCCTTTTTCTCCATTGTTTGCCCTCCTTTTTACTTAAATTTGATAATATTGTTCAAAAAGGCTGCGATGAGGGACTGATGGATGCTCTTGTCTCGACTTGCAAAGACCTTTAAATATGATTTAAAAATAAAAATTTCTGTTCCTTTTTTTTTTTTCTTCTTGACATGACCTTAGCTCTTTTGTTCCTCGGGCTTCTCACCTGACAAAATAATATTTTACTTAAATCTTTATTATTTAACCTGCTATGTGTCTTGGGAATATTTAGATGTAAATTTTTAAGACTCATGGTCTTTGATTGTTTATGTTTGGATATTTCCTTCATATTTTTTGTCTTTTTTTTTTTTTTAATTATGAATTTGCATATATGCATATGAGCATGATTTATAAGACCTATAAGTCTGCAATGAATTTCTCTGGTCTCATTTGTTCGAACTTTTTCTATAAAAATGCTCAAACAGGGGAGTTAAATCAAGCCCCTTGTGTGATATAGCTAGGGCTTTTACTATTCTTCTCCTAGGAGAAGTTTCAAGCAGATGCATAAAATTTTTCTTATAATTAAGTAAGATTAGGCTCTTACTAACGAGAGTTAGATAGTGGGAGAACATGAACAAAATTGAGGAGATAAATGGGTCATCATTACATGTTTCGTGACATTTTTTTGGGTGGTGTCTTAAAGTTGATATAAAAAAAATACTTTTATTTTTTCACTAGCCTTTTTTAGGGATCCTTTTGTTGTATCATATTGCAAATAGCCTGCTTTCTCCATAGTATTTTGGTTGGACCATGTCTTGCACTATATCTTTAAAGAGCTGAAACTGGGTCAAATAAAGTTTGTGTATCCAATTTATATCAGATTTGGTTAGAAATTCTAATATCTGATGGGATCTGGATAAAAAACCAGATATCTACTTATAAATCTTGTTTTCTATATGAACTGTTGCACCTAGAATTCCAACCACTGACCTTTCCAGTGCTCAACTACCAAGCTGCAGCATCCATTTCTATTTTATATTAGTTTATTTTACTTATATAGATGTATTCATGTCATTAAATAATGATTTGATGAATATTGTGATATTTCATATTTTAATCATCATTTTTATTAGAAATTCTTTTCTCTTTAATAAAAGTGAAAATTTGTCAAAACTTTTTTGCTTAAAAGCATTTAAAAATATTAAAAACTTCTATGTATTTTACATTTATATATAATTTTCTTACAAGCTCTTTGAAAAATAGATAATTCATGCTTATGGTATTTTATATGAAAAAATGTTAAAAATTTTATGTTATATCTTTATTTTTAGCGTTTTTAATACATAGATCAGCTTGGACTAGTGACTTGAATCCTTAACCAGGTTGTACTTTGTGGGATTTTATAGAAATCTACTAAAAATCTGATTTATATTTGAACAATATCTGACTTATATCCGTATTTAGATGAAAAAAAATTATGGATATGTCTAATATCTATCTTGCGCATATATCTGTTCAGAATAAATATAGATATGCTTAGTATCCAATTTGTATTTGTATTTATTTAGAAGAAATATGGATATTAATTTTAGTGTCTGGTTATATCCACTGTATTCATATTCATTGAAAAAATATGGATATAATTATTGATATATCTATATCTCACCCTTTTTCATTCCCACGTGCTTATCTTTCCTTTACATAATGGAATAGTTTTTCCTTTCCTTTTTAACATTTTAAATGGTTTGGAACTTCTTAAAAACTGTTTTTACATATTTTCCTTTTTGTGCTTTTTTTGTGAATTAATTTATGCTATGGTTCATATATGCAAAATTGCAGGCATCTAGCTCTTCCTCTCCAAGTTTCTTGCTGATGGGCCTGCATGGTAGAGCCAATAACAAAGCACTGTCTGAACTTGTTGCATTTAGTGATATCTAGAGAGAAGCAACATGCCTTTGCCTAGCAATGGGCAGTGATCCTGCATTCTTCTAGTATAATCAAGAAAACCTTCTTCCTTTCCCCCCCCCCTTTTTTTTTTTCTTTTCTACCATTCTTTTTTCCCCAAAGAAATAAACTATTTGTGTTATATCAATATGAATGAGTTGAAAGCTGAACCTTACTGTTTTTCAATCTGTCACTTGATGCATTTAGCTGTCCTTCAATTTGTTTGTTTGTTTGTTTATTTATATATTTTGTGAATGGAGGCCCTATCCCAATTAAGATTTACATAAGCAAAATAGATCCTGAGCTATTAAGGGTGGCTTGAGAGATGTTTAGACATTATTACTTCCAATTCTACTTTGATCGCATCTCAATGGCTTGTCTGGCTGGCCTGCCTGCCGGTTGATAGGTTCTTTAACAAATGCAGGAGGCTTGAAAGTATTTAACCTGCTATGTGATCCTCCAAATATCCTTTAGAATGGGATGGTGGAGATGCTACTAGGTGATGAAAAGCTTTCTTTAATCTCTCCAGATTTGCTTCATACAGAAATAAGCTAGTAACTTTGTGAAAATATATAATCAATCCTAAAAGACTTAAAAATTTTAATAAGATTTTTCCTTATTCTGTCTAAAACTCTGATTCTCTAAATAGCTAAATGGCAAGCCTTTAGAGTAATCAAGCAAACTTATAGCCTTTATGTGTCTAAATCTGAATCAAGGCTCAAAGTACTATGTGCTGTCCTTTGTCAGCCCAGTATTGGTACAGTATGTACCATGCTTATCCTTGGCATGTTGTGGCATATGGTTATGCCACATGCTGCTCTGGGACTAGCATGATATGTTCTGTCTGAATAGACTGGCATTGGATCCTGGCTTCAGTCCTTTACCTAAGGTAAAGGATGCGGCCTTTACTTTTTATAAATTGCTAAAAGTTTGGCAATCTTTAAATCCATTGGTCTATATTTCCACATCATTTTTTTTAAGGGTAAACTATAGTTTTAACCCTTGAACTTAAGAGGGTGTGTCACTTTAATCCCTGAACTTCAAAAAGTTGCAAAAGTGATCCTAAACTTTCCATTTTGTTTCTTTTTGGTCCCTACCGTTAAATAGGGGAGACGCCGTTTGCTTCCGTTTGATGTGGCAGCACACGTGGCATCCATGATGACAAAAATAAATTTAAACCCGTTATCAACCCGTTAACTCGTTAATCTAATATCCAAAATCCAATTAAAAAAAAAAAATCCTTTCCCTTCTCCCTCCTCCCTCTCCCCCCTTTCTAATTGGTTCCTCAGCTCGGCGTCGCCGCTCCCTCCCCCCGCTCAGTGCTGCCGCTCCCTCCCTCCCTCCCCCCAACTTTTCTTAATCGCGCAGCCCCTCTCCCCCCTTCCCTCCCCCTCCCCCGGTTCCTTCGCTCGGCACCACCACTCCCTCCCCCCCTCGGTTCCTCCGCTCGGCACCGCCACTCCCTCCCTCACTCGGCGCCACAACTCCGGTGCGATGGGAAAAGATGCCTCTAGGATGAGTGATCGATGGGAAAACTCGAAAGGTGAGTCGAGGAGGGGCTCAGAACATGGGAGAGATGAGTGGAGCAAATAGGGCCTCTGAGATCATTAATGGGCGCTGGATTTTTAGTTTGTGAATTAAATGGTTCCTTCTGGAAAGCAAAGCGCCATAGCTTTAGCAATGGCACGAAGAAATGGTGAAATTCTAAAACCGAACACTTTTGGGTCATCCGTCCGATCGAGCTTGTCCATGAGGGGTGCGTTGATTCGGAGATATAATCTAGAGATCAAACTTTTTCTCTTCGAATGAAGGGATCATAAGCATCCATAGTTTACAAATGCACGCTTTGATGTCACTAGTTGGCAGGGTCTTTTAAAGGAACTAACGGTGAAAGTCGTGCACCAGTCCAAGGAATAGGAAAGATGTAGTAGCTCGAGGCAAGGAAGATGTGTGGGTACAAACACCGGCTTCTAATCGAGCCCTTGAGGGGGGGGGGGAGCGGCAGCGCTGAGTGAGGGGAGGGAGCGGCGATGGCGAGCAAGGGAAGGGGGCGCATTGGTTGGGGGGGGAGTGGCGGCGCCAAGCGGGTGGAGGGAGTAGCGTCACCGAGCGAAGGAACCGATTGGGAGGGAAAGAGGAGGGGGAAGGGAAAGGATTTTTTTTTTAAAAAAAATGGATATTGGATATTGGATTAATAGGTTAACGGGTTGATAACGGGTTTAAATTTATTTTTGCCATCATGGATGCCACGTGTGCTGCCACATCGGACGAAAGCAAACGGCGTCTTCCCTATTTAACTGTAGGGACCAAAGAGAAACAAAACGAAAAGTTTAGGATCACTTTTGTAATTTTTTAAAGTTCAGGGATCAAAGTGATACACCCCCATAAGTTCAAGGGTTAAAACTGTAATTTATCATTTTTTTTTAAATAACAGATAATCTTAGTCGAAGTGAACTAACAACACACATTGTTGGATTTATAGATTGCTAAGTTATGTGTCCTTTACCTAAGGTAAAGGAGTAAAGTCGGACTCCTGGCTTTGACTTCACTTTGATCTTTGGTTTGGACGGTTCCTATATTTATAGTAGTCTCAAACTTTGAGTGATTTATAGCTATTTTCTAATTAAGCTTGGTTAGCCCTGGTAGGGTTTCACCACAGATCCTGAGTACAATCTTGGATAAAAGTTATATATATATATATATATATATATATATATATATATATATAGAGAGAGAGAGAGAGAGAGAGAGAGAGAGAGAGCTAATCTAGACTAGAGCATTAAAAGAGAATTGAATTATATTCAGTCAAGTCATGGCTAGGATTGTATATACCATACAACTGTGAGTTAATCCTTCTGCACCCAACTTTAGTTGCAGGGATATGCTTTGCATGATTCTCCATTCCCCTGGTTGTCAGTGTAGCAGTTGCATGCATTATCCACACTTGGAATGTTATCACATGATAACAAATAATTTTACCCTACCTGTCCTCGCATTTAGAAAGAACTTTCATTTCATAATACTTTTTTTGATATTTATTTATTAAACTTTCTAATTTTCACATATGCATTTGATTGAATATATTATTAAAAAATTGGGTAGTATTAGGTGCAAGTAATTAGGTTAGCTATGAATGCAAACTGTATATGAGTTTGTCTTGTTTTTGACTCCAGAAAATTTGAGCTAGGCCTGTTAGCTTGCTTGGCACATGTTGGACTAGATTCGACTTAGTTGATAACAAGCCACTGTTCAAATTTGGAACTCGAGATAGGGTTGCCTTCATTCATACCTTTCCCAGTTAATCCTAAATTATTTTTCATGTCTATTGCTTAGCAAATGTCTGCAACTTGTTGATTAGACCAAATTGTTAAACCCATCTTCCTAGTTTTTGTCATGATATGAGCGAAAAACCAAACCACTTTTGTTGTTGAAGCATGGTAGCTAGAATCTTCTATCTGTGTTATCTGCCTACTTCAGAGCCTTTTTCACATCTTGCTTGATCGCTTATTCCTTGTTACTCTAAATATTTGAGATATTTGGTTCCCTGCTCCAGCATCTGCATGTACCTTGATGCCTTCTCCTAATTTGGGTAATGAAGCCTAAAAAAAGGTTGTACTTTTGGTGATGGATTTACACATTTTCTTCTCCTTAACTTGCACATGTGGAAGGATCTCATGATGTAGTCCAGAAGACTTTGCATAAATAAACCCAATATTTAATGCAAGAATTGGATTATACCGAGCATTATGTTAGATCCTTGGTTGTAAGCCATTCCCATGTTCTCCCTTCGATCTTCAATAAGAACATTTGGGAAGAAGATGGAAACTTCTATGTGGGAGGAGGGCTTTTATTTATGCTCTTCATCATCTTGAACATATTCTTAAATTTCTTATCTTAATGCTTATTTATGTGCATGGTCAACTTTTTTTTTGGCTTAAATTATGTAATATTATCACCTTTTTTGATTCGTTGGCAACAAGGAGGGCAAAAAAAAATTGGAGAAGGTGATGTGTGTTTTAATAAGAGTTTTACAAATGAAGAGAAATGACAGAGGATAACAAAAAAAAAAAGAGATGATAATTTTATTTTGAAGCCTGCCATTAGCATACAAGATTGTGATAGTTCACTTGTGAATCAGTATAAATTCAATAGCTTATATGATCTAT
Source organism: Metroxylon sagu (assembly GCA_017589505.3). Classification (NCBI taxonomy): domain Eukaryota; kingdom Viridiplantae; phylum Streptophyta; class Magnoliopsida; order Arecales; family Arecaceae; genus Metroxylon; species Metroxylon sagu. Next base: position 1,380,464 of record JACVBY030000560.1, read on the forward strand.
GCAAAACATGTTATAACAAGCTCTAAACTATGTACCTAGTCATTAATTGGTCCTTTGAAAAGTCTATGACATTCTCTAAACCCTTCTATAGAGAAAAGAGTTTTCTGCATACAATGCCCTGGATAAATCTCAACATTATTTATTAATTCTTACCCTTTTTTAATGCATATCTGTAACATATCAAGTCATTTGTGATGAACTTGAAATACTCCTGACGCTTTACCCTAATTTTGGCTTGTGCACATCTGATTTAATCTAGAGATCAAAATATTCTAGATATTTTACCCTAATTTGTGTGTGTCCTCTCTTCTAGAGACCTTTGAACTTGGCCTTTTATTGAATAATTTTGTTACTCTTTTCCAATGCTTTTGGAGGAATGATTTCACCAACCACTACTATGTCCAAAGCCTGTGTGTTGTTCCAAATTTGAATTTCAAATAGATTTATAGAGGTAGTGGACTTTGGAACCTGGATTTTTAGAGAGAAGATTGCTATATTAGAAGCATGTTAAAGCTTCCATGTTGATCCTCTTTGAGGAAAAAAAAGATTCCCTTCTCTGACAAGGAATCAAGGATTTGGGGTTTCAGAGTGCGAAAAGGGTGCGAAAGATTGGTGGCTGCATTATAGGAATCTAATATAGAGAGCTCAATAGAAGAAAGCTAACTTTTCATGAATGCTTGGAGTTTAATGTTTTCATTTGTGGTGAAACCAGGAGTTGAGAAAACTATGGAGGTTAGTTTAGAGAGATCCATGTTGTGAATGGGATTTGATGAGGGCAAAACTATCATTTCTGGTTCAAGCTAACATGAATCTGTCCTTGTGAAGTCATATAGATAACTTAAAATGATAAGGGTTCCTTTGGAAACATTCTGATGAGGGTTTGTTTGTGAATATTGCTGATTGAAGAGTTCCTCTGTTGTAATTCTATATTGTTTGGGATAACACCCAAAAAACCATAAAAAGGATTTGACTTAAAACTTTACAATATTAAGAAATAATTATGAAGACATGCTTGGATGAGCAGCATGAGCTGTAGTTTAGACATTCTTGAAAACTATTAGGATTTTCTGAAAATAACTTGAAAGTAATTTGAGAATCACATCATTATCATCATTTCCAAGTATTTTCCTAATGCTGTGCTTTTCATTGCTTGGAATGTGCTTGCTATATCAAGGGAGTATTCACAATTGAGCCATGGGTGGGCCATGCTATACCATGCATGTTCAAGCTTTGTCTGTTTTCTAACTGAACAAACTTGAACAAGCCTGTTATCAAGCTGAGCATGAAATACTTGTATTTACATGACCTAAGTGTCCAGTCTTTGACTTGTTTACAAGCCTCAAATGATGCTTGAGTTTGGTTTGTCTAGTATCTGAATAAACTAAAATGAGCCAATAATCTAGGCAAGACCAAGCTTTTTATGATCAACTTGGTTCATTTCCAAACCCTACAATTTCCCGCCAAGATGAGTTAGTCTAAAATCTAAATTGGTGGGGTGTGGATCATATTAGCAGATATTAGGGTGTGCTGTGACTGGAATCTAAATTAGTGAGGCATGGATCATATTAGCCGATATTATGGTGTGCTGCCAATGTGATGTCAATCATGTAAGAATCCGTGTTTGAGTTCCTAGTTAAGGCAGTTCTGGGCTAGAGTGGGGCCTGTATAAAATTCAGAATGTTAGTTGGCCAGTTATGAAACGTGGACATGCATATGAGCTATGCACATGCTGGTACAACAAATACAAAAAGGATAGGATATAGGTCTGATGGGAATATGACAATAAATAAATATCACTTTTCACATATATAACCATATTATGTTTGGTAGACCTTGATTTAATTTAGTTTATCAACAATTTTATAGTTCTAGAGCTCTTCATCTTCTTTGCACAATTTTAGATATTTTTGGTTCTATAATTTTTTTTGAGTTTTTTCCTAAAATTGTTGTACATTTGAATTTTGATCCCCTGTTGGTTTCCTTGCTCCTGCAGACACCCTGTGGTCACAACTTCTGCCTAAAATGTTTTGAGAAATGGGTCGGGCAAGGTAAACGTAGATGTGCAAAGTGTCGTGATCGTATCCCAGCCAGTATGGCATCCCAGCCAAGAATTAATTCAGCACTTGTTGTTGCTATTCGTATGGCAACGACAACAAAATCAGCATCAATGGTTAATGCATCACGTATATATCATTTTGTGCACAATGAGAATAGACCTGAGAAAGCATTCACAACTGAGCGGGCCAAAAAGGCAGGAAAAGCTAATGCTTGCAGTGGTCAAATCTTTGTTACAGTCCCTCCTGATCATTTTGGTCCAATCCTTGCTGAGCATGACCCTAAAAAGAGCAAGGGTGTGCTGGTAGGGGACTTATGGGAGGACCGTATGGAATGCAGACAATGGGGTGCCCACTTACCTCATGTTGCAGGAATTGCAGGGCAGTCTGAGCAAGGTGCACAGTCAGTTGCACTGTCAGGAGGCTATGAAGATGACGAAGATCATGGAGATTGGTTCCTCTACACAGGAAGGTGTCCTAATTTGAGTTAGTTTCTAGCTTAATTAATTATATTATTGGACTTGATTGGTTTATTGGCTAATAATATAAAGTCTTTTAGGAGATCTGTTCTGAGCTGCATTTTTTGGTTTTTATCTTCACCCAAAAAATTGAAAAGATCCTCCTTTATTTTGTCCATTGTCCATTGACTTCTTTTTTTATATGATCATTCCAATCATCAGTGTTTTTATTGGCTAATCCACTGAATGAATGTGATTGACTGTGTTGTGACAGTGGAGGAAGGGACTTGAGTGGAAACAAGCGAACAAATAAGAATCAGTCTTTTGACCAGAAATTCGAGAAGCTAAACAAAGCCTTACGAGTTAGTTGCCTAAAGGGCTATCCTGTCCGAGTGGTGAGGTAGGTAGCTCGATTCTTTCTAAGAGCAAAATTGTATTATCTTGGTTACAGATTATTTTCTTTCTAAGTGGCTCTAGGTGCAGCAAAATTAATGTCAATGTCTATAAGCATCATTCTTTATCTTTTTTAGGTTCATGATGCATTCTTTCATGGTTAAGAGAAGTTTGATGGTTATAGTTATGATGTATTCTTTCATAAAATGTATTTTATGACATCCATTTAATGGAGCATTAAGGTCCATGCAATGAAAAGGTGTTCTTGGTGCCAGGAAGGATGTGAACTGAAGATCCACCATCAGCTAGTGACTTTGTTAAGAAGCTCTTGTGGTCCTTGCAATTCAATTTTGTAGCATGAAGTTATTGACTAAATTACTTTTCAACACCCCTGCTTTACCAATCATCTCTTACTAGAAGTCTGCCATTTTTTATATTATGAGCAGATCCCATAAGGAGAAGCGTTCTTCATATGCACCTGAAAAAGGTGTAAGATATGATGGAATTTACAGGATTGAGAAATGCTGGCGTAAAGTTGGTGTTCAGGTACTTTATTTATTGCATGATCACCCCTTCTTCTTTTTCTTTTTCTTTCACATCTGCAACTGCTTTGAAATAAATGATATACTTTCTGATAATGATTTGGAACCTGTTCAGGGTTTTAAGGTTTGCAGATATCTTTTTGTGCGATGCGATAATGAACCAGCACCGTGGACAAGGTTTACCTTCTTATCTGGTGATCAATATTGTTAATTTTGTTCATTTTCCTTTTTGAGGCACTTACTACTAGAGTAAACGAGGACCAATTATGCATGTTTGTTACCATTATTAAGGATTTGGTTGTTGAATATCATGGATAATTGCCACTCGAGAATAAAAAAGTTGAAAGTTTGTGGTCCTAATGTGGAGTACATTATCTTCAAACTGTTCTCCTTACAGATATCTGAAGTGTATATGCAGATAAGTCACATGGTGGCTGCTTTTGTCTGAATGCACATTTATTTTTATCTTTTTTAAGGCAGTACATGGGCAGCAGCTTTCTCCAAAGAGCTGGGATTAGGTTAGATGACTATGATTATTGAAATGTTTAAAGATAGACAAAGAGAAGCTAGAATGCTTTGCAGAACATTTAACCCAAATGCTTTCTAATGATTATCATCGGTATCTCTCTGGAAATGAAAATCCACATTGTTGATCGTGATTTGCAACTTCTAAATCGGCTAGAAATGAAAAATCAAACATTTTTGAGGTCTTTTACTCATGCTTCAAATAGATACAAAATGAACAATTTTGATGGTATGATACTGTGTTGATTTTATGTATAATCTAGAAGCATCCAAATCAACTGTATCTTGTTCAGTAAGTGTTTTAGCAAGACCAATGGGATTTTTGAATCATATAATCTACATACTTTCTCATGTGTAGAGAGCACTTTGGGACAAATGCTCTCTCAGAAACATTCTAGCTTTACTTCCTCTTTAGGCAAGCATACACAGACATACACAAATTTATATGTAATGTGTGATGTGTGTGTGAGAGAGTATTTGAGGAAAGATGCTCTCAAAAGCATTCTAGCTTTCTCTCTGGACACAAAAGCTAACATTTACATAACATACACAAATTTATATATGATGTGTATTTGTACACGTGTGTGAGCATTTGAGGACAAATGCTTTCCAAAGCATTCTAGCTTTCCCCACCTCTAGACTCAGAAACATACATATAATGTGCACGCATGATAGAATTACAGCATACTACTAAAATTTAGGGTATATGTTAATTATCTGGTTTATTCTTTAAATTAGAGTATTAGACAGTAACAAGGAGCCATTGACATAAGAAAAACTAGTAAATGTGCCGATATTGATGTTGGTGGAACTAGGAGGTTTGAATTAAAGCTTAAGAAAAATTCTGGAGGATGCCAATAGATGATAGAGTGAGGAAAATCCTTGTTAGGAAGTGAAAGTCTTGGTTAGAGACTGCTCTGTTTAGTGGCATGCCTTGAGTACAGGCGAATGAAGGGTTGGACAAGAGAAGGGAAATTCTAATAACAATTGGATGGAAAGTAATAGAAGTTATATGAAGGCAATATGTATGAAGTAATGTTTATGGTACAAATCTTATTGTCTTTATTATGTTTATCAACTATCTGGAATTAGTTTATGACCCTATTTTTCCGTATGGCATTGGTTGCAGTGATGAACATGGCGATCGCCCTAGACCTTTGCCTGTAATTCAGGAACTGAAGCATGCAACTGATATTACAGTGAGGAATCAAAGTGCAGCATGGGATTATGATGTATGGACATCCCCCCTCCTTTTTTCAAGGTGTATGGTTTTTGTTGAGCAAATGCGAGAAATTCCCACTGATTCTGGAAAAAACTAGTAACTTGATTTTTATAATTTTTAATTCATCAATTGAAAAAGAACACTACAGCTATGAGTGTGTGTAGAGCTTGACTTGGCTACATCTCTACTTAGATCATAGATGATGGAGATTTTACATTGATGATCCAAACTGTTCGATATGATCTACTACTAAAATGTTTAAACTTTAGAGACCGTATGATTTGGAGACTCTTAGCCTTGCATCAAGTGATCAAAAAGTTGAATAGTTTAAATAACATGCAATCATATATGTTTCTTTTAACATTCCAATGTATGAACTTGGTGTCTCCAAATTAAATAATTTTAAGTATAAAAGAATTTTAAAGGTAGTAGATCACATTTAATGATTTGGATCATTAATGTGGAACCTCCATTATCTAAATCTAGTCATGACTAGATTTGAGAGGAGCTCCTTTTGAGTGGAGCCAAGTCAAGCCATACATACATGCATGCATGTTCTTAGATTGACATCCATGACAAGATTTTTTGTATCAAATTTTCTTAAATTATACTTGCATGCATATATACATGCATGCATGTTCTTAGTTTGGTATCTGCAGAAAGATTTTTTTGTCACAATTTTTCTTAAATTATACTTACAATTAGTAAAGTTGTTTTTCTGCCTGCTGTTTTTATTAATGGCTTAGCTGTATCAATGTGACTGTTTAAACAGTTAATAATATCAAAATATCTTTTAGTGCTTTGAGATATTGCTCCTTATCCGACAAGGCAAAAGCAATGTATCTGTTGCTCAACATTTTGAACTCACGTTTTATATAATGATTCATATTTGTATAGATGAGGTTTCATTGATATTAATATTGGAATAGCCCTCTTGAGATATCATTCTGCACTTTTGTGCTTGCTTTACACAGGACGAGCGTGGTTGGAGATGGACCAAACCTCCACCACAAAGCAAAAAGTGTGCACCTTCTGGAAAGTCAGAAAGGGAGAGAGGAAGAAAAGCAAAGAAACATGGTCAAAGCACCTCTGTGAGGGATAGGCTGTTAAAAGGTCTGTCTTCTATGAACCATACATGTGTATAGGTTCAACATTTCATCCTTTTCCCTCTCATGAAAATTATCATGGTTGATTGTTTTTCTTTTATTTAGTAATTCTCCTAAATGTTTACTCATCAATTTTGCAGAATTCAGCTGCCTAATTTGTGGGAAAGTGATGAGTTTTCCACTCACAACGCCGTGTGCACATAACTTTTGCAAGCAGTGTTTGTTAGGGTCATATCCTGACCAGTCATTTATGCGGGAGAGAACGCGTGAAGGAGGTCGAACTCTCCGTGCACAGAAAATTGTCAAGAAGTGCCCTTCTTGTCCAAATGACATCTCAGACTTTTTACAGAATCCTCAGGTAATGGATTCTAGTAAAATGCAACTCGAACAAAGTTTTAAACGGAAAAACCCATAGATTACCAAAACCAAAAGAAAAATTGAGCGAACCAATGAGAAATCTTTGTTCTTTTGCTAAGCATCAACCCTTTTACCGTTGTTCCAGGTTAATAGAGAGCTTATGGATCTGATAGAATCACTCCAACAGAAGAAAGCAGATGAGAATGTTGGGGAGTTCAGTGAGGAAGGAAGTGCTGTTGTAGACAAGTCCGAAGAAGGAGATAATTCTGGGAGTGAGAAGTTGAATAATTGTGGAAGTGACTTGATGGATGACAAGATGAGTGGCAAACAAATTGACAGTTTAGAGGGCAAGAGACCTACTGAGAGAGAAGCTCAGGCACTGGGGGAGAAGCAACTTGAGTCAGTGGATGAAGACTCCGAAGTTAATGTTGTGAATTCTGAGCTGGAGGAAGTAGGAGAGGACTGCCAACACAAGCACAGAACTGTCAATCAGGGCTCCCGGAAGCGGACGAAAGCTGTTGCCCAGCAAAGAGCTGGTAAGAAGGCCAAAACAGGAAGTGTCAGTAACCTTGTGGGGTCAAACGGTGGAGGTTCTGATAAGACCATGATTGATCATTTGAATGTTGAAAGCAAAGTACTGAGGAGGTCTCCAAGATTGGGGAAGAGGTTCTAAATGTCCCTCTTCCCACGGGCAGAAAAGTGCTGTTAGGACTGGGTGGTGGAAGAAGTGGAATGTGGTGTGTTCTCTGGTTGAGGAAAATGTCTTTCAAGTGCTTCTGTTTTGAACTGTCTTTTTGGCCACATTCATTTGTGGTTCCCTCCCTATGAACATGGGAGTTGAAAATCTTCAATGCACTCTCTTATTTCCATTTTGAAGATGCCTGATGAAAGTTGCCCTGGCAAATCCATACAGCTTTTGTTTATATGTAGCCTTTTCTTAAGCCCTTAAAGTCAGTCCAGTTTTCAGCATAGATTTTTACCATCCAAGTTTTTATTTGTTGCTTTGAATTTAAAATCAGTACCATATTTTTCAAGTTTTTGCTGTGTGATTTCAGTTAATTGGTACTTGCATCAATATGTTTCAAAGTTACCGCTGGGGATCCATGCATGGGATCCCTTTCCAAATTCTATCAATTTATAGGTTGACGGGCTGCATGAGCATTGTAGGTCTGATATGTTGATTTCGAATGCTGAACCTACTTTATAAGCTGTGTAACTCGAATTTAGCTTCTTCTTTTTTTTTTTTTTTGTTGTCTTGTCCTTTTTTCTGAGTTGTGTGTGCAAGTCTCAATGTAGTCAATTATGTTTTAAAAAACCAATAAAGCTAGAGAACTAAGCTTGGAGGTTCTATTAGTCTGTGTCGCCCTTTCCTTCCTGGTATTGGAATTGTAGAAGCTAATATGATTGGATAACATTTTCTAGATTTAGATTGTTGTGGCTCAAAATATTCTGCATAATTTATGGAGGAAATCTTGAAAAAAAAAAAAAGAGGTGCTTTTGAGGGTTTGAGTCAATCAAATATCTAGTACTCTCATTCTGCATTATAATTTTTGATTACAATAGTCTAATAAAAAGAAAATGCAGGTGCAACCAATTGATTTGAGGTGCCATGTTTCAGAATTGCATCAAAAGGTGAGTTAGGGGTCGTGATGGGATGTAAGATAAAGATGAAGCAAAAAGGGGAAGATGCTCATCAAAAATAATGTACGTGAGAATCATAGCATTGACATCCTTAATGGTCATAATTGTAGCGATGAGAAGTACAACATAGCAAGTAGATCCAAAAACTCGTTAGGTGATTGGATGGAGGAGGATTAGAGTAGAGCTTTTCACTAGGGCTGAGGCCACGGACAATGGGTGAGTTTTGCACGACCTTGGCTTAAAGATGAGGGGAGATGATGGAGGGAAGAAGATATAGAGAAGGATTGAGCTGTCTTAATAATTTGACAATGTTTTCGTTAAGCCACACGTTAATTTGTTGTTCAGCACTAGAGAGGTTGCGAAGGGTCGCCTGAGAGAAGTGAGGCACGAAACTTAACGAGATATCTTCACCTCCTGAACCTAAGCAGAGAACTACATGGAGTTGGAAAAATGGGTTTGAACGATAGCACTATTCTTTATACATTTGGCATAGTTGTGAAAGATAATGCATGGAATAATCCTAATGCAGCAAGAATGATCAACTATAAAAATAAAAATAAAATATAAATTACTATAATTTAAGCACTACCATATTACATTCATATAACTTAAAATAATACACTTAACTATCATATATTTTAAATTTTATCAAATTACGCTCATATGATCAGACATTTATATTTAACTGCCATATATTTTAAATGTTATCAAATTATACCCTATGTAGTTTGAAATGCTACACTTAATTATCCATTTGCTTTTGATAAGATTTAAAATATATGTTAGTCAAGTGTAAATGTTAAATCATATGAGCGTAATTTGATAAAACTATATGAAAATTAAGTAACGTTTCAAATTATATAATATAATTGATAATATCTAAATTATATAGTAATAATTTATATTTTATCTTAAAAATAATGTTATATATGTTACTAAATTTTGCGAAAGTCGGTCGTCCTCCGTCTATCCGAGTGTGCCGGTTCAAAAAGTGAAGTGGAACAAAATTGAGTTCTTACATGTTTGCCTTCACATGGAGCCAGATGTGGATCACGTAGAGAATCCAAGACACTATCATGTAACAGAGTCCTAAGGTGAGAACCAGGGGTAACCTAGGTGACAGTGTTATTAATATATTGAGAAGAAGAACAAATAAAAACAACAAATACGATTACAACATCAAGAATAAAAATATTATGAAGTAGAAAATGGAAGCCAAGGCATGTGAAATCACGCTTTCCTTAAAGCAGATTTGCTCCCTCTACGCCAATGATGCTTGAGAAAATGTAAGCAATTGCTTCTCAGGATATAATGACTATCGAGTCAAATAAGGGCACCACCATATCGACTCTGGTGAACTCGAACGATACCTTTACTCTATCATCAGAAAATACTCATAAAAAAATAGACAACACAAAAAACTCAAAGACACCTGAAACTTGTGATTGTAATTAATTTTTTTTCTTTCTTTTCGATATTAACTTCCGGTGTTTTACAAAGAAGACAAAGCCTCCTTATATAGGTATAAAAGAGGGAGGTTAACCGACTTAGAATTAAATGTCACTAATGCACCTGGTATTATAGAGGAAGGTTAATCAATTCGAAACTTTCAAGAATTAAGTGTCATCAGTTAATTTCTCATTCATCCCAAATTGCATTTATGATAGTTTTACAACCATTTTTTCCAACAATCCCCCATATGAATGAAATTGATTGATGATATGACTCGACACGACTTAGTGATAGAATTTTGCAATTGATACCTGCACAGGATAGGTAGGCATTAACCTTTGAACCTTCTCTCATGAGAATATATTTACTTTACTGGTTGTTCAGTAGACGTGATGTCCTTGAACTACTCTGTCGTTCATGTAAATGATGATACATCTCACACAGATATCTTCCTGGCACAATTTTGGTTCTCATGGTTATGTTCATTTTTGGCCATGAACATCTGCCTGGTTCTGCAAGAGTTTTTAGAGAATTAAGCTCTCACAATTCTTCTTCGAAGCGGCCCCATTTCTCTCTCACGTAGGTGATTTCTTATCTAAGAGTAACCTGCATTATTCTGCTCGAATTTTCGATGCATAAGAATCATTAAAAGCTCATAGCTTAGCCTTTTCCTATGGGCATCACTGTTCCATCATAGGAATGGGTAGGGTTGACCCCCACAGTGATTCTACTCGGTCTTTATAATTAGGTTGTCCCATTGAACCTAGATCCTGAGATCTCCAATCAACTAGATTGGGTTTTCCTTTATATCGACCTTATTAATCCTTGGGCTTAAGTCCTATTCCTTTCGATGTCTTTTCAACTTGATCTCTATTTAACCCTTTAGTTAGCGGATCCACATTGTTATCCTTTGACCTCACATAGTCAATAGTGATAACTCCTGTTGAGATCAGTTGTCTAATGGTATTATGTCGATGACGTATATATCTTGACTTACCGTTATACATTACATTCTGTACTCTACCAATTGTAGATTGATTATCACAATATATACATATTGGTGGCAAAGGTTTTTTCCATTTAGGAATGTCTTCCAAAAAATTATGTAGCCATTCAGCTTCTTCGCCACATTTATCCAAAGCTACAAACTCAGCTTCCATTGTGGATCTGGTTATTATAGTTTGCTTGGAAGATTTCCATGAGATAGCTGCACCAGCTAATGTGAATACATATCCATTAGTAGCTTTTGAGTCTTGTATATCAGATATCCAACTCGCATCAGTACAACCTTCAAGAACAACTGGAACTCTGGTGTAATGCAACCCATAATTATGAGTATACCTTAAATACCTAAGTACTTTGACAATTGCTTTCCAATGTTCATGGCTTGGATTACTCGTGAAACGACTCAAGTAACTCAAAGTGTAGGCTATGTCCGGTCTTGTACAACTCATTAAATACATTAGATTACCTATCGCTCATGCAAACTCTACTTGAGCAACACTTTCTCCTCTATTCTTGGACAGATGTTGACTTATATCAATTGGAGTTTTAGAAATGCTAAAATCATCTTTGTTAAATTTGTCAAGAATCCTGTCCACATAGCGTGATTGACTTAGTATGAGACCATCAGACGTTCTTGTAATCTTCATTCCCAAAATTACATCAGCTAGTCCCATATCCTTTATGTCAAACCTTGAGTTCAACATGTTCTTGGTAGCTTTTACCATTCGTTCGTTGCTACTTACAATGAGAATGTTGTCCACATATAGACAGAGAATTATGTAACCCTCTTCTGTAGTTTTAACATAAACACACTTGTCACACTCATTGATTTTAAAACTATTTGTCATCATGACATTATCAAATTTTTCGTGCCACTGTTTTGGCGCTTGCTTCAGTCCATACAAGGATTTTACCAATTTACAGACTTTCTTTTCTTGTCCTGGAACTACACAACCCTCAGGTTGTTCCATGTAGATTTCTTCTTCAAGATCTCTATTAAGAAAGGTTGTTTTCACATCCATTTGATAGACCTCCAGATTTCATAATGCAGCAATTGCCAAAATCATTCTTATAGAATTTATTCTTGTCACAAGAGAATATGTATCAAAGTAGTCATGGCCTTCTACTTGTTTGTAACCTTTAATTACAAGTTTGGCCTTGTACTTATCAATCGTTCCATCTGCCTTCATTTTCTGTTTGAAAATTCACTTTGATCCTAATGGTTTGCATCCAGGAGGGAGATCTACCAGTTCCCAAGTATGATTTTGCATGATGGAATCGATTTCACTTGTTATTGCCTCCTTCTAGAGAGGATCCTCTATAAAATTTACAGCTTCTCTATAAGTTTGAGGTTCAGTTTCAAGCATGTAGATTAGAAAATCTGATCCAAAAGATTTCTCTACTCTTGCTCTTTTGCTTCGTCTAGGTTCCACTTGAACCTCTTCATCTTCATCATCTTGTTCTTGGTTCTGACTGTTCTCATCAAAAGTTTGTTTCGATGAACTTGGTTCATCCCTATTGGATTTGCAAGGAAATACATGTTCAAAAAATGATGCATTCCTAGATTCCATTATCGTATTCTTGTGAATTTTAGGGTTTTTGGATTCATACACAAGGAAACGATATGCATTGCTATTTTGTGCATAGCCAATGAGAATACAATCAACCGTTTTTGGACCTATTTTTATTTTACTTGGCAAAGGCACCGCTACCTTGGCTAAACACCCCCACACTTTCAAGTGCTTGTAGGAAGGTTTTCTACCTTTCCACAACTCATAGGGCATCATTTTTTGTTTCTTCTTGGGGACCTTATTTAAAAGGTAGTTAGCCGACAAAATAGCTTCACCCCACATATTTTGTGGCAAACTAGAACTTATCAACATGGCATTCATCATATCTTTTAGAGTGCAATTTTTTCGTTCTGCCACTCCATTTGATTGAGAAGAATAAGGTGGTGTAACCTCGTGAATAATTCCATGTTGTGCACAAAATTCACCAAATGGTTCTACATATTCACCACCATGGTCACTCTTACCATCTTAATTTTTCTATTAAGTTGGTTTCCACCTCATGCTTATAGAGAGCAAATTTCTCTATAGCCTCATCTTTACTTTTAAGTAAATATACATAACAATATTTTGTACAATCATCAATGAAAGTAACAAAATATTTATTTTCACTTCTAGTTTGAACAAATTTTAAATCACAAACATCACTGTAAATTTAATCAAGAGGTTCAGTATTTCTTTCAACTATTTTGAATGATCTAGTCAATTTTGCCTCTACACAAGTTTCACATTTATGTTTGAAATCTGTATGAAATGCGGGTATGTGATTCAAGTTAATTAATCTACGTAATGTATCATAATTAACATGTCCTAATCTCTCATGGTATAAAGTAGAGGACTCAAGTAAACAGAAGAGGTACTAGCATTCTTTGGCTTTATAGCCATTACATTCATTTTCCACATTTTCTCTTTTACATACCCTTTCCCAATTGGAACACCTTGTTTGGATAGAATAATTTTCTGAGACTCAAAAACCATTTTGAATCCATTAATACTCAACAGTGTTCCAGAAATTAGATTCTTTCGAATGTTAGGCACATACAGCACATTCTTCAGCTTAATCTCTTTCGCAGAGGTCATCTTTAGATACACCGTTCCTTGGCCCTTGATTTCAGAGGTGGCCGAATTGCCCATGTATAATTTTTCCCTAAATTCTAATGAAACCAAATTAGAGAAAGCGAACTTATTCGCACAGACATATCATGTGGCTTCAGTGTCAAGCCACCATTCCTTCGGATTTAAGTTCACCAAGTTAACTTCTTCAGAGACTATAGCAGAGAGACTCATGTCAAATACCTCTTGTGAAATGGCATCCACAGCATTGGCCTCTCTTATCTCTTTTCCCTTGTCTCTTTTCAGTGCTTTGCAATCTGCTGACTTATGTCCTATCTTATTGCAATTGAAACATTTCCCTTAGAATTTTGGCTTCTTGGACACTCCTCCTTTAGGTCCCAATTTAGACCCCGGCTTATGTCTCAGCTTAAGCTTCTTGTTCTTGAAGCCTTTATCGTGCTCCACCATATTGGCCTTGACAACATGTGAAATCGAGGACCGCTTATTTGTATCTTTGTTGTCCTCCTCAATGCGAAGCCTGAGAGTGAGATCTTCAACACTCATCTCCTTTCGCTTGTGCTTTAAGTAGTTCTTGAAGTCTTTCCACGCAGGGGGTAGCTTCTCAATAATAGTAGCCACTTGGAAAGACTCGCTTAAGACCATTCCTTCAGCATGAATTTCATGAATGATCAATTGAAGCTCTTGCACTTGACTTATAATGATTTTATTATCCACCATGTTAAAGTTCAAGAATTGTCCGACTAAGAACTTCTTAGGCCCCGCATCTTCGGATTTGTATTTGTAGTCCAAAGACTCCGACAATTCCTTAGCGGTTTTCTTCACACTATAAATATTATATAGTGCATCAGATAAACCGTTCAAAATATAATTGCGATATAAAAAGTCAGAGTGCTTCCAAGCCTCAACCGCGTTAAAGGCTTGAGCATTAACTTCATCCTCTCTAATAATAAGAGGATCATCTTTTAAGAATCTTAAAAGATTTAGAGTTGTCAAATAGAAAAACATCTTTTGCTGCCATGTTTTGAAATTCAACCCACTAAAATTTTCGGGCTTGTTATTGTGGTGCACAGGGACCGTCACAGGTAGTGATTGGGTTGGAATCGAAGCATGCACTTGGGGGAATGGCAATGACGTCTCGCTAGTGCTTACAGTTGGGACAACGTTGATGTTTTCAGCCATATCTGAAAAACTCAAAGATTCACAAATTAGAATCAAGTTTAGAATAAAACAAGACTATATGCCTTAACTAAGTTTTATATTTCAAATGTTTTTTTTCTCCAACTTGTTCGTCTTCTAAAGCAAATCTACTTTAAGAATGTTAGTATATTGAGAAGAAAAATAAATGAAAACAACAAATACAATTACAACCTCAAGAATGAAAATATTATGAAGTAGAAACCGGAAGTCGAGGCACGTAAAATCACGCTTTCCTTAAAGCAAATTTGCTCCCTCTACGTCAATGGTACTTGAGAAAACGTGAGCAACTGCTTCTCAGGATATAACGACTATCGAGTCAAACAAAGGCACCACCACGTCGACTCCAGCAAACTCGAACGATGCCTTCACTCTATCACCAGAAAATACTCACGAAAAAATAAACAACACAAAAAACTTAAAGACACTTGAAACTTGTGATTGTAATTAATTTTTTTTCTTTCTTTTTGGTTTTAACTTTCGGTGTTTTACAAAGAAGACAAAGCCTCCTTATATAGGTATTTCGGTGTTTTACAAAGAAGACAAAGCCTCCTTATATAGGTATAAAAGAGGAAGGTTAATCGGCTTGGAATTAAATGCCACTAACGCACCCGGTATTATAGAGAGAGGTTAACCAAGATATTAATCCAAATCAATAAGTATGAGACGTTCAGAATTCCATTTGAAACTTTTAAGAATTAAGTGTCATCAGTTAATTTCTCATTCATCCTAAATTGCATTTCATTCATCCCAAATTACATTTATGATGATTTTACAACTATTTTTTTTATAAAAGAGGGAGGTTAATCGGCTTGGAATTAAACGTTATTATAGAGAGAGGTTAACCAATGTATTAATCCAAATCAATAAGTATGAGATGGGTATTATAGAGAGAGGTTAACCAAGGTATTAATCCAAATCAATAAGTATGAGACGTTCAAAATTCCATTCGAAACTTTCAAGAATTAAGTATTATAAGTTAATTTTTCATTCATTCCAAATTGCATTTCATTCATTCTAAATTGCATTTATGATAATTTTATAATCATTTTTTCCAACAAGTGCCCTATCTCAAAACTAACGGTGGAAAAATTGCTTGAAAGAGCCTTTGAGAGGAGAGGTGAGTGCATGCAAGCGGTCAACCGGATCATCCATTGTGGTGACAGGCGTTAACCAATCAAAAAACCAGTTCTGTGGTCCCTACCAAAACGGCATAAAGGAAACAACCTTCAAGTAAGAGGGTAATTTCTTTTCATGGTAATTTCCTTTGAATCCACATATAACTCTCCGCCTCCGCTCTATTTAGAGTTTAAAAAAATGAGTACGTTGGATAAGTACGTGCGCATGAAAACACGCGGCAATGCCCATAACTATAAAATGGTATAAACGATGAATAAGTATGATGCGCACGTAACAATGCTCATGACTACATAATGATACGGATATAAAGATATTTTTATCCCCATGTTCTCTCTCTTCAATTATATTAATAAAATTATTTAATTATTTTATTTATAAATATAGTTTAAATTTTAAATAGAAAATTTTGCATAGTTAATATTAATTATTCTTATTCTTAGTGTGTGAGTAAATATTTTGATTTTATTTCTATCGATTTAGTTGTAGAAACTATTCATTAAATATTTACTTTTTTTTGTTTAATTTTTTTATTGATATTATGAAAATTTAAAATATATTTAAATACTATATAGGTTTTTTATTATAATTATGTTGATATTATTATTAGTGACTGAAAAGTAATTATATTTTATTAATAATAAAATTATATGAATTCTGTCACTTTAAACTTTCTTTATATTTTGTTGGAACTAGTAAATAGAAATTAATTAAATTTAAAAAAATATTTTAAAAAGAATATTCTTAGATTACTGCACAGGTTCTTTGCCTGCAGACTTAATCAGAGAAATTAGAACATGAAAAGAGAAGAAGAAGAAGATATGCAAGGAATATTCATCTTCACTATAGCAACTTTTTCACAAAATGATAATTTTATCTAGCACCTAGGCTACATCACATCGCTGAGATATAACTTGAATAAACAATCATCGTAAGTTAGTGTAAAGGATGTGAATGTGAAATATCATACAGCTACAAGCCTCTATTCAGATATGTCACTCTGTTGTTCTGATTGCCAATGGATGAGGTGCAATGGGTAAGTTAGAAATGCAGCACATCATCCTTGGAGCAGCATTTGATACTCTCCCCAAACCTGCCGATGATGGATTAAACACAATGATAACCATTGCAATAAGTAATCTACCTTGCAGTCCACCAAGGTCCGAGAATACCTGTTTCATATACCCTCCCTTTGGATTAAATGTGAGCTTCTGTTTCTGCAATTATATCTTAATCAAGCTTCTGATCCAACGGTCGCTCGAGCTTCTGAAGCAAAGCCTTCTTTTCCTCCTCAGGAAGAGCATTGAACATGAAAACAGATTTGTCACCAATATCATCCTTGAATGACAGAAAAGAAAGAGGTTAGTAAACATAAGCAAAGTGAAGGACAGAGGATCAGGCCATGAGGCATTAGTAGTATTATTCATGGACAAGAACCTTAATGGGCTGCTGAAACTTCCTTGCAGCAAATACAACAAAGAGTGCCATCCACAAGCCCAATAGGCTTAATTTTGCCCCATTATCCATTAAACCTGTCTGCACACACCAAACCGTGTTAAAAGAAGCTAGAGAAGGATTCATAAGTTCACTCGCATCATGAACTGTAGAATATTTAAGCAGTCAGGTAAATGAGCATGTGCACAGAAAATGGAACCCAGTAAATATATACTATGTTTTGTTGACTATGCACAATAGGATGCGCACCATACAAGCAAAAGAGATAATACAAAGTGGAAACATGCTAATGGAAAATGGCATAAATGAAATACTGAAGTAAATGGGCCCCAGAAAGACATCCCTGCCTGCTTGGTCACCCACATCTGCACAAACAAAGATATCCCAATGCACCATGCGCCTCTTGCAATGTTAGTTAGCCCTGTAGCATCTGGAGTAATTACAAGAAGTTCCTTGGTATTTTCTTTCATCATGTAGTAATTACAAGCCAATGAAACTTTAGCAGGAATTTCATAGGTCAATAATGAGTATCCTAACTACCATGAAGCCAATGCTTTATATAAGTTGAACATTGCACAAATGTGGGTGTTGAGATGAATAAGAGAACTTGGTTTGATATGGTAAGACACCATAATATTAAAGGTTACATACAGAAACACTGTGAGGGAAGGATAGAAACATTCTCAGTTAGGCAGGACCACAAATTTGTGTTGCATGGTCAGGATAGTGGACAAGAAAAATGGAGAAAGCATGGCTGAAAGTAGTAAATCCATTTGACGAAGGAAGCAAGTTTGAAATATCACCTGCCCTAAAGTGCAACTGCTATGGCAGGTACCGATCATCCTATGGTGGGTCATGGGTATGCTTAACATATTAGAGAACTGGAGCTACATGTATTTAAACATAATAGAGATATCACCAATTTGGTATTTGAGTGATGTTCCTTCAATGGCATAAGATTAGTTTGATGGATTGCATGGTGCTACTTTCAACTCTGCAAAAGTCCTTTTCTTTCTTCAGTAAAAATGTTGTAAACAATTTATTTCTTTGAGACACTGGGTATGCTTGGCTGCAAGGAAATCTAAGGAAAAGGAAAGGGAAAAATAAGATTTTTTCTCCACGACAAGGAAAAGTTTTCAAAAAGTTAGAAATAACCTTATCAAATCTGTCAATTTTCTGTTGGAACAAACAAATGGAGAACTAGATTTTTGAAGGAAAACAAGTTTTCTAGGCAACTTTCTTTGTGGCCAATGGTCATGTCTTTAAATAAAATTCAAAGAATGTAATTGAGAGAAGCATACCAGATGACCAAGAAGAAGTCCAGGGATGATGAATGTCAGGATACCAGCTTCCAACTTTCCATAGCAGAGTCCTGTGTAGTGCGTGTTAGCATTGAAAGATAATAATGAAGGCGACAATGAATGGTATGGTGCTCATTAAAAATATCATCACCAAACAGAGCTACATATGCATTTGTTTTACAACAAACACAATCCACACAAATGCATTATCAAAGTCAACAATCATCTTCTCAGTACAACTGAAGAATACTTAAGAGGCTTTAAAGCTTTTAATTTTTCCCCAACTATAGGATATGAAATTTTAAAATAAAAAAATTTACATAGAATGGCTACTATGGTTATGTATTAAAAGTAAATACAGTTGATGAATATCCCGAAGATTAAAAATGATAAATAATTGGTTGAGATGACAGAAATCTGCCCATGAGATGGAACTATAGGATGCTTTGCTTCTTGAAATTTTATGTTCATTATATGCCAGACAAACAGCAGATGTGCTCAGTAAATTGCCCATCCTGGCTCACTTCTAAATCTTACACGACATGTTTTCCGTTCAGCATATTACTTTTATGAGAAAAAGTGGCATGATCATGGCTGCAACCATTCTTCGCCCATCCAAATAGCTTAACAAATTCCAGAAAATCATCACTCATAACTCCTACTATCTTCCTTAACGATGAATTATTACCATACTGTTTCTCAAAAAAAAAAAAATTTCAAACAAAAAAAAAATCAAACAACAAGCTTTGCTTGATTTGGAGAATAATTGGATTATAACACTGGGATTCTGTGATCTAAATCTGTCTGTACATGCAAAATATCAGTTGCAAAATCTAGCAGATAACTGTTATGGTCCACAATCCATACTCCTACTATATCCTTTTATCCTATCAGTTCCGACTTCTTATTTTACTGCTTCTTGTTAAATGAAATTGCTGCATTGAACAAATGTTGATATGCAAGATGAGGTGTCATTATGTACATCACTTACAGATCATATAATAGACATTGAATCTGGAAATTATTCAAAGGACAAATTGAATTAGAGGAAAGCTTTAGAGGGCAAAGATCTAGAAAGACAAGTAATGAAAGCAGACAACGAAATGGCTATTTTGGTGCATACAAATTGAGATTAAAACCTTAGTCAAAGTACATGTCCAGTAGGTGCCTTATTGTGAACAATTAACTTGAATAAATCACATGGATGAATGAAATATATAAGAAAATGTCTCACAGAAATTGAGAAAGGTGAGGGGAATGGAGAGGTCTTAATAAGATGCAATATGACTGCTGCATGCATTTAAGTACCAACTGAGATGGTATGGATGCAAGCAGTGAAGACAACGGCTGATATTCAGATATGCAAGCAGTGAAGACAGAACTGAAGCACTTGGTACTGAGAATGATTCAGACATGTGTCAAAAAGTATGAAGACAAAGGCTGATATTCAGAGAAATCTACATTTTAAAAGGATTTTATAAATCTGGGCAAGAGTCCAATTGTAAACAGTTGGTTTCATGAAAGTTATGATTCACAACTTGCACTTCATAAAAGAGCCCATATCAGAGAACCTTAGATTTCATAAAATGAGCCACTCCGGAGAACTTGCATGACATCTACCCAAACAAAAAGAAAAGACATGTATTATTGCAGGCACAATTCAATATCTTCTATATGAGACAATTCAACACTTGAACCACTGAGGCACATAAAGAATAGGTAAATTATGGTAATGCAAGCAACCATAAAAAGCGGTAGCTACTGATGAAGAAAATCATATGTTTACAGAGAAAGTTTGTGTGCACCTTCTTTGAAGACAAGACCAGTCAATGCTGCAAAGAGAGGCCCAACGAACCACAGGGCAACTGGGTTATCTATGACATATTGTACTAAGCTCTCATCAAGAGGTTGGGCGAGAGATAGATAGGTTCCAACAGATCCAAAAGCACCAATTGCCCATAATGCTTGGAGGAAGCGTTTAATAGGAGTGATGTATATATGAATTAATAATAATGATAATCCTAGCCCTCCAGTTCCAATAATATACAAGAAGTCAACATGCTCTTTGATAACATCACTCAAGACATTGCCTTCAGGAAGAAAAGCTGCAGAAGCAGCAATTACAAATGACGAAGCTGCAGTTACCAATCCAGATCTATATAAGATGACCTGCAGAAAGTTAATTAACCAATCAGGTAAATCTTAATCATGCAATAAAAAGAATGTTAATTTCATATATATGGTACAACACAGTGTTGGTACTGGTCACCTAAAGGCCACAACATAGCCATAATACCAATGCCCCCTTACATGCTTACAAATCAAGAGTGCAGCATATTAATCTCCAGGAAGAAGGCATGACACTTCTACCAGGTTTGTGGTTTTAGTGCATTATGCAACTTGGATTTTGGAACCTCACCATCACAGTGAAGTGCTTTAGGCAGGTTAATTAATAATTGAAGCAAAGATAGAAGACAGCATAGGACAAACAGTAGTTCATGTGGATACATACAATATAAAAAGCCTGATTATGTTAAATAGACTAATGCTAAAAAAATTAATGACAAACAGCACAATTAAATATAAATTATCTCTTAGGCAGGAGAGACCCACGATAGTTTTATTTTTCAACCTTTTAATGATGGATTGGTTATTATGTATCAACAGGAGATCTTAGTTTATAAGCATTGTTCACCCTAAAAAAATAAGCCAAAGCACTGCCATGTCATGTGGCCAAGGTTGGTTGATAATTGATGCACTAAGGTACGCACTAAAAGAGAGGAGATTAATGCATCTTATCAAACCATTTTCACTAGCAGCAAGGCAATAAGATCTGACAATGGGAAGATCATACCCATAAATAAAAGAGTGACCGGAAAGGCCATGTATTGAGTTCTGGCACCAATCAGACAAGAGGATGCTAAAACTTGGAGGTGAGGCCTTCCAAATCTAGATAAGGTTCATCTAGAAGGCAAGGCAATGTGACCAATTAGATATGAAAGCAATGTAGGCCAAGATTCTAAATCCTGTGAGACAAGGTTGTTTCGGTTTTCTTATGGAATGGGATGCATTATTATTCCACCCTGTCCCCACAATTGGAATAGGAGATGTTGTAGGATAGGCTGATTGTGACGCTGGAACAACAGCAAGACGGACTTGTCTTGATACCTGAAATCCTTCTTGGTTTCTCATGGGATGTCCCTTTGAAATTTGAAATTATAATGCAGGAAACTACTTAGGTGTATGGATGGAAAGAGCTCCATTAATGAAGAGTTAACTCTAGATGCCTCTTTGGCTCTCGTAAGGAATAGGCACGGGCATGGCCTTCAATTTGATAGAGGATGAAGCAAACCAATCATCAGGTTAGACAATGAACAAGCAATCGTAGAAGGTACCACAAAACAACCTTTGATGGAATCATAACCATCCGTCAAACATACCGTGTGCATTTCACATGCAGAGACCTAATTAAAATAGTAAGAAGCCAATGGAGCCTCTATGCCTCACCCATTTATCATACTTGCTCACAAACTGAAGACATTCCAACAGCACTTATTTTAGATAATTGCTGTTAGTGCTTTGGAAATGATCCATTAGCAGCTCTAAAATCCATTTTCCATTAAAAAATAAAGAATCTGGCATCCATTTTTTTATCAAAGAAAAACTATTTGAATCTAAAGAAAAAAGATACAAAATAGAAATATAACTAAAATTTAAAAGAAAAAGGAGGAAATAGTTCATCTCACAAAATATCCAAGGGATCGACTATCGATTGGTTGTAAATGCTTGTTAGACTATTTGATTATTGAAGGTTTGCTACAATCTTCAGCCCTGTTTTGCTAATTTTTATTTTGCTAACTTTCATTTCATGCCTTAATCAACCACCTAGTTGGATTCTACAATTTTTTTAGCTTTCTAATGCATGTTTTGGTAAACTAATTGGGCATGTTTTTGTTTAAATTTTGTCTATGTTTATGTACAATAAGGACTTGCCCACACCAACTTATGTTGCCGCACTTAGGTTGCACGATGACTCAAGCGACATGACACCAGAATTAGGGGTGTACAGACAAGATTAAAGGCAGAAATTATAAGACTGAAGAGCCACTATTGATTGGAGAGATGATCAGGTGGGGACATATGGCCAGCCCCTCTCATAGTCTCTATCAAAGTGGCTGCATCACCTTCTCTCACATATGGACAACCAATCTCTTTATTTCTTTCATACTTATGGATAAAGGGAGCTCTCTCTCTCTCTTTCTCTCTCTTGCACGTGCAGCAAGTTGTCTCATCTCACTTTCCTTTGTTATATCTCCCATCACATCTCCTCTTTCCCAAATTGGGATTCCTCATCAATCTAAGAACCCAATGAAACTATTTAACAAGACTCGGCTGAAAATTGGAGAATAGAATTGAGATTAATGGATTGTTCAGGCTGTTGGCTTTGTTGCTATCCTCCATGCTTCCCTTTGGTCCTAGGCTAGTACATTTTAAACTTGGGACATTTCAAGGATTGACTCTTTCTCCATAAGGCATGCAAGATCATCATATGCCTCTTTATTGGTGGATTCATCACCTTGGCAACTTTTTTCCTTTTCTTCCCTTCGATCATTCATTGCCATAATGCAATTTTTGCATTTGAAAATATCAGTCCATTGTACATCATACTTTCTTGGTTATTTTCATTTTTTTCATCCTTAGAGCCCTGCTACTACATCTTTTTACATCTTTGTATGCCCTAAATTATTTTTTATTATCTTTTAGTTTAATATCTTCTCTCCCTTGCTATTTGATGCTACCCATCAATGTTCTCAAAAATGCTACCAAGGTGGTCTGTTTAGGTTCGGAGATCCTAGACTGTCTAAGGACTCTTTTTATTAAAAAATTAAAAATCCTTTTTTTACGTTTTGTATTTCTTTCATTTTATTTTCACTATGGTTGGTTTAACAAACTCATTTAAAGAAGATGACAATTACATATACTAAGTTCCATTATCAATTCACTTTTCCTTCTCCTATGTCACCTAACCCTATGCCTCTCTCATCTCTTGATGCTAGGACGAGTGAGCAACCCTCCACTAGCCATCATCTAAACCTATGCTTGTGCCACGCCATCCAGAGGCCCTTTAACAATCTTTTAGTAGTTGTTCTACCACCATCAGCTCCTTGATAAGCAGTCAGCAGCAATTCAACTGCAAAAGAGGGCCCTGGAAGATATGTTTTCTCCACAAACTTCCCATTCTTCCTTTTCTTTTCATTTGTTCTCCCTCTTCTGTTCTCCTGTTATTCCTCTCCTCCTCCTCTTCTTATAAAGATTCTTCTGTTTCACTTATCTTCTTCCCTTCTCATTTAAAATATCTTTTTCTTTCTCTTATTTTACTTTCATTCCCATTTTCTCCATTTTTTTCATGCCTACTTTTGACCTCTTTTTTTTCTTTTTTTCTTGTTAATTTTTCTTGTATATCCTTTTTGTCATCTTTCTTTTCTTTTTTTTGGTTTTTTCTCTATTTTCTCCTCTATTGAAATCTTAAAAAGAAAGAATGAGTACAGGATTTAATTAACCTTATGCCATATGAGATTGAAGAGTTTTTGTTAGCACTTGCCAAATTTGTATGTTTCAATTTTAACTTTTACCACTTTGCTTTTGCTATGCTGCATCACTCTTAGATTTGACATGGTGGATTGACATATGATGAAATTATTTTTTAATTTCGACTAATCTTAGCTCCTAGCATGCTAAAATGGTATATTTTGCTAATAATCTGTACAATCTAAAAAATTATGGAAAATTGTGTTGTTTTTGACCTCTAATGCAATTTTTTTGTCCATTTTAAAGATTCCATTTTAAAGATGGATCAGTTAAGTCAGTTGAAAGTTTGCTAGACACCTACATTGTTAGGGGTCGCTTCCAACTAGGATCACTAAATGCTTGACAACCTTGCTACCCATCCCTTAATTTTCCAAGTTTTCTATTCATGATTATGAAACTATTTTTCTGGATTTTTTGTTTGTAGCTAATTTGTTGCAATTAGTTTGTCATTGCCGGCCTGCTCAAAAATGACAATCATAGGTTGATGTTTCACACTTTAGTCTCAATATTAATTTGAGTGATACACTAATATGTTATCCATAAGTAACATAAGAATCTACAAAACCCTGGGGATAGAAGCTAAGAATAGAGCTTTCAAGAAGAGAAGGATAGAATGGAAATAAACTTTGCATACCTTAAAGCATGGATAATAATCTTATATCCAATCCATTTCCTTCTAGACATGTAGCCAAAAATAATCTTATTACCAAAGGCACAAATGATAACGATTTCCATGTGGAAAGAACACCAACATAAGAATCTTAACCCACCATTTACTTAAGACTTATGACATCACTTCAACTCATAAGAAATTTAAAAATAAATGCCATTTCCTCAAAACATCTTGAGCACAAACAACAATCATGCACATTTTAACTCCTCTTAGCTGAAAGTAACAATTTTGTTAGGAAGGCAGGCCCACAAAGATCTTGACCTTAAGGATTTGATGCTATAACAGCTAAAACAACGGAAGAGGCTTCAAACCAACCATCTTCAGACTATAGCACGACTTTATAAACTCACAACCATTCATCCCCAACCTCCTTGTTCATATCAAAACCATTTTGCAAGTAACATCATGGAACAAATCTGAAGCAGCCAAGACATGTGTCCCTTCTGTGTTCATGGTACCACATTCCAATCAACCATCCTTCCGCTCCCATTGGCACCCTAAGAAGTGGAATGATGGTCTAAATGATGGCACAAGCACAGATGGGCCCACCAAACAATTTGTAGTCTAAGAACTCCAGTCCTCCAATGCCCCCAAGTACCTCATGTTTTGCTGTCAACAGCAAAATCTCAGGCTCACTCAAGGTGATAGTGCTTCTTGGGTGGTGCTATGAACCCCTCACTGGTCTTGGTCATCATTAGAACTTCCCTTCTAGATCTTCTACATTGGCAGTCCATATGACCACTCTGACTCTTCCTCTTTAGCTTACCCATACCTATTAATGACTAGCTATCTTTTTCCCACACATTGTCACCCCATGAGAGAGAGAGAGAGAGAGAGAGAGAGAGAGAATTGTCTAGTGGCTGACCTAGCACCCACTGAACCATCAAGCAATTCTCTTGTTCAATGAACCCCAGTCCTTCAACATGAACCCCAAGGTTGACAACAACCACCAAAAAACAAGAAGCCAAGCATTCTCCTTGGGTCAAAAGATGGCAAAATTAGAAGTGGATAAAAATGAATGTATCAAAATATTGTGGATAAAAATGAATGTATCAAAATATTGCATAGGTTACTAAAGGAAATTGGAAATAGCCACCATTACTTTCCACTACTTGTTGATGGTATGCAAAGGGCAATAATGATGAAAAACAAGGTGCTTGTGAAAGGTTCCCTTAATTGAGATCGAACTAGCATGCATTAACCACTGCACATGCAGAGCAACATTGCATCCTTAGGTTCAAGATGCCCATTTAGTGATGTGACCAGAATCCACAAGGAAATCTATGGAAAGACAGGGTTCATTATGTGGTTCTAGAACGCAAGATGGTGGGTTGGGTGGTGCAGGTGACCAAGAGAATTAATGACCATACCGCTACAGGCTGTAGCACTGACACACCAATCAAACCGAAAATTCCAAAAACTATAATTCTCTAAGGTGAGTAATAATCTGGGATATGTTATGGGATGTTGAACTATGCAGCACCCTTAGGGATTTAAGACTTTGATGACAAGCTATAAACACTATGTTCTTGCAAAGTGATAGAAGTTAAGATTGTCAAAAGGAATTATTATGTCACTGACTTGGAAGAAGATGAACAAATAGAGAAGGATAAAAAGCCTTTTCAACCAAGGATATCCTTGGAATGGTCATAGACAACATAAAAAATGTCATATATAAGGAGCATAGCCCAAAACTGCAACCACCAGTGAGCAAGTTTTTCCACTCTCTCCAATGTTGAGGATTGTAATGTTAATGGTGTTTTACCATGCAAATGTTCTTACAAATATGAAAGTTATGTTGGCAGCATATTGCTCATGGTTACATACAATAACCTTGACATTTTATGGTTTGCCAGTACCAACAAAGCCTAAGAGGCTAAGACAAAATTAGAATGTTTGTTTCATGCTGGAAAGACGATGGCATGCATAGGGAAAAATCTTCCAATAGGCCTCAATAAATGTATCTATGTTTCTTGACATGATGGTGGAGGATGGTGTTGGAGCTAATGGCAATATGGGTAGTGGTAATGATGGGATCCTGGCAAAATGATGTTAGTGACATTGACAGCAGTAAGGGTGGTGAGCGCTGTGGACAGAAGGTTGGCAGTGTTGAAGTTCAACAAACTGGTTCATAAGACTCTATGCTACTTCATTTTGTGAAAACCCTACCATTTCACTAATTAGACTCTATGCTACCAAACTTATTAGATTGTTCACTTCTGAGGAAGAGCTAACATGCATTTTATGAGAAATTGGAAAAAGATCATTACAACCTTTTTGGAGGCCATTTTTTCTTGTAATTCGGAAGCAAACTAATGTTTTAGTATAAAAATTGCTTGTTTGTTGGAAACCAAATATCCATATCATGTTTTTGGTTCTTGTTTGTTTCTATTTCTCATTCTATGCTATTTTTGTAACGCCCGAAGTCCATCTATAAGTCCAATTCTCGTCGCACGCCATGAGCTAACCAAAATCTATCTCGATCCGAGTCATTGGTGCTGCAAGGATGGCTCCATATCATGATTGGTGGAACTCTACCATCATTCCATGGATGCTCTTTCCTTATGCCCATCAATTTTTACAGATTTGGATCGGCTCTGATACTAGTTATAACACCTTAAGCCCATCTGCTAATTCAATTAACTTATTAGTGGACCGAAACCATATAGTTTAAAAACTTAGGTAAAAATTAATTGATCACAAATGAATTTAAGTTATAAACACATAGTATTTTTCTTTTTCATCCGATATCTGACTATTTGTGGGGTATTACAATTTTTCGCCCAACATTTGTATTTCATTTGTAAACGACATCTTTGTGCAGCTTCTGCTAAGTGTTCATCCAGAAAACCACCACTTCTTTAATCAATTTGTTAACAAAATAGTAGACATATCAGCCTTTTAATATCAAGTTTCTATCTTTTGTTCGCGGGCACTAAGAAACGAAGCCATCAAAATCGAAATCCAGGGTGACCAAAAAAAAAAAAAAAAATCAAACGAAAAGAAATCCTTAAAAAAATACGCTGAAATTGGAGTACCTCGCGAACATCTGAAGGATCGACAGTCCACGGGCCGTATACCCCTTGATAGACAGTCCGATCATCGAAGGACGGTTGGGATCCTTCTCCGATAGCCTCGCATCTCACGGATCCGGTCCGGCTCGAAATCTTATAACTAGAAGGAGAGGAAGAGGAGGTGGAGGCCGAGTAAGAGGAGAGCCTCCGAGAAACCGAGGAGGGATAGATGGTAGCTTCCTGAATAGCGAATTGATCGCCAGGAAAGGAAGGCTTATAGCCGGAGGGGGAGGAGCAGGAATTGATCGGCGATGTTTTGGGCCGAGGAGGCCGGGTGGGAGCAAGGAAGGCGGAGGTGACGAGCATCACCATGGCCGGGGGTTATGGAGGTGTGATGCTGGCCGATAAGATCGCGATCGCCTGCGTTTTTTCCCGGCCACTCCTTTTATTGCCTTTTGATGGGCTGGATTTGAGACAATTGGACGGGCTGGCTACGGGCCCGTTGGAGAGCATTCAGCCGGACTACCATTGGAGTCCAAATGAAAGGCCTATTCCACCCTTGCCTCTCGTAGATTGCTGATAACTTAGTAAATGTATAAATCCTATACACGAGAGAGAAATATAGGTATATAATACACACCATCATATTGTACTTTGCTGAGCTGTTAGCAACCTATGAAAGATTAAAAACAGAGTCCTTCATTGGAGGTAAAGGGCTAAAGCCATAACGCCAAACTTTTATTTTCATCAATCAATGTGCCATGGAGCCTTGTTTGCACCCAAGACAAGCATTATAAAGAGTTGCATCACAATTGCTGTTTGATTAGGCTACAATGATTGAATTTTGTTTGTTTGTTTGTTTTTGAGAAGTTAGTACTCAAGACAGTTTTGTGGTGTGTGCAAACCTCTCTTTTTATTCTACTTGTATCGTAACATAGCATAAATAAATTTATTTATATAAATCAAAAGAAGAAAAAAATTAGGACATTTTTAGATGGCTTAATAAATTATCCTTGGAATAATTCATATATGACTAATATTAAGAATTTTTTTGGGAAGGGGAGTGTGGTAGGGAGATTTTTCACCTTTTTAAGGAAATCACAAATCATTAGATCTAAAATAATTGAGATGTTAAAGATTATGTTATAGAATGAAGCTAACATCACTAACTTTTGGTATTGTGTAGTTCATGACCTTCTCCAATTGCATAAGCTTTTTATACAAGTGTAATTGAGTGGAGCTTGATTAATATTGGCTTCGAGAAAATTAGTTTGGGCATTTAGTTTATGATTAGCTTAACTAGTTTGTTACTTGAGTAAAGCTAATTTTAGAGTGAGCAATACCAACATATTTCAATTAGCTTAATAGTCATAAGTTGAGTTGACATCAATCTAATTTGTATCAAGCTTGAAGAGAGAGAACTTAAATTAGCTTAACTCTAAAGGATCTTTATTTAGATCTAGTCAAGTTTAGATTTGAATGATGAAGGTTAAACATTACTAATTTAAGTTGGATACGATGTACCATCTCTAAAATGCTTGTGGATAAAAATCATATGGTTTGGACCCTTAGATCATGCATCAGTGGAGAAAAAAAAAAATTATTTCATATTATTTAGATTATCCAATTTTGTGATCGCTTGGTGCATGGACAGAAGTTTTCAAATCACATTATTTTTATTATAAAGATTTTAAAGGTAATAAATCATATCCAATAGATAAAAAAATTGATGTAGGATTTTCATCATCTAACATAGATCTAACTTGATCTAAGAAAATGCTCCACTCATTTGCAATCAAGTTAATCTCTCTCTCTTTCTCTATATAGGTAGACTTGGTTCCATTCGAATGTAGCTAAGTACAGGATTCGATCACTTTCTTCACCTTTGGATACATATGAATTTCGGAGCCACTCTACCTTTTTCACTTTTTCATCATTGAAATTCATGAACTGTATGGATCCAAGGATGAAGGAGGTGATTGGATATAGGCTTAGCTATATTCAAATATAATCAAGTCTACCTTATATATATATATATATATATATATTTAATGGTTAAAATCATTTTTGAGGTGACATATATATAAGTTCAAGTTCAGCGTTATTAGCATCAAGTTGAGCTTGATTGAGTTTATATTTATTCTAAGTTTAAGGGAAACTTGAGTCACTCGGATTAATTAATAGGCTTAGCTTTAGTTTTTTTACACTTGTTGCTACCTTTCTTCTAACCTTTTGTCATGTGAGAGGTTTATTTGCAAACAACATATGAATAAGATTAAATTAAATTTACATATCTCTATTTTATGAGAGGTGAAAGTAGAGCTAAAAGTTTTTAATGTTGATTAAATTTTTGAGAATATAATAGTTATTCATCAAAATCATTTTGGTTTGCACCAAAGACCAATTGAAGATGAAGGTATCAATTAGCCACACTAATAGCCATTAGCCTACTGCCGAATAAATTAGTTTTATGAATCAAAAGATAAAATTTAACTAAACCTTATATGTATGTTGACATAGTAGGAAATCTCATTTTAGGTTTTCTATTAACAAATAAATATCTCAAGAGTTCAATTTTGATTTTTTTGGGCCATTCTAAAAAATTTTGGCAACTAACTATTTACAATAACCATGTATCAAGTGGAACATACTATAAAAGTTCAAAAAGTTTGTACATGCTTATACATTTCCATCATTATATCATGATGATGAAATTTTTAACATGCTATATTCATCGACTATGGTTCTATTTTTATAATAAAGTAGATATTTAATATTCAAGATAAAGAGTATTTCTTTAGTATTTCTCATATTTTAAATTTTCTATAACTTGAAAACAAGATTAAGAGATTTTGCTAAGAGAAAGGGAAAATTATGACTATATATATAAAATAATATTGAAATTTATGGCTCAGAGGCTTACATGCATGGTTACATAAGTTTAAGAACCTATTAGAATTGTGTATTGCATAAAGATTCTCTGCCTATTAATTATTTTTGAGAGGCCTAGATATCTTTGGATTGCCTTGTCTAGTATATAAAGTAAGAAGGTGGGTTTTATCTTCACAAGTTTATCACACTAGCATTGTCTCTTGATTAATTTTCAAAATCATGAAATGTGGATTAATCTATTTTTGAAGCTAATTTTCAAAATTATGAAATATGGATTAATCTATTTTTGAAGCTAGTTTATGATTGAGTAAGCTCAAATCTTATCATATTTTGGTGATATTATATCTTCTCAAAGTTTACAAAGAGAAATACTAGTTAACTTGCTAATTGTATCCATCATAAAATTTAATTATTATCAATTGGTTATGGCCCATCAGAATTGTACTTCTTTGTTAAATTAGATCATGCCACATTTAATTTAATTTTTTTTAATAGTGGGAGGACATACTAATCAATTAGTTGTATGGATCACTATGTAATAATCTTCAAAAATTAAATATGGATTTTCTCTCAAGTAAAGAAGGGTGCGACCATGAGACTATAGCTTAGCTTTCTAAATACTCCGGCATTGATTGGTAGAAAATAACTACCTTGTGATATATATGGCTTCAAATTCAAGATGATTTTTTAGTGTAAACACTAGAGATGGCTTTTAAGTGTGGACTCTGAAAACACATATAAGAGAGATTTTCTATTTTATATAGGGTTCCATTAATTAATGCTAAGAAAGAATATCTTTGTTATTCTAAAATCTAAATGACATACCAATATCCAATTAGAGGTCAATATATTATTAAGGGATTAAATATTCTAATTTTTGATACTTATAATTTTTGATATATTGTTGAAACATAAATGATAGAGTTGATGTTGTCAATATCAAAGATGAAGTTATAAATAAGTTTTATTAGGAAATGTAAATGGTTGTAAAAAGATTAAAATATTCAATATCCTTATCATATGCATAATAGAGCATAAACGGACAGCCTCTGAGATGACTTTTCTCTTTTTTGAATTAGGTTCTATCAATTGAAAATCCTAGAGATCCCTTGCCTTCTGCTTGGCCTGTTTGCATTTCTTATATACATAACCTAAAGCTAAATTTATTCCATCATAAATCATTATAATATAAAGCTTAATTATTATATGATAGAGCAAAATTTTAACTCAAGACCTAATGCACATCCAAAATTAAACTAATCATAAGCAGAAGTATGATTATTACATTTAAATTTTTATTTTGTCTATTTATTTTGCTTACTTACAAGTATCGATTTATTCAGGCTAGAGATTAGTTTAACTTTTAATTTATTGAAACTAGTTTCAAGTTTAATGTTTTTAGCGAGATATACTTATGCTTTGGCATTGGACATCGCAAGCAACAAATCCATCCTTTAGTAATGCATTATAGGAGTTGAATATGAATATATTTCTTCATGGTTCATTTAGCTCCTTTGTACAATCTAGCTAAGGTCATCATGTTAATTAATGTGATTTGATGCTTAAATTATATTATTCTTTCATATAAAAAAAGCTCTAATCTCCTTAAAAATGTACAATAAACTGTAAAAGTTGGATGTAGCCAGCCTAATTCCAGATAAATAAAATCTCAGACTAATTCTCCAAACATATCATGGATTTTTAATAAAATATCTCGCATGATTTTTTTTCATTTTAGTATTATTTTTTTTGGTTTTTGGTTGTTGATTTTTGGGAGGTTCTGCATGAATAAAGACTTCTATGACAGAGATGTTTATGTGATGGGCCATTGCATTGCATTTATCTTCTCCTCCTCCTCCTTTAAATATTTTTTTTAGAAAACATTCTCCTTGTCCACTGTCCAATAATTAAACATCTTCATCAGAAAAAACGCACAGAGTTGGAGTCCAACAGCATCTCCTGTCAACATCCACGCTCGTGTACTTGCCGTGGCCTCCATCACATTCCACAGTGCCCCCCCATAAGATTTCTCTACCCGCCGAACTATTAAAGAACTCCTTTTGAGAACCTAAACCACCAAGAGAGGCATCGAGTTAGGCTGATCTCATGATGCCAATATTTGAAACAGCCTTCGGTAGCCTCCAAGAGGAATCAGTACGGACTCAGAATTCATTGAACTCTGACATGTTGCAAAGCTTGGGCCCATGAGAGAACAAGACAGGGAAAGGCAATAAGGATGTCTGAATAGAGTTCCATCTTGCCCAGTGGAGAGCTTCATGCTTAGCTTATTATGGTAATGAGCTAAAGCTATCCTTCTGTTGCTGCGTGGGCCATAAGTAATATTGAAAGGATAGGCCACTCTTGGGATTCTTCTTGAGTACAATTTGTATGTCCTACGGCTAGAACAAACAATTAGATAACTCTTAAGCTCTTTGGTTGTAACGCTCCAAATCTATCTTGCCCGTTAATTCATTAACAGACCTAAATTATATGGCTCTAAAAATTAGTCTAATTAATTTGTTAGCGGGCTAAAATCATATGTTCTTAAAAACTCAAACGAAAATTAATTGATAACAGATTAATTTGAATTATAAACACTTTAAACTTTTTTTTTATTTTTAAATATTATAATTTTTTTTTTATAATGCAATATTTTCGTCGCATGCTACAAACTAGTTATAATTTACTTCATGTCAAGTCGTTAGTGTTGTAAGAATGGCTTCACATTATGGCAAGAGTCTGTCATCATCCCATGAGTAGTCCTTTTTTTTTATCCATCAACTTTCATATACTCGGATTAGCTCTGATACTATTTATACCTGCTGGCCTAATCAATCCGTTAGTGGACCAAAACCACGTGGTCTTAAAAACTCAAGTATAAATTATTTGGTAGCAAGTGAACTTGAGTTATAAGCACATTAAAGTTTTCTTTTTCATCTGATGTAGAATTATTTTTATAGTATTACATTGGTTCTGGTGGAAATTAAAGTGGCAAGTGCGTGATGTCTTATATTGCCAAAAAATTGTATCCTAAATCAATGTCTTAACCTATACTCTTGGTGATGCTGTTAGATATTAAAAGACTTTGATTCAAGTATTGCCATCAGCACAGCACTGGATCTGAATGAATTAACAATGGCTGTTGTCCATGTTCTTTTATTTTTAAAGGGAGAAAACCAGCACTTTTTTTAGTTGGGCTTTTTGCAAATGGGTGTTCCCCCACTTGCCAAACATGGAATATTTCTTTCCAAATTATTGTTATTGATGTTGTTGTTATCTAAAAAAAGTTTCTTTGGGTTGTGCATAATGGGGATGGATATTAGGCCATTGCCATATAGATGAGCATAGAAAAAATTTCTTGAAAGATGGGTATCAAAAAAGTTAAAAGGAAGCCCTAGAGAAGATTTGGAAAAAAGATGCAACATTATACTACTAATGGAAAATATTAAGCCCCATGACCTAACATGTACATTTTGTTTAAGGCTAGTTGGGAAGTTTACATTTGCTAGCATTAGACATGCCCAACCGCACATATAATAAAGGGCAAGCGCTCATTTATTTATTATAATCATAACCATTAAGCCTAGTAAAAGTCACCTATGATATCTGGAGAATGTTCTACATCAGGAATCATTTCATAGATTGAGATGCCATTCATGACAATTAACCTAATTAATTTGAATGCTTCACCTTTTCTAGTTCATGCTTGGAATTGGCAATGATGCTATTCACCATGGTACATCTATAAGAACGTTTAACATTAGCCTGATTTCCATCTATAAAATCCACTGTCAACAACAAATTAATGAAATGGATTTTCTCAATAACACAAGAAAGGATACCAGTTCAAGGGAGAAGATCACATTTTTGATCTTTGCCTCGTTAATCCTCATCGGTCACACACCAAAACAGATTGTAACGCCCTAAGCTCCAATTAATCTGTTAGCGGATCGAAATCGTGTGATCTTAAAAACTCGAGTAGAAGTTAATTAATAATATGTGGACTTGAATTATAAATATTTTAATTTTTTCTTTCTCATTTGATATCGGATTATTTTTTTTGGGTATTACAATCTTTTTCCTTATAATTCGACGTTCTTATCACACACCACAAATTAGGCAGAATTTACCTTGAGTCGGATCGTCAGTACTATAAGGATGGCTCAACGCTATAGCAGAACTTTACCACCATCTCATGGGTAGCCCTTTTCTCCTATCAACCAACTTCCGCACATTCGAATCAGATCTGATAATATTTGTAATGATCGAAGCCCACCTACTGGCCCAATTAATCCATTAACAGATCAAAACTATGTGGTCTGCAAACTTGAGTGAAAGTTAATTGGTAGTAGGTGAAGTTGAGTAGTGAGTATTTTAAACTTTTCTTTTCCATCCAATGTGTAACTATTTTTGAAGTATTATAGTCACCTTCCTTATCAAGTAACATCCTCGTCATATGCTACAAGTTAGCCAGAATCTATTCGAGATAGGTCGTTGGTGCTGCGAGGATTGCATTACACCATGAAGGGAATCTATCACCATCCCATGAGTAGTCCTTTTCTCATATCTATCAATTTTTAATGTCAACTTTGATACCATTTGTAATGTCTCAAGTTTATCTGCTTATTCAATTAATTCGTTAGCAGATCAAAATTATATGGTCCTTAAAATATGAGTAAAAATTAATTGATAGTAGATGAACTTAAGTTATAAGTATTATCAAAATTTATTTTTATCTCATATAATTTTTTTAAAAATATTACATATATTGATTAAGAGAGTTGTTTTTTAAAATAATATCAGATTTATTATTACACGCTCTAAGCACACCAGCAAATAGCAATTATGCAATTGAAAGGCATTTGAAAGCATGGCTTCCATTGCAACAGCAAAGGGATCAAACTGAGGGGAGCCACTTTGCCGTGTGAAAGGCTGGATCATGCCGAGCCACAAAGTTTGAAGCCAGGGGTTAAAAAAAAGAATGGAGCTGCCACTTCTGTACTCCACTTTGGGAACCGACGATAAGCCACCTTGTCAAATGGTATCATGCCAAAGCGTAGAAAGGACCCACGATGCCGCTGTGGATTGCAGTGGCTTTTTTAAAAAAAAAATTATTTTTGGACATTGCCGCTGCTGCGGAGTGCCTTTTAAAGCGTTAACAACGTGCCGAGGGGCTTTTGACTTGTGAACGCATGCATAAATACAGCTCTACGTATGGCTGGTGTTGCAATAGTTTGCATTATAATTTATTTAATACATAATTATTATGAAACTAAGTAGATGCTCGCATGAGTCCTTATGTATTTCTTATATTATTCTGATAATAAAAAATTGTTCATGATAACAATAACAAAATAAAAAAAAGTAAAAAGAAATATATATTGTATTATTTATTTATTTGTGCATATCAAAGGGTGTTTATGTCTAGTTACAAATTAGATACAAGAAAATGTGAATCAGAACAAAGAAGATAGCAATTCTGATTTGATTTGAGACTAATTTGGTTTAATTTCAAATATGTTAATAATTCATATGCAACATTTGAAACCATGCAATAGTATAGGGTATTAGTGGTATTGGACTTCTAATGGTGCCTCTTTCTGAAGTATTCCTTCATTGGGGATATGGAAAACTGTTATTTTATGGGAATAAAAGTATCTGGCCGAGCAATGTCAGCATGCCGACTTCCATGACTTTTGCTATTCCTTGAGGTTTGAAGAAATGTTAAAGGATTCTCTCTCTCTCTCTCTCTCTCGGTATTGGACTTCTAATGGTGCCTCTTTCTGAAGTATTCCTTCATTGGGGATATGGAAAACTGTTATTTTATGGGAATAAAAGTATCTGGCCGAGCAATGTCAGCATGCCGACTTCCATGACTTTTGCTATTCCTTGAGGTTTGAAGAAATGTTAAAGGATTCTCTCTCTCTCTCTCTCTCTCTCGGTATTGGACTTCTAATGGTGCCTCTTTCTGAAGTATTCCTTCATTGGGGATATGGAAAACTGTTATTTTATGGGAATAAAAGTATCTGGCCGAGCAATGTCAGCATGCCGACTTCCATGACTTTTGCTATTCCTTGAGGTTTGAAGAAATGTTAAAGGATTCTCTCTCTCTCTCTCTCTCCCTCTCTCTCTCTCTCTCCTCTTCATTTGGCTTTCGCAAATCTTATAAGGAGTATTGGTTCTAGTGTCAGAATATGCTGGCCACCAATGGTGGCTATAAATATATTTAGCCACAAGCTTTTTCATATAGAGCGACAGGTGGAGGCATAATGCTAATTTACCTAATATGTACAGATGATGATTTCTCTGGGAAAAAAAACATGGATGCATGCACATTTTTATTATAAAATAGTGATAGAATAACGAATTGGAAGCTTAAATGGAGACTCCTGGAGTGCATCTGATTCGTACTAAAGTAGTAGTACTTAGAAGTTTGGTAAAATCTGATCTGATGGTATCAACCTTCATGAATCTAACCAAAATAAATGAATTTTGATCTGACCTTTAGGCAATCAAATCGTTTTCAAGTGAATCCAAATTCAATGCGATTCAAAATGGATTGTATAAATTTGGCTTCCAGGCCTAATGAGTCACCTTATCTGGTAGCCAACCATCTTCCAAACTCCTAAGATAGTTCATATTCCTCTAAATTTTTTCATATAATCTGTTTCGTTCTTTTGTTTAAAAATATACATAGTGATTGATAAGTGAGCAACCATAGGATTTTGAGATATAAGATTGCATTTTGTTTAGTTTTGTATTTATTTATGACTATCATGTATACTGAATTTCTAAATATATCATAATGATGATAATATATTTGAATTTAAATTTGGTTTTACTATCTGCGATTGTTTATTATCATGTTTTGCTTCAATTTTAGTTAAAGATATGACTAATGATGAATAGTTAAATTAATTATTAAATCGATAATGATGTAACATAGAATACAGCTAACAAATATTATGGCAAATTGGATCATACATAGCTTTACAGGAGCCAGTTGATTCGCGAGCAGAGACTTTCATAATGAAATATTTAATCTTTTTCCTATCCTGTGAACGGGTGTATGAGCTCATAGGATTTAGAGATTTTCATCAGAATTTTCTTTAAATTTTCATTAGAACAATATTGCATTTTAACCAAATTTTTATATTTGTATACAAATAATTATACATAATTTTCTATTATTCATAAGTATATTTTTCTATTATCAATTTCTATAGCTAATATAATTTAGTGCTAGTGCTCAAATTAGGATAAGAATTATGGACTCTATATTCTCGCACTTCATTGTAAAAATCAATTTTTAAAATATTAATAAAAAATTTCTTCATCAACAAACTTTTCTCTAATTAAGATTGATTCAGTTTGATCTCTGATTTTAATTTCTACCGAACAACCTAGTTTTCACCCTTCATGCTGTGTCTTGTATGGTTATATATAAAATAAACACAT
The DNA here is from genome assembly GCA_017589505.3 of Metroxylon sagu. Classification (NCBI taxonomy): domain Eukaryota; kingdom Viridiplantae; phylum Streptophyta; class Magnoliopsida; order Arecales; family Arecaceae; genus Metroxylon; species Metroxylon sagu. Next base: position 1,418,574 of record JACVBY030000560.1, read on the forward strand.
TAAATATAGGTCATGAGTTTTTTTTTAATAACTAAAAAAAAAGGGTCCAAACCTATTGCCATCCCGAGTTCTAAGAAACCAAGTAAAACTGGAATAAACTATATATAATTGAAGATCCATTGAAACATAAAATCTTCAGGAAGCCAAATAAACCTCTCCCCATAATTCTAGCCCTGAAACTATGGTATTGCACCAAGTAAATCAATGTTTCCACTCCCTTGATTGGCTGGTTTCTTTATTAATATCCCCTTGTTCGTCTTTAGTCCTTGAGCTCAACGAAGATGACGAGCTTGGGACAAACTGCGGATGGAACTCACCAAACGCTGGCGGGGATGTTGAGGAAGAAGCTGGAGGCAACTGAGAGCTCCCTGAGATGGAGGAGGGGTCTCTAACATACAGTCCAGATGCCAGATTTTGCAACTCCTCGCCGCTGCTTTGGAGAAGCTGGGCATACTGAGCGAGGTGCGGGTAGGAAGGGCCTGCTGGGTTGAGGACCAGTTCAGGACGAATGACTTCGGGCGCTAAGAAACCGAGTTCGGTCCGGCCTTGGACTCGTTCAGGGAAGTTGAGCTTAGCTTTGGAGCCTTTGAACCTTAGGGCTGCCTCGTCGTAGGCCAGAGCGGCGTCCTCGGCGGTCTCAAAGGTGCCCAGCCACACACGGGCTGCCTTCTTTGGGTCCCTTATCTCAGCTGCCCACTTCCCCCATGGCCTTTGCCTCACTCCTCTATAACGCCTTCTTCTCTGCGTCGCTTCATCCACAGCAGCTGTTTCAAGTTTGAGGCGATGATATAATTGAAACAAATATTCATAGCATCAAGAAAACTCTACAAGTGGTGCAAAGAGAGGCTATTATACCATGCTCTTCAGAAGGTTGACTGCTTGGAACTGGCACCGCTGGGGTTTGGGCTTGGATCACTGCGGTTTTCCCTTCTCCTTCGCCTTGGCCTTCGCCTTCTTCCTCTCCCTTTGTTGCTTGGTTGCTTGAGCCGATCACATGCGAGAGGGCTGATACCATTGCAGAGAGGTCATCATCAGCGCGAGTTGATGCGTACGATGAAAAACTGTGCACTTCTTCTTTCTTTTCTGGTTCTTCGGGAGGAAGAGGTCTCTTCCCATGCCTTCGATCCACTTTCTAAGCTTCTCGTACCACCTCAACAGGCACGCGATACTTATCAATTATGATGATAGTGAATTTGGAGGACGAGGAGGAGAAAGAAGAAGGGAGGGAGGGGGGAGGGAGGAAGGAAGGAAGGAAGGAAGGGAGGGAGGGAGATGATAAGAGAGTGGGAGGTGAGGTTGGCTGAGAGCCCTTGGAGGCGAATAATTAGTGCCACTTTGTTTCGTTATTCTAATCATTTTCTTTTAGCTGAAATATACTTTTGGTCCACAAATTCTCACTAAAAATTCATTATGGTCCTCAAACTCTATGATATTATGGTTTAGTTCATAAATTTTAAAATTATAACATTAAAATTAATGAAAGAATTGCAATTAGACTGGTTGATAGAATATATAATGTAACATTAGGAAAAGAAGAGAGATTAAACTGAAGTAATTAAAAATTTAAGAGTCAACATAAATTTTGAGTGAAAGCTCGAGGACCAAAAGTATATTTTAACTCTTATCAGTTTTTTTTGCCCCCTCTGTATGCTCCTTGGCCAATTCGTTTTGGGACCAGGTCTGGGCTACGTAGCATTGCTTTTGGGAGCGTAATTTTTATAAAATCTGGACAGCACACAACCTCATCATACAGCGTGGAAGTCTCTACCTGGCATTTAGCAATGCCAACTAGAAGTTGTTTCGTTCCATGTGGACGCTTCCCCCTAGGCTTCTTCCAAGCAAAACCGATAATAATTAAAATTCTCACGGACGATGGAACTAGGCTTCGAAGAAGTTTCAGGAGTTAATAGTTTATTACTTCACTCAACTTTCCTACAGAGTTCTTAGCCCACTACTATTAATTTAATTCTTATGCATTTTAGTTTTTAGTTAATATGCCTGTCGAAATAATGTTTAGAGTAATTTAAAAAATGAATTCCCTTGATTAAAAAACAATTACAAGACATGACTGGCCTATGGTAGTCGTCTTTAATTAAACTTTGGTTTATAAATTCTTTAACAAAATGCATGAGTCCCACTTGCTCTCATGAAACCAACACTAGCGCTAATGTAATTCTTATGCACATGGATTTTAATTAACAGCCTATCTAAACAATCACCAAGCCTTAGTTTAGATCAATTTAAAATATGATTTTCCTTGATTTAAAAACCACTATAATAAGACATGACTGGCCTATGGTCGTCGTCTTTAATTGGGGTTTTGTTAATAAATTCTATAATAAAATGCAGGAGTCATGCTCTTCGCTTTTGGAATTAAAGTTGCTGGGAATCAAACTATTCCTATTCTAGAATGGCTAGTAGATTGATTGCAGAACCAATAATAATGTGCCATAACTCTTAGTTAATCAATCGATCTAAGACCCTATATGATTGTCACTATAACAACTTGTGCATTATGGACTTCAAGATGGAAGTGGGGTCTGGGAGGATTTGATGCTCTCAATTTGGATTAGGACTGGGTCTTAATTTTGGAGGCTACCTCCAAGTGGTTGAACAAATTTTTATAACCTTTACATAGGATTTGCTCAAGTCAACTGGGTTGGGTCCGATTCCATGGCAACAACTCTCTCTCTCTCTCTCTCTCTCTCTCTCTCTCTCTCACACACACACACACACACACACACACACACACACACACGGCATTGCCTTCTAAAGGATGACTCTTTGTATTCTGACCATGAGATCCAAGTGGGTGGCAACGTAAGAGCTTAAAAAGAGGGGGCATTCACTAAAATCAGTCGAATCTCCTCTCCTCTCTTGCCTTCCTTCGGTGGACCTTGCATATTGACAGATAGCATTTATAAATCGCCTCGTTTGGAACATGATATCCTTTGTTGGAAGCAGTGAAAGTAAAATAGGACCCAAACTCTCTATAAAATATTGAGGTGGATATTGACTAACATTTTTCTTCTTTTCTTGGTCATGCACAAAATGGTTGATTAATATGATCCTTCAAATATTCTTTACATAAATACAACACCATAGCTCAGAAGACACAGTATAAGATCACAAGAGTCAAGGTATAGAAACGTTCCAAGTGGCACTTATGAACCTAATCTGAAATAAACCTAAATATATGAAAATATGTATATCAAATGTTTACACATTGACTTAAGAGCTTTCCTACCTTATCTCTTGCATAAAATATGAGAATATGTTATACTTTTCTAGGAGTCAAAATCCAACGTAGGAATGACTCTTTGGCTATCATTTAGTGCCTCTTAAGGTACCCCATGTTCTTTGTGAATGTTAAAATTAAATTTAACTATTCAACGCTTTTTTTTTTTATTTGGGTAATGACATCAGTCAGCCCTGTCAAGGATATAACTTTGGTGCAATTCTAGCACTTCAGTCAGCCTCTAAACCAGCAAAACTTTTCAAGTTTAGTGCGTTACTTTGTCAATCTTTTTCCTTTCCTGTTCTTTGGCAAGGGAAGCTTGGCCATACGTCTAACATCTTAGACAACGAGGCTTTTCATTATAATAACCTCTTTGATGCGGATCCCAGCTTTCTAAGTCTTGAAGCAACTCTTTTAGCCCTCTTGATCTCGCTTACAAGGGTCATGATGATACGTTGGAATTCCAGGTCGGCACCTCACCAGGGCAAAGTCCCCTACTTTAGTAATTCTGATCGCTTGCAAAGAAGTTTGATCACTGTCTCCTACTATCAGAACCACTGCCAACGCTGCCGGCTATAACCGAGGCCAAAATACACCTTGTGCAAAGCCCATATTTGATGAGATCTCTACGTGGGGTGGCGGGAGTCGGACACCGTGAGTCTTAAGGTATATATCATGTCTACAATGTTGTAACCCCTCAACAAAGATTAGTAACCGAGGATCGTTTCGTTCATGAATATAGGTCTGGATAAAATTGAAATTCAATTCTAATTCTATTTGAAATTAAAATCATGTTTTAGGATCCGGCCCGGTCTCACCTCTTCTCATCCGATCTTGCTAACTTTTCTAGCTTGTGATTCTCTTGTTTCTTACAGTTCTCCGACCTATAATTCCTTTGTCACAATTTCATCGTTAATTATGAATTCTTTCTCTTCTTATCTATATCATCTTTTTTGTCACAGCATCATCATCAATCATTTTTTTCTTCCTCTGCAATATAATAAAAGAAATTCAAAAGCTACTTCTTTGTTGAGTATACTATAATCACATATTTAAAAAACCTTAAAAACCTAAGAGGCCTTTTTTTTTTTCCACTTTTTCTGCACTTGAAGGCTCTTTAAATCTTGTTTATTATGGTCTTCTTTTATTAATTAATTTTTAAATTTTTTTATTTATAAAATAAATTTAAATTGAGTATATATATTATAAAAATTTTAAAAATAATCAAATTTTAAAGTGTTTTAGTTCGAAAAGAAAATTTAGATTGTGAGACATGTTGATTCAATCTGAGTTACACAACAAAAAAAAAAAAAAAAAAATTGATATTGTTGAAATCTGAATTAATTGTGATTATAAGGCGAATCAAACAACAATAGAAAATAATCTAATTTCGATTTTGACTTCGTGTGAACCAAACATGTAGAGCAAACAAGTGACTCCTGTTCTTAGTCCAATAAAATTTGACTCCTCAATGATTTTCTTCCTGAGGTGTTTCATCCATTAGTTTGCTTATTACAACGTGATGGTATTACCCGAAGGAAACGGTTTATCTTCATGAATTCCTCCCTCCGAGAAGACCCGAACGGCCAGAGAGGCAGAAGGATGGGAACGCACGCGCAAACTGAGGCATAATTGCAAGGATTTTCCAGCATATGAACATAATTTAAACATTTTTAAAGAAATAAAAAGACTCTGGACGGGTTCCAACTCCGCCATTACCAAATGCTCACACCAACCCACTTCCACTTTGAAAATTGTGGCCAAACAAGAGGAGAGGGAAGCCTTTCACAAGATCAAACCATCGACTCTTTCATCGATTCTTCCATCAAGTGAAAAGGGATGGTATGCCATCCGAACTAAAATTTAGTAGTTTATAACTGTAATCTATCTCCACAAAGGGTGTTGACGTTTTCTTATTGCATTAATTTTTGAGATTTGGATGATCACTTCTCAAAAAAAAAAAAAAAAAAAAAAAAAAAAAGGGTCATTATAATTTTCTTGGCATATCTCGCAACCTCGAGCGACTAGTCTTGCCCAACTGGGGCCTCCTGTTAGCTGATGGCCCCTGCAAGGCCGCAAGCAATTGGGTGGTATCATCCGAACTAAAAATTTGGCTGCCCAAGGGGTTCATTTGCCGGTGAATTAAGGCTGGAGCTCATGGTGAGTGCAACTTCTTGCCCAAGGAATTCATCCGCTGCCACCTCTGGTCTACACCAGGCAGATGTGGCAAATTATTGGCCCTTAGAAGGACACCCAGTTTCATTGGTAAAGGCTGCATATATTAATATTTATGGATATATATGTGTAAGTTATTTATTTATTCATAAGGCCTCAATCCGTTTTTCATATTAGAGGAAACTTAAAAGGAAGCCACGAGGAGAGGAGAAGGATATATTTATTTATAAGTTTATCTATTTTTAATTTTTAATTGAATGATAGAAAATCGATCAGAATACAGAAAAAAAAAAAAAAAATTGATATAGTTGATTTTAATTAGTTTACGATTACGGTTTAAATGAATGTTGTCTTTTGGGTTGTGTTTGGTATGATGGTATAGGTGCGATTAAGAATTCAATCCCATGTTTGAAAGAAGACATGGAATTAGATTCATGGGGCCGATATCAGCCAACATGGAATTGGGAAACATA